>OX940929.1:1890963-3140963 GCA_954870645.1 Agrotis clavis
TTTGTCTATTTCTAAAAGACGCTATAGCAGACGCATTTAAAAATCAATCATATGAAAACAAAGCATTGTATAATTATTATAATTTATACGATCCATAATAATTGAATCGAATTGATGATTTATCGATTTAAAAGTTCCATGTCAAATTGTTAATATAGGCGCGATTCAATAAAATGTCGTGAGGTATTTTTAACCGACTTCATTATAATTAGAATTCTGTTTGTAGCTTGTTTGAGGGCCTAATACATAATTATTATTTATTTGAAAATGTTAATCGGTTTTCAAATGTGGGAAATGTCTTCACTGATAATATAAATAAATTAAGAATTGATTCACAACTGATTCAATTTTATTTATCACTCGAATCTACTACACTCGGCGTCACAAAAATCGCACCTCTTCGAAAATAAGTTTAAAACATGTCCCGCCAGTAACGAATACATTAAACCCAATTAATATTGGTATCAATTGAAAGTATGCTTAACGACCTTTAAATTAACAACAGTTAGAATCCCTAAACACAACAGGTTTCATTAGCACGTAACGTTAAAAAAAATGTTGTCAAAATACGCATTGCAAGGGCCACTAATTGCACCTCCCTACAAGGGTATAAAAGGGGCGACCCGGGTTAAATGTGCGACCCGGGTTAAATGTGGGTTAACCACAGGAAAGTCCGGTTAAGCAGCACACAACCTCTTATAGGTTGACCTGCGAGATGCCCGTATCCAAAAAAAAAAAAAAAAAAAAAAAAAAAAAAAAATAAATGTGGGTCATTCGCTATTCAACCTTTGAAGTGAACACACGTGAACAGCTACAGCAAGAAAAATACCCCAGAAGATGGATACCACTGCAGATGAAGCCGCTCAAGTCATTGCACTACTGCAATCAGGGATGCGGCAATGTGATGTTGCTCGGCAACTGAACTTGAGTCGTTTTGCCGTTCGACGAGTGTTCCAACGCTTCCAAGAGACTGGTGGCTATATCCGAAGACGTGGATCTGGAAGACAACGGTGCACATCGGAAAGAGACGATCGCTTCATTGTTTCGACGTCTTTACGTAATCGGTTCTCCAATGCTGTTGAGCTGCAACAACAACTGCTATCAGCTCGCAGAACTTCTGTAAGCGTCTCCACGATTAGAAGAAGAATGCGGGAGAAGAAAATTGCAGCTCATAGGGCTGCTACAGGGCCAAAATTGACTGCACAGCATAGGAGAGACCGGTTGCAATTTGCCCGTGACCATGTGGATTGGACAATAGACCAATGGAGAGCTGTGCTCTTCTCGGATGAGACGAGGGTGTGTCTTTTCTGCAACGACAGGCGTCGAAGAGTGTATAGGAGGCAAGGTGAACGATTCGCACAAGCCTGTATTCAAGAGACAGTGGAATACGGGGGTGGCTCGTGCATGTTCTGGGGCGGCATGTCAATCGACGGTAAAACGAACCTTGTGTGTGTTTCTCGGACTGGAAGTGCTCGCGGGCAAGGGTCGCTGACTGCTGCTCGGTACATAACAGAGATCTTAGAGGAGCAGGTTGTCCCTTATGCGGGTTTTGTTGGCAGTGGGTTCACGTTAATGCACGATAACGCCCGCTGTCACACCGCTTTAATTGTAAGAGACTACCTGCAAGAAGTTGGAATCCCTGTTATGCGCTGGCCGGCGCGAAGTCCAGACCTAAACCCTATTGAGCACCTTTGGGATGAACTGAAACGGCGAGTACGGGCACGTGATCTTGCCCCTACCACTCTCCAAGACCTCCAAGATGCCGTCGTTGCAGAATGGGACAACATTCCTCAAGAGACTGTTGTCACATTAATTAGGTCCATGAGAGAACGCATGGAAGCAGTCATCAGGGCTAGGGGGGGTAACACTAGGTTTTAAGTTGTTTTTAAGGACTTTGTTGTAATTTTTGCTGATAAAATAAAATTTAACTTTTTAATCATTTGCATTAGCTTGCTTTTTTTTATTCCCTGGTAAACAAAAAACCAAATCCATTGATTTATACTGAAATTTAAATAAATTGCCTTTCCAATGATACCTTATAGTCATATGTCTACCATTGATTAATAGGTTTAAAATGACTTTGAAGGGAATTCTTAACCCATTAATTCCCAAGGGTAAAAATAAATGCGTATTTAATGATTTTATTGTTTATAACGTTTATAAATACATCAAAAAAGAGTTTTTTTTTTAAAAAAAAAAATTGATTAATTATTTTTAATTCCGTGAAATGTTGCGTCTACGCAACGTTGGGATTACTGGACTTAAATTGAACAAGCAAGTCTTGTACTTAAATAAATATTTCAAGACCTACAAAAAATGCTGAACAGTCCCAATGCTGCCTCGAGACGTGCGGGTCTTGGGATAAACCTGGAAAAGACCAAGGTCAAGTTCAATGACCATGTCATCCCAGAACCAATTATCGTCGAAGGCATAACACTCGAAGTTGTCCAGGAATACATCTACCTCGGACAGGTATTACAGCTAGGTAAAGACAACTACGAGCGGGAAATTGCCAGAAGAGTGCAGCTTGGCTGGGCAGCATTTGGGAAAATGCGTCATATCCTCACGTCGCCACTGCCGCAGTGCCTGAAAAGCCGGGTGTTCAATCAGTGCGTCCTTCCAGTCCTAACCGTGGAACATGTCAGTCAAGCTGGCCCACTGACTTCATGGCACGCTGCGTACTATGGAAAGGTCTATGCTATGGGTCTTTCTAAGGGATAGAATCCGGAATGAGGTCTTACGGCATAAGACCAAAGTTACAGATATTGTCCAAATCTGTAGCAAGCTGAAGTGGCAGTGAGCTGGTCATGTCTGCCGCAAACCCGACGATAGGTGGAGTAGGAAGAGACCGCGTGTAGGTAAGCGTAGGGTGGGACGCCCCCCGGCAAGATAGACCGGATGACCTGAAGAAGGTGTCTGGCAGTGGCTGGATGAAAGAAGCAGGAGAACGTGCGCTGTGGCGCTCCCTGGGAGAAGCCTATGTCCAGCAGTGGACTGCAATAGGCTGAGATGATGAGGATGTTCTTTTTTCCAGTCTGGAACACATTTTGGTGACTTCTTTGACAGTCTTGGCTTCTTCGAAGTTGAAGGACCGAGCTCTCCTTGTGTATTTTCAGGCTCTGTAGGTAAATCGGTGTGTATTTCATAAGTTCCAGCGATATCGGTGGGCACAATATTGTCGTAATCACCTAGCGCGTCATCATCTAGGCCTTCCTCGTCTGTAAGATTGTCAACCGCCGGGGGGATGTACACAGCATCGATTTGAGAGGCATCTTCTAAATTCCCTTCCTCTTCTCTAAGGTACTAAAAATTTCTTGAGAAGACAGAGCTCGCGGCCAAGTCATAATGTTACAACTTTTTATTTACTGATTTGTGTACACTCACTTATCTTTTTTTAGAAATTACTATATGACACTGTTAGCTCGAAAAAAAAAAGAGCTTCTACTCTTTGAATAGCGAGAACCTATTATTTACAATACATTTCTAACATGAATGGCAAGCTGAGTAACAATAACAACTGACAATTGTTACTCCCAACGTTGCGTATACGCAACGTTTCCTAGAAATCTAAGATAAACAACATGTGTAAGTGGTTTTGTCTAACAAAAGGGTTTATATCATAAATAAGATATTGTTAAAACTTTATACAGTGTGAAAAGTATAGATTTATTTCAATTAATATTTTTTTATGATTGTATGAATATATCGATCCCGAGATGACTCAATTAGCAGTTTTGGAATGATAAAAAAATATGTATTTGTATATAAAACCATAAAAAAAAAATTTATTCCATCTTTTAATTCTTCATTTCGAGACTGGCTTCGATTTCATAGATTTATTTCTTGTTTAAGATATATAAAAAAAATCAATTTTGAAATGTTGCGCTTGCGCAACGATGGGTAAAGATGGGTTAAAGTGGTGCGATTTTTGTGACGCCGAGTGTATGTTGAAGTTATAGGAGTGTAAGTATACCTACATTTTTATCCAAGTTCATTCAGTCAAGAAGTTGTGTTTAATATTACCATGAATTGCTCGTACGAAAGTTAATTTTCGTTCATAAAGATAATTATGAATCATGGGCCTATTCATTTTAATCTATTTTATTAATGAGTGCTTCTTTTTATGAACGTCTACCACCTGTGAACTTAAAAATTAATCATTACGATTTACCAGACGATATCCATAAACTAGAGCAAGGTGTTCCACTTGTAATAACAAATTAAAGAAGTCCTTTATCAAAATGTTAGCAGTTTTAACAAATAAGGAAGTGGAGTGTTGTAATAAAACTGTGAACGAAAATCCGCTGATTTGCATTCTGAACCTTTTTTTTTTGCTTGTTTTTGAGTCTACTTTACATCCGTGTTTTATGCGTTTTATTGTCTGTATCAAATTGACTAAGTATTCGCTGTTGGGGGTTAGGAATGTTGCTTTATTGTTTTTTTTCTTCATTATAGACATCATTGATATGATCTGTGATGAGTTCGTTTGCCAGGATTAACCTCTTATCATTATCGACTACTGTCTACAGGGTTGGTCTCAATAAAGCGATGCTTCACCAACTTTCTTCATTTAACATTGATTTATACACTAGCTTTTGGGCGCGTTAATTTAGAATTCGACAACGTATATGCAAAACAGGATGATCGATTCATTAGTTTATTTAGGCGTTACTTTAATTTTATATTTATTAACTAAGGATTTTTTTGTACTTTTGTAGACCTTTCAGATTTTCGTTTAATTGAGGTCGGTATTGGTTAAATTTCTTAGCTCGTCTTCTTTTATATATAATATCTATCATATGAACTACACAATTGACTGAATGTAACTAACCTGTCTTCTGCTACTGCAAGTAGTCTCCTACCCCCTTATTAATAAACGTGGACTAAAGTTACAACCAAGATAGGTAATCTTCGGACTAACCATACATTTTTAAGGATTAACCTTGGCGTAACTTTACTTCTCGTTTTATTATTATGGGGGCTACAGTTTAACGAGTGCACATCAAATAAACCTTGACAAAAGTGGGCTCTTCCATCAAATATCCCCAACCCGTCCTCATCATACACACCTGACATTCTGACATCCGTGTACCAATCGTGACAGTACATTCAAGTAGAGGAATGAGGAAGAACTTTGCCCTTGACCTGACCATTACCACCGTGACTGACAAATGTTTGACTGTTTGATTTCATCTCAAGCTGTACTCAATTTGTTATCACTCCTTGTTGATCCGACGGCACACCTTACGACTCATCACTTGAGAGAAAAAATACAATTGCTACTTAAATATTACATTGTATGCAAACAAAACATGCAAATCTACGGTGTGATATTTAAGGCGGTGATTAATGTCTTAAAAATGTTATCTTTTGATTGTTTATTTATTTATTAAAACTTCATGCACAGAGTACATAGGCGGACTTAATGCCTTAGGCATTTTCTACCAGTCAACCTTAGGGTGATGCAGAGAAAAAAAACACAGTAGGTGCAGCAAGAAAACTTATTATGAAAATATATAAATATTATAATAAATACATAAATACATACATACAACAAAATATATTATAAATCAAATAGAGAAAAAATACATGAAGGGAAAATTCCAACAACAAAGTAATTTAAGTCGAATCTACCAACTTCTTGAGTAGATGTTCACGCACTTTAACCTTAAAAGTGAACCTGTTTGTAACCGTCCTGATGTTCAGAGGGAGCGCATTCCAAAGGAAGACCGCCTGGACCAAGAATGAAGATTTAAGAAAACCAGAGCGGTGGGAGGGACATCGTAGAAGACGATTATGGGAGGAACGAAGAATTTTGCTATGCGCAGAGCATAAGTATTGGAAATGACGAGTTAAGTAAGTAGGAGAGGTAGGTTTCTCCAAAAGAGAGTGCAGAGTAGTCAAAGCCCTCAATGCTCTACGCTGTCTGATAGGCAACCATTTTAAAAGAGAACGATGTGCAGAGACATGATCATACTTACGGAGATTGAAAACGAATCGAATACAGTTATTTAGAAGTCGGTCAAGTTTATTGAGGAGATCTGCATTCAGGTCATAGTAACACACATCACCATAGTCAAATATGGGAAAGATAAGGGATTGAACAAGCATTGCCTTTATGTGAGATGGAAGAATATTTTTCATGCGATATAGCGACCGCAACGTTCCAGTGACCCGCTGACTGACAGTAGCAACCTGCTTACGCCAGTCAAGGCAGGTGTCAACATGCAAACCCAGATCCATGACGTCGGACCCAAACGGAATGATTTTCCCGTCAAAAGTAACAGGCGGTACAGTTAAACCATTCAGCCTTCGCAAGCTATAAGGGCTTCCAATAATGATAGCCTGGCATTTACTAGGATTAACCGCCACCCCAAAACGATGTGACCAATCGCTGATTATACCTAAATTCCGGTTTAAGTCCTCGATAGCATCAGATAAGTTATCGACACCTGCCTGACAGTAGAGTTGCAGGTCATCAGCATAAAGATGATACGCACACTGAAGTTCGGTTGTAATTAGATCTATAAAAACATAGATTGTTAGTTCTCTACTGTGAAAATTATTTGGGGAAATAAATGTCTGTAAAAAGGCAGTTGAAAAATCCTTAAAGCCATAATCTAGCTGGAGCTTTGTCTCCGTGGTCAGTAACCCAGTTACTGAGTATTTATTTATCTTTGTTTTATTGCATTTGGTACATTACCTAAAAACCCACGAGAAAATAACTCGACCCATATTTCTGAACAAAAAGAACATAAAAACAAAGTTATTTAATTAATCCATCTTATTTTTATGTTCATCGTCACCCAAGGGCCAAGGCATGTAGATACACATTTATCATAGTTTTTACGTTAATATAATTTTATTATCCTATGTACTCACAATTATGTCGTAACCTTCAGTTACTGATAAACGTGTTAACATTATTATGAAGTTCTTTTGTATTCACAATGTATGCTGTAATGAGGAGGTTATATGCAAGAATGTTAGCAAAAACGGGCACGTAATTCAAAAAAAAAAAAAAAAATGACGGGTTGCACTCCGGGAGTGCCGGCAGAAGTGAAAACTTGATTATTAACGTTGAGCATGTTTGATATTTTGGAATGGTTACGGAATAATTTTGCACCAATTGCTTTATCAGTATAAAAGTACTATCATTTATGTGGTAGAATACAATATTCATTTATTGCGCTATCGTACACAAACATGACAATTTATATTACATTAAAAATTTATCGCCGTGAGTACCTGGCCTTACAGTTCATAGTTTTTTTTCTAAATTATATCGCAACGTGTCGAGGAGGTTTAGTACTTAATACACCACATGACACTGGCATGCTAACAGTGCTATCGACTCGGTTGCCAAAAACAAAGAAAATTAAAAAAGCTTCTCAACATGTTACCCGATGTCAAAAATGGCGGCTGCGATCTGTCTGGTCAGAAAATCATTAGAAATGTACAAAATACTCGACAATCCGAATTTTGCGGATATATGTTGTCGACTCGAAATCTTTATTTTTTAATGTTTTATTAATCAGGCAAGCTTTCGATCGAGTCTACCGTAGCCCTGCACGAAATTATTAATATAGATAAAAATTTGAATGACGTCTTACTCATTTTCGATCAGGGTCACGTGACCCTGACGCGAGTTTTGGTCACGTGACCCTGACGCGAGTTTTGGTCACGTGACCCTGACGCGAGTTTTAAATTTTTTACCCATTACAGAAAAAGTGTACAACGCCGCTAAAGAAGTTTTCACTTCAAAAAAAACAAAAAAGAAATAATCTGCTTAATAAAGCTAACTGTAAAAAAATTGATTGCTATAGATACTTTAATATCGGGGATTATAATATACCTCACACACATCAAATTCTGCATTTTAATATGGAAGTGCCTTTCAGATTTCCAACTTATTGATATCAGACAAAGTAAGACCAACAACAGAACCCTGTAGAACCCCAAACTTCCATTGAATTTTTTCACTTTATTTTACCTATTTATTTTTTTAAAGAGTAGAAGTAAGAGTAGAATTGGGTATTTTTGTAATAAAAATACCCAATATCAGAATAAGAACAAATACAGTAACTTTATTGTGGTATTTGATTACTCTGCTTCTTTAGCAAGCAAGAAACATAAGAGGGTCAAAAGCTTACGGAGATTTTTTTAACAATGTTGATAAATAATTATTTAGTTTCATATATTTCTGGTTATTGAAACACAGACATCAAAAGCAATTTACTAATCAATCTTAGTAATGAATTTGTATATTTTGTTATACCCAATAATGCAATTACGTAAGTCTTAACTTTATGCAATATAATTATTACGAAACCTTAATTACAAGTCAATCAAAACACAAAAATCGTGAGGCTACCTACTACAATTGAGTATTTATGTAATTTATTTGTTTTAACCTCAAATAAGCAGAAACCATAACCTAAAAACATCATAACAAAAGCCATAAGTAGGCATGAATGATGGAAATTATCAAGTCGTGTTTAAGTTGCGTGAGCGAATGTAATTATATCAATAGGTAAATATTAACGTATTGTTTTAAACTTAGCTATCGATTAAAAAGCTTCACGAACTAAGAAGACTCATTGTTCTTCTTTTTTACCCGACTACGGCAAAGCCAAACGGAGGGTTACGATTTTGAACGGTAGGTATGTATTTATTGTTGTTGTTAAAGATACCAGCTTTGAATACTTCCTATGTCTGTGGTTCATTCCCAGAAATAATATGGCCAGCAATGGTTCTAACTTCCAAAGTTAAACCTTTGTTAGCTTAATATTTCCATAGTACTACAAAAGCCGACAACATTATTAAAGTGCTTTTAAAGCCAATTCTTGCACATGAGCCAATGAGCATAAATTAGAATAGACAAATAAAACAAAACACAACCGTAGGTACATTACGTGAACAAATACAATTACTCAAATAAGTAGACGCAATGAAACCGAATGGCTCCAGTAACCCTGGTAGCTGCAGATTCTATACTGATGACCTCTGCGTAATTGGCTATTGTAGTTGAAGCAGAGAAGATTCATTAGGGTTTTATTGCATGTGTTATTGAAATGACATATAGGAATGAGTTTGTGCAAGTTTGCAGCTAGTATTTGGTTTGAGGCTGACGTCCTTTGGTGGCCAAGGTCTACTAAGGATTCCTGGTAGTAACGTAGTAAGTAAATAGTATTTCTGATCAGTGCAGATATGATTTTGTTTTCTCTCATAGCTCTCTGTATAAAATAATTTCATAACAGGATCCCATAGTTAGAATTTGTGTTCGGTTGGTGGCAATCCGCTGACATTATTTCATTGTTAGTATCCAGAACTTGTCTACGAGTTTAGCCATGGGGAACGTAAATCAGTTAGCGTTAACTTATTGGCATAAAGTTGATAAAAGGTTATACAAACTTATCTTATTTTTGAAAATCATTATTATCTTTTTCTGCCTGTGAAGATATATTAAAATTATTACATTATTATTATTATTTATATCAGATTTTAAATTCATATTGTGTAATATATGTCAACATTATTTCTTAGACAAAACACAATAATTATAGTGCTAGATTCATGTTCAGATCTTGACACATTAGCCTAGCACAATGACCTAACAGCCTAGTTCAAACAGCGGCGTTACTTGACAATGGTCTTGGACATGTAATGACCGATGATACATTATCCAAAGAATAATTACAACAAATTATAACATGTACAAAAACATTTATGAAACGTAATCACGACGACGATTAGTAGTGTTTCGCAATCTGTAAATGCAAGGCGAGCTTTTGAGAAATAATTAGTGTATTTAATGCTAAGCACGTGTGTTCTTCATGTAACCACTCATTGGAGATGTTAGTTAATGTTTGAACAAGGTTAATGCTTTGATCGCGAGGGTAAATGTTTTGAATTGCATACTACTCAGTAATCATCAGTCGTTTCTTTGTGATTTTTTAAAAGTTGCTTTAATCTGGAGGTCTTTCTTTTGTTTTTTACGACAGAAATGAAACGTCCATCAGCCATTGATGTTATAACTTAAAACGGAATGCTTACCATGTTTGTTGTTATTATAATGTTAGTGATCATGTGAGTTTAAGAACTTATCGTTATGTCAATTCAATAGGTACTACTGGAAGTTTTATTGGAATATTTCCAGTGTCTCTAAAAACTTAACTACGTACGGAAAAATACTATTGACGATGTTGATCAACGAAACCATGTTTATAAACATTGTGACAGATAATTGTTATCAAGTCAAAAAAATAGTACTTTTTGGAAGTGTTATTGTTTTGTTTTTGCCATCTATTAGTTTTTATAAAAGGTTACTTACAACTACTTTAGTCAATTGCCGTCGAAGATCGCAAATTACACTCGTAGCGCCGTAAGGTGAGGTTTAATTGTACGCTTAGCGAGAATCAAAACTCGAGGCGATACGTTTTACCGCAAACTGTAATGAACATCAAAATATTACTAACCACACAAAAAATCTTCAACAAAAGCTGCATTGTACTTAACCCAAAACAATTAAAAGACTATGCGGAAGACTAGTGTCAATAGAAAGAATTTGGATTAACATGTTAATCTCAACAAAAACACAGCTTAACACTGTGGCTTAACCCTCGATCAGACCTCGTCTCATTTTTTACCAATTTTTTTGTGGACTCTCCGACAAATTGTCGAAAAAAAATCATCTGTGGTTTCCCTTACCAATATTGTTCAACTAATTTCCGTATGTGGAATCTGTTTGCATTCATTGATACATGAATTTAAGTTATGTATGAGTCATCTCCAAAACATTTTAGCTACGGTTGAACTTCACGCTATTCGTTACTATATTGTTATGTCAGTCGGTCTATTAAGTGTCTATCAATTGACGTACTATGATCACGAGTTGGGCCTAAGGTTTTGTTAATATTTCATGTAAATCTATAAATTTGTGTTTAAACACTAGGATCACGTTTGGCATAGATGTTTTGAGCTTCACGTTTGTTCTTGTATTTATTTGATGACCTCATTACCTAATATGTAATAATTTAGTTATTATCATCGGCCTTTACCAGTTCACCATTGTATACAAGCTGGCCCAGTGGAATGACTCCAAAAATGGTCAGGGATTATTCTGATTCTTCCACTGCAAATCTACTCTCATTATAAAGAGAGTGTAATTAATGGATTTATTTGGCTAACAATCTTCCTTATACGAATTCAAATAAAAGTAGGTATTTTTCAGGGCTGACGGTGTTTATGAATAGACAGACTGCTCAATGAAACTTTTTGCAATTTTAAATAATAGCAAAGATAACCGAACAATTAATTGTAAACTTCCCAAAACATCTCAAATGAAATAAAAACTAAAACATTTATATTAATTAAGCTAAATGGCCATGGTCTAGCACACGGTAGCACAAAGAGTTTAACAGCTTTATATAAACTTCCTGATGAGTAGTTTGTCGGAAGCGTGTGCGCATGTATTGTGCAAGAATAATATAACTAAATTGATGTATAATTGTCGCTTCCTAAGTTTTTCAGTGTAGTGTTAATTATTTTAAGTTTTAACATGTTTTGTTAATTGCAGATGTTAATGACTTAATGTGAAGTAAAACATCGTTATTAAACATGCAGATAATGATCAGATCTGAGGCCGTACGCTCTTGAAATAGCATTTCTGTTCATAAAATAAATATTTTTTCTTTCTTCTTTCTTTCTTTCTGTTCATGCTTGTTTTTTCTCTACTTTTGTATTTATTTGCTAGAGGAGATGTTGGCCCTATTCATAAATGTGTGAGATTTAACTAGTTGCCCATTTCTTTCGGATGAATGAATGCATGTTGCCTATGCGTTGTTAAACTTTTTTTATCCTGGTCTTGAAAGCGTTTGTCATTACTTTTATACATAGATTGACGAAATTTTCACTTTTTAATAAATTGATAAATAAGTAATTTTACAAAAAATGTAATAAATTTTATTTTGCTGTTAAGAATTTTTGGCATTCGCACAATAAGATCACGGATATCTCTGAATGCCTATAGCGACTACTCGCTAAGTGCCCCCAAATTAGATGTAGACAGCTAACTCGGTGATAATTGATGTATCTCACAATCTGTTTTGTAATTTTTATTTGTAAATTCAAAAATCTTCGAATTTACAAGTGTAATTTGGAGGAAGATTTTGGAAAACTGGAGCTATTTTTTACTAGAGCTGTTTAGATTACTAATTTCTAAAAGAGTTAAAAGTGATTCTACAAACACCTACAGTTCAAGCTTTAGTCGCGTTGATGTTTTAATGATGTTACATAAGTAGCAACTAACTCCACCATTCAATCAAATCCCATGGAAAGTTGTCATCCGTAAACTGTTCAATTTCATTAGATTTTATCTGAGAAATTTTATGAGTTTTCTCTAATGAAAACGTCGTTTGTCAAGAACAAGTTTTTAACTTTCATAACAGTGTACTACAAAGTCTCTGAGAATGGCTTTCATGATCGAAAGCGGTCACGAGTTATATCATCTTCATCATTTCAGCTTACTGCTGGATATAAGCCTCCCCTTCATTATGTTATACTTCTCTCTTCTGTGAGTCCCTCAACTATCTATTCCATGTGGATTTGACCTGATCGTCAACTAAACGGGCTTTCGGGCTTGAGCTATAGACTGTTCTTCAACTTCTATAATTATTCTGAGTAAATCGATTGTTACCTATAATGTATCTTCTCGTTCTATTACACGCCCTATAATATCAAATCGACTTCATTTGTTTTTTTTACCTCCTATTGATGTCTAAACATACTATTTTCTTGCATTTCCAGGTGTACCACATGTGCGACGGCTTGGGTCGTCAGTTCAGCTATAAGTGCCCCAACATGACGCTGTTCCAGCAACGCATGCTCATCTGTGACCATTGGTACATGGTCAACTGCTCCATGTCTGAGAGGGATTATACCGCTAACTTGCTTATTGGTGAGTCTTTGTCTTTATTTATTAGTTACTTATGCTATTAGAATTAAGAACTAGTAGAAAGACGCACAGGTTTACGAGAAGTAGAAGTGGAGACCTTTGCGCGGGTGTGGGACGGAGTAGGCAAATAAAAAAAAAAAAAAAGGTTGCACTCCAGGAGTGCCGGTAGAAGTGAAAACTTTTTTGTTACTATGTTTTATTTTTAATTTGAATGACGTCTTACTCATTTTCGATCAGGGTCACGTGACCCTGACGGTCACGTGACCCTGACGGTCACGTGACCCTGACGCGAGTTTTAAATTTTTTACCCATTACAGAAAAAGTGTACAACGCCGCTAAAGAAGCTTTCACTTCAAAAAGGTTGCACTCCAGGAGTGCCGGTAGAAGTGAAAACTTTTTTGTTACTATGTTTTATTTTTAATTTGAATGACGTCTTACTCATTTTCGATCAGGGTCACGTGACCCTGACGGTCACGTGACCCTGACGGTCACGTGACCCTGACGCGAGTTTTAAATTTTTTACCCATTACAGAAAAAGTGTACAACGCCGCTAAAGAAGTTTTCACTTCAAAAAACCCAGGTATAGAATTCTGAAACTCATCAGATTTTGGATTGATTGATTAGAAGATCTTACATTAAAATGCAAGAGTTGGAAAATACTACTACCAGTCATGTTTTAATAGTACTAGTCTAACCTACCTTGACAGGATAAAAACAATCAAAAAGATTTTAGTTGTTAAGAGTGAAATAGTTTTCGTCAAGATCTTGGTAAGTAAAGGACAAAGCTTGGGCTCTTAGCATCTGTTGATGGACTGAAATTGTTTCGCCACCTGTACAGCTCTGTCGTTTGCCTCGTTCAAATCCTGAACGGTACAGGTTGTTGAGTAGTATGAGCATGAAAAGATGTGGAAATTATCTATTTATGGTACTTCTGTACTCGTATGAATATTTTGTTCTATTGAACAAACAATATAAAGATTTACTGCGGTTTTAGCTTATTATACTTAAACTTAATTATCTATACCTAAATCAATTTACAAACAGCACTTCTTTGTTCTATTCAAAACAAGCCTACCAAAGGTTTATAGCCTCATGAAATACTTCTAAGATCGAAGTATTGTTAATATTATTCAAACACAATCATTTATTGGCCCTTACTATAACAAGTTTCTAAATTAGTTGACCAGATCTTGCATAATAGGTATTTTACTACATCGCCTGCACTATGAACAGTTGGGCCAAGGAGATGCTACTCTGTATTGCCGGGGAAACCTTGATCTGTGATGATGCCGTGGGTTGAAATGTTAGGTGGGATGCAGACTGAAGTACTAGTGGCGAGAGTAGAGATATGAGAAGATGGTAATCTTTACAAGAACATCGAGATTGAAAAAAATATCGTTGATCTTGTAGTATTTATTGGATTTTAATTGAGTTTTATGATGGGGATGGTTATACAATCGTTTGTTTTGACTGTCAAGTCAGTCAACGCAGAGCTCCAACCAATGAACAAATCTGATGATAATTGGTAGGTAACTATTACGTATGACGTAAGCTTCCGCTACGAAATTTCGGAATATTTAACTCTAAAGTGTGTGAAAGTTTGAAAATCCATCACAACCCGAAATTGGTGTGAATCGGTTAGTTTATATATTCTCCTAACAATTTCTAACTAACAAAACAATAATCGTCTGAATTGAATTGTATATGTACTACATTTTACAGCTTATGCTAACAATCTTTATATACCGTACGTGGATTCTACAGAAATATGATTTAATAGCACCAAATAAGGCTAGGTGCAACATTACTAAAAGGTTGCGAGTCTTTTCAAATTCACAACAATTCATGGCAATGGTAGCTTCTACACTTCGCCTTATTTAGATCCATTGTAGTCATAATCAAGTAGTAAAATGCATCACTATTTACGACTGTAAGCCCACGCGCCATCAATCAAATCGAATTACATATTGTAAGTATCTTCAATAACAAAGTTAGAATCAAAATGGAGTCAAGCAAGGATCAATTATAAGGATGCTACACATTTGTTAAAAATGGCATGATTCGGCATACTGCATAAACATAATCAGATAGTATAGTGTTCCCACTGCTGGAAAATAGAAGTGTCTATGGTAGAGAATGGACTGTGATTCTTCACGTCCAGTGTGGGTTAAAAGATATTACATTATCTTTCACTTTTTTGGACATGCAAATGTTTTTCTCATCATCAGAGCAACCTGCGGTGTTGATATAAATTACAACAAGTCAATATTTTTGTCGCGCAGTGGTTCGTTGAATATATTTTGTCACTGGGCCTCTACTGTTCCTCGATTAAGCACAGCCGAGTGGAAAATTCTAACATCAGAAAAGAGATTATTGTAAATGAATTCCTGGATTATCCAAAATTACAAAATTGTGGCAAGCCAAACGGTTTTGTAAAGCTACATTCTGAAAAGAGTTTGCCGATCAGCTCAAGACTCTATAATGAAAGCCGAATTGAATTCGGGTCGGCTTTGTTGTTCATCAATTTATTTGTCTGTCTCAAATTTTATAAATACGCCGCATCCAAACAAGTTTGTAGCACCCCTAACCTTGAGTCAGGCAAATGTTGTCCGTACCGATATTGACAGATGTTCTAAATTCCGCAGAGGTACTGGATTTGAATAGTATTCAAGTAATGTTTATATTCGTAGGCTAGTCTAAGTATAGATCGCAGCTTGAAGGTCTTTTAAACCAGTGTGTTGTGAACGATTTAAAATTGACCGCGAGCCATGGCAAGTGAGATAGATGGATAGAATATTTATTACACACCGATAATAATACACAGATATTTAAAATCTATAATATAATTGTTTGTATTGCTTTTATATTTATTTTTTTATTTAAAAAAGAAGATTAAGTTAGGGCTAGACAGTTACATAAAATTTATATAGGTATATCATCCTAGATTTTCTGTTGAAGCCACACGACATTAGGATAAACTTTACTGGGTTTTTCAGAAAGGTGGAAATTATCTTTGAAAAGTACGAAGGATTTAAATGAAAAGCTTGAAAAAAGAAATCTATTAAGAGATAATAATTAATGTTCTTGGGTGGTACCTAACGATTTTTATGATTATAAATGTGATTATTTTTCAAGTTATTTACGAAGTTGATTTTCTTGAAGGTTTAGATATCCGTATAATTACCTATTTATATTTTTAACTAAAAATTATGTCTACGAACTTGACGCATGATTGATACAAAACTAATTACTTCTAAGATTATAGACAAATTGAAGTTTTTATTTGAATATAATTTAAATATTATTGCGAGGTCGAAGCAGAAAATAATTTGAAGTACAGTCATAATTTAGATCTTGTTGCATCTTTGTTTTAGGGGTCAACGTATCTAAGTTCAAAAATAATATAAATATTCATAATTTACATTCAAGACATTTATCAAAGCAGTTTAATACAAGTTCAACGTCTGCCTTTATTTAATTATGAAATAAAAGTTTAAATAAATTATGAAAAAACTCGAAATCGTGAGTTACTACGCCCATGAATAGATTTTAAAGGCTAAATTCAAATAAGAAATTCTAATTTGTTAGTTCATTTTATTGAGAATCGCTAAAGGTACAGGTACAATAAATTGTATTGTACCATGTAGGACCAAACTGTGCAAAATATATATTTTAATATGGGACCAATCCTAAATAGAATGACCAGTTTTCACTTTGCATGTATGCTTTCATAAATATCTCGTGAAGATGTGAAGGACAGCTGCTTTTTCTAATATTTCGGAGATGGGTCGAAAGTTCTGGATAGCCGGGTCCAGACTGGTGTAACGTTTTAATGTAAATTACGTGTAATATAAGACACGGCCTTTATAGTGGAACGGCCACGTGGACCGGACCCGGCCCGTGTACTAGACCAGCTACGTGCACGGGTCCCGGCCCGTGTACTCGTCCCAGCCCGTGTAATGGACCCGGCCAATGTAGTGGACCCGCGACGTGTGCTATACCCGCCCACGTAGCTGGTCTAGTACAACTGGAGAGTCTTTCCATCTCGAGGTCACTCCATTTTGAGTCACACCTTTGCTTCTAGTCTAGATTAAGGCCAAAGCAAAGAAATTTTAGAACAAAATATAAACATCGAAATGTTTCGAATGCGCTCTTGATTCCATTTAGTATTTTTTAATTCATAATAAAAGAAACAAAATTGCGCCATTATTCTTACGGAGAGCACGCCGGAAAGTGCGAGGAAGCAGGCTGACGGACAATAACAAACGTGATGTTGCATCAATAGACGTAATCACTGGCGCCCTTGACTTAGACGAATAGTGACGAATGTGTGTTGTGTTATGTTGGCGAGACGATTCTATAATTGCTGATATAGTGCGCATAAATTATGAATGGGAGCATTAGGTATGTAGCATTATGTCATGTCTTATGGTAGGATTTAAACAAAATAATGTGCAATACATTTGTTCGCACACTTCACGGTACGCGTACTAAGCTGGTATCGCGTTTAGCCTCCTGTACGCGAACTTTATCGTTTCATAGTCCACTGCTCACGTGTGCGCTCTCAAAAGTACCCTACCCAGGTGTGCAATTTGTTTGTGTTTGCTTGAGTGAGACGACCAGAACGTTAGTAGTATATATGTCATTGATCTGGGATAATGTAGCTTCATACACTCGTAAGTGACATTTAATTTTTCCGAATTGGGATCAGTGATTACGTAGATTATACCGTCCACATTCATAAATAAACTTTAGCTCTTTTTAATATTAGTATAGAAAACTAATTTTGATTTGATTATGATTATGATAGAGCCTTCCCACACGTGGGTATTAAAATCGACTAAGCACAATCATGCTATCTGTAAATATGAAATAAATTACGATAAACTTTTAAGTATGTCGAAGTATGCTACATATTATTATAATATGGCAATTACTTGTCTAAGATTTAACATTGAGGGTCGCTGTAATCTTGGAACATATATATTTTTTTTTATTAGCCATTTATGTCCCACTGCTGGGCAAAGGCCTCCCCCATATCCTTCCAAGTGTTCTTTTCTAGTGCCACTTCGGACCAGCCATCGAGGTACGCATCTAGATCGTCCTGCCATCTCTTTTTGGGCCGGCTTCGGCGGCGTCGTCCATTCTCAGGCAACCATTGAGTGCATATTTTTGCCCAGCGACTATCTTGCATGCGAATGAAGTGACCCGCCCAGTCCCATTTGAGCCTGGCAGCCTTTTTACCTACGTCAATTATTCCAGTTTTAGAGCGCAGCGTGGTGTTACGTATTTTATCGGATCTTCTTACACCCATAATGCTGCGCTCCATTGCTCTCTGGAACACTCCAAGGCGGAACTTCTGCGACTCGGTGAGCGACCAGGTCTGAGCACCGTAGGTTAGGACGGGCAGGATACACATATCGATGAGTTTCCGTTTCAGGGAAATCGGCAGATCTCCCTTCATTTGCGTCTTCATGGACCAGTAGCTCTTCCAGGCGTTGTCGATTCGGAGACCACAAAAACAATTATTCTAAACTTATATTTGATCAGTATCAACAAAGAGGTTTTATAGCGATCCAATTCACACAGAATTGAGGTCCTTAATTTAACTGAAAACCACAAAAGTGAACATTAAATAAAATAAACAGGTTTTCAGGTTGCGGTTAGTAACCGCAAACAATGGGCATTCAGTAGACTCATTAAACTCGTTACTTATAACAGTTATTGTTTTTTTTTATAATCATCATAATTATATCTGCTATTTTGCCTTTGTATGATGCAGTTGGATGCTGTGTAGTTGTTAACGAAGTCTAGGTACCTTGAAGAGTGTCTATAAAGTCGTAAAAGCAAATAATTATAAAACCTCTTTTCCCACCAATAGTAGAGTCGATTAGCTGGACTGTCTTGACTCTAGAAGGCTTATTTTATGATCTTAAGCCCAAAAAAAGGTTTGGCTAGCTGTCTTTTGTCAATAAGCCCAAAAGTTTGACTTTTACGAGTATGTCTTACCCTACAATTACAATGTTATCCAGCAACTTGATTGTGAAAGTCAGACAAGCAGACGCTCCTACACATATGATAAAATTATTTTCACCTCACCCGCTCGGAAAGATTCTATTTCTCATTCAAAATCTGAACGCAAAACTCCATTTTGTGCTCTAGAGCACAAAGTGTTGTTTAAAATTCGAACACGTCTTGTATTCAATTGTTTTCTACACTGCCAGGCGAGCCGCCCCCTGTATAGGTCAATGCCCCCACTTCATTTCCTCGCTGTGTGAGGTGAAAAGTTGTGTGTTGCACTCGGCAGCAAAGTTTTTCTGCGTCTCGTACCTTTGAAAACTTCGCATCGCTCAGGATTCTATATTTGAACCGCTCGTTTCTCTCGCGGTTCAATCTTAGAATCCTTCGCTCGCTCAGTTTTCAATTCAAGTACTCGCGCCAAAAATCAACTTTGCAGCCTTGCATAACAAATAACTATTTCACCTCACCCGCTCGGAAAGATTCTATTTCTCATTCAAAATCTGAGCGCAAAACTCCATTTTGTGCTCTAAAGCACAAAGTGTTGTTTAAAATTCGAACACGTCTTGTATTCAATTGTTTTCTTCTTTTCTACACTGGCAGGCGAGCCGCCCCCACTGAATTTCCTCGCTGTGTGAGGTGAAAAGTTGTGTGTTGCACTCGGCAGCAAAGTTTTTCTGCGTCTCGTACCTTTGAAAACTTCGCATCGCTCAGGATTCTATATTTTAACCGCTCGTTTCTCTCGCGGTTCAATCTTAGAATCCTTCGCTCGCTCAGTTTTCAATTCAAGTACTCGCGCCAAAAATCAACTTTGCAGCCTTGCATAACAAATAACTATTAAACACATAACACTGGCACAGTTTTCTTTTTAACCGTGGTAAAATCATCAAATGAGTCCTTCCACCCAGGGCAGAGTGGGAGGGACTGTCAGAGTCAGACTTGTACTGCTAAAATCCACGGTGTCCTACAATAGCCCTTTACGTTCCAGGGTCCCGGTGATTTCATAAGTCTCGCGACCCCGGCATGCTTTGGCCCTCTAAAGGGGGGGGGGGGGGAGGGCATTTTGCTGACACTCTTTGAGGCGCGTGTGGTACACAACGCGCCGTTGACCCGGGCATGGTCAATGGTCGGGCAGCGAGTCGTCCATTACTCGCTGCCCGCATGCCCCACACTGGCACAGTTAGCCGACATCGACTCGGTTACCAAAAAGGAAGAAAAAAAAATTATATGTTTACGACTGTTGGAGGGTGAGGACGCGAACCATACAAAATTCCACACTGTCCTTAATTTCTACTCCTACTGAAAATTGCAGTCAACTGAACCCCTTTTTCTCCGTGTTTCCAGGTCAACGTGACAAGCCGTTCGTGTCAGACGATGAGATGCGCCTGCGCACGCCGCGCCCCGACATCCTGTCCGCGCCTCCATACAACCCCTACTACGACATACTGAGGGAGGCGGAGACAAAGGTACAGAGTTATCATTATTTTCTATAATATCTGATGGGTAATGGCCTGAAAATCCTGTTAAATTCATTCAAGTTACCGTTTTTTTTTCGTTTGGGGACCAGTCTTTGGTCGCCTTTTGGAAGCTCACAGGCCTCCAACCTATGAGTCCAGGTGGCCTACCATGATAGAGATCATGGCACAGCCTAAAGACTCACGCTTTAAGAGTAAAGCGTGAGTCTTTAGGCTGTGCGAAAGAGATGGCGCTAGACGACTTGTATAGCTCTGTCTCTTTCCCACAGCCTAAACTGGATCGCGTTAAGAGCTCGTGGTAAGGCCTCAGATTTCCTCACGATGTTTACTTTCACCGATGTCAGTGATGTCCAAGACAAACTAAGAAAGTACATAATATGAATTTATTGTAACTTGCCTCAAGACGAAAGTCTTCAACCAATGTGTGTTACCACAGTGATGAGTTACGGCACCGAAACGTGGTCTTTCACTATCGGCCTCATCTCAAAGCTCAAAGTCGCTCAACGAGCTATGGAGAGGGCTATGCTCGGTGTTTCTCTACGTGATCGAATCCGAAATGAGGAGATCCGTAGACGAACTAAAGTCACCGATATAGCCCACCGGATTAGCAAGCTGAAGTGGCAATGGGCAGGCCATATTGCTCGCAGAGCGGATGGCCGATGGGGTCGAAAAGTACTAGAGTGGAGACCACGGACCAGCAAGCGCAGCGTAGGACGTCCACCAGCAAGGTGGACAGACGACCTTATAAAGGTCGCCGGAAGACGCTGGATGCAGGTCGCTTCCAACCGGTTTAAGTGGAAATCAAAAGGGGAGGCCTATGTTCAGCAGTGGACGTCCTACGGCTGAGATGATGATGATGATTGTAACTTACAAATAGGAAAGAAGAAATAAGATTATGGCATCAAATTGCAATTGAAAAGATGGATTTATGGTTTTTATGTACAGACGCTTACAACCGGTCCTACTGGAAGTCTAAAGGGGAGGCCTAATATGTTCAGCAGTGGACGTCTTACGGCTGATATGATGATGATGATGATTTACAGACGCTATCAGGTCAACCTACCCGAATCTGTCAAATTTTACCAATCGAACATTAACCTTCCGCTATTGTGATAAGGTTAAAGGGTAAAATATATTAAAGAAATTTGACCGATTCAGGTAGGTTGATGTGTTGGCGTCTGTACTTCTAGCCAGCTAACTAAAAAAAAACATAATTTATTACAAAATCAGAAAGTAGGCGGCAATGTTTGATGAACATTTTATTACACCTAATGGACAGGTACCTACCTAGCATTATGTGTGGTCATAAACTCTACTAGTGTCACAATCATATCTCATAATAAAACACTAATATATATTTCCGTGTGGTGATTGCCTGGTGTTCACGACCTGTAACCTGTGACCTATGTCCTCAAAATATATAACTAAATATATGTCATATCTCATGATAAAACACTCATATATTTATATATAACAGAATAGGTAACGATTCACACGTTCGGTTTTATGGACATTTATAATGACAACTTTTTTTTGTCATCGGTTGAAAGAAGCAACTGTACCTATTAGGAAGGTTCATATCTGACGTAAAATACGTCGAGCGTATCATCGAATGTTCTTTGACGCACTAACATACGAGTATCATCGGTTGAGTGTGAAAGGTCAAGTATTTTTCTATACATTTGTTGTTCTGGCGTTACGCGACCGATAACACGCGTTTTCCGCATTTTCCGTCAGATATGAACCTTCCCACTAAGGCCAGCTACGGCTGCTCAATGATGACATTTTG
Organism: Agrotis clavis; assembly: GCA_954870645.1. Taxonomy (NCBI): domain Eukaryota; kingdom Metazoa; phylum Arthropoda; class Insecta; order Lepidoptera; family Noctuidae; genus Agrotis; species Agrotis clavis. The sequence continues at coordinate 1,913,201 of OX940929.1, forward strand.
TCGCGGATATTTCTTGTTTCCCGTTCGTGTGATGAGGATATATGGGAGTGCGCTGATTATTTAGGTATTAATGGTGACAAATAGTTTCTGGCAACCGTTATATTTCGACTGGATGACAAAAACTCTCAGCGAAAGTTTCCAGTGAGCGGTAGTCTTAAGTGCTAAGCTAGCTCTCATAATCCCACTTGCCGCTGTCATGACTTTGGACGTATATTGATTTTATATGGTCAGGTTTCTTCACGACATTTTCCTTCAGTAATACCCAAGATAAACTTGGAAAATGCAGCCTTTATAAGACGTAATATTTGGGAACTTTACAAAGTTCCAGTTCCGCGTGTGTTTTCAAAGTAAAAATAGTTGTAAATCACCCATGACACAAAAGGTTCTCAATGCGGGCAACGTCATTTCATGAAATTCAAAATTAATAGCTCTCTGCTTCCCAAGACCACCTCGACCAAAAAAACAAAAAATGTGATAAATGAAGAACTGCTTTACCGATTTTGTGCAAACTTCACATAAACCATCTACTAAATATTACGAACAAAGCCTAAACATTTGGTTTGGATAGGTGAGCCCGTTCTTGAGTTATATAACTACAATGAAAAGTGGCATTGATTTGACAATATTGATTAGTTTCAGAATACAGTTTCAGTAAACTATGTTCATAAAGTAGGTAGTTATAGATAGAGGCTGTGATAAATACTGAAAAAAAAAAACGCTCGCAAAAAGCCATCCTTGCCACACATTTAATTAAGAAGATGTGTAAACCGATATAGCTATAATTAAATAGATAACCTACGATTTTTATTTTAATGATGTTTGGAAAGGCAATAAATTAAACGCATTTACTAATCTTAGTTTCCTTATTACGGTTAAGGTCATAAATCTACTTACAATAAAGGTTTAATTAGACAGTTAATTCGTGCGTAAGCTGATGCGATCAACTTATTACACTTCCTTCGACCATTAATAAATGATGATACCATTATAATTATTATCTTCCCCTATGAGTAGACGCTATATTATAAAGACTATAAACTCAAATACAAAGAATAAAAAATGAAATAACACATTAATATTTCTCATTACAGTTCCCTGCCCACCCAAGCAACAGCATCGTTGGTGTAGCTGACTCCATATCTGACATCGAAAATAACGACTTAGACATCGGCAAGCAGAACTACAGACCTCCAACCGGCTGGTCGACTGGTCGTAAGTTCCGCAGCAGGGCCAACGCCAACATTAATTCCAACATCAACTTTGGATCCAGCAGAAACGCAGATCGTCTTGATGAGGCTGCCTCACAAGAACCTGATGCAACATACAGACCAACTCCCAGTACCAACTTCACACAAGACCTTCCAAGACCGAGTGTTACTCCACCATCTATTGAACTAATCGCTCCTGCAGCTCCAACTGCACAAACCAAAGAAGAAGACTCGAGCGTCCAACCTTCTGAAGATCCCGTCTTCAAGTTTATCAAACGCTTTGACCCAACCTCGCCTGATGTACACCAAACTGCGATGTCTAGATCTGAAATCATTGACATTAATGGTCAATTACCAGCTGGACCTGCCAACTCTGAAGAAGATAGGACTCCTAGAAAGCACAAGAACTTCGGTAATAGCTTTAATACCTTTCAAAAAAATAACGACAAGTCATTCTCCGAAGGCACGAGATTTGATTCAGTGAATACCAAACCCAAAGTAGCAGACGAAGACGTAGTACCAACACGAGGAAATGTCAATGGGGTTCTAGAACCTGAGAGAGTCCTGCAACCACCTAAAGTAGACTCTGCCGTAATCCCATCCACAACCATAGGGCCCCCAATTTACTACGAATGGAAATGGGCAGTCCCTGCCTTCGACCTGATACCTCCAAAGGAAACCAACAGGACCAATGACACAAACGTACATCAGACCAGATCGATACAAGGGAACAGTCCATTCAGTAGCGTCACCAGACCTGAACCAAAGACCACCACTCCTGAACCGAGCAACACAGAGTACAATATCAGTTCGTACTTCGTTCCTGACTATGTGTTTCCATTAGATAAGGCGCATCCAGGTTACGAGAGCGATGACGCTGAGACATCTTTCCAAGTTAAAGTGGCGAGGCCGGATAGGCAAAGCTTTGGGGAGAACCCCAAATGCCCTCAGTGCCACCCTGCTTATCTAAAAGATGGTACTTGTGAACCCTGTATTGTGAAACGGTAACAAATTAAAATAGTCCTAATTTTAAGTCCGTTAAATGTCACCGAAGAAATATAGATATTTTAAATACGTTGCTCGTTCTTGTATTGTTGACTCGTTTAGTTTGCCTACAATAGGAGAAATGGATTTTACTTTATTTTTATTTCTTCTTACAATTTAGTAAGTTATTAATTCTGTTATATTTTAGTTGTAAAAGCCATATTGTTACATGTATGTGTCGTTAAACAATAATTTTACTTGCTGTTGATCATAAAGATTTTCCATAGAGAAAATTTTTAAAATACATACTTCACTTCAATAAGATGTCTTTTGAAAAGGTTACCTATGAATCATTTTACTCGAATAACCAAAAGTAAGTTTGTTTTAGTTTATAAACTTCCAATAAAAACATGTATTCATACGTTCATACGCTACTTTAAATTTCATTATCATTAATCTGTTAATCTTTGAGTGCTATAATTTAGTGTTTTGTCAACCTTCTTTTGATTAAAAGATGCGCTGAACGCCCTGAACGTCGTAAAAAAAACATTTAATTTTCTTTTTAAATTTTGATAGATGGCAACTAAAGTCGATGTGAATTATTCTGCCAATGACTAGAGCGAACCGGAAAATCAAGTGTGTTTGATTAAAAAATAAATCTGAAAAGAAATGATTTAAATAAAGATTTGATTTTATTTTAAGCATGATTTTAAGTATTTTTTCTGACTTAATAACCTACCAAAAGAGGTCTTACTTACTTTTTTTGGTCTTTGCCTATTTAATTTTGACCAAGTCTGATAAATAGATAGGTAATAATTTTTTCACCTCACCCGCTCGGAAAGATTCTATTTCTCATTCAAAATCTGAACGCAAAACTCCATTTTGTGCTCTAGAGCACAAAGTGTTGTTTAAAATTCGAACACGTCTTGTATTCAATTGTTTTCTACACTGCCAGGCGAGCCGCCCCCTGTATAGGTCAATGCCCCCACTTCATTTCCTCGCTGTGTGAGGTGAAAAGTTGTGTGTTGCACTCGGCAGCAAAGTTTTTCTGCGTCTCGTACCTTTGAAAACTTCGCATCGCTCAGGATTCTATATTTGAACCGCTCGTTTCTCTCGCGGTTCAATCTTAGAATCCTTCGCTCGCTCAGTTTTCAATTCAAGTACTCGCGCCAAAAATCAACTTTGCAGCCTTGCATAACAAATAACTATTTCACCTCACCCGCTCGGAAAGATTCTATTTCTCATTCAAAATCTGAGCGCAAAACTCCATTTTGTGCTCTAGAGCACAAAGTGTTGTTTAAAAATCGAACACGTCTTGTATTCAATTATTTTCTACACTGGCAGGTGAGCCGCCCCCACTGCATGTCAGTGCACCAACCTATTTTTTTTTTATGAACATTAGTGTTAAGTAGTAGATGTCGTAGGTAAGTTTGAGTTTTTAAAATTCGAGAAAATCTTCTCGAGCCGCCTGATATCTGTCTCTGTCTCCAACATTCACAATGGAATCCAATGAATTTGAGCAATTTTCCGCAAATTTACGTAATAATAACACACAAGTGACAAACACAAGTATCAATGTTCCAAAAAAACATTTAACTTTCAATATTAACAATTGTAGTAATTTTACTTTTAATTTCTAAAATGAACAAATAAATACTTATACAGGCTGTTTTTTTGCATTTACGTCAAACTTCAGGTGGTTGTCACAAAAGTCATAAATAATCAATTGAAAGAACAGTACCGGGCAAAACTAATAAGGGCTGCTTTTTTTTTGTTGTTGAAATTTTACCGTATTTCAGAATTAAACCCTTAATTCAATACAAATGAAAGAGAATCACCCGACCGCAGTTTACGCGCGTACGCACACATCGATGATTAGATGTGCGTGAATTCAATGACGCGCGAGTACCTATCGTGCGTCGAGAAGTGACCTTGGCGACCCTTAGCAATAATTTTACGTAATTTTATTTCGAAAATCACCCACATTATTGTCATTTCGTTTGATATTAACTTATTCGAAGCATCAGCATAATACGAAATCTTAATAATGACAGTAATACTAGACCGCCATAAAAAGTTCACTGACCTGCTATCAGATGAGTAATAAAATTTAAGTTTTGCTTGATTGCTATCGTTCACCCTAAACTTTTCGTAGTGATTTTGTTTTTATTTGTGGATAAAATTGGTTGATTTGAAGTTTTCCTCGGGCTTAGACCGTCAATAATACCTACCCCGATCTACGTAGTATAAAAAATGTTTTTTAAAGATAAGGCTACCCACTGACCATCAACTTATTTACACAAATAAAAGCGATTAGTTAACACCGTATTTACAAAATGTACCTACCTACTTAGGTTACCCGGAGGGACCGGAGGTACTTATTGTTAAATGTTGCCACCATCACACTCTTGGCACAATCGAGCACGATGTAGGTAGCTGGTTTTCCTTCAGCTTACGTAAAACTAACACATTCGTTTTTAGTGTCGAAAGCACTAATGATCCTGGCACGTGATTCTGTTACACTTGTCACACCACAGGGTCTCGGCGACCCGATCCAATGTTCACCAAACTTTTCGACCATAGTGAACGGGAACTGTCTCCACTGATGGCATACAGGCGAACCATCTTCTCCAACTCGACATTAGAGTAATTGTCCGTCGTCTTGTACTTTGTATCGAATGCCGTCTCAACAATGCACCTACCTAGAAGCGGAATTTGCAAAACGCATGCACTGCTGTGACATCAAACACATGACTGTCGGTTCGGGTGCCGACCGCCTGCGAACCGCGGCGCGGGGCGCGGGGCGCGGGGTGCCGGGCGCGGGGCGCGGGGCGCGGTGCAGCGCCCTTGCTTTGGATTGGTTGCGGTGCGATTGATTGCCTACGAATTTGTTGAATGACCGTTGCGTATGCGTTGTGTACATGAATGTTTGCGTTTGTTTGTGTGTGATAGGGCTAGTATCAGACGCGCCGCTTTTAAATACGGCTGGTTCACACTTACGGATTTCAGTAAAAAGGAAAAATAAAATAAAAAAATACCTACCTATTTTATTGCTGTTTTGGGTCGAGAATCATTAGTATAATGACGTCCTTGAATTTGTCTAGGATGCGGATCAACACCCTGTATAGTAAATTGTTCAAGCTGTTTCTCTTACACCTACCATTTCCTCGCTGTGTGAGGTGAAAAGTTGTGTGTTGCACTCGGCAGCAAAGTTTTTCTGCGTCTCGTACTTTTGAAAACTTCGCATCGCTCAGGATTCTATATTTGAACCGCTCGTTTCTCTCGCGGTTCAATCTTAGAATCCTTCGCTCGCTCAGTTTTCAATTCAAGTACTCGCGCACAAAAATCAACTTTGCAGCCTTGCATAACAAATAACTATATACTTACATATGTAGTTTTACACGTCACAAGTCTAAAATAAGTTACCAAACTCATAAAATTGTATAAAACTTGTAGATTATGTATAAATAACAATTTATGTAAGTAGAAGTAGTCTACAAATATTTTTAATTTTATACACGTGCCTATACATACCTAATTAAGCTAGTTTCGTATTAATATAATAAAATAAATTAAAACTGAGTCGTTTGTTTCATTTTTGTTACTTTGAAAGTAGGGTAAAACATCCAAATATTGACCGTTTAAGAAGTTTTACTTGCTTCTTTCGCAAAATAAACCAAAGTACGAGTTTCGAGTGGAAATAAATGTTTTTGGAAGATGAAATAAACATTGGAGAAGGTAATTAAAACATAATAGACAGTCATCCAAAGCACAGGAGCTGCTGCAAGGCGTCGTAAAATTGTACTGAACAAAAAAAGAGTTGAAGATGATGCAATTGACAGAATGAATTCGAAATATGAATATTAAACAAAAAAAATATAGATATAAAATAATTATAGTTCAAAAGGAAAGAGGTTGAGGCAACAGAAGGGGGTGGAATACCCACTCTGTTACAGTATTATGTTTTAAACCAATTTATGACCGCGGCCGGCTTTGCTCGCGTTATGTTCGGCAATTGTCCGACGGGAACAATATATCGGCATAAAAAGTATTCTATGTCCAGATATATCCCCTTATCTGGGTTATAAAATTATCTGCTAGCCAAATTGTATCAAAATACATTCAGCCCTTCACATTTCCTATAATAGTAGTAAGTTTAAAATATTCGGAAGGATCCAGAATGTAGGGACCAGTAGACCTAAAATTCCAGCACCTCGTTAAAATTATGTTAGGTTCTCAGGTTACTACGTAAGGTTTTTTATTAATTATTTTAAACGCATGCGACGCGCATCGTAAAGATGATTTTGTGAGGAACAAATTCTCTCCAGACGCCTTAACCAACTAGGCCATTGCAACCCACACCTGCAAGCTGAAATTCTCTATTCCTCGTTTGAACGCTTTACGGTAAAGCTTTACGAATCCCACTTGCAATCTAAAAAAATTTCTTTCCTCACAAAATCATCTTTAAGGTTTTTTATGTTTGTGATTATACAGATACACATGAGATACACTCATCCATATGGGTGCTAACGCCCAAGGGCATAATACGGATGCATTAAAGTTATGTCTCACAAATAAAAATGAACTTTACATACAAACAGTGGTGTCAATAACTGTTATATTGGTACATTTTGTTAACTATCTACCAAATTTTGACATGATGTCAATAAAATGGTTTTTTAAGGCTTGGGCACATCAAAAGCAGGACAGGCGCAGCAGCGTATTTGGAAACTATCCCCTCAGCCAACGCTCATGACGTCAGAGATCGTGTTGCCGTCGGGTATGTTTTCAAATCCAGAAATAAAGAATTAACTTAATAAAGTACCTATACCTTTATGAACGCAAAGCGGTGCTCCGTCGAAGTTTTCTGACATTTTACTAGATTTAGCTTAGCTATAAATACCACTGAAAAGTTATTTTTGTCATTTCAATGAACCTATTTAATTTTAGGAATTTGTTCATATCACCAGATTTGCTTAGGGAAATGATAAAATCGCGTTGTTATTTTAACATCCTCCGTGATTTGATCAAATCCCTTAGGGATTTGGCCAAAACCCTTTGTTTATCATTTCCCTGCGACAGAGACAGTAAAACGGGTACCTATACATTACAGTATGGTGAAATGGAATGTCCTACATGAAAGTATACCCCAGAAAAATGTTCGGGTATATTTTGAAATCCCTAACACGGGAGTATATATTTTTAATGTACACCCGAACTCAACCCCGAACTCAACACTACTGTGACACTACAGAGCGTTGGCTGAAGGTAGATATACACACATCAAAAGTGTCTAGGGATCAACATATACACACATCAAAAGTGTCTAGGGATCAACATATAATTTTTGCAATAACTTTTCTCCTGATTGATATTAATTAAAATGTTCTTTAAGGATTCATCAAATAAAGTGTTATCGTTTGTCACAGTAACGATAAACCAAGTCACCTTTGCATTCATAAAGAAATTTGCCATTTTCCTAATAAAGGGATTTTTGACATTTGAACCACTAACATTAAAGTTCGAAAAAAAGACTGAAATAACAGTTTTCTTTAAAATTTTATTGGGTAACTTAAACAATTAATAATCCGTGTTTCTACCGCGAACACTAACAACACAAGAACATCGGTTTGGCATACTCAAAATGAGTTCATCCAAATCACGCTGTGGAATGGCCGCCCATGTTCGTTGCAACAACAAAAAAAGGTCTTCTTGCGACTGAATACCCTCCATATTCGGCAGAGCTCTTCTCTGTAGCATATCCCATGCATGCTCAATCGGGTTCAAGTCTGGCGACTGAGCAGGCCAGGGCAGGACATTGATGTTAGCTGCGGCGAGAGTCTGTCTTACAACTCTTGCGGTGTGCGGTCGTGCATTATCATGCATTAACTGAAATAAGGGACCGATTTGCACTTGTAGAGGAACGATGACGTCTGATACAATCGTCTCAGCATAAATTTGAGCGTTGAGGTTGCCTCTGATCAAAATCAACTCAGTTCTTCCGCCGATCCAAATACCCGCCCATACCATGATGGTTCCACCACTATAAGGATGGACTTCCTGGCAGGATTTTAATCGCTGTTGGCGTCCAGGGGTTCTCCAGTGTCGTATACGTCTTGTATCCGGTCTCATACCAAAACGAGACTCATCAGAAAAGCACACGAAACGCCATTGTTCTTCTGCCCAATTTCTGTGTTCAAGAGCCCATTGATATCGAATCCTACGATTGTGCATTGCTATAGGTGGTACCCGTAGCGGTCTTCGGGAATGAAGGTTCACTTCATGCAAGCGGTTTCTGACTGTTTGGTCGCTAATTAAGTTCCCTGAAGAGTGATGAAGCCTCACGGCTAACATCATGGCGGTTATTGTTGGAGCTCTTCGAGTTAAGATTTGAATGTATCGGTCTTGTCTCCGTGTGGTGCAGCGATACCGTCCTCCATGGCGCTCAGCCACGGTACCAGTGCTTCGGTAACGTAAGCCACAGTACGTTGCCGGGAACCAGCTTCTATCATTCCCACGGCTCTGAGCATTTCTTCCCTGCTTAAATGACGTCGCCGCTCCATAATAACGTTGGTTTTAATCAGTAGTAGGGAAACAGTAGCACTAATAATGTCTTCAATGCGTTGTATGTTTTTATAGGGAAAATATTGACAGCTGATTTTCATCTTTTACTCGAATTTGATTTACAGTTCCTGATTCAAATTATGAAATGCACCAAAAAGGATCCATATAAATTTATAAAATCATAAATTTATTACAAAGCCACATCTCAATCTCAAGAAATCCGCATAAAAATGCTTGATCCCTAGACACTCTTGATGTGTGTAGTTTCCAAATACGCGGCGCAGCACCTTAGCAGGGCAGGTCAGTTGCGTGCAAAGCCTGCCGGGGTCGCGGGATTATTTCCTTACCGTGACCCCGGAACATAACAGGCTACTGAAGGACACCGTGGATTTTAGTCAGTAGAAGTCTGACAGTCCCTCCCGCCCTGCCCGGGGTTGGAGGACTCATTTGATGATTTTGCCACGTAAAAAAAAAAAAAAAAAAAAAAAGGTCAGTTGCGTGCGCCGCGGTTGACGTCACGCCAGAAACATGAGCAGTCAGAAAGCAGTTTGAAGGCGGGCCTGCTTTATAACTGCGATATGTGTGTCGTATCGATAGCCACACTCAGTACACTTCAACATGACATGTTGAACGGAGGTATTACGTAATTACCAACTGGCGCGTGACCCGTAGCGTCATCTATAGGAATATGTGTGTGGCCGCAGACTGTGTCCACTGTTTATGTCGACAGATGGCGTTATTTTATCATTTATTTTGGATCCGCTAATGTTGAAATAGTTTGGTTACGCAGTTTTTGTAAAATAGCTAATTAAAGTGTAATCTACTAAAAGTAATTAAATTATTGAATTTTGTGTTGAACACTTTCATAAGCCCTGTGTCTATGGCCAAAACAAAATGGCGAAAATCCGAAATTGACTTCACTCTATAATGGTCGATGGTCTTAAAGTGTCAAACGTGCAAATTGTGTGAACGTGTTTTTTTTTAATTTAAAATAATTTTACATCTTTAGGACTTTAGTCAGACGTGTAGTAAAGTAGAAAATATTTATTAGTGCTAGTGTAATTCATTTCAAATAGGAACAGGTATTTTGCTGTGGTCTGAACTTTGGTTGTTTTTCGCTATGAGTAAAGCGAATCCGCTGGCTGGTTTGTTAGCTAATTACGGCGATTCTGATGAAGACTCTGATAGTGAGGCGCGTGCCCCGCCTTTACCGCCAGAGCCAGATTCGAGGAGGGCTCATATGGCACCTTTACCAGGACAAATGGCACTTTTACCAGGACATAATATAACAGCTACAGCGAATGCATCTGCCGCAGTTCACCCAGCTCCAATACCCCATTGCCGTAAGTTTTTTCCACTTTCGTTTTTGTGTTTAGCATGGCAATAGCGGCCATTGACCTTTCTGTTTATTATAATATTGATGTTCTTAGTCTAAATACAGATTAATCAGTTTTAAATCTTCATTTTATTCGATTTAGAACTATTATTACCAATGAAAAACGTGTTAAATTGTATTGATTTCAATACCTGTGAAAATGCGATCTGTTTAATTAATGCTCATGATATAAGGTAATAAATTATGTAAATTAGTTAGGTTTGATTGAAGTTGTTATGAATAAACTACTAACTTATCCTTGAGAATGCTATGAGGAAAAATAACAATTCAATAGATTGTTTGTATCTGGGCAATTATAAACAATCAAGTCACAACTATTCTTGTTTAGCTTGTGGTATTTTATCACTGCAGAATGGTAATGATTTTGAAGTAGAATTTCAAAATATTATGCTTTTCATGCTCATTAATTTCTCTTGTTTTTGAAAAAAAATCTATTACGAAAATATGAAATGTTAACGCTGTTCCTCAATCAACATTTCCACAGCTTGGTCAGCGTGTTACGATGAGAGCAGTGGTTTCACGTACTACTGGAACCAACAAACCAATGCTGTGACGTGGGAAGCACCGCCTGAATACTTACTAGCACTCAAGTTAGCTCAGCAGCAGTTACATGTTACAGGTAAAATATTGTTTAATTACTTTTTGTCTATTTTAAGGGTGGCTGCATACTTAATTATGGTTTCCGAATTCAGTTTCCTAATGTGTGTGTAATGTGTGGAATTCCGTGAGACTAGTGCAGACATTAGGCATTTTGTATTAGCGCAGCTGAGTATTGATAAATGTTAGATTTTATTCTATTTTTGTTCTATGTATTTGGAAAATAAATGAAGGCGTGCATAAAACAAAGTGTTTTATGCACACCTTCATTTATTTGATTCTCTTTATTTATATGAAACTAGCTGACCCCGCAAACGTTGTTTTGCCATATGAATTAAAAAAAAAAATAGATAGTAGCCGATTCTCAGACCTACTGAATATGCATACCAAATTTCATAAAAATAGGTCAAGCTGTTTCAGAGGAGTACGGTAACTAACATTGTGACACGGAAATTTTATATATAAGATAATAATTATGTACAGCCAAGTTTCCTAATTTAGAAATTGAATATGGAAAATGTGTGTATGCAGCCAGCCTAAAAGTATACAGGTTATAATAAAACTGATTTTACGGATGATGACTGATTAGATGGATGATGGTATATATTGAATTAACAGTGAAATGTCATGGAACAAGTATTCAAGCACACATTTTCTGCCTGGTAATTTGAGTTGTTGTGAGTTTAAATGTTTGTAAAGGGAAATAAAATGTAGGAGAAACTCCTATTCAGAGCCTTTTTTAAATGTAATTCTAATATTACTTGAAATTGGTTTATTTACCTTGCTTTCATATTCTTTGAAGTGCCCAATCTGGGTTAAGGCTACACAAACTTCAATAACTTTCTAATCACACCAAGATTGTACAAAAAAAAAACAGAGATTGACATTAAGCTTTTCAGTTTGATATCCATCCCATGCAGTTTTGATCCACATTATTGCTCTGGTTCTCATAGTTATGTCTGATAGGTTTTTAAATTATTAATGTTTCTTACAATACCGTTCAACTCAAAAGGTACAGCAGAAGTGTCAGCAGAAGAATGGCAGCTGTACCAGCAAGCATTAGCAGAGAAACAAAACTCGGTGAACAACAGAGTCATAACTAAGTCTTCCAGGAGTATAGAGCCCACTCCGCCTCCAAAGAAGTCTGAAAAGATAACAAAAGGCAATGGGACTAAGGAGAAAAGAACAGGGTTCAGTAAGAAACGGGGACACAGTGATGATGAGGAGGAGTAAGTATTGGTCAAGTTATTTTAAAAGTATGGTGCAACAGTCCCAGTCTCAAGACAATAACTTTGAAAGTTCTGTAGGTGTGCACATTCCAAAGCGTAGCAGCGACCATTGCTGTCCAATGAAGGCCCGTATCGAGGGTGCGTTATATTCACTTACATCTTAATTAAGCAGTGAACTGACAGGGTTATTATAGTCCACCATCAGTCATTACTTTACTAGGGCAACAAACTTTTACAAGTAGAATATAGATTACTCAAGGCTTTAACATCTGCCTCATGGCGAAAACTAGCGCTGATATTCTCGTTAAATTGGGAGTCGTAGGCACGTTGAAAATCCATAATGAATCATAAATTCTGAAAACAAACTCATTAAATCTTACCTTTTTCAGAAAAATCGAACTAATAACATCATACCACAATTCGGACTCGGAATCTAATGATGAAGCCGATACTCCAACTAAACCTGCAGCTCCACCTCTTCCCAAGACGCCGGTCCCTAGCAAGAAACCAAAAACTAAACCCATAGAGTATGGACCTGCGTTACCTCCCACCCTCAATTATACAGTGCCAATAGGACCTGAACTACCTCCCGAGATTATGAATAATGGATCTAAATCTCCTGGGGTTAATGTTGAAATTGAATCGGTGAAAGAGGTAAGTCTAATTTATGTTTTCATTGTTGTTTTTCGTCTTAATTCAGAAATTAGAAATGTCTGTGAGGTTATTTATGCTTTTTTATTGTTTCCCTTACCATCATGGACTTATTCATAAAAGCTTAAAGTTGCAATGAGCTGCATGTGCATTTTTTTATTATGAATGTCTCTTACAGTCAGTAAAACGCTTCAATCAAAAGGTTGACAAATCTGAATATCAATAAAATTACATCCAAGACCTTTCCCTGCCGAAATCTTCTGCTTTACATATTAATATCTTAGCATAATATTGATGTTTTTATAATAGTACCTATGATGATTCTCTGCATCTGAAAATGCTAAAGAATAGCTATCCAATGGCTTGAAAAATATAATTTATCATAACTATTTCCTACAATGTCACAACCTTTTGAAATAATCTCATTTGATATCTTATCATAGTAGATGATTTCACAAGGTACATATTGATCTAAGTCATGTACTTCTGGCATATTTTGTGGTTACAAACAAAATATATCGCTAGTTTGAATTAGATCATTGCATTTTTCAATCTTTTGGAATGTTATCAAGCAATGTGATGGGTTAAAGTTTTCAATCTGAGGTACTTATAATAATTATATACACATAAAATTAAAACTCACACAGAGAAAAAGAATATCATGTTAGGTAAGTACTCATTATATTTATTTATTTTTCATAATATAGGATAAAAAATCCGAAAAGGATGAAGATAGTCAAGATGAAAGCGCGCTATTCTTAAAACTAAAAGACAAAGCCAAAATCCTTGAAAAACTAGGCGGTGAATTACCAGAAGAATTACGAATGATGATTGGAGACAATCCTAAAGCCCTTAAAAGCTCACAACAAAGTGAAGAAACTACTCAAAAAACCGCTATAGATGATCTTTTAGAAGAGATTGAGAAAAAAGAATTACCAAAAGTTAAAAATGTTGATGTTTTTGATGAAAATAAATCACAAGACACAATCAGTGCTAAGAGCTCACCAAGAGGGGAGGCCACACCGCCTCCTGAGCCAAAACCTCTGTTTCCAAGTATTAAACTAATTGATGACCTCCCTGCAACACCCCCATCTGTGCCACCCACTCCACCTCTATCTATGGAGGTAGAAAACGAAGAGAAAAAAATAGACGTAACAGAGAAAAAAGGAGCCAACTTGTACCTACTAGACTCAGAAGAAAGAAGAGAAAATGTTGGCAAGAAAAAACTTAGAATATCCAACTCCGTGTTACTAACAGACCGCAAGAAAGGAGAAGAACCAGCATATACAACAAAGTATTCACAGTTCATTGAAGGCTTTTCTAGTGAGAGAACTGGGTTAGGCTTCACTAAAGAGGAAGATGACGTTGAAAGTCCAAAGAATACGATTAACTACGGCAATGGTTTAATGTTTACGAAAGGAGAGACGTTGAATGAAGAAAAGAAGGATGAAGACTTGGATGATCTCACGGAGCTGTTGGAGGCCAAGCTGAAGTACTTGAATCAGTTGCAGCCGTGTGTGCTGACTCCGGTGCAGGAGATGTTGATACAAATGCAGGTAAATATTTCACTTCTAAACTTAATTTGAATGTATTGTATGTTTATTTAGCTGTGTTCATAGAATAATTTGTGTAAAAATTGACGCATTCTGTTTCTTTAGAACATCATTTGTTTATACAGGTTAACCTTGATATAATATAATGTGAGAACTGCCACATGTGCCGAAACTAAACAACCTACGGAAATTATACTGTGTCATGCTGCCAAAAATGTAATGAGATAAACATTTAATTGAATTTTAGTTTGATCATTTTGAATAGCCTTTATTTTACTATTTTGTCTTATGTAATTATGTAACTGCGTACTATGCGTCTCTAGTATTTGTGTTTTCATAAACAATCTCTTGAACACATTTGAGTAAAAATTCCAAACATTTCTTTTTGGCAAATTTAGTCTCATTTGAATCGCAAAACTTTTTAATCAATCGCTTAGACGACACATTTTAAGTGTTGAAACGAGTCTGTCCGTTAAAAATTTGAACCGCGCAGTCCCAATAAGCCGTGTTTTCGTTATACCTATTTCCAAACCGTCTAATGAAGATAAGACAAGGTCCTCTCATGGACAGTGACGGATCTTTTTTACGATAAAATCAATGAGTCCTCCCACCCAGGGCAGAGCGGGAGTGACTGTCAGACTTGTACTGACTAAAATCCACGGTGTCCCAATAGCCTTTTTTGTTCCGGGGTTACGGTAATTCCCTTAAGACCGATCTAGGACATTTTCGGGGCACATTTTAAATAAGGGCCTTTCGTGTGCAGACGCTGGTATCAGCATTCCGCGCGGGCGCAGTGTCTCCCAGCTACTGGAGGCGTTGGGCCCAGTCCGCAGCGCGCTCGCTGGCTGCGCACGAGGCGCGCGCCGCGCCGCCCGGCTGGACCACCGCCTTCCAGAGGTACGCGCGCGCGCACCACCACACACGACCCATGTCCGTCCGGGGACTAGCTAGACAAGGATCTAACTCGCGGACTTTATGAACGAACGAAGTCGGTCCAATTTGTCCGACTAAAGGCGACCGGTTAAACTAAACGCGCTTTGTTGACAGTCGAGCCTCAGAAATCGCATTTCAATAAAAAAATATGCTGTACGACCTGCTTTTGGCGTGCATGCTTTTATTTAATTTGCACAAAAGTGATTTGGAAAGTTTTAAGAAGTCTTTACCCACAACATAAGAAGCAAATGCCCACACATTTGAGTGCAATTTGATTTGGCCGCCATTGCAAAGACTGACTTTGTGAATGTCTTTGCTGCACAAATTAATATTCCGAATAGTAAAGTTATCATAAAGTGGCTTGAATATTATTCCGAGTATTATGGTATTGTTTTCCTCAATATGCTCAACAAGTTATTTGTCATTTAAAGCGTTTACCTTGACTGTCGCCCGTCAAAATATCGGAATAAAATCTTTTTATCACTCATAAATCCTTGTTCATCTAAGACCCTCTTTTACAACCTGCGCTATTTATAGTGGAGTCTACGCTTTTGAGACTTTCGGAACTTCAGTGTTCTTGATAGTGCGACCTCTACGGACTAAATGAACTCTATGGACCTTTTATCTGCTGTTTGTGGATTTGTACGCTCTGTGATATGACCTTGAGTTTTGGTGATGACATTTAGTTGAGACTAAAACTGAAGGATTAATAACTAATTTGGAAATTGAAATAAGGCCTAATTTGAAAGTTTTGGAGGGCCAGATAATTATCGCATATTTCACGGCGGAATATTAGTTTATGACCAAAATAGGTTTTTCCATATATTGCCAGTAAGTAAGTAAGTTTAAAATATTATGGTTTCACCGTGAAATATGGCGATATAAGGTGACTGCAGTGATAAGTATTATGCCAACAAATACTCTGGACTTTTTCGTTTTGGACTGATTTGACTTAATTGGGTCATCTTGATCAAGTCAGGTCAGGCCAAATAGTGTTCATTCTATGGGATTGGACTATTCCCATTCTAATGAGTGAATACTTGGACTCTCTCCCTGCATAAGGAGAAAGGGTGGACTACAAACGTTATTCATATGTGTTTACTATTCTGAAAGACTGACGATGACCTTGAACTTTATCTTCCTTGAAATTTTTATTTGCAGAAAGTAAGAATTCCTTACGAATGTATTATTGTCTAGTCCAGTTGAAAACTAGTTCTCATTATTCACTTGATTGTATAAAATATTTCTCAAGAAACATTAATCAAGTAGATATTTATTTCACACAATATTTAATACCACAATTATTAAAAATGTATTTATTTTGCAACATCAGCTGTGATAAGATACATCTGTGATAATAAATTAAGAATAAATAATTAATACATGTAACATTGAGTTTCTTTAATACTTTGTAATCCCGAAAAAATAAATAAAAAGAGACGCAACATCTTAGCTATAAGTGTGAAGAAGACAGAAGACTGGTGGGCGCCGTGTGTTGGAGTCATCGCATCATCAAAGGAGTTGGTGAGATAACAAAACTCTTTGCTGATATTTTACATAACTTCAAGAATAATACGCTTTGGTCTTTTCCAGAATGCGGGCTGGCGAGACCGTCGTGTAAAGGATTTTGAGGATTCCTTGTGTCCGCCATTTTGAAATGTTTTTTTTTGTTTTCGTTTTTTCGTTAATTTCTCGGCGGGCACAAATCCGGAGCACGGGTTTAAGTATACGGTTTTGTTTTGTCAATAGATAAGTTTGCCCCATACTTTTAGATGGTGTTTTGGTGATCTTAAGTCTAGTATTACGTTAAATTGGCGCTTATAATTTTCGATATTCGGCTAATGAAATTGTCTTATCCTTATATTCATCCTGTCTTCTATGGCTTCTTCATTGTTACCGCTGACAAGTCATCGTACACTTCTTTCTTTCAAGACCCGTATCAATTAGTTCCGTGAAACATGAATAAGAAAAATATTCCAACACAATAAAATTGTTTTAGGCAATCAGTTATATTTTTTTTCTTAATCCTTGTAAATTCAGGCTAAAATGGCTATAACTCCCTGACTTTAAACCTCTTTTCGACAACCTCTCTGATGACTTCTACAGGAGTTGACTATCAACTTGATATCATCAACAGTATTTGCCTATCTTCTTTGTGCCATTTTTTGGGGGGTTTGAAAACCAATGTGTCCTCCCGCCCTAGTGTAGCAGAAGAGACTGTCCGTCTCTTACTGACTAAATCCACTATATGCCGTGTGCCTTCAGTAGCCCTTTCTACGTTACTTTGATAAATAGTCCCGGTCTTCCTGCCATCCCACCTGGGATCGGCGCCAGCGCAACACGTCATCTTCTAGCATAAAGTAATCGCGGGAATATGAAAGAACTTAAGTCCACCACGCCATCTAAACCTACCGGGCCACTGCCTCCCTCCACGGCGCCTACCTCTACTGGTCTGTTTGTGCACCGCAGGTCTGAGGGCCGCTACTGCTATAGACGCGAGGCCGACGGGCTCGTTCAGTGGGAATACCCCGCCACTCAGCACACGGACATGGAGATTTGTACCACGCCGCCGCATCCTGGGATAGAGGCCAAGGTACCTTCTAGTTTAAGTATCTAATAAGGCCGACCATATACGGACTTGCTTGAAGTAGTCAATATCGGCTTCTACAGCAAGGCGAGTGCAGAGAACCTTCCGATTCAGTAATCGGAAGTTTATAAGTCCGAGTCCTACTGGCAATCGAATGTTTCTTTCCACGAAAAAGCTTTACAGTCTTTTAATACCGAAACCGATTGACCGAACCGACGCGTCCCGGGGAATACACAAACTGCTAACTAAACTGCTCGCACAACCGCTATCTTGATCACTGGCTAAGTGCTTGAGCAGTGACGCTTGACTTGACGGAAACTGTGGTTACTTAAGATGTTATTTTTTCCAGGAGGAGCTAGCTCCCCCACTGCCGCCGAGTCCCCCCCCGCCGGCGGCGCTCCCCTCCCCTCCCCCGCTGGCCCCCACGTGGTCGAGCGGCGCGGCCACCCCCCCTCCCCCCGCCATCTCGTGGGGCCGCGCCCGCACCCCCCCTCCCCCCGCCTGGATGGACCCGCCGCCGCCTGGCTGTGATGACCTGCCGCCACTGCCTAACGTGAGTGTTAACATCATAATATTTAGGAACTTAGAAAATGTGTTCTATTCAAAGATGCTATCCCATTGCTAAGGTTTGTCCAATAGCCCCGCCGGGATAGTGTGTCGCAACCTACTCAAGTATTCGCCTTTGACGGTTTAATTACTTCTCAGCAGCAATCCGACATTATTATTGTAAAATTGGTAACGTTTGGTATGCTATGACTGTAACAGTGATGTAAACTCAGGTAAAATGACGACACGGTTGGCGCAATGATTTCATTCTCATACGGAACAAATATTTTTATGGCATACAAATAATTGTTCATGGCTGTTTGTGTGTCTCAGTGTTAACGGTAATAAACTTACTTAGGTTAGGTACAGGAACAAATCATTCATTTTGTTAAAAAAAAAAACTGTAATACTCTTCTAAGTCCAACTTCCCAAGTGTCAATCTTACCAATCAATACTTCTATCTATTTACAGGTGGAACCAAAACAGGAGATCGGCGACGAACTATCAGCTTTCTACAGCGATATAGCGGAGCTTGAGAAGCATACATCGGGTCCGCCCACCGCCAGCAACTCGCCTGAGCGCATCGAGATCAAAGACAAGTACCGAGACAGAGATGTGAAGGACAGAGACAGAGAAAAAGAAAAGGAAGCCAAAGTTGTTAAGAAGAAGTCTAAAGTGAGTTTATATGCTTTATTTATTTATTTCTTAACCTTTTAACCGGCAACGTCGAATTTAATATATCCGACAAATATTTTCGGGCCCATTTACGCCACAGTCGGATATATCGGACATTTTTGTTGTTTTGTTTGATTTTATTGCATCTATTCTATATCTCTCTGTTTATGTAGATATACAGATATAATATATTATTATACACCATAATATTTTACAAATCGGAGCTTAAGAGGAGTAGAAAGAGAGGAACTTGTATTTCAACGATTCGTAGCCTGGCGCTGGGGGCACGACAATTGATAAGAAATCTGGCGGTTAAAAGGCTAATGCTGGTTTTTCAATAACAATCCTACGCAGCGTTAAAGCTGTTTTGTTCTCCCTGATGGACCTCCTTTTTGATCCGGCTCGAAATACCAAAGAGGCCAGGGAGAATAAAATGCCTGCCGGGCCGCGGGACTGTTTTGTCAGGTAACCGTGGCTCCAGAACGTAAAGGGCTATTTAAGGACACCGTGGATTTTAGTCAGAACAAGTCTTGACAGTCCCTCCCGTCTTACCCTGAGTGGGCAGACTCATTTGAAAATTTTAACACGTAAAAAAAGGGAGAATAACATAATGTGCTGTATACATTGCTTGTATTTAAACTAAGTAAATTATTTTTTTGCTGTTTGCGTGACAATATTTGAGTATGCGCTCCTCTACCTATTGTTGAGCTAGAAAGTCTAACCTGAAATTCAATTGTTTCAGGTAAAAATATCAGCATCAATGGGACTAAAACACAAAACAGTATCGAATTTAGTGGCGAAATGGCAGCAAGTAGCAGATGAGATCCATTCTGATTGATCACAAAACTTTTTGAGCGATCAGCCGCTTCAAGCGATGCGCTTTATTTAACAAAGCGGTTCATGGACTAAAAGCAAAGACTAAAATTGAAATTAGTTAAGTTTTATAGTAACATTGTTAGTTAAATGTTTTTCAAGTAAGTGATGATTATGTTAGACTTTAGTAAAAAGTCGTAACGGATAGATACAGACATTTAAGTTCTCCGGATAATCAAGTGACCGATTACCGTAAATTATTTATTATAACGACAGTAAAATAATAATTAAGAGTAAAGATTTATTCAGCATTTACTAACCCACTGCTGGGCAAAGACTCCACGACTCACATGTTCTTTCTATCTAGGGTCATTAGTTTTTGGTTTTCATAGTAAAGATGTGGTAAAGATGACCATTACAAAATGCTGGCAGAATGTTTAGCGATTTCTTCGATACATAGTAACTTATTCTACCTTGCAATATTTATACCTTCATGTTAATAGTCTGTGGGGAATATATGACAGAGACAACTATTTTTTTTTATGCAACGTACCAAAAAGCGTCTTTACAGTACAAATTGCTATCAGTGACAAGATTTTATTATTTTGACTGAGAATCTACGCAGTCTATCTCTCCATTTGGTGATTACAGCTCGTGGCTAACTAATAGCAGCTGCACACGTCGATCTTCAAGGTAAAGCCGCGCTTGATCAGGTAGATCTGTGGATGGGTGACTAATTTTCATAGCGTGAAGGCTGCGAGCCGGTGTAGTTCTGAAAATAACCGGTCGAGATGAGTCGTGATAGCACGATCATGTACTTTGCAATTGAATTGATTTATGACAAATAATATATTATACACTAAACTATAAATTCGCTATAGATACCTTAAAATGCGACATAAATTGGTCACTTGAACAAAATGTATTTTTTCATAAGTAACTTTATAATGAGCACATTGTCAATAGAATTATTCTTAAGAGGATTGTATAGCGGCTGCCTTTTCAAAAAATAGGTATTTAGAAAAACTCGTGCTGTCCCTCTCGCGCGTTGAAAAACCCCCGTTCGTGCGATAGAGAGCGTTGCAGCTCGCGACTGACTGTGAGTATTTTTTATATGAAATTTGTCTCTCGGGAGAAAACGTTTTTCACATACTAAATCACGTCCAATCTCTTAGATTCTGGCTTCAATCGTTTCAGCATATTATATTCTAGGTTTGTAGGTTTTGCTTTTTTTCTAAAACTTCTTTGTTTTTAAAATACAAAGGTTTTACTTCAGTGAAGATTTTGTCATGAAAATAGTAACTCTTAGGCGCCTGTTACTTTCAAACTATTATAAATTTTGAAAAAAAGAAAACCTATAAACCTAGTTTTTTACAGTATCAGAAGCATTCTAAAAAATCATTGAGATAGGATAACATTTAGGGGTAGGAAAACGTTTTCTCTTTTAGTATGGACGAGCGCTCGGTAGACGATAGTCTTAAGTTCTGTTATCTGTAAATTCATACCGAGATATGTTTTATTATGTTTCTGTAAATATTTTTTGTAAATAATAAACTTTTTTGAGACCAAACTATGTAATTTTATTCCTTTACTGTAAGAAAATAAATACCTAGTCCTAATTAGACAAGACAGAACTCACCATTTTTTTTTTTTTTTTTTTTTTTCAAATCTCTGCCGTTTTCACTCTATAGAATAAAAATTCCTTGAGTGTGAATGGTGGCCACCATGGTAGAAAGTACTACGCACACAAGTTCGAACTTCTGGTTAGATACGATCGGGCAAAGTACTACAAAGCGAAATTAAAAAGAAAAGTTGCTGCCAAACGCATTGCTCAAACCCGCACGGGAGGTGGCCCTTCCGAAGCTAGACCCCTGAATGAAATAGAAAAGAAGTTTGTATGTTTTTTTAAGGGAAGGCTTTGGAACCGGTGAGCCTAACATACAAGTGAACGCATTTCCAACTGTAGGTAAGCATAATCCTTCTATCTTTTTTTTTTTCTGTTTAGGTGTAGGTAATAATAGTGTAGATTATAAATGCAGTCGCTAGCAGGTCAACTTACCCGAATCTGTCACGTTTTACTAATCGATTATTAACCTTCCGCTATTGTGATAATGTAGAAAATCTTTTAAAGTTTGACAGATTGAGGTAGGTTGATGTGATGGCGTCTGTACATAATTAATTTTATCTTTTTAGTAACCTAATGAGCAAGAATCAGAACAGATTGAAGGCCTACAACTGCCAATTGGCAGTCTCTAGGAAGAGATGCCTGTGCAGTAGCAGAAGGAAGTAGAGCTAACATAAGAGCAGCAGGATGAGCCAGCATCACAACAATCTCTACCCAATGGCTCACAGTCCAAAACAAGTGCAACGTCGTCAGCCTGCAGACGTCAAGCCATGTGCCAGATTATGGCCAGACAAAGATTTGAGGTATCAGGGGAAAGATTGACATTGGAAAGACAAAATGCAGAAACATGGCGGGAGATTCTGCAGACGCTAAATATAATGGCGTCGGCTGTTGACAAGTAAGTAGGTACTTCATTCTCCGGGACACGTCGAGCTTCATTGTCTCGGCGCTTTTCTGGTGGTTGCCACTGTTGGTTGTGGCTTTCAGGAGTTGCAGTGGTTGCGAATAGAGTGGTGGGTTTGTCCCAAAAAAAAGTAGGTAAGTAGGTACAACAATATTTTAATATTATTTTATTTCGTCTTCGTTCACGTTCATAAGACAAGTAAGTATCTAAAATTAAAATTAAAGCATTCAATACAGTGCTAGCGAGATTCGTATACAAAATGGTTGATTGTGCTTTAAAACGTAGGAAAGAATATTAAATTGTGTATATTTGAACTAAGTATCATGTCTGTAACTATGGGGATGTCATGATCATGTGTGATCAAATCCTCTATTTTTAATAAAGATTAAAAAAAAAAAAAAATACAGTGCTGTTTTGCCAGACTTCGTCCTGGTGGAATTTGGTTTCATTTTGCACAATGTATACACTCAAACACAATGACAATTCTTCATACAAATAGTCATCCCATCAATTTAGTACAATATAATAATAGCCTAGTATATAAAATAACCAAAATCTGTATTAATATTAAATTAAAACTAATTGCGCAGTGATAATAACATTTTCTAAAGAAAAAAAAAACAATGATCTTAGTATAACTTTGTATTAAAATAAATAATAAATCATCTTCAGGATCGGGACAGCTCTAGTAGGCTCAGGAGCGAGAAGACCAGAGATGGGAGATGAGGGAGCGCCTGACTGCTAAACCTTCACTCATTTCTAGATTGCTGTGGGAGGGAGAGGAAGAAGGCTGATTTTCGAGGTGTGTATTTATCTGTCTTGAGCCCTCTAATATTAATTCTTCATCAGTCAGTACTGGTGCAGGGACATTCGCATGATTGCAAATATTGTGTAATATTACACAAGCATTTACAATAGATGCTGCAACAGGTGGGGAATAATGCAGCACTCTGTGTACAAGTAAACACCGGAATCTAGCTTTAAGGAGAACTATTGTCCTTTCAACAACATTCCTTGTATGGACATGGACACTAGTATAGTGAGCTTCTGGAGTTTCCGGGATGGCATCAGTTACTGGAGTCATCATGTACTTTCTTAAAGGATACCCTGAATCACCTGGAAACAAAACATCAACATGGTTAATATTTTTTAAATGCATAAACTGACAGATACATGTAACAGATCAATGCTTGAAAGGGAAAAATGTAAAAAAAATGTATTATCAAGTATGTAGTTTAAAGAGTACCTATTTTAATTTCAGTTCATAAAAAAAAAATCATACCAAGTAACCAAACTGCTTCATTTTGGCTAATAAGCTCCATGTGCTGTTTTATAGGATGGTTTTCCCAGATAAAGGAATCATTGGTTGCTCCACCAAAGCTAGCATCCACACTTATAATTTGCATATCTGCATTACAAATCTAAAATTGAAATTGTTTCAGATTATTACCAAAAAAATTAAAGAAGCCGCTTGAAACAAGGACTTAATCAGCTGGCAATTGCTTACACATTATGTAGTTTGTATTGAAATAAATTTATAAATATTAACAAATTATGTTAAACAGTGAATACTTTTTAAATAATAATACTAACCAGTTGAACATTTAGGGAGTGATACTGTTTTCTACAATAGTACCTCTCCTCGTTTTCCACGGGGCGCACTATGGCAACATGTGTGCAACCAATGCAGCCCAATACTCCTGGCATTTGAAACTTATTAAAGAACCTATAAATAAAAATATTCTTTTTCTAAATGATTAGATTTTTATCATCTATACATATAATAAAATAGTAGGAAAGTCAAAACTGTACATTGAATATTTTTTTAAAAGAATACTTGGGGTGTGATCTACAATCGATACCGAAGCCAAAAATATACACTCGGCGTCACAAAAATCGCACCTCTTCGAAAATAAGTTTAGAACATGTCCCGCCAGTAACGAATACATTAAACCCAATTAATATTGGTATCAATTGAAAGTATGCTTAACGACCTTTAAATTAACAACAGTTAGAATCCCTAAACACAACAGGTTTCATTAGCACGTAACGTTAAAAAAAATGTTGTCAAAATACGCATTGCAAGGGCCACTAATTGCACCTCCCTACAAGGGTATAAAACGGGCGACCCGGGTTAAATGTGGGCGCCGCGCACAACAACACCTCGTGCTGCGGACCATCCTTGGTGCACCCTTCGTCGTGAGGAACGACGTGATACAGCGCGACCTCGGGATTGAGAGCCTGGACGACTTCATAAGGCGCCTGGCGACGGGGATGTTCGCGCGTGCCGACGCTTCTGCTTGGCCCCACGTCAAGCACTTGGCACCCCTGCACGCGCGCCCCCCAGACGCAAGGCGCCTTCCCCGTGACCTCCTGGCGGACTGCGCCCCCGCCCCTCCCGGATTGACTCCTGGGTAAGTCGCTGACCAACACGTAACTTACCCAAACAATAGACTTTACTTCACATGCACGCCTGCTGTGCGACGGATTCTAAGTTAATATAGGTTCGTCGTGCAGTTTCACACAATCACTTTCTCTTCAGGCGCTACACACTTACGCCTGAATGCACAGCGTGGGCTGTGATTCAAGCAACCACTGGGCGGTGTTACACAGTACAATACCGTCCACACACTCACCTCTGCCCCTTGCCCGGGTCGCTACTGGCTAGCTCTGGAACACGGGTCGGGCGGGGGCCACACACTCGTGTAGGAGCGCCCCAGCCGGCCCCCATGTCGCAGGTCGCTCTCTGCTGAGCCTCCCCCAGGTAACTGGGGGTCTCACTCGGTGGGGGCGGACCGCCTGGGGGTCGTGAAGAAGCGGGAAAGGTTCCTTGTTGTTGGTACCGCAGCGCGCCTACACAAAAACAATAGCAACTTCTCACTGGAACTATCAATGCCTTACAACTATAACAGGCCATGGTCATTTACCACCCTAATGACCGGTCCATCGCTATGGGCCGCGGCAAGCGTCCGCGGGAAGGGGGCAAAGCCCCGGGACCGCTTGCCACACCCCTTGCGGGGTGTTGCGACTACTCCAGTCCAATGTGGGTCATTCGCTATTCAACCTTTGAAGTGAACACACGTGAACAGCTACAGCAAGAAAAATACCCCAGAAGATGGATACCACTGCAGATGAAGCCGCTCAATTCATTGCACTACTGCAATCAGGGATGCGGCAATGTGATGTTGCTCGGCAACTGAACTTGAGTCGTTTTGCCGTTCGACGAGTGTTCCAACGCTTCCAAGAGACTGGTGGCTATATCCGAAGACGTGGATCTGGAAGACAACGGTGCACATCGGAAAGAGACGATCGCTTCATTGTTTCGACGTCTTTACGTAATCGGTTCTCCAATGCTGTTGAGCTGCAACAACAACTGCTATCAGCTCGCAGAACTTCTGTAAGCGTCTCCACGATTAGAAGAAGAATGCGGGAGAAGAAAATTGCAGCTCATAGGGCTGCTACAGGGCCAAAATTGACTGCACAGCATAGGAGAGACCGGTTGCAATTTGCCCGTGACCATGTGGATTGGACAATAGACCAATGGAGGGCTGTGCTCTTCTCGGATGAGACGAGGGTGTGTCTTTTCTGCAACGACAGGCGTCGAAGAGTGTATAGGAGGCAAGGTGAACGATTCGCACAAGCCTGTATTCAAGAGACAGTGGAATACGGGGGTGGCTCGTGCATGTTCTGGGGCGGCATGTCAATCGACGGTAAAACGAACCTTGTGTGTGTTTCTCGGACTGGAAGTGCTCGCGGGCAAGGGTCGCTGACTGCTGCTCGGTACATAACAGAGATCTTAGAGGAGCAGGTTGTCCCTTATGCGGGTTTTGTTGGCAGTGGGTTCACGTTAATGCACGATAACGCCCGCTGTCACACCGCTTTAATTGTAAGAGACTACCTGCAAGAAGTTGGAATCCCTGTTATGCGCTGGCCGGCGCGAAGTCCAGACCTAAACCCTATTGAGCACCTTTGGGATGAACTGAAACGGCGAGTACGGGCACGTGATCCTGCCCCTACCACTCTCCAAGACCTCCAAGATGCCGTCGTTGCAGAATGGGACAACATTCCTCAAGAGACTGTTGTCACATTAATTAGGTCCATGAGAGAACGCATGGAAGCAGTCATCAGGGCTAGGGGGGGTAACACTAGGTTTTAAATTTTATTTTATCAGCAAAAATTACAACAAAGTTGTTGTAATTTTTGCTGATAAAATAAAATTTAACTTTTTAATCATTTGCATTAGCTTGCTTTTTTTTATTCCCTGGTAAACAAAAAACCAAATCCATTGATTTATACTGAAATTTAAATAAATTGCCTTTCCAATGATACCTTATAGTCATATGTCTACCATTGATTAATAGGTTTAAAATGACTTTGAAGGGAATTCTTAAAGTGGTGCGATTTTTGTGACGCCGAGTGTAGTTTTTAGAATTTTTGTCTGTTTGTCTGTATGTATGTCCGGGATAAACTCAAAAAGTACTGGACGGATTTGAATCTTTTTTTTTTGTTGTATAGGTATTAAGTCTGGCCAACACATAGGCTATAATTTATCTTGGAAACTTGAACACCTGGTGCAGAACCGCAATGGACCAGCTAAACTATAAGAGATACAAAAATGGTGCGATAGCAAAAAATGTTCCACCTGATGAGCACTCTCTGTTGACGTATAAAAATTGAAGATCTGGAACACC
The DNA here is from genome assembly GCA_954870645.1 of Agrotis clavis. NCBI lineage: Eukaryota > Metazoa > Arthropoda > Insecta > Lepidoptera > Noctuidae > Agrotis > Agrotis clavis. The sequence continues at coordinate 1,940,156 of OX940929.1, forward strand.
TGTTGTGGAACTCCAAGAGCCCAGCTACACTATAACATGTAAAGGAATGACGTCTTAGCAAAGTTGTTCAGCCTGATGAGCAGTCTCTGTTGACGTATAAAAATTGAAGATCTGGAACACCTGATGTGGAACACCAAAAGCCCAGCTACACTATAACATATAAAGGAATGACGTCCTAGCAAAGTTGTTCGGCCTGATGAGCTGTCTCTGTTGACGTATAAAAATTGACAATCTTGAACACCTGATGTGGAACACCAAAAGCCCAGCTACACTATAACAAATACAGAAATGACGTCTTTGCAAAGTTGATCAGCCTGACGAGCACTTTCTGTTGACATATAAAAATTGAAGATCTGGCATACCTGATGTGGAACACCAAGAGCCCAGCTACACTATAACAAATACAGGAATGACGTCTTAGCAAAGTTGTTCAGCCTGACGAGCACTCTCTGTTGACATACAAAAATTGAAGATCTCTGGAACACCTGATGTGGAACACCAAAAGCCCATGTAAACTATAGCATATATGTATAGGAATGAAGTCTTAGCAAGAGTTGCTCAGCCTGATGAGCACTCTCTGTTGACGTATAAAAATTGAAGAACTGGAACACCTGATGTGGAACACCAAGAGCCCAGCTACACAATAACATATGTAGGAATGACATCTTTGCAAAGTTATTCAGCCTGATGAGCACTCTCTGTTGACATATAAAAATATAAGATCTGGAACACCTAATGTGGAACACCAAAAGCCCAGCTAAACTATAAGGGTGCGTCCACATCTGGCGAATGCGCCGCGAATGCGCAGCTCGTACGCGGTTTGCGAGCGGCGCGCGAGCTGCACGCGCGCAGTAACAGCAATGGTTTGGTACGCCAAAAGATGCGCGCGCGGCGCGCGATCTGCACGCGTGCAGCTAGCAAACGGTGCGCGAGCTGCGCATTTGCGGCGCATTCGTCAGATGTGGACGCACCCTAACATATATAGGAATGACGTCTTAGCAAGAGTTGCTCAGCCTGATAAGCACTCTCTGTTGACGTATAAAAATTGAAGATCTGGAACACCTGTTGTGGAACTCCAAGAGCCCAGCTACACTATAACATAAAAAGGAATGACGTCTTAGCAAAGTTGTTCAGCCTGATGAGCAGTCTCTGTTGTGCGTCACTAACAAAGTAAGATGCGTATTTTTTTTTTGTTTTTTGTTGTTTAAAGTCCCATTTGACTAAGACAACACTGCAACACTCAACGTGTTCGTAGTCATAAAACTGTGACAAAGCAAAGGTGTTTCAGGATTATAATGTAGTCGTCTTCCCCTGGAGGCGACGGCCCTCCATCGCGTCTATCGAGGCGCATCGCCAGGATGAATTCCCGGAAAGAGCTCCGGTGTGATCACAGGGCAATATTGAGAGAGCGACTGTCGCAACCGAGTTCCGGGCACGCCCCAACCGCGGCGGTAAGACCCCTCTTTAAGGAGTAGCTGGATAGGCGTCACGGCGTCCCGCCTGACCTACCACATGACGTAGGTCCTCACCGGACACGAAAGTTTCGGGAGGTAGCTGTGTCTGATAGGGAAAGAAGAATCGCCTGGGTGTCACCACTGCGTGGATCGCCTGGAGGACACGGTGGAGCATACGGTGCAGGACTACCCGCTTGGGCAGAGCACCGCCGTGTCCTCACTATGACGATAATCGGTGACCTCTCGTGCTGAGGCTGACATATTCGCCGAAATTGTTGGGAATGATGTGGTTTACACATCATACAATAACGTCGTCAATTAGGGTGATGCCAGCAACTACCTACTCGAGATTTTAAATTCATCAACTGCCTGTGGTCCTCGAGCTCATAAAATAACCTAAAAGTAATAATAATGCTTCTAAGAAATCTAACTCCACCAAAATTGTGCAATGGAACGCGACTAATAGTTACGGCATTACGGTGCGTACAGACTATATAACATAACATGTTATATAACATTGTTATATAACATTTTTCATGGTAACATTCTACATAGAGTTGTAGTGTTTTATAACACAGTCATGTTATATAACATGTTACATGGTCTGTACGCACCTTTACACAGAAATTTAAGCGAAGCTGAAATTCTCACCGGATGTGGCTCAGGGGAAACTGCATTGATACTGTGAACACCACTCATCTCCAACAATTTCCCTTTCCAGTTCAAACTCACACAATTCCCGGTAGCAGCTTACTTCGCGATGACCATAAATAAGTCCCAAGGACAGACCCTGAAGGAAGCTGATGTCGACCTAAGGTCCAACTGTTTTTCCCACGGCCAACTATATAACACATGCTCGCCTGTCAGTAATGCTGACCAGCTTTTTATTTTAGCACCAGAGGGAAAAACTACCAATGTCGTATATAAAGTGTTGTGTCTGGAAGTTTTCATTTCATTTGCTTTAAAGTTTGTTATAGATTCTATAACAAACTTTAAAGTGGGACATCAGGTACCCTCACTTTCTCAACAAATTAAAAAAGAGAATATTAGTTTAGGTGCCTTAAAACCAAATACAATGCGGACGAAGTCACGGGCAACAGCTAGTTACAAATAAAATAGAGATTCAAAGTAATGTTTACATCGGTAATTTATATTCAAGTACCTTATTTGGCTTCATTAATTTAAACCCTACTAATAGTATATGCGAAAGTTTATAGTTTCATATACAGGAACAAACAAAAAATAGCACCCACCGTATTGTGTTGTCATTTCTCTCTTCAGAAGTTCTTGGAAATTTTATGTATTTAGCCCTCATATGAGGCATGTTTAACAATTCAGTAATCTGTTTTAATACTACTGATACTGTAGATTGAGCTACAGAGTGAGCAGATATATCACCAACAGGCCGTTGGTAACTCCCCGTTGCATAAAAAGATAATGCAATTAAAACCTGCAAAAATAATATTATTAACTGTTCTTTATTTAATAAAATATAATTACCTACAAAAGATATACAGGTATACATACCTACATAGTGAACTTGTCTATTGGTTAAAACTTAACATCATAACAAATTATTAAAATAAGAATTGAGTAGTTATGTACTAACTTTTCTCTCAAGTGATAAATCAGATGCTTTTAAGGACGCAGCCACATGCGGTCTTAAATCATCACACAAATCGTGAACCAATTGTTTACTAAGCCTATATCGCATAATAAACTGTAAATCGCTTATAGCAAAGGGATCACTATGATCTCTAAGCCGCCTTCTTTGTAACTTTGCTTCATTTTTTCCTTGTGTATTATCACTCTCAAGGAATTCAAACAGTAATAACTCGTCTGACATATTTTTTATTAGATGCAAAAGTTATTTTGAGACAAAAAGAAACAAGTCCATATTATTATTATTTACTAAAAGTAGCAATGGTTTGACAGATGCAATTTTGACAGTTATTGAGGCGTTGTGAAATGTCATTTCGTAGCTGCTTTAATTCACTTTTATTACGAAACTAGCCAGTTTCCAGGCTGCAGGAAGGCGGAAAATCTGGCAAAGGTCAACGGGCGAATTGTATGGGAAAAAAACCCACGGCGGACATAAATCAAACCTTGAGGATATATAGCTAAATGTCTCTTGGTTACCATGGTAAGGGTCGCATTCTTGTGGGCTGTGGGAATTAAAAAAAATTTTTTTAATAGTTTACATTATTTATTCGGCGTAATTAATGCAGTTTCATTTAAAAATATGGCAGGGGTCGATTTCCTGCCACCGCAAGCCGGATCGCCCGGAGGATACGGTGGAGCATATGGTGCAGGTCTGCTCCGCTTGGTCAGAGCACCGCACTGAGGCGATATGCGTGACCTCTCCCACCCGGCATTGTTCGAGGTCATGCTGCGGGGTGAGACGGAATGGGAAGTGGTCGCCTCCTTCTGCGAAGCAGTCATGCTAGCGAAAGAGGAGGCGGGATGCGTGAGGGAGCGGATAGCGTCCACCTCACGATCTAGCCGCCTCAGGAGACGCCCACAGCAACGGACGTCGCGAGACGATTTTCGGGTATGCCCGGGTTTCAAAGAGCTGTCAGCAATATGACGGGGCCCCCCTCTTTGAAGGCCAAACCCTGCCGGGGTCGTGGGTCTATTGGGTCAACGTGGCCCCGGAACGTAAAGGGCTATTGAAGGACACCATAGATTTTGATCAGTACAAGTCTGAAAGTCCCTTTTTTTTTTAGCGTGGGAAAATCATCAAATCATTCCTCCCGTGGAACACGACGCGCCGTCGACCCGGGCATGGTCCATGGTCGGACAGCGAGTTGCCCTTTACTCGCTATCCGCATGCCCGCGCCTACGGTGGCCGGAGATTGTCTTGCGACGTCCGTTGCCGTGGGCGTCTCCCGCGGCGGCTGGGTCGTGAGGTGGACGCTGTCCTCTCCCTCACGCGTTCCGCCTCCTCCTTTGCTAGCATTACTGCTTCGCAGAAGGAGGCGACCGCTTCCCATTCCGTCTCGCCCCGCAGCATGGCCTCGACCAGTGCCGGGCGCGAGAGGTCGCCGCCTATCGCCGCTGTGATGACACGGCGGTGCTCTGCCCAAACGGGGCAGTCCTGCACCGTATGCTCCACCGTGTCCTCTGGGCGATCCTCGCAGTGGTGACACCCAGGCGTTTCTTCCTTCCCCATACGACACAGGAACCTCCCGAAACATCCGTGCCCGGTGAGGACCTGCGTCAGACGGAAGGTGAGGACGCCGTGACGCCTCTCCAGCCACGGTCTTACCGCCGCGATTGCGGCGTGCCCGAACCTCGGTTGTTCAGTCGTTCCCTCCAAAGTCTGAAAGTCCCTGCCCTATTTTTCCCACGTTTTTATAAACTCACTTTTCTTGTTTGTTTATTTGTTTTTATGCCATAAAACTTCTTCAGTGAACCGACAAGACAATATTGTCTTGACAGTTTAAATGTTCGATTCAGTCTCACGCGATTTAATAAATAAATGTATTACTGCATTTGGGATACACAAAACGATATCGAAAGCATGTTAATATAAAGCTTAGTGCGTGTGGTGTTATTTATTGTATTACACGAGGTAAGTTAACTAGTGAATAACACTAGGTGATTCCAATGTCATTATAAAAACAGTTCTGAAAGTATGTTTTTTCTGCGACGTAACATGGATTAAATACGTTAATCATAAAGCAGGTCGCAGAAGGCATTTCGTTTGCAAAATATGAGGACCGCAATCTGTTTTATGAAGTGTGCAATGCAATGGATTCTAGGACTATTTAAAAACATGTTGCCACGTGCTGGAGTGGTCTAGTCCCCTGCCACACCTCATCCCTCGGACGCCGTATGATATGAACCCAATCACTATGTACGGCAAGTCTATTCCTTGAGAAAAGCAAGCCAAATACTTAGGTGTTGACCCTCTACAGTCTCCTTACCTTCCGTGCCCACGTAAAGGCAGTTCGCGTTCGGCTGCCTTTACCGGAGGTAGACTTCATTTCTTGCTTACAGCAAGAAGCAAATTGTCACTCAAGTGCAAATTGCGTCTTTATAAAGCTGTCATCCGTCCATTTTTTTAGACCACGATAATTGCTGACAACATCAAAAATATACATCTTAACAATCCTTAAACTAAATGAGAAAAAGCAAAACTTGGTCCTCATATTTTGCATACAGATGTCTTATGGCGGCCCGGCCTATTACAGAAATTCCAAAAAAAACACAAAAACTAAAAAAAAGGAACCGACTTCAAATCCAAACACAAAAAAGTGTGACTTTTCTTTCGGAAGTCGGTGAAAAAAAAAAAAGCCACCGACTAGACTGGATATTGTTTTTTTTTTATTTACCCTTTTTTCATCGAATATGGCCACCGACTTCGAAAGAAAAAAAAAAGGTTGCACTCCAGGAGTGCCGGTAGAAGTGAAAACTTTTTTGTTACTATGTTTTATTTTAAAACTGGAGTAGTACAGATATGAAATTAACTAATTTGAATGACGTCTTACTCATTTTCGATCAGGGTCACGTGACCCTGACGCGAGTTTTAAATTTTTTACCCATTACAGAAAAAGTGTACAACGCCGCTAAAGAAGTTTTCACTTCAAAATATTTTATCTTTTTTGTGTGTTTGGTTTTGAAGTAGGTAGGTTCCTTTTTTTAAGTTTTTTTTTTTTTGTTTTACTGTTTTTAGTTTGGATGTTCAACAAAAATCTTCGTATATTCGACGTCTTTGAAAATCTACAATCCAAGTAAGCAACAAAAAAGGGCGGAAAAATCTATGCGGGCAATGAGATATCCATGATTGTTATAATACTAAAATCTTTTCCAGAATGTTAGGAACACTTTTCTGAAAACAACATCAAAATCGGCACAGTCTATAACCGCGGACAAACATACATACGTCATACGTACAGGTCGAACTGAGTACCTATTTTTTTTAAGTCGGTTAAAAATCAGGTTTAGTGCGTTGTAAACTATTGTATCTAGTCGATCAAAACAAAAGAGAATCTGAAACGTACAGATCAAGAGGAAAGACTATGAACGGAGATTTTTCGAATAAATACATTTTTGGTTAAAACTTTGTTCTCCAATGGATTACAACAAAAATAATTGAGTGTATTATTATGTGAATTATGCTCTTTCATTCTAGATCATTTTCATTCATGTCCGCGACCGGGTCGGATTGCGCCCGATGACCTTTTTTAGGGTTTTGAATGTTCATATCTCTTTTAATAATTAATTTATGGAAAAAAAGAAAACATAGAGACATGCCAATTAGTGGCCATAGATTTTTTGTAAAAGAATTATTGCTCTACTGGCATTTAAAATACGACTTTATGTTCTACACCAAAAGATACACATTTCGTTGTGAAAATTTAGGATACGTTGAGCGGCGTAAGCAGCGCCGCGCTGCGCCGCGCGGCGTATCTCAACGCAGCGGTGCGTCGCTACGCATCTCGAGGCCGCGCGGCGCAGCGCGGCGCCACTTACGCCGCTCGACGATGCAAGATGTTAGACTGGGAGCTAGAGGTGTCTGATTATGCGTAATGTGAGTGTCGAATTTCGCCAACCGATTTAAGTGACGAAAAGGTCAAAGAATAACAATGTTTATCTTGCCGGTCAATTGCCTGGTCCATTTTTTTACGCCCTCTTCTCTTATTCGTAAACGGAATGTATCGAGTACATGATTTTAAATCATTTTAATGATTATTTCCGTAATAATTTATAGAAAAATCAGATCACAGCTTTTTGCGGGACAGATAAAGCTCATAATACTTAATGGCATAGTGAACGAGTTACTGGAGCGAGTGAGCGAGTTACTGGAGCGAGTGAGCGAGTTACTGGAGCGATCGAACGAGTTACTGGAGCGAGTGAGCAAGTTTCTGGAGCGATTAAGCGATTTTACTGTAACGTGTTACTAGAGCGAGTGAGCGAGTAAGTTGAGCGAGTGAGCGAAATACTGGAGCGAGTGAGCGAGTTACTGGAGCGAGTAAACTAGTTACTGGAGCTAGTAAGCGAGTTACTGGAGCGAGTGAGCGAGTTACTGGAGCGAGTGAGCGAGTAACTGGAGCTAGTGAGCGAGTTACTGGAGCTAGTGAGCGAGTTACTGGAGCTAGTGAGTGAGTTACTGGAGCAACTGAGCGAGTTACAGGAGAGAGTAAACTAGTTACTGGAGCTAGTAAGTGAGTTACTGGAGAGAGTGAGCGAGTTACTGGAGCGAGTGAGCGAGTTACTGGAGCTAGTGAGCGAGTTACAGGAGCTAGTGAGCGAGTTACTGGAGCTAGTGAGCGAGTTACTGGAGCGACTGAGCGAGTTACAGGAGAGAGTAAATTAGTTACTGGAGCTAGTAAGCGAGTTACTGGAGCGAGTGAGCGAGTTACTGGAGAGAGTGAGCGAGTTACTGGAGCGTGTGAGCTAGTTACTGGAGCGAGTGAGCGAGTTACAGGAGCGAGTAAACTAGTTACTGGAGCTAGTAAGCGAGTTACTGGAGCGAGTAAGCGAGTTACTTTAGCGAGAGAGCGAGTTACTGGAGCGAGTGAGCGAGTTACTTGAGCTAGTGAGCGAGTTACTGGAGCTAGTGAGCGAGTTACCAGAGAGAGTGAGCGAGTTACTGAAGCGAGTGAGCGAGCAACTGGGGCGTGTAAGCGAGGTACTGGAGCGAGTGAGCGAGTTACTGGAGCGAGTGAGCGAGTTATTGGAGCGAGTGAGCGAGTTACTGGAGCGAGTGAGCGAGTTATTGGAGCTAGTGAGCGAGTTACGCGAGCGAGTGAGTGAGTTACTGGAGCGAGTGAGCGAGTTACTGGAGCTAGTGAGCGAGTTACCAGAGAGAGTGAGCGAGTTACAGGAGCGAGTGAGCGAGTTACTGGAGCGAGTAAGCTAGTTATTGGAGCGATTGAGCGAGTTACTGGAGCGAGTGAGCGAGTTACTGGAGCGAGTGAGCGAGTTACTTTAGCGAGTAAGCGAGTTACTTTAGCGAGTGAGCGAGTTACTGGAGCGAGTAAGCTAGTTATTGGAGCGAGTGAGCGAGTTACTGGAGCGAGTGAGCGAAATACTGGAGAGAGTGAGCGAGTTACTGGAGAGAGTAAACTAGTTACTGGAGCGAGTGAGCGAGTTACTGGAGCGAGTGAGCGAGTTACTGGAGCGATCGAGCGAGTTACTGGAGCGAGTGAGCAAGTTTCTGGAGCGAGTAAGCGATTTTACTGTAACGAGTTACTAGAGCGAGTGAGCGAGTAAGTTGAGCGAGTAAGTTGAGCGAGTGAGCGAAATACTGGAGCGAATGAGCGAGTTACTGGAGCGAGTGAGCGAGTTACTGGAGCGAGTGAGCGAGTTACTGGAGCGATCGAGCGAGTTACTGGAGCGAGTGAGCAAGTTTCTGGAGCGAGTAAGCGATTTTACTGTAACGAGTTACTAGAGCGAGTGAGCGAGTAAGTTGAGCGAGTGAGCGAGTAAGTTGAGCGAGTGAGCGTAATACTGGAGCGAATGAGCGAGTTACTGGAGCGAGTAAACTAGTTACTGGAGCTAGTAAGCGAGTTACTGGAGCGAGTGAGCAAGTTACTGGAGCGAGTGAGCGAGTTACTGGAGCGAGTGAGCGAGTTACTAGAGCGAGTGAGCGAGTAATTTGAGCGAGTGAGCGAAATACTGGAGCGAGTGAGCGAGTTACTGGAGCGAGTGAGCGAAATACCGGAGCGAGTGAGCGAGTTACTGGAGCGAGTAAACTAGTTACTGGAGCGAGTTTGCGAGTTACTGGAGCGAGTGAGCGAGTTACTGGAGCGAGTGAGCGAGTTACTGGAGCGAGTGAGCGAGTTACTGGAGCGAGTGAGCGAGTAATTTGAGCGAGTGAGCGAAATACTGGAGCGAGTGAGCGAGTTACTGGAGCGAGTGAGCGAAATACCGGAGCGAGTGAGCGAGTTACTGGAGCGAGTAAACTAGTTACTGGAGCGAGTTTGCGAGTTACTGGAGCGAGTGAGCGAGTTACTGGAGCGAGTGAGCGAGATACTGGAGCGAGTGAGCGAGTTACTGGAGCGAGTGAGCGAGTCACTGGAGCGAGTGAGCGAGTTACTGGAGCGAGTGAGCGAGTTACTGGAGCGAGTGAGCGAGTTACTTGAGCTAGTGAGCGAGTTACTGGAGCTAGTGAGCGAGTTACCAGAGAGAGTGAGCGAGTTACTGAAGCGAGTGAGCGAGCGACTGGGGCGAGTAAGCGAGTTACTGGAGCGAGTGAGCGAGTTACTGGAGCGAGTGAGCGAGTTATTGAAGCGAGTGAGCGAGTTACTGGAGCGAGTGAGCGAGTTATTGGAGCTAGTGAGCGAGTTACTGGAGCTAGTGAGCGAGTTACTGGAGCGAGTGAGCAAGTTTCTGGAGCGAGTAAACGATTTCACTGGAACGAGTTACTAGAGAGAGTGAGCGAGTAAGTTGAGCGAGTGAGCGAGTTACTGAAGCGCGTGAGAGAGTTGCAGGAGCGAGTGAGCCACGTACTGGAGCGAGTTACTGGAGCGTTTTACTGGAGCGAGTTACTGGATTTATATACTGGAACGAGTTACTGGAGCGAGTGAGCGTGTTTTACGAGTAGAAGGAGGATAGAATTTGGAATCAAGTTGTATAATTTAATAACTCATTTTGCCAGAATTTCGAGTTAGTTGGTATTTGCAGTAACCCCACGATATGTAAGTATGTGGTAGATTTTTAGGGTTCCGTAGTCAACAAGGAACCCTTATAGTTTCGTCATGTCCGTCCGTCCGTCCGTCCGTCCGTCCGTCCGTCCGTCCGTCTGTCCGCAGTTTAGCTCAGAGACGCACAGTACTAGAGAGCTGTAATTTGGTGTAAATATAAGGATTTGTTGTGCCGAAAAAGTGGTAAAATAAAATCTCGTAAAATATTTTTTTTAGGGTACCTCCTGTACACCTAAAGTGGGGATGTTTTTTTTTTTTCTCGCGTACCCCTTAGTGTGGGGTATCATTAAATAGGTCTTTAAAAAATATTGATAGTTTCCATTAACACTTTTTTGATAAAAAAATTCGTTTGTGAAATATTAAGCTTTAAAGTGCTAAATTTTGCTCGACTCGAGTGTCCCCCCCCCTCTACCAGGGTGTAAAAAAATTCACAATAGTAGTATATATAACGAAATTTAAAAGAAAATTATCATGACTAAGTAGGCTTTACAACTTTACGAGTAATAGTCGACCAACTTATAAAATGTACTTGGATAACATATTTTCTTAAACAAAATGTATCGGAGAACATGTTCGTGAACTGCAAATGTAAGTTTGTCAACTTTATTTTTTCAGCTTTAATAGGTATGTTTTTTGGGGATAGGTAGGTTTTTATCGTCAACTATTTTTAACTAACTTCAAAAAAAGGAGGAGGTTCTAAATTCGTCGTAATCTTTTTTTTTATGTATTTTCCCCGATTTCTCAAAGACTCCTGGACCGATTTTGAAAATTCTTCTTTTTACAATTAAATTCAGCGAATCAGTTTAGTTAGTTCGCATAAGTATTTTGATGGGCAGCTACGGAACCCTACACTGTGCGTGGCCCGACACGCACTTGTTTTTTTGTACAGGCAATATTATATTGAACATTTTGTCAAACAAATGGGAACCAACGAGTAGACCACAGTATAAATACCTAAAATACTGAGAATGTTATCCTAGCCTGCTTTGTTCCAATTTTAAACAAAGGCCTTCCACTTCTCGCAAACCTAAGTGTCCTCCTTCCAGGTCTGACAGAAACCCATCCAGTTCTTCCCGCTATCTCCTTCGTGGCGTCACTATCTTAGTATACTTCAATTATTATTCCCGCCTATTTAAGGAAATTGCATGTTAATTCAAGATTCGAGAAAATCAACTCATTGAATTCCAAATTACATCTTAATTAGCAGTATTCAAACCGAGCAGAATAGTTCCAAATAAAACGGCGCCGATTCAAATAAATAGCTCTTGTTTGAGAAGTAATAAGGGTGGTTTTACTGTGGCATCTTGTTGGCTAATTTGGGTAGGCGCGTGATTTGGAATTTTATTTTGAATATCTGAATTACGGTTTAAGTTATTCACAGCGGGTTATAGTTGTCTGTTTCTCGACACGAAAGGTTAGAAGTTACGGTTTTATTTCAGGAAATTATTCTTCTAATTAGCAATTCAGGTAAGGCAAGATTAGTTCTGAATGTTAAATAAGCTAGCTAGGCTATGGACACTATAATTCTAGCAAATTACGGAGCTCCCACACAGCAGTTATTTTAACACCTAACTTTATTACAAACTAGCTGTTGCCAGCGGTTTCACCCGCTGCAACTTGAAAATTATCCCACGGGAACATAAAATCGGGATAAAAACTATCCTATGTGTTAATCCAGGTTATAAACTATCTGTATACCAAATTTTAGCCAAATCCGTTCAGTGGTTTTTGCGTGAAAGAGTAACAAACATCCATACATCCATACATCCATACATACAAACTTTCGCCTTTATAATATTAGTAGATCGTTTCGTACTTTTGTTTCTAACAAAAGTTAGACTGCAACAATCTAGAGTTATAATAGGCTATTTTACTCAAAAAACTTTATTAGTCCGCTATATAGATTACCTACTTATAAGAAAACATTAGACCCGTATTATCTCTTTATCTACTATCATGCTATTAATCTATTATACATATAATAAAATAGTAGGAAAGTCAAAACTGTACATTGAATATTTTTTGAAAAGAATACTTGGGGTGTGATCTACAATCGATACCGAAGCCAAAAATATAGTTTTTAGAATTTTTGTCTGTTTGTCTGTTTGTCTGTTTGTCTGTATGTATGTCCGGGATAAACTCAAAAAGTACTGGACGGATTTGAATGTTTTTTTTTTTGTTGTATAGGTATTAAGTCTGGCCAACACATAGGCTATAATTTATCTTGGAAACTTGAACACCTGGTGCAGAACCGCAACGGACCAGCTAAACTATAAGAGATACAAAAATGGTGCGATAGCAAAAATTGTTCCGCGTGATGAGGATTTTCTGCTGAGGGAATAAATTTGAAGATCTGGAACACCTGATGTGGAACTCCAAGAGCCCAGCTACACTATAACATATTACAGGAATGACGTCTTAGCAAAGTTGTTCACCCTGATGAGCACTCTCTGTTGACGTATAAAAATTGAAGATCTGGAACAGCTGTTGTGGAACACCAAGAGCCCAGCTACACTATTACATATACAGGAATGACGTCTTTGCAAAGTTGTTCAGCCTGACGATCACTCTCTGTTGACATATAAAAACTGAAGATCTGGAACACCTGATGTGGAACACCAAAAGCCCAGCTACACTATAACATATAAAGGAATGACGTTTTAGCAAAGTTGTTCAGCCTGATGAGCAGTCTCTGTTGACGTATAAAAATTGAAAATCTTGAACACCTGATGTGGAACACTAAGAGCCCAGCTACACTATAACATATATAGGAATGACGTCTTAGCAAGAGTTGCTCAGCCTGATGAGCACTCTCTGTTGACGTATAAAAATTGAAGATCTGGAACAGCTGTTGTGGAACTCCAAGAGCCCAGCTACAAAGGAATGACGTCTTAGCAAAGTTGTTCAGCCTGATGAGCAGTCTCTGTTGTACGTCACTAACAAAGTAAGATGCGTATTTTTTTTTTGTTTTTTGTTGTTTAAAATCCCATTTGACTAAGACAACACTACAACACTCAACATGTTCGTAGTCATGAAACTGTGACAAAGCAAAGGTGTTTCAGGATTGTAATGTAGTCGTCTTCCCCTGGAGGCGACGGCCCTCCACCGCGTCTATCGAGGCGCATCGCCAGGAGAATGATCATCTCATCCGCACGCAAAATACGCCCATATGACGTGGAGTTGCGGATACCAGCCCGCTATACAATACAATACAATCGCCAGGATGAATCCCAGGAAAGAGCTCAGGCGCGATCACAGGGCAATATGGAGAGAGCGACTGTCGCAACCGAGTTCCGGGCACGCCCCAACTAGGGTTGCCTACATTTTTTTGTCAGAATATAGTATATATTTTTTTAAAAAGCCATAAAAAAATACAGGGTGCAATATTAGTCGTGGGTAGTGATGTGCCTGTTGGCAATATTCCCACTGCCGGCAATATTCCCAATATTGCCACTGCCGGTAAAATACCAAAATTGCCGGCAACTTTGGCAATATTGCCAATGTTGCCTGTCAAATAACACCAGTATATTTTATTTATTATTACTGCAGGTGCAGTTTATATTACTGTAGATAATGCGTTGCGGCATTAAGTCCGCCTTATAAAAACTACTAAGTTGTTACTCTAAACGGTGATTTACTGAATATGTAAGAATTACCGAAACAAGTGCATTAAAATAATGTTATTTTTGTTTATTATTTGTAGTTTTGACAGAGATTTATACTTTTTTTTTATTTCCATATTGTATAGGTAGGTACTTAAACTCATTGTTTTTGCTATGTGATTTTGCATGAAAAACTAGTAGCCCACTCAACGAACAGTTTATAGAAGGAAATTCTTGGAACACGATTTTGGACTAGGTACGTTACTTTGTTTGAACTAAATGTTATGAAAAATATCTAGTTTTAATTCCGCGACAAAAATCCAGGCTTGTTGCAGGATGCAATCCCACCCTATGCAATCATGCATATGCACATGCAGCAAAGGACCCACCCTCCCGCCCACATGCATATGCACAAGTGCAAGAAACAGAAAAACATGCCATGCAATCAAACCTATACTCGACACGTGTTTCGCCCCTCCACGGGGCATCCTCAGGAGATGTTGACTCGACAAGCGCTCGGCCTCGAAATCTTGTTTCTTGTCTTTTTGTTGCTTGTCGAGTCAACATCTCCTGAGGATGCCCCGTGGAGGGGCGAAACACGTGTCGAGTATAGGTTTGATTGCATGGCATGTTTTTCTGTTTCTTGCACTTGTGCATATGCATGTGGGCGGGAAGGTGGGTCCTTTGCTGCATGAGCATATGCATGATTGCATAGGGTGGGATTGCATCTTGCAACAAGCCTGGATTTTTGTCGCGGAATTAAAACTAGATATTTTTCATAACATTTAATGTCATGGATTTCCGCAAAGTAACGCCTGATTCCATAATTTATCTTGTTTGAACTAGTTAGGAGGTGAATATAATTATCAAAAGTCCCCCCCACTAGCCCTTGAGCTGTGTGGGGGGACACCAAAAAAAGGAACCTTTAAACCCCCCCTGGGTTTAAAGGTTCCTTTTTTTGGTTTTTCACTTATAACTCGGAAACCATGCCTCCTAGCGGCATGGTTTGTATGAATAAAACAAAGGCTGAATAAATTTCCTATAAGTTTTATTTAGGTAGTAACCATTTCGATGTCTTGTATAGTTTTCGAAAAACCATATTTACCTTTTTGCATCCGGAAAGTCTTATTTAATATTGCCATAAATCCAGAAAGCAGCAGCAGTCTTTTCAGGCTCTCCCTGTAGTACCTACTCCTCCCTTTATTTTTGTGGGCAACTCACACTTGACCAAAAATAATACCTACCTATTCGAAAATTGCTTACAACAAAAAACAAATTAAAGTTTCCAAAGATAGTTTTTCCGCATCTCTTATGGGTGCGGATTTCCTCCTACATAGTACAGTCATAACTAGTCTGTAAGTACCTAGTATAATTTAAAATGAGTTTCTAAGCTAATTTTTACTGCTCCCTCGGTGGGGGAAGACAATACATATCAAGCTTGATGGTGGTCACCGAATTTAAGATCTACTTATACCTGTGGACATTGAGAGAGTACCGAAGGGGTCTCTCTCAATGTCCATGGGCCTCCAGATAAAGATCTGGAGGCCCATATCACCTCAAGATGCAGCATGCTGGCTCTGTTCATCGCAAGTGGTGAAGGGAGGGTCTGAATCAACTGCTACTGCTTTCTGGATCTATGGCGATGTCAAATACAACTTTCCAAATGCGAAAAACTAAAAATGTTTTTTCCCCTAAATTACAGACTTTCAAAAGCGGATACCTCGAAAACTATGAAAACTCGAAAACTTACAAGATATTGAAATGCTTAATGAGTAAAACTTACGGAAAATTGATTTAGTTTTTTATTTTGTTCACACACGCTATGCTGCTAGAACGCATGGTTTTCCGAGATGTAAGCGAAAACCAAAAAATGGTACCTTCAACCCCCCCCCTAGAGCTCATGGTTTTGATATGTTCATCTCCTAACTACTCCAAACAAAGTTACGCAGTAAAAAATGTGTTTCTCGAATTTCCCTCTATGCTTTGAGCATTCGTTGACTAGGTTAAACTACAACATTAAAAGAAATTATTCGAATTTATGCCTTTTTATTCAATATTTATTCAATATACAATGATCGTCAATTCTTATCTTAAAATTTATGTGTAATTTCTTATATTCACAGTCGTGTGCGGCAACAATGGGCAATATTGCCGGTAAAATACCGGGAATATTGCCAAAAATTGCCGGCAATTTTGGCAATTTTACCCAAAACAATGTTTTTTTTGTATATAATGTAGACCATGGTCTGTAAATGCTAATTTTAAGTGTGTTACATAGATTTCGCACTCACTTTGACTTAAAATTAAGCAATATTCCCAAATATTTCCACTCCAGGCAATATTGCCGGCAATATTTCCACCTATATTCCCACCTTGGGCAATATTGCCGGCAACGGCACATCTCTAGTCGTGGGTAATATTTTAATGTAATGCTCTACTAACGATACTGAATGTATAACGCAACTCAAAAGCATTATTAATGCAAGTATGTAAAACCTTAAAAAAATTCATAATCTCAAAGGGTCTCAAAGTATCAACGCGGCGCGTAGAAACGCGGCATCGCGCGTGACCTCTTTTGACCCCGCCTGACTCGTCATATGGTAAGTTGCTTACGACTTACGATTTGATCCATATCTGTGATTTGATCCAACTTTTCCTTCATACTTTGCCGGTTTAGGACGGTCAAAACTACGTTAACCTATGA
The DNA here is from genome assembly GCA_954870645.1 of Agrotis clavis. Lineage (NCBI taxonomy): Eukaryota > Metazoa > Arthropoda > Insecta > Lepidoptera > Noctuidae > Agrotis > Agrotis clavis. The sequence continues at coordinate 1,956,570 of OX940929.1, forward strand.
CGTTAACTAATGCAAAATAAAACAAAAAATGGTAAAATTAATGTCCCGTAGGTAGTTTTGGCGTATTTAAAAAGCTTTAATCACAGTATTTACCTACAATAATTGTTCGAGAATCACGAAGAATTTACAATAATTTTAACTTATTAGCTAGCACTTACGTGTATTTCAAAAGATGCTCAAAGTATGCCTGCACATTACGCGGTCGAGGCATCGTTATCACAATCACAGAAACGTCACAACAGTAATTGACTGATACACACTTTACAGTAAAGTCCACAAACACTGCAATCCAAGTTTCATATTACGAGTACGATACGAGAGGCGCGTGCGGCGATTACGTCGCAGGAGTAATACACGTTAATGCACCTGCGGAATCGTAATGACACTAACTACACAAGTTAGTTCCGGTTTGTAAAAAAGTTCGAGACTCGGGAGAGGCCACCCCCGCGCGCGCGTAGTTGGGGGGGCTGTATTCGTATTTTTGCGAGAAGAAGCGGGATGGAGAGAGTCGGGCGGCACGCGTTTTAACTTTTGTTTGGATTATGCCGCGCTCGCGCCGGCCGGCAGCAAACTAGTAATTGATGTTTGTTTACTTTCGCGACGCGTTATACTGCGCTTTAAAATTTTGATACTTCAAGACTTATTGGGGATTAAGTTTTTTTTTAAATTACTTTTAGTGTTTATTTGCAACATTATGCATTTGCAATGTGACTTAAAACATTTTTAAGGTTTTCCAAACTTGCATTAAAAATATTTTTGATTTGCGAATTATTAGCCCTAATGCAATCAGTATCGTGACTAGAGTCTTAGATTAAAATATCACCCACGACTAATATTGCACCCTGTATAGTACGCTTCAAAAAAATATAGTATTTTAGTAAGGAAGAATAAAAAATAGACTAAAGTTGTATTTTTACTTATTTATTTTTTTAAAACTATATTTTTTTGCACTTCTTCCAGATTTTTTAAAAACGTGTTCGTAAATTGCAGGAAGTTTTTTTATTTTACTAATTTTAGTAATGAAATAGAAACGCAAAATATAAACATTTAGCTATTGTACGGAAATATAGTATTTTCGCGTACTATATATTTCTTCAAAAGTATATAGTACGGAGACCCTAAATATAGTACAATGGGTACTATATATATTATTATAGTACGGTTGGCAACCCTAACCCCAACCGCGGTGGTAAGACCCGTCTTTAAGGAGTGGCTGGATAGGCGTCACGTCGTCCCGCCTGACCTACCACATGACGTAGGTCCTCAACGAACACGAAAGTTTCGGGAGGTAGCAGTGTCGGATAGGGAAGAAAGAATCGCCTGGGTGTCACCACTGCGTGGATCGCCTGGAGGACACGGTGGAGCATACGGTGCAGGACTACCCACTTGGGCAGAGAACCGCCGTGTCCTCACTACGACGATAATCGATGACCTCTCGTGCTTAGTATTGGTCGAGACCTGATGCTGCGGGGCGAGACAGAATGGGAAGCAGTCGCCTCCTTCTGCGAAGCAGTCATGCTAGCGAAGGAGGAGGCGGGACGCATGAGGGAGAGGACAATGTCCACCTCCAGCCCAGCCGCAGCGGTAGACGCCGATGGCGACAGACGTCGCTACACGATCTCCAGCCACTGTAGGCGCGGCCATGCGGGCGGCGAGTAAGAGTGCACGTTGTGTTCCACGTGATGTATTACCATGCTAAAAAAAATGAAATGGTCTGAATGTACCATGTCGAACTAAAAAGCCATCGAGGCCATGGACAGAACACTTCGAGACATTCGCCATGATGATAGACCCATTGACAATATCACGGTAGGTACTGTTCTCCGGAAAATTCCGGCAGACACTGCCCGTTGTAAGAATAATTGATAAGTTACGTATTCGGTGTCCCGTCAAGTATAACACTTCAGGAAAATTCTTGGCTATTTGATCGTGCGGTACTAAAAAAAATACCGAACCGCTGCAATAAATGAAAACATATTAGCCGAAATTGTTGGGAATGATGTGGTTCACACGTCATACAATACGTGTTGATCTAGTGGTTAGTGACCCTGACTGCTATGCCGGAGGTCGTGGGTTCGATTCCCACTCAGGACAAATGTTTGTGTGATGAGCACGATCATTTGTTCTGTGTCTGGGTGTAATTTATCTATAAATGTATGTATTTAGAAATATATAAGTATGTTTATCAGTTGTCTGGTACCCATAACACAAGCTCTGCTTAGCTTGGGACTAGATGGCGTTGTGTGATAGTTGTGGAATATTATTATATTATTATTATTATTATAATCAGGATGATGCCAGCAACTACCCACTCGAGATTTTAAATTCATTAACTGCCTGTGGTCCTCGAGCTCATAAAATAACCTAAAAGTAATAATAATGCTTCTAAGAAATCTAACTCCACCAAAATTGTGCAATGGAACGCGACTAATAGTTACTGCATTACACAGAAATTTAAGCGAAGCTGAAATTCTCACCGGATGTGGCTCAGGGGAAACTGCATTGATACCGTGAATACCACTCATCTCCAACAATTATCTTTTCCAGTTCAAACTCACACAATTCCCGGTAGCCGCTTACTTCGCGATGACCATAAATAAGTCCCAAGGACAGACCCTGAAGGAAGCTGATGTCGACCTAAGGTCCAACTGTTTTTCCCACGGCCAACTATTATATAACACATGCTCGCCTGTCAGTAATGCTGACCAGCTTTTTATTTTAGCACCAGAGGGAAAAACTACCAAATGTCGTATATAAAGTGTTGTGTCTGGAAGTTTTCATTTCATTTGCTTTAAAGTTTGTTATAGATTCTATAACAAACTTTAAAGTGGGACATCAGGTACCCTCACTTTCTCAACGAATTAAAAAAGAGAATATTGGTATAGGTGCCATAAAACCAAATACAATGCGGACGAAGTCGCGGGCAACAGCTAGTCCTCTATAAAAGAACCTATAACAATTAGCTTATTGCCCACATTAAAACACTCAGTGATATTATGATCAATATATCATCCAAACGCGTGATATTATGAATTTCAAAAAAAGAACATTCTCATGCAATGACATTTTCCCCACCAGATCGCTAAAATATTGAAAAAAGAACAATAATTCTTTTACTTAATAAGATTTGTTTATTTTACATGCGTCGCAGTTAGACTTTTCTTGAATTTACATAGTTCTTACAACACTGTACAGCACCCTGTGGTATGAGAATCTTTTATAGAGGATTCACATCATGATTGTAGATAAATTTTTGTATGCAACTGTTATAATTAGGTATTAAAACACTCATGTGATACTATTATCACACTCGGCTACGCCTCGTGTGATAAACCCACATTCGTGTTTTAATACCCCTGATTATACAACAGTTGCATAAATAACTATTATCTCATTATTTCTATTTCTTTTGTTATGTAAACCGGAATTGCCGATGATACAACGTTTCTAAAAATGAAAAAACGTAATCGGTCGGTACAACACAAGCGTTATGACGTCACAAGCCCTCACTCCTGAATTTGGAAACGTTTTATCTTTGTCACTATCCATTGATTTAAAAAATAAAAAAATACGTGTACATTATTTTTCGATACCTACTCTAACAGTAACTGACGAACTGAACATATTTTCACTTTATTATAGTACTGTAAACTACCCTATTTTGATAATTTGTATGTATGAAAATAAACAATGAAATGAGTACCTGGCACACACTAATGTGACATTCGAGTGTTTTCGAGTCATTATATACAATTTGTTTAAAAAATAGGTAACTACAATTAAATCGAATGTGGCTATTATCGAGTATGTCACATACCTACGCGATACGGGAAAGAAAATCACTCAGTCGCTGGTCCAATTGTGCCGTCCCGTTTCACGCTAGCAGAGAACCTGTGAAACCATTCAAGGGTGATAATTCGGGACTCCACTGCGCAGAAAAATTCACGAATATTTTTTTCAACCATAGGTATTCTGTACCCTGAAGTTTCTGCCCAACGAACCAAGAAAACAGTGCGTGAAAATAAATCAGGCTCCGAAAGAATTGGAAAGTAAAACCTTTTTCGAACATGGAACATTCCTTAGCTGGGTTTTGTTTTATTCGTAAAAGGATATAATAGAGCGGGGGCCAGACCAAAATATCGTTAGTGATTTCTTCTCAGGCCATAATTAGTAGACTACATAAGGGAGTCGGATCATAAAGATTTGTGGAAGTCAGCTGCTGTTCCGTTGGTGGGATAAGCAGCAATAGCCGTTCAAACACGTAGAAAAAATAATATTTTTTTGTCATTTCCTCCCAACTGAAACCTGGTTTATATTGAAGATTACCTTATTTCACGAAGAATAAAACCAATCAGCTGACTGTAACATGGTGGAATACACGTCTGATCAAGAAGGTCCGTTAACCGGTTCAACAGAATCAGAAGATTGGGACCACGATCTTCAATGATGAGACGAGGCTCTCGCTTGGAGATTAGGTGAAGAGCTTCTCGATCCGGCTTGCATTAAGAAGAAATTCCTATCTTTGAGGTCCTAACTAGCAATCCATTTATATTATGTTTCATAACAAAATAATTATTTTGTATTTTTAAATGTAATAATGTAAATGAAATGTAAATGACAATAATATCAAACAATGAATCAAGCAATGATTGGGGGTTTTCTTTATAGAAAAGCTTTTTAAATCTTATACTTTTTACTAATTGAGAAAATAAATCAACAGACATATATGTGATTTTTCAAGAGATCATTAAGATCGTTTTGCATATTCGTGCAAAGAATGGACAGAAAGCCTTAGGGCCATAGCACATGGCGTATTTTAAATGCGCAGAAGACGCGCGTTTCAGGAACGTGCCTCTTCGGTGCCGTAGACGCTGATTGTTATTGCGTTTGCATTGATGATACAAGCGCGCGTATTAGTATAAGATTAAACGCGCGTTTGAAACGAAACAAAAGCGCGTATAAAGCAGCGGAGTAGGGGTAGGGGCGGGGCGCTCACGCCACCACTGCACCGGCCGTGTCTCAACAACTGAAGAAGAGGAGTCTCTGATCTTAAAAACGCAGAATCTACGAGCGACTACAACGAGTCTGTTTCGCTGTATCTGCGCGTATACGCGCAGTAGAGGCGCGGTCCACGAACGCCCTTTGTGCTTAAGTTACAAGGTTGCGATCGAATCTCGGTTGAATCGCTTATACGCGCGTAATCTGCGCATTTAAAATACGCCGTGTGGTTTAGGGCCTATGTATACCACATTTTTTAAACGCGTCGTCGACGCGCTTTTTGGTAACGCGCGTCGGCGGCGCGTTTTTGTAAAACAGAGCAATTTGTTGTCGCGATACAAAGCGTCAAACGCGCGTTTGCATCGCGTCTCTATCGCTACAAGCGCGATTTCAGAATCGCATGGAAATCGCGCGAGTCTTATAAATGTTGTGAGTTATTAAGTAATCGTTAAGACATAACCGCGCGGTTAGTCAACCGCCAGAAAATAGAGCCGCGCTGCTCCCACGCGTTTCTATTACTATGGATGGAGTCGGACGTTATCCCTGCACGATAATCACATAATAACCGCCGGTGTCTGATTGCATCACAATTTTGCGGTTTCGAACCGCGCGATTCGTGAACGTGAACGCGCGGTTTCCGCAAGTCTGTGCTAGCCCTTAGTCCTGCTTGTAGTTTTCAAAGTATCAGCTGACGACCTTTCCTCCGAGATACAGCCAGCTGACGTCTGTTTTTAGCCATATCTTCATGTAAACTTTCATCAGGCATAATTTGACTCGAGAGAAAATCACTGAAAATAAAATTAAAAATTACATGTTCGAGTGACTAGCTGACGAGTTTTCCACCATGGTACCGTCAGCTGATTGGTTTTATTGTTCGTGATATAAGGTAATTAATCTTCAATATAAACCAGGTTTCAGTTGGGAGGAAATGACTAAAAAATTTTTTTTTTCTACGTGTTTGAACGGCTATTGCTGCTTATCCCACTAACGGAACCGCAGCTGACTTCCACGAATCTTTATGATTTAATTATCGCTTGAGAGGAAATTGGTCACGGACATCTGTTAAGGGCGGGGCTCCATAACGGAAATAGGTTTTAGAAATCCAGAATTCAAGCTGGCTTTTCGAACAGCCATGAATGTGGAATAAATTTTAATGAAGTAATTAATCGGGATTGATACCTCTTATGGTACAGACGCTACTACTCCAATCTGTCAAATCTTTAAAAGATTTTCAATTTATCACAAAAGTACCTATTCTATTCTATTTCCTATTCTATTCTTTTTATTATAATTTTGTCATGCATTTAATACCATATACCCGAATTGGAACGCGCGGACATTAAAAAAAAGTTTAAAGTCTGTTTTCATTTTGTGTTTTTATACCTGAATCTTTATTTCTGTTTATTGTTTCCCACATCATGATATCTTATTAGGATGATTTTAATTTCACTGATTTGATTACAATCATAATTATGGAAATAAAAGAATTTTAATTTTAAGTTGGCAGCATAAACGAGTCGATTCATATGCCCAAAAAAAAATTTGGCACAATAAATCAGTTTTCTTTTTCTTTTTTGTTTTCGTGTATTCTGCTGTTCGATAGTATTAACTTAGTGAAATGAAACTATGACAAATAGAGATGGAACACCCAAAACTTTGCTCCACAACTTCAATATTATGTGAGTATTACCATCTCTCATTCACCAGTTTCTGCCCGCGACTACGTTCGCGAGAAGTCTTGACCACGAACACGACGTGTCGCGTCCTACTGCGGCGCGCTATTACTTTTTCCCTTACCTCTATTATTACTAGGTATAGACGAGATAATTATATTTAGCTGGACATGTGTAATTTCACTGAAACGATCTAAAGGTGGGCGTCTAATTTCCAGAAAATTCTCAAGTGGTACCTACCTACTACAATGAAAATGCTGATGAATAAAAATTGTACCCTCCAGCCAGAGTACCTTTGAAAAGCTCTCGCATCATCATTGAAACTGGTTAACTTATGTCCTTTACAGTTTTGAGGGTACCTTTACGGCTACAATAGGTATAAAAGTCACCTTTATTATGTAGATTATTTTGGTGGGTGCGTCCACCTAGTACAGCCGTGCATACCTAGTAATAGTATAGGCAGTATAGTCGTGTGGATAGGTGGGTATTTATGGTATTAAAATTGACTGCTCGTTACCTTTCATTGGATGATTTTACCACCTCAAAAATGTTTAAGAAACGCTTTTTTAGTTTTTAAACAACCGGTAAAAAACTTATACAAAAATCTGAGATATAAGGGTCTATTCACACCGAGAACACCGAAAACGGATTTCATACCTAACTTTATTTACTACATGAGAAAAATATCTACACCTCTTTTTTATAAATTTACCAGCATAATTTTATTTTGCTAAGATTTATGTCGTTATTCTGTCCTGTGTGAGGCCAATAAATAACTTTCTTCATTTCTAGTATCTTCGCGTTACATCATGTCGCGCAACGTCTCGGTGTGAACTAACCCTAATAGATCTCAATATTAGTGTTCTGGAGCAAAAAAATCAAAGTATTTGCCTTCACATAAAGCGTAACTTCAAGTGGTGTAGGCGAATTTTCGTTTCCATCGAAAAACCTGCTCACATATTTCAAAGCCCTAGCTTCTGGCTAAGTGCTAGAAAACGCCGTAGGAGGTACTAAGAACGCAGTGTATTCACGTTAAGAGTATAAAATATGTAAAACCTGTTAAGTATCCAGAAACTGGAGTACTTATTCCTAAGGGTATAAAGCATGCGTGGGCAGCTTTAAATGTCTGTCTAGTCTCAGTACATAATTATTGTTATGTATATTGGTACTTCAAGCTACTTATGTTCCAATTCGTAACGTATTCCTGGAGGTAATGCCTATAACAAAGTCAGTCGATACAGTCGTAAACGCAGTCGTATAACAAGCATATAACGGCACATACATACAATTGCTCGCTAAGACATAGAACAGATAATCGTAGAAGGTCTTAGATATAGTCCTAGCTAAAGCGCACGTTATGGCATCTCGTGTCTAACGAGTAGTCGCGATGGCGGAGGACAATTTCTGGTTTTCCATACAAATACAGTACCAAATTACTAAATTAATAACATTACAGTAGTCTCTATTGTTCTTATTGAAATTTCGTAGTGTTTTAAACTTAGTGTTTTGGAACCCTAACTTAATATTATGAAAGTGGTCCTTGGAAATTTAGTAGTCGTGATGCAGCGAGGAAATCGCTTCTGAAACTCTGAAGGTATGCCTTAAGGTGCCGGTTCGCGCGCGAGACCGCGACAGGAGACCGAGACAGGAAACCCGAACTTCCCCGAAACCCGAACGTCTCGCGCGCGAACCGGCACCTTTAGGTGCACGTGTTTTTTTCCTATTTGATAGACTAATGCCTTTGGTTAGGACGCGTGACCACGTGACCACGTTTATCACCTTTGAGTCGCGACATCATCACTAGGTACCTACTTAAGTGTCTAAATCCCTTGAACCTGTTTTTCGATCTTTGTACGAAGTCACCCTTCTGTGCTATTATTCTCTGCTTTCCAACTGCGGCAAGCTACAATCAGCTTTATCGCTCTCGCGCCTCTTTATGTAGGGCCGGCGATAAATTCGTCTGTTAACCTAGATTTTATTTAAAAGGTCACGGGATATTGTTTTATATTTGAGTGAGTATCCCTTGTGTATATGATGGGTGATTGACTGGTGGTTTTTACCTATTTTAACCTGCACTCGTACCTATTACTTAGCACAATAACTTCAGTTCCTATGACATGTCTGAAGTTTCTTAGTATGCGACCAAGACAGGTTGAAGCTGTGATAGCGCAATATAATATATCTTTTTTTACGTGGTAAAATCATCAAATGAGTCCTCCCACTCAGGGCAGGATGTGAGGGGCTGTCAGACTTGTACTGACTAAAATTTACGATGTCCTTCAATAGCCCTTTACGTTCCGGAGCCACGGTTACCCGATAGTCCCCGTGCCATATAATATACCTACAGGTTATTTTGTACAAATTCTGCTTGATGATTGTGTTGAAAATGTGGGTTGTAGGTTAAGACTAATCCAAGTCAAGCCAAGACTAAAGGGCTTTGTGCCTTTTGTACCAGTTCCTTATCCGCCATTTTGATTTTTTTTCAAAACGGCGTACACGAATGAAACATTGATAAATCGGTAGATCACATCAATACAAACATAAAATGTTAGTGGCAAAACCTAGTAAACCGTCACGTTTCCGAGTTATGAGCTGTCAAAAATGTACAATTAGCGACACATTTTTTCTTTTTTTTTTAATATTTTGATGTTTATTGATCAAAAAGGTTATTTCCACAATAAAAGTAATTGAATATTAGTTTTTCACGCATTTCAAATGCTTTTATATAGGATTATTTTTCGTTTAACGCAATTTCAGCACCTGGTACACGGCCCGTACAAAAAAGTTCAAACCCCTTTGTTAACAGATGTGCTAGTAGGAAATACAGACTGAGCTTGACCTTTGTATCCAACTTCATCTTATTTCTCATTTCTGAAAACGTTTGTCAACTTTATAGGCCTGCCAACAGCACAAGCCTCACAACAGTTTTGCCTGCGCAAGCTTCTCGCATAAAAAAAAAACAGCCTTGCCCACAGGCAAGTACGCGCAGGCTGGGCTTGCGCAGGCGGCATAACTGTGGTGAAGTTTGTGCGTGTAGTAGGCCCATTAGAGAGCAAAGGGAGAAAGGTTTACCCAATGAGGATTACTGTTATTTATGAATATCCACAAATAGGTATATTTTTTCAGAAAGTAAGCAATCCTTTTTAATTCTTGGTAGGTCCATGCTTCTAACAAAATATTTGTAGCGTCCACGCCCGCAGAAGAATAAAGGTAGGTTTACAGTTCGTGTGAAAACCGACATTTAATCCCAAGTAAAACAGTCCAGGCTTGATAACAAACAAGGTATAAATTATGCAGCTTCTAAACCTGGATCGCCCACACATAATTTCTGCCCACTGTTGTCATTAGATACTCTCGGAGCCTCCATAAATAGCTCTGAGGTTCTAAGAAGTCAGTTTTATAAAACATAGCAGAGTATCCTGCTGCAAGAAACAATTATCTTTCATCGATAAATAAGTTGATAGGGAAACAGATTTAAGTTTTATTTTGAAAAGATAATATATTTAGAATGTTTAATGACATAATTTAACCTGTATATTCCCACCTCTGGGCGCTCACCATGTCTTCCAGTTTCTTCGATACAGGTCCAAGTAGGACCACTGGACGTTGGTTTTGTCTAGAAGACTTGTCATCTCCTACGAGGTCTTTTACGTCTCTTTTTTGCTGTGCTATAACTCCAGAAAGTTGTTATTTTGACTCACACCTCATTAAGTATGCGACAGACGTGGCTGGCTCAGTCCCACTTCAGCTTATCGGCTTTTTGAGGAACGTCAACAACAAAGTTGTTTCCTTCTTTACTGCTTTATTATTTAAAATCTAGCTAGTCGCATTTTTCTTTCTCCTGAATGGAGGCGTATCATCATCATCATCATCATCTCAGCCGTAGGACGTCCACTGCTGAACATAGGCCTCCCCTTTTGATTTCCACTTATACCGGAGGCGTATGTAGATGATAAAAAAAAAATTAAAAAAAAAATAAAATTAATAAAAAATATACATACAGACACATCTTTTAAGCTATTACTCAGCGATAGTACAGTCATAGCCTATCTCTATTTGAGCAGAGTGCGGTAAAACAATCGTAACTCTTTGTACTTGTAGTCTCGCTTGGCGCTATGAATAACTGAAGGAATATTGTTCATAATTTACGTAGTGAAGGGAAATGCAGAAGGATAAATTGAAATAAAGATGAGTGACAATAAAAAACCACTTAGTAAAATAGGGTACCGGGCATATAAGCTTACTCTCGGAGCTGAGGTCTTACCACGGGCTCTTCCAGTAAAGAGATGGCGCTAGATGACTTGTATAGCTCTGTCTCTTTCCCACAGCCTTAACTGGATCGCGTTAAGAGCTCGTGGTAAGGCCTCTGTGCAGAACAATAATCCCATCAGAAACATAAATGTGAAATGAGAGCCAAGTTGAATATTGGTTGTTGACTTCAACGATAAAATAAGTGAAATCTAAATGGGTGCCAAGTTCAACGGTTATTGAAATGTATTTATAACAACATGAAATATCAATTCTTCTTATAACTTAGGGTAATATATTTTAAGGTCTGACATGGCTAGTTTTCATACACGAATTATGAGGAGTCTAAAGTGGCTCCAAATGGTTCGTGTAATATTACACACGGTGCTGCCCGCCAGAACTTGGCTTGACACGCTACCGCATGTCTAAATAACTTATAAAGATTGAGTCTTTGAAAACGTTGTTCTGCCATTATTTTTTCTCAACTCAATTATAAAAAAATGGTGAAGGATGGCTACGAGAGACTGTCAAATGCCCAGCGCAAGATACCTGGAATAACCTAACTTAGTTAACCTTTTTATTTTCAGTTGATGCTTACAGAAATTCGGGGCCCCAATGGTCGCAGATCGCTGGGCATATACCCAGTGTGCCCAGAGGATAAGAAAGCCCAGCATTTAGCTACTCGTGTTAATGCTTGATCGGTTCTTTGGCAGTTTTCTTAGTATTTTGATTGCTACAAACCTTCTGTGTTTCTCTAAAGAGGACACATCTGTTTGAATACTGTAAAGTGTTTTGCGTTGGCGTTAGGTATTCACTGAATGTAGGTATGTTCTGTTCGTATGTTTTGATTTTGTGTACATATGGAGTGTCGGACGAGTGTCAGGGATGATAGACTTAGCTCTGTTAGTTGGGTCGGTTCACGAATCGTTGATAAATACAAGTAGTATTGACAGATTAGAATATAAGATAAATCTAAACTATACATACCTCGTATCTGGTTTCACATTTATATGTAAAAAGTACAACGGTTATTTTAGCGACAGAACGAATTTTGATTTTCAATTATACGCAGTAATTACTGATAAAGAACAAAAAAATCTCCTTGTTATTAAAATATTTTTAAACCGCAATGTTGTGACGCCATTTACTCCTCTATACTGTGACCGTGCTATAGAATCTTTTATTCGACGGTTCTTAGAGCCAGGCTCTCAATTTCACGAAGTAGGGTGAAGTTACAAATTATCGTCCGTCCGTTAATTGCGCGGAGCCTTCCTTACTTTTTGTTCATCCAGCCTTTTAATTTGACTGAGCCATAAATTATATCATTAACTAAATTACACTCGACATTATTAATTATCTATTCTTTTCAAGTGAAAATGTTAGTTGCAAGCATTTTTAATTGGACGTGGGAGCCTGCAAACTGGAGTTGTAGTTTTGTGAACATTTTAGTAAGGGTAAAATTAAAGAACCTTTTTTTTCAATTGTTTTAGATCACAATAAATTAAAAATTAAGAAACTGTTAACTCGTTGAAGGATGTCAGTAAGTATATTTATAAATATGGATGTTAAAATAATTGGATAGTAAATATTAAGAACTATCGATTTACTATTGTTTGTATGTTCGCTGTGAGTTTTCAACTGCAGTTATAAAAAAATGGGTTATACTTAGAAAGAGTGTACATTTGATATCTTGTGTCCCGCAACTTCATATAAGAGTAAATATCTAATATCGTGATAATATTTCCTTTTCCCTCTCCTTAATCTTAATTGGCAGCTAACCTATATGCAATGGGTTGGCCTTCCATCTCCAGTGCCATTATACACTAACACCTTCTTAGAAAAATAATAATTTAAAAATAAAACCTCCACGATTTTTTACCTAGTCCTTTGTCATCAAACACAGACTCCACTTTGACATTCGTCTGATCCTTTTATTCCAGTTCAGACTGTAATCCGGTCTAGACAAACAGATGGAGTCTTCTAGCAGGAAAATATGTCTCACTAGTTCTGATAAATGGTCCTATTTCAGACTAATATCTATGAATATGCTGTTGTATTATTTTGAAAAGAAAAATTGAATATATTTGCATGCAACAAAGTGGAATAATTTGACAATTTAAAGTGGTTAACGTCTGCCGTTGGCGTTGAGCAATTGGTTCATATTTTTGTGATGATAGTTTATGGCAAAAGTAGTTGTTTGCATCTGGTTTTAAGTTATTATACCTCATTTTAGAATATGAGATTCTATAATTAGATTAAAATTGATTTATGACTTGAAATAATATAAATTAAAAAAAAGTATCTAGGTATATACATATAACTAGTATTTGGGCGTTGCGCGAGCTGCAAGCAGCTCGCGGGGTCGTGTTTTGGAGAAGTATTCCTTACCTTAATAAAATTTTGAGAATCCATAAGAATCTTTAAATGAATTGGAAAATCCATAGTCCTTAAAAGATTTTGTAAATTATTAAATTAATAAAATATTTTTAATATTCTGAAAACCCTTATAACTAATTCCTTATAAATAAAAGAAACAAAAAAAAAAAAAAATACAAAATAAATTGAGAATTCCTTAGGATAGTTAAAAGAATTTTAAAATCCGTTAGAGCACATAAAAGATTTTGAAACCTCTTATGAACCCCCTAATCCAATCTAAAACCTTATTAAAAACTCAGAAGGGAGGCATAAGGGGCAACTTTGAAAAGTGGTTTTTACTTTTCCGAGCCTCCTCTATACAAATTCGTAAAAAAAAGAACACGGGTCTCTTAGTGTCTGAGATACGACTGGGAGGGGAGGGGGGAGCCAAAAAGGAGAGGCTTAGGACTTTTGCCCTACTCATGAGAGTAACTTGTAAGTTTGCTTGTCGTCACCCCTGAGTTACGCTTCATCCACTCAACCTTCGTTACGTCCCATGATGAAATTGTTGAACATTTTGAAAATTATTAAGGCCGCCATCTTGGATTTTGATTTTAACCACACTATCGGCTTTAGCATCCTCGAAAACCATGAAAACGACTCCCATGATGAAATTGATGAACAATACGAAAATTATAGCAGCCGCCATCTTGGATTCTCATTTTGACCTCGCCATCGGTTTTATCACTCTCGAAAACTATGAAAACGATATTCATGATGAAAACTTTGATTTTTTTGCAGTCTGCATCCTGGATTTTGATTTTGAACTCACTATCGGCTTTAGTAACCTCGAAAACCATAAAAACGACACCCATGACGAACAATTCGAAAACTATAGCAACCGCCATCTTGGATTTTGATTTTGACCTCACTATCGGCTATAGCATCCTCGAAAACCATGAAAACGACTCCCATGATGCACATTTCGAAAATTATCGCAGCCGCCATCTTGGATTTAAATTTTGACCTCACTAACAGCTTAAGCATCCTCGAAAACCATGAAAACGAGTCCCATTATAAACAATTCGAAAATAATCGCAGCCGCAATCTTGGATTTAGATTTTAACTTCACTATCGGCTTTAGCATCCTCGAAAACCATGAAAACGACACCCATGATGAACAATTCGAAAATTATAGCAGCCGCCATCTTGGATTTGGATTTTATCCTCACTATCGGCTATAGCATCCTCGAAAACCATGAAAACGACTCCCATGATGCACATTTCGAAAATTATCGCAGCCGCCATCTTGGATTTAAATTTTGACCTCATTATCGGCTTTAGCATCCTCGAAAACCATCAAAACGACTCCCATGATGAAAACTTTGAAATTTTTTGCAGTCGCCATCTTGGATTTTGATTTTGACCTAACTAACGGCTTTAGCATCCTCGAAAACCATGAAAACGACTTCCATGATGAACAATTCGAAAACTATTTCAGCCACCATCTTGGATTTGGATTTTAACTTCACTATCGGCTTTAGCATCCTCGAAAACCATGAAAACGACTCCCATGATGAACATGTCGAAAATTATCGAAGCCGCCATCTTGGATTCTCATTTTGACCTCACTATCGGCTTTAGCACCCTCGAAAACCATGAAAACGACATCCATGATGAAAACTTTGAAATTATTTCGATACCTCCTAAGTATACTGAGTCAACTAACAAAGTTAGGTATTTTAATATTTTTATATAAACGTACATGATAAATCGTGATCTTCACGTTAGTGTTAAAAAAAAATTAAAAAGTACAATAATTACCGAGATAATTTCACGTATACTAAATCATTTTCAACATCAGTTAAAATCGTACATTGTAAACTGATCTAAATAACATTGTACCAGTGTACGCGGGGCGCGCACCGATACAAGTTTATTTCGGCTCAGTATACGATGAATGGCGGCGAGTGCGCAAGCAATTTTAGGTAATAATTTTGTTTCGTAAAGTTACTACTATTCGTATAATATGTATAATAATTATATCGTGGATGTAATATAAGGTGTTATAAGTTTGTCGTGTCTGTCTGTCTGTCTGTGGCACCAATAGGACCCGAATGGATGAAGCGATTTCAATTTAGTTTTTTTTGTACTAAAGGTGACTTACGTGCGAGTGTTCTTAGACAAAATGTTTGATGAAAATCGTTGTAGGGGTGAAAGTGGGGAAGGGTGACCGAGGGTTTGCAAAAAACTCGAGTGGGGTCTTATAAGAAAGCGCCCTGAAATGGAATATTGATTACTTAATCGAGAGTGTTTTTGGCATCGTTTGATGTCGCGGGATTAACGAATACCGTGAACCTGGAACGTAAAAGGCATTTAATGGACATCGTGGATTTAGTCAGTACATTAAACCCCAACGGAAAAAGAGGGATGTTATAAATTTGATGTCTCTGTCTGTCTGTCTGTAATAAAGATGACTTACGGAGAGTTTTCTTAGATGTGTTTTATGAAAATCGGTTCAACCGAGTTGTGCAATGATAAAAGTGGGGAAAAATGAAATGGGGTCTCAAATGAAAGCTCACTGAAAGGGACAATGATGACTTAATCGAGAGTGTTCTTAGCTTCGTTTTATAAGAACTTTGGTGGAGGGAAATTTGGGACATGGAAATCCGATTGTCAAGTGAGAGTGTCAATTAATACACCTCAGTCTTTGCAATTCCGCGTGATGATTTTTGTGGGTTTTTAAATAATTTCCTTTGGTCGAGCTCATAAATTGCTACACCATCCAAGGTTTTTATTCTACTTATGGCTACATAGGCTAGGCCTTTTGTGAAAGTACTTTTACCTAAGTAATTCACAGTTTTTTCAACTGTCGTCCCTTGCAACTTAATTATGTGTTGTAACCGCCCAACATAAAATTATATATAATAAGTATGCACCTATAAAAAGTACAAAATAAGTAAAAATTAAATTAAAAATTTATAAAACCCCCGACATAAAAACCAAGATCCCTTTCAAAATTAACAAATGATAAAAACAACTCAATTTAAAAGTACCTAATCAAGACATGACAGTTTATTTTTATATACAAGAGAAATTAACGTAACATACTCCAAATCTAGAAATATATACCTAAGTGGTGAAGTACCTAATTATGTATTAATAATTATAAAAAAAAATACGTCGCGTTGGGGGACCGAAAAAATCGATTGTCTTGATTCAGTACTTTAAGATGTATAGTTGTTTTTATTATTTATTACTTATAAAAGGGATCTTGGTTTTTATGTCGGGGGATTTTTAAATTTTAAATTTATTTTTGTGAAGCTTTAATGATGAAACATTGATATTTTTTTAATAGTGATTTGTTTTCGTTGTAGCTTTTAGTAAAGCTATTATGTCAAAAAGATATTCCTATACTTAATTATGACGAAAAATACATTGTGATTCTTCAAAATGAGTTGTTTTGGGTGTATGATTCTTGTTCTTCTTCCTAGCTTTTATTAATCCCACATAATATCGTAAGGTATTACAAAAAAATACTAATAAAAACCCTCGGTAAATTACATTGGTCCAGTATACGTTGAGTTTTCAAAAGTTAACATTGCCAAGTACTCTCCTAGTATAATGAGTCAAGTGATATAATTTCAATGTTTTATTATTAAGTGAGACAGAAAACCCCTAAAACAAACAAAAGTAAAATTATATTCATAAAATGACAATCATATTTCATGTGATTTTGGTGTAAACGATGGATTTTGATGGACGACGTACATTAATATAACTGGTAGTTAAACCTTTTCACTATTGAGTCCCGCCGGCGTATACCCAGTCATGTACATAAAATGTCATTTAAAATCAAAAATCACCAAAATCATTTTATACCAAAGGAAGAGCTTACAATTTTGATTAAAAAAACATTTACTTTATTTCGAATTAATTTGATTTCATTAAAATATAAACGATTTACCTTCAAATCGCTCTCCTGTAAAATTACTATAATGTCAGTTGACTCATTATACTTAGGAGGTATCGATTTGCAGTCGCCATCTTGGATTTTGATTTTGACCTAACTAACGGCTTTAAAACGACTGCCATGATG
Organism: Agrotis clavis; assembly: GCA_954870645.1. Taxonomy (NCBI): domain Eukaryota; kingdom Metazoa; phylum Arthropoda; class Insecta; order Lepidoptera; family Noctuidae; genus Agrotis; species Agrotis clavis. The sequence goes on from OX940929.1 coordinate 1,973,943, forward strand.
AACAATTCCAAAATAATCACAGCCGCCATCTTGGATTCTCATTTTGACCTCGCCATCGGTTTTAGCACCCTCGAAAACCATGAAAACGACACCCATGATGAAAACACAAAAACTATCCATTACAAAAAGAATTTTTCAATCCCAAACCAAACAAAACAAACTTTTCAGTTTAGATAAAAACATGATATTTAAAATATTATTGTGTGAGGTACGCGCTTACTGCCCATCGAACACTACATTTTTTGCAGTCGCCATCTTGGATTTTGATTTTGACGTCACTATCGGCTTTAGCATCCTCGAAAACCATGAAAACGACTCCCATGATGCACATTTCGAAAATTATCGCAGCCGCCATCTTGGATTTTGATTTTGACCTCACTATCGGCTTTAGCATCCTCGAAAACCATGAAAACGACTCCCATGATGAAATTGATGAACAATTCGAAAATTATCGCAGCCGCCATCTTGGATTCTCATTTTGACCTCGCCATCAGTTTTAGCACCCTCGAAAACCATGGAAACGACTCCCATGATGAACATTTTAAAAATTATCGCAGCCGCCATCTTGGATTTTGATTTTGACCTCACTATCGGCTTTAGCATCCTCGAGTTCCATGAAAACGACATCCATGATGAAAACTTTGAATTTTTTGCAGTCGCCATCTTGGATTTTGAGTTTGACCACACTATCGGCTTTAGCATCCTCGAAAACCATGGTAACAACTCCCATGATGAACATTTCGAAAATTATCGCAGCCACCGTCTTGGATTCTCATTTTGACCTTACCATCGGTTTTAACACCCTCGAAAACCATGAAAACGACACCCATGATGAACAATTCGAAGATTATCGCAGCCGCCATCTTGGATTTTGATTTTGACCTCTCTATCGACCTTAGCATCCTCGAAAACCATGAAAACGACTCCCATGATGAACAATTCGAAAATTATCGCAGCCGCCATCTTGGATTTTGATTTTGACCTCACTATCGGCTTTAGCACCCTCGAAAACCAAGAAAACGACATCCATGATGAAAACTTTGAATTTTTTTGCAGTCGCCAACTTGGATTTTGATTTTGACCCAACTATCGGCTTTAGCATCCTCAAAAACCATGAACACGACTCCCACGATAAACAATTCGAAAATAATTGCAGCCGCCATCTTGGATTTTAATTTTGATCTCACTATCGGCTTTAGCATCCTCGAGAACCATGAAAACGACTCCCATGATGAACAATTCGAAAATTATCGCAGCCGCCATCTTGGATTCTCATTTTGACCACGCCATCGGCTTTAGCATCCTCGAAAACCATGAACACGACTCCCATGATGAACAATATTCGAAAATAATCGCAGCTGCCATCTTGGATTTGGATTTCAACCTCACTATCGGTTTTAACACCCTCGAAAACCATGAAAACGACATCCATGAAGAAAACTTTGAATTTTTTGCAGTCGCCATCTTTGATTTTGACCTCACTATCGGCTTTAACATCCTCGAAAACCATGAAAACAACTGCGGCTGCGACAATATTTCCAAAATTGTCGCAGCCGCCATCTTGGATTCTCATTTTGACCTTGTCATCGGTTTCAGCACCCTCGAAAACCACGAAAACGACATCCATGATGAAAACTTTGAATCTTTTGCAGTCGCCGTCTTGGATTTTGAGTTTGACCTTACTATCGGCTTCAGCATCCTCGAAAACCGTGAAAACGACTCTCATGATGAACAATTCGAACATTATCGCAGCCGCCATCTTGGATTCTCATTTTGACCTCGCCATCGGTTTTAGCACCCTCGAAAACCATGAAAACGACTCCCATGATGAACATTTCGAAAATTATTGCAGCCGCCATCTTGGATTCTCATTTTGACCTCGCCATCGGTTTTGGCACTCTCGAAAACCATGAAAACGACATCCATGATGAAAACTTTGAATTTTTTGCAGTCGCCATCTTGAATTTTGAGTTTGACCTTACTATCGGCTTTAGCATCCTGGAAAACCATGAAAACGACTCCCATGATGAACATTTCGAAAATTATCGAAGCCGCCATCTTGGATTTTGATTTTGACCTCACTATCGGCTTTAGCACCCTCGAAAACCAAGAAAACGACATCCATGATGAAAACTTTGAAATTTTTTGTAGTCGCCAACTTGGATTTTGATTTTGACCCCACTATCGGCTTTAGCATCCTCAAAAACCATGAACACGACTCCCACGATAAACAATTCGAAAATAATCGCAGCCGCTATCTTGGATTTTAATTTTGATCTCACTATCGGCTTTAGCATCCTCGAGAACCATGAAAACGACTCCCATGATGAACATTTCGAAAATTATCGCAGCCGTCATCTTGGATTTTAATTTTGATCTCACTATCGGTTTTAACACCCTTGAAAACCATGAAAACGACATCCATGATGAAAACTTTGAATTTTTTGCAGTAGCCATCTTTGATTTTAACCTCACTATCGGCTTTAGCATCCTCGAAAACCATGAAAACGATTCCCATGATGAACATTTCAAAAATTATCGCAGCCGTCATCTTAGATTTTAATTTTGACCTCACTATCGGCTTTAGCATCCTCGAGAACCATGAAAACGACTCCCATGATGAACAATACGAAAATTATCGGAGCCGCCATCTTGGATTCTCATTTTGACCACGCCATCAGTATAAGCACCCTCGAAAACCATGAAAACGACATCCATGATAAAAACTTTGAATTTTTGCAGTCGCCATCTTGGATTTTGATTTTGACCTCACTATCGGCTTTAGCATCCTCGAGAACCATGAAAACGACTCCCATGATGAACAATTCGAAAATTATCGCAGCCGCCATCTTGGATTCTCATTTTGACCACGCCATCGGCTTTAGCATCCTCGAAAACCATGAACACGACTCCCATGATAAACAATATTCGAAAATAATCGCAGCTGCCATCTTGGATTTGGATTTCAACCTCACTATCGGTTTTAACACCCTCGAAAACCATGAAAACGACACCCATGATGAAAACTTTGAATTTTTTGCAGTCGCCATCTTTGATTTTGACCTCACTATCGGCTTTAACATCCTCGAAAACCATAAAAACAACTCCCATGATGAATATTTCGAAAATTATCGCAGTCGCCATCTTGGATTTTGATTTTAACCTCACTATCGGCTTTAGCATCCTCGAAAACCATGAAAACGACTCCCATGAAGAACATTTCGAAAATGATCGCAGCCGCCATCTTGGATTTGGTTTTTAACCTCACTATCGGCTTTAGCATCCTCGAAAACCATGAAAACGACTACCATGATGAACATTTCAAAATTATCGCAGCCGCCATCTTGGATTTTGATTTTGACCTTACTATCGGCTTTAGCATCCTCGAAAACCATGAAAACGATTCCCATGATGAACAATTCGAAAATCATCGCAGCGGCCATCTTGGATTTTTATTTTGACCTCACTATCGGCTTTAGCATCCTCGAAAACCATGAAAACGACTCCCATGATGAACATTTCGAAAATTATCGCAGCCGCCATCTTGGATTTTGATTTTGACTTCAGTATCGGTTTTAGCACCCTCGAAAACCATGAAAACGACACCCATGATGAAAACACAAAAACTATCCATGGTTTTTTTCTTTTCCGAGCCTCCTCTATACGAATCCGGAAAAAAACAAAACTCTGGTCTCTTAGTTTCCGAGATACGATTGGGAGGGGGGGGGGAGGCCAAAAAGGGGAGGCTTGGTACTTTTGCCCTACTCATGAGAGTTACTTGTAAGATTGCTTGTCGTCACCTCTGAGTTACGCTTCACCCACTCAACCTTCGTTACGCTACGGTGGTCGCCGGCTCGCTTCGCTCGCCACCTCCCCCCCTCGCTCCACTCGGTCTCGCAGGTTCGCTCCACTCAGGACCTACCTACCACCGGAAAGCTATCGTAACTTTATCCCTACGCTACGCTACGCTTCGCTTTACCGCTTCCTAGTTTTTCCGAGATACGATGGGGGGAGGGGTGAAGAGGGGGAGAGGGGGGAGTTTTGAAAAATGATTTTGACCAACTCTGGGCCCCTAGATAAGAATCTGAAAAAAAAAATTTGCAAGTCTGTTAACTTCCGAGATCCACCTAAAGGGGGCAAGGGGGGGGGACTTTGAAAAATGGTTTTTACTTTTCCGAGCCTCCTCTATACGAATCCGTAAAAAAACAAAACACGGGTCTCTTAGTTTCCGAGATACGATGGGGAGGGTGGAGAGGGGGGGCAAAAAAGGGGAGGTTTGGGATTTTTCCCATACTCATGACAGTTACTTGTAAGTTTGCTTGTCGTCACCCCCGAGTTACGCTTCACCCACTCAACCTTCGTTACGCTACGGAGGTCGCCGGCTCGCTTCGCTCGCCACCTCCCCCCTTCGCTCCACTCGGTCTCGCAGGTTCGCTCCACTCAGGACCTACCTACCACCGGAAAGCTATCGTGACCTTATCCCTGCGCTTCGCTTTACCGCTACCTAGTTTTTCCGAGATACGATCGGGGGAGGGGTGAAGAGGGGGTGAGGGGGGAGTTTTGAAAAATGATTTTGACATAGTACTCTGGGCCCCTTGACACCCCTTGATATGAATCTGAAAAAAAAACAAAACACTGGTCTCTTAGTTTCCGAGATACGATTGGGAGGGGGGGGGAGGCCAAAAAGGGGAGGCTTGGTACTTTTGCCCAACTCATGAGAGTTACTTGTAAGTTTGCTTGTCGTCACCCCCGAGTTACGCTTCACCCACTCAACCTTCGTTACGCTACGGGGGTCGCCGGCTCGCTTCGCTCGCCACCTCCCCCCTTCGCTCCACTCGGTCTCGCAGGTTCGCTCCACTCAGGACCTACCTACCACCGGAAAGCTATCGTAACCACATCCCTACGCTACGCTACGCTTCTAGGGGGGAGTTTTGAAAAATGATTTTGACTTACTCTGGGCACCTTGATATGAATGTGAAAAAAAAATGTTGCAAGTCTGTTAACTTCCGAGATCCGCCTGAAGGGGGGAGAAGGGAGCCAAGGGGGGGGGGGGGGAATTTGAAAAACGGCTTTTACTTTTCCAGACCTCCTCTATACGAATCCGTAAGAAAACAGAACACGGGTCTCTTAGTTTCCGAGATACGTTGGGGGGAGGGGTGAATAGGGGGAGTGGGGGGAGTTTTGAAAAACGATTTTGACCAACTCTGGGCCCCTTGATATGAATCTGAAAAAAAAAATGTTGCAAGTCTGTCAACTTCCGAGATCCACCTAAAGGGGGGAGAAGGGGGCAAGGGGGGGGGGGGACTTTGAAAAATGGTTTTCACTTTTCCGAGCCTCCTCTATACGAATCCGTAAAAAAACAAAACACAGGTCTCTTATTTTCCGAGATACGATGGGGAGGGGGGGGGAGGGGGGGCGAAAAGGGGAGGTTTGGGATTTTTCCCATACTCACGAGAGTCACGTGTTTACGAATCTGTCAAAATATACCCACCTCCCCCTTCACCATCTGGGAGAACAATTATGTCAATCAGTCAGTCAGTCAGTCAGTGGTAATCGAGCTTTATATAGTATAACTAGTATTTGCGCGTTGCGCGAGCTGCAAGCAGCTCGCGGGGTCGTGTTTTGGAGAATTATTCCTTACCTTAATACAATTTTGAGAATCCATATGAATCTTTAAATGAATTGGAAAATCCATAGTCCTTAAAAGATTTTTTAAATTATTAAATTATATAAAATATTTTTAATATTCTGAAAACCCTTATAACTAATTGAATAAAAAAAAGAAACAAAATTGAAAAAAAAAAAAACAAAGTAAATTGAGACTTCCTTAGGATAGTTAAAAGAATTTTAAAATCCGTTAGAGCACTTAAAAGATTTTGAAAATCGTTAAGAACCCCCTAATCCAATCTAAAACCTTATTAAAAACTCAGAACTTATGGGGCAACTTTGAAAAATGGTTCTTACTTTTCCGAGCCTTCTCTATACGAATCCGTAAAAAAAGAACACGGGTCTCTTAGTGTCTGAGATACGATTGGTAGGGGGGGGGGGGGGGGGCAATAAGGAGAGGCTTAGTACTTTTGCCCTACTCATGAGATTGACTTGTAAGTTTGCTTGTCGTCACCCCTGAGTTACGCTTCATCCACTCAACCTTCGTTATGTCCCATGATGAAATTGATGAACATTTCGAAAATTATCGAAGCCGCTATCTTGGATTTCGATTTTGACCTCACTATCGGATTTAGCATCCTCGAAAACCATGAAAACGACTCCCATGATGGAATTAATTACAAATCGAAAATTATCGCAGCCGCCATCTTGGATTTCGATTTTGACCTCACTATCGGATTTAGCATCCTCGAAAACCATGAAAACGACTCCCATGATGAAACTAATAAACAATTCGAAAATTATCGCAGCCGCCATCTTGTATTTCGATTTTGACCTCACTATCGGTTTTAGCACCCTCGAAAACCATGAAAATGACACCCATGATGAAAACACAAAAACTATCCATCACAAAAAGAATTTTTCAATTCCAAACCAAACAAAACAAACTTTTCATTTTAGATTAAAAATATGATATTAAAAATATTATTGTGTTAGGTACGCGCTTACTGCCCCTCGAACACTGCATTTTTTGCAGTCACCAACTTGGATTTTGATTTTGACGTCACTATCGGCTTCAGCATCTTCGAAAACTATGAAAACAACTGCCATGATGAACATTTCGAAAATTATCGAAGCCGCCATCTTGAATTTTGATTTTGACCTCACTATCGGCTTAAGCATCCTCGAAAACCATGAAAACGACTCCCATGATGAATAATTCGAAAATTAGAAAGCCGCCATCTTGAATTTTGATTTTGAGGTCACTATCGGCTTTAGCATCCTCGTAAGAAACCCGTTAAGAACCCCCTAATCCAATCTAAAACCATAATAAAAACTCAGAAGGGAGGCATAAGGGGCAACTTTGAAAAATGGCTCTTACTTTTCCGAGCCTTCTCTATACGAATCCGTAAAAAAGAACACGGGTCTTTTAGTGTCTGAGATACGATTGGTAGGGGGGGGGAGCCAATAAGGAGAGGCTTAGTACTTTTGCCCTACTCATGAGAGTGACTTGTAAGTTTGCTTGTCGTCACCCCTGAGTTACGCTTCATCCACTCAACCTTCGTTATGTCCCATGATGAAATTGATGAACATTTCGAAAATTATCGAAGCCGCCATCTTGGATTTCGATTTTACCTCACTATCGGCTTTAGCATCCTCGAAAACCATGAAAACGTCTCCCATGATAAATACACACATCAAAAGTGTCTAGGGATCAACATATATTTTTGCAATAACTTTTCTCCTGATTGATATTAATTAAAATGTTCTTTAAGGATTCATCAAATAAAGTGTTATCGTTTGTCACAGTAACGATAAACCAAGTCACCTTTGCATTCATAAAGAAATTTGCCATTTTCCTAATAAAGGGATTTTTGACATTTGAACCACTAACATTAAAGTTCGAAAAAAAGACTGAAATAACAGTTTTCTTTAAAATTTTATTGGGTAACTTAAACAATTAATAATCCGTGTTTCTACCGCGAACACTAACAACACAAGAACATCGGTTTGGCATACTCAAAATGAGTTCATCCAAATCACGCTGTGGAATGGCCGCCCATGTTCGTTGCAACAACAAAAAAAGGTCTTCTTGCGACTGGATACCCTCCATATTCGGCAGAGCTCTTCTCTGTAGCATATCCCATGCATGCTCAATCGGGTTCAAGTCTGGCGACTGAGCAGGCCAGGGCAGGACATTGATGTTAGCTGCGGCGAGAGTCTGTCTTACAACTCTTGCGGTGTGCGGTCGTGCATTATCATGCATTAACTGAAATAAGGGACCGATTTGCACTTGTAGAGGAACGATGACGTCTGATACAATCGTCTCAGCATAAATTTGAGCGTTGAGGTTGCCTCTGATCCAAATCAACTCAGTTCTTCCGCCGATCCAAATACCCGCCCATACCATGATGGTTCCACCACTATAAGGATGGACTTCCTGGCAGGATTTTAATCGCTGTTGGCGTCCAGGGGTTCTCCAGTGTCGTATACGTCTTGTATCCGGTCTCATACCAAAACGAGACTCATCAGAAAAGCACACGAAACGCCATTGTTCTTCTGCCCAATTTCTGTGTTCAAGAGCCCATTGATATCGAATCCTACGATTGTGCATTGCTATAGGTGGTACCCGTAGCGGTCTTCGGGAATGAAGGTTCACTTCATGCAAGCGGTTTCTGACTGTTTGGTCGCTAATTAAGTTCCCTGAAGAGTGATGAAGCCTCACGGCTAACATCATGGCGGTTATTGTTGGAGCTCTTCGGGTTAAGATTTGAATGTATCGGTCTTGTCTCCGTGTGGTGCAGCGATACCGTCCTCCATGGCGCTCAGCCACGGTACCAGTGCTTCGGTAACGTGTCCAAAGTCGACTGATAACACTCTGACTTGTATTCAGAGCTAAAGCCACAGTACGTTGCCGGGAACCAGCTTCTATCATTCCCACGGCTCTGAGCATTTCTTCCCTGCTTAAATGACGTCGCCGCTCCATAATAACGTTGGTTTTAATCAGTAGTAGGGAAACAGTAGCACTAATAATGTCTTCAATGCGTTGTATGTTTTTATAGGGAAAATATTGACAGCTGATTTTCATCTTTTACTCGAATTTGATTTACAGTTCCTGATTCAAATTATGAAATGCACCAAAAAGGATCCATATAAATTTATAAAATCATAAATTTACTACAAAGCCACATCTCAATCTCAAGAAATCCGCATAAAAATGCTTGATCCCTAGACACTTTTGATGTGTGTATTTCGAAAACTATCGCAGGCGCCATCTTGGATTTCGATTTTGACCTCACTATCGGCTTTAGCATCCTCGAAAACCATGAAAACGACTCTCATGATGAAATTGATGAATGATTCGAAAATTATAAATCCGCCATCTCTGATTCTCATTTTAACCTCGCCATCGGTTTTAGCAACCTCGGATACCATGAAAACGACTCTCATGATGAACATTTCGTAAATTATCGCAGCCGCCATCTTGGATTTTGATTTTGACCTCACTATCGGCTTTAGCATCCTCGAGAACCATGAAAACGACATCCAAGATCAAAACTTTGAAATGTTTTGCAGTCGCCATTTTGTATTTTGATTTTGACCTCACTATCGGCTTTAGCATCCTCGAGAACCATCAAAACGTCTCCCATGATAAATATTTCGAAAATTATCGCAGCCGCCATCTTGGATTTGGATTTTGACCTCACTATCGGCTTTAGCATCCTCGAAAACCATGAAAACGACTCCCATGATGAACATTTCGAAAATTATCGCAGCCGCCATCTTGGATCTCGATTTTGACCTCACTATCGGCTTTAGCATCCTCGAAAACCATGAAAACGTCTCCCATGATAAATATTTCGAAAACTATCGCAGGCGCCATCTTGGATTTCGATTTTGACCTCACTATTGGCTTTAGCATCCTCGAAAACCATGAAAACGTCTCCCATGATAAACATTTCGAAAATTATCGCAGCCGCCATCTTGGATTTCGATTTTGACCTCACTATCGGATTTAGCATCCTCGAAAACCATGAAAAAGACTCCCATGATGAAACTAATAAACAATTCGAAAATTATCGCAGCCGCTATCTTGTATTTCGATTTTGACCTCACTATCGGTTTTAGCACCCTCGAAAACCATGAAAACGACACCCATGATGAAAACACAATAACTATCCATCACAAAAAGAATTTTTCAATTCGAAACGAAACAAAACAAACTTTGCATTTTAGATAAAAAATATGATATTAAAAATATTATTGTGTTAGGTACGCGCTTACTGCCCCTCGAACACTGCATTTTTTGCAGTCACCAACTTGGATTTTGATTTTGACGTCACTATCGGCTTTAGCATCCTCGAAAACTATGAAAACGACTGCCATGATGAACATTTCGAAAATTATCGAAGCCGCCATTTTGAATTTTTTATTTTGACGTCACTATCGGCTTTAGCATCCTCGAAAACCATGAAAACGACTGCCATGATGAACAATTCGAAAATTATCGTAGCCGCCATCTTGGATTTGGATTAAAACCTCACCATCGGCTTTAGCATCCTCGAAAACCATGAAAACAACTCCCATGATGAACATTTCGAAAATCATCGCAGCCGCCATCTTAGATTTTGATTTTGACCTTACTATCGGCTTTAGCATCCTCGAAAACCATGAAAACGTCTCCCATGATAAATATTTCGTAAATTATCGCAGCCGCCATCTTGGATTTCGATTTTGACCTCACTATCGGTTTTAGCACCCTCGAAAACCATGAAAACGACACCCATGATGAAAACACAAAAACTATCCATCACAAAAAGAATTTTTGAATTCCAAACCAAACAAAACGAACTTTTCAGTTTAGATAAAAATATGATATTTAAAATATTATTGTGTTCGGTACGCGCTTACTGCCCCTCGAACACTGCATTTTTTGCAGTCACCAACTTGTATTTTGATTTTGACGTCACTATCGGCTTTAGCATCCTCGAAAACTATGAAAACGACTGCCATGATGAACATTTCGAAAATTATCGAAGCCGCCATCTTGGATTTGAATTTTGACCTCACTATTGGCTTTAGCATCCTCGAAAACCATGAAAACGACTCCCATGATGAACATTTCGAAAATTATCGCAGCCGCCATCTTGGATTTTGACCTCACTATCGGCTTTAGCATCTTAGAAAACCATGAAAACGACTCCCATGATGAAATTGATGAACAATTCGAAAATTATCGCAGCCGCCACCTTGGATTCTCATTATGACCTCGCCATCGGTTTTAGCAGCCTCGAAAACCATGAAAACGACTCCCATGATGAAATTGATGAATGATTCGAAAATAATAAATCCGCCATCTTTGATTCTCATTTTAACCTCGCCATCGGTTTTAGCAACCTCGAATACCATGAAAACGACTCCCATGATGAACATTTCGTAAATTATCGCAGCCGCCATCTTGGATTTTTTATTTTGACCTCACTATCGGCTTTAGCATCCACGAGAACCATGAAAACTACATCCATGATCAAAACTTTGAAATGTTTTGCAGTCGCCATCTTGGATTTTGATTTTGACCTCACTATCGGCTTTAGCATCCTCGAGAACCATGAAAACGTCTCCCATGATAAATATTTCGAAAATTATCGCAGCCGCCATCTTGGATTTGGATTTTGACCTCACTATCGGCTTTAGCATCCTCGAAAACCATGAAAACGACTCCCATGATAAACATTTCGAAAATTATCGCAGCCGCCATCTTGGATTTCGATGTTGACCTCACTATCGGCTTTAGCATCCTCGAAAACCATGAAAACGACTCCCATGATGAACATTTCGAAAATTATCGCAGCCGCCATCTTGGATTTCGATTTTGACCACACTATCGGCTTTAGCATCCTCGAAAACCATGAAAACGTCTCCCATGATAAATATTTCGTAAATTATCGCAGCTGCCATCTTGGATTCTCATTTTGACCTCGCCATCGGTTTTAGCACCCTCGAAAACCATGAAAACGACTCCCATGATGAAATTGATGAATGATTCGAAAATTATAAAGCCGCCATCTCTGATTCTCATTTTGACCTCGCCATCGGTTTTAGCAACCTCGAATACCATGAAAACGACTCCCATGATGAACAATTCATAAATTATCGCAGCCGCCATCTTGGATTTTGATTTTGACCTCACTATCGGCTTTAGCATCCTCAAAAACCATGAAAACGACTCCCACGATAAAATTGTTGAACAATTTGAAAATTATAGCAGCCGCCATCTTGGATTCTTATTTTGACCTCGCCATCCGTTTTAGCACCCTCAAATACCATGAAAACGACTCCCATGATGAACAATTCGAAAATTATCGCAGAGGCCATCTTGGATTCCGAGATACGATGGGGGGAGGGGTGAAGGTGGGGGAGTGGGGCGAGTTTTGAAAAATGATTTTGACATACTCTGGGCCCCTTGATACGAATATTAAAAAAAAATATGTTCCATGTCCCTTCTGAGATGGTCAAGAGGGGGAACTTTAAAAAAATGTTTTTTTCTTTTCCGAGCCTCTTCTATACGAATCCGAAAAAACCGAACACGGGTCTCTTAGTTTTTGAGATACGATTGGGAGGGGCCCCCCCCTCCCAATCGTATCTGAGGCCAAAAAGGGGAGGCTTGGTACTTGCCCTGGCCCTACTCATGAGAGTTACTTGTGAGTTTGCTTGTCGTCACCCCTGAGTTACGCTTCACCCACTCAACCTTCCACCACTCGGTCTCGCAGGTTCTTTCCACTCAGGACCTACCTACCACCGGAAAGCTATCGTGTCCTCATCCCTACGCTTCGCTTTACCGCTACATAATTTTTCCGAGATACGATGGGTGGAGGGGTGAAGAGGGGGAGAGGGGGGAGTTTTGAAAAATTATTTTGACACACTCTGGGCCCCTCGATATGAATCTGAAAAAAAAAATGTTCCAAGTCTCTTCTGAGATCCGCCTGAAAGGGGGGGGGGGAGACGGGGGTAAGAGGGGGAACTTTGCAAAAACTGGATTTTTCTTTTCCGAGCCTCCTCTATACGAATCCATAAAAAAACAAACCTTATCCCTACGCTTCGCTTTACCGCTACCTACTTTTTCCGAGATACGACGGGGGGAGGGGTCAAGAGGGGGTGAGGGGGGAGTTTTGAAAAATGATTTTGATCAACTCTGGGTTCCTTGATATGAATATGAAAAAAAAAAATGTTACAAGTTTATTAACTTCCAAGATCCGCCTAAAGGGGGGAGAAGGGGGTCAAGAGGGGAACTTTGAAAAAATTGGTTTTTACTTTTCCGAGCCTCCTCTATACGAATCCATAAAAAAACAAACCTTATCCCTACGCTTCGCTTTACCGCTACCTACTTTTTCCGAGATACGACGGGGGGAGGGGTCAAGAGGGGGTGAGGGGGGAGTTTTGAAAAATGATTTTGACCAACTCTGGGTTCCTTGATATGAATCTGAAAAAAAAAATGTTGCAAGTCTGTTAACTTCCGAGATCCGCCTAAAGGGGGGAGAAGGGGGGCAAGGGGGGGGAACTTTTACAAATGTTTTTTACTTTTCCGAGCCTCCTCTATCCGAACCCGTAAAAAAACAAAACACGGGTCACTTAGTTTCCGAGATACGATGGGGGGAGGGGTGAAGAGGGGGAGAGGGGGGTTTTGAAAAATGATTTTGACTAACTCTGGGCCCCTTGATATAAATCTGAAAAAAAAAATGTTGCAAGGCTGTTAACTTCCGAGATCCGCCCAAATGTGTAGAAGGGGGGCAAGGGGGGGGGGACTTTGAAAAATGGTTTTTACTTTACCGAGCCTCCTCTATATGAATCCGTAAAAAAACAGAACATGGGTCTCTTAGTTTCTGAGATACGATTGCGGGGGGGGGGTGGGAGAGGCCAAAAAGGGGAGGCTTGGTACTTTTGCCTTACTCATGAGTTACTTGTAAGTTTGCTTGTCGTCACCCCCGAGTTACGCTTCACCCACTCAACCTTCGTTACGCTACGGGGGTCGCCGGCTCGCTTCGCTCGCCACCTCCCCCCCTTCGCTCCACTCGGTCTCGCAGGTTCGCTCCACTCAGGACCTACCTACCAGCGGAAAGCTATCGTGACCTCATCCCTATGCTTCGCTTTACCGCTACATAGTTTTTCCGAGATACGATGGGGGGAGGGGTGAAGAGGGGAGAGGGGGGAGTTTTGAAAAATTATTTTGACTAACTCTGCGTTCCTTGATATGAATCTGAAAAAAAAAATGTTGCAAGTTTGTTAACTTCCGAGATCCGCCTAAAGGGGGAGAAGGGGAGCAAGGGGGGAGGGAACTTTGAAAAATGGTTTTTAGTTTTCCGAGCCACCTCTATACGAATCCGTAAAAAAACAAACACGGGTCTCTTAGTTTCCGAGATACGATGGGGGGGGGGGGGAGAGGGGGCGAAAAGGGGAAGTTTGGGATTTTTCCCATACTCATGAGAGTTACTTGTAAGTTTGCTTGTCGTCACCCCCGAGTTACGCTTCACCCACTCAACCTTCGTTACGCTACGGAGGTCGCCGGCTCGCTTCGCTCGCCACCTCCCCCCTTCGCTTCACTCGGTCTCGCAGGTTCGCTCCACTCGGGACCTACCTACCACCGGAAAGTTATCGTGACCTTATCCCTACGCTACGCTACGCTTCGCTTTGGAGGGGGAAGGGGGAGGGGGGAGTTTTGATAAATGATTTTGACATACTTTTTTACTATTCCGAGTCTCCTCTATACGAATCTGTAAGAAAACAGAACACGGGTCTCTTAGTTTCCGAGATACGTTGGGGGGAGGGGTGAAGGGGGGGAGAGGGGGGAGTTTTGTAAAATGATTTTGACCAACCCTGGGCCCCTTGATATGATTCTGAAAAAAAAAATGTTGCAAGTCTGTTAACTTCCGAGATCCACCTAAAGGGGGGAGAAAGGGGAAAGGGGGGGGAGGACTTTGAAAAATGGTTTTTACTTTTCCGAGCCTCCTCTATACGAATCCGTAAAAAAACAAAACACAGGTCTCTTAGTTTCCGAGATACGATGGGGAGGGGGGAGAGGGGGAGTGAAAAGGGGAGGTTTGGGATTTTTCCCATACTCACCAGAGTTACTTGTTTACGAATCTGTCAAAATATACCCACCTCCCCCTTCACCATCTGGGAGAACAATGATGTCAATCAGTGAGTCAGTCAGTGAGTGAGTGGTAATCGAGCTTTATATAGTACACTTCTCATCAAAAAAATCGAAACACCTCGCAGTTTATGATTTGATAAGGATTATCAGAAAAATATGTATATTTAGGAATAAATGTAAAATGTCATTTAATAGTGAGTAGTATGAGGTTTTTAAATCCTAATGTTAATGTTCTAAATTCAAATTAAGTCTTCATAGGTTTCGTATTTTGTATAATGAGTAATTTTTACCCTGTATGGAATATGAAGGAAATGGGTAAAACAACACGCGTAAATGAAAAAAAATGTAAGAAACGTTTATTTAATAACTTGTATTCCCTCCGCGAGCTCTTATTACTGCTTCCATACGGTTCTTCATCGATCGGATGAGAGTCACGATCACATGTTGTGGTATATTATCCCATTCCTCTTGGATTGCATTTTGCAGCTGGCTAAGTGTTTCTGGGGCTGGATCTCTTCCTCGAATTCGTCTCTTTAATTCATCCCATAGATGTTCAATGGGATTCATGTCCGGGCTTCTTGCTGGCCATACCATAATGGAGATACCGACTTCGGTAAGATAATCTCGTACGACGCCCGCGGTGTGAGCTCTAGCATTGTCGTGCATGAATATGAAGTCGTTGCCAATAAAATGTGCATAGGGCATCACATGAGTTTCAAGACACTGTTCGATGTACCGATGAGAGTTTAGTGCAGGCAGCCGTGGCCCAGACACAAAGGCAAGTTCTGTCTTACCGTCGGCGCTGATTCCTCCCCAAACCGTCCACGAACCGCCACCATAGCTGACCTTTTCTTCAATGCAGCATTGTGCAAAGCGTTCTCCATCTCTTCTGTAGACCTTGTTCCTTCCGTCGTTACCATACAGCATAATTTTACACTCATCAGAAAACAGTACTTTGCTCCACTGAAGGTATGACCAAGTTAGGTGCTCGCGTGCAAAGTTAAGGCGCGCTCTTCGATGGTCTGCAGTTAATTTCGGCCCATTCGCTGGCTTATGCGGTGCCAATCCGCGTTCCTTCAACCTTCTTCTTATTGTAGAGTCACTTACAGCTACTCTTCGTACAACGCGAAGCTGCTGCTGCAGTTGAAAAGCGTTAAGGCGTCGATTTCGTAAAGAAGTTGTTACAATAAATCGATCATCTCGCTCAGAAGTGACCCGATTCCTGCCAGATCCTGAACGGCGCGTGAACGAACCAGTCTCCCGATAGCGTTTGTAGACTCTATGAACAGATGATAAGCTTAGATGCAATCTTGCAGCCACAACACGCTGACTAAGTCCAGAATCCAGCAATGCCACCACTTGGGCGGCTTCTGCGGGCGAAGTATCCATATGTTTTAGAAAAAAAAGTTTTTTCAGACGTCCCAAAGTCACAGTAAATGAAATAAGAAACAGAAAGTTTAAAGACAAGCGCTAATTTTTAGTTTTTAAACGAGAAACGTACTCCAACCCTAAATACACATTTGTCTCAAAACAGTGATTAATTTCATTTATAGGATAAACAAATGAAATTATTTCGAATTTTGATTTTTTTCTTCTTACTGTAATGACCAAACTGCCAGCTACACAGTAATGTTTTTTTTTTCATGGAATTAATTCTCTTTTGTAAAAAATTAGGACAAAAACAATAAAAACGAAAGTGTTTCGATTTTTTTGATGAGAAGTGTATAATATAATAATAAAATAGTAGGAAAGTCAAAACTGTACATTGAATATTTTTTGAAAAGAATACTTGGGGTGTAATCTACAATCGATACCGAAGCCAAAAATATAGTTTTTAGAATTTTTGTCTGTTTGTCTGTTTGTCTGTATGTATGTCCGGGATAAACTCAAAAAGTACTGGACGGATTTGAATGATTTTTTTTTTGTTGTATAGGTATTAAGTCTGGCCAACACATAGGCTATAATTTATCTTGGAAACTTGAACACCTGGTGCAGAACCGCAACGAACCAGCTAAACTATAAGAGATACAAAAATGGTGCGATAGCAAAAATTGTTCCGCGTGATGAGCATTTTCTGCTGAGGGAATAAATTTGAAGATCTGGAACACCTGATGTGGAACTCCAAGAGCCCAGCTACACTATAACATATACAGGAATGACGTTTTAGCAAAGTTGTTCACCCTGATGAGCACTTTCTGTTGACATATAAAAATTGGAGATCTGGAATACCTGATGTGGAACACCAAGAGCCCAGCTACACTATAACAAATACAGGAATGACGTTTTTGCAAAGTTGTTCAGCCTGACGAGCACTCTCTGTTGACATACAAAAATTGAAGATCTCTGGAAGACCTGATGTGGAACACCAAAAGCCCATCTCAACTATAACATATGTATAGGAATGAAGTCTTAGCAAGAGTTGCTCAGCCTGATGAGCACTCTCTGTTGACGTATAAAAATTGAAGATCTGGAACACCTGTTGTGAAACTCCAAGAGCCCAGCTACACTATAACATGTAAAGGAAAGACGTCTTAGCAAAGTTGTTCAGCCTGATGAGCAGTCTCTGTTGACGTATAAAAATTGAAGAACTGGAACACCTGATGTGGAACACCAAGAGCCCAGCTACACTATTACATATACAGGAATGACGTCTTTGCAAAGTTGTTCAGCCTGACGATCACTCTCTGTTGACATATAAAAACTGAAGATCTGGAACACCTGATGTGGAACACCAAAAGCCCAGCTACACTATAACATAAATAAAGGAATGACGTTTTAGCAAAGTTGTTCAGCCTGATGAGCAGTCTCTGTTGACGTATAAAAATTGAAGATCTGGAACACCTGTTGTGAAACTCCAAGAGCCCAGCTACACTATAACATGTAAAGGAAAGACGTCTTAGCAAAGTTGTTCAGCCTGATGAGCAGTCTCTGTTGACGTATAAAAATTGAAGAACTGGAACACCTGATGTGGAACACCAAGAGCCCAGCTACACTATTACATATACAGGAATGACGTCTTTGCAAAGTTGTTCAGCCTGACGATCACTCTCTGTTGACATATAAAAACTGAAGATCTGGAACACCTGATGTGGAACACCAAAAGCCCAGCTACACTATAACATAAATAAAGGAATGACGTTTTAGCAAAGTTGTTCAGCCTGATGAGCAGTCTCTGTTGACGTATAAAAATTGAAAATCTTGAACACCTGATGTGGAACACTAAGAGCCCAGCATCAAAGGAATGACGTCTTAGCAAAGTTGTTCAGCCTGATGAGCAGTCTCTGTTGTACGTCACTAACAAAGTAAGATGCGTATTTTTTTTTTTGTTTTTTGTTGTTTAAAATCCCATTTGACTAAGACAACACTCAACGTGTTCGTAATCATGAAACTGTGACAAAGCAAAGGTGTTTCAGGAATGTAATGTAGTCGTCTTCCCCTGGAGGCGACGGCCCTCCACCGCCTCTATCGAGGCGCATCGCCAGGAGAATGATCATCTCATCCGCACGCAAAATACGCGCATATGACGTGGAGTTGCGGATATCAGCCCGCTATACAATACAATACAATCGCCAGGATGAATCCCAGGAAAAAGCTCCGGCGCGATCACAGGGCAATATGGAGAGAGTGACTGTCCCGGTGTTCCGGGCACGCCCCAACTAGGGTTGCCAACATTTTTTTGTCGGAATATAGTATTTTTTTTGAAAAAGCCATAAAAAAACATAGTACGCTTCAAAAAAATATGGTATTTTCGTAGGGAAGAATTAAAAATAGACTAAAGTTATATTTTTACTTATTTATTTTTTTAAACCATATTTTTTTGCACTTCTTCCATATTTTTTATGTACGTGTTCGTAAATTGCAGGAAGTTTTTTTATTTTACTAATTTTAGTAATGAAATAGAAACGCAAAATATAAACATTTAGCTATTGTACGGAAATATAGTATTTTCGCGTACTATATATTTCTTCAAAAGTATATAGTACGGAGACCCTAAATATAGTACAATAGGTACTATATATTATAGTACGGTTGGCAACCCTAGCCCCAACCGCGGTGGTAAGACCCCTCTTTAAGGAGTGGTTGGATAGGCGTCACGGCGTCCCGCCTGACCTACCACATGATGTAGGTCCTCAACGAACACGGAAAGTTTCGGGAGGTAGCAGTGTCGGATAGGGAAGGAAGAATCGCCTGGGTGTCACCACTGCGTGGATCGCCTGGAGGACACGGTGGAGCATACGGTGCAGGACTACCCACTTGGGCAGAGAACCGCCGTGTCCTCACTACGACGATAATCGGTGACCTCTCGTGCTTAGTATTGGTCGAGACCATGATGCTGCGGGGCGAGACAGAATGGGAAGCAGTCGCCTTCTTCTGCGAAGCAGTCATGCTAGCGAAGCAGAAGGCGGGACGCATGAGGGAGAGGACAATGTCCACCTCCAGCCCAGCCGCAGCGGTAGACGCCGATGGCGACAGACGTCGCTACACGATCTCCAGCCACTGTAGGCGCGGACATGCGGGTGGCGAGTAAGAGTGCACGTTGTGTTCCACGTGATGTATTACCACGCTAAAAAAATTGTAATCGTCTGAATGTACAATGTCGAACAAAAAAGCCGTCGAGGCCGTGGACAGAACACTTTGAGACATTCGCCATGATGATAGACCCATGGACAATATCACGGTAGGTACTGTTCTCCGGAAAATTCCGGCAGACACTGCCCGTTGTAAGAATAATTGATAAGTTACGTATTCGGAGTCCCGTCAAGTCTAACACTTCAGTAAAATTCTTGGCTATTATATCGTGCGATACTAAAAAAATGACCGAACCGCTGCAATAAATGAAAACATATTAGCCGAAATTGTTGGGAATGATGTGGTTCACACGTCATACAATAACGTTGTCAATCAGGATGATGCCAGCAACTACCCACTCGAGATTTTAAATTCATTAACTGCCTGTGGTCCTCGAGCTCATAAAATAACCTAAAATTAATAATGATGCTTCTAAGAAATCTAACTCCACCAAAATTGTGCAATGGAACGCGACTAATTTTTTACTGCATTACACAGAAATTTAAGCGAAGCTGAAATTCTCAGAAAGAAAGAAAGAAGAAAATAAGAAAATAAGTTTATTTGGCACGCATTTGACACACAGTTTTACACAAAAATACAATAGAAATATAAAAATCACAAAAAAGTAGGTACCGTGCCTACCAAAAAAGTAGGTCTCACCGGATGTGGCTCAGTGGCCGGTTGCATTGATACCGTGAATACCACTCATCTCCAACAATTTCCTTTTCCAGTTCAAACTCACACAATTCCCGATAGCGGCTTACTTCGCGATGACCATAAATAAGTCCCAAGGACAGACCCTGAAGGAAGCTGATGTCGACCTAAGATCCAACTGTTTTTCCCACGGCCAACTATATATAACACATGCTCGCCTGTCAGTCATGCTGACCAGCTTTTTATTTTAGCACCCGAGGGAAAAACTGACAATGTCGTTTATAAAGTGTTGTGTCTGGAAGTTTTCATTTCATTTGCTTTAAAGTTTGTTATAGATTCTATAACAAACTAAGTGGGACATCAGGTACCCCACTTTCTCAACGAATTAAAAAAGAGAATATTGGTATAGGTGCCTTAAAACCAAATACAATGCGGACGAAGTCGCGGGCAACAGCTAGTAAGCAATAAAAAACATAGCATGTGAAATGCATGCGTTGATTGACCAACTAGTGTTTGGCTATAGAATGAGCGAGATTTTTTAAGCAACATAATTAATTTACCGTAATTATTTCGCCCGTAATATGACCACTGCTGGACCTCATTTGATTGTCGCCACAGCAACTGATGTTATACATCTTGCATTCTTCAGTTCTG
This sequence comes from Agrotis clavis, assembly GCA_954870645.1. Classification (NCBI taxonomy): domain Eukaryota; kingdom Metazoa; phylum Arthropoda; class Insecta; order Lepidoptera; family Noctuidae; genus Agrotis; species Agrotis clavis. The sequence continues at coordinate 1,994,575 of OX940929.1, forward strand.
AGGAATCTGGTCTTCATTTCCGAAGCCTTCACCTGGTCATCGGTCTACCTTAGGAGTTCCAATACTGCACGTTCAGGTACGTGGAGTGAGCATTAATAAAAAGAACAGTAATTAGAACGTATGTAGCACAGTCAACTGCATATCACTGGTAAACCGTCTTAATGGCGTAGCAATAAAGGCGTAATTTCTATAGTTCACTAATGTTAGATTGACTCATCATCACCATCAGCCTATAAATGTTCCCACTGCTGGGATACAGGGCTCCGCTCTCTGAGAGGATATGGGCCATAGTTCACGTAAAGGTTGGTAGATGTCACCATGTCAAGCTCAAACTCACTCCGGATTTTTAGTTCTAGGACATGTTGGTTTCCTCCCAACGTTTCCCTTCGCTGTTATGATTGAAGTGGAGATGAAATAAATTACACAAAGTAATGAACCTAGCTGGGTTCGAACCCAAGACCTACAACTTCTAAATTGGGTCTTGAGTTTGCTCTGAAACGATTGAATTTTCTGCTTTTACACCGAGGGACTCTTAAGTTCTAATCGTTCTTCAAACTCAAATAAATCAGGGCCAATATCACTGAGCATCCACTACTTCTGAATAAGCAGGTTCCTAAAACAATAAAATGGTAATTCAACCAGCCCTTCAGATTAATTGAAGAAGATTTAATTAATATTATTACAAGTCACAATAGCTAAGCGTTTGACCTTATCTTAGTGTTCCAATATTCTACAAATAGTTCTGACAGACACAATTAATAAATTGCTCTTAGCTTTAATTGATTTAATTAATCGAAATTGAAACATTAGTAGGTACATTACTGCCGCGGCCTATAATGGCTACTTTGCTGGTCGCACTGATGATGGCCGACAGCGCAGCGTAGCGCAGCTCCAGGCCGACACAGCGCGGTCAGCATGCAGCACTGGATGGACGAGCTGAGATAAAGGCCGAGGCCGTAGGCCGAGGCCTTTACAGCGAGGACAGCAAGGGCTGCAATGATGGCCAAGCTGGAAGGCCTAGAGCGTAGCTAGGCTATAGCTCGAGGCAATCATAGCGTGACCAGCGAAGTAGACATAGTGGGCCAAGGCTTGTATAGTGCTTTACTCAAAAATGCAAGTACCTAACCTACATAAAACCAGCAAGTGATTTAAATAAAATATATATTAATTAACTAGAAATTTAATTTAAATAACAATTATGAAAAATACAGTAACTAAAATTCAACACCGACTTTCCTGGTTTCATAATTACTTACTAATAGTTTGCGATAATTTTAATGCGATGTTTGACTGCTATATTTTCTTCATTTATTACTTCATTTACTTAAAGCAAAAAAGTCACTAAATAAAAATAAAAAATTCGCTGAACCGCGCTTTTGTTCCTTCTTTGTATTTTTTTTTTAAATAATTTGGAATACAATCTTTTTGTGCCTACCTCTTTATACACAAACAGCTGTGTTTTAAATAAAATCTTTTTGCATTTGTTTTTTTAAAACGTTGAAACGTCAAAATAGCGGCCGGCAATGTTTTTGCCGGCCTGGTAGAGCGGCCAGCAAAAACATTGCTGGCCGCTACTTGAAACAGACCGGCAAAGTCTACTTTGCTCAAACAAGATTGTCAAAATAATGACCACATTACATGTATTTTTGAGTAATAGTACATTACTGCCGCGGTCTATAATGGCTACTTTGCTGGTCGCGCTGATGATGGCCGATAGCGCAGCGTAGCGCAGCTCCAGGCCGACACAGCGCGGTCAGCATGCAGCACTTGATGGACGAGCTGAGATAAAGGCCGAGGCCGTAGGTCGAGGCCTTTACAGCGAGGACAGCAAGGGCTGCAATGATGGCCAAGCTGGAAGGCCTAGAGCGTAGCTAGGCTAGCTCGAGGCAATCATAGCGTGACTAGCGAAGCAGTCATCGTAGGCCAAGGCTTGTATATCTAGTGCTTTACTCAAAAATGCTAGTACCTAACCTAACTAAAACCAGCAAGTTATGTAAATAAAATATAATATAACATATTAATTAACTAGAAATGTAATTAAAATGACAATTTTGAAAAGTACAGTTACTAAAATTCAACACCGACTTTCCCGGTTTCATATTACTAATAGTTTGCGATAATTTTAATGCGGTTTTTGACTGCTGTATTATTTCTTCATTTATTACTAAGTCACTAAATAAAAATAAAAATTTCGCTAAACCGCGCTTTTGTTACTTCTTTGTTTTTTTTTTTTTTTAATTATGGAATAAAATCTTTATGAACATATCTCTTTGTGTACAAACAGCTGTGTTTTAAATAAAATCTTTTTGCATTTGTTTTTTTAAAAAGTTGAAACGTCAAAATAGCGGCCGGCAATGTTTTGCCGGCCTGTTAGAGCGGCCAGCAAAAACATTGCTGGCCGCTCCTTGAAACAGACCGGCAAGGTCGACTTTGCTCAAACAAGGTTGTCAAAATAATGACCACATTACATGCATTTTTGAGTAAAATATTATTCTTGAAGAGGCATCGATGTTGGAATAATACAAGGAGATTAATTGGTTGATAAAAAGTGGTAAAATCGTCATGATCATCAGCTAGAAAATGTCCTCTACTGGAGAAAGTCCTCCACGCCGAACGTCAATCCGTCAATTCCTTACATTATTTTTTGTATTTTCATTATTAGTTCGTACCGTCAGGCCGCCCCTGGGATCGCGGGACTATCAGGTAACCGTAAAAGGCTATTGAAGGACACCGTCAGTACAAGTCTGATAATCCCTCCCGTCCAGCCCTGGGTGGGAGGACTCATTCGATGATTTTACTACGCAAAAAAAAAACCGTCAGTCCGCACAGTGAGACGACACTGGTCTTTTAGTAGTTCTTGGTCGCCACTCGAGAACCTTTCTTACCCATCGGTTGTCAGTTTTACGAGGAGCTATGTAGCACACTGATTGATAAAAATCATTTTGCAATGTCATAAGTCATTGCCACCACTACCATTTTAGCTTGCAACCAATGCTGGTATCGCCTCCTAAGCTCTGTGATGCCATACTTTCTAGTTATGCACACCCCTCATTATCATGTTTACCATAAAATAAGAAACGGTAATCCACTACATTACACATCCATTGACCTGAGCAAAAGCTAACGCTCTATACTTTACTACAACTCAAACAAGATGTGTTATGGCCGTGTAATTAAAAACAATTTGCATTCGAATTGCATTAGTTTAAACTTAACTTGGTTTTATTTTATTTCTTAACAATTTGACTACAGAACACTTTATTTCTATTCTAATATAATTTATAATGAATATGTACACACTTTTATATCATGCGTCGTAAACAACAAGCCTTCTGTACCTATGTATCTTGTGCCCGCGCCAACTCGTAGCGGCCTACGCGGCGTAGCAGTGGCTCTACGAGGTCCGCCGGCTACGGACGTCTACGGCTACGCGCCGCGTCCTCGGAAATTTTCGACTATGGACTGATTCGAGTTTCTATTATCTTGTGCTACTGTGACATCAGTATATTTGTTCAGTCGGTTGAACAAATATTTGTCTCTGACTCTGTCTATTTTGTCAAGTTTTCTTCGCAGATGGTGTATTCGGAATTAAAGGACTTGTCAGTTTTATTTTGTTGAAGAGTGAACTTTTTTATTGGTTGGTTGAGAAGTTGGAATTTTTCGAGAGGTGTAAGTATTATTTTTAAATTAATTCTAAGCAGTTTTTAATGTTTCATTTATTTAAAGTAAGAATTTGAGCCATTATGATGACTATTTTTAACAAATCACTGCAATATCCGGGTTGTAATATACCTATCTGCCTACCGGTAGTGTGTGTAGTGGTACTTGTACTATGGGTTCACGGAAGGTCCCAGATTCGAGTGCCCACTTACGTTCCTCCAAGAAGCCATTGTCCGGTGACCCGATAGGAGCCTACCGTGGTTAACTGAAAAAGGTTTTTACGCATGAAAAGGAAGGTACTTTGAAAAGTATATTCGTACTGGGAAATCGAGTCCTTCAGTTTGAAAGGATCCATTTTAATTGGTACATGTTCGATTTTTCTATAGTTGTTATGAGAAAAGGGGTAGTCTAGTGCAAATGGCAGAAACTTTTGAGTTGCAGATTTGAACTCGGCCTAGCACTTTATGTTATACATCATCAATGTTTTTAAAAGAATGTATACATAAAATTGGTATACGAACATATTTATTATGACAAGATCTCATGACGGATCATGTCATCTTCTTTGGGCCTCTGTCATGAACTACGGTCACCTGGATTTCACGTTGAGAAAGTCTTCGTTCGGTTGTGAACACTATAAAGTTCTTTTCAAAATTATTTTAATTTCTATGATTTCTACAGTTTCCCACATACTCGTACATCCCTTTTTTCTTTTGTGTAGTAAAATCATCTGCCCTGCGTGAAGCGGAAACGACTGTGAGACTCTTAAGCTGAGGTTCCACTAGGTCGCGACACGATCTGCAACACATGAGCGATTAAAAAATCAAATGAATGCTCTCGTAATTGGTTACATACACCGTTCATCAGCGATTCCACGCGTTACTCATTTCGATCTACCAGTTGCACCGTAAATCGCTGCCTAATGTAGCCTTTTTGAATCGTGGTAAAATCATAAAATGAGTCCTCCCACCCAGGGCCGAGCGGAAGGGACTATCAGACTCGTACTGACTAAAATTCACGGCGTCCTTTAATGTAACGTTCCGGGGTCACGGTAATATGTGAGTCTCGCGACCCCGGAACGTAAAGGGCATGTAGCCTTAGTGATTAAAAATCTACCGTGTTCCCTCAATAGCCCTTTGCGGTCCAGGGACACGGTACCTTTACAGACGGTCTCGCGATCCTCAAAAACATACCTGGGTACTATTGTGTATTCCATGAGGTATGTGAGGATTCCCTATCATAACAAGGATATCCTTTAATCCCTCACACAAATCCATTATCCGTGTTACCTGTTACTTTAGAGCTCTTTGGATAGGATCAGACCGGGTAGTAGGTACTACCATCATTCAATTACTTCGTAAGCAGCTTACTTTGTGTTGTGATTTGATGGTTATGGGACTCAGGTTGTGGGATTAGTATTACATCTGTTATTGTAGTACATGACAGATATATACAAACAGGCTGTTGCAATTTATATAAAATAAAATTAATACTATGATGTCGAATAGTGTCTGCCACCCAATAATATTGAAATAAAAAAATATTTGATGAAGAAGGAAGAACACACAAATAATTGAAATAATGAGAAACAGACTGGTATCGAAGGAGAAGACAGAAATTAATAAAGACGTAAATTAGCAGGAGAATAATAAATGTAATTAATCTAAGGGCTCAGGCGCAAAATGTACCTTTCGCAGAATGTCCCATTTCTCAAAATGTTCCTTTCGCAATATGTCCCTTTTGCAGGATGTACCCTTCTTCAAACATTCGAGAATAGACTTTTTCTATCAGAGAAAAAACTGGTCAAGAGCTAGGAGGTGTATAGCACAAAAACCGGTACGGTTGTGATGTTTAATTAGGAAAATGGTAATTAACTGTCTCAAATAAAAAAAAAAAATATTTTTACATTCATACAAATTGTATGAAAAATAGTATGGCAGACGGTTTTTATGTTCTACACCTCCTGGCTCTTGACTAGTTTTTTTCACTGATGCAAAATGCCTATGAATGAATGAAGAAGGGTACATTCTGCGAAAGGGACATTTTGTGAAAGGAACATTTTGCGAAATGGGACATTCCGCGAAAGGTACATTTTGCGAAAGGGACATTCTGCGAAAGGGACATTTAGCTACCTGTGGACATTTTGCGAAAAGGACATTTTGCGCCTGAGCCAATATAAGCTTATAACGGATGGCAAAAATAGCATAGTAAATAACTTAGAGCTATGGTATAGTTGCGACCCCCTTTTATTACCGGCAGGTCATGGGTTCAAAGTCATTTGGACGCATTACTTTAGCTCTTAAAAAAAGCGTCGCCATCTACGAACCGTCTTGCGTCTAAGTGGTTAATTTAAACCCATTCCCTTTCATAGTTGGGAAGTCTGTGTGTCCTAGGATTGGGATAAAAAATAGTCTGACTATTATGTATAATTTTAAATACACCTATCACTTCGCAAGCCGTAACGGTATCGTAATAACCTGTCAATCATTAACTGTAGTGATCAATTAGCAGAGCGGCCATTATGAACAGCTGACGATGTTAACGAGCTGATAAAATAACAAATAAACCGGTCATTAATTGTCATTAAAACGTTGAATAAAAAGGTTCCATTTTGTTGTATTGTATAGAGGACAAAGTATTGGAAAATGTACTGTTCAGAGTACAATAATTGGAAATTGTTACATTCAGAAGACAATTATGTACAGACTGGCTTTTGTGTGTCCTTTGATTGCTCCCCCTTCATATTTTATGTAAAAGAAATGATGCCTATAACCATCTACATGGTGCCGTCTTCCTCTGTACCAAAATTCATGAAAATCAGTTTAGAGATATAGATGTGCAAGTGCAATAAACAAACTTACTTTTGCATAAATAATTTATCTGGCTAAGATTGTGTAATTTTGTGTTGCATTTAATAATAGAACGTCTTCGTTTGTAATATAATTGCAAATAAGTATGCATTGAATGCAGTTCGGTTTCCAATTTGCAGAGCAGATACTTAATTTTCCTATAGGTACTACAAATATAAATAAATTTTTACTATTGCTAGTATAATTCAGCTTATATTATAGTACAATATATTTCTTTTTTAGAGAGAAATATAGGTACTTCGAGTAAATGTTATGTGATAGAGAAATGTACTATGAAATAAACTGTGAGACTAATAATATGTACTTTCAGTGAATTTCAGCTTTATCAGATATTATTCCTCGTTTCTGTACTTCCGAGTTGCTTTATCCTACAGTCAGTGACTTTAAGTTTATTTGGAAGAAAAATCTTTTCAACATTTCTCCAAATTCTCTAATTAGGAACACCCAAAGTAACATTCTTTTCACAAAAACTACATCTTAAGACTAGCTCTTAAAGTAACTACTGCTAACGAACAAGATTACTCGTCTCCGGTACGAGATACGAAAATTAAGTGAAGCAAACTCTTCTACTACTTGAAGTTACAAAAAACTTTCAGCATGCGCTCGGAATAAAATTAAAACACAAGTGGGTACTTAACGAGGAGATACTCATTATTTTCTTTCTATAGTCTACGTTTTTTTGGGAAAACCCTGCGAGAAAGACTTTCATAGAGATACATCATTTTTAATTATTTTGTTGATGTTTGTGTTTTTTTTATAAAATGCCAGATTTTTGAAGTACTTTTTTTTTTCCTTCGTGAACATTACTGCTTCGCAGAAGAAGGCGACCGCTTCCCACTCCGTCTCGCTCCGCAGCATGGCCTCGACCAATGCCGGGCGCGAGAGGTCTCCGCCTATCGCCTCCATGAGGACACGGCGGTGCTCTGACCAAGCGGGGCAGTCCTGCACCGTATGCTCCACCGTGTCCTCCGGGCGATCCTCGCAGTGGTGACACCCGGGCGTCTCTTCCCTCATGTTTGAAGTACTTGCAAAACAATGTAAAAATTTGAAATTTTTTAACAATTCAACACTTTAAATTCATGGAACAAACATCGGAATAAAAGGACATGATTGTGTGAGACATACTAAAAAAAGATCTTTGTTGTTTTTTCTAACTGACTCAAATTGTGATTAGGAGAAGCCATGCGGTTTCATACTGCTAGAATACAATGTGATTCCATCGACAACCAAAGGAGAAGAAGTAAAGATCAGTGTCTAGTCATATCCACACCACGGAAGCGACGGTCTCTTACAAATTTTGTTGTAGTCTGACATGTAGGCGACAGTTTCCGACTATCAATTTATCCCGATATCCTTATAAGGAGACAGGTATAATATAATTATCAATAATATCATACCTACTTAATTCTATAAAGTTCTGTACATGTAATAGTATAGCTAGATAGGTATGTCCAGGTATAAAAGGTTCTTTTTTAAGACTCAAGAGTAATCAAAAATATAATTTTAAGTAGGTAAATATAATATAACATGAGGTGAACACAGCAACGGCATAAAATTGTAGTGGGATACTTAATTCCCTACCGTTGACATAGGATTAGCTGTTAGTAAGTACATCCATTAAAATCAGAGAAACCATACATACAAAGTCCGTGACATATAATGTATGTTTTATTCTAGAGCGTTTTATATAGAACTATCAGACAGATACAACTTTACTACTCCCACACATAGAAAGCCACGATAAAAGTAGATTATTTGATAAAAATTAGTTCAATTAAACTTATAATGTGCTGCGTTTCCTGCGAATTGTTAACAAACTGCTCGATGGTAATTCTCAAGGTATCAAACTCGTAACCCAATTTTGGGCCAACTCAGTTTAGATTGTCATCGACACGACAAGAAAAAGAAAACGAGATAATCCACTATTTACAATAAAAAAAAAATCGGTGCCTAAAGTGGTATTGACTTTCCATCTTAAATAATCAAAAGTCTTCTGCACAGAGGAACCCCGGTTTATTCTCTTTAAACCTTAATTCTGATCTTTTTATCGAACAAAAGATAAGTTTGTCTATCTCCAATTAGCGTCGGATCTTCTAGTTTCCACAAGAACATCGCTTTTTAACCTCGTTTCTATATAATTGCCCGCAATTTGCTATCGGCCGTGACCAGATCATGCTACTTATTTATTTATATGCTGTTTCCTTGAGTTATGAGAAGAATTGCTTACGGAAATCGATGAGAGTGAGTTGGCTTATAAATTAAGTGATACAGCCGTACATTTGCTATTAAAAAAATCATGTTATATATTTAAACTCCTTGTACAAACGCCACCACATCAACTTACTCGAATTTGTCAAATTTTTCCAATTGAACGTGAACCTTCTAGTTAAAATCTATTGCAGAAATTTGACATACTAGCTGTTGCCAGCGGCTTCACCCACTACAACTCGAAAATTATCCCACGGGAACATAAAATCGGGATAAAAACTATCCTATGTGTTAATCCAGGTTATAAACTATATGTGTATCAAATTTTATCCCAATCCGTTCAGTGGTTTTTGCGTGAAAGAGTAACAAACATACCTACATACACATACATACATCCTCACAAACTTTCGCATTTTTAATATTAGTAGGATTGTGGTAGCTTGATGTGCTGGCCTTTGTACAAAAGTGGATGGTACACAAGCGGACCTAATGCCACAAGGCATTCTCTACCAGTCGACCTCCTAACCTAATGAGGCCTATTTTTATCAACTATCCGGATATAATTCGTGATACTATCAGCGATGACCCGGTCAACCCGTAATTATGGTCGCCTTGCTCATCCCTTTGGGGTGAGACAAATAGCAATCGATTTTTAACCTAAATGCTAAATGTTTTTAATTACAATTGATTTTCCTTTGTGACTTTAGTTGATGAACGGATATAAATGGTGGCTTTTAATTTAATTCCTACTGTTGGTTCGTCTCAATCCAAGTTGATTCAATAAAAACTTAACGATTCGCGATCGAAACCGTTTTGATGTTTTTACTATCCTCAGTGTACTTTTTTTAAATATTATATTTTTAATTTGGACTGCTGTGTGTGTCTGTCTGTGGCACCATAGCTCTTAAACGGGTGAATCGATTTGAATGCAATTTATTATTTGAAAATAGGTTTTCTGGTAGTTATTTATTGACATGTTTGATAACTATCATCAGTTCTTTTGTTATGCGTTGGACTTTTTTTAATCAAAGACTTCTTTGAATGTTAAACATGCTTGAAAAAAATTGTACGCTTTTATTTATTTATTTTAACACAGAAACAAAATTCTTCTAGAACATACCGTGCTTGTTTTTTCCAATGAAAACTCCCATAGGGAAAACAGCTTAATATTTTCAATAATATTCGCTTCAAAAATACCTTTAAAATTCCAACGTTACGTGGTTTTCAGAAGCAACGTCTGTGATTGACAAGCTTAACGATGTAACAATGATTCCATAATGGTTCCGTTCTTCAGATGTTATCCTGAAATACCTTCCTTACATTGTAAATACATTATTTTTTGTATAAATGTAAAGACTCTGACGAAATAATGGAAATACAAATCTAAAAGCATTTTCAGGGTATAATTCATTAATTTATTAATTATTAAGCATTGTCAGGCCTGTTGGTCTAGTGGTTAGTGACCCTGACTGCTATGCCGGAGGTCGTGGGTTCGATTCCCACCCAGGACAAATGTTTGTGTGATGAGCACGATCATTTGTTCTGTGTCTGGGTATAATTTATCTATAATATGTATGTATTTAGAAATATATAAGTATGTTTATCAGTTGTCTAGTACCCATAACACAAGCTCTGCTTAGCTTGGGACTAGATGGCGTTGTGTGATAGTTGTGGAATATTATTATTCCTTTATTCATCTTTGTTTCCATATAATTTACATTTTTAAATATTTCTATAAAACTACAAAGAAAAAAACATTTAAAAATATAAATAATAGTGGCCCACCGGTATCGGGAACAGGGTCCAAGCTACCGGCAGTCAGGGCTCCAAAGAAAGGAACCTCCTAACAATGCGCGCCGTGTCCAGAAGAACTGCTTTCTGAATCAAGCCCTTGATCCAGCTGCCCAACGAGAGCCTCCTTAGGTGTTGGTCGAGGCTCTTGGCAATTAAGCCATGGGCCGACACGACTATCGGCACAATGACAGCTGAATCCACGCCCCACATGTCGACAACCTCGCGAGCCAAATCAAGATACTTGATTTGCTTATCTTTCTCAGCTTTCACGAGGTTCTCGTCATGCGGGACGGTTATGTCAACAATCATTGTGCGCCGCTCTGATCGATCCACCACCACTATATCAGGTCTATTAGCTACAATAGTCCTGTCAGTGATGATGGATTGATCCCAGTACAGTGTAATATTGCCACTTTCAAGAACTGGGTCGGGCACATACCTGTAGTACGGCACTTCCGATTCGACAAGGTTGTATTTCAGAGCAAGTTGCTGATGGATTATCCTGGCTACAAGGTTATGTCTATGCAAGTATTCTCCGTTAGCCAGACGAGAACACCCGGAAATAATGTGACGGATTGATTCGCCAGGACGGTGACATGCCCGACATATGTCAACCGTGCCATCCTTCACAATAAATCTCCGGTAGTTATTCGTCATCATAACTTCATCCATAATTGCACAGACGAAACCCTCGGTTTCACCAAAGAGGTCACCGGATCGTAGCCAGGCCACGGACGCTGACAAATCTACATCAGGCCCATGTAGAGTCCGGAAAAAGCGTCCGTGAAGCTCCTTGCTCTGCCATACCTCCATGCGATCATTAGTGTCAAGGACCACAGGTTTGCGCCAGTTCTCTTTAGCCAAGGAGAGCGGGGTGAGGCCCTTGTCCACCGCCACTACATCTCGATGCATCCCCACGTCGGCTTTCAGGAAATATTCCCTGAGATTGCATACCTCGCGATTGTGGAGAGTCTTAGCGTTTAGAAAACCTCTACCTCCACATTTTCGCGGGATATACAATCTCATAACCGAAGACCGTGGGTGATGCATTCGATATGCAGTCAGCAATGTACGGACCCTCCTATCCAGGGCATCAAGTTCTGTTTGAGTCCATTTGAGTATGCCAAAAGAGTACATCAAGACCGGCATGACCCAACCGTTGAAGGCGCGCACCTTATTACCACCTGATAGAAGGCTATTAAATACTTTTTTCAGGCGGCCAAAGAAGCGCTCCCTCAACGATTGTTTCACGCCAGTAACATTGATACCCAACGCTTCTGACATACCCAAATACTTATAGGTTTCGGTTGCTGAGAGGGATCTAAGGCTTATGGAGTCCGAGAGTTGGGTGCTCACGGATTCCACAATCTCCCCTCGCTTTACATGCATCACCGCACATTTGTCCACACCAAATTCCATCCTGATGGCGCTACTGAAGGTTTCAGTTACCTTCAGTAGCTTCATCAGTTGCAAATTGTTGGGGGCAAAGAGTTTAAGGTCATCCATGTAAAGGAGATGAGATATAGCCTGACCGCCTCTCTTCAACCGAAAGCCTAGACCTGAATCCTCCAACAGTGTGCTAAGAGGATTCAGGGCCAAGCAGAACCAAAGTGGACTCAAACTATCACCCTGGAAAATACCTCGCTCTATCCTTATCGGTTCGCTAGTTCTCTGGATATGCCGACATCCTGGATAGCGAAGGACTGTCCTCCATTGCCTCATACACGACATCAGGAAAGTGCATAGAGTTGTATCAACTTTATACAACTCCAGCACTCTCATGAGCCATGTATGTGGCACCGAGTCATAGGCCTTCTTATAGTCTATCCAACATGTCGACAGATCCTTTCGAGAACGGCGAACCTGTTGGCTAATGGCAATATCAATGAGGAGCAGCTCCTTAGTACCGCGGGACCCGTTCCTACATCCATTTTGAGAAACAGACATGATAGAATTTTCATCAATGTGTTTACTAATTTTAGCTCTCAAAATGGATGTAAGAACTTTATATAAAGTTGGTAGACACGTTATCGGTCTATAATTTTTGGGTTCCGCAGTACTACCTGATTTGTGGAGCAGGTGGGTTATTCCTGTCGTCAGGAATTCGGGTAGCGATCCAGACTCTAAGGCTGACTGGAACAAAGCCGCCAGGCGAACGTGCGACCTTTTGAACCACTTGATCCAAAAGTTGTGCAGTCCGTCCGGTCCCGGAGATTTCCAGTTAGGTAACGGACGGACTGCACGTGCTACGTCTTGGGGGCTTATCGAAATTGCCCCCATTTCTATTATAGGATCGCACGCTCGCTCGACGTCTCCAGTCCATTCACCTTCAGTATGGCTGACAGGTACCGACCAGATACTACTCCAAAATGAACACATGGCGTCATCATCTGGCAGATCCCCGTCAGCCACACCTTGGTCTGGTCGCTCCCAAGACCTGTAAACCCACCTTTCATCTCTTTGGAACGCGCGATTCCGATTATATCGCTCCATACGCCGCCTATACCTACGGATACGGTTCGCCCATGCATACACTTTCTGTTTCAAGAAGTCGATGCGCTCTGTGACACGGGAGAGGTAATCCCGAGGATTTATATCAGTCCCCGAGAACGCCCGTCTCACAAAGCGCATCACTCTAGGGCGAGTGTTGCCCTCCCTGAAACAGATGAGTTTGCCGATGAGTGTTCTGGCCTCACCAATACGTCGTTCAATCCTGTACTGCCATACCGGTATGGCTGGTTTAGGTCGTGTAGCTCTGTCAACCGAGAATTTTACGTGAGCTACACGACATGCCGCTACAGCAGCACAATACAGGATTGAATGAGCATCAGCAAGGTCTTCGCAGTTATCAAAATAGTTTGACAACTGCGAATCCAGAACAGCCACCAGCATCCTGTTTCTGTTATGCATGGGCAAACGAGGTATCCGTGGTCTAAGTTCAGGCGACATGAAACGATACTCTCGAATCGCACCTTCCATTCATTTCATTTCCACACATTCCATTTCCACCTTCCAATCCACCACCTTCTTATTATTATTATTATTAATTATCATGTGTAATTTATTTTTTTGTTAAATCGAGGAAGTAAAACGACACTGTTCTCGTCACATATTTTCAGCTGATAATGAGAATTACCCATTTACTATGGAAAAGTATTCTTATATTACATATACATAGGTAACTAAATTTAAATATTTACAAAAGATACTAAATTAAAACTAAAATATCACTAAAATAAAAACATAAAATGGGAAGAGACACTTAGGCGTCAAAGAACTCCTCCGCATCGTTGTCATCCGGGAACGTGCCTAACGAACATCCTAACGTGGAAATAATTAGAAGAACGTAGTAATAAAATACTCTTTTTGATGGCCCATAATGTGTCCCATTGCCGTGAAAAAACATCCCCTTTTTCCTTCCAAACCTCTCTATTTTGGGCATTTGCTAGACATGCTTGCCCCGCGAACACGATTAGGTGGCTTACCATGATATGACGTCTTAAAGCGTGAGTCTTTAGGTTGTGGAAAAGAGACAGATCTACACAAGTCGTCTAGCGCCATCACGTTCCCTGAGCGGAACCAATCACGCTATTAAGACGTCATCATCACACCATCTAGCATTTGGACCGCTGTCGACTACGACGGGAATATCCACCCTCGGACGTCTAGTGAGTTATCCGTACCTACCAGGTGTATTCATGCTACGTGGCCTACCCACTCTCACTTTTGTTTGGCAGTTACAGCTGCCGCTTACTGGAGTCGCGGTGACTTTGTCATCTAGTCCAGGGTATCGGCCTCTAGAAACTAATCGTCACTATCATCGACGGATAGACAAAAAGTCATGAGCGTCCGGCCATAACTGCTCATTATAAAACTGCCTTTGTTGTTTTAGCGTCAAACTCTAATTAACGTCGAATCTATCTGCTAACAAATTATTACCATTTAATGTACCCATGTTTGCAAATTATGCCTCGCGAAGTCGAGGCGCGGCGCGAAGACCTCCGGCGCGATCTCAGGGCAGTATGGAAGGAACGACTGTCGCGACCGACGGCCGGGCACGCCGCAATTGCGGCGGTAAGACCCCTCTTTGAGGAGTGGTTGGAGAGAAGTCATGGCGTCCTTACCTTCCGCCTGACGCAGGTCCTCACCGGGCACGGGTGCTTAGGGAGGTACCTGTGTCTAATGCGGAAGGAGGAAACGTCTGGGTGTCATCACTGCGAAGATCGCCCGGAGGACACGGTGGAGCATACGGTGCAGGACTGCCCAGCTTGGGCGGTGCACCGACGTGTCCTCACGGCTGCGATAGGCGGAGACCTCTCGCGCCCGGCATTGGTTTCGGCCATGCTGCGGGGCGAGACGGAGTGGGAAGCGGTCGCCTCCTTCTGCGAAGCAGTAATGCTCGCGAAGGAGGAGGCGCGCCGCGAGCGAGAGAGGACAGAGTCCTCCCTCCGCCCCAACCGCGGTGAAGGACGCCCACGGCGACGGACGTCGCGCGACGATCTCCGGCCACCGTAGGCGCGGGCATGCGGGCAGCGAGTAAAGGGCAACTCGCTGCCCGACCAAGGACCATGCCCGGGTCGACGGCGCGTTGTGTCCCACGCGCGCCTCAAAGAGCGTCAGCATAATGACGGGGCCCCCCTCTCAGAGGGCCAAAGCCTGCCGGGGTCGCGGGATTATTCCCTTACCGTAACCCCGGAACGTAACAGGCTATGAAGGACACCGTGGATTTTAGTCAGTAGAAGTCTGACAGTCCCTCCCGCCCTGCCCGGGGTTGGAGGACTCATTTGATGATTTTACCACGCTAAAAAAAAAAAAAAATGTTTGCAAATTAAATGACTTCAAAATCAGCTACTACAGTTATGTAATTTACGTTTTACCATTTATTTCAATTAAACGAGTATCTCTCTCGCAGATCGGAGCTTCGGGAAGTTTTATTATACCGCATCGTTTTGAATTGCATAATATCGCCTCTGCATTCAAATAATGCGCTTTATAAATCTTGCTTTGCTAAAATGGGCCTTCTAGTATAATTGAATTTCGGATGATCAATCGAGATGATATTTATATAAAAATAATAATGTAATCATTTAATTATGTTAATAATAAAATTGCAGCTCATGTTACTCGCTGATAATGTAACCTTATAAAAGTGAAAAAGATTTTGTATCATGTAATATTTTAGTTTATACTGTACAGTCACGAGCAATAGTATGTATACACTAAGCAGTATTCAAAAGCAATGTTCTGCTACCATATCGATTAAACTTTTGCCTTTTCATTAGACTTCTATTTTGGAAGCCATACTATTACGAAATAGTTCTTATTTCAAAGTGGAAACCAGTATTTTACGAGTAAATTGCGTTTGAATTTTGATAAGTGCATACATGTTATTGCTCGTGACTGTACATAAAAACAAATCGTACGTACAACAAGTCAAATAATTCCTCTAAAATAATGTTATTTTATGACAGCCAATATGTTTATGACTTTTGATTTAAGCTTCATAAGAACTATGTTTTGATGTTTGCACATCAAACTTGGTTCTTATGAAGCTTTCCACAACTTCAACAGTCAGTTCTATAAACCAAAACCGTGATGGTCAATGGTCCCAATAAATATACACTACTTGATAATCAAAATCTTAGTAGCACAATGAAAACAATACATAAAGAATGAACGTATTCAAAGAACGAAAAAACAGCGGTCTTGTCATTGACATCTAAAAGAAACGACAAACCATAAAAATTACAATAGGGTGGAAGGTTAACGACTTCCCTCAATTTTACCCACAATACAATCATAATTGGTGCTAGTACCTCCCTGACCCGGCTGTACTTAATTGCTGGGTTCGATTGATGAGAGCCCCCTAGCGGCAAATATATTGAGTTACAAATTACATGTGGATCACTGCTTGACATGTTATCATTTGGGATAATGATGACGTGTGTTTTCTACATCATTAAGGTGGTATGCGGGGGACATACTAACTGGAAATGCCGATAATTATCGCAATGATGGACGTTCACATGAATATTTAAGGATTATTGGGTTAATTTAAACAAAAAAAAAAAAAAATATTGACCGATAGGTAGAATATCCAAAAAATGGGTCCACCCTTTATAGCAGAACTTTTTACGTCATAATTTTATTTTGCATAGCAACGGATAGCATAAACCTCTTTTCGCAGAAAATCGTTTGGCATACACTCTTTTACCATAACACCGAAACCCATAATTTTGTAAGTCAGAATCATCTTTAGGCATAAATTTCATTTCCATAATAATCAATAAGTATAACCATCATATCGTAGAATCATCTTTTGGCATATATTTTATATCCATAATAATCAAAAGTATAACCATCATATCGCAGAAAATTCACAGCCAGAATCATCTTTTGGCATAATTGTGTGGTTTTTATTTCCCAGACAGTTAGATGATGCAGTAAGCATGCAGCAAGCATTCAGCATACAAGCATGCAGCATGCAAGCATGCAGCATGCAAGGTTGCAACATGCAGCAGGCATGCAGCAAGCATGCAACATGCAGCAGGCATGGCTTCTGTCACGGCTCCGGCGCTGCGGGTAATCGCGTAGGCGCGGAGGGGCGAGGCGGCCCGCGAGCTAATCGTCGCAGATGATTTTACGCCCACCACCGCAGCTTCGGCTTACTGGCCGGCAAGCCGGCCAGCCTCAGCCGCGGCGGTGTGCGTTAAAACCACCTGCTCCTCAGCTCGCGGGCCGCCTCGCCCCTCCGCGCCTACGCGATTATAAATTACACTCTAGGGGTAGGGCAGACAAGACTACGTGAAGTCGGTTTTGCAGCGATTCATTTCTGTCACTAACTTTTGTAGCACACCATATTGATTTTATAAAAAAATAATTTATTATGACTAATAAATTATTTCTATTCTGAAATTCTGTGATCTTCGAAGTATACTAAGTCAAATTATTCTAAATAATCGGCGCTCTAAATAAACGTTATGCTAAATGAAAATATGCAAAATTGTAACTCTGACAAAGGTAATAATTATGCCCAATAAAATTCTGCCATCTTAAAAGTATCCCAATTTAAATTCGGACATAAAAACATTAGGCCAAAAAACAATTATATTAAATATTTTTTATACCATAACAATGTTCGTTTAAAAAAGTTTCTGCCAAGTGAGTTCTGCCAAATAGGTTTCGGAGAAACAAGTTTCTGCCAGATAGAGGGCACCCCCAAAAAATATTAGACACGTATTTTTCTTTTGTTACACAAAATCAAAATTAAATCACAAAACGTCACTCAGTCGGTAAAATTTTACAGGCGTTATGACGTCACAAGCCCCCACTTCCGAATTTCGAAGTTTTATCTTTATCACTAATCATTGATTTAAAAATACCGGCCAAGTGCTAGTCGGACTCGCCCATGAAGGGTTCCGTAGCAGCAAGTAACATAATATAAACGTTCTTGTAGTTGGTTGTAACTTTGAAAAGTAAATTGCGGTTTACGATTTATGACGCTTAAAATAAAATTAATTACTCGATCTCGTTCAAACCAATTTTCAATTGAAGTTTACACGGTAATGTACCTACATCATATATTTTTTTTAGTTTTATCATTCTCTTATTTTATAAGTTACAGGGGGGGGGACACACATTTTACCACTTTGGAAGCGTTTCTCGCGCAAACCGTTCAGTTTAGAAAAAAATCATGTTAGTAACCTCAATATCATTTTTCAAGACCTATTCATAGATAACACGTATGGGTCAGGCGAAAAAAAATGTTTTGAAATTCAATAAAATTCTAAGTACCCCCAAATTTGGTTTTTGTTTTATTTTTGTGTGAAAATCCTTATGCGGTTTACATAATACATCTACTTACCAAGTTTCAACAGGATAGCTCTTATACTTTCGTCAAAAAGGGCTGTGACATGGGACGGACAGACAGACAGACAGACATGACGAATCTTCATGGGTTCCGTTTTTCGCCATTTGGCTACGGAACCCTAAAAAGTACGTGTTAATTATTTCTCGACACTAACTGATGAACTAAACAGATTTTCAATTTAAAAAAAACTTTTTCAAAAAAAATGTGACCGCCTTCAAAAACAACCACAAAAAAGGGTAAAATAACCTACAAAACTTTTCTTTCGGAAGTCGGTGACTTTTTTTATTAATTTCATTGTCTCTTTTGCCACCGACTTCCGAAAGAAAAGTTTTGTAGGTTATTTTACCCTTTTTTGTGGTTGTTTTTGAAGGCGGTCACATTTTTTTTGAAAAAGTTTTTATTTTACTCTTTTTAGTTTAAATATTCAACCAAAATTCTTGTCAAATACATCATTTTCTTACATGTGCACTAGAATTTTGTAATCCGTAGCACCGGTAATAACATCGTTAACATCTCTTTAATTCATTCCCTATCTCAAAAACTACTGAACCGATTTTGATGAAATTTGCAGTATTCCCTAAGTTGAACGATACCTAGTACAACAAAAAAAGAATTACTTGAATCGGACTTGTAGTTCCGGAGATATGCAAACACAAACATAGTTTTCTTACTTCAGGAGTTGTACCTTCCATCATCAGCTCAGGTACATGAGATGATGATTTCCATACGCAACTACTTGAATTACTTCATAAGATTTGCGAAAAACTATGTGTCAGCCAATAAAATTTGAGGGTTGCCCTCGATTTCTCCAAGATCCAATCATCAGATCCTGAAATGGTGACAATGGGACCACACGGGAAGCACCAGCTTTCGAATAAAAAAAGAATCATGAAAATCGGTTCACCCAGTCGCAAGTTATGAGGTAACAAACATAAAAAAAAAAAAAAAAAAAAAAAATACAGTCGAATTGATAACCTCCTCCTTTTTTTGAAGTCGGTTAAAAAGTAGTTATTAAAGCCTGCAGTAAACTAACCTATTATTTATTAATTAAGGTTTGTTTTTTTTTTTTTTTTTAGAAACTTAAATGCTTTAATGTGTGTCATGTACTAAACAAACCGTGGACCTTGTTGACATCTTGGTAGAAAACATGACTACTGATTGTACATCTTTAGTACTAGTTTCTGGCCGTTGGTTTTGTGTCTTATCTTGAATGGAGCTACGCATGTACAATCTCTGTTCTTCCGTAGATAAACTTGTGTTATCGCACACACTTGTGCACTATAATATCGTCGTCAGGCCTGTTGGTCTAGTGATTAGTGACCCTGACTGCTATGCCGGAGGTCGTGGGTTCGATTCCCAGGACAAATGTTTGTGTGATGAGCACGATCATTTGTTCTGTGTCTGGGCGTAATTTATCTATATAATATAATGTATGTATTTAGAAATAGTTATTTGTTATGCAAGGCTGCAAAGTTGATTTTTGGCGCGAGTACTTGAATTGAAAACTGAGCGAGCGAAGGATTCTAAGATTGAACCGCGAAAGAAACGAGCGGTTCAAATATAGAATCCTGAGCGATGCGAAGTTTTCAAAGGTACGAGACGCAGAAAAACTTTGCTGCCGAGTGCAACACACAACTTTTCACCTCACACAGCGAGGAAATGTAGTGGGGGCGGCTCGCCTGCCAGTGTAGAAAAGTAGAAAACAATTGAATACAAGACGTGTTCGAATTTTAAACAACACTTTGTGCTCTAGAGCACAAAATGGAGTTTTGCGCTCAGATTTTGAATGAGAAATAGAATCTTTCCGAGCGGGTGAGGTGAAATAGTTATTTGTTATGCAAGGCTGCAAAGTTGATTTTTGTGCGCGAGTACTTGAATTGAAAACTGAGAGAGCGAAGGATTCTAAGATTGAACCGCGAGAGAAACGAGCGGTTCAAATATAGAATCCTGAGCGATGCGAAGTTTTCAAAAGTACGAGACGCAGAAAAACTTTGCTGCCGAGTGCAACACACAACTTTTCACCTCACACAGCGAGGAAATGGTAGGTGTAAGAGAAACAGCTTAAACAATTTACTATATAAGTATTTATTTATTCATTTTAGAAATTAAAAGTAAAATTACTACAATTGTTAATATTGAAAGTTAAATGTTTTTTTGGAACATTGATACTTGTGTTTGTCACTTGTGTGTTATCATTACGTAAATTTGCGGAAAATTGCTCAAACTCATTGGATTCCATTGTGAATGTTGGAGACAGAGACAGATATAAGGAGGCTCGAGACGATTTTCTTAATTTTGAATTTTATTTTTATTTGAATTTTAAAAACTCAAACTTACCTATACGACACTTATTACTTAACACTAATGTTCAGAAAAAAAAAAATAGGTTGGTGCACTGACATGCAGTGGGGGCGGCTCACCTGCCAGTGTAGAAAATAATTGAATACAAGACGTGTTCGATTTTTAAACAACACTTTGTGCTCTAGAGCACAAAATGGAGTTTTGCGCTCAGATTTTGAATGAGAAATAGAATCTTTCCGAGCGGGTGAGGTGAAAATATATGTAAGTATGTTTATCAGTTGTTTTTTAGGTGGTAAAATCATCAAGTGAGTCCTCCCGCCCTGGGTGGGGCGGAAGGGACTGTCAGACTCTTACTGACTAAAATCCACCCGTGTTCCTTCCTATGCCCTTTACGTTCCGGGGCTACGGTATCCTGGGTTAAGAAAATACCCGCGACCCCAGCAGGCATTTGGCGCGAAACACGACGCGCCACCGACCCAGGCTTGGGCCTTGGTCGGACGGCGAGCTACCCATTACTCACCGTCTGCAAGCCCGCTCCGCCGCTGTGCCCTCTGCTATTCAGAGGGACACGCGTTGGAGCGTCCACGACAAGCTATTCGCATACGGGAAAAGAGACCCCTTAGGCACACAGTGCCTATGTGCCTGGACTAGATGGCGTTGAGAAAAAAAAAATATACTAGAGTCTAGTAGATTATAGTGCAGTATACTGCTAGTAACTAGACGGCAAGTTTGGCGCAGTGACTGGGTCATCGACTGTTGTGCAGTGTGTCACGGGTTCGATTCCCGCACGGATCATAATTATATTTGTAGGTATGATTTGCAAGTACGAGTAGTTATTTCGGGTATCATCATCAGCCTATAATGTTCCCACTGCTGGGACACAGGCCTCCTCTCTGTGAGAGGGAGTGGGCCATAATCCACCACGCGGGCCCAGTGCGGGTTGGCAGATGTCACATGTCTTCGAATTTTTGGATCTAGGACATGCCGGTTTCCTCACGATGTTTTCCTTCACCGTTTTGAGAGCAGTGGTGATGAAATAAATTACACAAAGTAATGCGCCTGGCGGGGTTCGAACCCACGACCTACAACTCGTAAGTCGGGACCGATACCACTGGGCCACCACTGCTTGCCTGCTGCTCGGCTGCTGCTCGCGGGTATCGGTGTTTGTGAATGTGAGTTTCTATGTCTGTAAACGCACCCACGACACAAGAAAGAATTCCTACTTAGGGACAACGTTTAATTAAGAAAAAAAAAACCCGCGGGTTGATATTAATACGTAGGTACTTCACCTGACATGTAGTTGTTTTATTTCTCCGAGTCGTGGTTTTAGTAAGAAGCTGTTTTTACAGACAGCCATCAAGCCAAGAAATAAAGTCAGAATAACATAGTTGTTGTTTACTAAAATTTATTATTGCAGACAATTCAACATCAATTACCAGTTGTGTTCAGTAACCAATTTTATAATTTTTAAAAGATCCTTATTCTAATCTTTATTACATACGATTGCATGAAATAAGGTAGGTACTTGAAATTATAAACCGTCAGAAAAAGCCCTTACGATCACATCTTCTTTATATTATAACTATTATAAGGGTGTTTTATGCAACACTGTAATGGTCCAGTTCGTTATCCCACTCAGCTAGGGCTGTCAAACAAACATAAAGCCCAAACTTGTAGTCTTTCTCTCTTTTTAGGCTGTATCATATCGTATTTATCCCAATGCTGGGCATAGGCTCCTCCATAACCTTCCATTCCTTCTTATTTATACTTTTCTCCGGCTAATCTTATATGAATGTGTCTACATCGTCATACCAGCTTTTTCTAGGTCTACCTCGGCTTGTGCCATGCATAAAAAAAAAACTAAAGTAATATATTATAAAATTATTGTCATTTTAATTAAAAAAAAACTATAAATAAAAACAACAATGTAAAAAAACAACTATTTTCAATGTTGACACTTCAACTAAATTAATTAATATTCCTTTTAAAATTAAAAAGTATTAGCAAAAGGCGACAAAAATACAGTAGTAATACAGTATAAAAAAAGCAATATCAAAATTTTTTTTTGAGTTTCCCCATTACGAACAAATATTTCGTATTATTAGTTTTAGAATCAGCCTTCAAATATATTTGTAGTTCTGGCACACGACAACCCTACTACATTCTCAGCGCTCTCTTGGTAGGCAGAGACCTGAACATTCATACTGGTATACAAGGTATACATAAATAGGTATATTATTATTATGTAGGTACAGTATATATAGTGCAAGCAAAGACGGATGGCTTAATTAAGGAGCCGTGCGGGCCGTGTGGGATTTATTTGGTTTATTCGAAGGTGCTTGAGTTTTATCGCCAGTAGTTAAGAAGAGGTCATTGTGTATGTACATAAAGTATTGTACTTAAGTAAGTTTACGGTCTTTTTGTAGCTCGCTTTGTGTTGCATTGGTTCGTCTTTGAAAATCTTGCAAAGGTGTTCCGTATTGCTCTGGGTTATGGAGGTTAGATATACTAATACCTATACTAATAAAAGATAATTATTAACTGACTAATAATAGGTTGACCGCGCTTCGCTCGGTTTTTAAAATGTCTATATCTTGGGAACCGAGCTTTTCTCGAACCTGGGACCTTGATAAATCGATTTCTTGAGCCGAAAAACCCCTAATCTGTAACTTTCATGAAAATCCTTGGAGCCGCCATAAATATATAAATAAATAAATAAATATACAAGAATTGCTCGTTTAAAGATATTAGGTAATTGACGTAATACTTAGAAAGATAGGAATAGACATAACAATACAATCATGAGTTCAGAAAAGGTATTTTTTTTAATTATCATGTTGGTGAACCTTTGTTATGGGTGTTTTCTTAGAGTTTACTTTCGCATATTATTCATAAATTACTTTACGCCAACAGGAAAAAAAATGCTATAAAAAAATCTAATAAATCTTCATCGTAATATCAAAACAAATTTTGACATTTTCACGAACTTTTCATCGAAAAAACGCTTCAATAGCTTTAAAATATACGAAAACACCGATTTCATTATCGAGCCATCGAAAAAGTAATATCGAAAAGTAAAATTCAATAATTTAAAAAGTTAATAAAGTTAGCTATGTCAACAGCGGGGAATTTCTTCTCATAATTTATTCTTGGTATCGATGAAGTGGACTAGTCGGGTCGGAAAGTAAATCGATAGTAATTAGATGTTCCGACATCGACTCGGCACTAGTAGGAAGGTTAACATACCGGCTTTCAAGGAATTGTGGATTGGATGCAGTTTGTATGGTGATTAGTTATTACAATGTGCTTATTGGAAAATCAATCTGGTTTCCGAATACTTTATTTTGTGTGAACAGATAGGTATTAAAGGCGCGTACTCGAACAGCTGTCAAACATTTAAAAGTTTTAATTAATTTGATAAACCTGTATGAAAATAACAAATATGGCTCTTTAGCTCTAAAAATGCTTAGGGAAAGCAATAATTAATATCGTTACACCAGTATTTGGGAACTTTCCAAAGGCCTTTTTTAAATCTGAAACAGTTACAACATCAAATTCAGTGTTTTAATTGCACTTTGTAGTGCACTACAGAGCCATGTTTCGTATTTTCATATACCTAGTTATTTTACCAAATTAATTAAAACTTGTGAATATTTGACAGCTATTTTGCGACGTTGCCAACTTTTCGAATATGCGCTCTTAAAATGAAAGAAGAACATTACTATATTCTTGACTGCGTCATTAACAATACAGTAAGACATAACATAATATGAGCAGGGTCGCGGGACTGTGTCATCAAGTAACCGTGACCCTGAAACGTAAAGGGCTATTGAAGGACACCGTGGATTTTAGTCAGTACAAGTCTGTCAGTCCCTCCCGTCCTGCCCGGGGTGGAAGGACTCATTGAGGATCTTACCACGATAAAAAAAAACATAATGTGAACGTTTGAGTCAAGCACCTTTTATTCCCAGCTTAAGTTTGTTCTTTCTAGACATCAGTAGTCAGTTACTTTTTTACTTTCCATATTTTTTTAGACGTTTTTTCAGTATTAAATGGTACAAAAGAAAATAACATGTCCTAAAATAAAATGAGAACTTGACATCGAAAACACAGAAAATAAATCAACTAACAATGATTTATCTACCAATAAAGTTCATAAAAACAATCTTGTAACACAAAATAAAACTAAAAAAAAGAAGCAAAAAAGTGAACAAACTGACGTCTATAAAAGTAAAACAGAAAATAAATCTCTAGCTACAACAATTTTTTTTAGAAACTAAAGTTTTGTAACAACAAAGTCTGAAGGTTAAGTTCAAATTAGATGACAACAAAACTCACTCAGTGAATCTAATGTCTAGATTGCTATTATTTTTATAAATAACTGGCACTTTGCTTGGCTAATAATAATTTGATAAATATAGCCTCTGAGAAAATTGCTTATACTGTCTGCAATCCTATTTTCATAGTACTAACTGGAGATCTTCCCCTTACTTTTTTTATCGTGGTAAAATCATCAAATGAGTCCGCCTTCCCAGGGCCTGCGGGAGGAATTGTCAGACTTGTACTGACTAAAATCCACTGTGATCCTTCAATAGACTATAACAGCCTTACTACGAAAACTTAAACATCTGTTGAACACTTGTCTAAAAAAAGTGTGACTGCAAAACGGACCTTATTTCAACGTCATAATCTGACATTTTTTTAGACAAGTGTTCAACAGACGTTTAAGTTTTTGTGGTACGACGGTAAAATTCTATTGAAGGATCTAAAAAACTACTGTTAAATTCTCTATCTTATTCAGTTTTATCAAACCTACGCAGTATGCACTCATCTAGATAGTCAACTACTTATTCATGAGGCTTCAATAATTTATAAAGGTTGTTTTCATTTATCTACAGAAATAATCAAATGTAAAATACATCTCCAAGAGCCTTCTGACTATTTCTGTAGAAAATATTAATGAAACCTATTTAGAACTGAATTCATCAACCTGCATAAAATTAAAATCGAATCATTATTTTCATTTGTACGGACACAATTTTCATTACAATTTCAGCGTAGGATTTTCATTGAAGCACTTCAGTTTTTTTAAAGCTTCATTGAATTGAAATGTGAATGAAGCCTGAAATATGATCTGTAATTTCAGTCGGCGGTTTTCCTAAAATAGCTGCGTATTGAATTGAGTTTTAAGAGCTGAGCTTTGAATTCCATTTCAATCGTTTGTTCGTTTTGTTTTGTGTATTACGAGTTGAGCATTCACGAAATTATCGGAATAATTGGAGGATACTTAAAGGAATGTGTAAATGGCGATTAGGTATTCACGTTTTCAATTACCGCACTTTGATAACACAAAGCCTGAAGCCGTTTGAAGCCAAAGGCATACTATGAAGAGGGTTTAGCTCACTGAGGGTATGTGAAGTGAAATTAAACTTAATTATCGAAACTCTGGTGGTATGGCTTTCAACTTCTTTTTTCGCAATAATAACAGCCGAGTTATTTATTTGTGGCATAACAGCTTCTTTACTTAATTACAGCTCACACAATTGATTGAACAAAAAGAGCGATCTTGTTGACTAAATTTCAGTTACGGATTACAAAATGAAATTGATAAATTGTGTGTCGGAGCACGTAAAAAGAAGGGTTCCATAGATGGTTGAATGTTTTCGCAAAAACAAACTTAACATATCAAGTACCTAGTTTGAAACAAAAAGTCCATGAATAATAGAGGTAAAATTATAATTTATGCATTTTTGGACTTTATCCTTTACTTGTGCTATAAGACCTGCTTCATGCCAAATAACGTTATTCTATAGGTCAACAGAAAGTATCGTATTGGTTTTGTGATAATTATACTTACTTACGAGTATCAAAATAATAATATAATTATGTCTGTTGCTACCTCCATGAGTTCCTGAGAAAAGGAGTCATCACAAGCAGATGAACATCACAGTGATCCTGTAATAGTAGCCATACACCATCCTGCCTATCGACGATCGATTTGACGCTTGTAATTGATTCAAATTGCAATTGTTTAAAAATGCCAATTTGATGGCATGACATGCCAATTTGATAGGTCATCAAATCGATTTGACACAACGTCAAATCGGCAGCAGTGATGCATTTGGCTATTATTCGGTGACGACAGCTACAATTTTATAAATTTGTAGCAATCGGTCACCGAATAATAGCTAGATCTAGCTATAAAGTTGCTAAGTTGGCATCGCTGCTGCAGATTTGACGTTGTGTCAAATCGATCGTACGACAGGCAGGATGGTGTATTATGTAGTATATGATTTGACGCTTGCAATTGTTTTGTTGTATTTGATGGCATGCCATGCCAATTTGATAGGTTATCAAATCGATTTGACACAACGTCAAATCAGCAGCAGTGATGCATTTGGCTATTATTCGGTGACGACAGCTACAATTTTATAAATTTGTAGCTATCGGTCACCGAATAATAGCTAGATCTAGCTATAAAGTTGCTAAGTTAGCATCGCTGCTGCAGATTTGAAGTTGTGTCAAATCGATCGTACGATAGGCAGTATGGTGTATGGTATATATGGACGAACTGCCAATTTGAAACAATTGCAAGCGTCATACGATAGGCAGGATGGTGTATCAATGTATATCAAAATTCACCACAGCGACAACCAGACGCCATATTGTCAAAATGAAAAAAAAGTCGATGAACTATGTTAAGTGGGTTGTCGTTGAATAGGTATTTTAAAATCATCTTTAGGTTCCTTTTATCATTTTAAATAATAGTTTAGGATATTTAAAGATTTAAAGTTGTTTAACAAAACAAGCATTCTCGCTAATTTCCTAATTATTGACTTAAGTTTTTTTTCCTTATTAAGTACAGAACCCAACAATAAATGTATAGTATAATACAGTAACTATTTTATGTATGAGTGAAAACTTATAAAAAACAGCCTGAATTCCTTGCTTGTACCAAACACCAACATTCCTACTGCATCCAACTATTACAGACACGCTAATAGAGCAGCGAGTGTAAGAACTAAATTGGTTGGTATCTTGTACCCGCCGCCCGCATGTCTTGACCGTGCCATTGTTAGCCAGGACTCACTAGTGTATAGAATACCCGGGACATTGTCCAACACTACAATATGTTGCTATCTCATGTATTGTGTGAGGTACCCGCATGTTTTCACTGGAAGAATTGAAAGTAAAAGTACCTTTTACAGTTTTATCAAAATTGTGACCTATTTTTAACCGACGAAAAAAAAAGGAGGAGGTTCTCAATTCGACATGTATATTTTTTTTTTTTTTTTTATTTTTTTTTTTTATGTATGACCACGCATAACTTTTCCTAACGTGGTCCGATTTCAAAAATTCTTTTTTTGTTAGAAAGAGTATACCTCAAAGTTGGTCCCATTTAAATTTCAAAACTAAAATCGGCCTCTAAGGGCAGAATCTTCCTACAGAATTTTCAATTATGAACCGATTCTGTTGAAATAAAGTTAACAATTGTAGTTCTGAGGACAATATTATATAGCAGAGATGTGGAGAACATAACATGATGGCGTCACCATCATCAGATCAACTCCAGATCCCTGTTATTTTGTGAAGTCAGTCCCAAGAGTTCCTTAACAGTTAACAACAGCTATATCGTGTTTGGGCTCATTTCACTCAGCTTGATGAGAACTTTAGACCTAGCTGAGGTATCATTGCCATCGAGGGTCTGAGGATGGTGACGGATAGCAGGGGCAAGAGGTCCTCAACAGTTAACAGCACTTTTATCGTGTTTGGGCTCATTTCACTAGTCTTCATGAAAACTTTATACCTAGCTGGGGTATAATTGTCATCGAGGGTCTGAGGATGGTGACAGAGGGCAGTAGCAAGAGATCCTTAACAGTTAACAGCAATTATACGTATTTGGGCTCATTTCACTCATAATGATGAGAACTTTAGACGTAGCTGGGGTATGACAGTCGTTGAGAGTTTTTAGTTACAGAAATTGACACGAGATAGGAAACTCAAAAGTAAAAAATAAGTCCTTTTTAAAAAAAAATTCAAACCGACGAAACATCGAACTGAAAAGCAAAAAATAAATTTTGAGGCGGCGCCAAAGAAACAATCAACGAATAGCTACGACGAGCTATTCAACCACGACAAGCTATACAACGAGCTATTCTGCTCTTCAAATAGTTAATTTATATGTTTGTTTGTTTGGCGCCGCCTCAAAATTTATTTTTTGCTTTTCAGTTCGATGTTTCGTCGGTTTGAATTTTTTTTTAAAAAGGACTTATTTTTCAGGATTACGGTGGAGGGTTATGATTAAGACTTATTATGTTTCAATGTACATTTACATTTTTTTACTTCTTAACTATTGATCATTTCCAACCCATAATATCACGCTTTTAATTTCCGAAGTGTTGGACAGAGGTGTACCAGTACTCATGTCATCAAGCCCACATTTTACCAGTTGTGTTTAATAAAAAATATTTACTATTTACCTACCTGATACTCTAGTTTCATTATTTTCAGAATATGTTTTTTCCTGGGCTTTTTAGTCGGGTTTTCAGTTCTTAAACTTATTCTTGTTTACACACAAATGAACAGAACATGGTAAAAAATAGAATCGGTACAAAATGTCAAGAAAAATAACTTTTTCAAAATCATTTACCAAAAAAAGTTTTTGCATGTAGGTACATTGCATGTACCAGATTCGATGTGTGAAGCAATTGGTGTGAAGCAAAAAAGGCCATCATTCATTTCCATTAGGTGCTGCTGAAACTTTTTAGAACGAGTAAATATCAATTTACATACAAAGAGCTCTAACAAACCCATATCAAATTCTAATGGCAAATCGATTTCAATCAAATGATAACACGGTAATGAAGGGCGGTTCGTTAAATGGCTTACATTGAAATAGCAAATCCGTGAAACGAAAATTCTAGAAAGTTTTAAATATTTATCGACAATACTCTTCCTTTAAAATCTGTGTATACTTTCAAAAATAATACTAAGTAAACTGAATGTAAGTTTGTTTGTTTGTTTTAGAACTTATTTTGATATTTAGTTCAAGAAAAGATCATGACCTTAGTAAGGTCATAGAACTTCAATAGCGTTCTTCTGTGAATAAATATTCTTGGAGAAGGGTGCGTCGGAACATTGCCGTAAAGGGGCGAACGCGGCTTCAGGGCTCATGTACACGATGCCGCCACCGCACCGCCGCCGCCCCACCAACGCGCCGCCTGTCGCTAGTGTTTGATTTTCGGCGCGTTGGCGGCGCAGTCGCGAAGGTATACACAGCTAGGTTGTGGCGCGGCGCGCGGCGGCGGCATCGTGAACAGGAGCCCTTACGCTATCTTGAATCAGCACCACCAGGAATACTAATTTTCTCTTGTGAGGCGGGTGATGATGTCTAAGATGGAAGAGGCGAAAGCCGCCGCTCAGAGGTTGCAACGTGCAACGCACTACTCGGGGTTCCTTCAAGTCCGTCAGGCAAATACAGCAGACTTTTTATTTATTTATGTACACATAGGTACAAGAAATAACATAACAGATAAAAGAGCACAAAGGCACTGCTTATTTCATTAAGAAATCTCTTTTAGTGAGTGCGAGCCAATGATATTATAAAGTCATAGATAATACTCGTACAAAACAACGGAAAAAACTGTTCCGCGCCGAGCGGCAGCACAGATACACACTTTTTTATTCACACATTACATTTCACTACAAGTAAAAAGGATAGCTTGATACAACGCAATAAGAAAAAAGTGACAGCTAGATAAACAAACAGCGCCACGCGTCATCAATCCCCCCGCACGTCAGCGTCTCCTCTCACTCGCACCCGTGCTCGCACTCTTTCGTATTTACATTTACATTATAGAAACGTAATGTTTTATTTGTGAAAATATTAAAGATAAATAGTATATTTACGAATGTTATGTGATTCCTTGACTTTTAGAAGTCTTGCATGTTTCATTTGTACAATATCTCATCACACACGACGGCATTTTCGGTAGTTTTGAGTCACTTTTACTTTTGATTCAGTCTGTGATACGTGAAGTGCCGCTGGCAACGTCGCACTGAGATCAAGATGTGTGAATCAGCCTCATTTGAGCGCATACGTTATTGAGCGCGTATGACGCATCTACACCTTTTTTACTTATAATATCATTGGTGCGAGCCCCATTAATTACTGCTGTGTTACCGGATGGTAATGATATGGGGTAGAAAATGTCATAAGGCTCCATGCGAGTAAAGCCACGGGCAAAAGTTATTAGTTGTAATAGACCAACTTCATTTTTTTGTGAGATACAAAATATGTCAACATGTGCCTTCCCAGAAAAAATATTTGTACGTCTTCCGTATTTTCTTTAACCAAATTAAACATGTGTAATTTCAAAGTTCTCGTAACTTCCTCAACTTAAATTTTCTCATCAAAAGAAGCCAATTTCTTTCACGATGTACTTATAATAATATGTACCTACGATGAATTTGTTTTAGGTAACTTTATGAAAATTTATCTCAGGTTTTGATGAGCAAAGTAAGAGCTTAATAATTTCCATCATAATTTTACTAGGTATGCGAAAAACGCGTGTTTATTGCTTTATACCGAATTTCATTTGGCCGAAAGCCGACTTCACCGAAGTCATCAGACCGAACGTCCGGTTTACCGGAATTCCATAACATCGATGTACGACGATACCAAATAGCCATTAGACCGAGCTTCCGACGAACGATAAAGTTGGAATGTGTGTGTCACCATTGTCAGACTAGTTTTGAACGACATATTGAACTCCTTTTTACGATTGAAAATTCTCAATTTCGTTTCGTGCCGAAAATATTGATTTTTTTTTATAAAAATAGTATTATGCAGGTTCCAGAGGGGGGTAAAGTTTATATTTCACATTTAACCCTATTTAAAGGTTTGCACAGACACTACAACAAAACCTAAGGCCCGAAAATATTCCACTTATTCAGACTGTCTACACAGGCCTTATCTCTACAATGTGGATTGTACTTGGCCTATAAAACCAGATTAATGAGCTATGTGGTCCCGTGATAATAATAAACTTAGGTTTTCTTAGTATACCAATCCAGGAATTCAAGTCCATTGTAGACTTGAATTCCTGGATTGACTCGTAAAGTTAAGGGCATTGTTATGTTAGTGTAACATCGTTCCACTCTCCACAGATAAATAATTGTACGTTACAAGATACATAGTGTATGTATCTTGTAACGTACAATAAAAGATACGTACAATGAAAGAGCCTTGTTTTTCATGTATGTCTGAAGCGATTTTAATGAAAATACACATTCATAAGCAGGATACACATTGGTCTAAAAAGTTAGTAGAAAGCTGCGCTTACCGAGCTTGGTCTGTAGATGAGTGACCATCATAGCGACTTTCCTCCGTGCCTCCGAATGCACGTAAAGCCGTTGGACTCGACTGTCATTTGTGGATCTTTGACAGTCGTTACTTTTCGTCGCAGTCTTACCAAGGGGGTATAACCCAGTTTTTTTTTTAGTATTACCCAGTTACTGGGTTATGGAGGAGGTCAGATAGGCAATTGCTCCATGTAAAGTACTAGTATTCAGTTGCATCCTGTTCGACTAGAATCTGACTTCAACATGTTCGGGAAAGGCTAGGCAGATGATGAGTGCAGTGAACAATCGCTCAGCTACTGCGCAAATTGTTGCGCCTCAATGTATCATGGCTACCAATCAGTAACCTTTCCACCGCAAACGGGTTATCTTCACAAACCAATTAAATAAATTTCCATCAAACCATTAAACAGACGAACGGTTTACTGGCAATAATCCTAATTGAAACACATTCATTGAAAATCGCTGAAATGAAAGGTATGACTGACAATAATGACTCACTTTTATGGTTACCGCAAAGTGAATTAATTCGACTGGCACTCATAAACTCATGCCTTTTTTCTATAGAGGTAGTCAGTCACTAATGAGCGTCAGATTTTATTCTAGCATTATTAATTTTTTGAAATACGTTACTCCACACTACGAATTTTACAAACAGAAACTTACATTTACAGACACCCGAACCCGGAACAACTATTTGTAGGGCATAAAAATGTATGTTCCGTGAGTGAATCGAACCCACGACACGCTGCGCACCAGTCCGATCGCCCACGCTCAGTCAGGTAGAAATACTCGCACTATGCGTTTAAACTAAGAACAAGATGAACTTGGCGCCATAATTTTCAGAACATGTAAGTGCTGGCCATACACCATACTGCATATCGTCCAATCGGCATGACGCTGCCGATTGGATCAGTTATGATTGATCGTGTGTGGGCGTGGAGTCCACGCAATTGGCATGACAGTTAAATTCAATAGGCTTGAATATGCCGATTTGATCCTTCCGATTGGAACGTGTATGGGGGTCGGTTTATTTGATTTCAGTAGGACAAGAATGGAGAAGGCAACTGTCAAAGTGGCGCTGCTTATGGCTTAAACTGAACGTCGCTGCCGAATTGAAAGTTTGATCAAACCTTAGTCATGCCGATTGGACGATAGGAGGTATGGTGTATGGTGTATATGGACGAACTGCCAATTTGATCCAATCGGCAGCGTTATGCCGATTGGACGATAGGCAGTATGGTGTATGTGTATGGCTATAGCTTTATAGAAAATCGTACATGAAAACACAATATGGCGCCAAAGCTGTTCTAATTTCAAATTAAACACATAGTAAACAGCTGCATCTAGTTAGACTGGAAGCCGACCTCAACATAACATGTGAAAAGGGTAGCCATAGATATATAATTAATCTGCCTATCCTTTTCCACCAAAGTCCGCAGCTTAATTTGGTAGAACCGTGTCGTCATTGCATAAAATCCGCTTTGAATAGCACAAAGTTCATTCACCCCGAAAGCAGGCAGTGAGCCAACTTACGATCAGGAACTATTGCAGCGTGAAGTCATAATCCTATTAGTTTGGAGCTGGCAACTCCCGTATGTCACACGAGTGAAACACATTCAAATCTACTCATAATAGAGTTGAATGTTGAGTGGCAGTTGTTTGATAGACTTTTGTTATTATTCTAAAGTTCGCTGCACACGGTGCGTATAAATGTAAAAAAAAATACAGGAAAAATAAATGTTTCTTCTTTATCAGTTTTGAATGTCGTCTACAGAAACTCTTGACGATCAAATTATGATTTTATAGCTGTGTCGTATAATCGGTAAGTAATCGTATTTGGAAGACCTATAGAATAACTAGCTGACCCCCCAAACGTTGTTTTGGCATATAATAAAAAAAAATAGATAGTAACCGATTCTCAGACCTACTGAATATGCATACAAAATTTCATAAAAATCAGTCGTGCCGTTTCAGAGGAGTATGGTAACTAACACTGTGACATGAGAATTTTATATATTAGAAGAAGATTAAAACTTTTTAAATTAAATATTTACAAAACAAAAGGACTAGATAAAATAACCTAAGAAAATACAAGTTTATCTATTAGGATTTTTTCAGTAACAGTCACGGAATCTTGACTGTCTCGTTGATAGCATTAGGATCTCCCTTTACGACATGCAGGGCTTTTTTTTAGCGTGGTAAAATCATCAAAATATGAGCCCTCCCACCCCGGGCAGGGCGGGAGTTACTGTCAGACTTGTACTGACTAAAATCCACGGTGTTCTTCAATAGCCCTTTATGTTCCGGGGTCACGGCGAGGAAATAAAATTCCGCGACCCCGGCAGGCTTTCGCCCTCTGAGAGGGGGCCCCGTTATTTTTGCTGACGCTCTTTGATGGTCCATGGTCGGACAGCGAGTTGCCCTTTACTCGCTGTCCGCATGCCCGCGCCTACGGTGGCCGGAGATCGTCTGCCGACGTCTGACGCCGCTGGCGTCTAACACTGCAGTCGGGGCGGAGGGAGGACGCTGTCCTCTCCCTCTCGCGGCCCGCCTTCTCCTTGACGAGCATTACTGCTTCGCAGAAGGAGGCGACCGCTTCACACTCCGTCTCGCCCCGCAGCATGGCCGCAACCAATGCCGGGCGCGAGAGGTCTCCGCCTATCGCCGCCGTGAGGACACGTCGGTGCTCTGCCTAAGCGGGGCAGTCTTGCACCGTATGCTCTACTGTGTCCTCCGGGCGATCTTCGCAGTGGTGACACCCGGGCGTCTCTTCCCTCTCTATCCGACACAGGTACCTCCCGAAACTTCCGTGTCCGGTGAGGACTTGCGTCATCCGATAGGTTATGACGCCGTGACGTTTCTCCAGCCACTCCTCAAAGAGGGAACATGTAGGGCTTTAACTTATCTGGTGCAATGTGGGTGTACTTGGGTACATTTCATCATCGGACTACAAGACCTACGGCAATGCGCCATCGAATTATGGTGGACATCCCTCCGGTACGTACAAAGCGTTTTGCCAATACCTTTATTGTACGCAAAGCTAAGGAGTGGAATTCCATGCATCTGTATTTCCTGACAGCTATATCCTTGGAGTCTTTAAGTCAAGAGTGAACAGGTTACTTATTCTAGGTAAGCGTGCTTACCTAGAAGTAAGTAGATAGTGGTTAAACGAAAACCCATCTCTAAATAAAAAATAAAAATAAAAAAAAGACGTGTGGCACTCGGGGACTGCCGCGGTAAAGCTATTGCATAGCATTTTGTATCAACTTATGCAATTATAATTTTATTTATTTATTTTATTCATGCAGTATTGTTTTTTCTTTGATATTAATTCAAGTTACATTTTTAAATATTTCTTTAAAAAAAAAAATAAAAATAAAAAAAAAACCAAAAAAAAAAAGAAAAAAAAAAGAAAAAAAAATATTATTATTATTATTTCGTTTATTCATTTAATATAGGTACTCATATTATTACATTTTTTAATATTTTAAAAAACAAAACCGTAAAAAAAAACATTTAAAAATATGAAAATTATTTTTACTATTATTATTATATTAATAAATCAATAATTAATTAATTTTAATAATTAATAATTTATTTAATAAATTAATAATTTAATTACATTTAATGAGCGTGAGGTTTTTTCGTTACGGAATTTCTGGATTCGGTCCCCGCGCTCAAGGCCCGCGATAGAAGCTATGCAATAGCTTAAAAGAACATCTCTGCCTAACCCTTCGGGGATCACAGGCGTGATGTTATGGTGTTTCATAATTACAAACAACAAGCTTGCTCAAAACCGTTTTCTCCACCAAAAAAACATACATTCCTTAGGGAAATGGACGTATGATGAAAACACAGCTTTCAGTAACGACATAATTAATGTAGAAATAGTTATTTGTTATGCAAGGCTGCAAAGTTGATTTTTGGCGCGAGTACTTGAATTGAAAACTGAGCGAGCGAAGGATTCTAAGATTGAACCGCGAGAGAATCGAGCGGTTCAAATATAGAATCCTGAGCGATGCGAAGTTTTCAAAGGTACGAGACGCAGAAAAACTTTGCTGCCGAGTGCAACACACAACTTTTCACCTCACACAGCGAGGAAATGCAGTGGGGGCGGCTCGCCTGCCAGTGTAGAAAAGTAGAAAACAATTGAATACAAGACGTGTTCGAATTTTAAACAACACTTTGTGCTCTAGAGCACAAAATGGAGTTTTGCGCTCAGATTTTGAATGAGAAATAGAATCTTTCCGAGCGGGTGAGGTGAAATATATATTATATCTTTCTACATTTTCACCCCTGAAGGAAGAAAAACAAAAAAAAAATGCAACTTTCCACCCCTAATGGTGACCAAAATTCAGGGGTTCTACGAAATGGGTACGCAGTGAGAGTTCCGTATAATTTTAATAAACATTCTGGCCTGACCTATTTGGCGAGTCAATCAATTGATACCTGGAATCTTGATTACCAATTATTTTGAGCGTTCATGAAAATAATTTCATACATACAATTTTCAACAACATTTGGTTCCCTATGATAATAAAGTAATCTTTTTTCCAGTATATGCTTCAACAACTTAATATTATTTATAGTTTGTACATAATTTTAGTATTTAACAACTGAATAGTTACTTAAGTTTAATTAAAAAAAAAAAAAAAAACAAACGCTTATTGTCAAACTTCAATGGATTTCCGTTAATCAGTATGCAGCTCAGTTTCTAACATACCTAGTCTAGTCCTTATGTACCAAGATCTTTGATAGCTTCGTTACATGTAACAGATTAGTCAGTAATATTTATGTGGTCCTAGAATAAATTAAATTAATAAATCAAATTAAATAATATTTTATTTCAAGCCATTTGTAGTACCTACATTTTTAACTTATTTCCTACATAATGTGTTATATTAAGATTAAATCTGTACAATACTACATTTATATGGATGGATTATAATAAATATTTGTTCCTTACGAGTTACGAGAGTCGAAACCGTGTCACGCAGGATAGCAGTCGAATACTCAGCCACTTCGCCAACCGTCTCATCTTATGCCTACATAAAATAAGTACTTAACACCTCCATTCGAGAGAGACAAAGTAATCCAATATAGCAAGGTTCTCTAAGATCAGTCAGCCTCTCGTACAAAGCAATGAGATCATCCTCGCTAAGGTATTACTTCAGTCAATTAAAATGTAAGTACTTAGATTAAGCTAGCGGCTCCTCTTTCTTATACGAGCTCTTCGTTTTGTTACGTTGGTATAAAGTGACTACTTCGTTATTAATGAAGGAGTGTTTTGTTGAATGCTCAAGAATAAGGCCCTTCGTACAAAACGCAGTAAAGGCTCCTTACAACTTTGGTATGCACTGATGCGTACGACTGTGTACGAACCTCTATGGATTTGTATTGCGATAGTCGCCGGGATACTAAAGTCGTAAGGTATCGGAGACTTGCGTTGCGTGGTGTACGATAGGGTTTAATCTTTACTTAAGCTCAAATTATAAGTAACTTTCTTGTCTTCACTACAAAAATTTAAATACACAGCCGGACTAAAAAACTACGTGTAAATGTCATACAAATATCACGGGAATTGAATTGGAGATCTAGCCATTGCGCCAATTGTAATAAGTATTACTTTTCTCACACGTACAGTTTATGGCCTGGATTGACACTCAAAAGCTAATTTTATTACAAAATTCTGAAGCCAGTCACTTTGCGTTATTGAACACTAAAGGCATTAAAATATTAAAAATGAAAGACGTGTTCTAAAAAAGGACTTACGGCTGTTATGATTAGTGTCCATGGGAATTTATAACCTTACAGACTAGTCCAGTTAATAGCCCTGAAGAATTACCTTCGTAATAGACTTTACTAAGCAAAATAGGACCGTTGGGATGAATGTTATCTATCTAAAACAATACAAAACAGTTAACGCTCAAATTAATCTAATTTCGTTTGACAAGACAAATTAACATCAACAGTTAAAATGTTATTTTGCCTTATGGTAGCGTATCGCAACAGTAGGATCATAACAAAACCAGGCAATTTTTAAGGTTTTCTTTTTACAAAATCTTTTCTAAAGGCAATTTCACAAAAGCTTAGCAAAAGCACTCTCCTGGCAATGTAATTCGCTCGCAAAAAGAACCACGTGTAAGTAAAAACTATTCGTTCACCAAAAAATTTCCACTGAAAGTTCAAGGAGAGAATTCTTCCAAAAATATCTCGCGAAAACACGAAAGCCCTCGTCGCAAATGTGTCAATATGACATCAGGCTACCGTGGCACAGGATAATGGAAATGGCTCCAGAGATTTCAACTGAATGCCATCTTTATCTAGATGTTATATTTCTTAGAATTCCGCAGAAAGGTTACGAAATGGAACGTTGTAAATACAGAAAACTGAAAAAAAAAACATTTTGAATACACTAAGCTTGAGATGCAAAATGATAGAAGAAGTTGAGCTCCTTGTGTTCTGAGTCGAGCTACACGATAACCGACAAATGCTTGCACTGACTGGACAGGTCCACTCAAATCTGTGTGGCTCTTTCCTCAAAAGACCGTCTCAGACACCCGCGTGGTCCTCGTATGACCTGAACAAAACAATGTCTCGACTTTAAAAGAGACTGTGTTGCTTCGGCTGTTTCTTCTCAGAGTAGTCAGGTACGAAACACCGGCCCCATCTAGCTTTAAAAATATTGGTTGTGACGTATAAAAGTGTTTTTTTTATCCAACTTTCAAAATAAATATCATTTATCATTTGATATATCCAATGAAATGGAAATATTGCCAACAGAACTAAAGCCTCATTTACACGATGCAATTTAATTTAAAACATTTAGGACACATAATAATCAATTGGACAGGATCCAAATTAATTTTCTAACTATTTTTATAAATGTGAAAGTTTGTGGGGATGGATGGATGACAATCACGTCAGAACGCTTGTAAGGACCTTGGTGAAATGTAACCCAGGGATAGGTTATAGTTTGGGATAACTTTCGAGTTAGCAAAATGTTTTTAAATAAAATAATAAATAAAATTAGTTTAATTCAGACTACTAAAATGTCCATAATTTTGTTAGTAACCATGTAACTTAGAGAATATAATAATAATAATAATATCCACTTTATTTCAGGCTACTTGGGCCCATAGATATATACCTTATAGTCTAACATATATATTATTATAGTACAGTTTGTGTTAGTATATAGAAACTTAAATCTATGTTAGTAAACACTTCACTAAGCACTATTTTATAGCGCACTCCAGTGGCACTTGTCCGCGGAAGCGACGGAACACCACGTCCTGCGGCCAAAAGTTCTCCTCCATGACGAGGTGCAGCAAACATGTTGGTACACGCACCACGAACGCCTTGAAATTGACATTGCGGCGCGATTCCAGCAGCTGAACTCTCGGCGTGTATTTGATCTTTTGTCGCACGTACTCCACGATGTCCTCAGCCTTAGTGGTGTAGTGTAGGCGTGAGATATACACCGGCGTATTCGGCTTTGCAGCACGTATAGTGTTGGGCTCCACAGGAGCCGTGCCGCAGCGGTTCTTGTTGGTTCGCTGACGACGCTTCCTCCTTTGCACCGTCACGAAACCATCATCATCAGCCCGCTTCGATGCCTTTTCAGGCATGGGCTTCGTAGCTGTAGTGACCTTACTCACGGCGACGATGTTTTTTGCTGACTCTATCGACTTGGGCAGCTGAGTGGAAGGTCGGGAAACTCGAGCGGCAGAGCACGGAGGAGCCGCAGGGGCAGGAGCGGAGCTGCGGGGCGCGCATGTTGCACGTTTTGCAGGCTCAGCATTCGACGGTGACGGCGCGGGCGACGACAAAACCGCTGACGCAAAACTTGCCCCCGATAGATCGAGGCCCGCTCCGCGACACATGTTGATATTGGATGCACTCGATGGTGACCCAGTTACCGCTACCGTTTTACGCAACTGTATAAGTTCATTGCGCAAATCAGCAACTGTAACTTGGGATGCATCCAACCTCTTCTGGACATCCACAAGGCTTGCCTTCAGAAAAACGATGTCTTTCAGCAGGCTCGTTACGTCGACGTGGTCGAAAGTGACGGAGTGACGGGAGAGAATATGTTAGTAGAAAATTATTAATTAATAGCACGTCGTTACACCCAGTTTTTATACTTTTTCTATTGTTTTTGCAAAATGTTTTCTTAGTATTTTCGTTTTAATCAATTTTTTGTTCAACTATTGTCTCGTTGGTCTAGTGATTGCAAGTGCGACTGTTGAACATAAGGTCTTTTTTTTTTTTTTTTTTTTTTTTAGGTGGTAAAATCATCAAATGAGTTCTCCCGCCCTGGGTGGGGCGGAAGGGACTGTCAGACTCTTACTGACTAAAATCCACCCGTGTTCCTTCCTATACCCTTTACGTTCCGGGGCCACGGTAACCTGGGTTAAGAAAAAACCCGCGACCCCAGCAGGCATTTGGCGCGAAACACGACGCGCCACCGACCCGGGCTTGGTCCTTGGTCGGACGGCGAGCTACCCATAACTCACCGTCCGCAAGCCCGCTCCACCGCTGTGCCCTCTGCTAATCAGAGGGACACGCGTTGGAGCGTCCACACGACAGGCTATTCGCATACGGGCAAAGAGACCCCTTAGGCACACAGTGCCTAAGGAAGAGTTTTTGCCCGCATCCCAGGGTGCACCGGCCCGAAAAACTGGTCTTCCCCCCGGACGTATCCGAGAGGGAACTCCAGTCCACGGGCGCACGTGGAGGTTTCCTGTCATAGCACCCCGAACATAAGGTCTTGGGTCCGATTTATTTGAGTTCCATGTAAATTGGGTCGAGCCACTTGAAATAAATCGGGCAAAAATTCAGACTCCATGGCTGCTACTGAGAAGTTTTATATGCAAAACTTAATAACAAATTTGCCCGCCCTGGTATTCAAACCCAGGATGTTAAGAGCTGCCCTATGGGTTACAAAAAAAAAAAAAATGCGTCCAAGAATCTAACGACACACGGATCGAGTTTAAACTCTGCTTTGTCCTTTTAAT
The DNA here is from genome assembly GCA_954870645.1 of Agrotis clavis. Taxonomy (NCBI): domain Eukaryota; kingdom Metazoa; phylum Arthropoda; class Insecta; order Lepidoptera; family Noctuidae; genus Agrotis; species Agrotis clavis. The sequence goes on from OX940929.1 coordinate 2,035,662, forward strand.
AATAATATATTTATGAAAAATATCAGTACAGCCCGAAGATTTAAAAACGGACAGCTAAATTATTATCAGCTGCCACCTGGTTTCTTTATCTCTCAAACTATATTAACATTCTTCACCGCGCTTGTAACCGATGAAGGCAACGATAAAAAACAGAAACGGGACAAAAGCGCGGCCTCATGATCATTAATTGTCTTTGTAAAGGTCACGGGAAACCAATGAAAGGTCAAGTTTAAGTGCGTAGTTCAAGCTTTTGAAGGTCATGTTATTTATGTGAGTATTTTTCACGGTTGTGAACGGAAACATGTCCGAACAGTGGAAGTTATAAGTTAAAAATCGATTGGAGCTATAAGGGATTTCATACGAGTAATTTAGCTACAACTTCCTATTCTTGTTGTATAAGCAACTAGCGACCCGCCCCGGCTCCGCACGGGTGCAATCTCTATATTATTATAAATTATGCTATACATATAAACCTTCCTCATGAATCATACTATCTATTAAAAAAACCGCATGAAAATCCGTAGGGACAGACAGACAGCGGAAAGCAACTTTGTTTTATACTGTATGTAGTGATTAAAACATTTACTGAAGATAAAGGTTTTCATTCCGCGGGACTGTTTGATCAGATAATCGTGACCCTGGAACTTAAAGGGCTATTGTAGGACCACCGTGGATTCAAGTCGTAACAAGTCTGACAGTAATGGGTGGCAGGACTTTTCAAAATTCGAACGTATGTTTAAACAGCATGCACATAATGGTTATTAAGCCTATGTCAAACAGACAGGCGATAGCGAACCGAACCGAATCCTGTCATATAAAAAAGCGAAAGCGGTCCGATAGTCTATGTAACGGGCTTCAAATAATTCCATACATTACAAACAAAAACGCTACGCCACGCATTGGGTTCGTCTGTCAGTTTGACAAAGGCATAAATGTTCATTCAAATTAATTCTATAGATTTCCTTTGTAATTTGAGTTCCTAACTAATTGAAACTTGTTGGCAGGCGTATCAATTCACGAAATTCCTATATTCTGTTTATTTATTTATATTTCATTCGCTCTAACTAAATGTGTAAAAGCATTTCATAAAACCGGGAAACCGTATGAATGCTTAAAAAATATTGCGGAGTGTATTCATCTATTTTGTGTCTCAAACGCGGGAATTTAATGGCGGGCTCGTTTGTAGGCATATTTATTTTTATTTTGTACTAGTATGTGGCGTATTCTTAATACAGAAAATTAGGACAGGTAATTGAGTTGAAATTTAAGACAATGTTAGCCTTTCTTATCGAACCTTATAATTATTTAACATTAATTGTTAAATTCTTCCTCGAGGAAACTCATTACTGATTTTAATTAGATGCCTTTTTAGCTCATTAACAGGAACAAGCTTTTTGAGGGAATTTTCTTTCGGCGTTCAACGGAACATCGAGTTGTTGTCATGTTTACAAATAGAAAATATTAAAAATAAAAAATCATCAAATGAGTCGATCCTCCCACCCAGGGAAGAGCGGAAGGGACTGTCAGACTCGTACTGACTAAAATCCACGGTGTCCTTCAATAGCCCTTTACGTTCCAGGGTCACGGTAATTCAGTAAGTCCCGCAACCACGGCAGTCTTTGGCCCTCTAAAGGGCCCCCCTTTAGAGGGCCAAAGCCTGCCGGGATTATTCCGTTCCTGTCATTATGCTGACACTCCTTGAGGCGCGCGTGGAACACAACGCTCCGCTGACCTGGGCATGGTCCATGGTTTGACAGCGAGTCGCCCATTACTCGCCGCCCGCATGCCCAATCCAACATATTTCATGAATAGCAAAACAAAAACAAAATCAAACTAAAAGCCTTAACGTTCCATCTGTCAGAACTATTCGAGTCATCTATCTAGCCTAATAGCCAGGCCGAGATTAATCCTCGGTCCATCTGCAAAATCCTCGGTCCATCTGCAAAAAACTAGAACAATTTTTTCCTCTGCGAATCCATATAGGTACAGATTGTTCGATTGCATTGCGTCACTGTCAAACTAAAAGAATTTCTATGAATGGTAATAGACTAGTGTTGTTTTTGTTAATGGAACGTAGTGTTGGGTTTATTCAAACCTGTCAAATTAAGCTTTAATTTTTCGTGACTAAAAAGTTGCGTAAGCTCTGATAATATGGGTTGCGTGACACCCCATGGCAACAAAATTACAATTATGCTCGATGGTTGATTATTATATTATGTGATTAACGTACTCGTAAAAGGTTCTATTGGCGAGCAAAGCCGCTGGCAAAAGATAGCTAGTTGATTATATTCCAGCCGACAATGGCTAACATAAAAAAAAGATGGACAGACAAAGTTGATAACAACGTTTTTGTTAAAAAACCTGTCCATGCCATAATATAATTATTTTAATCTACAGTATCCATCCCCTGCAAACTCATAACGATATAGTTACACGGAAGGAAAACAAAAGCACTCACTCACCATTTCACCAACAAACAGAAAATACTAATGAGCAAAGAAATCAAAGTATCAACTCTTCCAAAGAATCAAGACAAGAATGAACCAAATCCCATCCATCAAATTGAAAGCCACAGACAAAGTTAAAAGTAAAAAGAAGCTAAATAATAATAAAAAAAACAACTTGGTATTCGCCGTGTAGTCTCTAGCAATCGCCGAGTTGAGACAGCTCGACTGGAAGCACCATTAATTAAAAAAGTTGCCCGCAATATTGGCGCGTGCACACGAACTGGCAAGCGGATTAACCATCTAAAATAAACATTGAACCTTCCCAACCCGTTCATAAAGTTCATATTAAATCGAGTACACAGGTAGACAAAGAAGACTGGCTGACTAAAAGTTGCTGACGTCAATTATCCAAGTTGCTATTCTCGCTTCGATCATTAAAACGTTCGATCGTTTGTTTGTGAATAGACTGGTTTACCCGCGAATTGCCCGGTTAAATTGAGAACTGGCCAGCCTATACAATTGTTGTTCGCTCGTTTAAAAATTAGCGGTTTATTTTTCTACTTAGGTATCTTTTAAAATTCACGTTCATTTATTCATTAACGTTAATTTGCCGTACTTTTTTGGTTCGTTATCTTTAATGAATTTCTGTAAATGAGATTTTAAGAATTATTCATTAACACGAGGTGTTAATTGCCAACTAAAAGGGCATGGGGCAAATCCTTTGAAAAGTTCTCCCATCTACATAAGCATAATAAGTTTAGTTGCATTGACTACAGATGAGGATATTTTTAAATTTAATTTAAAAACAAAATGGCTGGATTTCGTTTCTAATTACATTTGAAACTTAGACTGTAGCAGCTGTTACTAAAGCCGTTAATTTGAATCGATTCGAACAGACGTTCGATCGATTGCTTTTAAAACTTGCCAGACTGTCTCATTGGCTTAGTGTTCGCAATTGTGCCTAAATGCTGAGTATGAAGTTTTGGGTTTTATTCCCAGGTCGCGCAAACCAATATTCTTAGCTTATTAGTCTTGCAACATGGGAATTAGGCATATAATTTACATGCTTAAAGTCAAATAACATAGGTAATTTTAACTAATATAGTTTTCCTTTTTCACTAGCATAATTTCTTTAATTCAAAACTATATGCAGCCGTTTTGTCTCTAAATACATTTGATATAAGACTGCGGCAGTTTTTGTAAAAGGAAAATTGGTTTTTCCTTTCCGATCAAATAATTTTTAACTAAGAACAAATATTATTACTTTTTTCATCGTTTTGAATTGACAGTTAATATTCCTTTGATAGACAACACTGGCAACATTATTATCTTTGTGTGAAAATGTTACAAGTTATTTTTATTTCTTCATAACATCTTTGAATTGCTACTTTGCGTGGAGTTTCTTTCTACGTGGGTTGACGTTCAAGTTTTTATTAAGAAAAATGTTGTGAACTGTAATAAACGTACCTTGAAGTAAAGATATCAACACAGCAAGTTGTTTATCTAGTTCTAGAATAAAAATTTAAGAATAAATATATTTTTTTAGTTTGTTGTCATAAAATTACATAATTTGAAAGGCCAAAAGAAAGGTCAATGTTATTTAAAACAATGTAAGCATTAATAACCTTTTTCAAAAATATACTCCGAATTTATATTTAATGATAATTTTTTTTGGGGTGTGAAATTCACTAAATAGATCCTTTTAAGCATTAAAATTTACCCTGCTTTGCAACATGCCTTAGCCTTTTTTATATTTATGTTAGACCACATTCAAAACACGAGGCCACCATCATCATTTGCCCACTCTTTTCCGAACGATTTTAGGAGTGATTACCAGTCTAACCGGATATAGTTATCTGACCTATACCACCCAGTTAGTATGTGAATACTTTCCATAGTAAGTACTCAGAAGTACTCGGTTGGGCAGCGTTCGGGAAACTGCGCAATGTCTTTTCGTCCGACATACCTCAGTGCCTCAAGACAAAAGTCTTCAACCAATGTGTGTTACCAGTGATGAGTTACGGCACCGAAACGTGGTCTTTCACTATCGGCCTCATCTCAAAGCTCAAAGTCGCTCAACGAGCTATGGAGAGGGCTATGCTCGGTGTTTCTCTACGTGATCGAATCCGAAATGAGGAGATCCGTAGACGTAGCAAGCTGAAGTGGCAATGGGCAGGCCATATTGCTCGCAGAGCGGATGGCCGATGGAGTCGAAAAGTACTAGAGTGGAGACCACGGACCAGCAAGCGCAGCGTAGGACGTCCACCAGCAAGGTGGACAGACGACCTTATAAAGGTCGCCGGAAGACGCTGGATGCAGGTCGCTTCCAACCGGTATAAGTGGAAATCAAAAGGGGAGGCCTATGTTCAGCAGTGGACGTCCTACGGCTGAGATGATGATGATGACTTTCCATAGTACGCCATCGGACACTTCACGCGAATACTCGTAACTCTAGCTATAGTGACAAAAAGGCGAGCGAAGTAAAATGCTTTTATTTCCCCTGTAACAAGGTTAGGGTTGCACCGGCGGACATACATCACATTCCTAGTGCTGACGATGATGTTACACCGATAAGGGTTTGTAGAGACGTGTCACACCGTGGTGGCAAAATGTGTCCGGGAATAAAGTTTTATGAAAACGTGTTATCCTATCCATAATGTCCGTGCACTGCATCATGCATACAACATGCCCAGAGTTATGACTTTGGTACTGGTTATATTTATTTATTGGGACAAACCCATCACACTATTCCCAAACCACTGCAACTCCTGAAAGCCAGAATCAACAGTGGCAACCACCAGAAAAGCGCCGAGACAATGAAGCTCGATGTGTCCCGGAGAATGAATTTACCTGTCTTGGATCCTGCACGAAATTAATCAGAAAAGAATAGTGGAGGAGTAGGAAAAATATGTTTCCACTTTCCTCCATGCAAGCAGGAGACAGAACAAAACAAGGCCAATAGGCACAAAGGGACATTACAACTGGGACAAGCCCAGTTGCCTAGCACCACGGGTAAAAATGACTACTAATATTAATGGGTCCTAAATTGTGAGCTGCTATATTTGATTCCAATAATAGGTATGGCAAAAACGCTTGAACGCACGGAAGTTTGTTCGAGTTTCGACAAGATCCGTAAAATAAATGACTCCAGATGTAGTCTGAACAGCATCCAACATAATATTGCGTTCGTTTTGCCAAAGAATACACTCCCAAAGAATATGATGTGCTGATTGTTCATATTCACAGTCAGGTGTCGAACATTGACAAAAAGGCGAGGGAACAAGCTTGAAGGAAAACAATATACTTTTAAAGTTACCATGTCCGGTGAGAAATTGGGCAACACAGTGATCCACCTCCAGCCACGTCCTAGCCAGCCGCTCACGAACGGATGGAAAGAACTGGTAGAGGTGCCGTCCCTTGATAGAATTATCCCACCTATTTTGCCATATGGTACTGGTTATAGCGTTTTGGAGAGGTTCTCAAAGTTAGAGCAAGAAAAAAAAATGCGTCTGAATTTGTTCGCTGATGCACCAACATGTATTAAATACCAAAGTTTCAGCCACTAAAGTTTTTTTTTAACCATTTACGACACCTTAATAATGAAAATGCGTTACAGTGCTCGACAGGCGCGCGGCGGCGGCGGCGGTACGCACGCGTATATTGCTAATTTGCTACGCACTGCGTATGAGGACCGGTTATGCGTGTCGTCAGGATCGACGGTCAGGAAAGCATTGAAACCGGCCTAAATGTTTAGGTTGCACGGTTATGGTTACTTATGGGCTACAGCAGGTAGTTGTTCCATACTTGGCTGTTTGCGTTCTTCAATTTAAGCCGGAAACACATTATTAACACCCGACGCCACCCGATGAAACGTGATGCGTGTTGGGTCAAATCAAATGTATTGTTTTCTATGACCAGAATCACACTATGAACACCCGACGCGACGACATCGACACGCGCTCACTGCACATCGGGTGTCGACACGTTGCGTCGCGTGGCGTGTTAAATAATGTGTTTCCGGCTTTAAATATTTGTAGACACACCCACGATAAGTATAAAATTCCGAATGAGGAACAAAGTTTAAAAAAGAAATACCAACCACAGTAACACCAATCACTACCTGATAATATTTTTCGTACCTCAGTGGGGTAACAATAAGTGTGAAGCATCTATACAGACCCTAACACAGTCCGGTAATCCCAAGAGCCACGTCACAACGATTACATTCGTTACACGTGGACGTGAAATAGACAAACATGCAATTAGTTCACTATGACATCACTATCAGCTATTATTTGTACTTTTTGTTGTGAATAACTGGGCCATAGACCATGTGTGTTGTTTTTGATTGACAAAATTTATGCCACTTATAAAAGTTGCAATGACTTTTTTTTTTTTTTTAGCGTGGTAAAATCATCAAATGAGTCCTTCAACCCCGGGCAGGGCGGGAGGGACTGTCAGACTTCTACTGACTAAAATCCACGGTGTCCTTCATAGCCTGTTATGTTCCGGGGTTATGGTAAGGGAATAATCCCGCGACCCCGGCAGGCTTTGGCCCTCTGAGAGGGGGGCCCCGTCATTATGCTGACGCTCTTTGAGGCGCGCGTGGGACACAACGCGCCGTCGACCCGGGCATGGTCCTTGGTCGGGCAGCGAGTTGCCCTTTACTCGCTGCCCGCATGCCCGAGCCTACGGTGGCCGGAGATCATCAAGCGACGTCCGTCGCCGTCCGTCGCCTCCTTCACGAGCATTACTGCCTCGCAGAAGGAGCTGACCGCTTCCCACTCCGTCTCGCCCCGCAGCATGGCCGCAACCAATGCCGGGCGCGAGAGGTCTCCGCCTAAAGTTGTAATGACTTTCCGTTTCTTTGTTTATGGTTTAGTGGATCAGGGAATGTTTCATGTTGTTGTTTCGAGCAGATATTCATGTACTCGTATGTATGTGATCGTAGTTTTTGAGACTATTTAACAGATTCTGATGCGGTCCTTTTCAAAATCTAAACAGCGTGTTTTTAAAAAGTGCGTTTATTTTTCGATTTTTAAACAGCAGGCTGGTTGATGATTACCGTATTCTTTGAATAAATTAATTTATTTTGGTTGTCAAACAAAGTTAAACATGAACACATGTTCATTTTGTGCGTGTTGTGGGCTTTTCTTCAGCACGATATAGGTAATTATTTAGATTACATTTTTATTTAATTTTTAACGTCAAGGTATAAAAAAAGGAAAACACTTTACTCCGAGTCGTTATAATCGTGAGAACCAGAAGCGCTATTCTTGTTTCAATTCAATGTCGTTCCTTTTCATTACGACTTCATTTTTCATTTCTTTTTTAATAATGAGAAAAATCATGAATTTAATAAACTACACGGGCTATTCAGGAATTTAAATTAATGTTCTATTTACTGGGATACAAAGACCACAGCTGCTGCGTCTAATATTAAACTGGGTAGGTTGGTAGCTAAGTAGACTGTTTCTATTATTTATGAAATACAAAAAAAATACAAAATACAAAAATATTTATTTCATCTAAAACATTGTGTCATACATAAATAGAGGCAGCTCCAGTAAATTACAGAAGTACTTGTGTCGGAGCTGTCTCGCTCTTCCCTAATGTGCTATCTTAACAATGAAAGTAATGAAGCTAAACTTTTTTGTAAAAATTAATAATAATAATTAAGCAGCTCTAGATGTGTGAGGAGTGCATGTGTTGTGTGAAGAGTGTATGTGTTTGTGTGCGTGTTTGTGTGTGTGTGTGTGTGTGTATCCAGCATGTTAATTGTTAGCTCACCCTAATCAGAATGTTTTCTGTATCTTCATATGTTAGGGAAATAATAAATCATATGAAAGACAGCCCTTTTTAATTATTTTTGTTTTAGGTGAAAAATTATCGAATGGATCCTCTTGCCCTGAGTAGAGCGGAAGAAACTGTCAGACTTAACTGATTAAAAACCACCTTATTATTTTAGTTGCTCTTTACGTTTCTTGGCCGCGGTGCCGTTTAAAATCCACATATACATATTATGATTGACATTTATAGAGAAACACACGATACTCTTCAAACACATGTTGCACGTTGAAGAAGAAAAATAGAAAATTGATGAATTAAAGTCTTTTATTTGTGTTTTATTTTGTTTATGACAGACAAAAAAAATGAATCACAGTATTTTATATACGCGTTAAGTTGAATAAAAAAAATCCAATAAGATGTCTTTTTATTAAAATTTCAATAATCAGTCTGACTTTGAAGTTTTGATTTAAAATAAAAATCTTTCGAAAGTATTTTTCCACTATCCGTCCATGCTACAATTTTATCTAAATTTTAAAGATCGAATCGTAAAATCTAGGGCACACTTTACCTAGAAACCGTTGGCCTACATTCCACATTTTTCCCTCAACGTTGTGCGCCATCTATATTTAACGAAACTCATTAAAGTTCTTAAAGAAGATTAGTTCGCGGTACGACTAACAAGTAATTTGGTTTATATTTTGGTTCCTTACATCTTGAAGCATCCAATCATTGATGAATATTGTATGAGCGGCTTCGAATGTGGGTTTGGAGATAAAAAGGTCGTTCTATATTCCCTCTAGGAATAGTTATTTATCGAACAAAATTGAATTCTTTTTCTTATTTAGTTTTGGGAATATTGAATTAAATGGCATTTATTATAAAGGTTAAAAAGTTGAGATAACTGAAAAGTTAATTCTTAAAATGGTCTGCTTTTCTTTTCTTTGATTATGCATATGCTGCGTATTCTATGCCTATAGGATATTCCGTCTATCTCATCTCACCTCTGATGCCGGACGACCAACACTCCTGTTTCCCGTCAGACACTACTTTGTCCTTGCTTTTCTGAACTTTTGATAACCACGAGTTACTAGTTGTACTATTCAGTTCTACTTGAGTTCAGGGGACCATAAGACTATTACCGATCAAAGGTCCACCACGCTTTTTGCGTTACAGGACCATGGTATTCCTGAATCACTCAAATCCCTACCTCACAAATAACCAAGCGTGTTTTTTCGGATATGAGACAAATAAAAAGGTTTTTACATTATGAGTCATTTACTTGCCAAATAATGCGATTATTTCTAATTAGCTTAAACATAGATTAACTCCTACGCATTGGGGTGCTATGACAGGAAACCTCCACGTGCGCCCGTGGACTGGAGTTCCCTCTCGGATACGTCCGGGGGGAAGACCAGTTTTTCGGGCCGGTGCACCCTGGGATGCGGGCAAAAACTCTTCCTTAGGCACTGTGTGCCTAAGGGGTCTCTTTGCCCGTATGCGAATAGCCTGTCGTGTGGACGCTCCAACGCGTGTCCCTCTGATTAGCAGAGGGCACAGCGGTGGAGCGGGCTTGCGGACGGTGAGTTATGGGTAGCTCGCCGTCCGACCAAGGACCAAGCCCGGGTCGGTGGCGCGTCGTGTTTCGCGCCAAATGCCTGCTGGGGTCGCGGGTTTTTTTTCTTAACCCAGGTTACCGTGGCCCCGGAACGTAAAGGGTATAGGAAGGAACACGGGTGGATTTTAGTCAGTAAGAGTCTGACAGTCCCTTCCGCCCCACCCAGGGCGGGAGAACTCATTTGATGATTTTACCACCTAAAAAAAAAAAAAAAAAAAAAAACTCCTACGCATTAACAAATAGGATCATGTGAATATTTAACACGATTTCTGGTTAGCAAGAACGGTATTAATACTGTTTTTATAAGAAACGGCGATTTACTTTTTATTTCTTTCGGAATAACCTGTCTTCAAATAATATCAGCCTTGGATAATGCGATTAATATTAATATAATAATTAATTATAAGAAAGACAGAGATAGGTAATTACGATATGTTGCTAACTCATAAGATGTATTGTTATTGTTCTTAATACATAAGTTGGGTTTGAGTGTGGTTATTTGGTGCTATTTTTTTATTGTGGTAAACTCATCGAATGAGTCCTCCCACGCAGGGCAGGACGGAAGGGAGTGTCAGACTCGTACTGACTAAAATCCACGGTGTCCTTCAATAGCTCTTTACGTTCCAAGGTCACGGTAATTCAGTTAGTTCCGCGACCCCGGCAGGCTTTAGCCCACTGGAGGGGGGACCTGTCATTATGCTGACACCCTTTGAGGCGCGCGTGGAACACACCGCGCTGTCGACCCGGGTATCGACCATGGTCGGACAGCAAGTTACCCATTACTCGCCGCCCGCATGCCCTATATTTAGTTTGCTTGGCTTGATTATTATTAGTATTTGAGCAAAATGTTATTAGGGATACGAGTAGCAACCGGAAGTTTTTAAGTTGAATGTGTTACACCTCTTTTCCTCGGAAACTCGGAACTCGGAAACCACGCAACGTAGTTTATTCTTTGCTTGATCTTCCTTCCTTCCTGTAGGATTATCATCCCACTGGACTATGGCGATTCTTACACGATATGGCGTTTACACTTTAAACTTTTTTTTTATAAAAAGGAATAAATGATAAATTTACATTTATAAAAATAAACTTTTGTCGGTGTCATTTTTAGATAATATCTGAAGACTCCAAAACACGTATAAAATTAAAGTGATGTCGGAAAGGAAAGGCTTGAATACCTTTAAATTTAGTCAAAGAGGAAAATTACCTGAATATTCATACAGAGCAGACTGGTGCTATCAATAAAAGGTCATTAGTATGCAGGTGGGCACTGGTTCTTATCTGGCTGAGTCAATTACTCATCTGAAGAGATGCAGGGAGAGATATAAACTTAATAGCTTATGCCCATGGCTTCGACTGTATAGAGTTTTCTTACTGTTTTTAAAACGTTCCCCCACACTAGGAATTTCTTCGTGTATCGTAGGTCCGTTTGCGAACATAGAAACTCACATACACAAACATCTAGACCCGGAACAACTACTTGCAGACTATGCAAATATTTGTTACGTCCGGGGATCGAACCCGCGACACGTTGCGCAGCAGTTGATCGCTCAGCCACTGGGCCAACCGTATCGTCTCACGCCGGCTCCACACGTTGGCCGTGTTGGCCGAACAGAGGGAGACGGCGCTATACTAAGAAACGAGATAGAATTATTTGCGTCTTGCTTTCTGGTATAGCGCCGTCTCCTTCTGTTCGGCAAACACGGCCGATGTGTGGAGCCGGCGTCATAGGACTTTACTATCGAGTCATAGTAGAATGTTTACCAAGGGAGCAAACAAATATTTTTAAAACGAGTGTTTTTTGAATCCAGAGCGGAGCGAAGGATTTTAGAGTAGAATACCGAGCGTAGCGATTTAAAAAAAATGCAGGAATGATGAAAGGATTTTTTCTTGATGAAAGAGCGTCTCCAAAATTCCAAAATGAGCAATTTCGGAGTTTCTCATTTTGGAATTTTGGAGTTGCCTGTCCATAATGCGTGGAATGCAGATTTATATCATGCAAATAGTTATTTATTGGTAGATAGGTTATAGAATAACACTGTTTATTATCCCAGTATTTCTTTCTTGACGGTTATTTTTTGATTTGCTTGCGGTTGAAGCTAGTTAGCTAGTAGCTAGTAGGATATAACCAAGAAGGCTTCCAGTCAGCTCGTATTAGCTGTACCTTTCTCATTAGAGATGCTTTCTTTCAACGTAGCAAGAGAAAATTATTTGTAAAAGGTGTTTCTGTTTTACGTTGCATGTTGTAGATTAAAATTCAATTTGCGGTAGTAATAATAAAACGGTAACTTTACCAGTTCTTATAATAAGACTATGTTATGAAAATATCATAATTTACAGCAAATATAGATAATTTTGTGAGGGTTTTTAAAATTGTTTTATGTTAGTCATTACTAAAAGCAAATTTGATTCAGATAAATATTCACTATAGCATAGCACATAATAAAAATAGCATAAAAAAATTACATCTGTCAGAATTATACGAAAACCAAAAACGCAAAAGAAACGTTGTTTTATCAATTTCCTGGTGGCGTCCATTTGCAAAATCATCACTTAACTTCTAAAATATGGGTCGTAGCTAATTTCCCAGAAGGGCGGCGGGTGATTGTCGTTCATAAATCTATAGGGAATTTGAAGAGGGCAATTTATTAGGAAAATATTTCCACTTTGATGGAGTCACGCCCTGGTCGCGACATGAAGACGTTTTTAATCTGTTTGCGTTGCCTCCATTTTAATAGAAAATAGCCTGCCATTAATTGGTCCTTTAGTGCGGAATATGACCTTCTATTTCTATTTAAACGAAGTCTTTTTGTATATAGTTAGGTATGTATGAACTCGATACGCTGAAACTGATACATCAAATCTTGTGTGCCTAGGTAACCGATGAAAATAGTACCGAGAATTCATCGAATTTGGGCAATAATATATAATTGTGTAGTTAGTGAATTCGAATCGCTGACCGAACGCGTAACTTTCAAACTATTAGGTAAAACTTACATTAAAGCACTAGGCTGCCGAATTAGGACAAATTGTTTCGCATTTTATTTAGAGTCCGACCAAAATAGAATTTTCAGTCGATATTGAAACCCTGACTTATCACTCACTACATAGCATAGTATAAAACAAATTCGCTTCCCGCTGTCTGTCCTTTCCCTACGTATGCTTAAATATTTAAAACTACACAACGGAATTTGATACGGTAATGATTTAAAAGGAGGTTTTTATGTAAGTAACATGCATAAAATAATTATAATAGAGACTGCACCCTTGCGGAAGCGGGGCGGGACGCTAGTATTTAATTTTTTTACATTGATCTTATCTTCTAATCCGTGAAGTATAAGGCGAATTCGACGAGCTGTTCCAGGAATTTCTTTCATTACTAAAATCCCAATAATACTTTAACTGACCTGGAAATTGAACCTACGAACTAATGTTAAACTAATGCACTTACCACAAAATCAACGAGGCATTTATAAAATCTCTCAGATTGATTTTTAAAAACAATTTATTCTATAAAACATTTTGTCCTTCTAGGCGTCAAGAATTCTGCACGAGATCGGAATTCAATTAATGTATTTCTGACTTCGAAGGGTGAGAAAAGGGAAGGGTTTTTCCTTGAAAAAGAGAAATTAATTTCCCCTTTTTTTCCCTTCTGATTTAATATCGTGATTATATTTACTTCTTTACGAAGATATTTCTTTAAGAGGAGAGAAGGGAATTAACAAATCTTTTTTATCAGTATTAGCTTTTCATTTAGCGTTGATTGATTTAATTGTGTTTTTGTGGAAGACTAATCTGATTGTCAAGATTTGGGCAATGATTTATTGGTGCGAAGTTTTTCCTCCTAGAGTAGGTATTCATCATCATCATCATCATCAGCCTATAATGTTCCCACTGCTGGGACACAAGCCTCCTCTCTTGTGAGAGGGAGTGGGCCATAATCCACCACGCGGGCCCAGTGCGGGTTGGCAGATGTCACATGTCTTCGAATTCTAGGTTCTAGGACATGCCGGTTTCCTCACGATGTTTTCCTTCACCGTTTTGAGAGCAGTGGTGATGAAACAAATTACACAAAGTAATGCGCCTGGCGGGGTTCGAACCCACGACCTACAACTCGTAAGTCGGGAACGATACCACTGGACCACCACTGCTCTCAGAGACACTCTCTCACTGCTCAAGAGTAGGTATTATAGGAAGATAAATTGTGGTATTGTGCGTGTAAACCTGCGCTGGGTGGAGCGGAAGAGACTGTCGGCTTCTTGCTGACAAAAACCACGTTGTTCATTCACATTCTTTGCGTGTGAATCAATCCCATTCCATTTTCTTTTAATTTTGATATTCGACGTTCAAAAGTAATTCTTTGATGCCCTAATTCAAGAAAATTATTTAACTTTATTTTTCATGTCCACAGTAACCTGATTATACGGTACCGTGACATCGCACGCACTCAAACGCAGCACTTTTCTATACACACATTAGACTTTTATTTTACTCGTTACAAACGTGAACAGTACAAACATTTACTTTTTGAAGAGAGGGCGGAAGTGATACAAAAATACTTATACCAACTTTGACATATGAAAAGACGCTTTCATTCTTTGCATTGTAGCCAATTTAAGTATTGCGAATAAACATTGCCATATTAATAACAATAATGATTCTTATTTTCTTAAACATATAGTCCATCTTTTACGATTAAAATCTAAATTCGTCTCACATCACAAAGGGCGGTTTTTTAATTCGTTGTCAAAGTATAAAACCAATAGAGAGTTAAAATCAACAAAAACAATGAATGTGAGCGCTCAACCTTCCCTCGTTCGCGTAATGAATTCAGTCTCTAGTGACGGCTTCGAATAATTACTGGAATAATTTTGGTGGTACGAGACGGTTATAACAAACAGTTATGAAAAATATGCATGCAGTTCATTGACTCAAACGCGTTTGCTTCTGTGACATAAAACAAAGTTCTACCTATAATTTATTTTAGGTTTTTTTTTCGTTCACGTCTAACAGTATTTTTTGGACATAATAGCACAAGACTCTTAGGTTTATAATTATGTATTATACTAGTGGCTCGTCCCGCCCTTGTGATGTAATAGTTCCATCTTCAAAACTTTCTTACACACAAACCTTGTACTGACAAATAACGAACTCCACAAAAAAAAAAAGACAAAATCCAATTAGGTGCAGCCGTTCGGAAATTATGATCGTTCAGAAAGACTAAAACGATTTTATTTTATACTGTGTACTACTTTATAAGACGCAATAAAAGAAAATCTATTATTATCTCTAGGGATTAAAGTATTTTGGTTTTAACTTGAATTTTCGGGCAGATCGAATGTTTCAGTAAATATTACTCGTATTTTAAATTCTAGTAACGTGGTTAGGTCCCAAGTTGCAAATAAAACACCTAGCTCAGACCATGTTATGTTTTGTGTTTAACCGAAAAAAATATTTACTACTTTGTGCTTCATTTGCTTTTAATCCATCTTTTGTAACTGTACTACCTATTATAATTACGTATTCAGCGGATGCATAAAGATATTTGGCCTTTGACTTCGCCTTAACCAGGTCATAATGAATCCACACTGCTCCTTTAATTGCCCTTTACTTTCCTGGTTCGCGGTAACCTGCTTAGACAGTCCAGCGACGTACGTTTGCAACCCTTTTTTTTTGCGTGGTTAAAGCATCACATGAGTCCTCCCACCCAGGGCAGGGCAGGAGGGGTTGTCAGAATTGTACTGAATAAAATCCACGGTGTGCTTCATTAATCCTTTACGTTCCGGGGTCACGATAATTCGTTAGTTCCGCGACCACGTTTACAACCGTAATGTTTTCTAAGTTTGAGTGAATCTAAGGTTTCCTCTGGTTGAACTAACCTAACCTAGACAAAAGCAAAGCCATTCAAAATAATAAAAAAAAAATGGGCGTTTCTGGGTATCCTTGTACCTATACCTACATAATTAATAAAATATCAATTATGTTTTATATCAAGCGTTATTTCGATAAATATAACCATTCACATCTGTGCGTTCTCATTCCATCTCAGTTATTAATATTACAGAAAATGTTCACGTATTAGCACAAACCTTCGATAATTGCTTACAAATTGCTACATCATCGAACATTCTGTACAATCACTACGCAATATTATTACAATTTCCTGCTTTTCATAATTCATCTTGTATTTTTCGTATAAAAATGTGATGTCACACAAGCAGAATGAAAGAAGAAAACGCGTCGCGTCGACCTGAAGTATAAGGGATAAATAAATAAATAAATAAATAATATTTCACAACTATTACACAACGCTTTTTAGTCCCAAGCTAAGCAGAGCTTGTGTTATGGGTACTAGACAACTGATAAACATACTTATATATTTCTAAATACATACATATTATAGATAAATTACACCCAGATACAGATCAAATGATCGTGCTCACTACACAAACATTTGTCCTGGGTGGGAATCGAACCCACGACCTCCGGCATAGCAGTCAGGGTCAGTAACCACTAGACCAACAGGCCTGTCAAAGATGCCATGAAGATGATGATAATTGCTTAGATACTTTGGACCATAAAAAATAATACAGATTTTATAACTTAAACACATCTAGTTTGTTTCTGCTCAATTATTTTAGCTACAGGTACATCAAATCCTACTACTATTATAAAGGCTAAAGTTTGTAAGTATATGTATGGATGTTTGTTACTCTTTCACGCAAAAACCACTGAACGGATTTGGTTAAAATTTGGTACACAGATAGTTTATAACCTGGATTAACACATAGGATAGTTTTTATCCCGATTTTATGTTCCCGTGGGATAATTTTTGAGTTGCAGCGGGTGAAGCCGCTGGCAACAGCTAGTAAATAATAATGAAGAACTCAAACAACATAATAACAAACATAGTGTTGGTTGAAGTACATAATTCCACTTATAAAGCTTAGTTGTTTCAATAGAAGACTGTTATTAAAGTTGGAATATTAGGTTGTGAAGTGAACAATGTTATTGGCAAGTCTAGAGTGATTGTTTAGATAAGGTCCTGTTTTCAAGCCGAACGTACTGACACCAGCACATCTGCTACTTCAATCTATAAAATTTCTTTAATAGATTTTGAACCATATCACAATACTGGAAGGTTAGGGTAGGTTCACCTGCTGGTGTGCCAGCGGGCGATAGATCGGGGTGACTATCGTCGCCGCATAGCACGGCCCTCATGAGTGGTGGCGATGTTCAGGCCTGGACATCACCAAAAGAGTCGGTGCCCGAAAGCGGGCTGCGTTGGATGAGTCGTGAAAGTCATGCGTAGCAGTTCTCACGGCTCATCCATGAAGGCGAGTGTAGGCTCACGGCGGTGTTTTTTAGAGGGTGCAAGCCCCACATAACCCAGCTGTCCCCCCAGACGGTTCGGGTATGCGTTAGGCATTTATAACAGCTTACAAAAAAAAAAGGTTCACCTGCTGGTGTCTGTACAATAATCTACATTTTACAGTGCAGTGCCTTTTAAACATCGCATCATGTCAAGCTAATCACCTTTTTAAAGAGGTTCTCAATTCGGACGGTATTCTTTTTATGCATATACACCCATTTTCCAAGGTTTCTAGTCCGATTCATATGATCATTTTTTGTTGGATGCTTTATACTTGACGTTTGGTCCCATAAAAGTGACATTCAATTTGGCTTGGTGATTTTTAGTATTCTACATTTAGCATTTATGTTTTTCATAAAAGTACTTACGAGTAAGTAATAAAATCTTCAAAAGAATATAAATACACCTGTAGTAATAACACAATAAAACTGTCCGAACTGGAACCTAAGATTTTACAAGCATCTACTGTAAAGCTTGCCACTAAAGACAATCGTGGCATTCTAAAACTAAAATATGATTGCACTAATTACGGCTAAAATCGAACTTAAAATACCTACTACACTAAAAGTCAAGCAAGTCATAAAGTTTTCAATATAAAAATTCCGTGAAACATTAATCTAGTAACACTCTGAGTGTCACAATTTGCGTGGGCGCCCTTAAAAGCCTGTCAGGTCGCGGACACGTGGGCGATTACGATGCGACGACGCGACGCCGGTAAATCCGTAAAAACGAAGTTTAAAAAACTTGTGTTTCAGTGTCCACATCGCATTAGCGTCAAACGACTTCGAAATCTATGCTTTAGGAGTTTATTAATCATCATCATCATCATCTCAGCCATAGGACGTCCACTGCTGAACATAGGCCTCCCCTTTTGATCTCCACAGATACCGGTTGGAAGCGACCTGCATCCAGCGTCTTCCGGCGACCTTTAGGTCGTCTGTCCACCTTGCTGGTGGACATCCTACGCTGCGCTTGCTAGTCCGTGGTCTCCACTCTAGTACTTTTCGACCCCATCGGCCATCTGCTCTGCGAGCAATATGGCCTGCCCATTGCCACTTCAGCTTGCTAATCCGGTGGGCTATATCGGTGACTTTAGTTCGTCTACGGATCTCCTCATTTCGGATTCGATCACGTAGAGAAACACCTAGCATAGCCCTCTCCATAGCTCGTTGAGCGACTTTGAGTTTTGAGATGAGGCCGATAGTGAAAGACCACGTTTCGGTGCCGTAACTCATCACTGGTAACACACATTGGTTGAAGACTTTCGTCTTGAGGCACTGAGGTATGTCGGACGAAAAGACATTGCGTAGTTTCCCGAACGCTGCCTAACCGAGTTGGATTCAGCGGTTTATTAATACGAATATAATATTATGCGAAGCCTATGCGGCCCTGAGATTGTATGCCTCACTACCGTTATTTCTTTTTCCGGAGGAAATTAAAAGAATGTTAGCATTTGATGAAACTTGGCTGTTTTGAATAAAGATGTGTTTACTTCATCATGGCTGTTAGTGGCCTTAGCAGTGTGTACGTGGCCTTAGTGGGCTCGACATGAATGAAAATAATATTATAATTATTATGCGTAGTTACAACAACGCATATTACGTGGAAATATGTTTTAGAGGTGACGAAAATAATGTGGCGAAGGTTACGATAAACAACACTTTATGCTTTCATACAGTAATGCTTATTGTGTTAGTTACACTATTATTTTGTTCATGGAAGAAAGTCATCTACGTAGGCTTTTCCAAAAACATTAGACTGACTTTGCAGATAACGAGTATACATTTACAATTAGGTTTTGTTTGTAGCTGACAAATTATTATGCGACAGCCCGAATCAAAATGTCTTAGCATTGTGAAAAAATTAATTAGAATAATAATGCGGAAAAATTGAATGTAGGTACCTACTAATAAATTTCAAATATTGTTAATTTTATAAAGTTGTTTAGACTTTCCTTCTGCAGCCGAATTTTCAGACAGACAGAGACACTTTTTCATTTTACAAACAATTAACGTCATAACACTTCAAGTATCTGTACGATAAAATACGGCAATCTTGTGCTTAGGCCTCTGTTCAAATATTACCAAAAGCTCTCTCTCTCTTTGAACTTAGATTTTCTTCCAACATTTAGTATTTATTTATTCTAAAAATTAATGCCACGTAAAGTCATTCAATCAAGAACAATAAAATGCCTTCATACCACCATGAAAACACTTTAACCCTACATAATCTACGACGATAATCCTTAACACAAGTTAATGAATAAATGATGAGAGCGGACATTCGAGCTATATCGGTCATCAGTGACCCTACGTGCGGACCGATATAGACCCGGTAATTACGGAGAATAAGGGTCCATGGAGAATATTTCTGGTGTTTACGAGGTAGAATGGCATGTTTGGACACATGCCTGAAATACCTCGCGTATTTGCCTTGTCATGTACGCAATCTTCAACATGTATAGTAAGACATAGGATGATTATTAGATTCGTTTTCCGCATTGTACGTGAAGTAGTTTGTCTTGACTGACATTTTTGTAGATCTTTGACAGTTGTAACGTATGTACACTTGTACAGATGTTTCAGGTACTACATTTTTGTAATTCAATTTGATGCAATGTCATAGACACTAGCGCCACGTCAAAAGCACTTGAGTCGTGGCGCGGAATCCAGTTGTTGTTGTTGCACTTATGTAGTGTGACAGACAGACTTACTAAGGCTATAAACTCTTAGGTCGACGGCGTGTTGTGTTCCACGCGCGCTTCAAAGAGCGTCAGCATAATGACGGCCCCCCCCTCTAGAGGGCCAAAGCTTGGCCGGCCCGGCGTTCATACATTTTTGCTTCCCCGCACCGGCACTACGCCGGTGCCGGTGCCGGTGCCGGTGCCGGTGCCGTGCCGTCTAATGGAAAAACGCCCAATCCCGCCTGGGGTGGTAAGAAGCCACATTAGGCCTGCCTGGCTCATGACCATCTTGTCAGATTCTGGTGCTAAACAGTTTTTGAGGATGGTTTTGAGGATGACCACGTTTCATCTGTGTCAGCTTTGTATCTGGATTAGATTCTGGTCCAGAGCAAACCCATTTTAAATGAAAAATTGTGCTTTAGCTAAGCCAACATATAGCAGATTGATCTCTAAACCGTTGGGTCCCGAAACAAAATACCGTGGACACGTTTTCAACCCTCTTCAGCAGTCAAAAACTAGAGTAAATTATACCTAATTAGTTATCTACACAAAGTATGCATAGACAAGATTTTTAATGATGTTATTCAAGCAAAAAGCACGAAGTCTAGTATTTTAGAGTGTTAATTAAAATGAAACTAGATAGCTACTCGCGGTTTGTTTTTTATTCTCAGTTCTGAAGTTTCAAGCTTTTTATAACTTTCATATTAAAACTAGTTTGAAAATTATCTATAGGTACTAATCCTATCCTACTAATATTATAAATGCGAAAGTTTGTGAGGATGTATGTATGTGTATGTGTATGTAGGTATGTTTGTTACTCTTTCACGCAAAAACCACTGAACGGATTTGGCTAAAATTTGGCACACAGATAGTTTATAAACTTGGATTAACACATAGGATAGTTTTTATCCCGATTTTATGTTCCCGTGGGATAATTTTCGAGTTGCAGCGGGTGAAACCGCTGGCAACAGCTAGTTACTTATAAAGGGGAAAGATTTGTTTAGCTTTGTGTGTGTAAGATGTGTCTAAGCGTGATGTCATCTATCTAGACTTCATTAAAAATCATTTCCAATGAATTCTATGACTCTGTGATACTATAGGTGTTCTTAGATAGAGCAACATACCTACGTCTTGCGTAATCTAATATTATAATGCGTATGAACTTAATATCCTTTGTCGTATACAATTTGGTCAAACCAAATGGCTTGCATGTGGGGGTATTGCACGGTAATTGGATCAGGAGCATTGCTTCCAACGTACTGACGTCGATGGATATTGATTATATTAAGGGCTTATACCGGTACTAACCCTTAAAAAGAAAACCGAAATGTAAGAAATGATAAATACGCACGTTTTAAAAAGGTGACACATTTTTTTCAAATTCAACAAGACAACCTTTATGGATAAAAGGTAGAGAGAGGAACAATACAAAACGTGATTTGTTAGTAACAATTTATATTTGTACATGATACCTATGTGATGTTTTTACGGCATCGCATCACCCACGCTTTGTAGCGCCAAACGCTGAAGTTCAAGGCTGTTTCAAATTTGGAAATACTGGGTTTATGTAAACAATATTGGTATTTAATAATGATAGCTATTTGCTGCGTGTATGACGTCGTTATACAATTTCATTATCACAATCTCTTTCATAGGGTGTTGACAAAAAATAATAATTATATATCAGTTAGATCCTTTATATTCATCT
Organism: Agrotis clavis; assembly: GCA_954870645.1. Lineage (NCBI taxonomy): Eukaryota > Metazoa > Arthropoda > Insecta > Lepidoptera > Noctuidae > Agrotis > Agrotis clavis. Next base: position 2,057,277 of record OX940929.1, read on the forward strand.
GCCACCTTCGAGCTTGCCGAGGTGGTGGTTGGCACTAATAAGTGGCGTTTACGACCCTAGTGGTCAATTTACCAGTACCTACTTAGATTCATCTGCCCCCTTCGCTATAGTACAGAGGTTGGTACCAAAAACATTTGACACATAGTTTTTGTTTTGTCACGTAAGCAAAATTGACGAAGACACCGCGCTTTAAAATTGACAATACGTCACAAGTTAGTCCAGTTTTACTTGCTTATGACGTCACGAGCCCCACTCTCGAACTTTGATGCTTTACATCTTTGTAAACATGCATTGATTTAACAAAAGAAAAATACATTTCTCGGACTAATTAGATTTGCAATGACTTGATGCTGTCAACATCTTATGATAACTTTGCCTATTTAGTATTGTTGTAATTTTAAGCTTCACATTATCAGAATTTAGTCAATCTATTCTCAGTATAAGTTCTTGTAAGACGGAAGGGTCTATTCAAAGGTAGTCTCTGGGGTCCATAGGTATTTTATTGAAGGGACCGGCTTACAGTGTCAGAGGAGTGACTGTCGTAATGAAATCTGCCCTACATTGTATGTTAAGAACTTAAGAGGGTTTTGCTTTGATCTTATGTTCCTTTTTCTTGTTTACTTGATTTAAAAATGCTTGAAGCAATAATTGTTGTCTTTGAATTTTTGGTTCTAAGACACCAGATTCTTTAGGATTTTTGCTTTCATCGTTTTGAAAGCTGTTTTGAAATAAATTGCGCCAAGAAATGCTGATTACAACCCACGACTTATAGCTCGTAAACCGTTGTGGCCGTTTCCACTTATTTTTTTTTTTAAGCCTGGTAAAATCATCAAATGAGTTCTCCCACCCAGGGCAGGGCTGGAGGGACTGTCAGACTTGTACTGACTAAAATCCACGGTGTCCTTCAATTGCCCTTTATGTTCCGGGGTCATGGTAATGAGATAAGTCCCGAGACCCCGGCAGGTTTCGGCCCTCTAGAGTCCCCGCCCCGTCATCTTGCTGACGCTCTTTGAGGCGCGCGTGGAACACAACGCGCCGTCGGCCGTTATCACTGGGATAAAAGTACTTGGGTCGCATAATCACTTCGTCATTATCGATGATAAATAATTGATGTTTTAGAGCCTCAATAGTACATCTGTGTGGACACTTTGAAGTCTCCAAAAGCACTATACTACATCATAGTACACCACAATAATCGTAGCCTTACCTTTATTTTTATTAAGCACCGTTGAAACCCCTTTCTTAAGAAATGACGTAGAAAATACTCTATCAATATCACTGTAATGAAATCAAAACAATTTTCCCGCCTCAATGATTGTGAGCCGACAAATTGTAAAATTGAGGTCAATTTATTTAGAGTATCGTACCGTCTATAACAATCAAAATAAAGGAAAACTAACGCTCGCCTTTCCTTTTCGAGGGTTAAATTTTGTTGTTATTATAAACACTAAGGCTACGTACACACTGAATAGTGGTTTGCTTAGCGCTTAAGCTTTTGTCAAACAGACATGGCGAACAGGCGTGGCGAACGCGAAGTGAGGCGTTTTTGTTTGTAATGTATGGAATTGTTTGAAGCCAGTCACATAGACTATCGGATCGCTTTCGCTTTTCTTTGTGACTGGATTCAAACAATTCCATACATTACAAATAAAAACGCTTCAGATCGCATTCGCTTCGCCTGTCTGTTTGACAATAGCTTTAGAGTCTTGTGAACCGCCATGTAAGTATACCGTTGTAAGACGAATGTTCTAGAATTTTATATTTTGGTCTCATCCAGATCACATATTTTTATGTCGGTTTGAGAAACTGAATCCTGTAATGGGACTATAAAGCTCGAAGCTGGTTTGCTGTTGATTTTATTATAATAATTAAATTAACGTAATAAATATATTTTCGAGGGCGCAGTTGGGGTGGTGGGTGTTGCGCTGCCTCAATTCCCGCGCGGAAAATATAATATTATGTATGGTCAACAGATAAAATATGAAATTGATCCGGGCCTGGCTGTTTGCGTAGGTATGTGAGTTTCAAAGTTCTTAAACACCCTCACGATACAGGAGACATTCCTAGTGTGATAAAAAAGACCGTTCTAGAGTTTTTGCATCCGGCAACTCTGCGCGCTTGGCGTTTTTATCAGTTGCACACAGGTAATTGTGGTCACCGTATTCATATATTAAGATGTTTAGTTCTAGGCGCTAAGTAAAGTTTTTTTCAGTTTGAAAGTAACCCTTTAAGACTAGTTTATATTCAGGGGTTAACGCACTCGTTTTAATAAACAACTTTGGTGATTTCTATAAAAATAATAAAATATTCAAATATTGAATGAACAAACTTCACCTCACCCACGAGATTTCTACTTGGCTTTTACAAAAGTTATTGTACGAAATTAAACGTTTTATACAGTACAACGACCCTTATGTTTATCTTAAATGAGTCGGGCTTTTATTTAATTAAATAAAACTATGAAATAACTTCTAATTAGAGTAAAAAGCCACCTGAGATCAGATTCATTAGATGTGGGACAAACGCGAGGTTTATAATTTGCAGTTACACTTAATGAGCTAAGATTGCAAGATAATCACGAGGGAATATTTTCATAATAACCACGCCTAATAAACGCCTTTTTATTTTTATTATGCGCACAATTTAGAAGTGGAATTCCCTGCTGAAGTCTATATTCCCTGATAGCTATAACCTTGGGGTATTTAGGTTAAGTCGAGTGAATAGGTTACTTCTAGGCGAACGTGCTTCACCGTCAACCACCAGGCAAGTTAGTGGCCAAACGCGAGCAAATTATATCCTTAAAAAAATTTATTTATTTTATGACAAACGTCATTAAGAACCGCATTGACTGAGACTTTTTGACTTTTGATTTACTTATATTACTTGCTTACTTTTTTATTTACTTTTTGTTAGTACTTATTTTATTATGATCAATACCTAATACTGGGAATAGTAAGTGTCAATGAGGTTTCGTTTCATCGTACAAATATCACTCCACATAATGTTTTTATACACACTCTGTTTGTCAAAATTTAAATTTTACCAAATATAATCCAAATGAATTAAGCTATTGTCAAACAGACAGGCGTGACAAAAGCAAAGTGAGGCGTTTTTCTTTCTAATGTATGCAATTGTTTGAATCCGGTCACATAGAAAAAGCGAAGCGATCCGATAGTCTATGTCACGGGCTTCAAACAATTGCATACATTACAAACAAAAACGCCTCGCTTAGCGTTCGTCACGCCTGTCTGTTTGACAATAGCTTTAGGATGACTGTAGTAGTTAGTTAGATTTCGGGAGCGCAAATGAAACGGGGTTTACGGGGAAGTAAGATTTTATTACGACCCGAGCTTTACAGAAGTTCATGTAAGACTAACTTAGCCTATCTTAATTCTAATACATCGCAAAACCTTTCCAGCGACCGGTGGTCGGACCACCTGCGGTGGCGACACGCATCCCGTCACGTACACCTAATCGCAAAGGTGCCAGGTCAGCGTCTAGACTCCACCACATACCACAGCGTTAGGCTGGGAACATAACTCCTCCCCCCTTAAATCAAAGTTATCGGAAAAACAGGGGTTTTCCGAGAACTTTGTATAATTACAAATTAGAAACAACAATTATCACTTATGAAATAAAATAAAATGATCAAACCATTCCTTAAAATTACAACTTGAAAATTGTCAAATCAGTCAAACTAATAGTATAGGTCTTTGATTAACTTGACTGTTCTCAGGTTGTGCGGGATTATCTTCAACAGCTCTATCTCGCTTTTCACAGAATTTTCTTACAACATCTAAATACTTATATATAATTACAGCTACTGACAATAAAATGACGATCGCGTATAAGACATAAAGGGCGACACTAACACTTTCACTTGTGGTTTCACTTTTCACTGTATTTGCACTATTCTTCAGAATATTATTCAGTTGGCGTATGTCATCCAAATTTACTCCCTTCAGATTTATAGGTTCAATCCTTGCTGCGTCAAGAGTTAGATCTTTCAAGTCAGGTAAGTTCAATAATGGAACAGGCATATAATCCGTTTGTAGTGAGTAAGAGCGCCGTCCATGTATTTTGATATTATCTATAAGGACATCACATTGTCCTCCTACAGTTAGCAGGTATGTTCCTCGTATGCGTTCTTTAGTTTCATCATTATTACAAGTCTGTGATATGACTTGGTTGTGTTTTGAATACACTATCCAACTATTGGAACCAATTCTTTGAAGTTTCAGGGGCTCAGATAGTATCTTATGTGGGAAACAGCGTGACGGATTGTCGTGGTATTTCATTAGTTGCTCAATGCAAGTTTCTTCCCCATATTGTATTAGTTTATCTTCAGAGCAGAGGTATTCTTTAGCGGTTATTTCTTGACACGGTTGATCAATTGGACGATACTTTGACCCTTCTACTAGTAGGTAAGGAAATTCAGGAATAACAGCAAAGGTGAGGTTTGAGGAATCATCTGAGATAGGAATGGAATACAGTTTATAGTAACTATAAGTTGCATTATAAATTAGTGGAACTTCGATTACAAAGGTTAATTCTTTATTCTTAATGTAAGCTTTTACAGATAAGGATTCTTCTATGTTTATTAAATTTTGTTCATTTACAGGGTACATTAGATTATCATATTGGCTTATATATTTTAACACTTTCAATAGTTCGCTAGGATTCATTACGGCCTTATGTAATACTGATAATTTACTGAATGCAATGGCCGTTTCAAGTTCACTGAGTTTTATATAAAGTGTTCTAAAGTTTACAATAAATTGGTTTAGTAATCCGAAGACATAGGTCATATAAATTGAATGATTATCTTTATTAGTGAGATTGGTTACAAGACTTTCAAGTAATTTAATGCGTGCGTCTATTATTTTTGTATTGTCATTGATTATTTCGGTAGAATTCAGAAAATGATCCAACATTTTAGATGCCATCGTAAGTTTGTTAGAAATTGCTTGTTCCTCAGTCTGAATACTACTGATTAGATCGTCATATCTGATTGCATCTTCATGGTCAAGATTACCTGTTATAATTTTGATGATAGAGCCAAGAGGGTTTACAATACCACGTTTGAATCTTTGAGATGGAATTAATTGCTGTAATTTTTCTAGAGTCTCATTTTTAATGTACTCCACCTGTATATTAAGGTTCCTGAACTCATCCGTATACGATTTGCTTGGGTGTAACATTTGGCTAAATTCGGAATATTTTTTAATATTAAAGGAAAGATCTGTACCAATGCATTGGAGGTTGATTATTTTAACAATAGACCATTTATCATATTGCATAAATGCTTGACCTAATTTCACCGGGAGAATTCCAGGGTTTTGGTTAATCTTTACCACTTGAAGGGCCTGGCTTGGAAGAGCCCAACTGGTCGTTGTCCATATCACCACGATCCAACACCACCTGTGGAGGACGTTTTACATTTTTAACTGGAACTTTAGTATCTCTGTTTTTTACTTTTATTGGTACGATGTTACGTTCTACATTACCTGAAACCATGGCCTTTTGAAATCTAGGTTTGTCTTTAGCTTGTCTTTTATTTACGGCTTTAGTGAAAATCGGTTGGCCTATTTCTAAGGTTGGTCTGGATTCACCTCCCCGCTTGGTTATAATTCATTCCTTATGACTTTTTACCTTTTCGGAAAGATAATTATAAATTGCCCGTGTTCTTTTCTTATGGTCCCTAATTAGTTGCTGATTGTATGCTTTATCGAATTCAGAGTTAAAAATAGAGTTTAATTCCGTATGACCAAACGCAGCTTCAAACGGTGTTAATTCAGTTGTACTATGGATAGTGTTATTGTAAGCCATAACAGCGTAAGTCATAACTGATGCTGCGTCTGTAAATTTCTTTTCATAGTTCGCTAATCGGTATATTTCTATAATTGTAGAGTGAAACCGTTCTATGAGCCCCATAGAATTGGGATTATTAGGTGTACCTATGTGTAGTTTAATTTTGTGCAAGTCCGTCAGTTCTTTTAATAATTCATTATTAAATTCGGATCCCGGATCAGAACTTATTTTCTGTGGTATACCGTAAAAAGAAAAGTATTTCATTAATGCTCTGACCACTTCGGGTGTGGAGCGAGATGCAATTTCTATGGCTTGGCCTAATTTGCTAAAGGCATCGATTAAAGTTAAATAGTATTTCGATTCTATACTAAACAGATCTATAAATACTTCTTGAAAGGGCGCGTTCTGGGTTTGTGTGAGCTGCAATACAGGTTTAATTGGTTTTCTGTCATACTTAGAGGTTTTACAACGATCACATGAGTTAATTATGGCGGAAACGGTTTCGGATAAATGTGGCCAATGGTAATTACGACGGATTCTTTTAACAGTTTCTGTAATGCCACGATGACAGGTCTTGCCTTCATGTAACTTAATCACAATGGCTTTCTGTTCCTGTTCATCTTCGACGTAAATAACGCGCTCGGTACATTCATAGAAATTAACCATATCTTTCTTAAATAATGAAACTATAATATTACTAAAGTCTTTTCTATGTTCCGGATTCTCAAAATAAATGAAATACTTAATTTTGGGTTTAATATATTCTTTTAAAAATGTTTTGATATGATCTTGATTATGAAGAGGCAAAAATACCTCTATCACTTTTTGTTTGTCCCTAGACAAGTCTTTTACGTGGAGCTCATTACGAAACCAGCTAAAAACTAGTATTTGATTAGGTTTTGTATCTATTGCCTCCTTCAATATCGGTATTCCATGGGATTCGAGATCTTCGGCTGAATGAACTGTTTGTATACTAGAAGGTTCTGTGGGTACCGGATAATTATTGGGCGATTGTTCTAAGTCTGTATGAGTATCGAAATCCAAATTTATAGTCATTGGGCTAGCTGTCGCGGTTCTTTCAGAGTCGGAAATAGAAATAGTTCTTGAGTCATCAGAATCTAGTGTGGCCACGTCTTCTAAATAATTTTGAAGTCTACTTTCTTTTTCATCTACATTAACAATCATTGATATATCGTCGGAAACGTTGGCTTCTCCTAGTGCTTTAAGTTGGATTCGAGATAGCGCATCTGCAGTTACATTCTGTTTACCATTTTTATATATGACATTAAAATCATATTCTTGTAACCGCAAGCGCCAACGCGTTAGCTTATTATTGGGTTCCTTGAGTTGATACAGCCAGACTAACGGTCTATGGTCAGTGTAAATATCGAATTTATGTCCGTATAAATAAGGTCTGAAGTGTTTGAGCTTGAATTAACGCCTTTTTCAGATGATGGCAATAACTGATGACCTTGTGGCCGATTTTGTAACATTTTACTGCGTAAATTATATTGTTCTTGAAAATTAACCTCTTCAAGGACAAATTGTAAGGCTTCTTCCAATGTACTAGGATTTTTCAATCGAACAATCCGCACCATATGTTCCGGTAAATTGTACATAAAAACGTTAAGCGAAGTGTTATTATAAATCACTTTCTTAGCTTCTCTTAACGTAGCTGAACCGTTCTGATTAACCTTGGATATTAAAATGGCACGAATATCTTGTATACGGCTGCAAAATTCTAAATATGGCTCATTTGACTTAATTTTTAGGGTTTCGAGCTCAATTGCCACGCATTCCTCACTTCTAGGATCACCGAAATGTTGGATCATTAAAGATTTAAATTCAGCATAAGTTTCAAGGTCACCTCTTTCACTTAAAAGAGCCGCTGCTTTACCCTTTAATTTACTTGTAATATTCTGCATTAAAAATTCGTTTCGTTCTGAAGTCCCTTGATATTTTCCGATAACATATTCGCACTTCCGTAAAAATAAACTAAGTATATTAGTTTCGCCATTAAATTCGGGAATTAATTTTAAAACATCTTGAGGTATCAAAGAATCTTGCAATTGCATCGGAAACGGAGTTTCAGAACGAACCGAGGGGGTCACGGTCGCCCCTGCCGCCGTCGCAGATATAGGAATTTGACCTTGATTCATTTTACACAAAATTAAAATTAACAATATAATTAAATTGTACAATTAAAAGAAAAACCTCAATTATATGTTAAATTACACAGTGGAATTAATAAAAATAGGCAGATACATTAATGTTTCTTTCTTTTAAAATAAAAACTAAATTAAACTTCTAGTATTAATTACGTCTATTACAAAATATTGTAGGGAATGAGGAAGGATGTAGAAGGTTACTCACATGCCAACCGCTTGATATTTTATCATCATCTCTGCTTATCCACGTAATTTGCGCGTTATCTAAACTTATTTATTTGGTTCGAAGATTGCCTTATATAGAACGCCTCACTGATTTTAAGCACGACGACTATACGTATTGTAATCAGTCATCACTCGCGAAACACAGTCCACGCGTTTCATGTATTTCACAAATTTTCGCACTTGACTTTTCGCGGAGGAAAACTGTTTGCGGCAATCCTACCGGCTGCGCCAGTTAGATTTCGGGAGCGCAAATGAAACGGGGTTTACGGGGAAGTAAGATTTTATTACGACCCGAGCTTTACAGAAGTTCATGTAAGACTAACTTAGCCTATCTTAATTCTAATACATCGCAAAACCTTTCCAGCGACCGGTGGTCGGACCACCTGCGGTGGCGACACGCATCCCGTCACGTACACCTAATCGCAAAGGTGCCAGGTCAGCGTCTAGACTCCACCACATACCACAGCGTTAGGCTGGGAACATAACTAGTTTGACGACAATGATGGTAAAAAAAAAAACAAAAATAAGTCAACTTTTACTGTTGTGCCAAGAGGCGAAAAACCTATGTTGTTAACATATTTTATCTTAAACCTTGTCCCTCTGACTGTCGTCATAGTGGTTCCCTCTTGGTTTTTTTATACCCTCAAAAAGAGCGTAGAAAAGTTGTAAGTTAGACAATACGCTAGCAATAGGTACCTCTGGTGTTGTAGGCGTCCATAGGTTACGGTGACCGCTTCCGATCAGACAGGCCGTATAATTTTTCGGTATAAAAAAACATAAACAATCACATATTTTACACTAACTCCAGACACTTTTATCAGTTCCTAACTTCCTAGATATCTAAAGTAACTTCCCTTAAAACTAAGAAAAACGTCCAGACGAAAATTGTAACAAATTGCGAACAGCGGTCACCGATCGTCCTCAAATATACTGAACATTAGGACAAAGTATTTTCAAAAGAAACTTATAGCGCTTTATCCGAGCTCTTAGCTTATCGCCACAGGAATAGTAATAGTAAGGAGAAAATTACTAAAGTTTTACTGGAATCCCTAGTCCCTAGGTGTTTTATTGTAAGTAAGGTGAAGGTAGATAACCCTTTGAAAGAAAATGAACTGTATTTGGGACTCGGTCAGGATAATAACTGTAACAATCATCATCTATTTAGATGTATCCAGTCTTTTTTTTTGTAAATCTTGGTCTTTACTTGCTATTTCTTCTGAATCGTAGGTGCGTTGATTAACATTGAAACTTCCACACTCAGAATTGGAGCAACTACTAATACTAAACAAATATTTGTTCCGTGCGGGAATCGAATCTGAAACACATTTTTTTTTGTTTTTGTAGCGTGGTAAAATCATCAAAATGAGTCTTCCCACTCAGGGCAGGCCGGGTGGGACTGTAAGACTCGTACTGACTAAAATCCACAGTGTCCTTCAATAGCTCTCTACTTTCCGGGGTCACGGTAATTCGTTAGTCTCGCGACCCCGGCAGGCTTTAGCCCTCTACGAGAGGGGCCCTGTCATAATGCTGACACTCTCGCGCGTGAAACGTGGCGCATGGCCGTACTGCACCGTAAACTCCACCGTGTCCTCAGGGCGATCCTCGTAGTGGTGACACCCAGACGTTTCCTCCTTCCTCATCAGGCACAGGTACCTTCCGAAACATCCGTGTCCGGTGAGGACCTGCGTAAGGCGGAAGGTCAGGACGCCGTGACGTCTATTCAGCCACTCCTCAAAGAGGGTTCTTACCACCGCGATTGAGCTCGGTCGCGAGAATCTGAAACTATGTGTTTCAGATTCGCAGTAATTGATTACTCAGTCACTGCGCCAAACATCCCGTCTTTTTTAGAGCTGTCTTCCAGTCTTTTATGGATCAAATTGCCGATCTGACGTGAAACCCCTTTTTGAGACTAGTTGTCGGATTTACGACTGTAATAACTGCCAAAGAATTAAAAAAATATGGCAGCTTAGACCGGCGACGTAACGTACAGTAAGTACGTACGTCAATCACGGAAGTAACTCAGTAGGTATAAAATGGATGACTTGTCCTTGACCGTGCGTCTCTTATTAATCAACCATCAACCAAGCTCCAAATAAATTAATTTGGTCGGTAGCCATAAGGAGTAAAAGTCGTAAAGCAGGATGTACAGAAATGTATGAAACTTGTCCCTATCGGCCAATAACGAAGACACTATGGCATTGGAAAACACTTTCAGTGATTTTCTATTAAGGTTCTAATCGTTGTGAGCAAACGTTATAGCTTAAATAGATACCATTTTTTTTGAGAAAAACATTAACTGTTTAGTCTCTGTGTCCCTTCGGTTATAAAAGTTCGGATTTGTACACGTCTGAACTTCATTTTGAAAAGGATTATAGAAAACTGTTTTTATATTAAGCCTCAAGTTACTCGTTCGACGTCTTTCAGCGTTATTTGAGCTGTTAATGTTAATTGTTATTTTAGAGCAACGATGTTAAAAGGCGTCTAAAAACAAAAAGGGTTCCACTGTCTCAGTAAACGGCTTATACAGGGTGCAATCTTAGTCGTGGGCAATACTTTAATCTAAGACTCTAGTCACGATACTGATTGCATTAGGGCTAATAATTCGCAAATCAAAAATATTTTTAATGCAAGTTTGGAAAACCTTAAAAATGTTTTAAGTCACATTGCAAAGGCATAATGTTGCAAATAAACACTAAAAGTAATAAAAAAAAATCTTAATCTCCAATAAGTCTTGAAGTATCCAAATTTTAACGCGTCTACGCGCCGTGTTGATACTTTGAGACACTTATGATTTTTTTTTAAGGTTTTACATACTTGCATTAATAATGCTTTTGAGTTGCGTTATACATTCAGTATCGTTAGTAGAGCATTAGATTAAAATATTGCCCACGACTAAGATTGCACCCTGTATAGTCCCGCGACCACGACACTCGACAGGTGGATTTTCAATTTTATTTCAATTATTTTCAAGTTTCTTCTTTTTGACAAGTTTAACATCGATGCTCTAAAATCGTTGCTCAAACGGAAATACTTCTAGTAGTTTATAGTCTTTGCAATACGCCCTAGTTGACAAAAAGTCTCGGTATTCTTGCATTCAAACTACTGCTATAGGTACTGCTATGAATTACACGCGAGTGTGGCCACTGTTGGCGTATAACATGGCCGAGGCCGAGGGCCGTCTCGCGATAGGAAGCCTCAATGGTTAACAACGTAGATATTAAACAGAACTGATAGTTACCATGTTTCTTGTTAAAAAAAAAAACATAACCCTTCTTTTGGCTCAGTCGGGTATAAAAAGTTTGTCTTATACTTAAAAAAAATGTCCCTTCTAAATTATACGACTACAACGTAAAGATTCCTCATAGTTCCGTGGGAAGCCACCATTTGTCTAGTTCTAATGTTCCATGCACCCCTTGAATAATAAACTGATATGAAATATTCATACTTACGGACTACGTCTCGTGGAAGACTGTGGCGCTGTAGAATACTGTAGATCTTGACTCTAGTCGTTATTCGAATAGCTTTAAGAAAACCTTTGATTTTATGACGTTTGTTAACGTTCTGTTTTATCTTTTTTTAATTCTAATTTATGATGAATTAGCAGAGAGTAGGTTTGACTTGTTAATTTTTTCATCATCATCAGCCTGTGTATTCGTCCACTGCTGGACATTGGCCTCTCCCAATGTTCGCCACTGAACCCGATGTTGAGCTTTGACAGAGACTGGATGAGGAAATCATCCAGTCTCTGCCGGCTGTCTTTCGCTGGTCGCGCTCCACCTGGCTGGCGGGCGTCCTACACTACGTTGGCCAAGTCGCGGTCTCCACTCAAGGACACGTCTACCCCAACGGTTATCTGTCCTGCGAAAGATTGAAATATTTATTTCGTGGATGATGAATTCCGGGACTGCAAAAAGAGATACCATAGTATCTCTTTAAGATAATAATTATATAAATTTAAATGCAGACTTAAAACATTAAACAAAAGTTAGTTTTAATCTATGATTTGAATAATATTGAAAGTTTTTCTATTGCTTTTCCGAGTGTCCTTGTTACCTTTCACCCCTTTTGATTGCGTCTATGGAAAAAGAAATATAATGCTTAAATTATCAGAACTGCTGAATGGGCTTTGATGAAATTTAACACAAAGCCCAGAGATAGATTAGTCATGTTTGTTTAACTCATGGGACACTTTTTATCACGGTAGTAGTATATTGGGACACTTAACGAACACCACACGAGCAAAGCCACCACACAAGCCACTAGCTTGAATATTTAACTAAAAAGTCGTTACCAGTCTACTGCATATTCATTTCTGTCAGATATGAATCGTCTTCAACAACCGTTTCTGCTTGTATTCTTGGCTTTTTGCCTACTTCCGCTTTGTTTCTAAGTAGCTGTCATTTCTTGAGAACTTTCCTACTTTATAAGGAATGCTTGAAGTCTTTCATAGTGTCAAGAGACAACAACGAAAAACAAAGAATATTGTGTTTTTTTAACTAGGATATTTCCAGGAATTACCTATACTAAAATAGTTTTTAAAAATGTGTTACTAACACCCTATGGGCCACGTTGCCTGACAATAAAATATTTTTTTTTTTTTCCTGAAGTTCGTGCATTGTGGCGCATACAGCAGTGTACTGCATTGGCTTAAATGATGGTGAAGCATTGACATCCAAAGGCAAAATGACATCGGATTTACGGACATGGACCATGGGCCATGTTAGCCGCACGTGTATGTCATACACGCCTGAAAGAGCTCTCTGCAATATGACAGGGCCCCCTTAGAGGGCCAAAGCCTGCCTGGGTCACAGGACTATCGAATAACCGTGACCCCGGAACGTAAAGGACTATTGAAGGACACCGATATTTCGGTAAAGAAAGCCTTCCCAATTGACATCAATCCAGAAGTAAACAACGTTTTCATAAACTCCTGTACTTACAAGAAATGAACAATTGTAATCACGATAAGAGCTTTATTTCACGTCGTCAATCAAAGTCGCTGTCTATTTCGTGGAGGTGGAAGGAAACACTCACCCACACGCCCAGTGCCCGCCGATCGATCTGACACAAATATTGATAAAAACGGTCACGTGAGGTTTGCTTTGTTACGATACAGGGATGATAGAAGATTCACTATTGATTGTCGTGCTATTTAATGGATTGTTTGGGCTTCACTCGTGGCTAAATAATTATAGCCACACAGGCCTATGTTCCAGGTTAAGCCGCGGTTTCCGAGGATGTTCTGTGAATGGGTGACCCTGACCATCAGTCAAAGCGAGTTTCCTTCGTGTCTCGGAAAGCGCGTAAAGCCGTTGGTCCCGGCTGTCATTTGTAGATCTTTGACAGTCGTTCAAAGTCTGACAACCAGTCTTCCCAAGGGGTATCGTATTACCCAGTAACTAGGTTGCATGTAAAATACTGATATCCAGCTGCTCCATCTGGTTCGACTGAAAGCCGAATCCAATATAGTTGGGAAAATGCTGGACAGATGATGTTTGGGCTTGACTAATGCAGGGACCGGTTGATTCTAAGGATGTAAGGATTTTTTTAGAAAACATGGCTTTGATCTTGGCCTCTTTATAGCCTAGAGGCAAAAGATGAGGCCTAAGGTCGATAAATTTGCGTTTAACAAACAGATAGTGAGGATAATGTCAATGTCATTCAAGCGCAGAAATAATTATCCCTGTCACACAGGTAGTGGTATTTCTAAATGTGTCTCTTTTGTGGTGCCACGTTCCTATAGTTATATCACGGTAGACTATGAGCATTTGTTTTGCTTCAGTTTGGAGTTTGTTGACTCAAGCCGCTGGCTCCTATCGATCTGTACCTACCAGGTGTAACCCAGTAACAACTTCATATTATTGAACTACAAGATTAATGTTTGTAGACCTGTCTGTGTATTTACCGCGTGATTGATTAAGGACGAAGGTGAGTTATAGACTTACTAATAAATACGGGTAAAATTACTAGTTATTAGTCGCCTTAGAGTTAAGACACAGAACACCACACTTGGATGTGTGTGAAAGATGTCTGACGGCGCCTCGTGTTCCACGCGCGCCTCTAGAAGCTGTCAGCTAACTGATGGGCACTCCTATAGGGTCTAACGTCCGCCGAGGTTGTGGGACTGTCTAAGCAGGGTATGGACCTGGTGTGCAAAGGATATCCGAATGAACAGGTATGACTTTTAGTCAGTAAAAGTCTGACAGCCCCTTCTGCTTCATCCAGGGCGGGAGGAATTATTTGATAGTTTTAGCAACCCTCAAATAAAAACTTTTGGGACAACCCACCACACTATTCCCAAACCACTGCAACTCCTGAAAGCCTTACTCCTTTTCTTCTCCTCCACTATTTTTTTCTGATTAATTTCTTTGCAGGATCCAAGACAGGTAAATTCATTCTCCGGGACACGTCAAGCTTCATTGTCTCGGCGCTTTGCCACTGTTGATTCTGGCTTTCAAAAAAATGTTAGTCTTCTTTAGTTATAGCCAGTCTATTCGAATGTATGTTGTGCAGAATAATAATGCCGACCTGAAAACACACGTATTCCTTAAATGGATTAAATCAAGCCGTATGGTTTTTTTCCGTGGGATATTAATCGAACTTCCATACGAGCAACACTACGGCACATAAGTAAGTCCTTAAGAAGTACTAAAGCAATATTTATAAATTCTACTTCGGTTCGGTTTTCACGTACAATAACCCGTAAATCCCATCAAACTTTCCATTTAAAAACCTCAATTCAATCCGTAATATCGGAAATTCGATGCAAATACTTGAATAGTGGACCACAAGTTTTCGAAACTGCCTTCACACAAACGTCTTACGTATCAACTTTTAAAGTTGTAAAGGTCGACGGAGGTCAATCGACACTGTCGTTAGTGCGCAATAATGTTAGCGTTCACAGGATATTTCAATATCGTTGAGTTTAACTTTATGGGCAAGTTTGTTGGATATTAGAAGTTAATGTTGTCGGTGTTTAGTAGTTGGCGATACAATGGAATATTCCTTACGTAATTATAAGGCAACAGCGGTGTGTATTTGATCAAATTTTAGGATATTTGGGGCTCGTAACAGGTCGCATTCTGTGGTTTTTGCCACTTGAGAAAATAGCGTGAGTTTCTGTGTGTACCTAAATACGTAATTGTAAATAAAGGTGTTAACAAACTTCTTTTTTTCAGTTATTGTCAGCAGCCTGAAAGTGACCGGATTGTAAAATTCAAATAATCAGTCAGTCTATGAAAAATATTGGTATTCAAGTGAACCAACTGGAATAGAAAGTGACCCGAAAGTGGATCGCTAGACCTATATTCCCAATAGTATTATTGGGAATATAGGTCTTTTTTCTTTTTTTTTTTGGCGTGGTAAAATCATCAAATGAGTCCTCCAACACCGGGCAGGGCGGGAGGGACTGTCAGACTTCTACTGACTAAAATCCACGGTGTCCTTCATAGCCTGTTATGTTCCGGGGTTACGGTAAGGGAATAATCCCGCAGGGCAGACCCCGGCAGGCTTTGGCCCTCTGAGAGGGGGGCCCCGTCATTATGCTGACGCTCTTTGAGGCGCGCGTGGGACACAACGCGCCGTCGACCCGGGCATGGTCCTTGGTCGGGCAGCAAGTTGCCCTTTACTCGCTGCCCGCATGCCCATTGGGAATATAGGTCTAGCGATCCACTTTCGGGTCACTTTCTATATAGTACATTTACAGCATTTACTATATTATAGTAAATGTTGCTTTTCTATTCCGAGTTTTAGCTAATTAAGCAGACGACTTCTTGAAAACATAGCACAGTGATAAATGATAGTAAACTATAATTTATCAATAAAATTTTGACACGAAATTGAAGCAACGAAACGTTTTATTGATCGGTGACATACTAACCTTTGCCTCAAGTAAAACTTTGGTCAAATACCTGCGACAGCTAATTATTATTCTGTGTCATGTTATTTTTGAACTCAAGAAACACTGATGATTATTTTAATCAAACGCAAGTGAACACATCCATGGAAAGGGTCAGACGTTTATATGTATCGAAATATAAATCAAAGATTATAGACTTATAAAAAAGTATTATTTTAATCGGCACAGATGAGGGAATCACAAAACGCTCTGTTGCCGCAATTATAATCATTCGGCTTGGTAACTATCGATATGGCCAGTTGGCTATATCATTCTAAAAATACTATCGAAACGAATGATGTTCCAACCTGAATGAACCACCCAATCGGCACAAACCGACTGAAGCAGAACATGTGCAATAAATCTTTCGGGTCGGCTTTTAGTTGGACTACCAAACCGACGATACCAGCCCAATTATCATACTCTTGATACTCATATTACTCGTATTGTAACATAAGTTTGATGCAAATCATAACAATTTATTTCAATTAAATCTTTTCTCAAGCAAATTATGAACATTTAAATAAAAGTATTAATAAAAATCACATAATAACCACATAATCGCGCTTGTAAAGGTTTCGATGTAATAGGGGTAAACCAGTAAACCTATCAATAAAATAAACACAAAACTTCACAACATAATTATTCTTACGTACTAGGTATACATTTCTATACAAAGGTATATTTTAACTCGTACGAAGGCACTTCCTATTATTTTGGGCAGCCTTGAACTCTTACCGTTTAGAACGATATCCATAAAGCGTGGGTGATATGATACCTATACAACTTTAATATATGTAGGTTCTACGTAGATATTTTGTTTTTGTTTGAAAGGTCGAGCAAAGTTTGAAATGTTTACGAAACTATGGTTTCATGAATGTTGTGGGCCGTGTAAGGATTCGTTTATAGAGAATTGAGACTTTTTTCAGATGTGTTTTTTAAGAAATGTAAGACCAGAAGCGCAAGTATTTATTCTACGAAGAAGTTGAAGTATTACGCTGTAAAAATTGTGTGGTAAATAAAAAAGTACCTCTCTCTCTTAAACTGAACATCACGGAACTAATTTTATCTATCAAATTAACATGAAAGTCCCTGTTCACTTCACGTCACAAATGTCATTCTAGGGCAAAAGTGGTCCACTTTGGCCCTAGATTGACAAAACTGGAAATTATGGGGCGAGGCCTTTGCCCAGCAGTGATACAGGATAGCATGTTTAATATAATACGGACAGACAACAAAGTGATTCTGTAGGGTTTTGTTTTTCTTTTATGGTACGGAACCCCTAAAAATGATAAATTTACCGACACTTTCTGAAGAAGAATTTTATCAGAGAATTTCAACCAATCCGAATAAACATGAGGAGTTTTCCAAACTGTGATCTCGTACGGGAAAATCTAGTTTGAAAGGTATTTTCGAATGCGGCAACACTTCCTTCTCACAGAGTTAGCTCACAATGCAATAAGTTTGAGTCCGTTTGTGGTTCACCGGGTTCCGAGCTCGTACAGTGTGCATGTGGACTTATCACATATTCTGTGGGTATATAAGAAAGGGATTTTGTATGAGATTTTGCTTGGCTATGCTACTTGGTGTTAGATTATTCTGATTAGATGTTAGATTGATTTAGTTTTTGTTTTTTTTACTGCAATCTTGCTGTAGAGGAAGATAAGGTCGTGATCGACTGTGTCGCTGGTTCGATCCCATCAGAACAAATATTTGTATTACCTACCAAATAGTTGTTCGGGGTCTGGCTGTTTGTATAACTGTGTTTCTATTTCTACAAACATAGACATAGATGAGAAATTCCTTGCGCCCATAAAAAATATAGAAAAGCAATACGGAATGAAACATTTAAGGTGTATAAAATTTCATTGTTGTCACGTCTTTGTGTGTGACTGATTGTGACGTGTTCCAGGAACTGGTTACAAAATAAACATTATCTTTAATTAACAAATACATTAAGAGCGGGTACACATTGGGCGTTTTGAAACGCGCGTTTTGAGAACCCCGAATTCTATTGAAGTGTACACATACAAGCGCGCGTCAATCGCGCGTTTAAATTTTTTCGTTAGAACGCGCGTTGCTTGGGCGTCAGCTGCGTGCTTTGAGATATAATGAGAAGCCATTTTGTTGTACATTTCAACGCGCGCTTTTGTGTAGAGAGGACGCACTTTTCGAAAATGGAGATCGAGCATTTTGATACTGATTTCTTTATAGCGCGCGCGCTGAACGCCCGCCGTGCTAAGCGCGGTGTATGTACGCGACCAACGCGCGTTCAACGCAACGCCGAGCGCCCAGTATGTACTAGCTCTTACAATATCTAAATATTATCAATGTACAAATACTAGGTACATTATAATAGTTCGCGTGGCTTTTTTGTTGATACGAAATTTGCGTAAATAACGACGCATTTACTGTTCATAAAAATATTATTCGTTAAACCACAGTTTTATTTGTAAAACTGACATACACGTGTGGCTGCTATGTACAAATAAACTGAAACATCAACTGTATGAATTATTTGTAACTTAATTATGAAACTTTCACAGTTTCACGGATGTAAAAAAAGTCTAATATTTGTATTTCTCTTTTTTCAGATATTTGAGTGAGGAAAAAACGACCCTATGTAAGTTTTATTTTATATTATGAACTCTTCATAGTTTAATCCAAAAACTCCTTGTTTTTCCACACAGTAGGTTTTTCGGCAAATGTGATATCGTTAGAAGCGTCTTGATTCATTGCAAAAACAATAACTTTTTAAATGAGTAACCATAGAGTTTCTTGCCGGTTTTTCTCCAAGGAAACGATTAGCCTGAACCGTGCTGATTTTTAGATGTTGTATTAGTGCCTGTTAAGTCCCATCGTATAAAACCACTTTGATTTTGGTTGTTATATAAAATAAATTTAGAGGCTATGGCAACTTCACACTAAATTAAAGAAAAAGGAAATGTATGCAATGTTATTATTTTCAGGGCGGTATTACGACATTGTGAAATTTTAATTATTATCAAACGAATAGATACAAATAAATGTTAATACTCGCAACAGGCGTATTTATACGACCACATATAAGTATTTACAATTTTACAAGTACATGGACGAGGCGAAAGGCATACATATGCAACTTAGCAGGTGACGTTCTGTAGGTACTTTCTGTCTAAAAAGCTTGAATTTATGTGTGTATGCATTCGGAAAGACGCTTCGTTGTGTAAAAAATGAAGAAAGCTACTTACATTCTTTTCAAAAACTTCCCTCTAAAGGTCTGAGATGCACAACATTTTACTCTCTCAAAACATATTTACGAACAAGAGCCGGGGAGGAGAGTACACTCACGAGCAATTATATGTATATGTTACGGCTAATACCCGAAGTGCGGTTACACCTAGGTTTAACCGGCTAAACCTAGGTGTAACCGATCACATGCGGTTAAACCTAGGTGTGTCCTAATTATCTACGGTTAGAACTAGGTTTAGCTGGTTAGACCTAGGTCTAACCTCGGGACTTGCTGGCACCCCGACTCGGACAGTTTAGGTTAGAAGAGGATCATCCTCTTCGTGGTTATGTATTTTTAAATCACGCAGAAGTAGGAGCCCCGCGAAGCGGGGCTCCGTCGACTTGCTCCTGTGAAGGAAGGATACACCTAGATTTAACCGTATGTGGTCGGTTACACCTAGGTTTAGCCGGTTAAACCTAGGTGTAACCGCACTTCGGGTATTAGCCGTAACATATACATTTCATCATCATCATCATCATCATCATCAGCCGGAGGACGTCCACTGCTGAACATAGGCCTCCCCCTTAGACCTAGATATACATTTGGCAGATTTCAAAAGCGATGTTCTCCTACCATATTGATAAACCTTAACGTTTTCAGGAATGTTATATTTTGGAAGTCCTGTCATTGCGAAATACGTCTTATTTCGAAGTAGAAACCAACATTTCTCGAAAAAAATAGGCTCTTGAATTTTGTTAAGTGTAAACTTTTTATTGTTCGTGACTGTACACGAACGAGTATTCCGCGCACAATATAATGTCAGTTTATTGAGGCGTGCCATACGTTACATATCTCTGGAGCGGGCGAGGCGGAAAATACATAACATATAGAATGTACGAATTTGTTAACACGTTTGCTTAGTAGGATCTTTAAAAGGCTATATTCGTAAAGAGGGAGACCTTTTCGTATGTCTCGAGAGTACTAATTATTTTGTGGTCTAAACTTAAAACTAGGCCTTATATATTGTAGCATATTTTTGAACTAGTTTGGATATTTTAGTATGTTATAAACAAAGAGATCGTATATAGTTTAATGTCTTTGGTTATAAATTAATTAACACGTATTTTGTTTTATTTTAAAATTAATAATTCAAGTTATTTGAAGATGATTGTTTTGAGACAGATTTTTACATTTTATGGTCACGTGGCAAATATTACATGGATTACAGGTCTGTCTTAAACCAGCAACGCGTCAACTGTAATGTAAAGGGTAATTGAACCCACACTGAGTTTAGTCAGTACGAGTACAAGCCCTCCACCACTCATTTGATGACATCTAATCTCAAAAATCTAATAAAGTGTCGTAACAGATAATTAATAATTATACACAAGCAGAAGCTACTTTATATTATTGTTCTTATAAAACTTATTTCACCCACTATTTTTACTTAAAATATTTTTAATGCAGCGATTAACAAATCCAAACTAAAAAAGAAATAGGCAAGGAAACTACACTTAGTATACACACATACGGGTTAACACATTACCCTCATTTTGGGCTGTAATCGAGTAAAAAGTACACAATACAAAAGAAGGAAACGGTAACGTCTCTATAATAATGCGATTGACACTTAAAGCCCGCCAAACACCTTGCGATCAATCGCCTTTTATGTGCTTATGTCATGACACCGATCTATTTTATGTTGCGGTCGGTAAATTGGATGGGGAATGGCACATTTTACTGTTTTTAATCATCATCAAGAAGCAATGAATCTAGTTATAATATGGGCCTATGCACACCACGTGTTTTAAACGCCAGTCGACGCGTGTTTTTGAAACGCGCGGCACCGCGACCGGTGCGTCTTTATCGATAGAAACGCGCGGCACTGCACCGGCGCGTCTGTATCGCCGGTGCCACGCGTTTGTTATTAATACAGGTGTTCAAAAGGTCTATAGGCTGCGTCTGACTTGCGTGTGTATCGCGTCTGTATTGTTACAAACGCGAGTCAACGGCGCGTTTAAAACATGTGGTGGGCCTAGGTTCTAGTATGGCTAGACTCGGAGTGGAACGATTTATTTTCCAGATTAGGGAGATTACCTCGGTCCCGGAGCGTAAAGAGTCAAGTCTGACAGTCCTTTCCACTTCCTTCTAAACCTCAAATAAAAAAAAAAACACTAAAAGGAGAAGACACTTAGGCCTCAAAGAAGGAACTCCTCCGCATCGCTGTTATCCGGGAACGTGCCCAAACCTTGTTAGTTTTAAAATTAAATTCTATTTTAAACCATAGTAACTAACTGGCTTCATGGCATCGCACTCTGACACGTGGATTCCTTTTTGTTTTTAATTCCATCTCCATGTCGTTAACGGGAGCTAAATTAGATTTCTAAAAATAAAAACCTATTCGTTTGCAGACTTTGATGGAGGCTGTATGGTATTATGTAGTTTTCCAAAAACCCGGTGTTTTTATTTTAATCTGATATTAATGCCATTCGCCTTATATGTTTTTTTTCTGTTTTGTTACGTAGTAAAATCATCGAATGAGTCCTCCCACCCAGGGCAGACTCGTACTGGCTAAAATCCATGGTATTCTTCAATAGCCCTTTACGTTTCGGAGCTTCGGTTACCGATGAGCCAGTGCCGCGACCCAGGCAGTCACCTTATACGGGCCCAGTCTGTATGTTGACTGGAACACGACGCGTTAACTTTTCGGGCCTAGTCATTGATTGGACGGCGTGCTGGAGCACGAGGTCTGCCTCTCTCTCATGTATTCCACTTCCTCTTTCAGAGGCATTATCAATTTGGTGAAATCCGAACGTCTCGTACCACAGAATCCGATCAGGAACTTCTCGAAACTACCGGGTCCGGTGAGGACCTGGGTCAGGCTCAAGGTGACGACGCTACGACGCATGTTCAGTCACTAATCGATGAATGGTATTTCTGCTGATTGCAGTGTGTCTTGCGACCGACGACAATTTCCATTTTTTTTTAACATGTTGCCCCACACTAGGATTTTCTCCTGTTTCGTGGGTGCGTTTACAAACATATAAACTCAAATATACGGACACCCAGACTAGGAACAAGTATTTGTAGGTCATACAAATATTTATTCCGTGCGAGAATCGATCCCGCGAAACGCTGCACAGCAGTCCAATCGCTAAGCCACTGCGCTAAGCGTGTCGTCTTCTCTTTTCATCTTGATCTTTTTTTTTTTTTTACATTCATGTGACACCTATGGCAGAAAAAAACCTTGCATAAAAAACGAATTGCTAGTTTAACATAATTCTATTAAGGCTCCATAGTACTCGTACTTCAATATAATCTTACTCGCTCGCACTTGCACGTACCACGCACTATTGCTTGCTCTTTCTTTTAGCTATCAAAAAAAAGAGAAAATTAAAAAAAAAATAACATAAGACCCGTTTTACTGTTCAGTTATTATAAAAAGTTTCATGATATAATTTTAAGTATTTTATGATTGCCAGCGGTTTATTGTTCAATTTAGAGGTAACTTTGGGATTTTTTTCTATCGAAAAAATTGTATGGAATCATGTTTTCGCCAAACATAAGACCTAACATTAATCCTCAACTTTACCATATTATATGTATTTCAAAATTAATGCTGCAGTATTTTTGACGTATCACAGGATTCTGCTAAGCCATTTGAGGTAGTATAACCTCTTAACACTGGGTTCTAAACGTAACAACTAAAGAGGAGGGGATGAGGATCATTCACAGTGTCATTACTATTTCATGCACATCACAATCACTAATTAAAACCGATGCAAACTGAATGTGTAATGGCGACACGTGATTGCTATCAAGTAAACACGTTAATAATGTGGCTTCACAGAGTATCTGGTGACACGGAAATCTGACATACAAACACGAATACAAGAAACTTAGTTATTAATATTCGTATTACTAGGTTATGTTCGCGACTTTGCCCACGCGATGATGATTTTGGCAACAGAGTATTTGAATCTTCAATCAATCGACATATTTTTTAGCAGCAGACAAAACGTGGGCATGCGGGCAGCGAGTAAAGGGCAACTCGCTGCCCGACCAAGGACCATGCCCGGGTCGACGGCGCGTTGTGTCCCACGCGCGCCTCAAAGAGCGTCAGCATAATGACGGGGCCCCCTCTCAGAGGGGTCAAAGCCTGCCGGGGTCGCGGGATTATTTCCTTACCGTGACCCCGGAACATAACAGGCTACTGAAGGACACCGTGGATTTTAGTCTGTAGAAGTCTGACAGTCCCTCCCGCCCTGCCCGGGGTTAGGACTCATTTGATGATTTTACCACGCTAAAAAAAAAAAGCAGACAAAATGTGATTGAGAACACGGTTGGCGCAGTGAGCTGAGCGATCGACGGCTGCGCAGCTTGTAGCGGGTTCAATTCCCGCACAAAACTAATATTTGTATGATCTGCGAGTAGTTGTTCCGGGTCTGGGTGTTTGTGTATGTGAGTTTCTATGTTTGTAAACGAACCCACGATACAGGAAGAAATTTCTAGTGTGGAGCAACGTTGCATTAAAAAAAAAGGTTCGATTTTCCCATAGATTCCATTTTACCATCACCATCAGCCTATTAATATTCCCACTGCTGGGACATAGGCCTCCTCTCTGTGAGAGGGAGTGGGCCATAATCCACCACGCTGGCCCAGTGCGGGTTGGTAGATGTCACATGTCTTCGAATTTTCGGTTCTAGCTCATGCCGTTTCAATGACTTTCCAACTAAAATGAATGTTGAGAGTTTCCTCACGATGTTTTCATTCACCGTTTTGAGAGCAGTGGTGATGAAACATTACACAAAGGATTGCGCCTGGCGGGGTTCGAACCCACGACCTACAACTCGTAAGTCGGGACCAATGCCACTGGGCCACCACTGCTCCATATTCCATATGGCAAGATTCCATATGGCAACAGCAATCTGTGACGTCACTAACTAGTTAATTACTTTCTTAATATTACTATATTTAAAATAGGCTCGCGTATGATCACTCTCTCGCCTGATGGTAAACAGTGATGACGTCGACAGTGAAGAACGTTGGAAGTAACCTGTTCACTTTTAAATTCAAAATTACATCAGGAACTAGGGCTGTGCCCGCGACTTCGTTCGCGTGGATGTCGGAACTTAACAATGTATTTTTTATAAAATTGACAAATTTTCATAGAAACTTTCATCCCCTATTTTATCTTCTTGGGGGTAGGATTGATCAAAATCCTTTCTTAGCGAATGCCTACGTCATAACATCTACCTGCATGCCAAATTTCAGCCTGATCCTGTGCGTTGATAGATCACTATGTCAGTCACCTTTGAGTTATATACTCGTATATTTACATATCAAACTCTATCTGGAACTCAGACTCTAGGAGATAATTCCACCCCTTAGCTGTGAGCACAATGAAATGAGGACGTTATTCCCAAAGAATAGCAACTAAATACAATTAAAAACAAACCATTTACGGGAGTTTCAATGACTTTCCAACTAAAATGAATGTTGAGAGCTTGGAAAATGTAACGTAGAACCACAAAATAAAGTTGAAATACAAAATGTTACCGTAAAGCTCCGAATACTACCCTTAAACTAAGTAATGGAGGGTATTACTTAGCTCATAACAGGACTACTTTGTACAAGTTTCGTGAAATTAAAGATACGGTCGTTTTATTTAGTGTTTTGGTTTGAATTTACATTTTTATAATGTGGAGTTATTAAAGTACAGAAAACGTATTTAATATGGGTTATATTAGAAGCATTCGTTCGGAGGAACTTTTCAAAATTCTGTTTTCCAGGCACGTATTAAATATTCATTGAATACAATGGGGTTACTAAGTTGCTACGTCGTAGCACGCGGCGTAGTAGCACATGCTACGGCGTAGCAGAGACGTTCGTAGCGAGGCAGCTCAGACATTTCTCGTGGATTCAGCTATATTATTTCAATAAAAATTTTTGTTACTAACCAAAATATACCACTTAGTTTCTTGTTAATATAAACCCCAATTACCAAAAAAATCCAAAGATGTTAGAAGAAATGTAAATTTCCAGTTCAAATAATTTCAAAATTTAAATTGATATCTGACCTCCACTTAGTAATGAGAAGTAAGGATAAAAGGGAAGTATAAAAGCAATTTCAAGAGCTTCATTTGAAAATGAAATCTTGAATTTCTGGTCCCTTCGTTAATTAAATCAATTACTGATTGAATTCTGCGTAATTGGGTGAGATCTTCCTAATTATTTTGATTCCTTCATTGCGTTTGGTGTTTTTAGAGTATCAATCTCAAAACTTTTACAGTATATTCACTCAAATAGGCCTTCTTCTCCGTGCTTGCGCATTGAGTAATTAGCTCTATATAATGTTCCCACTACTGGGACACTCTGGGTCTCCTCTTTGAAACAGGGATAGGGCTGTAATCCACCACGCGGGCCCAGTGGGGGTTGGAAGTGTCACATGTCTCTCAGAGAGGAGCCTGTGTCCCAGCAGTGGGAACATTTATGGGCTGATGTTGTTGGTGTTAATTTAACACCAACAACATCAGCCAATAAATGTTATGTACAGTGTATTGCCGATTCTGCCGAGGAGCTCGTGGCTATATAACTACAGCCGCACAGGCCGATCTTCCGGGTTAAGCCGCGCTTGCCGAGGTTGGTCTGTGGATGGGTGACCATCTGTTATAGCGAGTTTCCTCCGTGCCTCGGAAAGCACGTAAAGCCGTTGGTCCCGGCTGTCATTTGTAGATCTTTGACAGTCGTTACTATTAGTCAGAAGCTCTAAAAGTCTGACAACCAGTCTTATCATGGGGTATCGTATTACCCAGTTACTGGGTTGTGGAGGTCTGATAGGCAGTCGCTCCATGTAAAATACTGATATTCAGCTGAATCTGGTTCGACTGGAAGCCGACCCCAATATAGTTGGGAAAAGGCTAGGGAGATGATGACAGTGTATTGCCGATTCTAACAGTGTTAAAACAGCCAGAATCGGCAATACGTATAGAATAAATAATTGTTCGAACTTGTAAAACACACGCGGTTTGATTTGTCCCCTTGTCGTTTTCCATACATTTTACACACTTGTTAGACACATCGCCATTGACACCATTCAATAATAGTACATTATGATATAAGTGCGGTAAGTTGATAATTACAGCTGAGGCGATATTGCTAGCACGAGCCGTAAGGTGAGTGCTTTAAGAAAGCAGAGGCTGTAATTATCAAACCGCACGTATGTCATACGACGTATTATAACACATTTGTGAGTAAATAAATAAAATAATAACAGCAAAAAGAAAAAGCACGCGGAATAATTTTTACTTTTTCACAAATTAGCGATGCGCGCATCAGCGTCTTTTGTTTATGGCAACGGCACAAAAACAGCCAGTATTACTAATAAAGTAAATTCATACTTTTGTGTTTTTATTACAAATAAATGGTTGTAATTAATTGTCAAAATTAAGAATAAAATGTTTATTTATTATATTTCATCTCCCAAAGTTAATTTTATTCATAAAACGTTGACGACTTTTCTGACATAAAAACTCTTTGCTAAGATTTAAAAACAGTACCGTTCATTTTAGACGGAGCATCTTGATAAACCGTGCGTTTTACTTTACCATTACGCACTAGTGCGTTTTACTTTACCATTACGCACTAGTGCGTTTTACTTTACCATTACGCACTAGTGCGTTTTACTTTACCATTACGCACTAGTGCGTAATAAGATACATTACGATACTGAAATAGGTGCAGTAAGAGACCTTTTACGAGCAAATGTGTTATAAAATATATTTCTGTGATCTTCCTATTTTTAAACAGAACAGAAACTGACTGTTTTGTAATTAATTCCAAGAAAATCTCAAAATACTAAATTTCTATCTGTAATTGGCAATGTTTAAATAAACTTGTTGCGAAAATTGCTCGAAGAAAGATCCCCGTTTAAGCCTCAAGGTGGGAAATAGGGTGAGGTAATAAAATTTTATGTTCTTAATAGGTGTCCGCGGAGCTATAGACAGGCTAAGCTTGGTTTCTTTAAATAAAATATCTAAGAAAGATATCCCTTTAATAAAATGTACTTAAGATAGATTTTCTTGTGAATATCACATTGTTTGGATTTCTTTTTGTGTGGATTTAGGGATCCTGCTGTTGTTTTTGAAAATATGCTTTTTATTTATCTACCTGTCTAACTTGCATATACAATTAAAAACAATATAATAACCTGAACTTACTAGTAACTAACTATTTTGTTTCAAACTAAAAAAAAAACTGGGCTAATAGGCAAGACATTATACAGATGACAGTTATTATTTTTATAAGTTTGCAATAGATTCAATAAAATTGCACAAACGGTTACCGGCTATGATAAAGTTCTAAAGTAGAATCGTGTCTCTTTGTAGGGCTTAGTGCGGATTGGTAGATATTACACAATATGTCTTCGAGTTTTTTTCTAGGACATGCCAGTTTCCTCACGACGTTTTCCTTCACCGTTTTGAGAGCAGGGGTGATGAAATAAATTACACAAAGTAATGCGCCTGGCCGTGTTCGAACCCACGACCTACAACTCGTAAGTCGGGACTGTTGAGGACACCAATGTTGTCCACTTTGTTCACCCAGGTGATATCACCCAGGTGAACAAAGTGGAATAAACCATACCAATGGGCCACCATTGTAAGCACATAGCTGAAAACATTAGTATAAGCCGAAGCATTGAAGAAAGGATTCTAAAATGGCGGCTTGTACTTGCGTTGACAGATACTACAGTCAGTATATAAGATTTCAAATTAAAGATTTTTTCAAATTAAAAATAATTATAACAAGACTGGGTCACAATAATTTCTTAAACTTAACCTAACAATAAAACAAAATTAAAACAACAATAATCAACAGGTAACAACGGAAATATAACAAAAAACTAAGGTAAATATTCTCAAAAAAGATCACTGAGCGCGTCAAGACATCAAGACTAATTTTTTTTCTGCTTACGCTACTCGCGGGAGTGAGTATAGACGGCACTAGTGTGCGAGCGAGAAAACACGATAAGCGCCGCCATTTAAGAATCCTTTCTTCAATGAACCAGGTTATATACATTTTCACCCTAATCTACCAGTTAATCTTACTAAAATTGAACCTCTAAAGTCTAATCCAATTGGCACAGAATTAAACAATTTAATTCTCCACGAGTATCGTTTTAAGCTGGTCCCGCGGGTCCCTAGCCGCGCCATTCCGGAGTGAATTTGTAAGTTCTATTAGGTTACGAGCTCGCGACACGTGACAACGTCTCCGCCATTATCTAAAGTGCATCCACGATACTATACCGAGCCACTGATGTAGCCATGGAAGGAGTGTTACGTTTTTCTTTATTTATATTCTATACTAGCACTTCGCCCGCGACTTCGACCGCGGGTATTAAAACATAGCCTTTTACTCGCAGATAATGTAGCTTTCTAATGGTGGAAGAATTTTTAAAATCGGTCCAGTAGTTTTTGAGTTATCCATTAAAAACAATCAAATTTTTCCTCTTTATAATATTAGTGTAGACTAGTATAGCAGTGGTGGCCCAGTGGTATCACCCTCTCGACTTAAAAACTGTAGGAAACCGGCATGTCCTGGAACTAAAAATTCCAATACAGGGTGAATTTTTTAACGGGCGTGGATGGCTATATCCGAAATTATAAGATAAGGAATATAAAAAAAGAAGTCTCGAGGCCGGTTTCGACGAAAACTAAAACTGCGTCATTGAATTTTACGAATTTTACAAAAATCAATAATTCTGGCCAGGAATCGAACCAGCTGATTTTGAAAAAAATCAACCCCTGTATTATTAAATTATTCGATATTGTTGCTTATTATCAAATTCTGGGAAATAATCATATTATACGGCACATTTAAGGAAATAGCTGTTGACCAATCGGTTAAATCTTTTCGAGACCTACTTTCAGTGAATCGTGTCTAATCATTCCGATCCGAATATGTGTGAAGGACGCTGTGCTTGGTTATTCAATCTATCAGAAACACTAACTTCACAATTGTGATTGTATTCACTTACATCTAATCTTATATCTTTAAACGAGCAATTCTTGTATATTTATATACAATCAGGATCTCGGAAACGGCTTCATGAAAGTTACAGATTAGGGGTTTTTCGGCTCAAGGAATCGATTTATCAAGGTCCCAGGTTCGAGAAAAGCTCGGTTCCCAAGATATAGACATTTTAAAAACCGAGCGAAGCTCGGTCAACCAGATATTTAACCGACGAAAAAAAAAGGAGGAGGTTCTCAATTCGACATGTATATTTTTTTTTTTTATTTTTTTTTTTTTTTTTTTATGTATGACCACGCATAACTTTTCCTAACGTGGTCCGATTTCAAAAATTCTTTTTTTGTTAGAAAGAGTATACCTCAAAGTTGGTCCCATTTAAATTTCAAAACTAAAATCGGCCTCTAAGGGCAGAAAAAAAGGAATTAATTGTCAATCTTCCTACAGAATTTTCAATTATGAACCGATTCTGTTGAAATAAAGTTAACAATTGTAGTTCTGAGGACAATATTATATAGCAGAGATGTGGAGAACATAACATGATGGCGTCACCATCATCAGATCAACTCCAGATCCCTGTTATTTTGTGAAGTCAGTCCCAAGAGTTCCTTAACAGTTAACAACAGCTATATCGTGTTTGGGCTCATTTCACTCAGCTTGATGAGAACTTTAGACCTAGCTGAGGTATCATTGCCATCGAGGGTCTGAGGATGGTGACGGATAGCAGGGGCAAGAGGTCCTCAACAGTTAACAGCACCTTTATCGTGTTTGGGCTCATTTCACTAGTCTTCATGAAAACTTTATACCTAGCTGGGGTATAATTGTCATCGAGGGTCTGAGGATGGTGACAGAGAGCAGTAGCAAGAGATCCTTAACAGTTAACAGCAATTATACGTATTTGGGCTCATTTCACTCATAATGATGAGAACTTTAGACGTAGCTGGGGTATGACAGTCGTTGAGAGTTTTTAGTTACAGAAATTGACACGAGATAGGAAACTCAAAAGTAAAAAATAAGTCCTTTTTAAAAAAAAATTCAAACCGACGAAACATCGAACTGAAAAGCAAAAAATAAATTTTGAGGCGGCGCCAAAGAAACAATCAACGAATAGCTACGACGAGCTATTCAACCACGACAAGCTATACAACGAGCTATTCTGCTCTTCAAATAGTTAATTTATATGTTTGTTTGTTTGGCTTTTCTTTGGATCGTGTAAGTTGGAAGTCATGGGGAGAGGCCTTTGCTCAGCAGTGGGATGATGTAGGCTAGCAGTATCAGTATCAGTATCAGTTTGTTTGGCGCCGCCTCAAAATTTATTTTTTGCTTTTCAGTTCGATGTTTCGTCGGTTTGAATTTTTTTTTAAAAAGGACTTATTTATAATTATCTTTAACATTGTTTTAAAATAAATTGAACACATCAATCACTACAATACAAAAAGCCCATCTTTAAAGAAAACAATGTTTTTTGTAATGATTAATTCTTTTTTTCAATAAAACCTGATAAATAGTTTTGCTGAACAATATCATAATTTGCTTAATTTTACGACTATAATCCCTAAAGGCTTAGGCAGAGCTGCATTTATTAGTAAATGGTACAGGGGCGAGCCTCACAACCCAATTCTGGACACAATGGCTGCTAATGAGATTTTCCAGAAGGGAAATCCAAATAATATTTACCGTTACCAGAGTTACAAATCACGGTGATTTATAATCTATCTAATATTATAACTGTGTAAGTCTAAGTGAATAAATAGATGATCGGTACTCAATCACATCAAAATAGGTAAACGGATCAAAAATGTAGGAAAAAAAATGTCTCACAGACTTTTTTTTTTCGTGTTACAATCATCAAATAAAATAAATAACATTCCACAACTATCACATATCGCCATCTAGTCCCGAGCTAAGCAGAGCTTGTGTTATAGGTACTAGACAACTGATAAACATAGGTACCTTATATATATTTCTAAATACATAAATATTATAGATAAATTACACCCAGACACAGAACAAATCATCGTGCCCATCACACAAACATTTGTCCTGGGTGGGAATCGAACCCACGACCTCCGGCATAGCAGTCAGGGTCACTAACCATACACCAACAGGCCTGTAAAAAAAATGTCAAAAATGAGTCCTCCCATCCATACAGTCAGACTTGTACTGACTAAAATCCATGGTGATCTTTGGATAGTCCTTTCGACGGGTCACGGTAAGCTGAAGAGACTGTCCAGCGAACAAAGACATAGCTTATAGTCTAAATTTCTAGAATAACACTTAAAATACCGTTTATACCAGTTTTATGGTTCAATAGAATAATTTTCGAGTCAGACGCGGGTGAAGCCGTTAAAAACAGTACGTTAAAAAATTAAGGACTTTTTCAAAAGGTACTGAAACTTATTCGAAACGCCCATTGATTTCACTTGATCAACTCAGACGTGACACGAAACCGAGTCAACAACTTTCACAAATATAAAGTATGAAATTCAGATACGGGTACGTAAATACGATGTTTCTCCGCATGAACAACTCCATAGTCTCAGATTTGATTCGCGAGTGGGTCTGTATGTGTTTTGCCTTATGTGGAGAAAGGTTTCGAAGGATTATATTTAACTAGCTCGCTATTCACCCTTCGTTTTAGATAGTAAAATTATTAAAAGAGTCCTCCTGACATAAGTGGAGCGGTAGAAACAGATTCGTACTGACTAAAATCTGTCACTGTGTTACCACAATTGCCCTTTAAGTTTCAGGGTTTCAATTAGTTTTTAGACGGTCCCAAGACTAGCGATCCACCAAGGCCTCACCTAGGTGTAATTTTAAAATAAATATAACCCTTATTTTATATTTTATTTCAAAACTGAAGAATAATGTAGCTTTCTACCAACTTATTAATTTAACAGGGATTACTTCTTGCAAAGAAACCAACAAACTTTACCTCTTCATAATATTAGTAAAGATGTTGTTTTATCAATGTGACATTACGAGTCATTTAAGTGAAAGCGTGGCTGTGGGTGGAAACATTGAAATATGTTACGTACTGTAGTGTGTTCGATATTTGCACCTGCGACTTTGTTCTTTGTCGACAAAGTTTGGTTTCGTATTGTTCGGTAAAAGAAAGAAAGAATAAACAGAAATACAGGCACAATCTGTCATCTTTCTATAAAAGAATAGCTTTTGATCGTAGCGTTAATTTTCCTACAGGAACGTCAACACATTATTATTACGATAATATTATTCTACATTTATTATATTCTTGTGTTTGAGCCATATATTATTAGAAGAATCCGTTATTAGAATCTTACCGCTACTCATTTATGCCTTTGTCAAACTGACAGACGAACCGAATGCGTGGCGTAGCGTTTTTGTTTATAATAATAATGATATTCCACAACTATCACACAACGCCATCTAGTCCCAAGCTAAGCAGAGCTTGTGTTATGGGTACTAGACAACTGATAAACATACTTATATATTTCTAAATACATACATATTATAGATAAATTACACCCAGACACAGAACAAATGATCATGCTCATCACAAAAACATTTGTCCTGGGTGGGAATCGAACCCACGACCCCCGGCATAGCAGTCAGGGTCACTAACCACTAGACCAACAGGCCAGGTAATTTAAGGAATTGTTTGAAGCCTGTCACATAGACTATCGGATCGCTTTCGCATTTTATATGACATGATTCGGTTCGGTTCGCTATCGCCTGTCTGTTTGACAAAGGCCTTAAAGATTCTGCTAAAGCAGCCCTCTTAGATCACTGGTCTCCTGGACTTTCATGCAAACCCTTTCAGTCGTTTCTGTGTGAAAGATTAACTGACAGTGGCTGAGCGATTGGACGGCTGCGTGCCGCGGGTTCGACTCCCGCATGGGACAAATATTTGTATGATCTACAAGCAGTTGTTCCGGGTTTGTGTATATGAGTTTCAATTCACTCACGCACGATACAGAAGAAATTCCGACTATGGAATAATATTTTAAAAATATGTTGAGGAGATTGTGGACTGTATAATGACGACGCTGATGATTTCGGAAATACTGGTTTATTACAAAATTAAATATAACAGTAAAAAATCTGGACGGTGCGCGACGCGTACAATGCTTAGCTGATCGATTAGGTGGTTCGAGTGAGTAGCGAGCAGTGCGCTCCGGTCCGCGGTTGCGTCTTATATAGTTGTCTCCCCGCGCCGCGCCGTGCCCCCGCTGACGCCTGCCGCCGGTGCCGCCTCCGTCGTCGACGTCATCGGTCTCTTCGAGACGTTTCCAAACATCCTGCCCGGGTTGAAGCATTGTCTTCAATAGGTAAAGGACATATGTTGTTGAATGCCCTTGTAATGTTGCCCTTCTTGGTTTTGATCTCTGCCACCCTTGTGATGCCATCAGGACCGGGAAACACCTTGATGATACGGCCCATCCGCCATTGTAGTGGTGGTTGCGTTTTCTCTCTGATCAGAACTAATTGATTTAATTTAAGTTCACCTGTGGACGCATGCCATCTGGTTCTCTGCTGCAACATGACAACATATTCATAACTGAATCGGTTCCAAAAGTGTTGTCGGAGATGCTCGATTCTTTTGTAGCGATCCAATCGCGTGATGTTGATGGAGTGTACCTGTGGCTGAGAAACGGATATTAGCGGTCGTCCAATTAGGAAGTGAGAAGGAGTGAGAGCGGTAAAGTCGTCAGGTGACGAAGAAAGAGCAACAAGGGGACGGGAATTTAATATAGCCTCAATTTGGACTAAGTATGTGTTCATTTCTTCATATGTTAAATGAGAAGAATGAACAATAGTTTTCAAATGTTTTTTAGTAGATTTGACTGCGGCCTCTGTTATACCATTGAAATGTGGACTGTAAGGTGGAGTAAAGCTAAACTTTATACCGTCTTGTGCAAGATCGGTCTCTAAATTTGAATTAGATAAGAATTGTGCAAGCTCATTAAATACTCCTACAAACGCCGTGCCATTATCAGAGAGGATGCTGTGTGGTTTACCCCGACGAGCAACGAATCTTTTTAACGCGGCCAGATAAGCGTCTTTGGTGAGATCCGTCACAAGCTCCAGATGGACAGCCTTTACTGCCAAGCAGACAAACACACAGATATAAGACTTAATAAGTCTGGTACCTCTACCTTTACGGTCAGCTATAAGCATTGGTCCGGCGTAGTCGACACTACAATTATAAAATGGAAGTTCAAGTTGTGTCCTCGTACATGGTAGCTGACCCATGACTGGTTGCACCGCTTGAGTTCTAAATCTGAAACATTTGACACATTCTCTGAATATACCTTTAGATAGATTTCTGCCTCCTAAAGGCCAGTAAGTTTGACGAATGTGTGATAAAAGAAGTTGTGGCCCTGCGTGCATCAGTTTAAGATGTTCACAGCGAAATAATATTTTTGTTATGTGATGTTTACTATCTAGCAGTATCGGATGTTTAATGTCGTAACTGTAGTTAGCGTTACCTAATCTGCCACCTACGCGAATTACACCTTGATCATCTAAAAAAGGAGATAATGAAACAAGTCTATTTTTCCTAGATAACGGCTTTTTTAAACTAAGTGTTTTGTATTCGTCAGGAAACATTTCCATTTGACTAATACGTAGCATAACCGTAAATGCTTTCTGTAATTCATCACATGATAAATGACCACACAACTTGCCCTTAGGATTTTTTAAATTAAAAATGAACCTAAGTATGTAGGCAATAATACGTTTTGATTTGTTTATGTTTGATTTGTTACTAATCAAACGACTGATTACTGATTGAGTTGATTGATAGTTATCTAGTAAATGAACTTTAACTTCAGGTATGTTGGAATTTGAACCTATATTTGGCATTTTAGGCCAACGGTCTTCACCAAATTTTAAAAACTCAGGGCCCGACCACCACAATGAACAAGTGCCGATATGATCGGCCCTCAGCCCGCGAGATACTAAGTCCGCCGGGTTCTCCTTAGACGACACGTATCTCCATGAATGTTCCCCGGTACTTTCTTGTATCTCACTGACACGGTTGCGGACAAATGGTTTTAATTTATTTGGTGATGTAGATAACCAACAGAGAACTATCGTAGAATCACACCAATAATAGAATTTATTTATTTTAATAGTTAATGAGGCTAGTACCTTTGCACACAGTCTTGCTCCCAATAGGGCCCCACATAGTTCAAGGCGGGGTATGGTTGTATGTTTAATAGGAGCGACCTTATTCTTGGAAGTTAAAAGGTGAATGGTCGTTGTACCATCATTATTTAGGCAACGAACATATACACATGCCCCATACGCACATTCAGATGCATCTGTAAAAATGTGCAACTCAATTAATTTATAGTCAAAGTGAAACGCATGCCGTGGTACATTTAAATTATTCAAACACGGTAACGTAGTAACGAACGACAACCAACGTTCTTGAGTGTCATTAGAAACCGGTTCGTCCCACGAACATTTCTCTAACCATAATTTTTGCATTGTTATTTTTGCCAATACGACACATGGCCCCACTAGGCCTAAAGGGTCAAATATTTGGCTAATGCAAGATAAAATATAACGTTTAGTTATTTTATTAGTTGGAGGTAGATTTATAAAAAAAGTTAATTTATCTGAATCGCAAACCCAGTTTAAACCTAATATTTTAGAAGTGGTGGAATGTTGGTTACGATTTAAATCGAGTATGTTATTATCATTCTGATCAAGAGATGATAATATAACCTTCATCACCTGTGGGCTATTAGATTGCCATTTTCTTAATTTGAATTGAGCTGATGCGAGAATCGAACTCACCTCCTTGCATAATTGTATCGTGGCGGACTCAGTGTCACTGCCCCCGAGATAATCGTCTACGTACATGTCTCGTTGTATAGCTTGCTTTACGCCGTCATTTGAGGCTTCTGAAGCGAGACTTACGAGTGACTTCGTTGCTAAATATGGAGCCGAAGCTGTACCATAAGTAACTGTGTTAAGAACATATGTTTTAAGCGGTTCAAATTGATTAAATCTAAATAGGATTTTTTGTAAAGAGCGTTGAGATTTATTTAATTCTATAGCTCTGTACATTTTCTCAATATCCGCGGATACTACGTATCGATGTTGTCGAAAACGTAACAAAATAGAATAAAGATCGTCCTGCACAGTGGGACCGATCATTTGTAGGTGATTCAAAGAAATACCTGAAGTTGTCGCAGCTGACGCGTCAAACACAACTCTTAATTTAGTTGTAGTACTTTGCTCGCGCATAACACCGTGATGTGGTAAATAATAACTTATGTTATCATTTGAATTAATATCTTCAGACATGTGCCCTAATTGTAGGTACTCGCGCATAAATTCTAAATACCGACTTTTAAATAAGGGATCACGATCAAACCTACGTTCTAGCGAAAGAAATCGAACTTTCGCCATCTGGTATGAGTCACCTAATGCTTCGAGTGACTGTTTAAATGGCATTTTTACAATAAAACGCCCGTCTTTGCCACGAGTAGTAGTGCGTAAAAAATGTTCCTCACATGCACGTTCCTCGGCAGATAATGAATGTTTTTCTGATATTGAATCTAGTTCCCAGAACCGAGTGAGTTCAGGTTTTATTTCCTGAACGAAATTACATACTGGTTGGTCACGTGATAGACTAGGTTGTGCAATATACCCAGAGATAAGCCATCCTAATTTAGATTCGTATAATCTAGGTTGATATTTACCCAGATTGATTGTGTTAGTACCCAAAATATTCCAAAACTGTTCAGCACCTAGTAGTATGTCTACGCTTGACGGTTTATAATAATGAGGATCAGCTAGACAGATGCCCGATGGCATTGGAATAGTACTAATATCAATTAATGTTGATGGTAATGATTTAGTTATCTCAGGTAATACTAAACAATCTATTGTTGTTTTATAATTACCAGAGTAAGATTCTAATGTTAAGGAACAAGACTGTGTGCTTTTACAAGTTTGCTGGTTAATACCCGTTATTTTGGAGTTTACGTTACGTTTAAGTGAACCCAGCTTACCGCACAGCTCCTTAGTTATGAAATTTGCGGTACTACCGTTGTCCAGGAGTACCCTCGCCACGTGACTGCGGCCACTGCTGTCTCGCACCTTCACCCTCGCTGTGGAAAGCAATACGGTGGAAGAAGTAGTATTCTGTATGGCTTTGGCTGTTAAAGTAACATTATCCGTTATTTGATTGCTGGTAGGCGGCTCATTGTCTTTGTCCACGTGTAACAGTGTGTTATGTTTCGCCTTACAATACTTGCACCGAGCCCACAATTTACATTTATTCTCGGAATGGCCCGGGTTTAAACAATTAAGGCAAACTTTAAATTCTTTAGCCTTCTGATTACGTAAGTCTGAAGACAGTTTACGAAAATTATCACATTTAAATAAAGCATGACTTTGTTTACACATTGGACAGTTTGAACTCGAACCTTTATTACAATCATTTGATGTTACTGCAAAGCTTTTTTGTTTATTTAATTTATTGGTTGAGGTTTTGTTTTTATTAATTTCTGATTCCTCAACTGACTCTAACAAGTCTGCCCTATTATTTAAAAATGTTAAAAATTGAGACAATGTAGGTGCCTCGGATAAAGTATTTCTGAATTCTTCCCAATGAATATAAGTTTTAGTATCTAACTTCTGAGCCATTATATAAATAATTAAAATATCCCAGTGTTGCGTCGGTTGTCCTAGAATTGTTAAAGCTCTCAGATTTTTCGTAGTAATATCGACTAGATGACGTACTGATTTACTGGACTCTTTTTCTATTTGATCGACATTAAATAATGATTGAACATGATTATTCACCAAAAGACGATTATTATTATAACGTTTCGTCAATAGATCCCAAGCGATGCTATAGTTACCAGAATTAAAATCCAAGCTTCTAATAATTAAAGCAGCAGCACCTTTTAACGAGGACCTAAGGTAGTGAAATTTACTTATATCGTCCAACAATGTGTTCCTGTGTATTAATGAATCAAACGTGTCTCTAAACTCAAGCCAATGCTGATAGCTTCCATCAAAATGCGGTAGACTAATCTGAGGTAGTTTCACAACACTATGTTTAGACTGTGTGACGTCATTAATATCTGAAGCCTGTACGGAACTCACCAAAACGCTGGCTCTTCGCTCGCTATGATGACGTTGCACCTCGCGCGCCGAGGACACCAAGGAGAAGTATTGGTTTTGAAATGTTTCGCGATCACCAAAGGCCTCGGCGGGGTCCTCCATCAGCAGCTCGATCTCCCCCTGTATTTTATCATAGTCACTATATAATAAATCCATTTTATCAAGTCGGGTTTCTAGTTCCGTTATTTGTAGATCACTTAATCGTGCACAAGAAAGGACTACATTTAAATAATTGCTGAAAAGCGTAAGCTTAGCCTTACAGCTTGCACGTTTCTTAATTAATTCTTTAACTTTAGTCTCCATAATTAAAGTAAAGATTGATTACGTTAAATCTGTAAAAATATCAAGCAAGCAACGCGGTGACTAATGATTCAATGAGTGCAAAGCTACAGCTGTTGACCTTGAATGAATGAGCGGTCAAGCTACCACGTGTTCGTGCAAAACCTGTTTCTTATCTTTTTTTTGCTCTGAGACTAATTATGCAGCGAAGTATAATAGGTTTGAGCAATAACTAGGCTTGAAATGAATGAATTGAAATGAATGCGATGACTAAAAAATATGGGAAAGAGAATAGAACAGATTAAAATGGCCAAAGAAAGCAGGGAAAATTTTAGAAAGTATGAAGGGACAGAAATGATTAATTGGAACGACACACTATTTACCGATCTGTAGCCACAGTTGTCCGTTCTCGAAGGTTTTTTCTCTCGAAGACGTGTGTGCGCCACGTTGATTTTTTCTGCACTGCAAGTACCCGCGCCCGCGCCGCCGCACGCCTGCCGCCGCTGTGTTCGTCTTGTTTTTTCTTGCGAAGGACCAATTTTGTTGAGGAGATTGTGGACTGTATAATGACGACGCTGATGATTTCGGAAATACTGGTTTATTACAAATTAAATATAACAGTAAAAAATCTGGACGGTGCGCGACGCGTACAATGCTTAGCTGATCGATTAGGTGGTTCGAGTGAGTAGCGAGTAGTGCCCTCCGGTCCGCGGTTGCGTCTTATATAGGTGTCTCCCCGCGCCGCGCCGTGCCCCCGCTGACGCCTGCCGCCGGTGCCGCCTCCGTCATCGACGTCATCGGTCTCTTCGAGACGTTTCCGAACAAATATATGTTTTTGTTATTTTGAAATATCGGAAACTCATAACAAATAAAGACGGTAAATATCCTGTTCTGAGTTCTAATGATAGACAGTTAACTGTTCACTTTTTAAGTCCCGAATAAAAACATTCAAGAATAACCGATGTGCCTCCGGCTGACATTCGAATCTTTATTAAAGTACAGTAACAGGAAAAGCTACTTATCGAACACATTATTTATACAAAATGTTTGTTTACATCAGTCCCTTTTTCCAAGGCTGCGAAGTAACGGTAATTTATTTTGAAACTTATTTCCGCAGCAGCAAGATTAAATTTCCTTTGCAGCGCGCTGATGCACCATCTATTTCTGATATTTTTCTTCGAAATGAATATTTTTGTTTTCGTCTGAGAGTTAAATAAGCCAGCTTTGGGATACCCATATACTCAGACTGGCGATTTAAATTGGTTTTACAAGTCCAGATTTCCTCACGATGATAATTATCTTTCATCTGTATCAATAATGTCCAAGAATAAACATCTTCTTCTTAGTCGTAATAATCTTATATTTAGTTGCACGGAGGAGGTACACGGAGGGATGTTCGGTGGGTCGTTGCTTTCCCTGAAGACTGCTCTTTTAGCGATGAGCTTCCATCTTTGCCGGTTGGAAACGAAGTACATTGGACTATGGTAGACTCATTAGCTCTCATTATTAGGTCAGACCAGCGAGCTGGTGATCGGGCGCGTAACCTCTTGACCTCTAATTGGCCCTGAACCACAAGATAAACTTAGGAAGTACATATGCATTAAAAAGGACATTGATACCAGCCCGGGACAACCTCTGTGCCATCTGGATTTACGAAACGGATTATAAGGTTTAAGTATATACGCTGCCTACGCCTTTCTATAATTAATATTAGTTTCAATCAATATTTTCTTTGAAGTTTTATTGATAGACGAGGATAATTATTTTGCTCAGCTTTAATGGCCTTAAACTTTTGATAAGCGGCGTTGCCTTTAAAGTCAACCGAAAACTTTTCAAGAGACCAAATTTTCAAATCCATTGTACTGATTTTACAATAGGCATTATGACAGGGTCAATAATTTCATATCTATCTCAATAAATATCATAATCCATTGGTTGAGCATTCAAATTAACACCTCAACATCTATTATTTTGTCTCGGCTTTTAACTTCTAATTTTGTTTTTAGACTCAACCGAAACGTTGTCGTGTGTACAACTATCGACTTCAAGCCTAATCTAATAAAAAAATCCAACAACTTCTATTCATAGCTGAATAACAGTTTCTTAAATTAACCAACCGACACTTTTTTTACATGGCAAACATCATCAAAATAATATGTGTCCTCTCATCCAGAGAGCAGGGCGGGAGGAACTGTCAGACTTGTACTGACTAAAATCCACGGTGTCCTTCAATAGACCTTTACGTTACGGGGTCACGGTAATTCATTAGTCCCGCGATCCTGGCAGGCTTTGGCCGTCTAAGGGGGGCCCCGTCATTGTGCTGACATTGTCTGAGGCACGCGTGGAACACAAGGCGACGTCGACCCGGCAACCAACCGACTCTTTTTGTAAACGCAACACCACACTAGGAACAATTCCTGTCCATCGACATAAGAATATTGACAGATTATCGAACATCTGGCGGTCCACCTCGGGTTAGTTCACCACACTTACCTGTAACCGCTTTATGATTCCAATGGTTTTCGGCCTCACAGGGGTTGCCTGGATCGCGACCACGCACCAGTCAGGCGCCAAATAGCTTTTATTGTTTTGTCGGTGCAATAGAATTCCAGTTCCTTCATAGTGAGTTCGCTCCATCTAAGAACTCATATCTGCCTATTGGCTAGATTGAAGCCAAGAGCAAACCCATTTTTTTATTAGCCATTTATGACCCACTTCTGGGCAAAGCCCTCCCCCATGTCCTTCCAAGTGCTCTTTTCTAGTGCCACTTCAGACCAGCCATCAAGGTAGACGTCTAGATCGTGCTGCCACCACTTTTTTTAGGCACACATTGAGTGCATGTGTTTGCCTCGGATAACGTGACCCGACCAATCCCTTTGAGCAAATCCATTATAAATACATAAATAAAAACATCGACTTTCATATGAATTTTAAAAAGTACAGAACGAGTTATTTTATTGGCCCTAATGCGTCTTTAATGTTGCCTCAAAATGTTATGTTACCGATAGTTTAAACTGTTTATATGCAGTCAATGTCCAATAATAACTACGATCGAACAGTTGGAGGGTGTAGCGACTGACGTCACTCCAATGAATAATTGAGTGACAACCTCCCGCTTAGCTCATTTTTGTGAAGAAAATACTTGGTTTTTTTGTGAGTTGTTATAATATTCCAGTAGGTAATGTCACACATAATTATAAACTGTTTTGCACACCTTTCTCCTTAGTTTCCATAAGTTTTGTATAGAAATACTGTTGACAAGTTGTTTAGTTTAGTATAAACGATGAGAGAAACTTGTTGACACAACATTAAGAATACATCTATTATAACTTTATGTAAACGCTAGGCTAAACTGTATTGTATAAGTTAAACAGTGGTTCCCAAACTGTGCGCTTCCTAGATAATGGAGACGCCGTAAGACATTCCTGGGGCCTAACCACGAGCTCTCAACGCGATCCTGTTTTGGCTGTGGGAAAGAGATGGCGCTAGATGACTTGTATAGCTCTGTCGCTTTCCCACAGCCAAACAGGATCGCGTTAAGAGCTCGTAGTAAGGCCTCTGTTCATCATTCTCCAGATGGATTTTGCGTTAATTTAAGATTCTTTCTATTCTCAAAATCCACCTGAAAGAAGTAAAAGGTCTTATTGAAGCCTCTAGTCTTAAAAATCAGATTCACAAGTCGGTTTAGGTGGAATTTTAAGGCAGCTATCATAACCACCTGGTATCGACTAGTTAGGGCGGCGAGACAAAATACAAAAAAAGTTTTATATATTTATACGCAGTTACGCCTGCCTCGCGTTTTTGTAAAGATTTATGAGTGAAAAGTACTAATCCAGAGGACGCGGGTTCGAGCCCTACTTGCAGCTTTTTTATCATTAATTTATCTTTCCTCGAAAATACAAAAAGTTTGGGAACTTCTGGCTTAGACTATTTCTCAAGAGTTTGTTTTGTCACTGTCCTATTCACAAAGCTCTCTCCTTCTTGTCGTGAACAAAGCCCTATTTCGTAATGAAACAGTTTTCAAGCAAGCTAATGTCATCGTAAACACAACTCCACTCTAATGGCACCAGTTACTCAACTGAAAACATTTATTTTCGGACTAATGGTAGGTTGGTCATGGCGGCATTATATCGATCGTTATTAGTAGCCGATAGGCGATAGAACCACGACATCGCAGAAGGTTAACTCTATACAAAGAGCGAAAATGGGAATATTCCTTATTTTTTATTATTTTTTATATATTTGCCCTACTGTATAGGAATTTCTCCTGCGTCGTTTACAAACATTAAAACTCAGATACACAAACACCCAGACCCTGAAATGGGATCGAACCCACGACACGCTGCGCATTAGTCAATCGCACAGCAAGCTACTCACACACAATGCGCTAAGGCTGCGTTTCCACTGAGGCAGAGCGGAGCAGAGTGGAGAGCGATTCACCACTCACATGGCTTGAAATCCACATCTCTTCTCCACTCAAGCCATTGGTGAATCGTTCTCCGCTCTGCTCCGCTCCGCCTCAGTGGAAACGCAGCCCCTAACTGCAAGGCACAGACAGTCCGTTTTGCTCCACCCAGAATGGGAGGACTCATTGGATAAGTATTTATCTGAGTTTTTTTTTTTGTTACGGCAGGTACTTTTATTAAGAGGATCGTCTACCGAGCGCTCGTCCATACTAAAAGAGAAAACGTTTTCCTACCCCTAAATGTTATCCTATCTCAATGATTTTTTAAAATGCTTCTGACACAGTAAAAACTTGCAGGTGTGGGTTGCAATGGCCTAGTTGGTTAAGGCGTCTGGAGTACCTATCCAGAAGACGCGGGTTCGAATCCCACTTGCAATCTAAAATTTTTCATTCCTCAAAAATCATCTTTACGATGCGCGTCGCATGCGTTAATGCGTTTAAAAATAATGAATAAGTATGGTAGTTGCTATCTCATTATACAACATTGATTTGGCTGTAATGTCAACGTGTTAGGTGGAAGTTAGTTAAACACTAATCCAAGAGATGGCGCTACGCTACCGAAAAGCGTTCAAAAACGAGGAATAGAGAATTTCAGCTTGCAGGTGTGGGTTGCAATGGCCTAGTTGGTTAAGGCGTCTGGAGTACCTATCCAGAAGACGCGGGTTCGAATCCCACTTT
Source organism: Agrotis clavis (assembly GCA_954870645.1). Taxonomy (NCBI): domain Eukaryota; kingdom Metazoa; phylum Arthropoda; class Insecta; order Lepidoptera; family Noctuidae; genus Agrotis; species Agrotis clavis. The sequence goes on from OX940929.1 coordinate 2,101,169, forward strand.
GCAATCTAAAAGTTTTCTTTCCTCAAAAATCATCTTTAGTAAAAAGCTAGGTTTAATAGGTTTTCTTTTTTTCAAAAGTAACTCTTAGGCGCCTGTAACTTCCAAACTATTATATATTTTGAAAAAAAGAAAACCTATAAATCTAGTTTTTTACTGTGTAGGAAGCATTTTAAAAAATCATTGAAATAGGATAACATTTAGGGGTAGGAAAAGGTTTTCTCTTTTAGTATGGACGAGCGCGAGTGCCTTTGTTTTTTTTGTTTTCATTGTCTTTTTAGCCACCGACTTCCGAAAGAAAAGTTATTTTGTAGATTATTTTTCACTTTTTTGTGGTTGTTTTTGAAGGCGGTTACATTTTTTTTGAAAATGTTTTTATTTTACTCTTTTTAGTTTAAATATTCAACCCTAATTCTTGTCAAGAACATTATTCTCTTACATGTGAACTAGAATTTTGTAATCCTTCGCACCGGTACTTACATCACTCATGTACACAATAAGCTAATAAAATTCCATATCTCAAAAATTACTGAACCGATTTTGATGAAACTTGCAGCATTCTCTAAGTTAAATAATACCTAGCACAACAAAAAAAGAATTACTTAAATCGGACTTGTAGTTCCGGAGATATGCGAACACAAAGTAAATCAATCGATGCCTACTCCTTACTCTTAAGGAGTTGTACCTTCCATCATCAGGTCATCCACCTGAGATGATGATTATCAGATGCAAATACTTGAACAGCTTTAGAAAATATATGAAAATGGTACTATGTGCCTATAAAATTTGAAGGTTGCCCTCGATTTCCCTGGGATCCCATCATCAGATCCTGACCTGATGATCATGGGACCAATTGGAAAGTATACCCTTTCAAACAAAAGAAAAATTTTCCAAATCGGTCCAGGCGTCTTCGAGAAATCGGGGACCACACATAAAAAAAAAAAAAAAGATTCCGACGAATTGAGAACCTCCTCCTTTTTTTGAAGTCGGTTAAAAAAAAGAAAACCTATAAACCTAGTTTTTTATTGTGTAGGAAGCATTTTAAAAAATCATTGAAATAGGATAACATTTAGGGGTAGGAAAAGGTTTTCTCTTTTAGTATGGACGAGCGCGAGTGCCTTTGTTTTTTTTGTTTTCATTGTCTTTTTAGCCACCGACTTCCGAAAGAAAAGTTATTTTGTAGATTATTTTTCACTTTTTTGTGGTTGTTTTTGAAGGCGGTTACATTTTTTTTGAAAATGTTTTTATTTTACTCTTTTTAGTTTAAATATTCAACCCTAATTCTTGTCAAGAACATTATTCTCTTACATGTGAACTAGAATTTTGTAATCCTTCGCACCGGTACTTACATCACTCATGTACACAATAAGCTAATAAAATTCCATATCTCAAAAATTACTGAACCGATTTTGATGAAACTTGCAGCATTCTCTAAGTTAAATAATACCTAGCACAACAAAAAAAGAATTACTTAAATCGGACTTGTAGTTCCGGAGATATGCGAACACAAAGTAAATCAATCGATGCCTACTCCTTACTCTTAAGGAGTTGTACCTTCCATCATCAGGTCATCCACCTGAGATGATGATTATCAGATGCAAATACTTGAACAGCTTTAGAAAATATATGAAAATGGTACTATGTGCCTATAAAATTTGAAGGTTGCCCTCGATTTCCCTGGGATCCCATCATCAGATCCTGACCTGATGATCATGGGACCAATTGGAAAGTATACCCTTTCAAATAAAAGAAAAATTTTCCAAATCGGTCCAGGCGTCTTCGAGAAATCGGGGACCACACATAAAAAAAAAAAAAAAGATTCCGACGAATTGAGAACCTCCTCCTTTTTTTGAAGTCGGTTAAAAAAAAGAAAACCTATAAACCTAGTTTTTTACTGTGTAGGAAGCATTTTAAAAAATCATTGAAATAGGATAACATTTAGGGGTAGGAAAACGTTTTCTCTTTTAGTATGGACGAGCTCTCGGTAGACGATCCTCTTAAGAAGCAGGTTACTACTGATCGGTGCAGGTAAAACTTCTATAATGAAATACAAAGATCTGAAACAAATTCCGATCGCGCCTGCGCATGTACTCGCGTTTTATTCTTGAGTCATCCCGAAGTTTCGGCCTACGATCTTTAAAAATCCAATTTCGTCTCATTTCACTATTGAAGTCGTGTTTCATCCCAGATTACAAGTACTTCAAAGTACTTGTACTAATTGTGACAAGGTCGTCTGTTATCGATCGATGTATAAGCCTTCTGCACCCAGATGTTTTGTGCCCAAGCTATCATTGTAGGGAAATAAATTCTTAAAAGGAAGGGAATCGCTTAGAATATTGACTTGGTTTTATGGGGGTTTTTCGGTATAGTCTATATTTTTGATGGCGTGTCTCTGAGCTATTAGCAGTCTTCTTTGCTTTGGGAAGTCGTTCATGCACTAATTTTGAGGAGTATGATTGTTTCTTTCATAAATAAATGAATGAGGTTTTGCTATTACATAGTATCATAGTGCTATTACGGCCCGTTCACAACGGGGGCGTGGGACGGCAAGAGGGCCATGCCAGTGGCGAATCCGCGTACTAAAGGCACACACACATGCCGGCGGCACTGCCGCCGGGTTTATGCCGCCCCGGCACAAGTCGTGCAAAGCCGCCAAGCATCATTCCGGCTGTGACAGTCACCTAGAATGCCGCTTGAATGCCAGGAACGAACTTACGCCGGCAAGCCGCGTAACCCGCCGGCACACCCCGGTGGCCATGCCGGCGGCTCCTTTGTGTGGCAAAGCCAGCGGCTTAGAGTGCCGCCGGGAGCACCGCGGCTTGGCCGGTGGCTTTCCCAAAGTAATTAATGTCTTGCGCCGCCCACCGCCGCACTGCCACCGCTCAGACTAAAGTCGTCAAAACTCAACGTCAAACTGCCCTGACGGGCCCGTAGACCGTGAGTGCTCGTGTACACGACACCGCCGCCGCTCCGCCGCCGCGCCGCCGCCGCACCGCCATTCGCTTTTGATTGATTTTCGAGGGCGGCGGCGGCGGCTGAGTCGCGATGGCATACACAGCATTGCGGCGCGGTGGCGGCGCGGCGGCAGCGCGGCGGCAGCATCGTGTACATGAGCACTTATAGGGTGTTTTTGGCTATTAGCTCTATTTACGTCTAGTGGTCAGTGACCCTGCTGCTATGCCAGAGGTCGTGGGTTGGTTTCCCACCCAGGACAAATGTTTGTGTGATGAGCACGATCATTTGTTCTGTGTCTGGGTGTAATTTATCTATAACATTTATGTATTTAGAAATATATAAGTATGTTTATCAGTTGTCTAGTACCCATAACACAAGCTCTGCTTAGCTTGGGACTAGATGGCGTTGTGTGATAGTTGTGGATTATTATTATTACTTATTTCTTAACCTATTAAGTGATGTTCACGAAATGATATTTTATTCATCGTCAAATTAATTACTGAAACTATAATTGAAATACGAGAGTCCTTGAATATAAGTCGGTGTAATTATTTATTAAATCCTGTAGTAGTGTTAGGTATCATTTTCTTAAATATTTAAAGGAAAGTGTGTTATAAAATACGGGTTTGTTGTTCGTTTAAGCTATTGTCAAACAGACAGGAGAAGCGAATGCGATCCGAAGCGTTTATAATTGTAAGTATGGAATTGTTTGAATCCAGTCACATAAAAAAGCGAAAGCGATCCGATAGTCTATGTGACTGGCTTCAAACAATGGGGATTGTCTTAATTTTTCAAACATTCGATTTTATTTTATTTTCTGCAAATTTAGAGCATTTTGAGAAACTAATTTGAATATTTTTATGATTGGCTCAATAGTTTTTTTATTTTTAATATTTTAATTTTTGAGGTAGCTGACGTCACCATTGACCAAAAAGTTGTGCCGTTGCCTCACCAGTGAATAATTTAAAAAACTGCCTGACAACACAACGTCACTTTCTCCTGATAGTAGACGTCAGTTAACATCCTTAGTCGGGGAGCCCAGGGAGCGAATTTTAATGTGACTCCAGCGCATCAGATTATCATAAAGGAGAAATCTTGCACCCTTTAATTTACCTGTACCAAGTATCAACCCTTCATAATATGGTCCCCACCATTGGTTGTGTGGGAGAACCCGCCAGATTAGTAAAAAAAAATCGATCCACAGAAATACTTGAGCGAGTCAGGTTACGAAAAGGTAGATTAATTACGTTCAAAAAATTGTATATGATTATGTACATTGAAGATGGCGGACATTAAATCACGACCGATACTTGCGAACTAACAGGTAGTTCACCTTTTCTCCGCGAGTCTACCGACATCGCCCCATGGAAAACGTCAGATTATTAGTGAGTATGATTTTTACAGTGTTAGTTTCAATTAAAAAAAAAATGGAACGCCCTCGAGTATTTCAAGATTACGTTTTTTTACCAATAGAAATATGAATTATTACTTTGTGCCACATCCAAATCGTCAGACATTTTAATACGACACTTTTTAGGGTCTACTTTACATACACTTTGAATATCTGACGCGCTTGATTAACTTTTTTTTTTTTTGGATTTTCAACCGCTTGCCACGGACAGCCCCCTCGAGTTAATCGTCCGATTAATATGTATTGGTTATCAGAAATAGAAAAGCGCGTTTACACTGTAAATAGCTGACGCGCTCGAGTACTTCTGTGCAACTGTTTTTTTTACAGTTTTCAAACTGTTTACATGCCCTCCCCCCCACTAAAATAGAAAACTTGTCAGAAACTTTTTTCTTTTTAGAACATATTCTTTCAAATCCAATAGGTCGCCATGATGCTCGAGTAACTGCAAATTAGAATCCTCGCCTCCCCTACTATAAAAATACAATAGATTTTTGAAATCGGTTTTTATTTTTGTTTTTTAAAACGGAAAGTCGTCGACGAGGTGACATTATTGTTCGTTTTCCTGAGCAATACTTTAGCATTAACTTAATGAATATACAAAGGTATCTAAAGCTTTGATAACTTACTTACATCAAAATGATCTTCGCAACAGTAGGTACATTTTATAAACCTTGCAATATTACACGCCTACATCACGGCATCACTTTTCTCGCAAATCTAATAAAGAGATTATGAGGCATGTTGCAGAAATAATCATAAAATATATAAAAAACCAAACATTATTATTTGTTTACATTTTTGACATTTTTAATTTGACACTTGACAGATTGTTGAAAATACTTGCCACTTACTTTTTATTGTCTGAGGCAACGATACAAAACGGTACAGCCAATAATAACGTCACTTGAAGGGCAAGGAAGGTCAAGCGTATTTTATCAAAAATATCAATCAAATATGAACATTTTTCATTTTTGATTGGTTACTAATGATTAGTTTTCTTCAAGGGAATTCTTTAAGGGAACTGTTTAAGGATATTAACATCATGACTGTACCTTGTCAATACATCTACGAAAACATCATGTACGCTAGAAAGAATCTGCATCTATTTAGTAAAAGAGGTGACAGGCACAATTATAATACTAGAACAAGGGACCAATTAGTTCAACCAGGTTTCAGATTAGCCAAAGTAGACTCATCCTTCATGGGGTACTGTTTAAAATGTTACAATAAAATACCTTCTCACATACTCCAACTGAATGAGACGAAATTTAAAACTTGCATTAAACGCACACTGTGTAGTCAAGCGTATTATAAGTTGGGGGATTACATTGCTGATAAAGATGCTTGGCTTAATGCTGGTCCTGCTCCACAACCATAGGGGAAACTGGTTGATTAGCTTGTGAAATTATTGTAGAAGCTGAAACTATTTTTGCATTGTATAGATTCGATTTATTAGTTTTATCTTCCCGACTAGTTATATGGGTTCATATAATTGTTTATTTATTTTTATTTGACTTTTTTAAGTCATTTAGTTTTATTTTTATGCGTTTGTATTTGTTCTATTTTATATTGATTAACGGACGTTATTGTCCTACTTCAGTTTATATTTCCTTTTTTTATTGTGTTTGTGTTTTTTTTTTTATCGACATTTGTAGGTTATCGCTATATTAATATTTTGAATTTAGATGAAGAATTTGCATTGTATAGAGTTAATCTGTCTAGTATTATATAGCGTCATAGCCAGCATTGTGTGAGTACCATGTACTTCTGAGCTATATTTAACTAGAAACCTACGTCTTTCATTGACTTGAATGTCTCTGGCGGTTGAGAGTATGTCATGCTCACTCAAAGGTCTCGCTGATGGTGGCGTGTATGTCGGATCATTTAGTTCCCTTCAAAATGGTTGAGCTGAATGGTGCTGATGTATGTGTCATGTTCGTGAACGGGCGCTGTCAGTTGGGACTGGTCATCTCTTATCTGCCACGGTCTATTTTAATTATTACTTGTAATATCTTTATTTCTGAATTGTCTTTTTATTTAACTATGGACACTATTAACTAGCCACATCGTCCTCACATAATGTACCATCTGATGATGAACAATGTAACAAAGTTCTGTAACATTTTGGCGATTGAAAAAGAGTGTCCATGGAGTTTCTTGCTCGTTCTTCTCCATAGAGATCTACTATTTGGAATGAGCACCTACGGTACTTTCACAGTTTTTATGTCTTGTGACTGGGACTGCAGCACCATAACTATTTTTGTACTAGTTTTATTTTATGTCTTTTGACAATTCAAAAGTGCCTGTAATTGGCCTAGTTGAAATAAACGATTTGATTTGATTTGATTTGATTTGAGTAACGCTATTCCTAGAAATGGTTTTTCAATTACAACATATTGAAAAAAATGAACAATGCCCATTCCATACATTACAAACAAAAAAGCTTTGCTTCGCGTTCGCCACGCCTGTCTGTTTGACAATAGCTATTGAGCTTATTTCAGAAGTGGTTTACTTTATCTTTACATAATATAATAAAATCGTAGAGCTGTCATTCCTGTACATTGAATATTTTTTTCATTTTGTATTTTTTTTCGAGATAAGGGATCGATTTTGATGCCAGATCAACTTTTTTTTTTCCAAATTTTTTATGTTTTTTTGTTTTGATCTATCTCCGAAACTACCTACTGTAAATTTGTCGATCAAACTTTCCTCTAATATTCCTAATAATATGCTTCTGTTAATAGGTTATGTATTATTACGCTATTTTCCCTGGGAGATAAGCAATTTTGAATGTTGTTGTTTTTTAATGTATGTTTTTAGTTGGAAGCTAAACCACTGGATATTATTTTTTCAATTTTTTCTCAAATATTCTTTAAACTGCGCTTCAATTAATAGGGTATGTATAATTACGCTATTCCCCTTGGGGGATTAGCAAAATTATAATTATGTTGGTTTTCAGTCATTGTTGACATTTGTATAAGAACCGCTATTTGAAACTACTGTCAGCGAACCAGCCAGTCTGGTTAGCAACCTGCTTGCCTTTCGTGCAATGGGTCTCAGGATCAAATCTTGGTTATTTCCTTTTCACTTTTTGTGGTTCTTTTTTGTTTTTATTTATCCTGTGAGAGTTTCAAATAATCTATCTTCTATAATATAAAAATGGATCGCTAAATGTGTTGCTAAGAGCAAAACTTGAAAACGGCTGGACCGATTCGGATGATTCTTTTTTTGTTGTGTTTGTAACCATCAGGACCAGGTTAATAAGGACTAAAATATTCTTTTTTTTTAAACTTTCTGTTATGAAACGCATAATGTATGTTATTCGTCATCTGTTTTTCGTTCCAACTTAAGTATCATAACGCGAACGTCTATTTGAAGAGCATTGACAGCAACATCGATGGTCTAGAGGTTATACGATTGGATCGATATATTTAGGGTACAGGTTCGAATCTTAGGATGGTATTTTTATTTGTTTTTTTTTTTGTCATTGCTTTTTTTTGTTGTTAAATATGCTAAATGAAATTGAAATAAAAACGGATTTTTCTTAAACTACTAATTTTTTTTTTTTTTGGTGTGTTTAAATTATCAAATGATTCCTCTCGCCTTGGGTGAAGCGGAAAGGACTGTCGAATCACCAGACTTGACCAGAAAATATAAGCATGTAATTGTAAGACTACCACAGACCAATAACTTCTGATAGAACGACGTTTGTCGGGTCAGCTTTTTACTATTTGCTTAGAGCTCTTACACACGAGCGGCATGTTCTCAACGGCAGAGGTAACTGCAGCTGTCGACGCGCGTCGGCGGCAACCGTCGACGCGTCGATGGCTTACGTTGACGCGTCGACGCAAGCCGTCGACATTTCAACTGCGTGGCACACTACAACTGCAAGTGCCGCTATAGGTCGACTGCTGCCGTCGACGCGTCGACGGTTGCCGCCGACGCACGTCGACGGTTGCCGCCGACGCACGTCTACGGCTGCAGTTACCTTTGCCGTTGGAAACATGCTGTTCGTGTGTAAGAGCTCTTACTCGCCAGGAAATCAAACAAGAAATTTCGTTTACCATAAAGTTCTCCGACACAGATGTTTCGGGAGGTACCTGTGTCTGATGAGGAAGGAGGAAACGTCTGGGTGTCACCATTGCGAGGATCGCCCGGAGGACACGTGCATACACGACAGGTGGAGCATATACGGTGCAGGACTGCCCCGCTTGGGCAGAGCACCGCCGTGTGCTTGCGCAGGCGATAGGTGACGACCTCTCGCGCCCGGCATTGGTCGCGGCCATGCTGCATGGCGAGACGGAGTGGGAAGCGGGCGCCTCCTTCCGCGAAGCAGTCATGCTCGCCAAGGCGGAGGCGAGACTCGCGAGGGAGAGGACAGCGTCCATCCCTCACCCACGCGGTAGTGGTAGACGCCCACGGCGACGGTCGTCGCGGGACGATCTCCGGCCACCGAAGGCGCGGGCATGCGGGCGGCGAGTAATGGGCGACTCTCTGTCTGACTATGAACCATGCCCGGGTCGACGGCCTGTTGTTTTCCACATGCGACTCAAAGAGCGTCAGCATGATGACGGGGCTTCCCTCTAGAGGGCCAAAGCCTGCCGGGGTCGCGGAACTTATCTCATTACCGTGACTCTGGAACGTAAAGGGCTATTAAAGGACGCCGTGGATTTAGTCAGTACGAGTCTGACAGTCCCTCCCGCCCTGCCCTGGGTGGGAGGACTCATTTGATAATTTTACCACGATAAAAAAAACATAAAGTTTTACAATAAAAATAAAACTTAATTTTTAATAAGTAAAATAAGAAATCTGAAATTGTAATTTTCAGTGTGACTTTTAAAGACTTTTATGAGAATTTTAAGTTTTTTTATTAATTTTGTATTTATTATCAACTTTCTTTTTATGGTTCCTCTAGGGTTTGGCTAAATGGCAAAAAACGGAACCCTCATAGATTCGTATGTCACAACCACTTTTTTTTTCGAAAGTATAAGAGCTATCCTGTTGAAACTTGGTAGGTAGATGTATTATGTGTATAGTAAGAAGCGCTGTCACAATGTAGCTGCGCTACGCAGGGCCCCCGCTATCATAATTATGTGCAAAGTGTGCAATGCACACGGGCGCCATCGTCTAAGGGCGCCAAAACCAAGGGCCCAAAAAAAATCTTAAAAAATATAATTATCAAAAATAATTTTGAAATAGGAGTTGAGAACTTATAGGATTAGGTTTAAGTACCTACTAAAGACTTCAAATATTTGATCTCACTTTTAGATTAAAACTTGAAGTCCGGAAACGTTTTACTTTTAGAGCTGACTGCGTTCGCTCTTCTATGAAGAATTACCATGTCCTATTCCAAAAACCTAAAAAATTTCGCGCTCGCTTCGAATAAGGTTGACATTTGCTTTTCTTGAGCTCTCTTTTGATAGCTCATTTTTCAATAACAAATGCTTCTTATGTGGTACACAATTTAAACTTTTAAGTTTGTCTTCTCTAAGATGGTATATGGCACACTGGGTGTGAACTTTGAGTGGCATTTAATGGTTTCTTTTGTGTTTAAGTTCCGAGGCGGCAAGCTTTACAGCCCAAGGGCGCTGATTTTAAAATACACCACTGACCTACACCCATAAAAAAAGATAATTCAAAATGCTTTAAGGGGCGCCAAAATCCTTTTTTGCACACAGGCGCCAAAATCCTTTTTTGCACACAGGCGTCAGTAGTCCTTACGGGGGTCCTGGCGCTACGAAAATGCGCCGCCACGAGGTAGCTGCGCTATGAAGATGCATAATGCGATACGAAGATGCGTAGGTGCGCTACGAAAATGCGTAGTTGCGCTACGAAGATGCGTAGGTGCGCTACGAAGATGCGTAGGTGCGCTACGAAGATGCGTAGTTGCGCTACGAAGATGCGTAGCTGCGCTACAAAGATGCGCTGTCACAAGGTAGCCGCGCTATAAAGATGCGCTGCCACAAGGTAGCTGCGCTATGAAGATGCGCTGTCATAAGGTAGCTGCGCACATCGAGCTATGCGATTCTACGAAAAACGACCAATAGCATGCATCCATAGCACGCAGCCATAGCACGCAGCCACAGCACGCAGCCACAGCACGCAGCCACAGCACGCAGCCATAGCACGCATCTTTTCATATAAAAAACACATCTTAGTTGAATCCGTTTCCATCAGTGCTGTGCTATGTAAATATGATTGGTGGATATCAAACGCATCCGCAGCAACGTAGCATAGCGCATATCTGGTGGAAAAGCAGCCTTAGGATTTTCACAAAAATTTTGGGGGTTCCCCATACATAGAACAGAAACTCAAAAAAAAAACAATTCCATATCGTGTGGTGTGGGGTACCTATGGATAGGTCTTTAAAAAATGTTATGGAATTTACAAACATCTTTTATTCTAAACTGAAGAGTTTGCGCGAGAGACACTTCCAAAGTAGTAAAATGTGTCCTCCCCCCTGTAACTTCCAAAATAAGAGAATGTCAAAACTGAAAAAAAAATATAATTATGATGTACACTACCATGCGAACTTCCGGCGAAAAGTGTTGAACGAGATCAAGTAATTAGTTATTTTCAAGTTACAACCAACTACTAGAACTTTTAATGTTACTTGCTGCTACACGGACCCCTTTATGGGCGAGTCCAACTCGCCCTTGGCCGTTCCATAAATAGTAGAATAAAGTATTAAGAAAAAAAAACTAAAAGAATCGTCTGTTAGGCGGTACGAAGTTCGCCGGGTCAGCTAGTTAATAATAATTTTATGCATACTTTTATTTCAATATTATTTTCAATATTTTTTTTTTTATAATATTTTTGAGTAGTTCTCTAGGATAAATTTGCGCTGATTAAATTGTTGGTTGTTATTATTTTAAACCGTAATTTATATTAATTCGAGGTGTAGGAATTTTAAAGATTCGAAAACAAACAAAATATCTTTCTATTATTTTATGTTTATTTATGTTTTGAATAAGTGCTCAAACCAGTGCATAGATTCTGTTTTAAACGACAACAAGTTTTACTCATCGAGTTAAATAATAAGCTATTTTTAGGTATCACGCGGTATGGTGAAAGGGGAAGAGCAATGCTATCGTACGTTCCATTTCGTTATCAAATTGCAGCGATACTGTAAATCGACCAAAAAATGATAGATCTTTGAAATTAATGTCGCTCAAACAAGGACGTTTCCTATGCAAATGCTATGTAGGTACGCGTATAACATTGATCTAAATTATAAATGCAAGTATAGGGTATTTTTCATCCCGAAAAATAGAAGAGAGATGTTGGCGAGAAAAAAAAACCAATTATGTTCATATTCCAGATGGCGCCACTTATGCGATCCGTATTGTTGTTTCTCAAATTCTAAATTAATGCAAGCGAAGCCGCGGGCAAACACTAGTGCGAAATAAAAGCTTAGATACTACTTTTTTTGGGGTGAAAAATCATGTAAGAGTTCTACCACCCTAGTTAGAGTGGAAGCAACTGTCAGACTCATACTGACCAGAAACCACCACAGTATGGGTGGATGGATTTTTGTTACTCTTTCACTGAAGAACTTCTGAACGATTTTGTATGTTGGTACACACATAGTTTACAACCTGCATTAACACATAAAATACCATTTAGTCTAGAATGACGTTCCTGTGGGATAATTTCCGAAATTGAAGCACGCATCGCCGCGTGTATAAGCTAGTTTTCTATAACTATAAATTCTTAAACGTTGTAAGACCGATACGTTACCAACAAACTCGATACCCAATTCAATTATTGATTACCCTATAATAATATGTATACCTACTGGGCTACTGCTGTGGTTTCTTTTTGTTTGTTTCTTTTCATAATACTGTGTGCACTTGTGGCATGTGCCAATAAACGTTTTTTTCTTTCTTCTTTCACAATTAACCCACGGGAAGATAAAGTCGGGATAAAAACTATCCTTTGTGTTAAGCAACGTTATTTGTGTACCAAACAACATGCAAAACCTTTCAGGTAACCCACATGACGTATTAAATCGTGAATAGTTCCAATGTGGGAAAGAAACAGTGCTATACCAGTGGTTTTGGCTTGAAAGAGCAACAAACATCCATCCATTATCACAATGGTTCGCATTTACAACATTTTTTTTTATGCGAATACAGATATACCTGTCCAATATTTTTGTGTAAAGAATCTATAGTTATACTTTTAAAACCGTATCATAAAAAATCACAAAGTTATAAGCTTGTATATTACCTGGTTGTCCGTTCAAAAACATGCTCATTTTGCGGTACACCCGCGTAAACCGCGTCTCCTGTGTTATACACTCGTGATAATAGTTTGGCAATAGGTGCCTAACCGTACGGTGTTGTATTGTAATTAACTGGTAATAAAATTTAATTAATATATTTTTGAAAAAAAAAAAAAAAAATATAACATGGTGTAAAAATTAATGGAATCGAATCAGTTACTGATTCTGAACAAGCTATATTCAGGTTTCGCATATACTAAAAATAATGTTGTATAATATTAATAAGATACCTACTATAGTCTACATCTAGATATTACTTAAAGCTGGCACTACACTAGTCCCAGCTGTGGAGTAAACGTAATTTATTACAATTTAACCAATTCGAGCCCACACGTATCCGTTGCCAGCTGATTTTGTAAGTAGGTTACGTCGTGTTATGTTATTTAGGTACTTGAAATTGTATTTGTGGCGTGTTGGTTTCACACAATATTGTAATTGTAGAATCTGGGAATACATAAAGTTGATAGTCTAGGTACAGACACCATCAGGTCAACCTACCCCAATCTTAAAAAAATTACCAATCGAACATTAACCTTTCACTATTGTGATAAGGTTGAAAATCGATTTAAGAAATTTGATGTGTGAGGCGTCTGTACATTTTTGTATTCTCAGGAAATTGTATAAGATTTTAAACTGACATTTCTGTTCTGTAGTCTTACCACGAGATTGTTGTATTTTATTCACATTTGAATGTTGGCAGGTAGCGCCCAGATTTTTTTTTATCATGGTAAAATTATCAAATGAGTCCTACTCAGGGCGAAGTAGGTACTGTCAGACTTGTACTAACTAAAATCCACGATGATTTTTCAATAGCCCTTTGTGTCCCGGGGTCACGGTAGCTCGTTAGTCCCGTGACTCCCGCAGGCTTTGGACCTCTACGAGGGCCCCGTCTTTTTACTGACAGCGCTTTTAGGCCCACGCAATACACGACGCACCGTCGACCTGGGCAATACAGCGAGTCGCCCATTTTCTCGCCGTCCTCATGCCCGCGCTTACGGTGGCCGGAGATCGTCCTACGACTTCCTTTGCCGTGGGCGTCTCCCACTGCGGCTGGGTCCTCACGCGTCCCGCCTCCTCCTTCGTTGGGTCACGGTTATTAGGGTTACTAGCCCCGTTGGTAGCGTCCCCCATACGGGGTACTGACTAAGTGTTTAAGAGAGCGTGCATTATAAACTTATTACAATATTTTAAACACTTACTAAACGATTTTTTTTAGTTTTTTTTAATAGTTCTATTATTTTGTCTTGTCCTCCTAATATTCTTAGTACTTACCCAATCACTTTGTTTAAGCTACCTCTAATGTCACTCGCGGGAAATTAAGCCTAGATAAGATTTTTTTGCTTTAAAGACTGAATTTTTTATTTATTATCTTCACAAATTATAAACATGAGCAGAATTACAAAAAAATAATAGGTCAGGTTAATTTCACTTGTGCGACTGTTGTGTAAAGGTGACCAAAAAAAAACTGCAGAAAGAAAATGAGGGTTAAGATAAAAATAATTCTTTCCTCAAAAATCATCTTTAAAATGTGGGTTACTGTGGGTAGTCAAAGAAAATAACAACACCACATATTTCAGTTGATTCAGTTGCTTGAATTCAATTCAATAAAATAGTTATTATTGTTATATTCGTTCCAATAATATGGTTATTATTAGTTGTCTAGACGCTTACTCGAAAAGAAAAGTTTAATTTTTGGACCACAAATTGAGACAGATTTTTTGGATATTCCTGGGTACATAGCAGCTTCACTATTGAAAATTATTTCGAGCGTCAGTATGTTAGTATATAACTACCAGGTAGCTTGCTGAGCAAAAACTAATTACTTACCATAAATTCCAAGTATTTTTATCCCTGGCTAAAATGGAGAGCTGTCTGTGAGGTCTGCCTCCTGGCTTTGAGCTGTACATATTTATATTGGTTTATAGTAATATATTGTTATGCTACTTGAAAAAAAAAAGAAACAACAACAAAGAATAAGACATTGCTCCAAATGTATCGTAAAACTCACAGATAATACTGTTGGCACTTTTTGACCTTGGCTTTAATCTCTAACTTTCATTTTGACTTTGACCCTCACTCTCATAAGTAGATTTGACAGTTGACACTGACCTCCGCTTTAAATTCTACTTAATTCTTAAGTAAAAGCTAGTTGGGTACTCTAAAGTCTAGAGATTGCACATTAGGCTCTACGGTTGAAAGCTTTAAGAGGCAACCGCACTTGATTTAATACTTTACGGCTAAAATCATGTACTCAGTAGATCTTAACTTTAAAATGAAGTCGTAACCTTTGGTAGAGTTGATTTTGAATCTCTTGTATATTTTTGGAATTCTTGAAAGATCTTTTCACGTTGCAATAGCTTTTTTATATTGGCAAATCAAGCCATGAAAAGTTTAGACTTTTCATGGCTTGATTTGATGGCTTGATTGGCTTGATTTCATGGCTTGATTTGATTTGATGGCTTGATTGTCCAGTACTTATGTACTGGACTAAAAAAAAAACTGCTTACTATCAGGACGAGATAGTAGCAAAATGCAAGGAAACGATAAAAAAAATTGTTCGTGAATGTTCTTGTGTGGCAGGTTATGGAAGAGCCCTTTGCCCAACAGTGAGACAGTATAGGATAAACAGAAAATAATAACGGAAAAAGTGAATGTTTTAAGTACTTTGAACTCTTGAAAATCCTGTATTGCTGTTTGTAAATCAAACAGCTAAAATAAAATACACAAACAACTAAAGTAACACATGAATACATTCACAATACAATATTAATTGCTCTCTTCACATAATCAAACCTTTCATGTCCCTTTTTATCCAATTCCCATCACAAACTTTCACGGTCGAATTCCCAGTCCAGATATTCCAAGAATCTCCCACGACATTGTAAAAAAAATAACCGACAAATATCCGACAAATAACATCGCTGCTTTCCTGGGACCTTCACAAAACCTCAATAATTTCTCATATCCAGTGTAAAAAGGCAGAGGTTGGAATCAATTTCCGTTTCATATCCGACGCCGGCTTTGTCCCGCGGTTCGACGTTAATTTTATATCAAACACTTTTGTAAACGAGTGTGAGGTATTGAGGAGATGGGGATTCTATCGAGTTATCTTTTAAAGAAAACATTGAGACGGAAGTTGTGCATTTTATAAGGAAGTTTTTATCGTTTTGTTACCTTTTCAGTTTATTGGGATCCATATATTTTATGTTGTACATTGTTAAATCCATGTACAGTATTTACAAGTATTACCAGCGACGCACAGTTGGAGCAGTGGCTGAGCGATGGACTGCTGCGCAGTGGGTCGCGGGTTCGATTCCTACACGGAACAAATTTTTGAATGGCACCCAAGATAGAGGAAAAATTCCTCGTTTTATTTTGACCGCTTTCTCGTCTGATAGTAAGCAATAATGTCGTCGACGGTTGCCTAGAACTAAACTTAACTCTTCAGTTAAAGACCCCAAAGTTACTGGTTATGGGACATCTAATAGCTATTAGGAAACATGACCCCGTCAGGAAATTCTACTCCTTAGCTATGCGCACAATAAAAGTCTTGGCAAAATGATGCGTGCGATTAAAAAAGTACCTACCACCAACTTTTACAAGTTTTTATGCTGGCGTTAATAGTAACAATAGGCCAGTATTAACTAGACTTTTAAAAAAATATTTTAAATATTCCAAGGAAAGTAACCCTTGTTACTATCACAGCTAGGTGTAATACCTATATAACACGTCTATGTAACAAATAAACACACCTCCAGCTTCCGACGTACTCAACCATCCCAAGTAACAAAAATTGGTAGATACTATAAAAGACCTGAGAACGTTTTGGAGCGTGCTAAAAGGCTCCACAATTAGTACTATAATGGTGTTGTAAACGTTTACAAAACCCCAAATAGGCCGGAGTTTTATCACTAATTTATTCTATAAACATTACATAAAGGCTCTCACGGTGATAAATCAGCTCGATAGTTGAGATGTAAAAGTGTAGTGAAACGCTTTTTAGAACTAAAATAGTGCCACAAGTGCAATAATGTCACGAATTTGCACTATAAAAGTAACCAAAACATGTTTAAAGTGCTATTTTGCACTGTAAACGATTTGAGAGATCTTTCCTGACACTTATATTGTTCATCATTTTTTTTGTTCGTGTTGTGTCTGTCGTGTTCCTCAAGATAACTAAAAATTTCGATAAGATTCATGTCATTTGCCATGTTGCCTAACGTATCATTGTAATAAAAAAGACATGCAACTCTGCCATAACTGCCATAACTTGCACTTGCGAAAATAATTGTATCGTTAAAATCATTATGCTGATTTCGAATTTGACAATGCGCCCTAATTATTTTCGTGTTTTAATTAAATTTTAATTAATAAAGCAAGGACTTGTCCCGACTACGGTTCCTATAGTACACATTGGCTCCAGCCGTGCTGCTAATGTGCTATCGCGGCAGAAAATAGCGGCCATATTTTAATTAGGGAAACGCTTTCGTCTCGTAGCAGTAACACCAACTCACTTTTAGAGCTATTTGAATTTAAGTATTTAGCAATTGCGCAAAGAGTCGCTACGGTACTATTTAGTACTATAGAAGAGTTTTCGTGATTTTTATAGAACTAGCCCCTTAGCGATGTTGAGGGAGCTTTTATGAAGCTAAACGGTTACGTAATGGTTGTGTAAGATACTTTTATTGTGCAAATTGATACTGTAATACGTAATGGTTTTGTAAGGTACTTTTATAGGGCAAATTGATCCTGCAATAGTGTTTTCGATACTGCTACAGTCCTAGTACTGTAAAAATTATTATGACTCATTATTATAGCAAAATAGATACATAAAAGAGTCACTAAGATTGTCTATAGTACTAAATAGTACCAAAATCGTTTTTCTCATTTCTATTACAGTGCAACACTTTAAATATTCTTTTGTATGGTCCTGTAAGCGTTCTAAGAGCTAAATAATAGAACTTAAATGCTCTTTAATCTTATAGAATCAAAATGCTTTGTTAATAACCTTTATAGTACATGCAGTCATAATGGTTACCATTAAAGGCCTACTATATCACTTTTTGGTGATAAAACCCTTTGGTTATAGAACCTATTGTTACTTGGGATATTATTGTACTCGACAAGATTTACTCGCAACTTCGCTTGAACGCTTCAACAGTCGAGTATCCGAGAGCTGACTGGCATTCGGGCGTTACGGATTCAAGTGTTAATGGGTTTCCGAAACTACAGTTTACATTCTTGGAAATCTTTACTAATAAATAATATACTGCCCCATTGGTCTCGCGCGACTGCTAAGCGTGGTGTTAAAAAGTGCTAAATATTAGGTTTCACTGTTAGAATTTCTCAGTATAGAAGCCCGGAGTTTCGAAGTTATTGGCGGTATGGTATCCCTGTGTCTCGGAAAGCATGTTAAGTCGTTGGTCTGATCTCCCTCCGGGTGTGTCGGATTTCCGTCCCATAGGAACAGAGAGTGAACCTGTAACTGCGCACACACTTGCGCACCAAAATATCTCCCGCGCAGATGGCTCATCTCGATTATAAATTCGAAAGCTTTGGTGTTTGGATTGATGTTTGTTACTCAATTACGTAAAAATGGCTGAACGGATTTGACCGAAATTTGACCCAGAGACAAGTGATAGTCTGAAATAACTCACAGGATACTTTTATCTCACGATGGAACGGGCATAACACCTTATAAAAGTTCCGAACTAATAAAGATTAAAAAAAAAAGAAAAAATATACTTTTATCTCAATATTACGATCCCGTGGCATATTTTCTGAGGGTAAAGCGCTGGCAAAAGTTAGTACTAACATAGTTTGTAAATTCGTCGATTAAATGCGCTCGAGGGACGCGGACGAAACTGGGGTACTCCAGTTAATGTGTACTCAAGCTCATAATGTAATCACACCTGTGATCCCTGAAGAGTAAAACAGAGGTATACCCATATTAGTTTACATTTTGCCAGTTATGATTAAGTTCATGTAATTGGGGACGATGTTTACTTGAACTCGATGACTTCAATGTACGTTTTCATTGCTAAACTCTCGCTATGGAGAGTACGGGAATAACGTAGTGCTTAAAAATATTTCTTTATAATATTATTAGGGTTTATAAATCATCAAATTAATGAGTCGGACCGGTTTTCTTTTGGAGTGTGTCTGTCTGCCCTTTATGAAAGAAGAAGCAAAAAAGAAAGAAAATTATTTTATTTTTTTACAGAAATTCATGATTAAAAAGAAAACAGAGAAATTAAAAAGTTAACTTAATCTAAACATTAAAAAATTGACATAATAACAAAGACAAAATTCGACAGCTGCATGCCATGACTGCAAAAAGAAAGGTGACCACTCAGCATAATGCTGTGCTGTGAGAGACCCACAGCACAGCGCTGGTTTTCAGTGGTCAGTGGTTATGGAGCAGACATGACTGTCATACACTCAGGTACTGACTAAAATTAAAATTATTAACCTTAAAACGACCGTGTAGTGCCTACGTGTCTTAGTGCCATGTCGTCGCCGTCTTTGGCTAATAGATCTCTATAAGTTCAAAGCTAATAAGAAATACGTTATTATTTTTATTTTGTTATTAACTCTACTAACCTTAGTCTATGAATAACCTAAACCAAACCAATTTACAGCTACGATTTTGTTTCTCATATAAATACAAGAGAAGCCACAAAAACCAATAATCACGTACTAAAACACGTTTAAACCGGTTGGAACCTGCGAACACGAACCCAGCGGTAGCACGATCCTTCCATAAATATTGGTCTGCAGGCAATCTGTTAGAAGAAACTAAACAAATGGGGTCGTACGCAATAAAAACGGCATTACTTTAATCTAGCGCTTTGTTTAGCTATCGGGGAAGTGAATTAAATGTGCGTTAAGACCTTTCTTTGTGTTTACGGTAGATAAGGATATTTTGTCGCCTCCTTCTTCGAAGAAGTCATGCTAGCGAAGGAGGAAGCGGGACGCGTGAAGGAGAGGACAGCGTCTACCTCAAAACCCAGCCGCTGCGCGTCGTGTTCCACGCGTCCCTCAAAGATTTCTCAGCAACCTGATAGGGCCTTAACCTTAAAGGGCGAAAGCCTACCGGGGTCGCGGAACTGTCTCATCAGGTAACCGTGACCCTGGAACGCAAAGGGCTATTGAAGGATCACCGTAGATTTTAGTCAGTACAAGTCTGACAGTGAGGGCAGAAGGAATCATTTGATGATTCTACCACGATAAAAAAAAGATTGGGATATTTTAACGTAGGTTACGTACGTTACGTATTATTTTGATTCTAACATGCAGAGATTGGCATAAAGTGGTTACCCCCCTTGAAAGCTTCTACGCTGTATCGGGCCCATTCACGGGGTGGCGAGTGGTAATATCAAATGTATAGAAATGTTTGAAACACACCACAAGGCGCCGCCAATGGCGAATTCGCGTACTAACAAAGTAAGTGATGTATTATTCGCGCCGCCCATCGCTCCACGTATCGCTTTTTTTTTACCTGGTAAAATCAACAAATGAGTCCTCCCACCCCGGGCAGGGCGGAAGGGACTGTCAGACTTGTACTGACTAAAATCCACGGTGTCCTTCAATAGCCCTTTATGTTCCTGGGTCACGGTGATGGAATAAGTCCCGCGACCCCGGCAGTCTTTGGCCCTCTGACAGGGGGCCCCGTCATTATGCTGACGCTCTTTGAGGCGCGCGTGGGACACAACGCGCCGTCGACCCGGGCTCCGCGTATCGCTTATACGAACGTTGTGAAGGGGCTCTAAAGAAGTAACAACATCATGACGCTATCAAGTGGGTCAGAATTTATAAGTGATCCGAAGAAATTATATTTAAATAGAAGTTGTTTAAAGGGTTAAAAAATTAAGGTTGTCATGACTTATATTATGATAGTACACTATCAGTCCTGTAATATCCAACCATTTATAAAAGTTGGTAGATCCGCGGTCTAGGAACGCAAAGGGCAACTTAAAGCCAGGGTGGATTGTGAATCAGTTAAATTTAACAGTCTTTTCACCTTTTTAATATCCAAAGTAATTATGAATAGATTGCTTATGGAATGATAATAATATGAAAATATGAAGTAAAATATTATGCCGTGACGTCTGACAGGCAAGAATAAAAAAAAAAGTTTTAAAGCTTACGGCGGTAGAATGGAATAAAGGCCAGGAAGATAATGATGGAGCTTGACAGTCTTTAAAGTTCTACCTATAGTACATACATAGATGACGCATTAGATGTTTCCAAAAATAGGCTTAAAATTCATAAAACAGTTTTTTTATAAAGACACAGAACACTTAACATTACTACGCACAGAAGTGTCACTTCCCAAAAACAAACAAATGTATTTTTTTTTCTCTTATTTTATCGTGCAATCAGTCGCATAGACTATTAGCAGATGGGTTGTAGAAGGAATGATGTGTAGGGTGCTAGAATACTCCCAGAGGAGCCCACCCATCATTTTATGCATAGTCAGCCTTCAGCAACTATTCTCGTCAAAGAGATAAATGTAAAATTAAAAATACAAAATGTAAAATATAAAATTTTAACAAAAATATATAAGGAGCGCGTGCGAAACGGGCGGCGGATTGTGAAACCCGTCCAAAGTCAAAGTCAAAGTCAAATCATTTATTTCAATTAGGCCATCAAAGAGGCACTTTTAAACGTCGATTTTTAAAATTAAGGAAATGGGATGGGATGGGATTGAATCTACACCCATTCGCTAAGGTAGGTTGTATGAAGAAGAATGGGCAAGAAACTCCATACTTACTCTTTTTTAAAAATGTTTTACAATATTTTTATAACATCATTTGAAACAAAGAATGTGAAATCAATGTACCTTGAAAATCTAGACTAAAAATATGAAAATAAATTAATAGGAAAAATAAAAAAAAGCAAAAAGGTACATGGTGTTCACATTTTCACAAAAATATTGCAATTACAAAATTTATAAATATAAGTGTGTGAGCATTCAAATTTCAACCAGCTTGATTTCGTTTAAGAGCCAGTTCACAAAATTCGAACGCTCGAGTTTAGGTAAAAGACGGGAGCAATGTTCATGTGTGCGTAGCTATTCACACATACACAACGCAACCAGTGTAGCGCTAGTGTTGAGACGGACTAAACAATCTTGAGCCGATATAATCGTAATGCACTTTGATTACATTTCTGAAAAAGTTTTTGGAACGAAGTTCCTTATCGCGCGTTGTGAAAGGGGGCTAGACGGAAAAAAATTCTTACGAAAAGTTGTCACGACACTTTTTGCTATAGTAAGAGACAGACAGATATGTTTCTCTGTCTGTCTCTCTCTCTCTTATAGAAAGCAAACCAGATATTTTTTCATTTCTATTTCGCATTGAACAGTGTGGTGTCGCGACGATTATTTTTGTTGAGTGTATACAGGTTTTTTGTAAATAATAAATAATAAAAAATAATAATAATAATGAATCCTTAATGAAAAAATATCGAGGTTTTCGTCATGGGTGTCGTTTTCATGGTTTTCGAGGAAGTTGAAACCGATGGTGCAGTCAAAATGTAAATCCAAGATGGCGGCTGCAAAAAATATCGAGGTTTTCGTCATGGGTGTCGTTTTCATGGTTTTCGAGGGTGTTGAAACCGAGGGTGCAGTCAAAATGTAAATCCAAGATGGCGGCTGCAAAAAATATCAAGGTTTTCGTCATGGGTGTCGTTTTCATGGTTTTCCAGGAAGTTGAAACCGATGGTGCAGTTAAAATGTAAATCCAAGATGGCGGCTGCAAAAAATATCGAGGTTTCCGTCATGGGTGTCGTTTTAATGGTTTTCGAGGGTGTTGAAACCGATGGTGCAGTCAAAATGTAAATCCAAGATGGCGGCTGCAAAAAATATCGAGGTTTTCGTCATGGGTGTCGTTTTCATGGTTTTCGAGGGTGTTGAAACCGATGGTGCAGTCAAAATGTAAATCCAAGATGGCAGCTGCATAAATTTATCGAGGTTTTCGTCATGGTTGTCGTTTTCATGGTTTTCGAGGGTGTTGAAACCGATGGTGCAGTTTAAATGTAAATCCAAGATGGCAGCTGCATAAATTTATCGAGGTTTTCGTCATGGTTGTCGTTTTCATGGTTTTCGAGGGTGTTGAAACCGATGGTGCAGTTTAAATGTAAATCCAAGATGGCGGCTGAAAAAAATATCGAGGTTTTCGTCATAGGTGTCGTTTTCATGGTTTTTGAGGGTGTTGAATCCAATATTGCAGTCAAAATGTAAATCCAAGGTGGCGGCTGCCAAAATTATCGAGGTTTTCATCATGGATGTCGTTTTCGTTGTTTTTGAGGGTGTTGAAACCGATATTACTATCAAAATAGAAATCCCAGATGTCAAATAACAAAAATCAAAAAATATTATTATAACTTAAAAAAATAAAATTTTATTACAATTCCTTCACTAATTATTAATCGAAAGGAACTTCGTTCCATCCGGGTGTCCCTTTACACCTCTCAAGTTTTTTTGTTTATTCAGTCTATTAGACTGTTAAATGGTATAGAACGGAAAGCATCTCGCGCGCTGATTGGTTGAACGTCATGTGCCCGGCGGCGGCGCCGCCATAATTATTTGTTAGATAATTCGTTTGATGTCGAATGTTAACAAACTGTTCTGGTGATTTTAATTAAATTTTGTGTTAAAAATAACCTGTGAGTTAAAGTTAATTATATTTTATTGTTGTGGAAGTAAAACTGAATCTGCGATTAACCTAAGAAGTGAAGTTTGAACAATAGTCAGATAACTTTTATCTGAGGAATAAAAATGGCGGTTCGACAGCTTATCTATAGAAAATATGTCAAACCGCTATTTTAATTCCTCAGATAAACGCGTGACCGTTTAATAAATTCTTAAATAATTTGTAAAAAAAACCAACATGGTTTCTGCTACAATTTCTCATAATAGGCGTCTTTTTATAGTTTTCGTCTTCGAGGGTTCTGAATCCGATAGTGCTGTCAAAATGTAAATCCAAGATGGCGGCTGCAAAAAATATCGAGGTATTCGTCATGGGTGTCGTTTTGATGGTTTTCGAGGGTGTTGAAACCGATGGTGAAGTCAAAATGTAAATCCAAGATGGTGGCTGCATAAATTATCGAGGTTTTCGTCATGGGTGTCGTTTTCATGGTTTTCGAGGGCGTTGAAACCGATGGTGCAGTCAAAATGAAAATCCAAGATGGCGGCTGCATAAATTATCGAGGTTTTCGTCATGGGTGTCGTTTTCATGGTTTTCGAGGGTGTTGAAACCGATGGTGCAGTCAAAATGTAAATCCAAGATGGTGGCTGCATAAATTATCGAGGTTTTCGTCATGGGTGTCGTTTTCATGGTTTTCGAGGGCGTTGAAACCGATGGTGCAGTCAAAATGAAAATCCAAGATGGCGGCTGCATAAATTATCGAGGTTTTCGTCATGGGTGTCGTTTTCATGGTTTTCGAGGGTGTTGAAACCGATGGTGCAGTCAAAATGTAAATCCAAGATGGCGGCTGCAAAAAATATCGAGGTTTTCGTCATGGGTGTCGTTTTCATGGTTTCCGAGGGTGTTGAAACCGATGGTGCAGTCAAAATATGGATAGTATGGAAACAAGGCCTAATTGTAGAAATAAATACCTACGCTCTCAACTGCAGCCTTAGGGTTGTCACGAGCGCGGAGAATGGAACATAATTATGTGGCGCTGATGCTTGATGAACCCAGTGGCTGCGCACCTTACTATGCGTTCCAACTAAGTATAAGATGACCTTGGCACCATATTGTAACTGCAATTGTGTTTAACGAAAAATACTTTGCGCAAATTACTTTTCAATACTTAATATTTATCTTATTCATGTTATTTTCATGTGATTTTCGTTATTTGACATCTGGGATTTCTATTTTGATAGCAATATCGGTTTCAACACCTTCAAAAACCATGAAAACGACATCCATGATGAAAACCTCGATAATTTTGGCAGCCGCCATCTTGGATTTACATTTTGACTGCACCATCGGTTTCAACACCCTCGAAAACCATGAAAACGACACCCATGACGAAAACCTCGATAATTTATGCAGCCGCCATCTTGGATTTGCATTTTGACTGCAACATCGGTTTCAACACCCTCGAAAACCATGAAAACGACACCCATGACGAAAACTTCGATAATTTATGCAGCCGCCATCTTGACTTGACTGCACCATCGGTTTCAACACCCTCGAAAACCATGAAAACGACACCCATGACGAAAACTTCGATAATTTATGCAGCCACCATCTTGGATATACATTTTGACTGCACCATCGGTTTCAACACCCTCGAAAACTATGAAAACGACACCCATGACGAAAACCTCGATAATTTATGCAGCCGCCATCTTGGATTTACATTTTGACTGCACCATCGGTTTCAACACCCTCGAAAACTATGAAAACGACACCCATGACGAAAACCTCGATACTTTTTGCAGCCGCCATCTTGGATTTACATTTTGACTGCACCATCGGTTTCAACACCCTCGAAAACTATGAAAACGACACCCATGACGAAAACCTCGATAATTTATGCAGCCGCCATCTTGGATATACATTTTGACTGCACCATCGGTTTCAACACCCTCGAAAACCATGAAAACGACACCCATGACGAAAACTTCGATAATTTATGCAGCCGCCATCTTGGATTTACATTTTGACTGCACCATCGGTTTCAACACCCTCGAAAACTATGAAAACGACACCCATGACGAAAACCTCGATAATTTATGCAGCCGCCATCTTGGATTTGCATTTTGACTGCAACATCGGTTTCAACACCCTCGAAAACCATGAAAACGACACCCATGACGAAAACCTCGATAATTTATGCAGCCGCCATCTTGGATTTGCATTTTGACTGCAACATCGGTTTCAACACCCTCGAAAACCATGAAAACGACACCCATGACGAAAACCTCGATATTTTTTGCAGCCGCCATCTTGGATTTACATTTTGACAGCACCATCGGTTTCAACACCCTCGAAAACCATGAAAACGACACCCATGACGAAAACTTCGATAATTTATGCAGCCGCCATCTTGGATATACATTTTGACTGCACCATCGGTTTCAACACCCTCGAAAACTGTGAAAACGACACCCATGACGAAAACCTCGATAATTTTTTTTAAAAACGTGGGTTTTTCATATTTCTGACAGCAAACCCTTTCATTTGATACCCATAACATGGGGGTGCATTTCAAACAGCTAATCCGCCATCTTGGATGTCCGCCATGTTGGATTTAAGACACGTGACTATTTTTTTCGTATTCCTGACAGCAAACCCTTTCATTTAATACCCATATCATGGGGGTACCTTTCAAATAGCCAATCCGCCATCTTGGATGTCCGCCATGTTGGATTTAAGACACGTGACTATTTTTTTCATATTACTGACAGCAACCCTTTCATTTGATACCCATATCATGGAGATGCATTTCAAATAGCCAATCCGCCATCTTGGATGTCCGCCATGCTGGATTTTCAGGTACGTGACTATTTTTATCATATTCCTGACAGCAAACCCTTTCATTTGATACCCATATCATGGGGATGCATTTCAAATAGGCAATCCGCCATCTTGGATGTCCGCCATGTTGGATTTAAGACACGTGACTATTTTTTTCATATTCCTGACAGCAAACCCTTTCATTTGATACCCATATCATGGGGGTGGATTTCAAACAGCCCGACCGTGATCTTGGGGAGGCCGCCATATTGGATTTCTCACCACTCTTGCGCCCCATTGCAAAAACTAATAAAACGAAAACGGATGGCTAATTAATGCACAAATTCTACAAACTACTGTATTATAATTATAATAATACTTTAGTTTGATAAAGTAACGAAAATCTTACCTTATGAAAAAAAATATGGAGAGAATCAAAATGTGGCAGTCGCAGTATAATATTCCGTTCACGATACGTACGCTCTATAATCAGGACGAGGAAAAAAGTGATACAGGTCCTACGTCGACGGGCGCTGGAGCCGTACTGATTGCAGCCCGGTTATGTTTCGTAATTTATACTAGTTTAGAGTGATTTTAAAAACGATAGTATGATTAATTACATGAAGGGATTTTAATGAAATTTAGAAATTAGTTTAGTCTGTAAACATAGTTTATATTTACATAGTTTTTTTAATGTAATTACGCTTTGTTCGAACCAAAAATGGCGATAAATCAGCGATATAAAACGTAAAAATTGACCTCAGAATTTATTTTTTTACTAATTTGTGTTATTAAAAATATAAATTCTACTACGTAGTTTTACGACAAAAACGTATGTCTGATGATTTGTGTATTTTTTTTGGTTAAAATTACGAATGTTAATGGTAGATGTAGGAGTCGCAAATCGACTCTGCGTTGATTTTTCAGTAAACTACTTGTCGGAGATTAATTACCACAAAGTTAATAAAAGAGTTTTTTGAAATATGTTACGTACAATTACAACACGAAAGACTGGTCTTTCTTTTGCAGGTATTCAAAAATGTTGGAGTATTACTTAATATGGTAAATTAGACGATCATAATTTTAGTTCTACGCGCAAATGGGTAAAAGGCCTCTTAATCCCTACATTGTACTATGAAGCAGGACCAGCATGTTTCCAAACATTTTTATCTTGGATATAATCTTCTAATTTATAATATGCTTGTTTACTAAGTGTGTTTTTTATATAGCTTTTAAATTTTCTTTCATTTAGAGTTAAAATTTCGTTAGGTATTTTATTGTAACATTTAACACAGTACCCCATAAAAGACTTTTGAACTTTAGACAATCTAAAATAAGGTTGATCAATTTTATCTTTATTTCTAGTATTAAAATTATGTCTATCGCTTATTTTATTAAAAAGGTGAAGATTTTTCCTTACATACATTATATTTTCATAAATAAATTGACAAGGCACTGTCATTATGTTAATATTTTTGAATAGTTCCCTAAGAGATTCGCGACGACGTAGATTGTAAATTGCTCTGACAGCTCGTTTTTGCAAAATAAAAATGGATTCAATGTCAGCTGCCCGGCCCCACAGTAGAATGCCATAAGACATTATGCTGTGAAAGTAGCTAAAGTATACCAAACGCGCAGTTTCAACGTCTGTTACCTGTCTTATCTTTCTAACAGCGTAAGCGGCTGAGCTTAATCGTCCCGCAAGAGATGCTATATGGGGGCCCCATTGCAATTTATCGTCTAGCGTGATTCCCAGGAAAACAGTCTGATTAACAAATTCCAGTTTTTCTCCGTTCAGTTTGATGTCACATTCGCTACTTCTAACATTTGGTAAAGTGAATCTCATACATTTTGTTTTTTTTTCATTGAGTACAAGATTATTCAATGTAAACCAATTTTGAACCTGATGAATAGCGTCATTTACCGCATTTAGATTTTGTGAACGTCGGTCTATTTTAAAAATTAGAGAGGTATCATCTGCAAATAATACCATCTTTGGTTGATTTTTAAGTAAGTGAGGTAAATCATTAATGTAAACTAAGAAGAGGAATGGACCCAGAATCGAACCTTGCGGAACGCCCATTGTCATTTTAGACCCTAACGAGTTCATTCCGTTTACTTGAACTTTTACCTTTCTATCTTTCAAGTATGATCTGAGTAAATCAAGAGCAGTATTTTTTATCCCGTAATGCTCCAGTTTCAGCAGAAGTGTTTCATGGTCAACGCAATCGAACGCCTTTGAGAGGTCGCAAAAAATTCCAATGGCATCTTCTGCTTCCTCCCAGGAGTTAAAAATGTTCTTAAGTAGGGTTACACCGGCGTCAGTTGTACACCGTCCTTTGGTGAAACCGTACTGATGTTCATGAAAGATGGAATTTTTATTAAAGTGACGTAACATTTGAGTAAGCATCAACTTTTCAAACACCTTACTTAAAACTGGTAAAATTGATACAGGTCTATAATTGTTTGGTTCCTTGCTATCACCTGATTTGAAGAGTGGGACTACTTTACTGTGTTTCATAAGATCTGGAAATACCCCTTGGTCTACACTGTTGTTAAATATAATAGCTAAATAAGGAGCAACGGTTTCTATTACAGATTTACAGACTTTAACAGACATTCCCCAAAGATCTTCTGTTGACTTAATTTTAAGATCTTTAAAAGCTTTAATGACAGCTTGGGGGTTTGTGTGATGAAACCTAAACTCCACGGGACATGACTTTACATTCTGCCTAAGTAAGGCAGAAGAGAGCATTGCAGAAGAATTTAAAGTTTCAGTCGTTTTAATAGGTATGTTAGAAAAAAAGTTTTCAAATTCCTGAGCAATTTCTTTGTCATTATTTATAGGGCCATGTGCAGTTTCTAAATTAAATTCAGTATTCCGCTTTTTATTTCTACCTGTTTCATTATTTATTATTTTCCAAGTAGCTTTTATTTTATCATCAGCAAATTTTATTTTATTACTAATATAAAGAGCTTTCGCTGTTTTGCACACGGTTTTAAAAGTTTTTGAGTATTTTGCTACATACTGACTAAAGCTAGTAGTTTTTATATGATTTTTAAGACCGTATAATTCATAAAGTTTTGCTCTGCTTTTACGAATACCAGGGGTTGCCCAATCACTAAACAGGAACTTTGTACAGACACTTTTAGTTTTCAATGGAAACATACTACTAAATTGCGTGTTTAAGATGGAAAAGAACTCTGCGTAAAACTCATTTGGGTCAGTTATTTTGTTAAAGCTACGTTCACATAATTTACTTGATAATGTATTATTTAACTTCTCTAAATTTTTACATGTAATAGGCCTAAACTTTATCTGTGTTTTTTGAAATGGAGTGTAAGCACAAAATGTTATTGTTTGACCACTGTGATCAGATGGTAATTTATTTACTATTTCCTTATGTAAATAATCGCAACTGGAAAATATATTATCTATACAAGTGGCAGAAGAAGCTGTCACTCTGGTTGGTTCTATAAAAACATTTGATAAATTAAATGACTTAAAAAGGCTCAACAATCTAATGCTATTGGAGTTGTTATCTAATATATTAATGTTAAAATCGCCACAAATTATGACAGATTTACTACTATTGCTTACTTTATTTAGCACATCTTCCATTGTAGAATCGAACAAAGGTAGATTCTGGTAATTCGGGGGTCTGTAGACACATACTATAACATGCTTATCTAGCTCAACACAGGACAATTCAATGGTGTGTTCAATAGACAGTCCAACAATGTCATTTCGCACTTTAGATTTAATAGACTTCTTTAATAATATCAATGACCCGCCATGTAACATATTTTTACGGCTAAAATAGCTAACTACAGAATAATTATCATAATTAATAGACATTACTTCATGATCTTTTAACCAATGTTCTGTAAGGCAAACAATATCAAACTTGGTTGACTCTAAAAACATTTCTATTTCGAGTAGTTTGGAAGAGCACCCTTGAATATTCTGGTTAAACAATTTTAAAGTGTGTTGCTCTCCATTTGATATTTTATACTTAACTAATTTGCTAGAAGAAACCTGTTCATTGTTCACTAATAAAGAGTTACTAACTGTAGAGGTTTCTTCTGTTGTCTTACACGAAGTGAGTCAGGCCTGACAAAGACGAAAAGTGTTCTCATTATAAAACTCTATATACACTTCAAGATTATGTAGCCTTGATTCAGAAATCACACTATGAATTTAGAGGAAGTCGTACCCCATCCATAAATATCGGTTTGGCAACAATTTGTTGGGCGGCCACACAAAATAGCAAATTGGGCAATAAAGACCGTATTAGTATGACGTAGTAGGTTGTATTTGGGTTGTGAGAATCAAACATGATCGGAATTGCTTGAGGTGGATTTTAGGGGTATTTTGGTCGTAGTGAGAAATTTGTGAATCAAATAGGTACCTACCGTATTATTTTGTTGGCTTGGTCTTGTATGTTTTGATTTATTGTTGTTACAGCTTATTTTTCTTAAGAATTGAGCAATCAAATAAACAAAAATCCTTTCAGACTTTTCGCTCAAAACAAACACTTCAGCTTTACTTTAATAGTATTACGGTAATCTTTCGTCTTAAGAGCAAACAAGTCAACATTTTTTCCATAGAAACTTCGTTGGGGTTTTACTCCATTAATTGACAAAGTACATCCAAAATTAAACATGGTATCGTTTTGTCTCATTATTAATTTTGTCTGTACGGAAGCAGAATTGTAAAATATAAAGCTATTAAAAAGTTACGAGCTTCTAAAGATTCGTTTTTTTGCTAATTTTAACACAACTTTAGGTGTAAATTAGAAGCTAAAGAAGCATAAAATTTCCAAAACGAAGTCCGTACCGACACAGCAAATTTATCGAAGAATTTAATAAATTTTATTTGAAATTAATTGGTGCAGTGGTTTTTTCATAAAACCCCAACAGCCAAAGGCTTTTTCGTATTTTTTTACGCGCGCCTTTTACTCTGAATGATCGTGCATCTCACTGAATAAGTTTTCCCCTGTTTTCTCCACGGGGGGATGACGCTCGCGCACACGTGAACAATATGGCTCGGTTTCCGGTGAAATATCATGGTTTTTGACCATGCCTGCCAGTGAGTTCGAGCTCGCGACTAGCGCCGCCTTAAGTTATACTTATCCTTCGTATTGCCGTGACACGTGACGTCATATCCTTGACACGGGTTCGTGATAATTGTTGTCATAACTCCATTAATTCAAACGCCATTTTGTTTTCTGACAAATGGTAATCGGCGAACCGTAAATGAGACGGTTTTCAGGGTAATTTTAGTAAATGTATGTAAACATTTTGTTTGCAGCGTTCTTTTTTTAATTGTTACATCTATTTTTCTGTTATGGCAATGTGATACGTTGAATGACACGTCACAATGGTTATGGTTATTTGTACGCTGAGAAACGCCCTTAAGAAATCACTTTTTCGTCACTCCTTGCGAAACGAGCATTTTTTTCAAATTATCCATCGGATTACATACACTCATTCAGAAAATAATTATTCTGGAGCGAAAATCGTCATATCACACATGTAAAACAAGATTTAAAAATAAAATATTCATGATTTGTCATATCTTAATACGTATCGGTAAAACTCGGTAAAAATTATTCTAATGAGAGTTTGAAATTATAAAAATGTTTGTTTGCTAAAATTAATCTTGTTCGTAATGGTATAGGAAAGCAATTGTAGAACACAATCTGGCCATTAAAGAAAATCAATACTCAGCAGACGCGTACAAGTAAGTGTATGATCACTGCATATTCATGAACAGTTTCCAAGACCAGATTTCTAGGAAGAAAACCCTGTTTGTTCAAGCTCACCAAAGGAAATACCTTCATTTTGCATGCAAAGACTGAATAAATGCAAATACTTGCTGGTGGAAGCTGTGTGGTTTTGTATGCACTGATGTGTAATGTTCCAGCGAATCGATTTGAAGGAAACAGTTCTATTAAATGTTTTACATTTTCGAATTTTGGATAGGTTTTGTTTTGACTTCATGTGAATACAGCCACATAAATAGACAATGCAAGAACTTGCGTGGAGGATGCGTCTAAAAAAGGCTTTATGGTTATTATAATGGCCGGGTCGATGAGCCATCCAAGAGCCATCCCAGAGCCGTCAGCAATTTGACTGGGCCCCCCTTAGAGGGCCAAAGCCTGCCGGGGTCGTGGGACTGTTTTGTTATGTAACCGTGACCCTTTTTGTTATGCGAGTCCTCCCACCCAGGGCAGGGCAGAGGGACTGTCAGATTTGTACTGACTAAAGTCCACGTTGTCCTTCAATAGCCCTTTGCGTTCCGGAGTCACGGTAGCTCGTTAGTCTCACGACCCCGTCATTGAGCTCTTTGAGACGCGCGTGGAACACGACTCGCCGTTGACCCGGGCATGGTCCATGATCGGACAGCGAGTTGCCCATTACTCGCCGTCCACTTGCCCGTAACCGGGGGCCTAGAATGTCAAAGGCTATTGAAGGAAACCGTGGATTTTAGTCAGTACGAATCTGACAATCCCTCCAAGCACCCTGGGTAGGAAAGACTCATTGATATAACCAAAAAAACGGTAATCTGCATTATACTACCACGTTGTGGAGGTCAAATTAACATCCTTTGCTAGGATGCTTGTTTGTTGCTCTCAGTATTTAACATACTTTTCAACATATAAATCTAGTCAGTTGATCAAATTACTATTGAGAAAAGTAAATGGTCAGAGCTAGGTGCATGAATGTGCACGGATGTGTAAATATACCAGCAACACTGGTCCACTTATCTTGCTTCCCGTTACCGAGAAACACCGGGGCGGTTTAAACCGGTATTATGAGTACCAACATTTAATAGGGAGTATGTAGTTGAGCACTGTTAACATGGTGTGGTGTGTTTTATTTATTTACTGTGTAGGTATATTTTTGCTCTTTATCCACAGTAATTTAGAATTATTACTTTATTTGTGATAGAGTTAATTATAAAATATCATCTCATTATAGCGTTCACCGAGATTTTATAACACACTCTAGTTCACACACTTGTGCACAAAGTTGACTTTGATATTTTTTATTTACATTTGCATTATTATTCTACCATACTAATTGTTGGATTTCGTATTAATTCATAACTTTTATTGTAGGGTAGAAGTAGAATGACTTGCAGAATGCGTCACTATCCTATCATGTCCCATCCTTTTCCCACATGCACACCTGGACTATCGCTGTCCTTGTCACCATCGACGGTGACTGTGCGAGGACCCTCGAGCTCTTGTACGAGAGCAGTGCTACTATGAACTTGCTCCCTTGTTAATTTAATTCTAATTAACGGTTGTGAATTACGAACTATTGTCTAAAACTACGGAAAGTGCGCGTTTATGTGGAGAAAGTCGTCTGAGTGCCCCCTCGTGCGCAGCCTGAATCCAGCAAGGACTCGCCCTCTGCCGAGCGACGGACGCGGAGATTGGAGACGGTGAATCTACAGGTCAGTGGTGCTGCATGTTTCCTGCCAAATTCCTCTGTCCATGTTCACAGGTTCGTCGTCCTAATTCGTGTCGCATTTTTGCAAGGATCAGACCTACCTACGCACTCTCAACCCCCGCAATCATACAGTCCATTATTTCAATCGAACCAGCTCCCTGCGTCTGGGATAAACGCAAAGTTTATATTTCCGCCCAAGTATATGGTGTAAGGCGCCACCATTATTTTTGGTCACTTCGTGCCGGACTATTTTTGGTCATTTTCACCGCATTCTATATTCAAACCGCATGGTCGGTTATAACTAAACGGTCACTGTACTACGTAATTAAATAGATTGTCGTTTATTATTTGTATTTTCCCGCACCGACAACTATTTCTTCCGCACCCGCATTACATAGTACAACACAACGTAAAAGTTATCTCTTTCCAAATTCATTCCATTTTTGTAGTCCGCCATTTTATATCGTTTCCAGTAAGATCGTGTTTTAGTCAACTTGTTCGTAATTGTTCGGTAAACTTCGGTTCGCTTCGTTAGCGCTCGTTCGAATACCAGTCACTTTTGATATTTTTCACTCACCCGCAAAAATTTTGTTTTATTTTCGCTACAATAATTAATCGTTTTTACGATAACACCCGCTTATAAATAATTAACATAATATTCGTGTTACATACTTATCGCCGCTATACTATTTACAGTTATTCACAATGGTTAAGCCTAAGAGAAAGAGTAGTGATGCGGACCAGTTCTTCGACACTACGAGTACTAATAGAAACCAGCTATCATTATACGTAGTCAAACGTGATGTTATTTACAAACGCGTAGAAAATATTTTCGAACTTGCACACAAAACAAATAATGATCGACAATATTTTAAGTCGTTTTGTTCTAGTGCTTCAAATATTGATACATTGCGTAATGATTATCAACAAGCTTTAGATTCCTTTAATATATTAAATTTACAGTTGAACCCCGATTCCGAGGTCGAATATGATTCCTGGTTATCGTTTGAAGAAATGTTTTGTTTTATAAAACAGGTTTTACTCGATAACAAACCCGAGTGTCCTGAACCTGGGCCTCAGCCTTCATTACAAAAATCTAATTCTCGCCTTCCGCCCATTGATTTGATGTCATTTGACGGTAATGTCAAGAAATGGCCATTGTTTTATCAACAATTTAAAAGTATGATACACGATAACGCATTGCTCACTAATAGTGAAAAGGTATTTTACTTAGTGGGTAAATTAACTGGGCAGGCGTCGTGCGTTTGTGCAGGGTTGGCTCCAACCGCAGAAAATTATATTATTATTTGGGAGGCACTCGTGCAAAAGTATGACGATCCTCGCTCACTCGCATCCGCTTATTTAAACCAATTGTTACATTTTAAACCGCTATCTGTGGCTAGTTCTGATGGTCTAGATTCATTTATTAATAATTTTGATTCATCTGTAGCAGCGCTTAAACAATTGAAACTCAATGATTTAACCGAATTTATTTTCTTGCATTTGGCTCTGCAAAAGTTAGACGCAGACACAATTAAATTATTTGAAATTACCTATCGTAAAGATAAAATACCCTCTTACCATAATTTAATTGAATTCATAAAGGAACAAAGTAAAGTTTTGTCTCGTTCTACGAACCTTAGTAAATCTATAGATAATAATCATTCTCAGTCTAAACAGCGTCAAACTAAGCACATCCCTAAACCGTCCAAGTCTTTTATGAACACAGACATAGGGTGTGGTCCAAGTGTAAGCGATAAATGCGCTTTATGCAATGAAAAACAACATGAACATTTATATTCTTGTTCATCGTTTAATAAATTATCCCCGCGAGAAAGATATAATTTTATAAAACTTAATAATTTTTGTAACAATTGTTTAAGTATCAAACACAAGACTTTTTCTTGTACTTCGAAACATACTTGTTCTCACTGTTCAAAGCGACACCACACCTTATTACATTTCAACCCAACTCAAAATGATAAAACAAATTGTAACGTTGGCTCCGTGGTGTCCAACGCCGCTGTTCCTATTCCCGCTACCGCTCATGACGCGCCGCGCCCTACTCCAGCCAGCAGTCATGCAGACTCCACTATGAGTCATTCGCTCGCCGCTTCTAATGACCCTACAACTATTATAAATAATGCATCGGTCTGTACAGTTTCGTACGATCGAGCAGCTCGTTATCAAACGACTACGTTGTTAGGGACCGCAAAAGTAAAGTTTGTTGATTCTTTAAACCGCACTCACTTTTTGAGATGTCTAGTGGATCCTGGCTCTCAAAGTGATTATATTTCCGCATCTTGTTGTAAGCGACTATCGCTTCCTATTTATACTCAAACCCGCTATTCGGAAGTTCAAGGTATTGGAGGAGCTTCACAAAAAATTATCGGTGTTACTTCAGTGAAATTCACGTCTCGCTTTGATAATAAGTGCGAATATTCTATAAAGCCGATGGTAGTAGGACAGATTACGTCACAGTTGCCGGACACCTGTGTTGATACCGCGTCTATTGAATTCATTCGTAACTTACCGCTCGCTGATGATGAGTTTTCGCAACCGGGAACGATAGATATACTTTTAGGTGTTAAACTTTATTGTGAAATTTTACTTTCTGGACAAATTAAAAGCTCACATGATGGCGTGCCCTCTGCCTTTGAAACGACATTAGGTTACCTAATTTTAGGTGACGCTCCTATTATTTCGCCGCAACCCGCTACCCGCACATTGTGTGCCTTCACTTCTGACTCGCTTCACCAGATTGTTGAAAGATTTTGGGCAGTCGAGGAATTACCTTCGCAGTCATTTTTAAGTCCCGACGATCAGCAGTGTGAAAATATTTATACTTCAACCACTGTTCGTAATTCCGACGGCAGTTATTCAGTTGACCTTCCGTTTAAAGAAGACCCAAATAATTTAGGCAATTCTTATACTACAGCTAAAAAACGCTTTCTACTTTTAGAAAAGAAATTATATAAAGATCCAAGTTTAAAATTAAAATATGACGATGTTATTCATGATTACCTAAATAAAGGTATACTGTCCCGCACCGCACCTGAGGCATTAGACGCTCCAGGCTTTTATCTACCGCACCATCCTGTAATTCGCAACGACAAGGCGACAACCAAGGTTCGTCCTGTGCTAGATGGCAGCGCCAAGACCGATACAGGCTTATCACTAAATGATGTCCTTTATACGGGTTGCAATCTACAGGCTGATATATTTCATATACTTTTGAATGTTCGTGTTTATTACATTGCTTTTTGTGCAGATGTGAAACAAATGTATTTATGCATTTATACGAACGCTCCGCACCGCAAATATCAACGAATCTTATATAGATTTTCAGAAACTGACCCGCTCGAGGTTTTTGAGTTCACTCGAGTCACATTTGGGCTTCGGTCTTCACCATTTTTGGCGCTCCGCACGCTGCGTCAACTCGCTAGCGATGAACGGCATAACTGGCCAAATGCGGCAGCCGTGTTAGAGAGGGACATATATATGGATGACGTAGCTTCATCTTCTTCTTCTCTCGAGGAAGCAGTCAAGACAGCTACCGATCTGATCCAGATCTTCAAAACTGGCGGGTTTGATTTAGTCAAATGGACCTCCAACTCGCTGGAATTGCTCGAACACATTCCCGAGTCGCACCGTCAATCTGAATGCATTTCCTTCGACGATGGAAATACATTTAAGATATTAGGTTTGCGTTGGTTACCCGCTCAGGATACCTTTATTTTCGAAATATCAAGTCCCCCATCTGTTTGTACTAAACGCGCCATTTTATCCGCTACCGCTCGGTTGTACGACGTCTTAGGACTCGTCGGCCCTATAATTCTTTTCGCTAAATTAATCATTAGAGAACTCTGGCTTTTAAATCTCGATTGGGACGATATACCGCCTTCTCGCATTGTTAAAATATGGCAACAATATTTAATAGAATTACCGCACATATCTAATTTATCTTTTCCGCGCCATCTAGGTATAGAAACCGGTTCTATGGTTTCCTTAGTCGCATTTTCAGATGCGAGCGAATCCGCATACGGCTGTGTGATTTATTTGCACGTCGTAAATGGCGATCAATCGCCTATTACTTCACTCGTTTGCTCCAAATCGCGTGTTGCATCCGCTAAACCTAAAATCACTGTCGCACGTTTGGAATTAAACGGAATACTTTTAATGTCGCGACTTCTTAAAACCGTATATGATACTTTATCCAAGCGACATAAAATCGAAAATATTTATGCTTTCTCGGACTCTGAAGTGGCACTCTGTTGGTCTGTTGCTTCGCCACACAGATTTAACACTTATATTGCCAACCGAATTTCTCAAATTCAGGAAAATATTTCACCTGAAAATCTATATCATATCGCTGGCTTACAAAACCCCGCAGACTGTGTATCTCGTGGGCTCACGCCTTCGCAGCTCATTCAACATGAGCTATGGTTTAAGGGACCTTACTGGCTTTCCTTGCCTAGACAAGACTGGCCTATACAGCGATTTTTACCCAACCGGTCTTCATTACCGGAAGAAAAAACCGTTTCGCACGTTACTAAAGCCACGGATATGGATGACCCGCTTTTAAAATTAGCGTCAGAGTGTTCCACGTGGGAAAAGCTGCTGGAAGCTACTGTCTTTTCGCTTCGATCTATAAAAAAATTGCCGCAAACCGATACAATCACCGCTGAAGATTTAAATACAGCAGAATTGGAAATAATTCGCGCGATCCAGTCGAAATACTTTTCCGAAGACATTAAGAATATTTCTAAAGGCCAACCGTGTTCGGCCAAGTTACGGAAATTGTTTCCATTTTTATGTAACGGACTTTTACGTGTCGGAGGTCGCTTATCGAATTCGACACTAGAATATTCTTCCAAACATCCGATTTTACTTCCCGGGCAAGGACATATTGTTAAATTATTAATTGAATTTTATCACCGCGACAATTGTCACGCCGGGCCGCAGTTATTAATTTCGATATTAAGATCTAAATATTGGATTATTTCCGCTAGACGTGTGGTTCGACAATACATACACAAATGCAATGATTGTTTTCGAGTTAATCCTAAGCCTACGTTTCCGCCTATGGCCGATTTGCCTAAATGTAGATTAGAGCAATGCAAAGCGTTTTTACATACGGGCGTCGATTACGCAGGGCCGCTTTATATTACTCCTTACCGCAAACGGGGCGTACGAAGTGTAAAAGCTTATATTTGTATTTTTGTTTGTCTCGTGACAAAAGCGGTGCACATCGAATTAGTGTCTAACTTAACTTCTGCTTCGTTTATCGACGCATTTAAACGATTCATATCGCGAAGAGGTCCTTGTAATTTCTTATATAGCGATAACGGGACTAATTTTGTCGCTTCTAAAAAATATTTTAATGAACTTCACGAGTTTTTACAAACCGCTGATTACTATCAAAGTTTTAGTCATGAACTCGCGAAGAACCGGATTACGTGGCGAATGAACCCTCCTACAGCAAGTCACTTCGGAGGGATATGGGAAGCGAACGTTAAGAGCACCAAGTCGCTTTTATTTCGTACAATCGGCAATCAAGTTCTCACCTTTGAGGAGATGTCGACCATTCTTATTCAAATTGAGGCAGTGCTAAATAGCCGTCCTCTTTATGTTTTGAGCTCTGACCCATCAGAGCCATTAGCACTTACTCCCGCGCATTTTTTATCTACTTCTCCGCTAGAATGTTTACCCGCAGCTGACTTATCCGAAGAACGAACAGATCTGTTGTCTCGTTTCTCCTTAATGAATTCGATAGTTCAGTCATATTGGAAACGATTTAAGACGGAATATTTACATAATTTACAACAACGCGAGAAATGGAATACTCCGTGTAAGCCGATCACAGTCGGTACCGTAGTGTTGTTATATGTAGATAACGCTCCGCCCTTGCAGTGGCCATTGGGAATTGTTACCAATGTATACCCTGGTAAGGATGGTGTTGTTCGCGTAGCAGAAGTAAAAACTAAGACCGGTACTTATAACCGACCAGTAGTGCGGTTATGTCCGCTTCCGACTCAATAGTCAATTTTTCTTTCTCTTTTTTTTTCGTATTTTCGCTCAAAAGTATTAATTAGCTTACGTTAGATAAGTTTAGTTTAAAATTTTCATTATATTTATCCGCTCTATTTACCAAATGCCCGCTACTTGAAGTTGCTGAATACAGCGATTTCTTGCTTTTTTTTCACCTTTTTTCGAAGGGTTTCTTCAAGGCTGGGGGGATGTTGGATTTCGTATTAATTCATAACTTTTATTGTAGGGTAGAAGTAGAATGACTTGCAGAATGCGTCACTATCCTATCATGTCCCATCCTTTTCCCACATGCACACCTGGACTATCGCTGTCCTTGTCACCATCGACGGTGACTGTGCGAGGACCCTCGAGCTCTTGTACGAGAGCAGTGCTACTATGAACTTGCTCCCTTGTTAATTTAATTCTAATTAACGGTTGTGAATTACGAACTATTGTCTAAAACTACGGAGACGTGCGCGTTTATGTGGAGAAAGTCGTCTGAGTGCCCCCTCGTGCGCAGCCTGAATCCAGCAAGGACTCACCCTCTGCCGAGCGACAGACGCGGAGATTGGAGACGGTGAATCTACAGGTCAGTGGTGCTGCATGTTTCCTGCCAAATTCCTCTGTCCATGTTCACAGGTTCGTCGTCCTAATTCGTGTCGCATTTTGGCAAAGATCAGACCTACCTACGCACTCTCAACCCCCGCAATCATACAGTCCATTATTTCAATCGAACCAGCTCCCTGCGTCTGGGATAAACGCAAAATTTATATTTCCGCCCAAGTATATGGTGTAAGGCGCCACCACTAATATTATAAACAAACTATAAATAAAATTTGATTTTATTAAAAACTAAAGCTAGGATTTTCCATTAATTCACTAATAATAAACACGATCATCATAATTACAGTTAGTAAAATCAGTCAGTAGATGAATTTAATTAATCGGTACCTAGTCGTGTTTGATTAGTCAGTTTAAATTAATGCAAATCTGAATTAATCTGACCTAAACGAATAGCCTAGCCTAGTCAATATTGACGAATGACGTAAGAAGTATCTGTATTTTTTATTTATTCAATATCTGCCATTAGACCCTTTTAAAATAGGAACGATATTTTTATTTTTGTTTTTTACTCGAGCAAAAAAAAAAGTAATGGCTGTCTCTATTATTTACGTCAATAGGTATTTTTAATTTAAAGAAGTATCAACTTTATAAATTGAAGGGATTCCAAGACAGTTTGTCAACTAAGATTATTTATAGCAATGTTGGAGTTTATTGATCAAACTAAGCTGTTTCCCATAGTGCCACAACCTGCTCACCTCCTAGGGTCGTAGCGTGATGTTTGGATAGTCTATCTTTTAAATTGAATGTGGCTATCAAATACAAAGATTTTTCCAATCCGTCTGGCAGTTCCTCTAGAAAACTAGCGATTTTTTTTTAAAAAACACATGTCATTGTGTTTACAAGATATTATGGATCCATCAATATAATTAACCATAAAAAAATGTGTTTGTGTGTGAAAAATTCCTAGTGACTGGTAAAGTTTTAAGCCAATACGAGCATTTTTGCAAATACCATACCACAAACGACTTTCGGAAAACACAAATGGGTACATATCAATTAGTTGGGGCACCCTATTTTCCAGCCCATCGGTTCCATTTGGATGGCAGGCCGGAGGATTTAAAACGAGGAATAGATTGGTTTTGCTGCAAGCACTGCATAGTTCTCCATCTGTTATTGAAGAGGGTTGGTTCCGATTTTGAGAAGTAAATCTGGCTTCGTCTGTTAGATGTTTGTTTTTTTTTTGCTTTCATATTACTTTTGAAGTTTAAAATCCTTTGGGCTTCCCACCCAACCAAAAAGGGTACTTAAACGGTGGTGATTCGGAGTTAGTTACCACCAGTCCAAAGTCCTTATCACAAGATTTCCGTATTTTACGTACAGCGTATTTGAAGTATGTACGTCGTTTATTGTATGGAAAATGAAAAACCGGCTATAGTGTACGATTGAGTACTTAATTTTAACGCTTAATTTAGTCACAAAAACTTGAAAACTCGTGATAGAGCCTCTGTCCGGTCTCAGTACCGTTATTTTCATTTTAAAACTAATTTTACGTCTGCTAAAACTCGTACTACGTACCATGTAGTGAGAAGAATAAATTAAAATAAATCTGTCACGTTATCAAGATATTATACCTAGTAATTTTTTCACAGAAAAAACCTATTAAGTTAGTGTATCGATCTATCAATGTTTTTACAATCAAACTACCCTTTTAGTGTTTGTGCCCTGCTAGTTTATGAATATTAATGTATATTTAGCATTAAGTCACGGTCCAACGGATATCTAAATTCAACTGCATTCAGACCGGTTTAAAATAAATTTTATTTGATCTCATGAACTTTATTTCTTGTTTTTTCAGATAATCGAGGAAGTCAACAGGAAATATTATGTAAGTTGGAGATCCTAATTAAATAGTTTATAATTGACGCGAAAGCAAAAAAAAAACAGGAACTTAGCATATATTATTTTATTATTCATTGTTCTACACGAAACTATTGCAAGCAATTTCAGGCGTAAGCTATGTTTTGGTATATTTACGTAGTTTGATGAAGAAACAAGATGAAAAGAGTTTATTCTTTTTATAACACTATTTGCATGCTGAATAGTAATTAGCATAATATGTAGAGCATTTAAGCTGTAACATCGCAATGAACATTTCACGAAAACAAAGCTTTCTATTTTACTCTGTAACATTCAGCAGTATAGTACAGAACGTAGTATATACCAAACAAAATCTTATGGAAGCACAGTGCTATTCAAAATCTTTAGGATAAAGCATGAATTTTCACAAGGTCACCGAAATTACTAATTTACGTACCTACCTGAAGTATTTAAGTACGGCGTTTATTGTATGTAATGAAAAAGCACCACAGTGTACGTACAAGAAACTATTTTTTTTCAAACACTGTTTTAAGCTTTCACGGTTTGATACTTACTTTAAATTGCCACTGACTTGTATTTTCCTTGATTATTCATTATTTTGAGCTCCCGATAATTCGTCGCTGTTGTAAGCGCCATGATCCGTTCAATTAACGTCAAAGTTCCCGTTAACTTTACGTCACAAAATATGAAAACTCCTATAAGGGGCTCTTTTCCTTCTATTCTAAAACTTCACGTCTCACAGTTTTGAAGCTCCATTAATATTATACAGTTCAACCACACATCCTCCATTCCCCTAGTGGCTGAAAGGTAGACAAACTCATGTTCCGCTTGTACACACGTGCGGTTCAATTCCGGGCGTGCCTGTCACATGCAATTGTTACAAAAACTAACTTGTTTCGGTAGTATGGTGCCAGTGGCGTAGGAGCGAGACCGAATCTTGGAGAGGGCAAGACACATCGGTTAGGCCCCTTTTTTTTCAGGACAAAAGATATGACTTGCTTTCGCTGCTCGCGCGAGGCCCCCTTGTAACATGACTCCCACGAGTCGTCTTCAAAAAATGTAATGTGTGAATGTAAGCGACATCAGCTTTGCGAGACCTCTTTCAGTTCTTAGTTAGAAATAAAATGTAACCAAGTCATCTTGCAACAAAGGGGCCTCCAGAAAGCAGTAAAGGTGTTAGACCTAAATGTGATCGACATCAGCAACATCAGCTTAGCGAGGCCCGCGCGCGAGACAGCGACAGTGAGAGGACGCGACAGTACCTAACATTAGGCAATGACAAGTGTCGCGGTCTCCAGTCTCGGTCTCCCTGTCGCGGTCTCGCGCGTGAACCGCCGACCTTTAGGCTGTTTCAGTTCCCACTCCTCGGACATCACAAGTGTCAGTTATAATTTTGTGGGTAAAATAATTTCTTAGTTGAAGTTGTCAAGAATGTTTTTATTTTCCTTGGGCGCGAGGCTCCTTCAGGTGCGAGGCTGGGGTCTAGGGTCCGCATCGCCCCCGCCTAGCTACGCCACTGCATGGAACCGAGTCTGAAAGTTTTAGTTCAAGGAAAATGGGTTTGTTTTTATATACTTATTGACAGTAACACAATATTCGGCCTATATTTTTGGCGATCGTGATTTTTTGGGCACCTTACTGAGAGTTTTTAGAGTGCGAATCTATTTAATGTCTAAACTTATGTTATGAAGGTAAAATAATAAGGTTTTTTGTATTTTTATCGATTATTTTTTCATCTATAGGAACTGTATTATAATTCTGACAGGCCTGTTGGTCTAGTGGTTAGTGACCCTGACTGCTATGCTGGAGGTCGTGGGTTCGATTCCCACCCAGGACAAATGTTTGTGTAGTGAGCACGATCATTTGTTCTGTGTCTGGGTGTAATTTATCTATAATATTTATGTATTAATAAGTATGTTTATCAGTTGTCTAGTACCCATAACACAAGCTCTGCTTAGCTTGGGACTGGATGGCATTGTGTGATAATTGTGGAATATTAAAAAATAACAAGGCAAAACTGTGTTCTAATAATATCTACACATCGTACAACAGTCACAACAACTGTCCACTCCCACAAAATATTCAACATTTCTAACAATAACATACTTAACATTAAACCCTCATCATAGTTAACAGCATTATATTGTTATTGTTAACAGAATTATGTTATAGTTAACAACATTATGCTATCCGGCGTCAAAACTAACTGGATTACAAAGTGTGCGGTTAATCCAATCTTGGTTGAACTTAGTTTAGGTGTTAGACGCACGATTAGAGCGGCACAATGTTTGGGGAGATTATATGTTTGGAGAATATATATATTGTATGGATAGTTCGATTAACTATGGGTTTGTTTTCGAGGACCTATCTGTGAGTTCTAGAATAGTCTAGGATTGTACAACACGTCTTTGAATAACGAATCTTTAAAATATAGCAAATAGATACATCATAGGTCATCTTACAGAGCAGCGTTCCCATCGCTGGAACACAAACCTTCTCTTCATGAGAACCTATC
Source organism: Agrotis clavis (assembly GCA_954870645.1). NCBI lineage: Eukaryota > Metazoa > Arthropoda > Insecta > Lepidoptera > Noctuidae > Agrotis > Agrotis clavis. Next base: position 2,145,745 of record OX940929.1, read on the forward strand.
TGATTATAGTGGTTACCAACAAACCATTAACTTTAATGTTTACCAACATACCAACGATGTTCTAAATCGGAAAATTACATTACATAACTACCCAAAATAAAATACTACACAAGTTATTCTATTTTCATCCACAGTCTACCGAAATAGATATCTTATCGTCCATGATGTCATGACATGTGACGTCACAATATGACATTAAACTTGACACGGGTCCCTGATAATTGTTGTCATAATACCGCTTAATTCCAACGCCATGTCACTTTGAATTTCGACTTTAAACGGATATCGGGATAAAGGTCAAAATGTACTTACGTACCTAAGTAAGTAAAAATACTGCTGGATTATAAGGTCAAACTCGTACTATATGTTAGGGCTGTTCCTAAGTAAGTAATTAAAGTGGAATTCTTTGTAAAAGAGTTCTATCAAAGAAACACGAAGCCTCTCATCCCTTTGGTTAACAGCACTTGAGAATGTTGAGGGTCATTGCATATTCAGCCTTATTTTTTTTTGCGCTTTAGGCCATTTCACCTGAAATAAAGTGATCGTGACGTGGTCTAGGATGGATTTCCTATAAAATTTGAAACGTTTGCCTGTAAAAATTCGAATCATTGGAACTTTGAAGAAATTCAAATTGATTAGAGAAACTGGCAGATCTACACACAGGCCTTTTACCCATTCATTCTAGACACAGGCATCCAATCTGTAAAAGGGCGTTTTTCCATTAGACGTAAGTAAGTAAGGAAAGTGCAAAAGCGAGCCATACGTTTTCATACATTTTTGATTCCCCGGCACCGGCACGGCGCCGTCGCCGTCGCCGTCGCCGTTGCCGTGTCGTCTAATGGAAAAACGCCCAAAGGCAGCAGCCCGTTACCAATCACGCAGGCCCAGTGTGGTTTGGTAGACGGCATTTTTATGTTTATGTGGTAAAATCATCAAATGAGTCCTCCCACCCAGACAATGACAAGATAGTCCCGCGATCCCGGAAGGCATTGGTTGACATTTTCAATCTTTGTTCTGGGATATGACTATTTTCTAGTAGTGTTTCTCTTTACCGTTTTGAGACAAGTTTTGAACTAACGAATTAATAAAAACGGTATGCCTTTGTTAAAATGGGACGTCTTTATTGAACACTAGCTGTGCCCGCGACTTCGTTCGCGTGGATGCCGGAACTTAACAATGTATTGTTTAGTGCGAAGCGCTTTTGGAGGATACCGATACAAATCATTTTCTTTATGCTTTTTTTAGCGTCATAAAATCGTCAAATTAGTCTTCTCACCCAAGTGGGACTGTCAGACTTGTACTGACTAAAATCCGCGGCGTCCTTCAATAGCCCTTTACGTTCCGGGGTCACAGTAGCTCGTAAGTCCCACGACCCCGGCTGGCTTTGGCCCTCTAAGGGGGGCTCCGTCATTGTGCTGACACTCTTTAAGGCGCTCGTGAACCACAACGGGACGTCGACCCGGGCATAGTCCATGATCGAACAGCAAGTCGCCCGATTACTCGCCGCCCGAATGCCCACGCCTGTTGGCCAGAGATAGTCTTACGACGTCCGTCACCGTGGTCGTCTACCACTGCGGCTGGGTCGTGAGGTAGACGCTGTCCTCTTCCTCACGCGTCTCGCCTCCTCCTTCGCTGGCATGACTGCTTCGCAGAAGGAGGCGACCGGTTCCCACTCTATTTCACCCGCAGCATGGCGTCAACCAATGCCGAGCGCGAGAGGTCGCCGCTTATCACCGTTGCCGTTGTGAAGACATGTGCGATGCTCTGCCCAAGCAAGCGGGGCAATTCTGCACCGTATGCTCTACCTTAGACCCCCACCCCCCCATAACCTCGTAGTGGTGACATCCAAGCGTTTCTTCCTTCCCCGACAAAGGTACCTTCCAAAACTTCCATGTCCAGTTAGGACCTGCGTCAGGTGGTTGGTCAGGAAGCCGTGACACCTATCCAGCCACTCCTCAAAGAGAGGTCTTACCGCCGCGATTGAGGCGTGCCCGAACCTCGGTTAGTCGCTCCCTCCATACCGCCCTGAGATGGCGCCGGAGCTCTTTCCGCCGCGCCTCGACTTGTCGATGCAGCGGTGATTGGCCAGTGCTTCTTTATAAATACGTGCTGTCGGACAGCAAACTATCCATTACTCCCCGTCCGTAAACGGCTGGAATATAACCCGCTATTTCCGACGCCTTGGGCGTCTTCAGCGGTGGCTGGGGTGAGAGGTAGAGGGTGCCCTTTCCCTCACGCGCAAATATGACATGCCCAGTATTGCCCAGGCAGTAATTATTTTGTTGTGGCACTATTTTGAAACTATGATATTTCCTAAGATATTCATTGAAATCAAACGATGTCAAGGGCAATTTTGTTCAAAATTAAATGCTTGTGATGATTAACGTATTTATTTTGATAAAGATTAAAATCATATTAATGAAATCCTCAAAGAGAGGTCTTACCGCCGCGATTGAGGCGTGCCCGAACCTCGGTTTCGATAGTCGCTCCCTCCATACCACCCTCTTTTTTTTTTAACGTGGCAAAATCATCAAATGAGTCCTCCCGCCCAGGGCGGGACAGGAGGGACTATCAGACTTGTACTGACTAAAATCCACGGTGTTCCTTCAATAGCCCTTTATGAACCAGGGTCACTGTTACCGAGTGAGACAGTCCCGCGACCCCGGCAGGCTCTGGCCCTCTTAGGGGGCCCCATCAGATTGCTGACAGCTCTTTGAGGCGCGCGTATAACACAACGCGCCGTCGACCCGGGCATGGTCCATGATCGGACGGCGAGTCACCCATTACTCGCCGCCCGCATGCCCGCGCCTGCGGTGGCCGGAGATCGTCTTACGACGTCCGTTGCTGTGAGCGTCTCCCGCGGCGGCTGCGTCATGAGGTGGACGCTGTCCTCTCCCTCACGCGTTCCGCCTCCTCCTTTGCTAGCATTACTGCTTCGCAGAAGGAGGCGACCGCTTCCCATTCCGTCTCGCCCCACAGCATGGCCTCGACCAGTACCTATCGCCGCTGTGAGGACACGGCGGTGCTCTGCCCAAGCGGATCCTCGCAGTGGTGACACCCAGACGTTTCTTCCTTCCCCATTCGATACAGGATCCATACCGCCCCCTGAGATGGCGCCGGAGCTCTTCCCGCCGCACCTCGACTTGTCTATGCAGCGGGGATTGGCCAGTGCTTCTTTATAAATACATGCCGTCGGACGGCAAGCTACCCATTAGTCTCCGTGCGTAAGCGGCTGGAATATGCCCACTATTTCCGACGCCCTGGGCGTCTTCAGCGGTGGCTCGGGTGAGAGGTAGAGTATTGCCCAGGCAGTAATAATTTTATTGTGACATTATTTTGAAACTATGATATCTCCTAAGATATTCATTGAAATCAAACGATGTAAAGGGCAATTTTGTTCAAAATTAAATCCTTGTGATGATTAATGTATTTATTTTGATAAGGATTAATATCATATTAATGAAAATACCTTCGCAAATAATGCATTACTTTAAAACAAATTTGATTTCCATAAAAGAGGTTATGGTGACTTAATCTTAAAAGATAGATATATGCTCTCGCGGACTTTATTATAGAACTTTTCATGAGGAATAATTCCGTAGTACATAATTTTTGCGTGTCTTTAACCGTTTACGCAGCGCACGCAACGAAAGCTCTCGAAAAGGAATACATTTTCCCGATTTTGAAACATTTCTCATTGCTGCTCCGCTCCTTTTGGTGATAGCGTGATTTTATATAGCCTATAGCCTTCCTCGATAAATGGACTATCCAACACAAAAAGAATTTTTCAATTCCAACCAGTCGTTCCTGAGATTAGCGTGTTCAAACAAACAAACAAACAAACAAACAAACAAACTCTTCAGCTTTATAATATTAGTATAGATAGATTTTTAAAAGAGTAACCATAGACTTTCTTGCCGGTTCTTCTCCATGGAATCGACCAACCCGAACCGAGCACCATGTTGTCGACGTTTTATAAGTTTCATGGGCCTATGTGAAATAAAAATACCTATTTGATTTTGATTTTGAAGAGTGGTGAGTCTTCCAGCTGACGATGATGATGAATTAATTTACTCAAAGTAGGTATAATGCTTGTCTAATTCCGACATACAACAGATTATTTTGTACTAGGCTCCGCTAGACCAATAAATTAATAACAAGGTCATGATGACTAATGAAACTTTTCAGCTATGATTGAATCCTAGTTTTCCACATCAATATTGAATGAGAAACGATGGATTGATTGATTGACGAACACTCAATAAACTTGTACCGTTATTAAGTTTCGACAAAGTGACTTTTAAAGTTTGAATCTCCAGAAGCTAAATGTACATCATAATCACGCTGTAATCTATAAAGGGTTAAGCAACGGTATGACCCTATAGTAGCAGCACAGTATAAATATCTAGTAGCAGTTCTCAAAATTTTGTGGTGGCGGAACCATTTTGAAAAAGCAAAAATTTTGACGGAACCCCAAATAAAACCAAAAGTAACGTTCAAGAGCGGGGAAAAACATTACAATGAAAGTGTTTAGTAATACCCATGAAAAAAAAAACTATTGACTTGTGTGAAACTGTTCCTTATTTTTATAACTTGGTTTATATCAGGTTTGATCGAAGAGAATTGAATTCTTATATCAGGTTCGGCATCCAGTCTATTGCGATATTTTGTTTTGCTGTATTCTCGCGGAGCCCCCAGAGGCTTAGCGGAGCCCCAGGGTTCCGCGGAGCACACTTTGAGTATAGCTGCCCTATAGCACAAACGTATTCCGTTCAAGGACCGACAATAAAGCGAGCTTATTCCAATAAACTTATCACAAATTCTCAGTATGGGCTCCTACTAATTAATAAATAAAAGGAAGCTCACACTCTCAGGAATCGAATAAGTATAAATGAACTTACTCGTTTTTCCGTCATCTGTTTTGCCCATAGACAGAAACCACTGTTCAGTACGATCCCTACTTGCTATGCGACCTCGATGAGAACGAAAACGTCAATGATCCCCATCAGCTGTAAACAGCCACGTAAAAATTACGTTTGGCAAAAAAATACACTGTGCAATTAAGACTTGTGATTAAGCGCCTACCAGAAAAGTACCTGTTTTAAAACCAAAGCGGTAGCAGTGAGCATTGGTGGCCCAGTGGTATCACTCCCTCTCACAGGGAGGAGGCCTGAGTCCCAGCAGTGGGAACAATATAGGCTGATGGTGAAAGTATTGTAGGAATTAATTATCCTATTTTTGAAAGTCTATTCCTGTTTGCAGGGTTTAAAGGAATCTAACATACGGGGTGTCCCTGAAATCTTGCTAAAGCGAGTTTTAGTTTTGGTGAGCATTTATCCATTTTGGTATACAAAAAGAATCATTGATTTAAATTGTAGCCTTCAATTTTCAATAATAATGTCATTTATAATCAATAATAGCTTGTCAGTGTTATTTTTATAAAATTTTGTTAATTTAAGATATTAATATTATTTATTGTTAATTTATTACACCATAATAATTATGGGGCCATCACATAAACTTATCTTAAACAGTAAAATTTTGCCAATATGAACCTTCTAATATTGTGATAAAGTTGAAAATCTGGAGTATTTTTATGTGCCAGTGTCTGCCCTACTCTTTTTGGCTCATCTACGTTTATATTACCAGTTCAATCACTTTAGAATAAAATTATATCCAACGAAGGACCAGTCAATATATTTTTATTTTGAAGTTCGAGAATTTCTGATTTATCCACTTTCTTAGGATCGCCGGTTAATATGATCTGTTTTCAAATTTTAAATACTACAACCCCATTTTTTTACCTTTTCGCATTCAAAAGAGATATCTTACCAAGAAAACGTATCAAAGGGCCTTTCATAAAGAAATATTTTGAATCGTCTTCAGTGAATACAGAAACTTTTTTGAAGGCTATTTGATTATTATAAAACGTCATTATTTTTATTATGAATAATACTTAAGTAGATAATTATTAACTTAATTATTTATTTTCCTCCATATTCCACGTTTTTCTCTTATTTACATGTCCTTGTAAAAATTATCGTTTCATCTGTCGCCGATTCATGCCTCAGTACTTCGTAAAGAACTCGAGATTACGTTAATTTATAAACATTCATTAACGAGATACCCAAAGTAATTAGGAAGGACGTGCTTTATAAATTAGATAAACAAAATATTGTACTAACGGCGAAATAGGTCATCGGAGAATGTAGCACGTTTGCAATCAAGAAATTATAATTATAAAATTTTTACCTAGATTTTGGAGGATACAGAAATGATGAAATAAAAAGACATAATATTATATTTATTAAGGCAAGTAGATTTTTAAAAAACTTTTATTAAGAAGTCTTTTTTGTAACTGAAAGTGATCGGTGTTTCGTACCTGAATACTCTGATAACAAACAGCAGAAACAATAAATTTTTTTTTGGTCAACCCAATTTATGGGGTGACGACTACGTAGGACATAGGATCTCGACAGTTCTTAAATAACAAGAAGCTATCTCTTTCAAAGCATTTTGAATTTCAACAACGACTTTGAAAGCAATGAAGTCATCTTTTCAATAGGTATATCATAAACTAGCTGTGCCCGCGACTTCGTTCGCGTGGATGCCGGAACTTAACAATGTATTGTTTAGTGCGAAGCGCTTTTGGAGGATACCGATACAAATCATTTTCTTTATGCTTTTTTTAGCGTCATAAAATCGTCAAATTAGTCTTCTCACCCAAGTGGGACTGTCAGACTTGTACTGACTAAAATCCGCGGCGTCCTTCAATAGCCCTTTACGTTCCGGGGTCACAGTAGCTCGTAAGTCCCACGACCCCGGCTGGCTTTGGCCCTCTAAGGGGGGCTCCGTCATTGTGCTGACACTCTTTAAGGCGCTCGTGAACCACAACGGGACGTCGACCCGGGCATAGTCCATGATCGAACAGCAAGTCGCCCGATTACTCGCCGCCCGAATGCCCACGCCTGTTGGCCAGAGATAGTCTTACGACGTCCGTCACCGTGGTCGTCTACCACTGCGGCTGGGTCGTGAGGTAGACGCTGTCCTCTTCCTCACGCGTCTCGCCTCCTCCTTCGCTGGCATGACTGCTTCGCAGAAGGAGGCGACCGGTTCCCACTCTATTTCACCCGCAGCATGGCGTCAACCAATGCCGAGCGCGAGAGGTCGCCGCTTATCACCGTTGCCGTTGTGAAGACATGTGCGATGCTCTGCCCAAGCAAGCGGGGCAATTCTGCACCGTATGCTCTACCTTAGACCCCCACCCCCCCATAACCTCGTAGTGGTGACATCCAAGCGTTTCTTCCTTCCCCGACAAAGGTACCTTCCAAAACTTCCATGTCCAGTTAGGACCTGCGTCAGGTGGTTGGTCAGGAAGCCGTGACACCTATCCAGCCACTCCTCAAAGAGAGGTCTTACCGCCGCGATTGAGGCGTGCCCGAACCTCGGTTAGTCGCTCCCTCCATACCGCCCTGAGATGGCGCCGGAGCTCTTTCCGCCGCGCCTCGACTTGTCGATGCAGCGGTGATTGGCCAGTGCTTCTTTATAAATACGTGCTGTCGGACAGCAAACTATCCATTACTCCCCGTCCGTAAACGGCTGGAATATAACCCGCTATTTCCGACGCCTTGGGCGTCTTCAGCGGTGGCTGGGGTGAGAGGTAGAGGGTGCCCTTTCCCTCACGCGCAAATATGACATGCCCAGTATTGCCCAGGCAGTAATTATTTTGTTGTGGCACTATTTTGAAACTATGATATTTCCTAAGATATTCATTGAAATCAAACGATGTCAAGGGCAATTTTGTTCAAAATTAAATGCTTGTGATGATTAACGTATTTATTTTGATAAAGATTAAAATCATATTAATGAAATCCTCAAAGAGAGGTCTTACCGCCGCGATTGAGGCGTGCCCGAACCTCGGTTTCGATAGTCGCTCCCTCCATACCACCCTCTTTTTTTTTTAACGTGGCAAAATCATCAAATGAGTCCTCCCGCCCAGGGCGGGACAGGAGGGACTATCAGACTTGTACTGACTAAAATCCACGGTGTTCCTTCAATAGCCCTTTATGAACCAGGGTCACTGTTACCGAGTGAGACAGTCCCGCGACCCCGGCAGGCTCTGGCCCTCTTAGGGGGCCCCATCAGATTGCTGACAGCTCTTTGAGGCGCGCGTATAACACAACGCGCCGTCGACCCGGGCATGGTCCATGATCGGACGGCGAGTCACCCATTACTCGCCGCCCGCATGCCCGCGCCTGCGGTGGCCGGAGATCGTCTTACGACGTCCGTTGCTGTGAGCGTCTCCCGCGGCGGCTGCGTCATGAGGTGGACGCTGTCCTCTCCCTCACGCGTTCCGCCTCCTCCTTTGCTAGCATTACTGCTTCGCAGAAGGAGGCGACCGCTTCCCATTCCGTCTCGCCCCACAGCATGGCCTCGACCAGTACCTATCGCCGCTGTGAGGACACGGCGGTGCTCTGCCCAAGCGGATCCTCGCAGTGGTGACACCCAGACGTTTCTTCCTTCCCCATTCGATACAGGATCCATACCGCCCCCTGAGATGGCGCCGGAGCTCTTCCCGCCGCACCTCGACTTGTCTATGCAGCGGGGATTGGCCAGTGCTTCTTTATAAATACATGCCGTCGGACGGCAAGCTACCCATTAGTCTCCGTGCGTAAGCGGCTGGAATATGCCCACTATTTCCGACGCCCTGGGCGTCTTCAGCGGTGGCTCGGGTGAGAGGTAGAGTATTGCCCAGGCAGTAATAATTTTATTGTGACATTATTTTGAAACTATGATATCTCCTAAGATATTCATTGAAATCAAACGATGTAAAGGGCAATTTTGTTCAAAATTAAATCCTTGTGATGATTAATGTATTTATTTTGATAAGGATTAATATCATATTAATGAAAATACCTTCGCAAATAATGCATTACTTTAAAACAAATTTGATTTCCATAAAAGAGGTTATGGTGACTTAATCTTAAAAGATAGATATATGCTCTCGCGGACTTTATTATAGAACTTTTCATGAGGAATAATTCCGTAGTACATAATTTTTGCGTGTCTTTAACCGTTTACGCAGCGCACGCAACGAAAGCTCTCGAAAAGGAATACATTTTCCCGATTTTGAAACATTTCTCATTGCTGCTCCGCTCCTTTTGGTGATAGCGTGATTTTATATAGCCTATAGCCTTCCTCGATAAATGGACTATCCAACACAAAAAGAATTTTTCAATTCCAACCAGTCGTTCCTGAGATTAGCGTGTTCAAACAAACAAACAAACAAACAAACAAACAAACAAACAAACTCTTCAGCTTTATAATATTAGTATAGATATTACTGAGTTTTTCCGAGTTCTTCAAAACTGTTTTCGTTGACAGTTAGCTAAGAAATAGTAAATTTATGTTTATTGCCATTTAAATTTCTTAAAACTAAACATATTTAAGAATACTTCAAAACACAAGACCCTCAGCTTAGCTACGTGTGATTTGTCAGGCTAATTATGTACTTAGTTGCAGTAACCTACAATTGCCAAACACTCACAAACAAACACATACTCGTATTTATAAAAGAAGTGTTGTTTTTTTATAAAAGCATGCTTTATAGAGTACCTTATTTTACACTTATTAAGTTAAATAATAAAATTAAATAACATATTCAATAAGTCTAAAAGCAACACGAGTGTAATACCGCCTTCATTTTTCTCAGAACGGGATTCAATAATACAATTATGTAATTTTTTAAGAGCAAATAACTGTGTTTGAAGCACACAGTTGGAAAACGCAATGGTTTCAAAAGTTCTTGGAATATTTGGCATTTACTTTAGGTTGTGTATTTACTCCCAGGAAATCAGAAACATTGTAAATTATACTCATTTTGTATTTTGTAGTGTATGCTATAAAATAAGGAAAAAATGTTACGGTGCTTTGGGCATTTGCTTTCTTTTTCACTTTAGTTATTTTTTAATTATTATTAAATTTTATTCACTTTATTCTTTTACACGTAAAAAAAATATTTGTTTATTGAGTCCGCTGATTTTTAACCGACTTCCAAAAGGAGGAGGTTCTCAATTCGGATGTTTGTATTTTTTTAGCTACATGCTCTGAGAATAAACAATCCAAACAAACTCAGAGTAATCTACATGCACATACCACTGTGTTTATGATGGTCTTTTCCTTTTGTTTATTTTATTTTTGATTACTAATCTAATTTTTCGATGTAAAATAGCGTCTTTAATTCAGCCCCATTTTCCGTTAAACCATCTGGCAAAGATATAACAAATTACGCATTAAAAAATATCGATACTTCAAATGAGGTTGCTGTCCTTTCATTTCTAGCAATTACCTACATGGTCGATAAAATTTCATTTTAATAGATACCAAAAGATATGATGACAAAAAATCAGCACTTATATAACAATATACTTTCAGCAGTAAAATAATCACTGTATAAAAACTGACCTCAATTTTTTCCCTTTAAGAAACCTCAGGAGACATAAGTAAACATATTTTCAACATTCACGAAAATTTCAATTCAGCCAGCTCATTGAAATTAATAAAAATTCATTCAGAAAAAATGTTCAAGTCACCTCAAACCGCGTGAGTTCGTTCACGATCTGTTTTGACGTAACGATCGTTCATTCGAAAAGTTGAGTGATTGAGTGAATGAATGAATGGCTAATGGAGCAAGCGCTCAGGTGATTCGGAAAGTTCCAATGTCATTCTCGACTTCTGACTAATGAGAAACGGAGTTACAATTGAATTTTAAGAAGTCTAAATAAATGATAATGGTGTCGAATCTGATAGAATTTTTATGTAGACAGGTACTTCTAAAATTAGTAAAGTTATGTTGCTATTCTTGGGAGCTTCTCATGAAAGGTCCCTTACTAAGTGGAATGGAAATATCTATAATTATCTGCTGTAAATCTGAAGAAAACTTGACTACTTTGAACGTTAATTGAAATTAAAATGTGTCCTAATAGGCTTTGTTAAATATTCTTACTAATAGCATAGGCTTTATATTTGACAAACTTGGTAAAGAAATTTAATTTTTATTATTTTATAGACCGATTCATGGTTAGGTGGTATTTTTTTTTTAGACTGCCTTTTGTGTATATATTTTATTGAACCACCAGCTTATGTACGCAGCTTTCCCTTCGGGAAGCCTGTCGAATATCATACCGTCATTAAACGTAATAAACTATCTGTGTATCAAAATTTTGTCTAAATTCCTTCTAAGTAATTTTGTGTGAAAAAGTAAAAAAGTATTCATTGTCACTAATTATAGTTTATTTTATTAGTGTTACGTCGATCGTATTGCGAGACCAATCTGCAGGCTTCTCGAAGGTACCACAAGGTTCTCGACTATTCTACTGAAAATTGGTCTGGAAGTTTCTAGAAAATTCAACCCTGATCTAGATGTTTCGAGATGGTTCTGGAATGTTCTAGAAGGTAATTGGTGTTAATTAAATTATCCCAATACCCAGCTCGTAACAATAGGTACTCATGATACATATACTAATACAATGTTTAAAAACTCTTTGACATGATGTAAATCCCAAAATAACTTAACCTCGTTACTTTAATCAAGAGAAACTCCCCAAATGGAAAAAAAATAACGAACATTTCATTCCGACCTCGTAATTCAAATTTCAATTTCGAATGAACCGACATGACACGATGTCAGCCGAAGCGGTTGTCCAATGAGAATGCATTAGTGATCTGCGGGGACCATTCCAATCTGAACGAAGTACGGGTAGCAGAATAAAACCAATCGGGTAATTGAGTTTCTGAATGTTTCAATTAATGACTGAAATATTTGGTAAAATGAGTTCTATCTGGTATTATTTGAGTTGCTTTTTAATTGGGTATTATGATTCAGTTTCGATATGGATTATAGACTTTATGCTGATAAAGGATTATGAGGTTTATTAATTTTATTGCTTCTGGTTGTTGTAATGATCATTTTTTGTGCGATTGAAGAGTTGATTGTTTTCATCCAAATATTGTGTTGTGTTTATTAACCGTTTTTTTAGTTATATATGGCGCAGGTTTTTCATCAAATTAGGTTTTTGATCAAGCAACGGATGATGTTAAAATAACAAGGCGATTTTATCATTCCCCTAAACAAATCTAGTGATTTGATCAAATCCCTAAACTGATTCAGTGAAATGACAAAAATTTCAGAAAATGTCGATGGAGCACCGCTTCGCGGTGCTCGTACTTCTGGGTGGTTTAAAAAAAATAACCACGAAGGGGATGGCGGGGTCTTCCAGACCTCGCCATTCCCTTCTAACCTAACCTGACGGAGTCGGGGTGAAAAATGTTGTAGAAACGATTGTATGGCACCCCGACTCGGACAGGTTTGTTTAGAAGGGTTATTTTTTCTTTCTTTCTTTTTTTTCCCTTCGTGGTTATTTTTTCTTCAACCACCCAGAAGTAGGAGCACCGCGAAGCGGTACTACGTCGACGTTTTCTAACATTTTACTAGATTTAGTTTAGTTTTAAAATACCGCAGAAAATAAATTTTTGTCACATATAGATCGATTGCTTTTGCATATAACATTTACTAGCATGACATGTAGTTATAGGTTGATAATAGCTTATGCAAATGCATTATTAATTTAGGAGAATATTATAGTAAATCATATTGTTATGTAAAACTATTTATAGGTACATAAAATACATATATACATAAAATACATACATAAAATAATTTAATAAGACTTTTAGACCTAGCATGACTTTTCATGCTTTTGTGACGTAGGAAACAACGAATAAAGTAAACGGGGACTTTGACGTTAATTTGATTGAACAAATTAGTTACTAGTCGTACACGAGGCACTTTTTAAATTTTTCAAATAATAAACGCAGTAAATACTTCAAATGAAGTATTTACAGCGTACTTACGCTGTTATTTAAATACAGTAATCTTGTGATAAGGCCTCTTATTATTTATACTCATATATTTACAAAACAAATCTTTATTTTAATGCTTTTACATTAAACTATTTACAAATAATGTATGAGGAACTCGTACTTTGCTATGTTTAGAAATACATAAACCTGAAAAAAACAATGGATAGGAGCCGTGTGTGGAACAATTAATGTGCCATTAGCTTCGATGCCATTTCAGTGGGTGCTTAATGTGGAATACCTCATTTTTATTAATATTCATTACACACACATAAATATCCGAACTAAATCTTAGTCAAACAGAACACTGTTCTAACAGTAGCAACTGACCGCAACAAGCTAATTTCCGACCACGCGCCGTTTACTACCTAACCACTTCATTAATCTTGTGCAAATACAGCAGCTACACGTGTAGGATTGTGGTTCTATCGGTCGATCTGTTTTATAAATTATTATTATGTATTTTTTATAATAAGTTTGTTGACAGCATCAATAAATTGCAAAATTAACTAGATCATCAGTGACAGTTTTGAAAAATGAGGTTTCCGGCGACTGGGACCAATCCGTAAAAAGTACAGTCAAGTGAAAATGTCTATGAAAATTGTCTAGTTCAATATTAATCAGCAAAAAAATAATAGGCTAGCATAGGTTCATAGTGGTATTTATACACCGTGTTCCGGACGATATACATAAACTTCGACCAGATGTTCAGACCACGGAAGTAAGCATTTTTCATTATGGACACATTAATAAATTCTTATTTTTTATTTTTTGTTAATTTTCATACAAACTAAATACCTAGACGTAAATAACCCGATATGCATGCCTCTTTATCCGAATTGGCAACGTCGTATTTTCATTCATAACATTTGGCGGGCTGAAACTTGTCAAAACAGTTTCTTTGATTTTTTATCTCGTTCCTCATAGCACTGTCAATGTACTATACTTATCTAAAGAGAACGTATAAGGCTACCAAGCAGGTAGATACGTATTTCGAATTGTCTTTTTAATTGAGGAATAAAAAAAAAAACAAAATTCCATAACCAAATCATGATAACCTCTTCCCACGACATGCAGCCTTCGCAAAACGTTTCTGCAGTCCTTATTTTTAGTCTAGGCTTAAAGCAACGCCGGACCTCCAACGACGGGAAGGGGAGTAGGCTACCATAATTATCTTCCCATTCTGCCGTTTCGGCTTAAGTAACGAACATTCAATCTCAAAATTATTGACTAAAAGAGGGGCAGCTCAACACGCAATCTGGGGACCACGCTTAGAGCTCACGTACATTCGTAAAAATACTCTCAAAAGATAGGTCTCGGTCAAATTAAGATAAATGGTAATCACAGCATATTTTTTTTAGGCATTTGAGTAGAATAATTATAATTTATAAGCACACTTGTTGCGTGGGCAACATCAGAACTAACGCCACCATCTTATTTTTCAATACATTTCACAAATGAGCGCTCTCCTGTCAACCTCAATGGAGTGTCCAAAGATCCATATAACACTGTAGGTTAGACAACTACGTCAGCCGTAATGTCATTCAAAAATATTTTTATTAATAAAAAATAAACTCTAAAAAGCAAAAAATAAATTTAATGTAAAAAGTTTTCGAAATGACCACCTTCTTTTTCGACACAAATATTCAAACGAGTCCTAATTTGGCCATTTAAATTTACAGACATTTGTCTTATTTGTTCAGCAGCCTGAGATATTCTATCTAAGAGCTGTTCACGGTTCTGAATTTGTACGGAGTACACCTTCTCCTTTAAGGTTCCCCAGACATAAAAATCTAAAGGAGTCAGATCTGGGGACCTAGCTGGCCATGCGATATTTGTGCTACCTCGTCCAATCCAACGGCCAGGAAACGTTGCATTTAAATATTCACGCACTTGTGTGCCATAATGTGCAGGGGCCCCATCATGTTGGAGCCACATGGTTCGCAGAGTTTGAAGATCCACTTGTTCGAAAAATTCGAAGCTAGTGACGTTTCTTAGGAACTCTAAGTAATTGTCAGCATTTAGGCGGTGGGGAATCTCAATAGGGCCGATCAGCTGATTGTTAAAAACACCAGCCCACATGTTTACAGAGAATTCAGTTTGATGTGACGCCTGCCAATGTAAATTCGGGTTGCTCTCATGCCACTGCACTTGATTTTTGGAATTGAATACTCCCGCTCTTGTAAACTGGGCTTCATCCATCCAAAGAATTTTTTGAAGCAGTATTGGATTATTTATCAGTTCTTGATTCATTCTCTGGCAAAAAACAATTCTTGAGAAGTGATCAGGTGGTATTATGCCTTGGGATTTTCTGTAGTGGTAGGCATGCAAACCATATCTTTTCCACAGTTTCCACACTAGCTTATGAGATACACCCACGATTCTCCCAACGCGTCTCGTTGAGAGTGTAGGATCATGAATAATAAGGTTCATTATTCTGTTTTCTTGAGCGACGCTCAAATTGATTGCTCGTTCAGGGCGGCGTGGTCTAATTCCGATCTCACAAAATCTCCTGTGTATGTTAATAAATGTTCGTATATCAGGAACGCGCCGACCAGGGAATCGCCGTTGGTACTCTCGCACAGCTGCTGTAGCATTTCCGTCACAGAAACCGTAGACGAAGTGAATATCAGCTTGGTGTTGAGCAGAATATTCGTGCGGCATAGTGAAAGTTGTAATCAAAATGATTGATTAAATTAGTCGGAAACCAAAAAGCAAATTACAATAAACAATAATCCTGACAGTTAAAATCATGCATGACAAACAATGACAAATAACAACTTAGGTATCCATAGCGACCAGTTTAATCTCTTTGAAAGATTCGTTATCGCAAATGATCGTATTTCTTCGCTAACTCTCGGGTTCCTCTCGTACGTGCAAATGAAATGCAAATAGTATTTGATAGATTTATCATTTTAATTGCACTAAGCGGCAACATAGGCCAAATTAAGATACTTTCTCACTGCATAGCTCAATTAAATTTCATTAAATGAAATTACAAATATCTTTGTAACGAAGCCTTTTTAAGTACTACTTCCTTTGTTGGATTTGATTTGTAAAAGCCATAGAAGTATTTGCTAAAGTTTATGGATAACGTGAAGAACACGGTGTATATTTAAATATTTCTGATCAATACAAGACTATTTCAGGTAACCTATTCCTGCCGAGAATTATTTGAATACATAGGTACCACTTTGAACCTATGCTAGCCTATAACTTTGCTGGTTAATATTGAACAAGACAATTTTCATAGACATTTTTCACTTGACTGTACTTTTTATGGATCGGTCCCAGTCGACGGAACACAAATATTAAAATTAAATGCATCCGGAAACTGGGACCGCGCGGTCAAAGTCAAAGTCAAAGTCAAAGTCAAATCATTTATTTCAATTAGGCCATCAAAGAGGCACTTTTAAACGTCGATTTTTAAAATTAAGGAAATGGGATGGGATGGGATTGAATCTACACCCATTCGCTAAGGTAGTAAGAAGAATGGGCAAGAAACTCCATACTTACTCTTTTTAAAAATGTTTAACAATATTTTTATAACATCATTTAAAACAAAGAATGTGAAATCAATGTACCTTGAAAATCTAGACTAAAAATATAAAAATAAATTAATAGGAAAAATAAAAAAAGCAAAAAGCTACATGGTGTTCACATTTTCACAAAAATATTGCAATTACACAATTTATAAATAAGTGTGTGAGCATTCAAGTTTCAACCAGCTTGATTTCGTTTAATCCCTACATTGTACTATGAAGCAGGACCAGCATGTTTCCAAACATTTTTATCTTGGATATAATCTTCTAATTTATAATATGCTTGTTTACTAAGTGTGTTTTTTATATAGCTTTTAAATTTTCTTTCATTTAGAGTTAAAATTTCGTTAAGTAATTTATTGTAACATTTAACACAGTACCCCATAAAAGACTTTTGAACTTTAGACAATCTAAAATAAGGTTGATCAATTTTATCTTTATTTCTAGTATTAAAATTATGTCTATCGCTTATTTTATTAAAAAGGTGAAGATTTTTCCTTACATACATTATATTTTCATAAATAAATTGACAAGGCACTGTCATTATGTTAATATTTTTGAATAGTTCCCTAAGAGATTCGCGACGACGTAGATTGTAAATTGCTCTGACAGCTCGTTTTTGCAAAATAAAAATGGATTCAATGTCAGCTGCCCGGCCCCACAGTAGAATGCCATAAGACATTATGCTGTGAAAGTAACTAAAGTATACCAAACGCGCAGTTTCAACGTCTGTTAACTGTCTAATCTTTCTAACAGCGTAAGCGGCTGAGCTTAATCGTCCCGCAAGAGATGCTATATGGGGGCCCCATTGCAATTTATCGTCTAGCGTGATTCCCAGGAAAACAGTCTGATTAACAAATTCCAGTTTTTCTCCGTTCAGTTTGATGTCACATTCGCTACTTCTAACATTTGGTAAAGTGAATCTCATACATTTTGTTTTTTTTTCATTGAGTACAAGATTATTCAATGTAAACCAATTTTGAACCTGCTGAATAGCGTCATTTACCGCATTCAGATTTTGTGAACGTCGGTCTATTTTAAAAATTAGAGAGGTATCATCTGCAAATAATACCATCTTTGGTTGATTTTTAAGTAAGTGAGGTAAATCATTAATGTAAACTAAGAAGAGGAATGGACCCAGAATCGAACCTTGCGGAACGCCCATTGTCATTTTAGACCCTAACGAGTTCATTCCGTTTACTTGAACTTTTACCTTTCTATCTTTCAAGTATGATCTGAGTAAATCAAGAGCAGTATTTTTTATCCCGTAATGCTCCAGTTTCAGCAGAAGTGTTTCATGGTCAACGCAATCGAACGCCTTTGAGAGGTCGCAAAAAATTCCAATGGCATCTTCTGCTTCCTCCCAGGAGTTAAAAATGTTCTTAAGTAGGGTTACACCGGCGTCAGTTGTACACCGTCCTTTGGTGAAACCGTACTGATGTTCATGAAAGATGGAATTTTTATTAAAGTGACGTAACATTTGAGTAAGCATCAACTTTTCAAACACCTTACTTAAAACTGGTAAAATTGATACAGGTCTATAATTGTTTGGTTCCTTGCTATCACCTGATTTGAAGAGTGGGACTACTTTACTGTGTTTCATAAGATCTGGAAATACCCCTTGGTCTACACTGTTGTTAAATATAATAGCTAAATAAGGAGCAACGGATTCTATTACAGATTTACAGACTTTAACAGACATTCCCCAAAGATCTTCTGTTGACTTAATTTTAAGATCTTTAAAAGCTTTAATGACAGCTTGGGGGTTTGTGTGATGAAACCTAAACTCCACGGGACATGCCTTTACATTCTGCCTAAGTAAGGCAGAAGAGAGCATTGCAGAAGAATTTAAAGTTTCAGTCGTTTTAAAAGGTATGTTAGAAAAAAAGTTTTCAAATTCCTGAGCTATTTCTTTGTCATTATTTATAGGGCCATGTGCAGTTTCTAAATTAAATTCAGTATTCCGGTTTTTATTTCTACCTGTTTCATTATTTATTATTTTCCAAGTAGCTTTTATTTTATCATCAGCAAATTTTATTTTATTACTAATATAAAGAGCTTTCGCTGTTTTGCACACGGTTTTAAAAGTTTTTGAGTATTTTGCTACATACTGACTAAAGCTAGTAGTTTTTATATGATTTTTAAGACCGTATAATTCATAAAGTTTTGCTCTGCTTTTACGAATACCAGGGGTTGCCCAATCACTAAACAGGAACTTTGTACAGACACTTTTAGTTTTCAATGGAAACATACTACTAAATTGCGTGTTTAAGATGGAAAAGAACTCTGCGTAAAACTCATTTGGGTCAGTTATTTTGTTAAAGCTACGTTCACATAATTTACTTGATAATGTATTATTTAACTTCTCTAAATTTTTACATGTAATAGGCCTAAACTTAATCTGTGTTTTTTGAAATGGAGTGTAAGCACAAAATGTTATTGTTTGACCACTGTGATCAGCTGGTAATTTATTTACTATTTCCTTATGTAAATAATCGCAACTGGAAAATATATTATCTATACAAGTGGCAGAAGAAGCTGTCACTCTGGTTGGTTCTATAAAAACATTTGATAAATTAAATGACTTAAAAAGACTCAACAATCTAATGCTATTGGAGTTGTTATCTAATATATTAATGTTAAAATCGCCACAAATTATGACAGATTTACTACTATTGCTTACTTTATTTAGCACATCTTCCATTGTAGAATCAAACAAAGGTAGATTCTGGTAATTTGGGGGTCTGTAGACACATACTATAACATGCTTATCTAGCTCAACACAGGACAATTCAATGGTGTGTTCAATAGACAGTCCAACAATGTCATTTCGCACTTTAGATTTAATAGACTTCTTTAATAATATCAATGTCCCGCCATGTAACATATTTTTACGGCTAAAATAGCTAACTACAGAATAATTATCATAATTAATAGACATTACTTCATGATCTTTTAACCAATGTTCTGTGAGGCAAACAATATCAAACTTGGTTGATTCTAAAAACATTTCTATTTCGAGTAGTTTGGAAGAGCACCCTTGAATATTCTGGTTAAACAATTTTAAAGTGTGTTGCTCTCCATTTGATATTTTATACTTAACTAATTTGCTAGAAGAAACCTGTTCATTGTTCACTAATAAAGAGTTACTAACTGTAGAGGTTTCTTCTGTTGTCTTACAATCTAGTTTAAAATACTATCCGGAGTGACCTCCAAAACTGAACCATTCAGTGTACCAGCAGGAAGGGAAAACCCAACCTGACTAGTAATGGTCTCCAAGACTGGTGGTATTTCAGGTAGACCCTCCTTCGTACAGCATGCAGGTACCGAACACTGTATCACTATGTTGTTAGGACAACTTAACAACACAGATTCGTCACTTAAACTACTACTTAACCTACTTAACCTACAGTGAAATAAATCAGCAACAACATGGTTAATATTGTATGCTATCAACATAGCAATCAACTGTCTACATTTCAAGGACATGGATAAAGTTCCCTGACTCAATACAAAACTACTAACAAATCTGTTAGAATCAAAATACAATAATTTATCACTATGACGACATGTCAACATTTGAATAGTCCTGTTCAACTTATATATACGGTTGTTTTCACTATCATTAAAACTGTCTGAATAAGGAAAAGCACACAACATCAGCTTTCCTATGTTTAATTTTAATAAGGTGTCCACACCATCCACTATGTCCTTTCCAGACAAACCTGTACTATTACATAATAGGAGAACCATTGAAGAATAATCCTGTAAGTTTGAATTAGCAATTCTGTTTATTAATTGTTTAAAGCTTATGTTGTGATAACAATGGTTGGTAAAACTATGGCTTAGGTAATTATGTAGTATTTTTCCAAAGCCTGAACCTAATTCATCACAAAAAAAAATAGTTTTACCTTTTTTATTAAAATTACAGGACTCTTCTGATGGAAGAGTCAACAAGTCAAGCTGAGGCTGAGGAGGTGGTTGTTGGTTGGTACAGCTGCAGGGGAAGTTATTTGTAAGCGACTCATATTGCTCAGCATTGCATTTCACCAAGTCCAGCAACTCCCCGGCTTCAAACAGACGGTCACTTAACTGTTCCTGTGATCTTTCATATTTTTCAAAAATATCTTTCAGCAAGCACTCCTTGTATAATAGATCATCCTGGAGCAGCTGAGTATCAATATCATATTTTTCCCTACATTGATCTAACTCACTAGTACAAATGTTAAGACTTTTAGACAGGATTACACGTTCCTTTCTTAGGGAAATATTTATTTTTAAAAGGTTTTGTTTTTTAATTGACCTTTGTGACCGTTTTATTAATTTCTTAATTTTAATATATTTTTTAAGTTTATTATGACTTGTCATAATAGGACACAATGGCATGGTGTCATCACCAGTTAAATCAATTGTTACAGCCGGCTCACACACTAATTTTGATGTACTACAAACCAACTCTTGAAATAGGCTAGTGGTGTTAGAAACCTGATCACTAATTTTAGCAGATTCTGAGAGTGAAAGGGCCTTATGGGCATCACATAGCTCCTGTTCCAGTTCTGATATCCGGTGCATGGCCAGTTCATAAGTGTCACTGCACTGTTGGAATGTCAATACTTGTTGTTTAAGTTGACTGTGCTGATCGGCTAGGTCCATATGTTCAATGTGAAGTTCAGCCAGCTGGTTCTTTAGAAAGGTGTTCTTTTCAACAACCTTCTGCACTTCCACTTCACTGTCATCAATCTCCTGGAGAAGTTTCTTGCATTCCGACTTAGAACGGTCAAGTTCCTTTAATGTAGCTCTCAGCTTCGCTTCTAGCTCCTTGATGGTTGCACTGCGGGTCATCATTTTGTTATGGTATGTCACCTGGAATGTGTGAAGTTAAGCAGATTAATAATTTGAAGAAAAAAAAAATGTGTTTATATTTTTTGTTGGGAGGTAGACAGGAGAGAAAAAAAAAAGTGAGAAAGAAAATAATTAGATTGAAAGAGTTATAACAAATGAGTTTAAAACAATTAGTAGCTAAAAGTAGAAGGAAACCTTATGGATATAAAAAAGAAATTGCACTGCTTTAGTTTTATTCTAGTTGGTTACTTCAATTGTCTTAACATTAAGTTTTTGACACATTACAGGGGTTTAATTCAAAGGGACACAGAAAGACAAAGATAAATATTATTATATAGATTATTTTGTGTACTTTATTATGTAGTGTTTATTGTCTGGGCGAATGTTTACGTCTTCGATTTTGCTTCCACCAATTGTCAAGCAAAAGGAGTCATAAACCAGTGCCGGTGTGTGATGGACGTTGCTCAGAGACCGGAGCAGTATTCTGTCATGTTCCGTGTAATGTAAATATTATATACAATTACAAAAACATATAAAAATACTCCCCGGGTTCGATGATTGTTTGAAATCCGTCGCCGTTGGGATGGGGTGCCCTCTATCTGGCAGAAACTTGTTTCCCCGAAACCTATTTGGCAGAACTCACTTGGCAGAAACTTTTTTAAACGAACATTGTTATGGTATAAATTTTTTTTAATATAATTGTTTTTTGGCCTAATTTTTTTATGTCCGAATTTAAATTGGGATACTTTTAAGATGGCAGAATTGTATTGGGCATAATTACTTTTGTCAGAGTTACAATTTTGCATATTTTCATTTAGCATAACGTTTATTTAGAGCGCCGATTATTTGGAATAATTTGACTTGGTATACTTCGAAGATCACAGAATTTCAGAATAGAAATAATTTAATAGTCATAATAAAAAATAAAAAAATTGTTTTATAAAATCAATATGGTGTGCTACAAAAGTTAGTGACAGAAATGAATCGCTGCAAAACCGACTTCACGTAGTCTTGTCTGCCCTACCCCTAGAGTGTAATTTATAATCGCGTAGGCGCGGAGGGGCGAGGCGGCCCGTGAGCTGAGGAGCAGGTGGTTTTAACGCACACCGCCGCGGCTGAGGCTGGCCGGCTTGCCGGCCAGTAAGCCGAAGCTGCGGTGGTGGGCGTAAAATCATCTGCGACGATTAGCTCGCGTGGGACCGCCAGAGACCCGCAGCGCCGGAGCCGTGACAGAAGCCATGCCTGCTGCATGTGCTGAATGCTTGCTGCATGCTTACTGCATCATCTTACTGTCTGGGAAATAAAAACCACACAATTATGCAAAAGATGATTCTGGTTGTGAACTTTCTACGAAATGATGGTTATACTTATTGATTATTATGGAAATGAAATTTATGCCTAAAGATGATTCTGACTTACAAAATTATGGGTTTCGGTGTTATGGTAAATGAGTGTATGCCAAACGATTTTCTGCGAAAAGAGGTTTATGCTATCCGTTGCTATGCAAAATAAAATTATGACGTAAAAAGTTCTGCTATAAAGGGTGGACCCGTTGGGATGTTCTGTTGACAGCTGGTTTTGGTCACTGATTTTACGAAGATTTCGCGATAAAAACACTGTATAACTACTATTTCATGTATCTTTTAACTAGATTTAACTAAATAACACTAATTTAACTTGAATTTAACACTTTTTACTATTTTTTATAAATTAAATCTACAGATCGTTTACTTTTGACGACCGGCTACCAGTGTGGCCAGCCTAAAAAAAATGTCGTGGCGCGGTGTCAGTTGATTGCAGTCCCAGTCGCCGGAAACCTCTGAAAAATAATGAAGACTTATCTTTTCATTTTTTGTTGAATTTTTACAAAGATAGGATTAACGCATCAAAATTCGAGAGTCGGCTCATGACTCCAGAAGCAAGTGAAAACTGCACTCGTTTGTGACGTATTGCCAATTTTGTAAGTGTTGTATCTTTAATGCAAGTGGGATTCGAACCTGCGTCTTTCAGCTAGCAAGTGTGAGTTGCGATAGCCTAGTTGGTGAGGCGTCTGGAGTACTTATCCAGAAGACGCGGGTTTGAATCTCACTTGCAACTGAATTTTTCTTCCCTCAGAAATTATAATTACGATGCGCGTCGCATGCGTTATTGCGTTTAAAAATAATTAATGTCGTTTCTTTGTCGATTTTCTTTTACGTAGGTACCAAAGAAAAATACGTGTCAAAAAATATCTGATACTCGTAATTGTACTGTAGTGATGACTTAGATTTTTTCAGTCTCCTATCAACCTACCTGCTCCTATCTAGGAGCAGTGGTGGCCCAGTGATATCGGCCCGACTTACGAGTTGTAGGTCGTGGGTTCGAATCCAGCCAGGCGCATTACTTTGTGTAATTTATTTCATCACCACTGCTCTCAAAACGGTGAAGGAAAACATCGTGAGGAAACCGGCATGTCCTATTATAGAACCAAAAATTCGAAGATGTGACATCCACCAATCCACACTGGGCCCGCGTGGTGGATTATGGCCCACCCCCTCTCACAGAGAGGAGGCCTGTGCTCCGGCAGTGGGAACATTAATAGGCTCATGATTATGATGATGACTACCGGTATAACAAGTTTTATGTGTTAATCTAGGATGTAAATAAGGATGAAAACGATTTTATTCAAAATCCGTTCAGTCAATTTGCTTAACAAAAGTATATTCTACGAGTATCTGTGTATTTATTATCCTCAGTTTCAATCTCCCTTCACGCTATAACTTCAAACACTTTGATTACTTCTAATTTCTTCTTATCATTGAAAAATCAAAATAATGTAAACTCTAACAAAAAATATTCTGGAAACCAGAATTTTGATATCATAATAAGACTGTGAAATTGTGATCAAAATCGCTTCCTACTGGAAGAATATGTTTCGTATACACCCTTGCTCTACCGCGTACGTCGTGAAATCTGTATTCCATAAGTTTAGCTACTGAGTTACATTTCCTTCATTAGCGCCATGCCACCCTAGTTACAAACTATTAACTGAACCAACATCCATCGTCCATCCATTAGCCCATGTCTGCAAACAGAGACTATTATAAATTAATGAGTTCACACTAATTACCAACTGTGATTGTTTAATACAAGCAACATGGCGACCCGGGCCCGATACATGTGGAATTATTCATGGAAACAGGAAAACGGGAAAATCTTCCTGTTTTCCGATCGTGCTGATACGCATTTGATCCATGTGGGTGTTTGTTACTGCAGTTCTTGGCTCGTGATCATGCTGATACGCATTTGATCCATGTGGGTGTTTGTTATTGCAGTTCTTGGCTCGTCAACAGGCTCGCCTACGGCTCGGGTGAGAAATCTGCCTCGAGCGCAATAACAAACTTTTCCTACTTGTATAAAAATATTTTCAATTATGATTTTTTAAGATTCTGTCATTATCTGCCTACCCCTTTTTCAACCCAACTATATTGGGGTCGGCTTCCAGTCGCACCAGATGCAGCTGAATATCAATAGCTTACATGGAACGGTAATACGATAACAATGTTAATCTTTGGATATTTTCTTTAATTTTTTATTTTTAGGCAAAATTCAGAACACACAATTTAAAAGAAACAAAAGTCCGCTATTTGTTCTGTAAGGTATCAGGAATCCTATCAGAGACTATTTAAAGTGGCCGTCGTCGGTCCTCGATGAAATAGGTAATTTTATTTTTTTGTAATCTTAAAGAATTTTGCTGTTTCTTTCACAATATTTTGTTTTCATCCTTTTATCGCCTTTTCATTCTTATTTGTAATCGTTATCTGTACGGTAATTGCGTCTCCTTCCTATATTTTATTTGATTTCCTAGCCTTTGTCTTGTGTTTCGTTTTAGTGATGTGATTTTCGATTCAATTCCAAAAAAAAAAACAGGGTTTTAGCAAGCAAGGTTAACAATACAACATAGTATTGAAGAAAACATTTTATTCACTGCACACTTCAACTATTAATTTGTTTTAACTGTTTTCTTGATTGTTTCTTTGTGGCTCACGAGTATTTTTATTTGGGTTTTGCTTGCCAGTAGTTTCAATCATGAGGAGAATTTATCGGTATCCCTTTTCGTCACCTAAAATTGTTTGTCCGAAAATCATTATCCATAACACGTTTGCTATAAAATTCAGTAACCATAATGATCAAAAGTTCTAAATATTGTTTTACATAATTATCTTCACTTCTAAAGCTGTTCTGGCATAAAATCGAGTATCATAATAATTGAATCTCCTAATTTTGTATGAAATAAAGTCATATGTCCTAATCATTATATTACATAATGTGTATTATTCCGAATGTTCAATTAGATAAAGTAAAACTGATATTTCATTAAATTGTTTAGAAACCGAAGATCTTGGGATCCAAGAGCGAGCGAAGCGAGCTCGGGACTTGTGGGCACCCCGACACGGACAGGTTAGGTTCGAAGGGGATGGCGGGGTCTGAAAGACCCCGCCATCCCCTTCGTGTTAGGTTACTTTAAACCTTGCACGCAGAAATAGGAGCCCCGCGAAGCGGGGCTCCGTCTATTTTCCTTATTGGGTGGTAATCAGTAACAAAACAAACTTTAGGACTTATGTATTTTATGGCAATCGGTTTTATGTATTTTGTATATTATTGATTGTTATATTTATGATAAACGAATTTAGGACATACAGTAGTTAGGAGTTTCAATGATATGGCATTTGAAATTATGTGTTATTAAGTTCGGGCAAGTTATCATTCGGACAAATGATGATTAGGACAAAAAAAATTATGTCACATAAGATTATGTATAAAAAAGTTAGGTAACACAATAGAGAACCAAATTTATCACATACGGGAATCATACTAGTGGGATAAAAAGTATCCAATACATACCTACTGAGACCTCCACCTGTTTCTGCCATGCTACACGGTTTGTGCATCCCTCATCTATAATTTCCCCGCGACTTTGCTGCTATCGTCAACTCGAAGCGCTTTTAGACGACCTCAAATTTCACACTTAGTTATTGTTAAAATTTGTTTTATAATTAAGTGTGAAAAACCTGGTACCGTGGTGATAAACCTCTCTTTGAGGAGTGGCTGGATAGGCGTCACGGCGTCTTGACCTACCGCAGGTCCTCATCGGATACGGAAGTTTCGGGAGATACCTCTGTCGGATGGGGAAAGAAGAAACGCCTGGGTGTCACAACTGCGACGATCGCTCGAAGGACACAGGAACCTCCCGAAACGTTCGTGTCCGGTGAGTGCATCAGGTGTTTATGTATGTGAGTTTCAAATGCCACTTCGTTAATGCACAAAATCCTAGAAATTGGAACATTGTATAAAAACAAATAGTACTACTTAATATTTACGTAAATACTTTTCATTTTAATTAAGGGTTACGATATTGAGCGAAACATTGCTGCACATATTTACCTATATCACAATTATTCGTAACTACCTACATAAAATAAATAGGTAGCTACCTAACCATAATACCAAAACAGAACCTCGCCAAGCCTTCAATAGAAATCGTTCTCAATATAATTCACATAATAGAACCGCCAATTGAATGCGACACCAATTGAATTTAGACATGTAAATAACGTTGAAGACGTAGCCCGAGGTTTAAATACACTCACTTGTGTAGAAATCTATTTACTTGGCAGAATGGAAGCTTACGTTATTGTACCAATAGAGGTAATATATTTTGCTTACTGAATACTGTAGGTACGTTTATACGTTAGTAACTAAATACGCAACTTCGTCTGAAAATTCAAATCCCGTTTTTTGAGTTGAAAGTTTCTTTCAAAGGTTCTAAGGCCTTAACACAAAATTTCCATGTTTACCTTTTCAGCGTACATTACATAATTATTATGACGTTATTTATATGGAAAATGAATTTATAAGCGCCTTCTATTGAACGAACGAGGATTTTTACATCAAATCAACGTCAAAGTTCCTGTTTAAGAGTTTATTGTAATACCAAATGACTTGGTAATTGAAGCAAGATTATTATCCACTCCTGATTAATTAGTCACTTCATAAAAATTGTTGTGATCAGCAGCATTCAATTTGATCTGTACAACACAATTACCTACAAAGGGTAAAGATCATGCTAACATAAAATTTATAAATTGAGCAATAGCGGAGACCTCTCGCGCCCGGCACTGATCGAGGCCATGCTGCGGGGCGAGACGGAGTGGGAAGCGGTCGCCTCCTTCTGCGAAGCAGTCATGCTCGCGAAAGAGGAGGCGGGCCGCGTCAGGGACAGGACAGCGTCCTCCCTCCGCCCCAGCCGCAGTGGTAGACGCCCGCGGCGACGGACTGCAGACGATCTCCGGCCACCGTAGGCGCGGGCATGCGGGCATCGAGTAATGGGCGACTCGCTGTCCGACAATGGACCATACCCGGGTCGACGGTGCGTTATGTTCCAAGCGTGCCTCAAAGAGTGTCATGACGGGGAGCATAATGACGGCTGAGAGGGCCAAAGCCTGTCGGGGTCGCGGGACTTACCGAATTACCTTGACCCTGGAACGCAAAGGGCTATTGAAAGATACCGTGAATTTTTGTCAGTACGAGTCTGACAGTCCCTCCCTCTCTGCCCTGGGAGGGGAGGACTCATTTGATGAT
This sequence comes from Agrotis clavis, assembly GCA_954870645.1. NCBI lineage: Eukaryota > Metazoa > Arthropoda > Insecta > Lepidoptera > Noctuidae > Agrotis > Agrotis clavis. The sequence continues at coordinate 2,173,668 of OX940929.1, forward strand.
TTTACCACGATAAAAAAGGGTGACAATAGCTACCTAGTTCTGAGAGTTGTTTATTTTAATGTCAGTGAATGATTTCAATACAGATCCGGTAATGGAAGGAAAACAAACTCTATTGGGCAGGCTCAGCATTCGTCGCTGTCGAATGCTGAGCCTGCAAAACGTGCAACATGCGCGCCCCGCAGCTCCGCTCCTGCCCCTGCGGCTCCTCTGTGCTCCGCCGCTCGAGTTTCCCGACCTTCCAGTCAGCTGCCCATGTCAACAGAGTCAGCAAAAAACATCATTGCTGTGAGCAAGGTTGCTACATCTACGAAGCCCATGCCGGAAAAGGCATCGAAGCGGGCTGATGATGATGGTTTCGTGACGGTGCTAAGGAGGAAGCGCCGTCAGCGAACCAACAAGAACCGCTGCGGCACGGCTCCTGTGGAGCCCAACACTATACGTGCTGCTAAGCCGAATACTCCGGTGTACATCTCACGCCTACACTACACCACCAAGGTTGAGGACATCGTGGAGTACGTGCGTCAAAAGATCAAGTACACGCCGAGAGTTCAGCTGCTGGAATCGCGCCGCAACGTCAATTTCAAGGCGTTCGTGGTGCGTGTACCAACATATTTGCTGCACCTCGTCATGGAGGAGAACTTTTGGCCGCAGGACGTGGTGTTCCGTCGCTTCCGCGGACAAGTGCCACTGGAGTGCGCTATAAAATAGTGCTAAGTGAAGTGTTTACTAACATAGGCTTAAGTTTCTTTATACTAACACAAACTGTATTATAACAATATATTATGTTAGTCTATAAGGTATATATCTATGGGCCCAAGTAGCCTGAAATAAAGTGGTTATTATTATTATTATTGTCTTTCATTATTATTGTAAAACATGCCTCCGTAACAGAGTGCTTAAAAACAACATTTCGTGCATGAACTTTTTTTAACAAACTTCCATGCAAGCACAAAACAAAATAATGTGGGTGCTAAAAAAGTGCAGTTTTGGCCTAGTTACAAGAACCATAGCCAGGCGCATTTAATTATGTAATGTATATCATCACCACTGCACTGCTCACAAAATGTTGAACGAAAACATCGTGATCATAGAACAAAAAATTCAGAGACATGTGACATCCGCCCGCATAATGTATACAACCCACTCCCTTTGGTCCCCTTATCAAAAGTCTCTATACAGAAATCTCAAAAATAAAAAAAAAATGGAATAGACGACAAACTCTCAACTCAACAAGATTATAATATACAGGAATTCTATTCAAAACATTTAATTGGTCCTTATAGAGCGGCCGTATCATGGCTCAATGGACTGCCTACACTAATGACTTGTAAAAAAAATGTGAAGGAAAACATCTACATACTTGGAAAACTCTTCAGTGAAAGGTTCGTACCTAATTCAATCTTTCGATGCTTTTGTAAGAACCCTGTTTTGTCAAACTTTCTTGGACAATGACCATCGTATTTCAATTCTTCATACAATTTAAATGGCGTATCTCTGGCGGCGATTCTGAATTCAGTTTTAGTCGATGTTACTTGACTTGAATTAATTTTTTCTCCGAATCAGCTTGCAATTGCGCTAAAGAACAGCAATAATATCGCTGTTCTCTTAAAAAAATTACGTAGTTTATAGTTAGTAAGAAATGTCATTTAATATAATTGGCGATCTAAAAAGAGTGTTCATGGAGTTTCTTGCCCGTAACGTTCTTCTCCATAGAGATCTACTTCTTGGAATGGGCATCTACGGTACTTTCACAGTTTTTATGTCTTGTGACTGGGACTGTAGCACCATAACTTTGTAGTATTGTATTTAATTATATTTTTTATATCTTCGACAATTCAAAAGTGCCTGTAACTGGTCTACTTGAAATAAATGCTTTTGATTTGATTTGAATATTTCTGCAAATCCCGACTTACGAGGGTTCAAACCCAGCCGGGTGTATTATTATTGGTAATTTATTTTATCATGCAAAACTTCTAGCAAAACGGTGAAGGACAATAACGTGAGGAAACGGGCTTGACCCAGAACCAAAAATCGAAGACATGGTGACATCTACCAAACTGAACTGGACAGCGTGGTGGATTATGGCCACTTCCTCTGATAGAGAGGAGGCCTGTGGCCCAGCAGTGGAAATATTTTATAGTCAGATGATGATGATGATTACTAAATAAAATACAAATCATCATACATCAACTATATATAACTTAATTTCCATTCGGTAAAGGCGAGCATGGATTGATAAGTGTGAGTAGCGTGTCGTGGGTTCGACTCTCGCATGGACCAAAATATATTTGTATGACTTACAGATTATTTTTACGGATCTGAGTGTCCGTTTATGTGATTTTGACACCCAAGACACGGAAGATATCCGTGTCTTGGAAAAAAAATCCAAACCATGTATTTATACATAGTTTGGGATTTTTATTAAGACATAAGCAACAAGTGAAGCTTATTATTGCCATTGTCATTAAGCTGAAAAACTTCCATTTCTAGGCAAGGTTTTCATGCATGAATCACGAAAACTTTACCAGTAATTTATTAAAATGGTCTAGGGTACCATTTTCTTAATAGACCTTTTAAACTATTCTGTGCTAACAATCTTGGGACTATCTTATTAATTCTGAACTATTTTTCATACTCGTTTAAGAGTCTTTAATACTTTTAAACGTAAATTATGCCCATAAAAGGTAGGTACTACTATTTTCGTTTAAAAACTTATAATTAAATAATTCATAAATCAGACTAAAGTGATAAAGAATTTCGTACAATATTAAATTCTGAGTATCCCCACAATTTCTCTTTTAAAATGTTCATCACGGAACGTAATGTATGAAAGCAAATTAAATCTTGCATCATGCTTGACGATCCGCCATTTTGTTTTTGCGCTGTAAAAATTTAATTCATTTGAGTGGACTGTTTTAATTGCACTTCCAATTGCTTTTTGTTTTTCGTTTCATGTTGGAGTACAATATTGTAGATACAGTTTTTATTGTGAAAGTCTGGCATGTATTTTTTTATTGTAAGAATTCTCGATCGACAATAAAATAATATTATGAATGCTATCTTTATGTCGTATGTTTGTTATAACTATCACTACATGTATAAAGCAAAGTCGCCGCCACCTGCTGTCTGTCGACAGATTCTCGTGACCTACTTATCGTTACGAATCAAATCTACAAAAACTTACCACCACCAGTTTCCCACATTTCTATTTAGAAATTAACCATTTATTCTCACAAATACGGCCGGCCATAACAAAAAGGTTCGTTCTGAAACGTTCCACAAGTTTTTGCTTTGTTTTTGGAAAGCGTTCTCGTGTTCTTTACAATTAATGAATAGTTTGCTGGAGGAAAGTTTTCTTCATGCCATTTTATCTGTCTGGTCTTAGTCCATTAGTGCTATTTATTAGATTCTTAAACGAAATGTTCTTACGTCCCTTTTCACAATGTGAGGCATTTATAATTATGAATGTTGGAACACTACCGCAAGATTAATAGTCAGCAACGCAACTTTGGACGATCCACAAACGAGACCACTCGCCCGCGCGATCGGGCGGACGCGTGAAATGTGCCTCACATCGCTTCTTTTAAATCTTTTTGCGGCTTCCACGCGGAGACTCTTCCTACGTATACAATACAGGTGTTTAAAAATGGGTATATCATATTTCATTAGTTTATCGATTCGACAGCTTTACAAAAGTCTAGCAAATATGAAGAAAAAAATTGCTTTTCTCCGCAATTTTATTTATAACTAGCTGTTGCCAGCGGCTTCACCCGCTACAACTCGAAAATTATCCCACGGGAACATAAAATCGGGATAAAAACTATCCTATGTGTTAATCCAGGTTATAAACTATCTGTATACCAAATTTTAGCCAAATCCGTTCAGTGGTTTTTGCGTGAAAGAGTAACAAACATACCTACACACACATACATACATCCTCACAAACTTTCGCATTTATAATATTATAGTAGGATATAATAATTATTCAGTCTTGTTTTGTCAATAGTCATTTCAACTGTTTTTGACGTGTATCCTTGGCTTCCAAAGTCAAGGGAATTTGTCGAAGTTGTCTTATTTTTTGCCTCTCTCTAACACACACTTTTCAATATTTGTGAGAAACGGGAGCCCTAGTCATTGCAAAAAATTACCTGTAGTACAAATCTCCAAATAAAAACCGGCCAAGTGCGTGTCGGGCCACGCAGTGTAGGGTTCCGTAGTTGCCCATCAAAATACTTATGCGAACTAATTAAACTGATTCGCTGAATTTAATTTTAAAAAGAAGAATTTTCAAAATCGGTCCAGGCGTCTTTGAGAAATCGGGGAAAATACATAAAAAAAAGATTACGACGAATTGAGAAGCTCCTCCTTTTTTTGAAGTTAGTTAAAAATAGTTGACAATAAAAACCTACCTATCCCCAAAACATACCCACCTATTATAGCTGTAAAAATAAAGTTTACAAACTTACATTTGCAGTAGTTGAAGAACATGTTCTGCGATACATTTTGTTTAGGAAAATATGCTATCCAAGTACGTTTTATAAGTTGGTCGACTATTACTCGTAAACTTGTAAAGCCTACTTAGTCATGATAATTTTCCTTTAAACTTCGTTATATATAACTATTGTGAATTTTTTCACACCCCCAAACATAACCGTTTAGCTGGTAGAGGGGGGGGACACTCGAGTCGAGCAAAAATTAGCACTTTAAAGCTTAATATTTCACAAACGAATTTTTTTATCAAAAAATTGTTAATGGAAACTATCAATATTTTTTAAAGACCTATTTAATGATACCCCACACTAAGGGGTACGCGAGAAAAAAAAAACATCCCCACTTTACGTGTACAGGAGGTACCCTAAAAAAAAATATTTTACGAGATTTTATTTTACCACTTTTTCGGCACAACAAATCCGTATATTTACACCAAATTACAGCTTTCTAGTACTGGGCGTCTCTGAGCTAAACTGCGGACAGACGGACGGACGGACATGGCGAAACTATAAGGGTTCCTTGTTGACTACGGAACCCTAAAAATGCTTGTTCTTTCACAAACTTGTATCAAGCTACTTCAAGACTGAATTCACAAGCTGTGAAACAAAACACAATCCTGATTGTTTATTCTTGAAAGCTAGTGCAGTTATTTCTCTATACAATAGCAAGAAGTGTACTTAAAACCTAATTTAGACGATGCAAGAACTCGCACGCGAGTTGCGTTACATTGCGAACTTTATAGGTACAATTAACGAATTTAGTTGATCAAACAAATACCGCAATGTAGTGAAACTCACATGCGAGTTCTTGCTTCGTCTAAAGCTATTGACAAACAGACAGGCGTGGCAAGCGCGAAGCGAGGCGTTTTTCTTTATAAAGTATGGAATTGTTACAAGCCAGTCACATAGACTACTACGGATCGCTTTCGTTTTTCTATGTGACTGGATTCAAACATTTCCATACATTTACAAAATAAAAACGCTTCGGATCGCATTCGCTTCGCCTGTCTGTTTGACAATAGCTTTCATGAGACTTAAGTTGGTATTGTTCGGAAATTTACGTCTGCGGATGTGACGTCACGTACCGCGGTTTCTGTGGAGTGGACTTGTTCGGTGCATTTGCAAATGGAGTGTACAATGGTTGTTAAATTACTATAGAAGGTTCTGAATAATTAACTCTTGGTTTAAGCTCAAAATTGAAAGCAATATTGCCAGATTGACAAAAACAATACCGAATAGAAATCGTCGTAGCAATCCCTTCACAGTCTCTTGCTTGTTAACAGTAACTTCGAATTTTTTCGACAGATATGTCAAACCTCTCGTGGGGTAACACGAGAGGTTTTGCGCTATTAACGTTACACGTTGTATAGCTAAGCTGATGAAGTGAATTTTAACTCAGAGTAATTTGACGTAAATTTTATTTCGATGTAGAGGAGCTGGACAGGGTGTCGATACTTAAACTGTGTAATGGGTACCTATTTGTGTTTGTTTACGCTTCTTTTTTATAAAAAAAGGAGCTCTTGGCTAAAAAATTACAGCCGCACAGGGCGATCATTCGGGTTTAGCCGCGCTTGCCGAGGATGATCTGTGGATGGGTGACCAAATGCCCTACCGAGTTTCCTCCGTGCCACGGAAAGCACGTAAAGCTGTTGGTCCCGGCTGAGATTTGTAGATCTTTGACAGTCGTTATTGTTAGTCAGAAGCTCTAAATTCTGACAACCAGTCTTACCATGGGGTATCGTGTTACCTAGTTACTGGGTTGTGGAGGTCCGGTAGGCAGTTGCTCCATGTAAAATACTGATATCCAGCTACATCTGGTTCGACTGGAAACCGTCCCCAATATAGTCGGGAAAAGGCTAGGTAGCTGACGATGCTTTCTTATTATAAGTAGCACTTTCAACAGAAGATTTCAGCAGTTTAATGCAGAGGACTAAAAACGTTTTTTTGGGGATCCGCCTCCTAGCGCTCAACCCTGGTCGTCGGTACTACAGGCTATCTGTAACTTGTAGTAACGGTTTAACGACCCCGTTCGAGTTCGAGCTCTCTCCACCTAAAGCTGGATTCCCAAGGTCGATGAATCACGCACCGTGGAAAGCCAGCTTTAGAACTCATTTTTGCCTTTAGGCTAGATAGAGAAAAAAGCATGAAAAATAAAGCTTCGAGTACTAAAACTGTTGGAAACATTAAATAGTCGATTGCCTTTTAAATAATTATGTTATCTGTGCCATTCTATTGTAAAAGTTTTGTATATTATCTGTGGCCCCTCACGAATAAACTACGAACCTGAGCACACGCATTTTCATATTTAAAATCCCTAAAATTGCTCCTACACGAAGAAAACACCAGAGACCACTAATAAGGACTTTTACATGGTCCAACTGAGCCACCCATCGTGTTTGTGTTGAGGATTTCAACGAAAAAATTGCGTCGATTTGTGGTCAGGTTAGTGGTAACTGATTGGCATTCCGATCGGGTCGCCATTTTTCGCCGCTTCATACCGGCTGCGTCGGTACAGCAGTGCTGCGCCGTGCTGCCCTCTATCACCGCAACATAGCGTCGAGCGACAAGTTGTCATCTGCGCGCCAATAGCCGCACGGATCGCACAAGAAGACGTCAAGGTTGCCAACATAACGCGCCAATTTCATTCTTTCATTCGTTCATCTCATCGATTGATTATCTATGCTCACGCGACTCCTCCGCCACGTACAATAAGACAAAGAAAATAAAACTGCGTCGCCATTTTTGAACGCCGTTCACGAAAAATTTCTTCGTCCTCATACTTTTTGTGTGCAAAACTAAGCGAATATGGCAGAGTCAGAACCAGATGTGAAAAAGTTAATCCAATATAGAGGAATGTTTAAAGGAACGCTTACCAGAATGCAGAAGCGCATTGATAGTGGCATTTCAAATATGCCTATGCATACAATAACTTTATACGGGGAGAAAATAATAGCTACTTTTGGTGAGTATGAAAAGATCAACAATGAGTTGGCTAGTTTGGATAGTGCAGAAGATCCTACTCAAACAGAAGACTGCTATTATGATAGCATGTCTAAGTTGCATTCACGCCGTGCCGAGTTATCAAAGGGGGCGGAGGCCGAGGGTACAAAGTCCACGTCTTCATCGTCAACGTTGAAGCTGCCACAAGTATCTATTCCGTCATTTGACGGCAAATATGTAGAATACAAACCATTTATTGAGTTGTTCAATGCTTTTATACATAATGACAAGGGTTTAGATGACATTCAAAAGTTCTTCTATCTAAGGGGCTTCCTCAAAGATGAGGCATATGATTTGGTTAAGAACTTGCCTATTTTAGGGTCTAGTTATAAGGAGGCTTTGAAAATACTGTCGGATCGCTATGATAATGAGTTTACTATAATTCAGGATCATTTGAATGCCTTGCTTGACTATCCTGCTATGAGCAAACCTAACATTTCAACATTGCGTTCTTTATTTTCTCATACAAAACAGCATCTTTCTGCGCTTAAAAATCTGGGTGAGTCAATTGAAGCATGGGACAATTTCCTTATTTGCCTGCTTGTGAAGAAGCTAGATCCACACACAACCAATGCCTTTCATGTCACACACAATATAAACAATAAATCCTTAAAGCCAACCTATGATATGCTTATGCAATTTCTAGAATCACGGGCTTTAGCCTTAGAAAATTCCGGGCGAAGCAAGGAGCTTGGTAATGCTAATGCTGCCAAAACAGGGACCGTTAAAGTGGTCAACGCAGTGTCCACCAATAAGGAAATGAAATGCCTCTTCTGCGGTAAGTTAAACCATAAATTATTTAACTGTCCTGCCTTCATGCTAGCTTCAATCAGTGAACGATTAGACTTTGTTAATAAAAATAAATTGTGTAAAACTTGCCTTAACGCTCATCAAAATAAATGTAAATTTCATTTTAAATGTAAAAGTTGTAAACAAAATCATAACACATTGTTGCATTCTATAAACGAACAAGAATCTGCTCAAAGTACAACTGTTTCCAATGTTAGTAACACATGTACGCCTAGCAGCAAAACTGACATTTTGTTACCTACAGCTAAGGTCAAACTTGTTTCAAAGGATGGCCAAGAAATCATAGTCAGGGCATTATTAGATTCCGCTAGCCAATCTTCATTTATCAATTCAAGTACAGCGAAATTAGTAGGTAAACAGCTTATGCCCAATAATACTAATATAGTAGGCATAGCCAATACAGAAAAGAAGGTCCAATTTGCCATGCAGTTAGACATATTTTCTTGTGTTTACCCTTATAAAGTAAAGGCCAAACTTTTAGTAGTGGACAAAATAACCTCTAACTTGCCGCAACGTTCTATTGATTTCTCAAAGCTCAATTTGCCTAAAAACTTAAAGTTAGCAGATGATTCCTTTCATATCACCGATGAAATAGGTATCTTACTTGGTGCTGATATCTTTTTCCAGAGCCTGTTGCCGCAGGATGAACACATGCAATCATGTGATGCAGCACACCCTAGTATACTTCACACCCAGTTTGGTTACATTGTAGCAGGTAATATTTCTCACAAATTAACACAAACTTGTTTTGATTCTTCTGTAGCTCTCTTTTGTCAAGAATGTGAAACAGATTTAAATAGTAATATGAACAATTTCTGGCAAAATGAAAAAGTACCGGAGACTTTTGTTGAACATACTTCTGAACAACAGTATTGTGAGAAATATTTTAAGGAGACAGTCAAGCTGGACAATGATAAATTTGAAGTTTCCATGCCTTTAAAGGTTCCACTTTGTGATATAAATAATATACTAGGAGACTCACTAAGTTTAGCTTTGAGTAGATTTTTAAATCTCGAGAAAAGACTACAAAAAGATAGTCAATTGTACACAGAATATAGAAACTTCATTCATGAGTTTATTGAGTTAGGTCATGGATCATTTGTGGATATTTCTTTATATGATCTTTCAAAGGATCCGGTTTATTTCTTTGCTCATCATGCTGTCATAAAACAGGATGCTGTTACAACAAAACTAAGAACTGTATTTGATGGATCTATGAAGACAAGCAATAGAATATCTCTAAATGATTTGTTATTAAATGGGCCAATTGTTCAACAAGAATTGTTTGACATATTATTATTGTTCAGACTCCATAAATATTTTTTCGTCTGTGACATTAGACGCATGTTTCGTAACATAAATATCACAGAAGAACAAAGATCTTTACAAAATATAATATGGAGGGACAGCCCTGAGGAAACTCTCAAATGTATACAACTATCTACTGTAAGTTATGGTCTCAAAAGCTCATCTTGGCTGGCAACCAGATGTTTGTTTGAACTGGCTACTAAATTCAAAAATGAATACCCATTAGCTAGCCCAGTATTACTAAATTCAACATATGTTGATGATATTATTCACACTGATAATAGTTTGAACAATTTAATTGAAACTAAGTCACAACTAATTCAATTATTAGGTAAAGGAAGTTTTGCATTGCACAAATGGTCAGCTAATGACAAACTAATCTTGAAAGACATTCCTGAGCAGCAGCAACATCTTTTTGATTTAGAATTGAATAAGGACATAAAAACATTAGGTTTAAAGTTTGATATTCAAACAGATTCTTTTAAAATACAATGTCCCTCCTGTAGTAAAATACCTAAAACTAAAAGACAAATACTTAGTTATATTAGTCAATTCTATGATCCATTAGGTATAGCAGGCCCTGTCTTTGTCCAAGCTAAGATAATTATGCAGAAACTATGGCATTCAAATGTAGATTGGGATTGTACTCCTTCACATGTTCTGCAAAAGGAATGGCTCAATTTTTTCAATGATTTGCAACAAATGAGACCTGTACTTATTTCTAGAAATATTTGCCCAGAAAACATTATATTAATTCAATTAATAGGTTTTGCAGATGCATCAATAGCAGCCTATGGTTGTGCTGTTTACTTGAGAGTCATTGACCAGCAAGGCAAGGTAACTATGTCCTTACTTTGTTCCAAGTCGAGAATTGCGCCCAAATGCAATAAATTGTCAGTGCCACGTCTCGAGTTAAATGCTGCTCTGCTCCTTGGAAAATTAATAACAAGGGTACATAATACTTTAATTAAAAGAATTACATTGGAAAATGTAATGCTGTTCAGTGACTCACAAGTGGTACTAGCCTGGCTTAGAACTGATCCAGCATTGTTAAATGCATATGTTGCAAACAGAGTACAAAAGATTAAAAAGGATACAAATTCATATCAATGGTTTTATATTAAATCTAGTGATAATCCAGCTGACTGCTTAAGTAGGGGTATTCATCCTACAGAGTTGCAGTGTAACCAACTGTGGTGGTTTGGACCACCTAGTTTAAATAGTTCAGATTTTAAATTTGAAACTAATATTTATCATTTACCAAAAAACTTACCTGAGGTAAAGCTTTCCCAAAAGGAGAAACTGGTGTGTGCAGTATCACAGAATCAACAGGAATCGTTATTAAACTATTTAATTAATAAGTATTCTTCAATTACCAAAATGGTCAACATTCTTGCTTATATATTAAGGTTCTGTAATAATTTAAAACCAGGTTCAATTAAAATTAAAGAAAACTTTGTAACTTATGCCGAAGCACGTGAGGCATTGCATTTATTAATTAAAAATGAACAAGCTAAGCATTTTCATGCGGATCTAGCATTGTTACAGGTGGGTAAACAGACATCATCCTACTTAAAATCGTTTAATCCTTTTGTTGATAGTAAAGGTTTGCTCAGAGTAGGTGGTAGATTGCAGTATGCATCCTTACCATACAGTCAAAGGCACCAAATAATTTTACCCAAAGAATCTGCTGTAACCCATCTCATTATTCAAAATGAGCACTTGAAACTATTTCATGCTGGTCAAAAACTTGTCTAAATCTGCTAACACGCAGTTGTCAGAATTGTATAAACTAAATAATTCTAAAAATCATCAAACTCGAGTACAAACTGTAGCTTCAGAATTAGGTATTAAGTTCAATTTTATTCCCAGTTATTCACCTGTTTTTGCGGGCCTCTGGGAGGCGGCTGTTAAAAGCGTAAAGCATCATTTAAAAAGAGTGTTAGGCTCTCATGTTTTAACTTATGAAGAACTTAATACTGTACTAGTTGAAATAGAAGGAATTTTGAACTCGAGACCAATAACTCCATTGTCATCAGATATTGAGGATCTTTCCTATTTAACACCTGGACACTTTCTCACAGGTGCTCCTTTAAATTCTATTCCAGAGCAAGATGTCACTACTGTTCCCACTAACAGACTGAATTTTTGGCAAAAATGTACTGCCTTAAAACAACACTTTTGGAGATATTGGTCCAAACAGTATTTAAATGTACTACAACACCGTCCCAAATGGCAACATAAGACACCTAACATACAAGTGGGTGCTTTGGTTATCTTACGTGAGCTTAATACTCCGCCTATGACATGGCCTATGGCCAGGGTAACTAATGTATTTGAGGGCCAAGATGGTCTTGTTAGGGCATTAGAAGTAAGAAAAGCTAATGGTAATGTTCATAAAACGTCAATTACTAAAGTATGTATACTTCCAATAGATTAGTTTTTTATCTTTAATTTGTTATTTCTAAGTACCTTGCCTACTTGATAAGCATAATGCAACATTTTGTTTAAAATAAGCATTAGAGTTTTTTGTTTTGTTGCTTAATATTATCAATTTTAAATTGGTTAACAGAAGTAAAAGGAGTTTTGTTTTGTCATAATCTCAATAAATTTAAGTTACCTATGTACAGGTTTAATATCTATTTATACTTACATTAAGTCATGTTTCATAGGGTACTGCCATAGATAGGTACTTATACCATGTTATTGTCTTGTTTCAGTTCAGTTTTACTTAAACATTTAAATTGCCTACCATTGTTAGACAAATCAGTTAAAACAATTTGAACATTCATATCCTAGTTATTCATATTGTATAATTATTGTTTATAATGTTCATTTTACAGATAAACAAAGGCATACCACATTGAGTCGTATTTTCTCAACGTGTTCATGTAACTTCTCTAGTAGTTTTCTAACAGTTGTAACTTGAATCTAAAAGGCTTTATTTGCTCACCATAACTTGTAGCATCATAATATCAATTTCAATAATATACAGTCCACTTTCTAGCCTTATAATATTGTGTATGTATACGGAAAGGGATAGGCAAATGAAAGCTTATGTATTTTTTCAAAGATTTATTAATTAAGTTCATAGTCACATTGTCTTTCTTCGTGCGGAGTATGTTGGAAACATTAAATAGTCGATTGCCTTTTAAATAATTATGTTATCTGTGCCATTCTATTGTAAAAGTTTTGTATATTATCTGTGGCCCCTCACGAATAAACTACGAACCTGAGCACACGCATTTTCATATTTAAAATCCCTAAAATTGCTCCTACACGAAGAAAACACCAGAGACCACTAATAAGGACTTTTACAAAAACGAAGTAATGCCTTTGTCAAACTGACAGACGAACCGAATGCGTGGCGTAGCGTTTTTGTTTGTAATGTATGTAATTGTTTGAAGCCTGTCACATAGACTATCGGATCGCTTTCGCATTTTTATATGACATGATTCGGTTCGGTTCGCTATCGCCTGTGTGTTTGACAATAGCTTAAATGTTGTTTTTTCAAAATAATCTTACACATTTACGTAAAAGCGTTAGTAACTGAAGTATTTCAGATGTTATCTTATCTACTTTAGAAGACACAAAAGTCATTCACTTATGAATTATCCCTCAATTACTTTCACTTAGAGCTAGAGTATTATATTAAATACTCGTCTATTTATAACTTAATATTGTTTTAGTATTTTGAAGATAAACTTCAAAAATAGTAAGTCTAAGAAATTGTTCAAAAGGCAAAGTTTTTACAAGCATTTATTTAGATAAGTAAAACTTTGAATAACATTGAACAATTTAATTCAAACTCTATGCGAAATCGTTATCAAACGCTAGGTATCCTACCTTTTCATACATTTATATTTTGTTGTTATCTCTTTCAGAATCCTTTTGTTTCTTTTCACGACACCCACAACTCCTATACACCATTGTCCGACTGTATAACAAAGTCCTTTGTAATAAACATCTATTGTAAAACATTGAAAGTAAATATCTGATGTAGAAACAAATATTTCAAACGTCTGTTTTTATTTTTTTCCATTTTTCAATCTGTTTGAATAAGCTGCTTATACTTAAGGCTAGGCTGTAAATAATAACACGATACGGTCAAAAGCAGCCGAGCAGAAGGGACGACACCACGGGGAACACTTAGTAACTTTTTATAAAAAGCTATGCGTAGTTTTACATATCAGTGCTCGATTGTACCTTTTACGGATTTTGGTTCCGGATCAACTTGTTATTTGATAAAACATACAGACGGGTTTATTTCTAGTAAAACACTGGAAAATTGTATTCAGATCATGTTTTTGTTTACTTTATAAATTATTCGGGTGCGAACAATGTTAATGAAATTCATTGAGGGAGGAAGCTTACGGTAATTTTATTTTCACCTCACCCGCTCGGAAAGATTCTATTTCTCATTTAAAATCTGAGCGCAAAACTCCATTTTGTGCTCTAGAGCACAAAGTGTTGTTTAAAATTCGAACACGTCTTGTATTCAATTGTTTTCTACTTTTCTACACTGGCAGGCGAGCCGCCCCCACTACATTTCCTCGCTGTGTGAGGTGAAAAGTTGTGTGTTGCACTCGGCAGCAAAGTTTTTCTGCGTCTCGTACCTTTGAAAACTTCGCATCGCTCAGGATTCTATATTTGAACCGCTCGTTTCTCTCGCGGTTCTATCTTAGAATCCTTCGCTCGCTCAGTTTTCAATTCAAGTACTCGCGCCAAAAATCAACTTTGCAGCCTTGCATAACAAATAACTATTTCACCTCACCAGCTCGGAAAGATTCTATTTCTCATTCAAAATCTGAGCGCAAAACTCCATTTTGTGCTCTAGAGCACAAAGTGTTGTTTAAAATTCGAACACGTCTTGTATTCAATTGTTTTCTACTTTTCTACACTGGCAGGCGAGCCGCCCCCACTACATTTCCTCGCTGTGTGAGGTGAAAAGTTGTGTGTTGCACTCGGCAGCAAACTTTTTCTGCGTCTCGTACCTTTGAAAACTTCGCATCGCTCAGGATTCTATATTTGAACCGCTCGTTTCTCTCGCGGTTCAATCTTAGAATCCTTCGCTCGCTCAGTTTTCAATTCAAGTACTCGCGCCAAAAATCAACTTTGCAGCCTTGCATAACAAATAACTATTTCTGTTTATTAAAGTGGTGGTGGTCCACTTAATGTGTCCGACCTAAAATATCTCTAGGCGAGGTTTTTTTTTATAATCGTTAAAAATAACTTTTATTATTAATAAATAGGTACATTAGAAATATGAAACACCCTGTTCAAATTTTTACGTATCAAGCTGTAGAATATACCTACCCAGCGCAATAAACGGGCAGATCATTCTATCTCCATTTTCTATGAGACAGAGTGTTCTAACTACGCTTTGCGTCATAATAACGAATTGTTTTAGCTTCTATTGTTGTCTGAAAGTTAAGCCCTTCTTAGTTTTTTTATAACTTTGACCCAATTTGGAATTTCTCCAGTATCGTGGGTGCGTTTACAAACATAGAAACTCACAAACACAAACACCCAGACCCGGAACAATTGCTTGCAGATCATACAAATATTTGTTCCTTGCAGGTGATAGGGACGAAGACTATTTACAGTCCACCACTGACTAACAAGCGCAGAGCAGGAGCAGTGGTGGACTTATGAGTTGTAGGTCGTGGGTTCGAACCCCGCCAGGCGCCTTACTTTGTGTTATTTATTTCATCACCACTGCTCTCAAAACGGTGAAGGAAAACATCGTCGCGAGGAAACCGGAAGACACGTGACATCCACCAATCCGCACTGGGTCCGCGTGGTGGATTACGGCCCACTCCCTCTCACAGAGAGGAGGCTCTCTGGCAGTGCGAACATTATAGGCTGATGGATGACTGACTAACACCTTTCCATTTTATTAAAGTCTTTATTTTATATTAGCCTACAGGGTGATATCTGAATCCATAAAAGATACAAAAAAAGCGTTGTTAGGAGACTTTCGGCGTATTATAAAGAATTTTCTATTTTATTCACATGTTTCTCCAACAAGCAGCTTTGGGTAGCATTAGTTATAATGTATGATTTCGTCAGTAATTATAATTATATGCATTGTTATTGTTATTAGTCTCGGGTTAGTTACTAATTATGCGAAAACTTGCAAATGTGGGTGGGACGACGTTTGTCTTAGATAACGTTATGGAATACTAATTATTATGGTTTGGGATAATATTGCTTGTTTGTAGTATGCATTAGTTAAATGTTTAAATCTGTGTGTATTTTAGAATAAAGATCAGATCAAAATAGTTTCATTTAGACGCAGGCTTGTGGGACTGTCTTATGTAAAACTAGCTGTGCCCGCGATTTCGTTCGCGAGTTTCATACAAAATTTCATCCCCTATTTTATCCCCTTGGGGGTAGAATTGATCAAAATCCTTTCTGAGCGAATGCCTACGTCGTAACATCTACCTGCATGCCAAATTTCAGCCCGATCCGTCCAGTGGTTTTGGCTGTGCGTTGATAGATCACTATGTCAGTCACCTTTGAGTTATTGTCACCTTTGAGTTATATATATTTAAATTATTGTTCAGAAATGCAGATTATAAATTCCACAAGAAATAATTAATAATTGAAGGCAGATCCAAAAAGCCACTTGGAAGGATATGGGGGGGGGGGGCTTTTCCCAGCTGTGGGACGACAACGGCTTTTAAGAAAAAAAGGCTGAAAATGAGTTATAAGTCAGATCAATTTCTTTGACCTTTTTTTTTAAATAAAAACGTTGCCCCACACTAAGAATTTCTTCTTGTATCGTGGGTGCGTTTTCAAACATAGAAACACACGTACACAAACACCCAGACCCGGAACAACTTGCAGATCATACAAATATTTGTGCCGTGTGTCCGTGCGGGGATTGAACCCGCGACATGCTTTACGGCAGTCGATCGCTCAGCCACTGCACTACCAAACCGTGCCGTGTCGTCAATAAACCGTGTCATCAATAAACTTAAAATTAAATCGTATTTTTTCATATTCGACATGTTAGGGTAATATTCTTCTAAAAGGGCTGCCGGAATGTTTGAATTTCATGTTTTCATGCGTTACCCTAATAAATAGTAGATACAATAAAATGATAACAATTTAGTTTCATCTAATTTACAATAATCTGCATAGCCTCTTTTCGACTATAGTTGAGAATAATTGTACTTTAGCCAGAAACTAACCAGTTGATTGGCCATCAAAATTGTATACGGACTATTATATAAGTGTTTACTACCAAAGTTTTCCGTTATGTCTAAAGGCTTCGGATTCCGCCATATTGCCCTATTTAATATAATGACTCTCTATAGTAGTTCCAGTTCTATCTAAGTATAATTGCACTATCAGTTAAGGACTGTAATTAACTTCCTCATCTGCCGTTCTTCGAGAAGATATCAGATTCTGCAAATGAATTCCATTAGTGATAATTGCACTTCGATAGCGTTTTGAACTATTCTCTTCAGATACCATTAATATAGCGAAACTTAGTATAACTAATATTAATTTCCTTTGTGTAAAACTTATTGCGACTTCAAAAAACCTTGTCTCACACTAGGTATTTCTCGTGTGTCGTGGGTATGTTTACAAACATAGATATTATACATACAAACATACAGAAATACATACAGAAACCCGGAACGGATACTCACATACAGAAACCCGGAACAACTACTTGCAGATCATACAAATAGGTATTTGTTCCGTGCGGAATCGAACCTGCGACACAGAGTGCAACAGTAAGTCGCACAGCCACTGGGCCAAACGTGCCGTAAAACTGCTTGCGTTTATTACTACAGACATATCTGAACACGAACCGAGCAAAAGGAGAATGGTATACTTTCTCCAGCTTTTTTTTGTTTGTGATTTTTTTGGGAGACGTTCAGTAGAGCCTGAGTTTATTTATTAACGTGAAGGTATAGTGTCAGAGGTCTTATCACGAGTTTTCACGTTTTTGTGACGAAAAGTAACGAGGTATTCCCATTTGAGCAACTTTTTCCAGAGCACCTTTTTTAAGGGCAACTTTTTACGGGTTCTTTGACGTTAATTTGAGGAATATAATAATGATTGCCTTGTTCAATTATACCAGAGTGAGGCGCTTTTTCATGTCCCATACAATTTTCGTCATAATACTTCAAGTAAGCTGCCCAAACACGTAGAATTCATGCTAGGGGTACCCAGAACATAGAAATAATGAAATAATACTCTTTAGTAGCCAGTATAATGTCTCGGAGGAAAGGAGCAGACATTCCGTTTATTCTTGGCGTCCCTCAGGAGATCACGGAACGGACAGTTTTGTCTGTTTGTAACCTCTTCCATCTTCATCTAATATCTTTTTCGACCGTCGAGGGAGATATTTTGTTATTCATTTTTAGTTCCTATTAAAAGCTAAAAGATGAATAAATTATTTGATATTGATTTTATGGATTAAAGTAGCCATACACCATCCTGCCTATCGACGATCGATTTGACGCTTGCAATTGTTTCAAATTGCAATTGTTTAAAAATACCAATTTGATGGCATGACATGCCAATTTGATAGGTCATCAAATCGATTTGACACAACGTCAAATCGGCAGCAGTGATGCATTTGGCTATTATTCGGTGACGACAGCTACAATTTTATAAATTTGTAGCTATCGGTCACCGAATAATAGCTAGATCTAGCTATAAAGTTGCTAAGTTGGCATCGCTGCTGCAGTTTTGACGTTATGTCAAATCGATCGTACGATAGGCAGTATGGTGTATGGTGTATATGGACGAACTGCCAATTTGAAACAATTGCAAGCATCAAATCGATCGTTCGATAGGCAGGATAGTGTATGGCTACCATTAAACGGAGAATTTGAAAAGTGTAATATTGATTATAATTTTTATGCCAATTTATTGATTTACTTTTCTTTTATGGTCATCTCATTTCTTTCACACAGCTCTTTCGTGTTCAAAATAATGAACTTCATTTATATAATTATTATTGTTTGTCTCCATTTGATTTTGTACGCCATTTCTTGGCAAAACATAGTGCACATTATTTTTGACATCTGTAATCTACCTATGTTTTACAAAATAAAATATTTGATTTGATTTCAATTTTCATATTATCTTTACACTTAGATCATGATGTTTTGAACTGTAACATTTATGTACTGTACCTGCAATCTATGCAAATAGACGTTTACTTACTTACTTACTATTATTGCCTATTTATTCTAGTAGAATCATGTTCTCTTTTCTTTCCTAGCTGTAAGTAATCTCTTTACTTTCTTGTCCGACTTCTTTGTGTCCTAATTTGCCCACTTGAGCCTTGTTCAATTGTCCAGGTTCATTCTTTGTTAGATTAGATACCTACCTCTTGATCTTGATAACCCTTTTTATGTTCATTTCGTTCATTCTTGACCGTTTTAGGTACCTTCCAGAATGGGCGCTTTTACATCAGATGATACGGTAAACGACACGACATCGGTAGTTTCATACATTTGTAGGGAAATGAGCGAGAGGGGACGATAAAATATGTATCGTCCGGCTGGTACAAACGCCAGCACGCCAACCTACCATAATCTGTCAAATTTATTTAATAGATTTTCTATCTTATCACAATAACGGAAAGTTAATGTTCGATTGGAAACGTTTGACACATATTTCTTGTAGGTTGACCTGCTTGCATCTGTACAAGGCTATGAAGATCATTTGGCGTATGAGTGACGATGACAGGGCAATTTCGTTTAGATTTACGTTTAATTTTAATTTGTTTTCGATAATCTGTGTAAATCTGGCATGAGCCTATAAATATAATTATCGTCTTCCTTTCTAAAAGAGTTATTGAAAGAAACTTTTGCAATTTAAAAATAAACTCTGTTTTCGTCGTTTAAAATAAGATGGCAGCGCGCTGCTTTATTCCAATTTTGAAAGATACTTGCACAAAAATAACCTACTCCGATCAACAAAATATAAATTACCAATCGTCAAATTTCACCACATTTCGCCAATCTTCGAGGTCTTTGATCTGAATTTCTGAAGGGAAATAATTCATATTGTTTATTATTAAAACGGCAAATTAATGCGGTCGCGTCTCTGGTATCAGAGGCATGTTTAATAGATGTTTAAGGGTTAAAGGTGAAACATTTAAATCTGAGCGAAATATCGAGTATCTGAGACCAATTATAATTATTATTAAAATTATTATGATAGATGACGGTGATGGAATTGAAATATTAATGCCACGATGAAAGTAAATTAGGATTTGGTTATAACTCTCGATGATCAATGCCAAGGGTGAATAAAATTGTACTGACGATATTTTGTAGGATTTCGGCTGATTGCGTTTGTACTCAGCCCCACAGTGGGCGCCAGTTTCTTGGATTTTTTGGAAGAGAAGCCGTTTCGTACCTAACTGCTCTGAGAAGAAACAGCCGAAATAAATTCACAGGTCACTGTCTCTTTTAGGGCCTATGCACACCACTTTTTTTAAACACGCCGTTAACGCGCGTTTGTAGCAATATAGACGCGATACGCACGCAAGTTAGACGCAGCCTGTAGACCTTTGCACACCTGTATAATTTCAAATACGCGTTTGAATCGATACAGACGGGCGCCGCCCGGGCGTGTATAGCGATGCAGACACGATGCAAACGCGCGTTTGCCGCTATACAAACGGCAACAAACTGCTCTGTTTGATAAAAGCGCGCGGTCGACGCGCGTTTGTATTGATACAGACGCGCCGTTGCTGCCGTACGTTTGACGCGATACAAACGACAATAAAACTGCTATGTTAGATAAAAGCGCGCGTTTAAAAAACGTGGTGTGCATAGGTCATTAAAGTCCAAATGCTTTAAAAGTAAGGTTATAATATACGATAGAACACAGCATAAAATTAATTCTATAAGTTCGTACACTAAAGGTGCTATAATATTTATCCATACAATTTATGTCGCACATAATTCAAGTAAGAGGACTTACAGTCAACTGCGTGGAATTCGGGACTCCGGAAGAAGAATATTAAAGGCCTTGTTTTTTGTAATCATCATTAAAAAAGTATTTTTTGAAGCTTTAATAGTGATTTCAGATATTGATCAATCTATTGTCATAAGGTCTATTTTACAACAGTTTTAATTGCCTTGGTGTCCTTTGAAGGCATAAATTATGTGTAATTTGTATATGCTATAGGTAATCATCTACTATTCTAGCATCAGTATTAATAATTCATTTTAATTAGATTCTCGTCTAAGTTATTATGAGGTTATTAAATATTGAATATTTGATTCTAGATATTGATTTGAAATACAACTATCCTCAACACGGGGTATCGTATTACCGAGTGTCTTGTTTTTGAAGGTCAGAAAGCAGTCACAGTATATAAAATACTAGTAGTTGGTTCCATCCGGTTGGAACTGGATTCTAACACTTGAAAAAATATGTTTCTACGAGTATTTCAAAGGCTTGACGTAGTTGATGAAGTAGTAATCTCATCATCATCATTAGCCAGAAGTTGTCTACTATTGAGCAAAAACTTCTTACTACCTTGTCGCGGTATCGTGATGGGGCCGTTAGACTGCCATGCCGAATTAAAATCCGCCACTTGCATCAATCAGTTGCCCGTGAATGTCACAATGGTTCATTTATAAGGAGATCGCCAGCTTTTAATAGTAATAATAGGGATAGTAATTATAATTGACAGGCCTGTTGGTCTAGTTGTTAGTGACCCTGACTGCTACGATCATTTATTTTGTTCTGTGTCTGGGTGTAAATTATCTATAATATTAATGTATTTTGAAATATATAATTATGTTTATCAGTTGTCTAGTACCCATAACACAAGCTCTGCTTAGCTTGGGACTAGATGGCGTTGTGTGATAGTTGTGGAATATTATTATGTTATAGTATTATTATATTAATAGAAAATCTGCCTTACACAATATCTGTGTATAGATTTGTTTTTTAATTCTTATAAGAATAGCTCTAAATAAGTATCACATCCATAATCACTGCCACAAGGGACCGTTATTTTCGCAGAATCATAGAAATATCAACTTTAAAACTTAAGGAATTAAAGTTTTAATGGACTGCTGTTCGTTACCTAAAGATTTCGAGTTTTCAAATGAAATATTTGTCAAATTGTACTCATGATTTTAATTGAATTATGTACTTCGCCGAATTGAAATTGTCCGACAAAGTTGAATAACAGATTTAAGATTGTGTAATATTTAATCATTAATTTGACATGGAAATGAAGATTTGAGGTGGAAGTAATATTAATTTTTGGGTTTCAAAAGATCTTAACTTTATTTAATCTCAAAGTCTAACAATTTCAGAAAATATGAAATCATTGAGGAGTTTGTGGATAATTAATGAGAATTACACTGGTTGGTTAAGTCGCGTTTGTGTGTGGATGGGGGACCATCATTACATACCGAGTTTTATCCATGACTGTCTTGGAAAGAAAGTGAA
This sequence comes from Agrotis clavis, assembly GCA_954870645.1. Classification (NCBI taxonomy): domain Eukaryota; kingdom Metazoa; phylum Arthropoda; class Insecta; order Lepidoptera; family Noctuidae; genus Agrotis; species Agrotis clavis. The sequence goes on from OX940929.1 coordinate 2,195,732, forward strand.
TACGTTGGTCCCGGCTAATGTTTATTATACGTATTGATAACGATTCAGCAACCACCGTTCGCCGATAATTGATTCATCATTGGAAAATTATCACTTAAAAACTCTGATGGTTTCAACGTCTCATCGTCAGGTCATTTTGTGAGATGTAGTACAACTTATTCTACCCCGTGGTACCAGTGGGTTGCTTTATTAGATCTGACATTTTTTAGATAATCCAAAAAACCGAACATAAAAACCGAAACAAGATTAATAAAAACAGTTTTCTGTAAAGGTCTGATTCCTAATTCCATGAAAACTCACCAATTTACAGATCAAAGAAAAAATAGTTTCCGTTATTAGATAAAAACGTATTTTCTCTTCAAAAACAAAAAGACAGACACAATAATCTATTTTCGCATTAAAAAGAAAAACCCGTGGAAATAAAATAAAGCACAATTTTCTCTCAGTGGACAAAAAAACAATTGATGACGAGCCAGAGTAAAAAAGTAAAACGGTTGCTAGCCCGCTTAAAGAATATTAGATTTTATTTATACTTTAGCGACAAACGAAGCGAGTAAAATCGCATTTGTTGAAAACGGGGAAAGGTTACGAGAAAGTAGGTATTTAATTATTCATTAGTGACCCGATCGGGGAATACTTGGTTTTAAACTTAGAATAAAAAATCAGACACCAACACCAACAATATGGCGCCTGAGATTCAACTTTTTTTTTCAATTTTGGTTGAACGCGTTATACTCAGATACTTCTGGTTCGAATCGAAAAATTATTTTTGTGTTGGATAGTTTATTTATTGAGGAAGGATAATTATGTATGTTACATTAGGTTACGACCAATAGGAATCGAACAGCGAGAAACAGCTAGCTTAACTTATTATAAATAATTTATTAGCAGCCTACGCGTTTAGTATATAGGGTGACTGGTAATTAGTGTACGATACATAACTAATTTATTATGGGAGCAAAGCCGAAATCGTGAAAAAAATATCAGTTGTTCAGTACATTAAGCAAACATAAATATACTGAACAGCTAATTTTTTTTCGCGTTTTCAGGTTTGTTCCCATAGTAAAGGTTGTTGGTTATCATGAGCACAATCACGTGTTTAAGTATCGTACACTAATTACCAGTCACCCTATATATGTATAGCACCACAAAAAAATAACAAAAACCCATTGAAAGGTGATAAATACGTTACACTCCTTTGCATCGAGCAGTCGGGTAGAACAAGGACATTTATTGGAATTTAGAATTAGTTTCGGGAATTTCGATTCAATTTGCTCCTCTCTTAAGTGTATTTTGTTTTAACGATGTACTGTTTCTGAGAATCAAGAGTCGAGTAATTCTTAGAAAAAGTAAAACTGATATTCTTTCTATAAGATTAAAGGATGTCCTTCAATGAAATCTAAACCATTGGGCCAAGTTGTTATCAAAATCTTCTAAATATTGCAAAAAGCTATCTGAACCTTCACTTCATACAAAAGTTAGTTACGTAATTATTTAACAGACTTGAGTTGCACCATCTGCCCAATGTTTTTTTTAACTTTGTCGAAGTCGGCTTCCAGTCTAACCAGACACCTGAATACAGGTGTCTTATATGGAGTAACTGCTTCTGACCTCCACAAACAAGTTACTCGTAGTACTGGTTATTATGGTACCCCTTGGTATGACAAATTGTCAGACTTTCAAGCCACTAACTTTGACGAATATCAAATAATAATAGGCAGATAGAAAAACTTCTGTTTTCAATCAGATGCCAGGACTACTTTCACAAAAACATGTATAAAAGTTCGGTAATAAACAGGAATGAAACATAAAACGTAACAAAAGGGAAAGCATTTCTCATTTTTGGACTGTTACGCTTTGGACATGTGACGTGACGTTGATTCGTATTACTTTGAACGACACCATGACGTCAGGAATTCAATATAGCGCGCATTCGACACGGAACTCGACAGTAAAATGTCGAATACCATCAAACGTCAATCGTAATGTTCAAAAAAGCTTTATCATTGATGTAAAATGGAACAGAGTAAAGTAAATGAATTCACCGAAAGTAAGAGAAGGAAAAAGACATGAAAATTGGATTGATTTTTATTACGTTATTGTACATCCTTTACATCTTTATTGTTTTAATAAACGTCATGCAGATGACGTTTAAGGATTGATATTGAAAAAAAAATTACATAAAAATACGTTTGACTATTATTTGGGAAAACCACTGAAAATATTCACGCTGACACTGAAAGATTTCCTGCAAAAAGTAATGTCTTGGTAAAATAAAGCAATCTCATTCGTAAGTTCATCTGTGCCTACCAGATACTTAATGTGCCCCACTTCATTCACTAATGGCTTCAGCCAACATTCTGAAAAATGCTTTAATGGGTACTTTGGCTAAAAGACCGAAGTTCACAGTTTCACGCTTCAGGAATTCCAGATTTACCTAAATAATGGCTCAAGAGTAGTATTAGCTCAGCGACTTGTAGACAGACAGGCGCACTACTTTGTGAAATTTACTCGTATTTCATCATCACTGAGCCCTTATCACGAGTTTTCACTATTTTACTTTATAGCGTCTTTCCAGTATTCAGCGTTTCTTGTATGGAAAAATGTAACAGCGCCTCTGATGTGCGAAGAAGGAACTAATTTTTTCCTTAAAATAATGTCAAAGTTCCTGTTTACTTTACGTCACAATAACTGAAAACTCATGATTAGGCCTCTGCACCCAAAACGATGAAGGGAAGCATAGTGAAGAAACGGGCATGTCCTAATACCAAAAATTTGGGGATATGGAATAGCATGATAGATTGTATGAACCCGTATTGTGACTTCGTGGATTTACAATCCACGCCCTCTAATAAAAAGGAGGCCGGTGACTCAGCAGTGGAAACATTATTGGCATTATCAGCCAATAATGTTAATGATACTTGTTTAGCTGAAGCCATAGATGTAATAAAAAATGACGAATGAAAAATACGAGTACTCGAATTAGGCGACAAATTATCGGTTATCAACACATTTGTAGAGGTGCAGTACCTGCCTACAAAAGTGCATCAGTATAACACCTGTCTTGTTGAAGAATCCTCCATTTTCACAGCAGTGTTTTTTATTTAAACTATAGTTTAAATAAATAAAAAATACTCTAGGTCTCCTTGTAACAGACTTCCCTCTGGTAAATTGGTATGGTTTGTATGGTAGGTTAGGGAACTAGAGTAATTAGAATGCTAGGGTATCGCGATTGGGCTAGGTCGGGTCAGTAGGGTCTTAGGGACTTCAAAGTACCAGGCTCAATTGGTTTGAAAGTAGCCACACTGTGCGCATTAGGAGTAACGGACGTATCAAGCCTTAGTTCCGGTGCGTACAGGCACATGGACAAACTAAATGCCAAAAGGCATTCTTTACCAGTCAGTCTTTAGAATTAAACATTTTGTTCATCATACTTTTATAAAACCTTCAACCGGCAACCCACACTGTGAATTATATACTTTGTTGTAGTTATCAAAGACAATGTACCAAATGTTTTATACATTTGGTACATTGTCTTTGATACAAAGTATATTAAGCACTTCAAATATCACCAAAGTGCGTTCTTACGTCTGAGCACGGTTTCGCAATTTCCGGCATGTTTCCCGCGTAATCGTGTCAGACAGTTGTACGGCCGCCATTTTAACTTTCAAGTGGAGGCGGAAAGTTTTTCGCCTTTACCACACGAGTGTTCAAAGAAAATAGTTAGTTACCTCAGTTTGTCTTTGTCAGCGCACGTTCGAACTTCGAACTGATATTAGTCTGAGATGTTCAAAGTTTTTTGTTGTCATTAAGTTCGTGATTGACAGATTGTAATGGCTTGAAAATAAGTCTCTTGTGAATACAATACAAAGTATTCTAGTACAAAATCTACCAACTTTACGCGTAAAACATCTTTGTTTTACGCGTAAATCTTATCTTTAGGTATAAGAAAAATCTTAAATGCTCTTTAGTGGGCTAATTTTCAAAAGTTTTTCACCGTTTTTAGGGTTCCGTAGTCAACAAGGAACCCTTATAGTTTCGCCATGTCCGTCCGTCCGTCCGTCCGTCCGTCCGTCCGTCCGTCTGTCCGCAGTTTAGCTCAGAGACGCACAGTCCTAGAGAGCTGTAATTTGGTGTAAATATACGGATTTGTTGTGCCGAAAAAGTGGTAAAATAAAATCTCGTAAAATATTTTTTTTTAGGGTACCTCCTGTACACGTAAAGTGGGGATGTTTTTTTTTTTTCTCGCGTACCCCTTAGTGTGGGGTATCATTAAATAGGTCTTTAAAAAATATTGATAGTTTTCATTAACAATTTTTTGATAAAAAAATTCGTTTGTGTAATATTAAGCTTTAAAGTGCTAAATTTTGCTCGACTCGAGTGTCCCCCCCCTCTACCAGCTAAACGGTTATGTTTGGGGGTGTGAAAAAATTCACAATAGTAGTATATATAACGAAGTTTAAAAGAAAATTATCATGACTAAGTAGGCTTTACAACTTTACGAGTTATAGTCGACCAACTTATAAAATGTACTTGGATAACATATTTTCCTAAACAAAATGTATCGGAGAACATGCTCTTCAACTGCAAATGTAAGTTTGACAACTTTATTTTTACAGCTTTATTAGGTATGTTTTTACGGTATGTTTTTTGGGGATAGGAAGGTTTTTATCGTCAACTATTTTTAACTTACTTCAAAAAAAGGGGGAGGTTCTAAATTCGTCGTAGCTAATCTTTTTTTTTATGTATTTTCCCCGATTTCTCAAAGACTCCTGGACCGATATTGAAAATTCTTCTTTTTAAAATTAAATTCAGCGAATCAGTTTAGTTAATTCGCATAAGTATTTTGATGGGCAACTACGGAACCCTACACTGTGCGTGGCCCGACACGCACTTGGCCGGTTTTCTTTTTTAACCCGTACGGTCCCATTGATGTGACAATAAATGCTTCACATAATGGAAATCTTGTTCAAACTGTCATTTTCTTACACTCTAGACTAGCAAATTTCCATCAACCGGACACCTATCCAGATTTGGGACCATGGTGGTCAGCAATCACTCTTGTAACCACTTGACCAACGAGTAGCTGGATTAAACAGATAATCACATTATTCCCTAATAGGATATTATGGCCATTACTTCTTTCAATTGCCGTTATATCGTCTTAAGCAGAAATAATGTTTCAATTATAACAAAAAACGATTATGGAGCCTAATCCGTCGTAAATACGTATCTTTTTCGAAACGAAATAGAACCTATTTTCATCCTACATTACTTGACAAAAGCGTCTAACATGTAAAAGCCTAATATTTCAGGCTAAACTTCAGCTGAAAAAAGTCCTAACAACAACTCATGTAAGTCAAGTAATTTGAACAAAATCGTTCCCGAGTTGAGCTATTTCTTAAATTAAAGCACAATAAAGCTTTTTAGATGGAAGAAGACTGACAAATTGTTAATAAATCTAAGTGAAGCGTTTAGGCTCGAGCCAAATACGGTCAATATTTCAGTGAGCCGTTTCAATTTGCCGTATAGCGTGAAAAATCGGGAAGAAGCTTTCTCCTTAGTAATTGAAGTGAGCATCGAGGGAGGATGGGAATGTGCTGCGGTTGCGGTATTTTTAAAAAAAGTTACCACTAGGGGTAATTAAAGGAACAGGATAAGTTCCTCCCGAGTGGTGCGGAGGAGGCTGTCAGACTTGTACTGACTTTATTTAGTCAAAGTCTGTTTTTTTTATCGTGGTAACATTATTAAATAAGATCCCCATCCTGGGTGAAGTGGAATGTACTGTGACAGTCGTACCATCCCAATGAACACTGCCACAATAAATAAGGAGGGACGAGATATGGGACTAAAATAAGTAGCCACTACAAGGTTTGAGCTGCGAACAAATTATCGGACGCGTCGGGATTATCGCGGCTGAGAGACGCGGCTTATTCATTTTCTAGCCTATGTTCCCAGCTTTAGTATTCTGTTTATTTTCTTTCCAAAGGTGGAACCATAATTATGAACAATGACAAATAATACAAATTAATAACATGAAATGGTCCTGAGGAACTGTAGACCTGTAGGTAACCATTTAAAATCTAAATAAGTTCAAATACCAACCTTCATTAGGGTAGATTATATTCCAACTATTATTACAATAATTTTACAACGGCTATAGGAAGCAAATAACTGAGTTTACTAGTTTAAGCATGAAATTACATTAAATAACATAGTAGCACAGGTGCAGCTGCAAGGCTGGGTAAAATTGTACTAACTAAAAAGAGTTGAAGATGATGCAATGACAGAATGAATTCGAAATATGAATATTCAAATTTAGAAAATAAATAAATAGATCTGCCCTGGGTGGGAGGATACATTTGATGATTTTACCTCGCTAAAAAAGCCCTTTCCAAGGCTGATTGATTGATGGGCGAGCCTCAACTGCGTGAAAATCCGGAATCCGTGGCTGCTACTGAGTAATTCTTTGTAGAAAATACCAAATAAGGCCCTTCGTACATTAGGCGACTCGGGTATCCGATACTCCAGTCGAATACCCAAGTCGCGCGACTCTAGTAGCGCACGATCCGTACACAGCGGCGACTCTAGTCGTAAGACTCAAATCGTCTATTCGGCCACCATTCTATATTCAACCTTAATAATACTTTGTACAAAACACAAAATGTACATCTCCTAACATAAATTAAAATGCTTCTATTTTAAAAATGACGAGCGCATTCCTATTTCAAATTTTTGGAATTAAAAATTGGCGCGTATAGAGGAAAAAATCAATCTAGAAAGAATATGGTTCATAATTTCGCCGCGCCAACCGGCTACAAGGTAGCTCGATTTGTTCAAGCTTTGACTTTCAAGGTGGTGACCATGGGTTCAATCCCCAGGTAAACATAGAATTTTCTTTTTTCGTGTTTCAGTTGTTTTTTAGAGGTTTATTCAATTTTTTTCTAGGTTTTTTTTTTTATAGTTTTCTTTTATTTGCACCGGAACGCTGACGCCCTTACTGCTATGATGATGACCGTGGTTTCAAATTTCAGATTTGAATAGGTTTTTTTTAATGTTTTCGTTTTCTTAATTACTTTATTTTTGTCGTATTTGCAAGTACATGACGAAGCTGGGTTAAAGTAGTAATGTTTGTAACGAAACCATAATAATTTATAAAAGTGCAAAAAGTTTGACACCATGCTCGATAGATGGCGCTGTCGTCGAGTTAGATCGCGCTATCGTTTTGTTAGGTTCTATTGAAGGACACCGTGGATTTTAGTTAGTACGAGTCTGACAGTCCCTCCCGCCCTGCCCGGGGTGGGAGGACTCATTTAATATGATGATTTTACCACTTAAAAAAAAAGCTTATTCCATGTTATCTATTAGAATATTCTTTTGAATTTGACAAGCCTGTTGGTCTAGTCGTTAGTGACCCTGACTGCTATGCCGGAGGACGTGGGTTCGATTCCCACCCAGGACAAATGTTTGTTTGATGAACACGATCATTATTTGTTCTGTGTCTGGGTGTAATTTATCTATTATATTTATGTATTTATAAATATATAAGTATGTTTATCAGTTGTTTAGTACCCATAACACAAGCTCTGCTTAGCTTGGGACGAGATGGCGTTGTGTGATAGTTGTGGAATATTATTATTATTAATTGTAATGATACAAACAAGGATATTTTTCTACCTCAGATACTTTAATAATAAATTTTAAGATAATAGATACAAATTTTTCGTCGGTTAAAAATCGCGAAGACTTGGGTATCGGCGATCTTGATAGATGAGTAGCGAGCGACTAGAGTCGGCGACGCATGTCGGCGACGCGACCTGTGTACGAGCCTCTATGGATTTGTATTGCGATAGTCGCCTGGAAACCAAAATCGTAAGGTATCGGAAACTGGCGTCGCCTCGTGTACGAACCTTCGTACACGAGGCGACGCAAGTTTCCGATACTAGAGTTTCGCCACTACTCATGACCTGCGGAAAATTCGAGGTACTAAATTTTTATAATGCAATTTGATGTAACGACATAGACACTAGCGCCGCGTCAAAAGGTCATGATGGGTGGTCAAGAATATGAATTTATAAAATGGCTGACACATGACTGTGACGATCAAAGTATATTTTTTAGGGTTCCGTTGGTTCAAAAAAAAACGGAATCTTTACAAGATCAGTCGTGTGACAGTCCGTCCTTCACAGTTAATTTCCTGCGAACCTAACATTAATCCAAATCCAATACTTTAAATTAAATTTTAAATTTTATTCAATAAAATAGAAAAAAAACCATCTCTCCCAACTTTTTAATAAAACTGCATACCAAATTAAGATTTGTTATGAGTATTGTAAATATATTTATATCGTTTTAAAATAATTACTTTCCAAAAATGATTCAAGAATATGCTACGGAACCCTTTATTCTGTGAATAAAATAAAAAATGGTAAATAAATTGTTCCGCCATCTTGAAAGTCGCGGAAACTCAAGTCGCCGCGATGTCAGCAGATAGGTAGCGCGCGATTGGCGTCGCGCGTCGCGTGCGTGTGTACGAACGTATATGCATTTCTATTGCGAGAGTCGCCTGGATACTGAAGTCGTAAGGTATCGGAAACTTGAGTTTCCGAATGTACGAAGGGCCTAAGACTGATCATGACCTGTGAATGTAACCCACAAACTGAAGCTCAGCAGTCGCGCTTCGTACCAATGTTTAAAACCATCCTATATTAGCTTGATAGCAATGAAAGTCTGAACAATTGATTGGATACTACAATTATTAATTACTGAAGAGCACCGAAGCGACAACAACCATTGTGTGTGTTAGTTGACTTTGAATATAATTTCAATGAGAACAATATCTATTATAATTTGACACAGACAAATGTTCTCCGTTGGTGTGCGCCTGTCCATAGAATATGAGGCCCTAGCACGGCTTTTCACGTTTTTGTAACCTAGAGAACTTTGACGTTAATCTGGCGTTTTTCCATTTTCCATAAAATTTACGTTAATCTTCTATATATATAAAAGGCAAACTGAATGATTACTAATCAAGCCACAGCCCAGACCGCTTGGCCTAGAGACTCCAAATTTGGAACATAGGTTCCTTATGAAGCGTAGGGGAGCACTAAGAAAGGATTTTAGGAAATTCGGCCTTTAAGGGGGTAAAAAAGGGGGGGGGAAGTTTGTATGAAACTCGGTCATTTCTGAAGCTATATCGATGAAAATTGGAATATAGCTATTTGATAACAAACAAAGGATGACGTGTTTCAGGATTTTCGGAAATTCGCCCTTAAAGGGGGTAAAAAAGGGGAGGAAAGGTTGTATAAAATTCCGTACATTTAAGTATCTGGTTGGTTATTCGGTTGAAAATTAGGCACGATTTGTTAAAGGGGGTAAGGGGAGGGCGTGGGGGGTGGGTAAAGTGGGGGGTAACGGAGAGGGGGGGGTGAAATCAGTTAATTTTATTATTTGGTTGGCTATTCGGTTGCACACTAAGCATGATTTGTTAAAGGTGGGTAATGGGAGGGCTTAGGGGGGGAGGTAAAGTGGAAGAGAGTAACAGGGGGGGGGGGGGTAAAATCAGTTAATTTTAGTATTTCTTTAGAGCTATATCTATGAAAATTGGCATTTAGCTATTTGACTACAAATGAAGGCTGACGTGTTTTAGGATTTTTGGAAATTCGCCCTTTAAGGGGTAAAAAAAGGGGGGAAAGTTTGTATGAATTCCGTACATTTTAGTATTTGGTTGGCTATTCGGTTGCAAATTAAGCACGATTTGTTATAGGAAGGGGGTAAAAGGAGGGCGTGCGGGTAAAAGTGGGGGGGGGGGGCGGAGCAAGATTAGTTAATTTTAGTATTTGGTTGGCTATTAGGTTGCAAATTAAGCACTATTTGTTACCGTGGGGGTGGCAAGGGGTGGAAGTTAAGGAGTGGGGTAAAATCGTTTTAAAATTTTAGGTTTAGTAGGTGGGGTAATTTCTAGGTTTTTAAAATTGTATTTGCTGCCATATTGTTATATCATCAATCGGCGAAGACGGGAGCCGTTCCCTTTCTTTGTTGATGTATGGCACCGTTGATAGGGCGCATGAGGTACGTAAGGAAATAGTAGCTTACGTAAAACAGAACTGGATCAATTTTTCAATTATGTCTCACGATAAAAATGGAGACAATTACAATAACCTGTGATGAGCACTATTCTGATATGATCCAGCCTACAGTTTACGGTGGTTTATGTGAACTGGTCGCAGCAGGTAATATTTATGAGTTCGTTTTGGAGGTATATCGCAATGGTGAATTGTATGTAAAAGCTGGAACTGATGGACATCCCGTAAAGCGACTTCGCTTTTCTTCTCTTGGGGATTTGTCTAATGTCCACTTTGATGCGTACCTTCCTGATGATATTAAGTCTTCTGAGGTAGCTGAAACTCATCAATGCCCGATATTAAGCTCTGTGAGAGCTAAAAAAATCACATCTGGCCGCATGGAAGTGATTGATTTTGTATTTATTTATTCATTTATTTAAACTTCCTGTACAAGAAGTGGTACATAGGCGGACTTAATGCCACAAGGCATTCTCTACCAGTCAACCTTTGGGTTAAATGATAAAATATTGTGGTAGGGTACAAAAAAAGAAAACTAATCAAAAACTTAGATATTAATATGGATACTAATACATTTATACAGATAAAATAAACTGAACAATATTATAACAGCTATGAAAAAAAAGAAAAAAAAAACAACTTAATAATAACTATTATGACTAGACTTGAGAAAGAGAGCTATTTATTGGGACTAAAATAGAGGTTTCGTAGTTTTCTTTTAAAAGTGAAATCGCTTTCAGCTTTTTTAATACTAAAGGGTAGCGCGTTCCAGAGTCTTATAGTTGATATAGCGAAAGAATTAGACATAAAACCGGTGCGGTGTGAAGGAATTTGGAGAAGTAGTTTTTTGGAAGCTCGAAGGTTACAAATATTTTATTTATTTATTTAAGCTTCATGTACAAACAGTGGTACATAGGCGGACTTAATGCCACAAGGCATTCTCTACCAGTCAACCTTTGGGTTAAATAGGAGAGTATTGTGGTAGGGTACAAAAAATAATAATAAAAAAAATACGAAATAAATATTAATTAGCAAACAGAAAGAAATAATGCTATCATTATATTTACGTAGATTCTAATACATATATACAGATAAAATAAACTAAACAATATTATAGTAACAATAAACATAAAAAATAACTTAATAATAACTATTATGACTTGACTAAGAGAGCTATTTATTGTGACTTAGATAGAAATTACGCAATTTTCTTTTAAAATTGAAATCGCTTTCAGCTTTTTTAATGCTAATGGGAAGCGCGTTCCAGAGTTTTATAGATGATATTGCGAAAGAATTAGACATAAAACCAGTGCGGTGTGGAGGAATTTGGAGAAGTAGTTTTTTGGAAGCTCGAAGGTTACATCTATGAGTACTGCCCAACACTTTGAAATGAGTTTTTAAATAATCAGGAGCACGTGGATCGAAATAATCTTGAAAAGCATGCAGAGAGATCTGAGAGACCTCCTGAGTCGGATAGGCAACCATTTAAGCTGAGAACGAAAAGAAGAAATGTGATCGTATTTACGAAGGCCAAAAACGAAGCGAATACAGTTATTGAGAAGTCGATCCAATTTGTTAAGAAGTTCTTGGGATAGATCAGAATAACAAACATCAGCATAGTCGATAATGGGTAGTACAAGTGACTGGACCAGAATGAGTTTGGTGCTAGATGGGAGGAAATGCTTGAATCTATAGAGAGACCGCAGCGAGAACGTGACTTTCTGACTCACCTGAGCCACGTGTTTATTCCAACTCAAACTATCGTCAATGTACAGACCCAAGTCCTTAACGTGAGGTGAAAGAGGGATGACGGAATTCCCATACAACAGTGGCATAAGTTGGGTAGTGTCCACGTTTCTCAAATAGTAAGAACTACCGATGAGGATTGCCTGACACTTCCCGACGTTCACAGAAACCCCAAATTTTCCAGACCATTCTTCGATAGCACGAAGATCAGCATTCAGTGAAGAAATGCAATTGTCAAGGTTGGCAATATTCGAATGAACGTATAGTTGCAAGTCATCAGCGTAAAGATGGTAAGAACATTTGAGGATGGAAGTAATGGAGTTTATAAATAAAGAAAATAAAAGAGGAGAGAGAATACCGCCTTGTGGAACGCCAGTTGCCAGATCGCACCAATCAGAGCAATCCCGATCAGGACGCACCGCCTGCTGGCGACCACGAAGATATGATGAAAACCAATCCCGTGACAACGAAGAGACTCCAATTTGAGACAGGATGGCCAAGAGGATGTCGTGATCAACGGTGTTAAAAGCATTAGAGAAATCGATTAAAACTAAGACCGTTGACATCGAATTCTCCAAGCCATCCCTGATGTCTTCAATAACCTTAAGCAGAGCTGTGGCGGTGCTGTGGCCAGGTCGAAAACCAGATTGGTAACAGGACAATAGGTTATTTTTTAAAACATACGAGGATTTTTGATTAAGAGTAACTGCTTCTAAGATTTTGGAAAGGAAAGGGAGAATGGAGATCGGCCTGAAGTGATTGGGTAAACTAGGGTTGGGAATTTTGGGAAGAGGGATAATGTAAGCTTTACGCCACACTGCAGGAAACACACCAGTCTGCAAAGATGTATTAATAATATGAGTAAAAACTGGAATAATGTTCTCAATCAAAAAAGATAACATAGTTCGACTAAGCCCATCACAGCCAACAGCCTTAGACTTAATTGAGGAAAAACATTTAAGGACCTCAAGGTTTGTCACGGGAGTGAAAGAAAACGAGTCAGGAGGAAACATTGGCTTGGAAGTAATATCAAGGATGGTTTTATATCCTTAACGTCAACTGCAAGCGTAGCAGTCGTTGAAAAATGTTTATTAAGATTATTTATTTTGTAGATCTGTCATCGGCCAGTTCAGATTCAGCTTCTTTTTCAGGTGAAGATAGTGTACTTGATTCACAATATACGGTTTCAAAGGTTAGTAAAAAAAGCGTAAGGCTAGATACACAAATAAAACACGAAAAAATCAAGTAAAACAGGCAGTTAAAACTCATTATACTAAAAATCGAGATCGCGTCGTAAACGAAAAGGCGAATTACCAAAAAAAAAATGCGAAAACGCATAGTCAGGCTACAGCTGCATATCAGCAGATGCACCCTGAAGTACACAGAGCATCACAGCATAAATCCAATAATAGAGTATGGAAAACAAAACATATGTCTGGAATGTCTTACGATCCCGCCATAGAATACGAAAGTGATCTCGGCGTAACGATTGGTAAAATGACTCAAAAATGTCAATGGTGTAACGCACTTAAGTGGAGAAATGAAACACCTGGAACATGCTGTAGTAATGGAAAGGTAAGACTCGAGCCATTAGCCAATCTTCCTGAACCTCTTTATAGTTTAATCATGGATCTTCATCCTGATCACACACATTTTATGGCCAACATAAGAAGTTATAACAGCTGCTTTCAAATGACATCTTTTGGTGCTAAAAAAGTAGTCGAAGATAACTACATGCCGACCTTTAAGGTTCAAGGTCAGGTCTACCATTTACTTGGAAGTTTATTACCAGAAAGTGGACGTGAAGCACAGTTTCTCCAAATATATTTTGTTGGCAATGACGATACTGAAACAAATTTAAGATGCTCTCACCACCCGAAAATTAAACCAGGGCTCATTAGGCAGTTGCAAAAAATGCTTCATGACTCAAACCCAAAGTCAAATCATTTATTCCAATTAGGCCATCTGAGGCACTTTTGAACGTCGATTTTTAAATTTGAAGGGAATAGGAAGGGATGGGATTGATTCTACACCCATTCGCTAAGGTAAGTTGTAAGGAGAAGAATGGGCAAGAAACTACATACTTACTCTTTTTCAAAAATGTTTCACAATGTTTTGAAATAACAATTAAAAAATAATAAAAAATGAATGTGAATGCGATGTACTCAAGTCAAGACTATTAAATCATATAAAGGATAAAAAAAAAACAATAATTATACAGCTAAATAAAAGAACCCCTATATAAAAGAATTAAAGAGTACCATGGATAAAATACCTTCATCGTGTGATACTTTTAAGGTCGTCATCCGTGCTGAAAAAAACCATCAGGCGGTCATCCAGGTAGGTACAATGCACCAGCTACAAATGAAGTCACTTTGGTGATGGTGGGCCAAGAATTTGAGAAAAGAGACATTTTATTAGAAAGTCGTAGCAGCTCTTTACAAAGGATTAGTGAATTACATAGATCATAACGATGCTCTACAATACCCTCTGATGTTTTGCCATGGAGAAGATGGTTACTCTATTTCAATACAACAGTTTGATCCTAAAACGAAATTGCCCACGAAAAAGACAGTTTCTGCAGCAGACTTTTACTCCTACCGTTTGATGATGAGAGAAGCGGAAATTAACAATATTTTGTATTTTCGTTCTTTATTTAGTCAGTATTTAGTAGACGAATATGCTATAGAGACAGAAAGGGTTAATTTTATACGGAGAAATCAATCAAAATTACGCGTTGACAGTTACATTCATTTGAAGGATGCAGTTTGTAGACAAGATGCTAATGCTGATCAGTTAGGTCTAATGGTAATATTACCGTCATCATTCACTGGCGGACCACGTTACATGCATGAGTGAACTCAGGACGCCATGACTTATGTACCGCCATGACCTATGGACGACCTGACCTTTTTATTACGTTTACGTGTAATCCGCGGTGGGAAGATATAACACAAAACTTATTTCCTGGGCAGAAATCACATGATCGCCATGATTTGATAGCTCGAGTTTTTTATCTTAAACAAAAAAAAAATGATGGATCTCTTAATAAAAGGAAAATTGTTCGGTGAGGTAAGATGTTTCATGTATTCTGTCGAGTGGCAAAAACGTGGTCTTCCCCACGTTCACATTTTCTCCTAAACCTACCATACACCTTCCCTAAACCTACCATACACCAACCCTACCCTACCCTACCCTACCGTACCTTACCCTACTCTACACTACACTTTACTACACTACACTACATTGCACTACACTACACTGCACTACACTAAACTACACTACACTACACTACACTACACTACACTACACTGCACTGCACTTCACTGCACTGCACTGAACTGCACTGCACTGCACTACACTACACTACACTACACTACACTACACTACACTACACTACACTACACTACATCTACTTTATACCTACACCACACTTACCTTAACCTTCCCTGAACTTTTTAAGACGACGACGACGAACGATTTTTTAAGACTAAAAACAGCCAAATCAGTTCAGCCTTTTGCAAGTTAAAGCGTGACTAACGAACAGCTATCCATTTTTATACCTCACTTGCTGAGCCGGCAGACGTTGTCCTGCCCAGTAATCAATCCTACACCTACCCTACACCTACCCTACATCTACTCTACCTACCCTATGTGTTATTCTGGATCTTCAGCTACCTACATACCAAATTTCATCGTAATCTGTTCAGTAGTTTTTGGGTGAAAGAGTAAAAAACATCCATCCATTCAGCACACTCATAAACTTTCGCCTTTATAATATTAGTAGGATATAGATATAAATTTAGTATGGAGATTTATTTATCTCCAAACTTAACGCGAGCAAAGCCGCGGGTTCAAGCTAGTAGTATAATATTTTTAGTACGCTGTAAGGCCAAATAATATACGAGTATATAGAATTCATGCTAGACCTCCGAAAATCCAAAAAACAAAACACGACCGTCACCACACGGAAACCTCGTTTACATACAATTAAACTAAACTATACTAAACATAACTATTTTCTCTTTTAGTCAAACAAACCACAAAATAATACAATTAAAATCAACTGTCCAGCGTCACAGTTCAACTAAGTTTTAGTCGAAAATCAGAGGACAGAACGTGCAGTTGAAATATTCTGCAGTGAAACCGTGCTGGGTTTACAAGCTCACTATTTGGCAAGTACTGCGGTGAATACATTAACTATTTATAGACTGAATGACATAATGTTGGTGCTACCGTGTCAGTGAGGGAATCTGAATTGGTTATTTGGGTTTGTAGAGTAGTTGTAACTGTTTGAGTGTAGGAATTGGTGGGGCAAAGTGAAACTAATAGCGTCATCTAGTTTTACAATTTAAGGCATTTAATCATTTACTATAACAAACCTACCAATGACATTGTGCGCCATATGAGTGTATTTAAGTTTTAAAATGAAAATAAAAAAACTTCTAGCGCGCAAAATTGACAATTAAAATTGTTTTGTATACATAAACCTTCCGTCCAAAATTATCTTGCTGGTGGTGAAAATCGCATCAAAATCTGATGCTCAGTTTAAAACATCCGCACGATAAATGTACAGACAGACTTAAACGACTTCATAATTATTTACACAAAAGACAGTATTTTTTTACGATCATGTTTTAATATCGTCGTTTTTTCTCTTTCGATTATAATGGCTTTTTTATTTAACTGTTAAGATTAAGTACGGAAAATTATTGATTTTAACAAATAATTTTAATAACAATATTTAGGAAAAACCACATCCAAAATAATATATTAAAAACTTTCTATAAATAAACAAATCCTATAAGAAAACTAGACTCAATATCTCAACCTCACAAAACCCTGCTTTAGGTACTCAAACCTATTAAATACTTACCTAACACAGAACATTGCCCACAACAATACTCTATCAAATCTCCAATTGGCAGGTTTATGTGGCCAAGATAATACTCTGACAGCCCCCAAATTGCCCAGGACTTGCCCTTTATTGCCCAGAATGGGGGGTTACATAACTCTTACGTCATAGCGAAGTAATAATGAAACATTTAGTTGGTATTAAAGTGACCGGCTGAATTGTTGGTAGTTTCAGAAAGTTAGTGACAGGGTTAGTCGGGGCAATCCGATTGTGTAATGGAACTGTTACGGATGATGGAGTTGAGGGAGGCTTTTGGAAAATTGGGTTTTATAGTACTTTATTTGACTAACTACTACTATATATTATCTAAGTACTATTTATGTATGATACAATTAGTGAGGATGGATGTTTGTTACTACTTACAGTAGCCATACACCATCCTGCCTATCGACGATCGATTTGACGCTTGCAATTGTTTTGTTGTATTTGATGGCATGACATGCCAATTTGATAGGTCATCAAATTGATTTGACACAACGTCAAATCGGCAGCAGTGATGCATTTGGCTATTATTCGGTGACGACAGCTACAATTTTATAAATTTGTAGCTATCGGTCACCGAATAATAGCTAGATCTAGCTATAAAGTTGCTAAGTTGGCATCGCTGCTGCAGATTTGAAGTTGTGTCAAATTGATCGTACGATAGGCAGTATGGTGTATGGTGTATATGGACGAACTGCCAATTTGAAACAATTGCAAGCGTCATACGATAGGCAGGATGGTGTATGGCTACCATTATACCCTTTCAAGAAGAACGACTGAACAGATAACTTATGTTAATACACAAATAGTTTATAACTTTGAATAACACATAGGATATTTATATCTCGATATGACTTTCTCATAGGCGAACTTTTTAAGGGTTACGCAGCGGACATACGCCGCGCTGGTCCTTCACAAATGTGTCTTAATGCAGTCATGATTGAATCCACAGATGGAAAATATGGTATAACCAGCATTTCTGTTTCAGCTTCACAATATACGTACAAAGTTATAGACTCAGGGTTTTTGCCCATGGTGATAGGCAGAAAACTCGGTAACAACCCACTGTTTAATATGGCTGGTTACTGTGTCGTTTGCCAAGTATCCATCTTAGTTAGTAAGATTTCCTTGAAAGAAATCTTCATAAATCTGGCAATAATTAATCCTTCGAAATATCAGTCATCCATTATCTACTCAATGCAGGTATCAGTCATCCATTATTACTACGAAAAAGACTTAGGGTGCTCCCACATCTATCGACGCGGAATCGGCTTTTTGCGTCGCCCTTTCTCTTTCTGTCGCTTAGAACTGCCATTTGCTAGACCGAAACAGAAAGCATAATGCGATCGCACGCGGCGGGATTCTCGACGCGGCCGCGTGCTATCGTATTGTCTCGGTCTAGCAAATGGCAGTTCTAAGCGACAGAAAGAGAAAGGGCGACGGAAAAATCCGATTCCGCGTCGATAGATGTGTGAGCACCCTTAATTACTTGATGTACTTTTCGTGTAACACGAAGAGGCAACGGGCCTTATTCCGTAATGAATCATCATAATTGCCTAACACCTACAGAAGGATGAAATGTTAGAAGTAGAAATAAATATCATACAGTACGAAATGTCATACGAAGCAAACGCCATGATGAATTATAAGAGATTTACGTCTTAGCTCATTTTATTTAAACAGACTCAAGATTCATGGCCCAGACTGTAAACAAAGAAGTTGAAATTGCGGCTATAAAACCGGATTATGAATTTTAGTTATAAATTTCGTAAACAGAAAAGAATGGTAATCCTTAAACACGATCGTGAAGCCTCGTCACTAACTACAGGTTCTCTTTGTTCCAGATAAAATGATGGACCAGTCACCGGAGGCGGAGTAGTGGGCTAGTTGAATGTGAAAAGACGTCAAAATGCTTCATAGAACGTCATCGTCGCGGCGACGGCGAGCTTCCAGAAGTGCTGCCACCTCACCACAAGCGAGGTCCCCAAGAGCATCAGCAACACCATCTAGAAGAGCCTCATTAGCAGCCACAGAAACTGATGAAGAGATGGAACCAACTCCTCCTCCACAGAGAAGCCCACGAGCCAGCCTCGCCCCAGATGCAGCACTTGATGGCTACCACCGCAGTCCACGACACTCTCTGATCCCCGAACCCAGATCAGCCAGAAACTCCATAACACCAGATGCAGCTATACCTAGCAGAAACACTTTAGGACCATCCAGAAACAATTTAGCAGTGGAACTAAACTACGGATCAAGACTAAGCTTGAATCCCCAAGACTTCAACAGAAGTCCAAGAAACAGTATTACACCAGACGTTACCGCCAGGAGCCCACGACGAAGTTTGGTTCCGGAAGGTACGTCATGGAATCAACCACGAAACTCCTTGGTGCCAGACGTTGGTCGAAGTCCACGTCATTCTGTAGCCAGTATTCAAATAGACCCAGCACGGAGTCAAAAAGACTTGGGTCCAAGTCCGCGCACCAGTCCAAGAGGCAGTACGGAAGTTCCTATGAAGAAAGAAATGCCAGAAATTAACAGAAGTCCGAGGGGTTCTTTGATTCCTGATTCACAGAGGAGCCCACGAGGAAGTATTGCGCCATCAGAGAGGAGTGCTCGGGGCAGTTTAGTGACGGGGGAAGGGGTGGGGGAACCGAACAGGGTGAGCCCCAGGGGATCTTTGACGCTGACATTTCAAGAGCCATTGGTTTCACGAGAGCGTCGAGCAAGCGAAGACAGTCAGACCGCGGGTGAGTGCCTTTATTGATCGCACCTTACTTCCGCGCCGTAGTTCCTCTAATGGGAATAGATTTGAATTATTTTCGTTCCCGATTGAGCAACTCGTCAAAATTTTGACAAATTGCTAAAACGGGAATAAATAATTGCTCTTACAAAAGGTGCTCTGGAAATAGTTGCTCAAATGGAAATACCTCAGCACTCATTCAACACTCGTTACAAAATATTAACGACACAAAATGAAAGTAGAAATTGGGGCCAGCCCTGTTAGAATATTATTACACCCGAAATCCTAGTCGTATTTAAATTAAGTGGCTTGACGGATTCCTCGGAATAATCTCTCTATTTTGACAGTTGATCGTGACTTGAATTGAGTGCTTATTTTGTGAGCTTAGGTCTGGAAGTTAATACCCGGTCCTATCGTGTGTATATTTGCATAACAAGAATATAATGTTCTTCAAAATTTACATTCAAATAACGATATTTCAAGTCTCTCTAATATTCACAGATCAAACTCGTTGAATTTTGATGGGACATTATTTACTAAATATACACACATACGAATAAAACTTATAAAATAAATGGTGTATTGTGTTGTATAACGGGCTGGTATCCGCAACTCCACGTCTTATGCGCGTATTTTGCGTTCGGTAAAATAAATGGTGTATTACAATACAATAATCTTACACACACGCAAAGCTTTTGTTCAGTAAGACATTAATTATCTCAACATTAAAAAAAAAAACACAATAAGTTAACTAGAATGTTTTCAAACTAGCCCCTTTTCGAATTCCTAAACAAGTTTTTTTTCATAAAAACATTTTATTAAAAAAAAATCCGCTACACATGACGTCTTCAGTTCTTGTAGCTACTTTTATTTCACTCTTCTCTTTACATTTTTTTTTTATTTATTTAACTTCTCATAATAATACAAACTTATAAATGAACTTATAAAAGAAGATGGCGAGATGACTTGGACCGTTTCATGAAGGACTGGACCACGGTTGCAGAAACCCGTGAGAAGTGGAAAGAGTGGAGGGAGGCCTTTGCCCAGCAGTGGGACACTATGGGCTGATTGTAATGTATAAATTAAGCCCCACAAAACTGTTGTAATGGTTTGACTGTGTGTGTGACATGTTCGGAGGTGCCTGATTTATATAATCAATCCACTAATTTCATCATCTCACCAGGTACCCGTGGCAGAAGCGTGTCCCCCTACAGGGCTTCAGTGGCCGGCAGGCAGGCCGGGGCGCCCTCCGACTCCGGGTCACGGCGAGCCTCGAGCTCTGTAAGCCAGGTAATAAAATTATCAACTGTTATTATTTTTTTACCTTTATATACAGAAGCTAGCATCCATGATCTACCCCAAGCTATCACATTTTAATACATTTTTAACTTTATCGCAAACGCAGAAGGTTTATATTCCACTGCGAAGACTAGTATTGACAGTTTTCTGTAGGTTGATGTGCTGACGTCTGTACAGATATTTGTTGCTTTTCCTGTATCATGGTGCGTTTTCAAAAATTACAATACAAACAACTGGACTCTAATAAAAAATAAAAACCAACCAGATACACAACAGGTATACAAATATTTATTCGGTGCGGGAATCGTTCCTGCGGCAAGTAGCACAGCAGTTGATCACACAACCACTATGCAAACCATGCCCTCAAAATCAGTGCATTCTTAAAACTGACATAAAACTGAACTGATAACATAATAAACAGTTTTATTACCACTATATATTAAGAGATTGGAATAAAACTGAATTTATGAAATACTGAAATATTCCCATAAATTCACATAGTGCATTCAACGAGTAATATGGGGAATAAAAAAGCTATTCAAATCTCCGTTTATGGTAACAGCGTAAAACTCAGTTATATTGAAATGTGTGCATGATATTGTGATTTGAATATAGTTTATGAGAATATGGGGAACAGAGAAGCTATTCAAATCTCCGTTTATGGTAACAGCGTAAAATTCAGTATAAATTGAAATGTGTGCATGATATTGTTATTTGAATATAATTTATGAGATGCAGTTAAAAATCCAGCATGATAACGTATTTTTATTAAAGTTGCAGTGGCCGAACGCTTGGCTGCTGCACCGCTTTAGCTGGTTTAATTCTCGAATACAATAAATGGCCTACAGGGTTGGATTCGGGGTCTAGCTATGTTTGTATAATGTGAGTTTAAATGTTTATGAACGCACCTACGATACAGGAATAAATTCCTAGAGTGGTAAAACATTTTAAAATAGAATACTACCAAGTATTATTAACAAACGTAAGTTTATTCATTCGTCACGATTTCGCTCCTAAATGACTGAACCGATTGTCCCGAAATTTTGAATAGGTATACGTTGTCAGGTATACAGGGACGGACTTAGAGTACCAGCCATTTGGAAAAAAGTACTGCTTATAACTTCTTCACACTAAGCATTTCCAAACGTCTTTTATAATGCGGACAGCGAAGGAGTGGAACTCTCTGCCTGCGTCTGTTTCCGAACGCATACAACCCTAATCTCTTCAAAGTTATAGTGAACAGGCTTCTTCTGGGTAAGCTCGCTCCACCGTCGACCTTGTCTTAGTCATTCCTGACCTAGACTAAGGTCAAGAGCAAACCCATCTCACATAAAAAAAGCAACAAAAACGTTCATAATTATTATGATAATAGATGTGTAAAATCTGAATTGATTACCAATTTCAAAACCAATTAAAAGTAATAAATAATGGTAAAATATGAATATACTCATTTATAGCGTGTAAAATGCATAACGACAATAAAAGGATTTTTAATTAATTCATTAACATAAACAGGCCAGCGAACTTTTATGGAAAAACCTGAAAAACACAAAAAAAACATTAAGTTGAATGACCTATAAATCGTGTGATATTTAATTTGAAGTGTTTTCAACAAAATATACGTCATGCAATTTAATAAGCCTTGCATGCGCTCAATACTGCTGCGAACATGCAACAGCGATTATCTACTTACTGGGCTACTAATTAAGATTGATATTTGAATGTTAATCTGGATTGAAATTAAGTGTTCAACTTACACTTAACTTTTATTAATTTAAATTTGTTTTTAAAGCGCAAGCTTTTAAATTAACATATTCAGGGTTGCTAAGCATATTTTACTATGGCTTATATCATAAGCATTCTTTTCCGCAATACTCGGCAAAGGTAGATCAAAACATCAAATACAATTATTTAAAAAATACGGTTAAAATCTAGTAAGCAAAAGAATATAGTACTAGGAAGATATTCGCCGAACGGTGTTTGTTGTTAGGCATCCAATGTGACTACTGAAACAAGTATCTAAAACACTCATCAAAGATCACTTTCTGGCAAAATTACAATCTCTGTGCTACGGCGTAGCCGCGTAGGAAACGTAGAGGGAGGGTCTACGTCTGCTACGAGATTTCACGCAGAATATTGGACTATACAAAGAGTATGGTAAGAGCAAAGAAAAAGATTTATTTTCGGATGTAGTAACTGGGTAATCGATCAAATCCTTTTAGCGGTATTGGATACGGTAAACACGCAAGTAATGGAGGCCTAATATAGAAAATTGTATTTACGATTTTTATTACCTCGAAGCATACTATAAGGTATTTTGTGAATACTTTATTTTGGTAAAATGATGAGTGTACGGGTCAGTAAGTTTACTAAATCTCGTCGTTCAACACATCGATATTTGAAAAAGGTAACCCGAAATATCTAACTACTTCGAGGTAAATTGCCATACTCACAAAATATTCAAAGGATTACTTTAAAGAAAATGCGCACATAAAAAAAATCTACTAATTCAGAAACATGATTATTATACTTACACTTTATATTTTTTTTATTTAAAGATAGGTTCGCGTTTGACCACTATCTCGCCTAATGGTAAGCGAAGATGTGGTCGACGATGAAGCACGCTTGCCTAGAAGTAACCTGTTCACTCTTGACTTGAAGACCCCAAGGTTATAGGCCGGGCAGGGGAACTCCTTAGCTGTGCGTACAAGGTATTGGCAAAACGCTTTGTACGTACCGGAGGGATGTCCACCATATATCGATGGCGCATTGCCATACGTTTTGTAGTCCGATGATGGAACCTTACAAAAAAACTTGCTATACTGACGTTATAGTACTTAGTATTGATTTTTTTCCTGCAAATTGCAGGAAACACTTATTTTCCTGCAAATTGCAGGAAACACTTATTTTCCTGCAAATTGCAGGAAACACTTATACGGCTTCCAGTAGTAATTTAAATTAAGAATTTAGAAAATAAGAATAATTTGTTATCAAACGGTTTACTTCCTTTCAAAATCCACACAGCAAAGACATTTGAAAAACTATGTTGGTACATTTTTTTTATTTTAGAAGTTATCACAACGTGGGTTTCCACATGGTCTGAACATTCCAGAAGCACTTCAGACGCGTGAAAACCTCATCTGTACCTTTTATTATAATATTATACCCATATATTTTTCAACCCTCATTTCCCTAGGTGTCAGGCGACGAACAGCGCCGTCTGTGCGGCGAGCAGGCCAAGTACAGCGACCGCACAGGCCTGGGCCTCGGCATGGGTCTCACGACCTACGGCTCCGTGGCCTATCAGCTGAAGGACGCCAATATGGAGGCCTCGGGAACTGTGGACTTCGTGTGCAGGGCGGCTAAGATTATGAATAGGACAAGTATGTATAATATATTTTTAATTTTATGGAATAAAAAACACTGAAATTAAAACAGAGGTTCTGGAATGACTTTTGATGCTTTTGTGTATAAACGGGATTTTTGACGTTATGTTTCCCATACATCTAACGCAGTAAATACTTCAAGTACAGCGTAAGTAAAATGCAGAAATATTGTGATAAGGTCTCGGAATATTTTCCGTTCTGTCTGTTTATTTAAAAACATTATGCCTGCAATAACTTCGATTATCACGGCTTTTGCAAACACAGTGTCTAAATATTTGAAATTGAAGTTATAATAATATTTGGTGCACAAATCCCGTCTTAAATTCTAATCTATACTCATATTATAAAGCTGAAGAGTTTGTTTGTTTAAACGCACTAATCTCACGAATTGAAAAAATATTTTTGTTGATGGTGCATTTATCAAGGCAGGCTATAGACTATTATAACATCGCTTTATGACTAAAAATAGTCGAGCAGCGGGAGCTATGTGTTATGATAGTCGTACTAATAAACATACAAAAAAAAAAAAAAAACAGAAACACCCAATTTATTATAAAACGAACTTTCAAAGAATGAAACAGACTGACGCATGCCAATACGTCATACACACAACACGTAAATATTAATGCTTTAATACACGAACAAAACGATTCAATAAGCGATACTGTATTGTTGTAGTAAACGAAGCCTTTTGTTTCAGTACTTATGACTGTGTTCCTGATTTGTCTGGGGACTCTGCCTATTATTATGATGATCATGGGTGAGTTATAGTATTAAGTCTTTTTTTAGGGTTCCGTAGTCAACAAGGAACCCTTGTAGTTTCGCCATGTCCGTCCGTCCGTCCGTCCGTCCGTCCGTCCGTCTGTCCGCAGTTTAGCTCAGAGACGCACAGTACTAGAGAGCTGTAATTTGGTGTAAATATATGGATTTGTTGTGCCGAAAAAGTGGTAAAATAAAATCTCGTAAAAAATTTTTTTTTAGGGTGTCTCCTGTACACGTAAAGTGGGGATGTTATTTTTTTTTCTCGCGTACCCCATAGTGTGGGGTATCATTAAATAGGTCTTTAAAAAATATTGATAGTTTCCATTAACAATTTTTTGATAAAAAAAATTGGTTCGTGAAATATTAAGCTTTAAAGTGCTAAATTTTGCTCGACTCGAGTGTCCCCCCCCTCTACCAGCTAAACGGTTATGTTTGGGGGTGTGAAAAATTCACAATAGTAGTATATATAACGAAGTTTAAAAGAAAATTGTCATGACTTAGTAGGCTTTACAACTTTACGAGTAATAGTCGACCAACTTATAAAATGTACTTGGATAATATTTTTCTTAGACAAAATGTATCGGAGAACATGTTATTCAACTGCAAATGTAAGTTTGTCAACTTTATTTTTACAGCTTTAATAGGTATGTTTTACGGTATGTTTTTTGGGGATAGGTAGGTTTTTATCGTCAATTATTTTTAACTAACTTCAAAAAAAGGAGGAGGTTCTAAATTTGTCGTAATCTTTTTTTTAAATGTATTTTGCCCGATTTCTCAAAGACTCCTGGACCGATTTTGAAAATTCTTCTTTTTAAAATTAAATTCAGCGAATCAGTTTAGTTAGTTCGCATAAGTATTTTGATGGGCAACTACGGAACCCTACACTGTGCGTGGCCCGACACGCACTTGGCCGGTTTTTTTCTGATTTATTCCGGACTATATTGTTGGATTGTTAGTGGTAGCAAGCACGACTGCTGAGCTAAGGTCCTAGTTTAGATTCCCATTTGGGGCAAAGTCTAATTGGGGTTCTGTGTTAGAAATTCAGTAGCAGCTGTGGAGTCTAGATTTGAGCCTGGTTGATCGCAATATAATTATGCTTACCATCTTATGGGACTTAAAATTACCGGCAAAATGCGTGTGTACTATTAGATTACCTACCTACATCTCCCTAGCTCTTCATGGATCATAGTTTAGTTACTTACTATTGTAAGTTATACAGGTGAAATTAACCATCAAGAGACATCATTGTTGCAATACTTCAAAGTCTATCTTGTGACGATGTTATTATGTTGAAAAGATTTTGAAAAACCTTTTTGTAATAAATCGTGCTTGTAACAAAATATCAGCAAGCTGAATATACGTGTTCTGATATGCTCTGTAACTATCTTTATCTCAACAAAACCGCGACAACGACTCAATAGTGCGAAGAGATCAGTTTTTCAGGAAAAACGACGCCATTACGAGTTGTAGCCGAATTTATCTCGCAATGTTAGAATTTGAAGCATTTTTCTTCTTCACGCAGAGAAATGTCTAGCTACCTGTACGAGAACTTCAGTTTGCAACCGTGACAGCAAGACTCACTAGTTGACTTTACAACATTACTAGTAATAAATACTAAGTAAGTAGTAGAGATAACAAGGACTTATTATTTATTACTAGAAATTTAAAATTTTGTAAAGTCAACTAGTGAGTCTTGCTGTCACGATTGCAACCAGAAGTTCTCGTATACATTTCTCTGCGTGTTTTTTTAAATGTATGAAGAAAAGTGCGTACACACCAAGTTTGAGAACTATCGAGCGAGGGAAATTAAAATTTCGCGTGGTACTACTAGATCGCTTGGTAGTACACACATCAAGCTATGCAAAACTAGTATAAGCTGACCGTTCAATGTGCGGAAAGATCATATAAAGCGAGTCCAAGACAAACTGGTTTTATATAGCTTTATGTGTACCACGGGTAATATTATTTTCACCTCACGCGCTCGGAAAGATTCTATTTCTCATTCAAAATCTGAGCGCAAAACTCCATTTTGTGCTCTAGAGCACAAAGTGTTGTTCAAAATTCGAACACGTCTTGTATTCAATTGTTTTCGACACTGACAGGCGAGCCGCCCCCACTACATTTCCTCGCTGTGTGAGGTGAAAAGTTTTGTGTTGCACTCGGCAGCAAAGTTTTTCTGCGTCTCGTACCTTTGAAAACTTCGCATCGCTCAGGATTCTATATTTGAACCGCTCGTTTCTCTCGCGGTTCAATCTTAGAATCCTTCGCTCCCTCAGTTTTCAATTCAAGTACTCGCGCCAAAAATCAACTTTGCAGCCTTGCATAACAAATAACTATTCCCGTGGTACTACCACGCGAAATTTTTTTGCGTAACAGGCATCCGACGTCGCGACGTCCAGGATATTTTTTGTTGGTTGATTTCATAATCAATGTAGACTTTTATGCAATACTCGTAGATGCAGTCGCGGTTGATCTGTTATTTAATTTAAAAAAATGGGGTTGCTCGTGGCCTAAATCTAGATAAATGAGGAATAGAACACAGTAAGCTCACTCTGCAGGATTGGAACTCCTGAAAGAGTTCCATTGTCTATGTGTGTAACCTATCATAACATCTTATTACGAAATGTTTATTGGACCATTTCTCGATATATTTATTTCTATCGAAACAAATATTTGGCATATATAAAAAAAATTAAAGCAAACGAAATGATAAACTCCTTTCTTTGAAGTCGATTAAAAATCGAACTCGAATCTTAAAAGTAGATTTATTTATTTGAACTAAACTGTGAACGTCAAAATTTACAAAAGGCTCCTAAAATGGCCGACCTTTGCGCTTACAAGTTTTATAGATCCCGGTCTTAATATGGAATACCCAAACGTTTTCATGAGTTTGTTGATAAGAAATTGATGCTAGATTGAAAAAGTCTGACCTCCATTTAAGTGTGCAATTTTATCGGCCCGTATGCTCTGGTCGTAATCTTATGGTCCTTTACGGCTGCCGCGGGAAAAAAAAAGGGCACACGTGAGTTGGAATGTGTACATTAGTAGAGTATTCCAATTTTCTAAGAATGTTTCGTACCTTCATTCAATTAGGGTTATTTAAATGATTTGTATTAAGTGTTAATAGATTGTTAATGTTTATTCCAATTTAAGAATTAATTTCTGTTATTTTCTGTCATTCATCGTGAAAACATTATAATTATATAGCTTTTTCATTGCAAGGCCGTGTGTGAGATGGAGTGACTATATCTACAACGTAAACCAAGTACTGTACCCTTAGCACGAGTTTTCACTCTTTTACTTTACAGCGTCTTTCCAGTATTTACAGCGTTTCTTGTATGAAAAAAAGGAACAGCGCCTCTAGTGTGCGAAGAAGGAACTAATTTTTTCCTTGAAAATTGTCAATTTGAAATTGTCAAAGTTCCAGTTTACTTTACGTCTCAAATACTGAAAACTCGTGCTAAGGGTACTGGTCTATGAACAGCCGTCCGACCTCAAATTTTCTAAGAAATATTTATTAGTCAAAAAATAATATAAAAGAGTATAAAAATAGACCCTTTCATATTTAAAAAACGATGTCTGACGAAAATTCCAAAATAACTCGTGCTTAAAACCCTGAAAAGAAAAACACTTTTGCTCCCGTCTGTCCAAGTAAAAGTCATTAGGGAAGCTAGTAGCTCGCGACTCGTGTACAGTCACCGAGATAACGTTCAAACCAAACTTGACATAAATCTGATAAGTCCACGAGAAGCCAACGTAATGAAATTAAGGGTTGACAGACGCAACAAAATGGCGGACGAAAAAAATTAAAGGAAAAGTTTATAAATAAGTTTATTGATTAAAAGTAGGTTTTAATGGACGCTCGTCAAGGAACTCCGTAGTATTTGAGTGAAGTTAGAAAGTTTGGACAAGTTTGGCTTAGTTTGAGCGGTAAGAGAAATGACGTCAATCTGTAAGTTGGCTGGCAAATTGAATAAGATCTCAGGTGTTTTTGTCATCGTGAAAAATAATGATGTTTGTTTAATGCTCTGCAATATTAATTTAACATTAATAACTATAATTCCAATTTATCTTTGAAAATAGACAGGTAAATTACTTTGCAAAAATTTTGTAAGATATTCGTTCATGAATACTGCTCTATACATAAATATATATTAAAAAATGTTTAAATGTTTGTAAAATGTGTTATTATATTTGACTATGTACCAATATATTCGACGTACCTGCAAGAATGGATAAGGTGACCAAATTTTGTTTCATGAAGTATTGTAAAAGTTATGTTGACGAAGCCCCGTTTTGCGGACATTCTCGTTCTGTGTTAAGGGTTTAAAAGAACCTTAAATGAAAAGACTACAAATTAGATGCGAACGGAAAACCTGCACAGAAAAAAAAGTGGAAGGATATCCGGGAAGACCTAATTCCCGACAATGGGGCAATAGAGACAAAAAAAAAACAGTGAAGTGAAAGTCTCAGTGTCCAATGAAGTTTTTCACTTCACTAAGAAGTCGCCGCCATACCTCTCACACAATACCTACCCCATCAGCTCCACACACAAGTTCGTTCCCATGAATTCGCTCATGAATATTCAAATTAATTACTACTCAGCTGATTGAGTTGTTTCACTTGGTTGTACCCGCTCCAATAACTTCGGAACAGAGTTGCTTATAACACGAGACCGATATGGTACGTGACAGGGTAATTAAATTGAATAACCCTTTGTTTATCAACGTGGGGATAAGAAAAGCTTAACTTAGCAGAATAACTTTGGTAGGCAGGATTTCCTGTAAACTCAGTATCAGGCAATTTTCATCTTTGTGGGTAGATGTTAATTTCTACGTATATTGAGTTCGCCCACAACTTTGATATAAGTTCAGCGCTAAGTATAAAATAAACCCTCCTTTTGTTTTTAGAAACGATAACGGTTCAGATTGTATGTAGGTACTTTGTCAATAATGTTGGATGTATCTTCAAATGTTCTTCTCCCAAAATCTGTATTGGTCTTTGGCTTACACGAAATGAAATAATCAACAAATAACTCCTCTAGTTAAAAGCGCTAACTTCGCACCACAAAAAGCGGCAACAAAGTCACATCAAACGATGAACTCGACTTTTTAGGTCAAACCTTCACCTAAATTATGATGATTCCGACGTTCGATTCGGTAATAAAATCGAGTGAAAAACGATCATTCGATGTTGAACGGCATTCGATCGGCACTTGAACTAATATTTGTACAGTCAGGCACGGTTTAATCAACGCTTTGATCTACAAATCCGGTGCGTACTGGTTTAATCCGGTTTCGTGCGGACCGGCAACGGAATTAGGTCGACGACACATTATCGGTTTGCTTACTGCCTGTTGCATACAGCTAGTGAACTTTGACCTAGTTCATACATAATAATCCTCGATAGATGGAAGCATCTTCCAAGAATTCTCTGGATGCTATCGGATTATATGAACTAATAATTATAACTGCCAAAGTAAACTTCTGAATCAATTTTGATGAATTTTGGTACCTTCAGAGATTCGTTCGTGAGGACGGTTATAGACGGCTTCCTTATGAATGAAATGAAAACAAAAATAAAACTTTCGAAGCTACGGGCAAAAACTCACTCGCAAGAATTCTGAAACGGAATTTTAAAAAATTGTGATGTTGTTATCGTTTTGTAGATATTCAAATCTTCCTAGTGTCAATCCAAAATGGGATTAACTTTGACAACCCTTTCTGTATAAATAAAGAGATTCATCAAAGGGTTATAATTAGATGAGATAGACAATAAGTGGAATATTTAATCTTTTTCCTTAAAACTTCTTGATGGTTAAATGTCACAAGGTTATTGTAATGTTTAACTTTGAGTTTTTTGTTTCTTCTTTTGGCCTACCACACGCACAAGATTCACCACACTTTTACCTGCGTAAGCCGGTTTGTACACGGAACACCGTGCGTGTGGTTGATAAAACTATGAAGAAACCAGAAATTAGTGCAGCCAAAACTGTAGTGCAGCTTGTGCGTGTGGTAGGGATGGTAGAACATGGGCCTCGAAAAGCTGTTATTTATGTGAAATTATTATTCAAGCGATGTAAAACATTAAAGCGATTTTCACAGTCGAGCTCACTTCAGCTCACCAAGCTTGAACTTCTGCGCACCAACAGAATCCAGTACAAAATAATTGGCACCGGACTCCAACATGAACTCATTGTAGAAAAACGAAATGTTCTGAAGACACTTGACTCCAGTCTCTACCCTCTAGAATAGTCCTAGAGGGTAGAGACTGGAGTCAAGTGTTTTATTTAGCTATCAGACTTTAACTACGCGTCGTCTCCAGGTGTCCACTACGTTCGCGACTGTCCCGCGGAGACTCGTATCCCGGTATACCTGATAGTGGGTGGAGCAGCAGGCGGCGCCGGGCTCGGCTGGCTGCTGTGCAACCAGCTCATGGGCAGGCACTCCAACTCCTCAGCCAGCGTGCCTGAGAGGATCCTCGCGTATCTACTCACCTTGTTCCTGATGGCTTGGTAAGTGATAACGTTATTGACCAGAATACATAAAAATTGCTTGAGTCCCTTCGTACACAAGGCGACGCAAGTCTCCAATATCTTACGAGTTTGGCATCCATAGGGTGTAGAATCAATCCCATCCCATTTCCTTTTATTTTAATAATCGACGTTCAAAAGTGCATCTCAAAGTACTTAATTGTACTTTTATGTTGTGTACAAACCTCTATGGATTTGCATTGTGATAGTCGCCTGATAAAAAGTTGAGGAGACTTATTTTCTCCCCTTCTGAGCGTCACTAAAGTTTCTGGTGTATTATATTATACAACAATACTGCCGTGCAGACCCTAAAACGCAGTAACAGGCTTTTTGTCATTTTTTTGTTGAATATTGAACCTTAATGTACACGTTCTAGGGAACATGTAGATCTAATCAGGTATTTGTTAGGATGCTCTAAACGGTTAAAAAATCAAATTTAAGAAAGCAGTAACTTAATTTTGCATGTCTAAATATATTACAATACCAACTAAAATACAGTAATAGCAGTTACGTCTACCACGATCCGTCACTTTACCAAGTTAAACGCAGTAAATATCGATATTACCACAAAAAATCTGTATTCCACACCCAAAAAAATATTGAGGAATATAAAATAAAACGCAGTAAGTCGTTTTTGTACCAAAAGTGTTAATACTGCACGGTTGATCACTAGTTTATTTCACAATGAACTACAGATTAAAATGCAGCAAAGTACTAAAAAGTGGTATTTTATTTAGTGTTATTGAAGTAACTTTATATCGTGAAAACTAGCTAAAAAGCAGTATGTTCATTATTTACTGCAGTATAGTCAGTATTTTCAAAAGATTAAAATAACTTAAATGCTAATTAAAACGCAATATGATACTCTGTCACTGCATTATAATTGGTAACTTGAACGATTTTACTAATTTCACTGCAGTTACAGGACTTACAGGTCATATTTTACTGCGTTCTAGTCAGAATTTGTCGCTAACTCTCTCTCTCAATCAGTCGAATTCTTCTAATTTACCACGAAAACCTAAGCAAAAAGCAGGGGTACTTTTCGAGCTAGAGTGAAATATGTGAAAAATAACAGTAATTTTTGTGTACAATTTAGTGTTTTCCCATGTTTTTTGTTTCTTTTTTCGTATTTTAAAAAAAAATTGGTTAATTTTCAGAAGCCTCAACGTTTACCTTCGCAAAAAAGTCATTTGCATGTATATGTATAGATCTCTTGGTTTCAAAAATATTTGCATTTTATTGTACTACTGAAAATGTACATTTTCTGTTCGGCCGGTTAAAAAACAAAAATGGCCGCCATTCGCGAAGTGTTTTGGTAGGATTTTTATAAGCAGATTTGTCGATGAAAAATCAATCTATAATTTCCCCTTAAATTATTTATATAGTCGGAAACCAAACACTGTAGGTAATTAATGTGCCATTTAATTGAAAAATCTCATGTTTCTGCGGAACCAAAAAGCTTTAAGTATACCTTTACCTACTTACCATTAAATTTTTATCGAAATGTCTTTATTACCGCTAACTTGTGTTCAAAGCACTTAAAATTAAGTTAGAATTACCATAATATAGTCCAGTCAATGGGGACCACAAATAGGCTTTGCCTTGCTTTATGTGGTGTAGTTTTTTTTATTTGTATTGCTTAAGTGTAAACTACTCATAAAAAATGTAAGTTTTCGAGCTCGAGAAGTGTCGGCTAATGCATAGCCACCATCTGAGATTGAAGGGGTCCAAATTTGTTTTTTTCACTTAACTTCAACAGTTAACCTTATGACAAAAATATATAAAAGAAGTTTAAAGAAAAATTCCACAACAACTTTATTTTTACGTATTCTGTACGTCACATAGAAACAAACTTAAGGAAGAACACTCAACATTGATAAGAAATCGTCTACACATTTGACGAGTTCCTATTTTGCCCACGATTTTGTCAACGAGGATGCGTATTTAAGGTATAGAATTATCAAAAAGCCTCTTAACACTTATTAAATCGATTTTGTTGATAATTGGACATTGGAAAGTTTCAAGTAAATCGAGTAAGATTAAATTATTTTCATACAAACTTTAATCCCATTTTTAAACTTCTTAGGGGATGAATTTTCAAAAGTCCGCCCTAGGTACGTCATTAATGGAATGCTTGTGCAAAATTTCATGCTTCTACACCTAGCGGTTTCGGCTGGGCGTTGATACATCAGTCAGTCAGCCAGATAGTTTTTTTGTTTTATACAGGGATTTTTTAATGTATTGCGGATATTTGTTTTCTGTGGTTCTAATGAATAAAAAATACATATTCATATTTAACATTTTCTTTTTTTTAATTTAGGGGGATAAAATATAATTGACAATTGCACTGAATTGAGTGGAAAGAACTTGATTTAATCAAAAAACAACTTATTTTATCAGTTGTCCTTTACTTCAGACAACGTATAATACGCATTCGGTAAAACAAGTTTTACGAGTCTAAACAAACGAAATATACGTAACGTATAAATACTATTTGTTGTGGAATTTTATTGTCTCTAAACTTCTCTAGACATTTTTGTCATAATGTCAACTGTTGAAGCATTATGTGAAAAAGAACGAATTTGGACCCTTTCAATCTAAGATGGTGGCTAACGCAGACACTCCTCGAGATCGAAAACTTAAACTTTTCATGAGTATCATATACTTAACAATACAAATAAAAAAATACACCACCTTTCCTACCTAAAACATACTCGTAAGTTGGCGGATATTGTTATAAACTATATACTGCATATGCAATTTGTTCAAGATACAAATTAAAATGCAGTAAAAAAAAGTCTTATGCTGCAAATTAGTCTGCAAAGTAGCAAAAAAATCTAAAATTTTGTGGTATCGAGTATTTTTACCGCATTTTAATCTGCATATGAGTAACTTTTTGCGTGCAGTAACTGCTATGATTTTAAAAAATCTGATTTTAATTAAAATCTAATAAACTAAATTAACATTTGTTTTCGTAAATACCATCTTTGTTGTCACCTAGTCCTCGTAGCAATAAAAATATGCACCATACACATTAATAACATTATAAAAAACAGTGTTAAAAAGTTTTTCGCGTTTTTCTCGAAACCGCTTTTTTCCTCATACTGCACTTTAGGGCCTGCACGGCAGAATATTACTGTTATTATTATTTTGACTTGATATTCATTATTGGTACTTATTACGGAATATTTATGGAAAATTTATTGTTACAATAATTGAGTTGCGAAATGTTTTAGTCCTCGATGGCAATTACGACAACCGACAATTTTTTTCATTTCAGTCTCCGATTCATCTCCGAAATTCAGTAAAATATTTAACATTTACGATCAAGTGAATTCAAAAACTTAAAATGTATCTATGAAATCACTACCATTTAAATACTTTGGCTTGCATGGGTTTTAATTAGGCACGTAGCCATAATAAGAATAAAAGTAACCATTATGATTCATCAATGCACTTTCCACAACTAACTTCACAAATACAATAGTGTATTTATGTCTGTACCTACAATCGATCACCTAAGTAACAACAACACTGAATTTCAAATTTAAATCGACGGTAACAAACTACCAAGCAAACTGGAAACCATCAATGAAAGAACTAAAATAAAACAGTACACGGTAACTTTGGAAAATATGGTTGAAACAAAATTATATTGAGTTTCATGTTCGTGGAGGCAGCAAACTTGCGGTCTACCTAGTTTATTTAATACTAAAGTAGTTTAATAATAGTTGGAATAGTTTGTTTTATATCGTACTAAAGTACACTTATTTGAACGAATATTTACTCCTCCCTCTGGCTAACCTCTGGCTCAACAATAAATTAATGGGGTTATAGTAAATAAAAATTAAATTAGGGTTTTTAGTCCGTAGAAGTTTGACAGTCCCTTCCGTCCCGCCCTGAGTAGAAGACTCATTTCTGATGATTTTATTTGATTTATTTTCCTCAGACACAAGTATCCATAATTTTGTTAGTATTAATGCTTATAATATAATGTTAGTAAGACAGCAATTCAATTCCACTAAAAGTCAGCCACTTGAAATTTAAAATCTATTTTCTTTAATCGATCTAAAAATCTCAATCTCCTTCAATCCTAATACGTTTGAAATAGATCGCAGAGTTCAGAATTATGTTTATAATGTGAAAATTTCCCAACTGCAATTTATTTTGTCAGATTGGTTTTGGGAGAGGCGTATGTCCAGCAGTGGACGAATACAGGCTAATGATGTAGTTTAAACCAACTCTAATT
The DNA here is from genome assembly GCA_954870645.1 of Agrotis clavis. Lineage (NCBI taxonomy): Eukaryota > Metazoa > Arthropoda > Insecta > Lepidoptera > Noctuidae > Agrotis > Agrotis clavis. Next base: position 2,231,428 of record OX940929.1, read on the forward strand.
TACCTAAAAGAAGATTTTGTACAAGTCGGATACGAACTACTTGCGGGTGAAGCCGTAAGAAATACCTAATATAATTTTATGAGATAATTTGATAAATAATAATGAGTTAAACAAATGCTATTGTTTTAACAAAACAAAATAATAATAGGTATTTTCTTAACGGTTACGAATATTCATAATGAGATCATTATCATAACCCAACCTTTCCAGAAGGTCTTAACTGGTCGACGTTAAAATAAACAAATTCATGCCCGAGCCTTAAACTTTTATAGCAGATTTAATTAAATACAAACAAACGGTTATGTGTTCGAAAACAGCTGCGATGTTATGAAAGTAATCACAAAATTGTCTGACAGAACTTAAGTATAAACCGTAATATCAATATCGAGCCTAAAAATTGGTCATTCGAGCTGGATATAAAATTATTTATAGACGAGTTCTTCTGCACAGTCTGATCTCAAGGTAAGGCGTATTGAATCCCGAAGCGACACTAAGGATTCTGGGGGTGAACCTCCGTAGCGCAGCGAGGAGGTTCAAGTGTTAATTCCCGAGTGAAACGAGGGAATTAAGTTAAGAATCCTTAGTGAGCGAGGGATTCAAGTTAGCCCAAGACAAGGCAGCTTTACTCCCGAAGAGCGTACTTTGCTTTTCACACCTACTGCGAGGAAATGAATTCGATTTTTGAAATTTGATGTGGTATGACCGTATGACAACCTTCGAACGTGAAGTCGAGAGGCCGCAACAGCTGATCGCGATCAGTGGTTGCGGCCAGCGGCCGCCATTACTGCTACAACTCCTTGGTGAAAATTTTCATACGGTTTTATTTGAGGTTCCAAATTCAAATCACATTATTCCCACGGGAATAATGAAATTCAGTACAATATTATTGCCCGGCTCGAATTGGGGGCAGCAATGCCTTGCTTTATTCCTTGTTTGCATGACATATAATTTGACGTTTACGAGCAAGTGGTGTGAAAACAGTCTTACCGTGGGGTATCATATTGCCCAGTTACTGAGTTGTGGAGGTCCAGTAGGCAGTCACTCCATGTAAAATACTGATATCCAGCTGCATCTGGGTCGACTGGAAGCCGTGCCCAATATTATAGTTAGGAAAAGACTAGGCAGATGATGATGATGTTTGATGTAGAGGTTCCCAAAATTGAAAAATAAGATTCATCAATCTAAAAGTTATTCAGATTGAAAACAAATTCAAATTGACGTTTGAAAAGATTTGATTCCAATCAATTTAGTCAGATTTTCATGAATACTGTGAATTCAATTTTCTTAACAATCGCTTTATTCAACGTTGTTCAATATTCAGTTTGATTAATGACTGTTTGTCAAAGTTCATTTCAATGTCATAACTCAAGTTACATAGTCTTGTCATTTGTAGATATTTGATAGTCGTTACTGTTAGTCAGAAACTCTAAAGTCTAAACTTACTGGATTGTGAAGGTCCGATAGGTAGTCGCAGCTGCATCTAGTTCGACTGGAAGCCGACCCCAATATAGTTGGCAAAACGCTAGGCAGTTGATGAAATTACATAGCTTTTACAAAAAGTAATAGAAAATATCTTGTGTCATTATTACATGAATCATTCTAATGCTTCTAGTTATTTTTAGGTGATGACACTTGGACGTTCTACCCAGCAATATAAATCTAAAATATCTCTTTCAATAAATAACACTATCATTTCAAGCTATTGCAGTCCACTAACTGGACATGCGCACCATCTCCCGCTTTTTCATCCAGCTACCTGCCAGCTACTTTTTTCAAGTCATCAGTCTATCTTGCCGAGTGGCGCCCTACATTACGCGCGGTCTCCATTCGAGAACCTTCCTACTGCACCTTTTGTCGGTTTTGCGACATGCATGTCCGACCCACTGCTACTTTAGCTTGCTGCAGCTTTGGATCTTATTATAAACTAGCTTCTGCCCGCGACTTCGTACGCGGATCATGTTGCTTATGCCAGCGACAATGGGGTCGTCAAAATCAAATATCTAAAACGTCTGATGCCTAATTCCTAGAGCCCGGGTAAAAAAAATAATAGTCTTATTATGATTGTAAATGCTAAAGTAAATTGTGAGGATGAATGAGTGGATTTTTTTTTACTCTTTCACGCAAAAACTACAGAACGGATTTCGATGAGGTACACAATAGTTAGGAACACGTAGGATAGTTTTTAACCAGATTTTATGTTTCCGTTAAATAATTTTCGAGTTGTAGCCGGTGAAGCCGTTGGCAACAGCTAGCATTACCATAAACATCACTAAAATTATTTGACTGATTCTTATTTATATGTACAGGTTCGCCGTCGGCAACTACTGGACCCTGGGCATCATGTGGCCAGACTACGCGCCGACCCTCTTCGAGCCAAACCAATGGTGCCACAGGACATTGTACGTGTTCTCACTCACCCAGCTGGCGGTAGTGTGGGGTCTAATGGCACTGTTCCTCCTGTTACTACTGGCTCTCGCTGTTTGTCAGGTAATGGCTCAGGTACACTATGACCCTTATCTAGATTAACTGTTATTTGTAAGTAGTTTTGTCCTGTCCAAGCTTTGGGCTTGAAGTAAGGCGATTTGAATCAGTTTAAGTAATTTATTCATCTTGTGGGCTAAATAAAACCAAAGTATTTTTACATTCATGCCTAATTTGAAATATATGCTACAAAAACGTTCTAATATATTTTTATAAAGCGATCTTAAAAGCAATTTTTACTATTTATCCTTTCAACATCGACCATCGTTTTTGAATAAACTCCTTAGTATAGAATGTATTTATCAACTAAATTTCTAAACATAATAACTACATAATTAAGAAACACTTAACTTATTTCGAATTTAAGGTAATGGCTCTTTAGTCTAAAACTTACGTTTTACTCACATTATCAAGAACGCGTATAATAGGTTTTGAATAACTTTTATGAATACTTTGTATATTAAAATTCTTGGAAGTTACTACACATAAAAAGGGTTCGAGAAGATTGGGTACGAACATAGCCTATGCAAATGTCTCACATAAAGTTTTGAGACTATGCTAAGTAAAGACCTATCGTAAACCACACAATTTGTGGTTTACGATCAGCGTTTATTAACCTACTAAATACTTGATACCTTTTAAGGGATCGGCATTTTTATGAGAGATAAAGGGAGGGTTCTTCAAATAAAAATATTGACTACCTCGTTTAGTACGTGTACCAGGTACTAAGTTCTATTTCTGGGATAAAGAAAGCTTTTAAGGTTATTAGCATCTCGGAATCTGATATTCGGCATTCGGCATCTAAATGAAGGCAATCGATTCAGTTCTTACAATGGGACTGAAACATAAGTGGCGAAAGTGGATGTCCTATAGGTACCCCACGGCGTAATCGTACAGGTATTAAAGACTTGATGTTGTTTTAAAAACTAGTACTCGAAAAAATTGCGAACGCATCTTAAGATACAGACAGATTCATACAATTTCAGAAGAATCCATCAGCATTTGTATTTGGAGCCACATCCGCAATTTTTGTCTTTTACAAGTTTGGTTATTTGTTACCAGTTAGGTCGTCTGTTATCAATTTGATTACTGTTACTAATTTAAACGCTTGTAACCAATTTAAATTTTTATTTATTTTCTTGTCCAGGTATTCGGCTGCGGCTGGCTAGGTCCACCTAGATACAAGTAGCAACGGCGCAGCGTCGTGCTAGAGCTATGGCACAGAAACATCAACAACACTATGGACGTGGCGGGTGCACTGCTGCCCTTCACGCAGGTGGTGCGGCCCGAGCTCACCATCCACGTCCAGGAGGTACTCACTCAGGCCGACAAGGAAGCAGACGGCCCCAAAAGAAACACAATCCCACAAATCAATGAACCAAGTGATAAAGATGATGATGTGAGTCCAATCAATGTTGACACTAATAGTGTACATATTAGTAAAAGTGCTAGTAGAGAATACTATGAGAAAAGTGCTAATGGTAAGAATAGTGAAGTAAGAAGCTGCGATGTGGTGACAATGAAGAATCCTAGGAAGGGAAGCCCTGCCTGATGGTTGTTCGTCGTGCTGCCCCCGCACGGCAAAAAGCATGTACATTTCGAAGCAACTGATAAGGTATATTACTTCTGAATTGCTATGGACAATTTTGACGCTGGAGAGCTAAATGTCGAACTAAGATTTTTAATACAAATTATAAAAATTTTGAAGGAATGAACACTGTTTTTTTATGAATTTAAGTAATTGTAAAAGAGGACATTAAAAAAAATAATTTCTTTCACTAAAAAAAAAATCATGAGATATAAATAATGTTATTTCTTCAGAAACAAACTTAACAAAGAGAATATTTTTTTGAAGCTAAGAAAAAGATAAGTTTTCTTTGAAAGATAAAGTCTTATCTGTTACTAAAGTGTTGGTAGATACATTAGAAAGACTTTTAAAACTACTGAACCTACAATCTAAGTTAAATCCAAAAAGATTCTCTCGACTGACATTTTGGAAACCAGGCTTAAGTATGATCTTTAGGATGAAACTTTTATATTTACTATTTTTGCCTTTAAGGATAAAACTTGAATACATTTTTCAGTATTTAGAATCGATGTTACTTTCACTTGAATAAAATGTCAACTGTATACAAGTTGATTTAAAAATGATTTGATAGTGGATCCTCTCGAAATGGTCAGTTTTGTTGACGTTACAGCGCAAACGGAACCTTATAAATTGGTTTTGAGGTATTTTTCCCAAATATTTGAATATTTTTGGAAACAAAACTATTAAATAATAGATGTAGTTCGATATTTATGCTCGCCAGTTCACTGTTGCTTGACTGTCACTGCTTTTCGATTCCGTGCTCAAACTGTCTATATCTGTACTTCTTACATAGTATATCTAAAATAAATGCATAAAATATTAAACATAGTATATGTGATAGTAGTTATAATTTCATATCATTCCGTTGTCTGAGGTATATGTGCTATTTCTTTATCGTTAAGATACAACGAATATTTATTAGATTTAGGGCTTTTTATATTGTATTGTAAATATTGGGAATTGTAATCAGTATATTGTAGGTATATGATATCAGCTGACGTATTGTAGTATACATAACATATCCTATGTAGTGTTAATATTAAGTGTAATCCGGGAACGAATGAGTGGGATAAAGTGGATTGGTTGTGGCTGACACGGCTTGTTAATACCTAAAGGGAAAAAATAACTAGGAATTTCTTTCACTTAAAATTGAGTGTCCGTGTACCTAATATTCTGCCTTGTTTATTAGCGTATGAAAAATTGTATGTAGTAGTGTATGTTATTTAACGTTATCAAAAAGATTTTACAATGCGGCATTTATTTTTCGTGATATTAAAATTCTGATATCACGTTAGTAATTTTACGTAGTTTTGAGAGTTTTTTTTATTATTGGTATCAGATGATCCAACAAATCAGGAACAAGCAACGTCCAATAGAAATTGTATAATTTAGAGTATACGCTAATTATTAAAATTTTGTAACGTTTTCTATGTAAAGTTATACAGTTTTTCCTCTCCTGTAAAGTTCTTATTTTTGACTTTCGTGGTATTGGAACTTACGACGATTCGTAACATCTGTGGTGATTGTACTATAATAGAACGGATTAAATCCTTATACAGAAATTGCTTTGCCCCAGCCTTGTAATAAATTCCATAGAACCAATTACCTACTGGGAATTAAAATCTGTAGTTCATAATCAGCATAGCCTTTTCCATCAATGTTGGGGTCGGTTTGCAGTCTAATCAAAATGCAGTTGAATATTAATCCTTTTAATTAACATTTTTGATGTCACAATTATTGCTGTCTCATTTTTATATTTAGCTATCCCATTCTACCGTTCCTCGGGTGATATCAAAGTATACCGATAGACACCATTTACATTGTAGATTGTATTATAAATAAAATATTTTGTGTGCACCTAATATTGATATTTTAAATTTAAATAAATGTCTGATTATATCGAATGTGATACATGTGACGGAACTTGAGATATTATGAAAAAAATCCTAAAATAAACATAATAGTTATAATATTTCCTACTCTTATTGAAGTCGGCTAAAGTACAGTTGAGGACATTTTTAGCATGTTAGCTTTCAAAATGTAATTTTTCACTTTATTTCCAGCCCGTATAAAACGTAAAACAATAGTCGGTCAAAGAATGGAAAAACGATTTCATAAATTCTCGAGTTTCGACACAAAGTTATCACGAAAACTGCATGGAACAGGCTTTAATAGAGATTTTATGTGAAATCATATTTTTATAGAGAAGAAAATATAAAAGATGTGGTAAATAAAAATATTCGTATCAATGTGCTTTTAGGTAAAATTGGAAATCATTCAAATGTACTGTAAATGCTGCATATTTTGCGTTCGGCTTCGAAGAGGTTTTCATTAAGTAACGTATTACAAACATTGACATTTTACTTTTATATTTTCACCAGGGTGAAAAAGAAATTGTTTTGTGTGATGTTTAATTTTAATTGTAATAAACTGATGTAAAACGAAAATGAACTGATAAAAGTCACAGATACTTTATTATATCTAAATAAAATTCTCTTTACAAATGGATTTTATACCGCCTTTTGAGGGCATTTACAATCACTCGTCATCTGAATGGATCAAACCATAGACTTATAGGATGGACTGTGCCGTCCCTAGATAAATGACAAAATTGCGATACTCTCTAGAAAGAGAGAAAAACAATTGTAGGACTATCTATCTCTTTCCTTTATGTACGTCTTATAGGAGGAGATAGATGATTGCATAAATATTTTTCTAAATACATTAGACAAGATAATGCACGGTACATGCTCTATGTCTATGAATTAAACAAATGGCTACGGACAAATCGACAGATCTGTTAGATAAATTATTATATCTCAGATGCAGAATCGTCATCTTCAAAATATGTTTTTTCAAAATAATATTTTGCAAGCGACTGCAATCAAGCGTACCAATACGTCTACGAACATTGATTTTAATTAAATAAGGTTAATTTTTGGAAGAAGTGCATCTGAGCAAGGTTTGTGCTAATTGATTTGGATCTAAGTCCTCAGAGCAAATTTTTTGTTTGTACCGATTTGAAATAAAGCCTGTACTTTTTTTAACAGACATTTTAAGTACTAAATATAAACAGTCTAAATATTATAATAAATTTATTGTCTAGCTAGACTATAACAATTTGTCGAAAATGTCGGAGGTACTTTATGAAACTAATAATGAATGATTTTGTTTTGACTCGATGGCGAATAACGTACAAATTCTGTGTTAAAGAAGCTATTTCTCTTAATATTTATGAACTTCTAGGTTATTCGAGTATATTGCTTTTTGGTCCAAAGTAGATAAATGGTAATAAAACTGTTATGTTTTATTGGCAAACCTCATAATTTTTCATGGTGAAATTACTTTCTTGTATTTATAAAAACATATATCATAAAACCTGACAAATAAATATGCTATAAAATAAATTGGAGTATTAGGTAAGGTATGCTGTCCACTAAGGTGAACCCGTGAAAATTCTACAAAAATAATTAATCTCTATCGAAATTATTTTTGTACAATTTTAAACATCTCATCGATAACTTTGATTTTCAACAAGTATTTTTTAAATTTACGTAGTAATAAACCATACATGAAAAAAAAGAGACTATTAAAAAGACACTGTAAGGGTTTCCAACTTAAGAAACAATCCCAGCCATTAATACCAATTTTTTATCTTATGTTAAGTAGCTAAACTGCGTGTACAGATTTCCAGATTACCCTTGAATGTAAAGCCACACAAGATTATTAAAATTTACACGTTTTTCTCACAGCGCAGTAAGCCACAAAGAAACGTAGACGTAATAACTTGCTAAAATACAGTTCAAATTCGTTCAACCGCAATCTCATCTCCTTACTTATGCAGCAAACGTTCTCTGTAAAAAGAGATACTCGTAAAAGCACTCTAAGTGATATGAACTTATTTTTTTCTTTTACAAAAAGTGACATACGTTTAGCTTGACCTTTGAAAAAGTTACAACCAAATTACGTCCATCTCACGTTACCAGGAAAAAAAAGTTCTGTACAGAAATGCGGATTATGATTCCGCAAAAAGTCAACGTAAATCCCGATTTTCTACACGTGCCGACCTTTTTCTCGCTATAATAATAACTGTCGTTTGTAATTCCCGAAGGTTGAAACAAAGAGGGTAGATAAAGATAAAATGTCTTTCCCTCATCGTTTGTCGATGGTTACGGGAATTATGTTGTAATTCGATTGTAAGATCATGAATTTTTCGATTATAAGAATGGCTAAACTCGGGTCGGAGCTCTGGAAAATTACAGTACTTAATTTAGAAAGGACTGCTAAACGTTTTCGGAATATTTTTTTATGTCAGTCAGATTTATAATGCTTGGTAAAATCTAGTGTGTTTATTTTCACTAAACATAAAACGGGATATTCATCATGTATATTTTATTATTATTTTTTATTTTGAGTTTCCGATATTTAGGAACTGTTGCAAGAGTCGTGACCACGGATATGACTTCTTCGAGTATAAACATGGTAAATATGCCTTTTAAGTTGAATTATAGTGTTAGAGGCGACGCGACGTCAGTATAAAAATACCGTAGTGGATAGCTAACCTAATATAAAACCCTGTAATTGCAAAATTCGTCCTAAACTGTAAAGACGTCCTTCTCATAGACCAATTTTGAATCAAAATAATGCTTTATACAAAATTTTTGAAAAAATCTTTTTTTATATTATTTTTGCTGAACAAAATTTATTCAGAATCATCATTTTACTGACGGTGCTTTGGATATTAAATAAAAAAGCTAAACATTAAATTGTATAAAATAGGCAATGCGGTATAGAATTGAAAACTTTTAGAAAATAAGTAGGTACTATTGCAGTTGACCACAAAATGTATTGTCAGAACGACACACAGCAAAAACTTGTACCTATTTAAAATTTAAAAACCTTATTCATAGCTTAACTGCTAAACCAGATTATGAAAAAGAAACGATTACAGGATTTTCAGATATGCAGTTAAACTGTGAAATAAGACTTTCCCTAGTATTATAAGTATTAGGAATTTATAGTACTGGATTTGGGAACATAGATGAATTTGTAGTTATTTTTGTATAGAAACAATGTAAAATTTTATTAACCTCCTTATAATCTTGGATATATCTATTGAATAGAACCTTTTTCAATATACCTATTTAGTCTTAAAAATAATCTTATTGTACCTACATGAAAATATTTATATTATTTATTAAATAGTGTTCTCTTAGAAACTGCTATGCTATGATGATCTGGATTTGAATCTAAAATAGAACTTAGTTGAAAACATTATAATTTTTCGTAGGATTATAGTAAAATGGCGCTCTACTATTCAAAACTGAGTACTTCTTTATGTTTGGTGAAAAATATTGTGACTGTAGTAAAGTAGTAATTCCAATGCTTAAAGAAATTATGAGAAAGAAATATTTTATCAGAATTTCTCTCTTTTATCTCTTATTTCAACGCAAAAAAACAAACTCGTTCCTTTTATGAACAAATCAAATCAAAATTCATTTTTTTTCTCAACAGCTCTCAAAATTGACCTTGACCTTGAACTATATATATCTCAGATTGTCAGTCAAATACTAAATCATAATGCTGAATATTAAAGATTCACTCTAACATTTATGAAGGTGATATTGCCGCGAAATGTCTCAATAAATTATCTTGACCTTGACCTTGAGCTTCGACCTTCCCTTTCGGGCTCGACGCCGTTTTCATTCATATTTATTTTCATGTTTTGGTATAACCTAAAAACATTGGGTTTTGGGAACATTAATATTAAAATCAAAACATATGAATTCGTTGTTGCTTCCTTCTCTGTATTTTTGTAAAAAAAAAACACTTAATTTGAGAATATTCCTAGGATTTAGTGAACTTAGATATTGTATTATGATTAGTGCCTAAAAGAATAAGCTTTTAGTGTCGCGTTTTCATTGTTCGCTATTTTTTCCTATATAATAAAAACATCGTACTTTGAAGGACTGACGTACTCGATAATATTTTATTCTTTCAATTTTTTTTAATTGGTCTTATATTTGGAAATCAGAGTGAATGCAGAAGTTACAAATGAACAAAACTATAATATTATTCTAACAAATGGAAGTTATTAATGTTTTTAATATGTATGTATAAATGTTTTACTTCTTCTGTACATGAAAACGCGATATTTGACGACCACAAAATATATCCTAGAAATTAGATCCCCATATCAATGTCCACTTTATATCCTAAATTATATCATAAATTATAGCCATATTTACACTAGTGTGCGAAGTGGAATACAATTAATTTAAAGACTATGTAGATGTCTCCTAAATATGATTATTATTATAAAATCGCTGGAAGCATGACCTATAGGTATTATTATAACATATGATTATATAGGAAACTGTAAAGATTGTATTGCGTTTATTTATTGTGATGACAGTTAACAGTAAATAAATGTGTTTTTTTTTAATCTGCAGTTTTCTTTAAGAATCCTAAGTACTATAAAATAATTCAGGTGGTAAAATCATCAAATGAGTCCCCCCACTCTAGGTGAAGCGGGCGAGACTGTCAGATTCGTGTTCACTACAATCCAACGTGTTCCATCAGTTACTCTTTACGTTCTAGGGTCACGGCTACTTGTTTAGATAGTCCGCGACTCCGGCAGGCGCTTGGCCCTCTATATCTTATCTACGTCAGTTTGCAGACAGCTCTTTGGGAACGAGTGGAACACGATGCGCTGTCGACTTGGGGGGTATTACAACGTCTTATGCTTATTCCGGCGAGTGAAAGTGACAGAGCTATACAAGTCTTCTAGCGCCATCTCGTTCACTCACTGGAACGTTCACTCACTGTAACAAGCCTGGTATAAAGACGTTGTAATACCCCCCCTGGACATACTCCCTGATTGGACGGTGAACTACCCACTACATGCCGTCTGTATGATTAAAAAAAAGTGAATGGAGCCTGAGACGTACGACCAGTTTTAGCTTTTTGCTTACAAGGCACTGCGGTGCCATTGACCGGAGTGAACTGCTAGAAGGTGGACTTTATCCACCCTAAAATTGAATAATAATTGTCTCTCCCCATAAAGAGTTGAACTAATACAGCCTTTCTACATAAAAGGTAAACATCTGTTGAACCTTCTCTAAAAAAGTGGAACATCAAAACGGCATTTGACGTTCGTTGTGCAGTTATTTTTTTTAGAAAAGTGTTTAACGGATATTTAACATTTTGAAGTAAGACTGATAGAGTTTAAGATTCATTTCGAAATTTCGATCTTCTTTTAGACAACAAGATAGGTATCTTTGTTGTCTAACTTATAGCGTAGTAGTAGCGTAGAAGTAGTACTCCTTGTTACAAAATACTTGAGACTAGGCCCAATAACAATAAAAGACATTCGAACTTATGAGGAAAAATATTTATTTAACCATGTTTACTCTTGACTTATTTCTGAATGAATGTAAAGCTGATTCATCGACTTGAGTATACAATAATTGGAATATAACTGTAGAAGATTTACCTTTAACAATTGTAGGCAGCGAAGAGCGAAAGCGATAAATTATCGCTGTTTTATAACGTGGGCGAGGTGAGCGAACAATGTTTTATTAAAACGGTTCTAGCAATTATCAGGTTCAATGAAGGCGTTGGAAATACATTATGTAACGATTGACGTTGTTTTATTTTTGGATTATAGCAATGCCTTTCTTTTTTATTCCCGTTACTATTAAAAATTATTGTGGTTCATATTACATCCGAAACAGTTTACTTAGGGGTTTTTGAAAAGTAACAAACATTCATCCATCCTCACAAACTTTTACATTAATTATATTAGATTAGATCAGTTAGATTAAAGAATATGATAAACTGACTGTGGCTAATAACAAAAAAATAGCGTAAAAAATGTCCCACCATTTTTCTGATTTTTGGAACCCACTGAATTAAAAACAACAATAAACTCACGTCTTTTCCCCATGAGGCAGAAACAACAGAATACTGACTGCTGCGATACCTTTTCTTTTTTTTCTTCTTTTTTTGATTAGGTTAGGAGCCAACGGAGCTCGTGGTAAAATAATTAGGCCGAGACTCCACCAAAGCTGTTTCGAGCTGTGCGGAGTCGAGAAGTGTTTTGAACAACCAATAGAATTGCGTTATTGACACAGCTCCACTCCGCAACGCAATTCTATTGGTTGTTCAAAACACGTCTTGACATGCACAGCTTTGGTGAAGTCTCGGCCTTACAGCCGCACAGGCCGATCTTCCGGGTTAAGCCACGCTTGCCGAGGTTGGTCTGTGGATGGGTGATCATCTGTCATAGCGAGTTTCCTCCGTGCCTCGGAAAGCACGTAACGCCGTTGGTCCCGGCTGTCATTTGTAGGTCTTTTACTATTACACAGTTTTTTGTACAGTTGTTTTTTTTACAGTTTTTACTATTAGTCAGAAGCTGTAAAGTCTGACAATCATTATTAGCATGGGGTATCGTATTACCCAGTTACTGTGTTGTGGAGGTCCGATAGGCAGTCGCACAATGTAAAATACTGACATTCAGCTGCATGTGGTTCCACTGGAAGCCGACCCTAATATAGTTGGGAAAAGGTTAGGCAGATGATGACTAATTTTTTTTGTTAGTAAATCATCAAATGAGTCCTTTCAACCTGGTTGAAGCGGAAGGGACAATCGGACTTGACTAACTGAAAACTGATCTATTCTTTGTATTCCAGGGCTATTTATAAGATAGTCCTGTTACTCTTATCCTGAAAAAAAGGTCTTTACAGAGAAAAGCAAGCTTTGTTGATTTATTGGATTCTGTTTCTTACTTCTCAACGCCTACAGCTTTCTAAGAACCTGATAATTCAATTCCTTACAACACAGTATCATTTCGGTTTGCACAAGATCAGAAATAGCTCTACCAAGAATTGCACAGGTAAGATATACCAGGAAACTTTAATATAGCCCGGGTTCCCCAGTCTGATTGCACGGTTTCGTCCGGGCAATATAGGGAGATGGGGAAATTCTTGTAATCAGATGCGACAGAAATGCATTCTAGTTAAAAATAGAATTGGATTTCTCGTTTTATTGCATAAGGAATCAAAATACTATGTGGGTATATGGAATTAAGTTCCTAGTACTTCTTTTCTTTAAAATTAAATTCACCACCTAATTATCTAACGACTTTTTGGTCTTCATTTTGTTATCTTGTGTTTACTATTATGTTGTTCTGTAATATACTCTTATGAAAGGATAATGGAGGCCATACACGTTATGGTTTGCATGATGGTTTTAACCTTGCATGCATAACCGACATGCAAGCCTTAGCGTGTATGTGTAAAACTGTACAGTTAACGGTGGCCACCATAAGTTATGTAGGGATCCGAAAATTGATATTTTTAACGATTCAACTACAGTATGGAAATCTTGTTTTAATTGCAATTGTAATAATATATTTTGAAGAATATTAAATTGTGTTATTTACATACATTTTTTGTTAGAAATTATATCTAACTAAAGGTGAAAACCGATTTAAGCGACGGGTTTTTCCTAAGTTGCCTTTGTTTTACTCGTAGATGTGGAGATAATGATAAAGACAGACTATGGAAAGAGTGGAAAAATAAGTAGGATTTTATGAGTTCATTGCTTAGAACAAGTTCCATATAGGTAAACTACATAAATGGTTATATACACATATTGTTTTAAAGCGTTGCCCCACACTAAGAATTTCTCCTGTATCGTGGGTGCGTTTACAAACATAGAAACTCACATACACAAACACCCAGATTCGGAACAATTACTACCTGCAGGTCATACAAATATTTGTTCCGTGCGGGAATCGACACCACATCGCCATCCATGCTCTCAAATATGTGATGTTCATTCTACACTTGAAGAGTACTACTTAGTATTTATCTATCTAAGGCTAACGACATTACGAACAGAAGCAAGTCTTTAAATAAATGCTTACGGAAGCAAGAAAAATATCTTCAATATTTTTAGCAAAGCGGGGAAATCTAAGTAAGGAACTCAAACGAAGAAAAAGAAAGGCTCTTTAAGAAAGAGTTACATAATCCGTTGAACAATGAATCTGGAGAGATTAGCAATCGTATTAAGATATTAAAAAAAACACTGGGATTTTTCCTTCCCAAAAAACTGGACAAAACAAATCCTATTGTGGGTACTAAATTGCACACAAAGCGCTCGTTATTATGAAAGCAAAAGACTACAAATTATCGTGCTATTTATCAGCTACTAAATCAGAAAAGTTTTCCTTTAATAGTGTTTGGTAGACGTAAATAAAACGTGTATTAACTGTTAATAATCATTTTTATTACAAAAGAACACAAAGCGCTCGTTATTATGAAAGCAAAAGACTACAAATTATCGTGCTATTTATCAGCTACTAAATCAGAAAAGTTTTCCTTTAATAGTGTTTGGTAGACGTAAATAAAACGTGTATTAACTGTTAATAATCATTTTTATTAACGACTTCCAGACACGATGACAAAATCCACAAAAAAACCCGGAGCCAAAGAAAGTCGCATTTCGTGTGTACTAACAATAATCTCCGGATCTATGTGTGTTTGAGCCGTTTATCTATTTCTGTAACACCCCTTATGTAGGGGTGGAAACGAAAATATTCAATTTGGGTGAAAGCGGTCTTGGCATAGAATTTAGATCATGCGTTTGGAGTATGGAAAGTTTATAGAACTGGCTTTTAGAATATGGATTGGATAACTTACATACTCTTACAAACTGTTTTATCTATTCAATAGCCCTTTACGTTCCAGAGTCACGGTAATTCGGTAAGTCCCACGACCAACAAAATATTACTTAGATCAAGATTTTACTAACCTTAAAATAACACATTGATCTAAGTAATATTTTGTTGTGTCGCGACTTGGGACTTGTTGGGACTTACCGAATTACCGTGACCCTGGAACGTAAAGGGCTATTGAAGGACACCGTGGATTTTAGTCAGTACGAGTCTGGCAGTCCCTCCCGCCCTGCCCTGTGTGGGAGGACTCATTTGATGATTTAACCACGATAAAAATGTAACCGACTTCGAAAAACAACCACGAAAAAAGTTCAAAATAACCTACAAAAAAACTTTTGTTTCGAAAGTCGGTCTTTATTTTTTATTTCATTGACTTTTTGTCACCGACTTTCGAAAGAAAAGTTTTTTTGAAGGTTATTTTGAACTTTTTTTGTGGTTGTTTTGAAGTCGGTTACATTTTTTTTTGGAAAAGTTTTTTTATTTTGTCCTTTCTAGTTTTACTATTCAACCCAAATTATTGTCTGCTACGGATTACAACATTTTAGTGCACGTTGTTATCAACGGTGATAACAACGCCCATATATGTACACAATGAGAACTACTAAAAATAAAAACTGCTGCACCAAACTAAATGAAAATTTTATGAGATCAAAAGGCAGATATACTGTATCGAACAAAAAAAGAATCATCAAAATCGGACCAGAAACCTCGGAGTAATCGGTGTAGACAAAGTTGAAATCTTTTTAGGTTTTTGTTGATTTTTCAAAAAGTGCTAGTCCGATTTTGATAAAATTTAATGGGACCATTCCGGAAGTATACCCTATCCAAGAAAAAAAATATTTTTTCAAATCGGTTGTTAAACGACGGAGTTATGCCCGAACAAACATAAAAAGGAGGTTCTCAATTCGGATGTTTGTATTTTACAAACATCCGAATTGAGAACCTCCTCCTTTAGGAAGTCGGTTAAAAAAAGTAATATTTTGTTACTTTTAATACAATACAATATCATCCGTAGTAATAATTATCTACCAATAATTGTAAGCATCAGTCAAAAGGGAGCAATAATTGAAAGAATCAGAACTATATATATAAGTACCTACATATTTTTGTCGTATAACACACGGGTACATATTTGAATATCGAAGATTAAAATATCTACGCTTAAAATGTCGATGTTCAGAATATCGAAAATTAAAATATCGATTGTAACAAAATATCTAAAAATGTTACATCTACGCTTAAAACGTCGAAGATTAAAATGTCGACTGATTTAAATGTCGAATGATTCAAAATATCGAAAGACGTTATGTCGAAATTCAAAATATCAACGTTTAATACATCGCAGTTCATAATATCTAATTTCAAAATATCTACGTTAACCCATTTGGACCCAAACATAAATGAGGAGTAGGAAGAAAGCAATTTCTTATGTAACGGGTAGAAAACAGTAAAATAAACCAAAAATCATCAAAATAATTAAAAATATTTTTTGTATTTATAGAAAAAAAAAGCCGTCCTCAAATGGGGACGATGGGCTCACACGGAGTCAAAATTTTCAAACAGTCTTTACCGACGCACAGTGTTTTACAATACTTTTTGTGTTACCAATAAGCGTTTTTTATGAGTGAAACGCGTCATAGTTGTTGGGAATGTTTTATAGAATTATTACCCACCCCATTTTTCTGCAGGCATGATACCATCACAACTGCTGGTCGAAAACTTACGCAGTTTGTGTGTCTCAAACAATTAGAAGCCATATAACAGTGAAAGACAAGCTGATCTATCTTGGTTTCATTAGTTAGTAGGTGTACACACAAGGCGGTCACAACAGCTAAATCCAGCACGTATATGTGATCAAACCCCATCAACATTTTTGGCCAAGTATATCAAAGTGATGCAGAGAAATAGATTGTACATCTTGCTCGATCCCGTCCATTCCTTCTTGTAAAAAATGTGGTATGCCAACATCCACTGGCTCTAGGATATAGCCAAGGACATTTACCAAAATGCTAGCCACACACATAGCAGGATTCGTTCGAAATTAATGAGTAAATGAGGTCTTGAAGCCGAATAGGACAGACGTGCCCCTTATAAATTAGACTATGTCATCTGGTTACAGCATCTCATGTTTTCTAGTTGCTGCTGCCCCATTCCTCTTCGTCCCGTAAACACATCGACTCTGCTTGGTATATCTCATGATATGACATAGTTTTGTATATAGTCATCATCACCTTCCTATATTCGTATATGCGCTTGTTTCTGGTGGAAAACCTACTAAATCTACCTCTCCAAACCATATTTTCCTTCCAACACAGCACCAAATGCTTCCTGAAGGCCATGGTAGTCATTTTGACTTGTAAATGTCTTTTGTGCTAGTAGTTGCTCAAAATAAATGTCACAATAAAAATCGTAGTAAATACATCTGAAGTGCCCAACGTCCTCAATTGGGGACACCGTTATAAAATCACTTATTGTACTAAGAGATTTCTATATTTTTGTTGTGAAATAATTTTATTATATTATACAGAGTACATGTAAGTATTTCATTAACAAAAAATAATTTATCTTGAAGAAAAAGTTAAAAATAAAAATTGTTTAATTTTCGGCATCTACAGAATTTGAAACACCTCTTTTAAATACACTATAGAATCTATTTTAACTTTCAATATTATATTTTTGGACTAAAAACATAAAGATACACTATTAAATGTTATTAGTCAACAATAAAAACAAGAATAAATTAAGTAATTAAAAAATAGGAGATACTTCTACAAGTGTCCTCGTTTGGGCACGGCTGGGCCAAATGGGTTAAAAATACCTGCTAGTTGAAATATCGAAAAAAAAAATTGTCTGTAGGTATGAGTGTATTCATAAATAATATAATAATAATATTCCACAACTATCACACAACGCCATCTAGTCCCAAGCTAAGCAGAGCTTGTGTTATGGGTACTAGACAACTGATAAACATACTTATATATTTCTAAATACATACATAAATTATAGATAAATTACACCCAGACACAGAACAAATGATCGTGCTCATCACACAAACATTTGTCCTGGGAGGGAATCGAACCCACGACCTCCGGCATAGAAGTCAGGGTCACTAACCACTAGACCAACAGGCCAGTCTAGGTAGATGTGAAATTGTCACACCCTGCAAACCACCTACCAAGGTAAGTCGACGGAGCCCCGCTTCGCGGGGCTACTATTTCTGTTTGCAAGGTTTAAAGTAACCTAACACGAAGAGGATGGCGGGGTCTTTCAGACCCCGCCACCCTCTTCGAACCTAACCTGTCCGAGTCGGGGTGCCCCATGTCCCGAGCTCGCTTCGCTCGCTCTTGCGTTCTTAATCAAATTACTGATTACTACCCAACAAGGTAGCTGGACGGACTTCGGATGCAAGAGCGAGCGAAGTGAGCTCGGAACTTGGGGCACCCCGACTCGGACAGGTTAGGTTCGAAGAGGTCCGACATCCTCTTCGTGTTAGGTAGGTTACTCTAAACCTTGCAAACAGAAATAGGTGCCCCGCGAAGCGGGGCTCCGTCGACTTACCTTGTTAGGTTCGATATTTCGGACATTCGATAATCTGTATTTCGATATTTAGATCTTTCGATGTAATTTTTGTAGATATTTAGATTTTAGATATATTGGACGTAGATCATTTAATCGTTCGATATTTTAAACTTTCGATATTTTAATTTTCGATTTTGTTGTCATTCGATATTTTCATTTTCGAAATTTTGAACATCGATATTTTAAGCGTAGAATCGTAGATATTTTAATCTTCGATATTCAAATATGTACCCATAACACACATTTTATTTTACACATTTTAGTGAAACGCACGAAATTGGAACACAGTACACTGGAAGTCACTTAGCTGTCTGTCAATCAATCTGTGCGTCACGATATTTGTTTTTCGATCCAGCCAGTACCCTTAGCACGAATTTTCAGTATTTGAGACGTAAAGTAAACTGGAACTTTGACAATTACAAGTTGACATTTTTCAAGGGAAAAATTAGTTCCGTCTTCGCGCACCAGAGGCGCTGTTCCATTTTTTCATACAAGAAACGCTGTAAATACTGTAAAGTAAAAGAGTGAAAATTCGTGCTAAGGGTACAGTAAGAAACAAAACATACTGAGTGTGAGACAGAACAATCGGGTTTAAAAGGGTCTAAAAATTACAATACTCGTAGAATACCTATAAGATTCCATTTTACGAATTTTAGCCTTCTAAGGGACCGTTTCCATGATCAAGAGAACCGCGGTGATATCTCAAACTCATTTGTCAATAATGTTAATCTTTCTCCATTGAATCACCATGTTAATCATGTTTTGTAAGAGTTAATGCACCTTAATTAAACTTTTTTAACAACACAATTATTATAAGATTCCGATACGAGTCTCCACGATAAACTGGCGGAATAACCGATCTTTGGAAATTACCTGACGCGAAAGCATGGAATCGCCACGACTTTCTCGCTCGTGTATAAGGCCACCTAGACCTCCAGACGCAAAACTAAATTCCAAACACGAAATAAATTCGCAAATTAGATTAACGTCCCAATTTCCCAAAGGAAATATTATTCATTATTAATTAAAGTTGAAACTTCAGAACCCATCTCAAATGAGATAAACTAGAATATCTATAATTACGATGAAAGCTAAATAACTCTCTCTAAACTTTGAACCAGTAGAAACTTATCTCAGAGAATATTTCCGTCTTGAATTTATCACAAATTCTCAACTAGCAGGTAAAGTAAATAAGATGACTGAAAATTAGAAAATAACTTCGCGCAATGGAACTTTATTTCATACCGCGAGCGTAACGACTAAAAAAGTATCAGTTTCGGTGAAAATAATGTTGACCAACTTCTTTATTAAAGAGGTCCATTTTGCATTTCTAAGGGTAGTCAAACGGAGGAGTTTGAAGAGTCCTCACCGGGAGGAGAGTTTTTTTGCGCCACTCTTTCCAGTTCTTTGCATTCTTCATCCGGATGTTACCTTTTAGTGAGGCTCGGTCACTACTGCATTTTCTCATCTCATGCTTTTCAGCTTCTCCAACGCGACATAATATGAGACCAATTCAGGTAGGCCTCAATGACCGCACGAGCCAAAAATATTGACTTTTATTGCGAACAATGTAACTATAGCTTTAAATGCTTGAAAAGAGCGGTAAATATTTTTTTTTATAAAATCGAACCCACATATTTTCGTCCCAAGATCCATTTCTAGAAAGGAAACAAATACGGAATCGGGAAAATTCCGAGTGATCTTTAGGCCAAGTTTTCTTGTTGACAGGAAAGATCCCGAATTTCCGGATCAAACAACTCATGTTAAAGAAAAATATGTAATATACGAGAAGTCTCTGAAGACGTTAACTTACGAGTTTGTGTTGACGAAACTTGGGACAAATATGTTGGGTCCTCAAGTTTGGAAGTAGGCTAAGCACACAATGATGGCAGTGTAATCTTGTTAAACTTGAGTTATTATTTAACTTGCTGGTTATGACTAGGATTTGATTACTCTGACATAAAAATAGTTACACACGTTATGGCGCCTGAAATTAAGTATAGTTGGTAAGGAAGCCTGCCGGGGTCACGAGACTGTCTTATCTGGTAACCGTGACCTTGGAACGTTGGGCTATTGAAGAATCACCGTGGATTTAAGTCAGTACAACAATGCCTTCAGTCCAGCACTGGGTGGGAGGACTCATTTGATGATTTTACCACGACAAAAAAACCTGATAGGGAAGAGGTTTCATTATAAAACGATGGCGATCATGGCTAGGCTTCCCATTAGGTAGACCATCGACATCGAGAGAGTAGCGGGTAACAGATGGATGCATGTGACGGATCGTTCAGCAGTCTGGACGTTTTGTAACTGATGATGATGATGGCAGCCTCATTTCACCAGTTATGTCAATGTTCCATGGCATTTGAAATTTCTTATTTTTTTTGTGTTTTACCTTCCTTTATAAAATTCCTCGCTCTTTACCTAGTCCCTAGTTACTGTTCTCTGTATTTTTGGTAAGTATTCCGTACATCGTATACCTCATATTATTATTACGTGTAAGCCTACTTTCTGAATCAAATCCAGTCTTAACCTTGTGTGCGTGTGTCAGGATTTTATTTCACTAAGCCTAAGTCTTCAAGCATGTATTTTATTATCTCAACTTTATAGCGCCTCTGTAATAAAATGTTACTTGAACTTGATTGAATTCTGTTTTCAGATGCCAAAATGGTTTCTTTTTTGTTTCTGTAATCCCGTTTTACTTGGCTTACCCGCTGGCATTCTTTGTATTAAGTGTGTATGTTTCTATTTATGTTAAGCTATTGCATAGCTTTTATCGCGGGCTCTAAGCGCGGCGACAAAATCAATAAATTCCGTAACGAAAATAAACCTAACACCCTGCATCGTCTAACGTCGTTTCAGTTCGGCAGATTTCGCCACGGTGTTTGTTTTTCTTGAAGTTTCACTTGATTAACGTGGCTGACCATAGCATAAAAAAAAAACAATAATTATTAGCATAAGTTGATAAAAAATGCAATAGCTATGCAATAGCTTTACCACTGCAGTCCCTGAGAGCCACACGTATTTTTTACGTCAAAATAGCTGCTAGATTTTGATGAATTTTGGCACAGATATAATTTTGCAAAGATGCGAAGAAGCGCAAATATCCCAGATTCCTACTTTCTACTGATTTCCTTTGAAACCCAAACCAAAGTACGTAAAATAAAGTAATGAAACAACAACTCTAATACCAGATTATCACAACATAGCGAACTAATATCCTAAACAATTCCATGAAACTGCTCATAATGGCAAGTGTTTACCTCCGTATCTAATGTAAGTGCTGTCATTACCCGCTGCTAGAGCGGGACACTGCTATACACTGTGTAGCTGCGTCTCTATCTAACATAGTAAATGGTTGTGTTATGTTATAACTATTGGGTTATTCTGTAGTAATCTAGGGGTTTTTATTCGGGATGGAATTCGTAACTGAGAATTGTATATTGACCCATCCGTGACAGAATTTTTTGAAGGACTGTCTTAAAAGGTCACCGCGGCACTGAAAGGCAAAAGGCAACTGAAGGATAAGTTAGTTTTTAAGTCAGTTCTTTCATATTCACCCAGAGCGGACTCATCTTAATCTTAAAATAAAGAACACAGGGTAGATTTTTTGTTTTTATTGTAAATACTCAAAAACTACTGAACCAATTTCAGATACTCTTACTATTACACTAGAGGTTTAGATTAAACTAAGTTCGAGCTAAAAGTTGACGTCTAAAACAGATCTGACACTCAGGTATATTTAATTGTAATAATTATTATTATTTATTTTAATTTTAAATGCATTTTTTTTTTAATTTTGAATGGTGAAGAGCAGTGGTGGCCCAGTGGTATTGGTCCCGACTTACGAGTTGTAGGTCGTGGGTTCGAACCCCGCCTGGCGCATTACTTTGTGTACCTAATTTATTTCATCACCACTGCTCTCAAAACGGTGAAGGAAAACATCGTGAGGAATCCGGCATGTCCTAGAGCCAAAAATTTGAAGACATGTGACATCCACCAATCCGCACTGGGCCCGCGTGGTGGATTATGGCCCACTCCCTCTCACAGAGAGGAGGCCTGTGTCCCAGCAGTGGGAACATTATAGGCTGATGATGATGATGATGATTTTAATTTTGATTTAATTTTAATTTAATTTTAATTTAATTTTAATTTTGATTTAATTTTGATTTAATTTTGATTTAATTTTGATTTAATTTAATAGTTCTACTAAATTTTTGATTTAAATTTTATTTGATTTTAGTTTGATTTGATTTTTAACTCGATTATAATTTGATTTTAATTCAATTTTGATTTTAATTTTGATTCGATGTTATTTAATTTGATTTTTGTTTGTTTGTGATTACTAACATAGTTATAAGATTCTTAAATTGTTTACTAACCCACTATGGATGTTACTTATCCGAAATAAAGAGTATTTTATTTTATTTATTTTTTATATTGAAAAGTTTCCTGAAATCGCACTTTTCTTATTTCTAGTGTGAATGTGTCTAAACCAAGCGTACTTAATTAATTAATTTACTAACATTTTAATAAAATGACGAATTTTGAACTGCTACTAAGCCCTCTTTCTCTCTCCTAGTTTTTGCATGTTCGTCAGGGTCCATATCGCTTTTTTACTTACCTTACACTGATATTAACATTATGTATGTAATCCAACAAAGATTTGAGTACCGTACTACCGTATCGAATACTTTCTCGCACTGTATCAATCATTTTCATTGTCAACCCATCAATTTCCCTTCTTTCATAATTCTACTAAACTGAATTGTAGATAATGCAGTTTATAGCCAGTAATTAGTAATTAATGCCAGCAGCGCAGGGATATAATAATATAGTAAGATAATAACGAACGCTAATTTATTTTTAATTGCGGTAATAGCTTCGATAAAGGGAGGCAATTTTCAAGGATTAAGTACTTAGATAAAACGGTGCACTTGAAACTTTAATCAAGTTACAAATTCAGGAAATGAAAACAACGTTTACTGCACCTATCATTTCTAATCGACCCATAGCCCCCATGTTTTTTGGGGTGGGGAATTCATCTTATTTATTTTTTATTGCTCTTCACGAGTTGCGGTAACCTTTCAAGACATCCCCACAGCCCTGAAGTCGACTCTAAATTTTTTATTATTTATTGAATGTTCGAAAAAAAAAGTATAAGAGTATTGAGACTGGTCATCTCTTAGCTGCCACGGCTTATTTTAATGATTATTGATCATTTTGTTTTTGAATTGTCTTTGTTTTAATTGTTACTCTGGACACTTCTAATCAAAAACTTGCTACATCGTTCTCACATAATGTACCACCTGAAATGAATGATGTAACAAAGGTTCTGTAATAATACTGGCGATCTAAAAAGAGTGTCCATGGAGTTTCTTGCACGTTCTTCTCCATAGAGATCTACTTTTTGGAACGGGCATCTACGGTACTTTCACAGTTTTTATGTCTTGTGACTGGGACTGTAGCACCATAACTTTTGTAGTGTCTAATAATATTCCTTTGATTGTCTATGACAATTCAAAAGTGCCTGTAACTGGCCTACTTGAAATAAATGCTTTGATTTTGATTTTTTTGATTTTGATAGAAGGTTTGGGTGTTCCTTTACCCAGAAGTGGGATTAAAATAGTATAACATCATCATCATCATCTTCCTTCCCTTATCCCATTCTACTTGTGGTCGGCGCAACACGTTTTTTTCTTCCATTCTCCCCTATCAGACGTCATAGTATCATTAAAGCTATTGTCAAACAGACAGGGCGATGCGAATGCGATCCGAATTCTGTCATATAAAAAAGCTAAAGCGGTCCAATAGTCTATGTGGGGTACACTACGATAATACGAAAAACTTTATTCCGAAATTCATAAATACGAATTTCAAAATACCGATTTTCATAATTCCGAATGGTTCAAAATTCCTAATATAACAACTCCGATGGATCATTATTCCTATTTTAATAATTCCGAAATTTCAAAATTCCTAACGTTTATAATTATTATTTTCAAAATACCGAATTCCAATAGACCGAATATCAAAAATTCCGACTTAATACATTTTCCGAAACATCAAAAACACGAATACCGAATATTAAAATTCCGATTATTAGAATTCCGATTCGGGTCCGTCAGGTCGAAAAGTCCAAGTCGGGGTGCCCCAAGACACATTTTGCTCGCTATTGCATCCTGAGTTATAGCACCTCTAAGGTGGTTCAACGGAGCCCCGCTTCTCTTCGCGGGGTTCCTATGTCTGTAAGCAAAGTTTAAAGTAACCTAACACGAAGGGGATTGGTCAAATGTTAGGGACCTTACTGAGGACCTTATGGTTATGAATTGAAACCAGTGGACTGTAAAACTGATTACTATATTGCAATTTACAAGAATATCCCGGACAAACAATACAAGAGAATGCGTATGAGCTTCTAGCCCCTTCGAACCTAACCTGTCCGAGTCGGGGTGTCCCCAGTCCCGAGCTCGCTTCGCTTGCTCTTGCATCCTTTGTCAGTTTGTTGACTACCACCCACCAAGGTGGGTCGACGGAGCCCCGCTTCGCGGGGCTCCTATTTCTGTGAGCAAGGTTTAAAGTAACCTAACACGAAGGGGATGGCGGGGTCTTTCAGACCCCGCCATCCCCTTCGAACCTAACCTGTCCGAGTCGGGGTGCCCCAAGTCCCGAGCTCGCTTCGCTCGCTCTTGGATCCTAAGTTCTCCTAATAACAATAAAAATCCTGAAGGCAAACAGTAAAAGTTAAGAGGAAACGCCTCGCCACTCCGTGCCTACACCTTACCACCACCTACCACCTTATTTATATATGCCTATAACACTCTGGGACTACGGTAAAAAAAATAAAAGTTAATAGCTTAAAGCGGTTTTATTATTAAGACATTAAGTTGAATTTTGAGCAGAAAGTACTGTTAAATATACAAATATTTGAAAAGGAGAAATGCCGACATTGTTTCATCATAATTTTTAAGGTGTTAGGTATTTTACTTCAACTTTTACGTCTTTCGAATTCAAGTTTCCCTGTGTTTTTTTTTTTATATTGTGGGTGTTCATTTACATTCCCACATTAGGAAAGTACGCTGTAATATACCAATCTGTCCACCTGGAGAAGATATTATTCTCTCGGCTTATTACTGATAATGATATTCTCCTGAACATAGACCTCCCCTATAGTATAGTTTGCATTTCCAAATAATCTTTAAGTTTCCAATAAAAAATATTTGGAAATTGCTTGCATCTCGACCGATTTTATAGTTTTCATTAGATCGTCCGTCTATCTTCGCGCCATATCCGCCATAGCCGTATCGTCGCTTGCCAGTTGCATGGTCTCCTTACAAACCTTACGTCCCCATCGGCCATCAGTTTTACGTACACTGTGGCTCACTGCCACTAAAATTTGCTATTACGCTGGGTTTTATCGGCAACTTTGCTTCGTTTACTAACCATTGTAATACTGAGACAATATTCAAGTAGCTCAAACCTAGATTGTAACATTTTTCTTTTATAATTATTATACCTTGCTCTATTTATTAAGTGAAAGCAATTATGATGGCAGCTCGCTCTATTTAAAGCATTATACCTTTTCAGGAAAAAAATCTTTCATGGACCGATTTTCCTAGTAGAAACTATTTTTACCTGAATACAATGTTATTTATTTGAATGTCGTAAATAAACTCTCGTTAACATGGTCCGTTGAATTAGACCGTATGTATATCCTGTGGGCGTTTAATTATTTTACACGTGTCTTGTAATATTTATGTGAGATATAAATAAATCGTAATAACATTTTATGAGTATTCATTTTCTCGAATGCCTCATGATAGGCTTTCAAATAAACTGTCATACTTACCTACCCTTTTTTATGGTAAAATCATCAATTAATGAGTCCTCCTACCCTTACTGTCAGACTTGTACTGATTAAATTCCACAGTGAAGCTATTGTCAAACAGACAGGGCGAAGCGAATGCGATCCGAATCCTGTCATATAAAAAAGCGAAAGCGGTCCGATAGTCTATGTGACAGGCTTCAAACAATTCCATACATTACAAACAAAAACGCTTCGGCACGCTTTTCAGTTTGACAAAGGCATACTAAGTACAATAGCCCTTTACGTTTCAGGGTCACGGTTACCTGATGAGACAGTCCCGCGACCCCGGCAGGCTTTGGTCTATAAGGTGCCCTGTCAGATTGCTGACAGCTCTTTGAGGTGCGCGTGGAACATGACACGCCGTCGACCTGTTTTTTTTAACTTAATTCCAGTACTGTAGAAATCAGGCATGCGGGCGGTGAGTAATGGGCGACTCGCTGTCCGACCATGGACCATGCCCGGGTCGACGGCGCGTTGTGTTCCTCGCGCGCCTCAGAGAGTGTCAGCATAATGACGGGGGGCCTGTAGAGGAGTCTGACAGTTCCTCCCGCCCTGCCCTGGGTTAAAAAAAAGAGAGCAGTGGTGGCCCAGTGGTATCGATCCCGACTTACGAGGTGTAGGTCGTGGGTTCGAACCCCGCCAGGCGCACTGCTTTGTGTAATTTATTTCATCACTACTGCTCTCAAAACGATGTAAGAAAACATCGTGAGGAAACCGGCCTAGAACCAAAAAATCAAAGAAGTGTGACATCTACCAACCCGCACTGGGCCCGCGTGGTGGATTATGGCCCACTCACTCTCACAGAGAGGAGGTCTGTGTCCCAGCAGTGGGAACATTACATAATAGTCTGATGATGATGAAAAATAAAAGTACTGTAGAAGTACCTTTCGCGTCTTCCAGTTTTCCTTTCGTTTTTTAAACTGGACTACAGAAGACTACCGGTTTATTAGCCGGCTGTAGATTATGTACAGATGGAAGAAAAATATGTTGTTTAAATCCTGTGTGTTTGACAGGTGTGTCTTACCTTATTTTCCAATAAATGTAAACGGAATCCAGTAGTTGTTTTCCTAAAATATTTCAATTGGGTTTGTGTATTTTAGAATGTTACATGTTGTATTAGATAAACTAAATGTTACATAATTATCTAATAACTATAGGTACGAGTATATATAGCACAATATTTTTTATCTCTGTAATAGCCCATTCTGTTGCAAAATAACCTTTAATAAAGTTAACTTTAAGTTTCATTCTGCTTTAACTCAATTACGCTGTAAAGCTAGGGAAATTCAATTTAGCTTTCTAACCTTCAAAGTTAAAAGATCAAATGTATAGGTTTTCACAGGTAGGTAATAGTCCCAGTGCAAAAATAAAACAGTAATTCAACATTTTAATGTTTTTTTTACTTACTCATCATTGCGTCTCATTAAGCGTATAACAGTATGTCTCAGTAGTTCATAAAACTGCCATATAATAATGGTTATTAATACTAAGTTATGTGAAATATAATTGTTTTTTTTTAGTATCACACGAATATTTTAACACCTATTTAAATGCTATAACTATGGCAAGTAAAACTTACTTCATTTAAATCTCCACAAATAATAATTGTATACATTCATCATCATCATCATCATCATCAGCCGGAAGACGTCCACTGCTGAACATAGGCCTCCCCCTTAGACCGCCACGCCGAACGACAATTCGCCACTTGCATCCATCGGCTGCCCGCGACCCTCACGATGTCGTCGGTCCACCTAGTGGGAGGCCTGCCTACGCTGCGTCTTCCGGTCCGTGGTCGCCACTCGAGTACTTTTCTTCCCCATCGGTTGTCAGTTCTACGAGCGATGTGGTATTGTATACATTACGGCCAAGTATTCTATTTTATTAAAAGTGGCAGACTGGACAGATAACCGTGACCCTGGAACGCAAAGGGAAGGAATACCCTGGATTTTCATCAGTAATGTCAGACAGCGCCTTCCGCACAATAATAGAAAAAAGTAAGAAAATCTATTCCTACTTTTTTTCCAAATTAATAAATGAGAAAAACAACAATCTATTTATATTTGTAGCATCATAAACGAATATCAGGGAAGGAAGGAGATGAACTGTTATCGATGACCACTGCAACAAAATGTTCGTTCACAGATTACAAATCTTATCTTATATTTGACTGTCATAAAAAAGAAGTACTTTCAGATAATATTTTCAATACAATTGTTCAATACAATGTGACGTAAATTACGGAATAAATTCCATGAATGTAAATTATGCTGTGATTATTTATGTGTGGCTATGAATCGAGGTCAAAATTAGTATTTGAGCAGTCTAAGTTGAAAAAGTGTAAAAAACATGTGTGTGGTTGACAAACTAAAAGATTCTTGAATTTTTGAACAGCTTCATATAACACGGTACGTACGTTTAAATAGATTTCTTCTTTTTTTTAGAAAAGGTGAATAATTCCTGTAGCATGAGTGCGTTTACAAAAATGTAGGTCATATCATAAGAACCGGGTTTTATACTCGCGCTAGGGGATTTGTACGAAGCAACACGCACTTTACGTAAAAAATTGTACCAAAAATAGTTCCAGTATGCGAATTAAAACCAAACGCCAAAAAGTTGCAGTGTATGCATGGCCTTTAACTCACTTATGCATTAAGAGCCAGGCCCTGAACAAAATTTTAGTAAACTTTTATTAACTAGTAGTTTTTCCAGGTTAGGACAAAGCATTGTTGCTTTGTTAGTAGGTTTAATGCGTGCAAGTCCGCTGACCCCGGGTATTTTGTTATCCAAAATTCAAACATTATTTGTTCAAAGTTATCCTACTGTTTCTCATGCACTGTAATTCAGGTACATTATAAGAAAGAGGTCGCATACGTGACCGGCCCTTTCTGATTCTCTATTTACACTGGCTGACCTGCTACAATAACTGGAAAAATTGGTGTTCCCTACGTGATTTGAAAAGTATTGAGGAACAAATTGAATACGATTTGCTAGTGTTTGGACTTTGGAGGGACTTACCGGAATCCCTTCTGTCGCTGGAGTATAATAAGCAAGGTACTCGGGTCAATTCTTCTCATGTCCTTATCATAAGTTTTTCGTATTCATGTCGTAAGGTAGTTCTATTTATGTTCTTACGTTTGGTAAGTAGTAGGCTTGAAAATATTTCCGGGACTGGTTCAGAATTTGACAACCTTTTTTCACAGAATTGAAATGAGATTTGGAATTGTATTTTACCAGAATATAATTTCCTGTTATGAATACAATTATTTTTTCTTGAGTAATTTTTTGTATCTTTATTTTTAGTTATGTCATAATCTATATCATCACTACCAGCTTATCCTAAATGTAAGTCACTGAGCCCGGTTCTAGGATTTCTGCTCTCAGATTTCTCTGGATTTTTCTAAATTCTGAATTTATCTGGCGATATGTACTCATAAGATTATAAACGCGTCGTTGGCTCACTCCTTAGAGACCAGAAGCGTTATATGTATTATGTATTTGTATTTCCTACTCTAAAAACTTACAGATAGCGTCCTAAATTACTTGATTCTAAAACCCGTCCTATATGAAGTTCTTAGACCTCGAACCTTTCAGATTTTTCTACATTATAGCAGTCAACACGTACATCCCAGAGGGGCCATTGCCTTGAATCGCCATTCACTCCCAACTTCATAAAAATATTTTATATCATCCCCGAGACTTGGTATCTATGGAATTTACTGTTCTTTTGTGATAAGGATACATTTATGTAAAAGATAGTTCTGTTTTCACTGTTTTCATAAAACATTGTTAGTTGGCTAGGTTGAAGTTGGGCCATTTTTTTTTACTTTCACGTGAGTTTTCATCGGCAAATTGTGCAAGAGCTTTACACTTACATTCTTTTCTCATGAATAAAACATAGTTTTTTGGTTTTCTTGACCAAAAATAAGAGAGGAGAATTTCTAATTTTTTTTTAAACTTTTCTTCAACAACCAACGGTTCACCAGAAAAACAACACCGCGAAAGTTGATGGATGTTTTAACTTTTTAGCCCTTTCGAGGATGAATTTTTACGACTCCCGGACCATCTTTTTTAATAAAGCCTTTTAGAGTTTATTCCTAATACACAAAATGCTAAGTATGACAAATTATTGCAAAAGATAAATTCATATTTGCTCAGAAAACATGAACCCTCTTTTTGAAATGCTTAGCTACGTAAATATACTTCAACAATAATATATCAAGATTATTTTAAGCATGATGATTGTGTAGAGTAAAGGGGCGGTGTTCTTTCAAATTATATTATGAAATTGAAAATATTTAGAGAAAATGGGGACTGACACTGTCATAAACAGTGGAACTAATAAATAGTGGGAACTTTAAGATATTTTTTTTTTTACTTTTCTCCGCGATAGTAATTTCTCTTGAAGTCTTCGGGTCCACATCCACTGGTTGCCGACCTGCACCCCATAGACTTCTGACATAGTTTTAGACTTATAGGTACATATTTTGATTAGATAAGTCCAGGTTTCCTCACGATGTTGTGTGAATTCTTGAATTATTGTTTCCTTTTTATTATGGACAGTTCTAACGTGTACCTCTTTCTACATCTTTCTCACGTGCATAAATAACTGAGCATCATAATGTATTAAAAATTCTGTAATAATTTTTTGATTTGTAAGAGAGTCCATGGTGTTTCTTGCCCTTTCTTCTTCATACCGAACTACGAATTATAATTGGCTACATACAATTACAGTACTTTGACAAGTTATTATGCCTTTTGATTGGGACTGTAGGTAGCTACTGGTAGCATCATTATAATATGTTTTTTTGGCAGTTTAAAAGATCCTGTAATGATGTCACTAAAACATATTTTTCCTACTCCTCCACTATTCTTTTCTGATTAATTTCGTTGCATGATCCAAGATAGGTAAATTTATTCTCCGGGACACGTCAACCTTTATTGCCTCGGCGCTTTTCTGGTGGGTGCCACTGTTGATTTTGGTTCCAGAAGTTGCAGTGGGTTGGGAATAGTGTGGTGTGTTTGTCCCATTAAAAAAAAACCGATGGCAGTAAAGCAAGTTGCATAGGTTAATGAACCAGCAAAAGCAATTTTTATTGATAATTTAAAGTTAATCTTATACCTAAACGCTGGAAGATGTCCACAAAACGTTGAGTTTCTATAAACACGATCGTCAAGTGCCTAATATGACCTTGACTTCAGCTTGAGTGTCCTCGACAAAACAACTCATGTAAATCGTCTATACGTAATGTTATAAGTAGATATGTATGTAAGTAGGTTTGATGACGGATGAGGGTAGCTACGTTGATAGAGAGGCTTAAATATTTATTAAAATGTTTCTGGGATTTGCTTTTTTATTATGAAGGAAATTTCTAATTCTAACTAACATTGTAAATGCGAAAGTAAAGATCTTTCTTATTTATGAAATACTAGAATAATGCATACCTATTAGGTCTCTATGACCCACCACCTACATACTTGTTACTCTTTTTCACCCCATGATGCCGGGTTAAAATAAATTGGTTAATTCTTCATCGTTGTGTCGATGATTTGGGTCATTTCACGCAGGCTGAATCCTTTACTAAATTTCGGTGTATTTTTTTATTTGTAGGTTTTTGGATGAAAAAATAAACTTGTTTTATTCTGGAACACATTAGTATTCTTAGTATGAAATAAACAACTGAAGTTGTTTTGAAAATAAGACAGCCACCGAAATTGCCATCCTACCGAAATTAGTAAAGGATTGAGCCTGCGTGAAATGACCCATTTACATTCTGATTATTATAGAATTCGACGTCCATTTATTTAAAGAAACTTCAAAAAATTACTGAAACTCGATTCTGTAGGAAAACCTTCAAAATATGTCAGTCATTAAAACATCCCGTTACCCAAACGAAAAACAAAGAAAGTTAGGCTTTAATCCCTTAATTAACCCTCCTAAATTCTAAATTAATTTGGTTGAAAGAAAAATATGCAAATTAATTTTATTGTTCTGTAGGGTTACCTGACCCCTGGCCTTGAATTATGCGTGGTTACTGCGAACCGGTGCGAATCGGTGCGGACCGTTGCGGGCTGTTGCGGTTACGTTACACGTCGTGAGTTTCGATTTCTAATTACGTTTTTGGAATTGTTGAACATACGGGATCATATTTTGGAGGGGCTGAAATGAAATGAATGTTTTTTTTTTTTTTTTTTTTTTTTAATAATATTCCACAAGTATCACACAACGCCATCTAGTCGCAAGCTAAGCAGAGCTTGTGTTATGGGTACTAGACAGCTGATAAACATACTTATATATTTCTAAATACATACATATTATAGATAAATTACACCCTGACACAGAACAAATGATCGTGCTCATCACACAACCATTTGTCCTGGGTGGGAATCGAACCCACGACCTCCGGCATAGCAGTCAGGGTCACTAACCACTAGACCAACAGGCCAGTCAGTTTATTTTTTAACACTTTTACACGTCTTTTCATAAAACTAGGAGGGGCCGGTGTTTCGTACCTGACTACTCTGAGAAGAAACATCCGAAACAAACTCAGAGGTCACAGTCTCTTTTAAAGTCCAGACATAATAAAATTAGAACAGGTTATGGGCTTGTACACAAAACTGCGGTGCGACGTCGCAACGCAAAAATCTGCGGCGCAAGACGTTAGTTTGGCTAGTTTTTATGTGCAGATTTTTGCGTTGCGACGTCGCACCGCACTTTTGTGTACAAGCCCTATACGAGGACCATGCAGGTTAAAATGCTAAAAATAATGCTCCTGGCTAAATTACGAGTATGTATATTTAATTTAATTTATTTACCGATTTAAGACCATGGTGTCCATTTTGTTAGTAACAATGTTCTAATATACCAGTGTTAGTAAAAAAACTTTTTTCAAAAAAAAATTAACCGCCTTCAAAAACAACCACAAAAAAAGGGTAAAATAACCTACAAAATAACTTTTCTTTCGGAAGTCGGTGGCTTTGTTTTTTTGTTTCGTTGCCTTTTTGCCACCGACTTCCGAAAGAAAAGTTATTTTGTAGGTTATTTTACCCTTTTTTTGTGGTTGTTTTTGAAGGCGGTTAATTTTTTTTTGAAAAAAGTTTTTTATTTTACTCTTTTTAGTTAAAATATTCAACCCAAATTCTTGTCAAATACATCATTTTCTTACATGTGCACTAGAATTTTGTAATCCGTGCTACCGGTATTAACATCGCTCATGTACACATGCTAATAAAATTCCCATCTCAAAAACTACTGAACAGATTTTGATGAAACTTGCAGTATTCCCTAAGGTGAACGATCCTTAGTACAACAAAAAAAGAATTTTGAAAATCGGTCCACAATTGGCTGAGTAATCGCGTAACAAACACGCAAAAAGTAATGCAATCCAAGTAGCCGAAATCAATAATAATGCTCACAAAATAAAAAGTACTGAACCAAATTGGATGAAATTTCTATGGGACCACACTGCAAGTATACTGCATCGAACAAAAAAAGAATCACACTAATCGGACTAGAAACCTCGGAGTAATCGATGTACATACATAAAACAAAAAAAAAAAAAAAAACATACCGACCGAATTGAGAACCTCCTCCTTTTTTTGAAGTCGGTTAAAAATATACACTACTCACAACAACACATAAATTAAAAGGATAAAAAATACTACAATCACTGCTCTGCCATCCCATGACAAATGGAGCAGCAGACTGATGTAACTGCAGTCCAGCCGACTAGCGATCGTACTAAGGATGCTGTTGGCGCTGCCACGTCAATGCCACACTGTTTCTTAAGAAATCACGTAGTAAGCGACCCCGATAAAAAAGAAAACGTCGATGAACTCCATCTGACAGCTATCCATTGAAGATGATTAGCTCCCAGCAGGCCAGAAACTACCATGGTCCACCTGGATAGCCTAAGCCGTTTGCGAAGCCATCAGGTTGGTCGCTACAAGGACAACATGTTAAGTGTTAAGTTGAAGGGAGTACGACGTACTTACATAGACTACGCAGAGTGTGCCTGCGAAGTCTCATTGTCAATCTCACTGTCCTGTACTTCGTGTAATTCCGCTTCCGGTTGGACTGGAACCCAACCTCAATAAAGTTGTGAAAAAGCTAGGTAGAATCATATTCTGGGTAAAACAAAAGTCATATGGTTATTTGAACTAAAGTTTTACGCCTGCAGGCAGCTTCATTATAGAATACTGCAAAACATTGGCATGCTCCACCCAGTGTGGACTTTTAATACGGCTGAATAAAGTTTTGCACGTTGACACACGTTGCAGTTTTTTCATTAAAGTTACTAACGTATTATTAAAAAGTTAAAGTCAAAATATAGATTTACCTAAACTGAAATTATTATGGGTCACCAATTTTTCAGTATTCGTTTTTTTCATCTTTAGTATCGTGAGTCACTTCGTGAAATGCAGTGGAAATGTGTAAAGGAAAGTGAAACACGATTGGTCCGAATAAACTTCTTTCGGAAGTCGGTGGCAAAAAAACCACCTACTTCCGAAAGAAAAGTTTAAAGTTTTGTGGTTGTTTTTGAAGGCGGTTACACTTTTTTTTAGTTTTTATTTTCCTCTTTTTAGTTTAAATATTCAACCAAAATTCTTGTCAAATACATCATTTTCTTACATGTGCACTAGAATTTTGTAATCCGTAGCACCGGTAATAACATCGTTAACCATTGAACTATATTACTAGCGTATAGTAATACCTCAGTGTCGTTAACATCTCTTTCATTCCTTCCCTATCTCAAAAACTACTGAACCGATTTTGATGAAACTTGCAGTATTCCATATCTTGAACGATACCTAGTACAACATAAAAAGAATTACTTAAATCGGATTTGTAGTTCCGGAGATATGCGAACACAAACATAATTTACTAAATCAGTCGATGTCGACTCCTTACTAGAGGAGTTGTACCTTCCATCATCAGCTCATCCACCTGAGATCATCATCAGATGCAAATACTTGAACAGCTTTAGAAAATATATGAAAATGGTACTATGTGCCTATAAAATTTGAAGGTTGCCCTCAATTTCCCTGGGATCCCATCATCAGATCCTGACCTGATGATCATGGGACCACTTGGGAAAAATACCCTTTCAAACAAAATAATTTTTTTCCAAATCGGTCCAGGCGTCTTCGAGAAATCGGGGAACAAACATAAAAAAAAAAAAGATTCCGACGAAATTGAGAACCTCCTCCTTTTTTTCAAGTCGGTTAAAAAATGCGTGCGGAAGCGCGCGTATATGTTAGAACATGCAGTTGAAGTAGAAGTCAAATTCGACGTCTATGTCCAAGTCAAAGACATGACCCAATGTGAGTGCGTAGTACGGGTTCAAAGATATTTTCCCCCAATAAATCGATCACTGGCCCGTTCAAAAGTTATCATTCGTATATTTCCACAAAAACAGATCGACTTTGCTAGAAGTTTTACCTTATAACGCCCACGTGTGTGTCCCTTTGATATTAGTCAAACATCCCAAGGATTCCAAGGCACAGAGCTAATGTAAAATCGGTCCGAATACTGCGCACTCTACGGAATAATACTGAGTTTTAGACCTCTATTCAAAATTCAATCATAGTTAGTCGGGTTAGGGTTGATTTTTTGAATGAGTACAGTTTTTAATCCTGTCTGAAAAGTTTTCTATTGAATAGTGAAACTTCCGAATGACCTACAATTGTGATAGTAGGGCTCAGAGTAAATGGGTCCTTAGAACTAAGATTTACATAGCCATTATGTCTAAAAATGTTATAGCAAGAAAATCTTCTTACTTTTCTACATGCGTTTCCTTTGAGATGTTTTTGCTCTTAACTCCTATATTAGGTAAGAGGTTATACAGACAAAGTGTACGATGGAGTGGGCTAACCCAAAAGAAGCCTGTTTACTCTGACTTTGAAGAAATTCGGGTTGTATGTGCTCGGGAACACAGACACATGTACTGAGTTCCACTCTTTTGCCGTGTGCATTATGGTGTTTGAAAGCGCTTAGTGCAAATTGGTGGAATAGTAACTAGATATTGATAGTAATTTGCACTAGGTACGTCTAAATGGTCGATGGTGAAAGCGGGCAGTGGGATGAGGTCGTGGAGTTTTTACACACACTCACCGAAGTACAGCAGGCAACCTTGCGGCAATGAGCCAAGCTTTGAAGCTTTGCAACTACTAATTTTACGTCGCCAATGAGCTTCAGCTCTGCGTTTTACTGAGTCCACCTAAAACGGGTGTTCATTTTGATGCCTGTTTCATTTACATTGAGACATTCCAAAAGATACCTTCAGCAATTCGTTCTATCAACACTGTGGTGTGCCAAGCCTCAATCAGAAACAGTACTTGGGCGATTCACACCGCGCGCCGCGGTCAAAAGCGCTCGCTAAATCAAATAGGTACTTAGTAAAAATTCCGTGACCATTATGACGCAAGAGTTTAGCGGAAATAAACGAATATAACCACCCTTTCGTGTCAATCACTGTTCATAATTGGGTAAAGAACGATATTGCAGTAATTAATACCTTTATAACAAGGGAAATAGCGTGATAGATTAGCGATAGCAAGATTATTTTCTTTAGGTATAATTTCTATGAACTGTGAAGTAAATACAGTGACGATTATTATTATTGTAGACTTCTACTCATAATGTTTTTGATCGAAGTTTTTCTGATATATTAATATCAAACTGTAATTTTCAATTACCTAAATAGCCAATGCCAATGTGTACAGGAGGTACCGAAAAAAATATTTTACATTTTTTATTTTACCATTTATGTTAAATTACAGCTTTCGATTCAGTTTCTGAGCTAGTGGGACAAACAGTCAGACGGACTGGACATGCTGATACTATAAAAGTTCCTTGTTGTCTACACTACGGAACCCTAGAAATGATTAGAATAGACTTATAGATAAAAGTGAAGTTATCTTTATCTATGGCCTTCAGAACTCGTTTACACCAGTTTCAGAAACTTTGCACTTATACAGATCGTAAATATTTTATTTCTACTGTTTTACGTCGACATGAAACGTGATGTTATGAATTGAAATTCGTCTCACAATCTCGTCCGAGATCTTCCGTATGATTTATGAAGACATCACTGTTACGTGATTCTACGTACTACCTTTATTATTGCGTAGCTTTGGAGCTCGCTTTCGTGTTCTTCTAGTTTTATATACTTCTTTATTTGAGACACGAGTTTTATAGTTGACAGCCATTTTATCACGCGGATATGTCGTCGTTTCCCTACTTTGAAAAGTGAAATATCTATTTTTATAGTATAGTTGTTATCTAAATAATTATGATCCGTTCAGTAATTTTGGCATAGTTGAATAACAAATAGTTATTTTATAATTATATTTTTTACCGAATTGAGTCAGATTAGATATTGACGTTTTATTTAGGAAGTGATTGAAATTAAATACCCTATCATTAAGTTTAATTGAGTCTTACCTAAATCGATTTAACCATTGCGCACAAATGCACAGTGAAACAGACAAAAATTCTAACAATATAATTATTGCTTATTAATTATGGTTGCATTACATTGATAAAGTCCCCCGATTCTCATACATTATCTTCAATGTAAGAAAGCAATCAGTAACATTTTTGTTTTGTGTTTTAATACGCATAGATTATTATAAAGATAAAACATTCAGATAATTATATTCGTGCATGGCAGGTGGTCGGGTGTGGTGTGAACCAAGATAACCCAAAATGGCGGAAGAATCGCAGAAGAATTCGAACGATGACATGAACTCAAAAGTTTCTCCAGAATCTTATCGTAAACTAGACCTAGACACAATTCTTCGAGAGGAAATTGGACAGTTCGGGAAGTATCAGCTGCGGATTTTCTTATTGTCCCTGTTTTTGGTGATATTCGTCGCATGGAGTGCTGTGGAGTACATGTTCACGACTGCTAGAATAAACACCAGGTCGGTAAATTGTTTCATTTTTTTACATTGTCTTCCTTCCCTCCATTTCCTTAGTTTCTAGTTTTTGGGTTTTGTAAACTAGCAAGTGTTTTTATACCTTTTCAGTCTACTCTTTATATTGTCCTTTTATTAATCTACTCACTCATTTGCACTGATTTGCTCATATTTTCCATCTCATCGTATTATGTTTAGATTTGCAATTTCTTTGTCATCAAGTGTCACTATAACATTTTTACGTACAACGATCAAATAGTCGAACGTAATAAAATCATATTTGTTATTACAGATGCTTGATCCCGGAATGCGAAGGTGAACCAGCGAGTTTCTCTCCGTACTGGTTGACGAATGCAGTTCCTCAAGGTGAACAATGTGAACGTTTCGCCAGCGTGAATGCGACGACTAGGGTGGTTGACAGCAACACCTGTCCCGCATCATTCTTCGACCGTAACACTCGCGTGCCCTGCGATGACTTCGTATACCAGAATACACACTCCGTTGTCTATGATGTAAGTCACCTTTTGTGATTGATAATGAGAAAATTATGTAATTCTGCTTTAATCTCAACTCATTTGGGGCTAGTGTAAGAAGTTTTCTATTTCGTAATTCCATTCGTTAATTATCTTTGACAAAGTCATTTAAGTTTTTTTGTTCTTACCACTGTTGTATTAGGGACTTACAATTCTACAGTTTTTGGTCCTCTTGATTCATCATTTTTGTTATCATTTAGTACGGGTTGGCATGTGAAGAATGGAAGCGATCGCTGATTGGCACGGTTCGAACGTTCGGCACGCTGACGGCGCTACCCATCACCGGCTTCATATCGGATCGCTGGGGACGCCGCGTCGCCCTCGTGCTTAATGCGTTCAACACGGCCTGGCTCGGTGTCACGCGGTATTGGGCTGACACCTACATCGGCTTCATGATGTCAGAGTTTGTTGAGGCCACATTCGGATCTGGAGGGTTTTCTTGCGTTTACATATTGAGTGAGTCATGTGTTTCAGTGTTTCTCATTACATCATTGTTTATATGTAACTATTTCTAGACTTTTATCAACACATGAATAAGGGTTCTACGTAACTAGGGGCATTTCCGATTTTTAATATTCATCACGTGTTGACGGTGCACGTAACACAGTCACAAGAAAAGTTATAGTTGAAGAATACACAGTAATACTACATAAATAAAAAAATCCAGTAGTATTGTCCTGAGGAAGCGTATGAAAGATTATGTCAAATGAATGTAAATAAGCCATATCTCGTGATAGATTGGTCTATAAACTTTATGGCTTGAGATTATGATAACATCATTATATTTTGAAAATCGCGTGGTTCATATCTAGTAAAGGTCTTATCATAACACGTGACACAGGCATTATGTTTATTTGATAAATTATTTTTTTCAAACTTAGCATCTGCAACTCCTCAGCAATTCATAATTATTAATTTTATTCAAGAAACCTAGCCAATGATAAATTTATACACACATAATTATGTCATTTCATCAAATGGGCTTATTTCACGTAGTAGATGCTAGCATTCCCATCTAATGATTACATAATTATCTATTTCAGTAATGGAACTGGTTGGGCCAAAGTATCGAGTAGCCGCAGGAGCCGTGATAAACACAACCTTTGCACTGGGACAAGTGACGATGGGACTGATAGCGTGGGGTGTACCCAACTGGAGAAAGCTGACACTTACCCTCTACATCCCTCAGTTCCTCACCATCTTTTACTTCTGGCTCATAAGCGAATCCATAAGATGGTACATGAGTAAGGGACGTTTCGATGAATCCGAAGCTTTGCTCAGAAAAGTTGCAAAGGTCAACGGGAAACATGTATCTAACAAATCCCTTGAAGCATTGCGGCGGACAGCGCAAGAAAAATTAAGGATTAGTGCACTTGAGGCAGAAAAGCGAGGTGGTGAGCCTTGGTTGGTAGTGCAAGTGTTTCGACACAAGAAAATATTGCTTCGTGTTCTCATTTCTCCTGTATGGTGGATTACAACGACGTTAGTCTACTATGGACTATCGCTTAACGCAGTTAACATGTCAGGGAATAGATACCTGAATTATGTAGCTGTGGCAGCGGTTGAAATTCCTGGCTATTGGATTGCATATTTTCTAATGGATAGGATTGGAAGGAAGCCTGTATTGGCTGGATCTTTTTGGTTATGTGCGGCATGTCAGATCGCTTACATTTTCATCTCTCAGGGTAAGTACCGCAACTTAATTAAATAACGTAATATTTTAAGTTCGCATAATTATATTTATGTTTATTTTTTTGTGCAGATTTGTACGCAATATCACTGACAGTCTACTTGATTGCAAAGATGGCTATCGCTTCGGTAGTGGTATCCGTGTACGTGTATACCGCGGAGCTGTACCCCACAAAACATCGGCACAGTTTATTCGCTTTCTCGTCCATGATGGGAAGGATTGGATCCATGCTTGCCCCACTCACGCCCGCCTTTGTAAGTTTTTAGACTTCTACGTGGCTTTCAACTTACTCAAACATGCTATTTAGTGCCATAAAATAGTAAACCAAGTATAAATTAAATTGGAAGCATATTTTGCTAAATGTGATCCCTAATTTAATAAAATATTCATGTTTTAAATAACGAAAAATTGTAATCTCAGATGACTTCTTCCAGGAGTGCTACAGGGAGTAATCCTCGGTCCTGTACTGCTTCTAATTAAATAATTATGTAAAGTAACCACATGTTGTAACTTTTGCTATACTTCATAAAGCAGATGAAGAAAAGATAAAAAAGCAGCATAATGTTAATGCAGTTTCTGAAACGGGTTTTGAATAACGTATTTAAAAAAATCTGTTGCAGGGTTCACAATGGTTTGAAGAGCTACCATTCGTGTTATTTGGCTCCTTCGCGCTTTTATCCGGTATTCTAATCTTTTTCACACCGGAGACTCTCGGTCAAGTCCTTCCAGACACCTTCGAACAGGCAGAGGAGATTGGGTTTTCAGACAAAACGAAAAAGTGATCGATAATGAACAAAATTCATGGATTTCAATCTCGTATAAAAACATAGTTTTAAGATTATTATAAGAATAATATACAATTAAACTATTGTAATTTTTTTAATTTCCATTTTAGAATGAACAGAGGGAATTGTTTGGCTATTCTTGATTTTGTGACGTACGGTAAACCGGAAACATGACGTTAATTTAAAAAAAAAGTTATTTGTTCATAATGTAAAATAGTTTCGTAGTTTTGTGCTGCTGAAAAACGCACAATATCAAAATCAAAGCATTTATTTCAAGTAGGCCAGTTACAGGCACTTTTGATTGTCATAGACAATTAAAGGAATATTAAGTATTAAACACTAAAAAGTTATGGTGCTACAGCCCCAGTCACAAGACACACACACAGTGAGTCTCTTTCTGAATTCGCTTAAGAATATTGACATTTGTACCAGGCTCTTTCACAAAATATAAATAATATAATATATAAATGTAATGTAATACATAAATAGAGTAAAGGTATTTTGTCAAAGAGCAAGGAATAAGAAGTTCATGTTTCTTTTATGCCTATACTCACAAACTTTCGTATTTATAATAATGTTATGATTTCTATATCAGGTTGTCCCTTGAAATTGTGCAAGGGAACACGTCCAAGGAGCAAAAGATCAGCTGACGCGAAACACTAATCCCCATAAAAATATCTACATTTTTTATTCTTAGGAATTAAGAGATCATTTTATCAGTAGTTTATTTATTATAACAAAGATAAAAGTTTCACACATGCAGTATTCTGCGAATTGGTGGAGATTTGCGCAAAAGTGATCGCAGGTGGTCGCGTCACGAACGTAATCAAAGATGGCGGAGGCACAAAAAAATTGTAACAATGATACTAAAAACCCCAAAGTTTCGTCAGAATCCGACCGCAAAGTAGATCTGGATACAATCCTTGTAGAAGAAATCGGCCAGTTAGGGAAATACCAATTGCGGACTTTCTTATTGGCCGTACTTTTTGTGATCTTCGTCGCTTGGAGCGCTGTTGAATACATGTTCACCACAGCTAGAATAAGTACCAGGTAAATTACATTTTTTTATTATCACATCGATAGTCTTCCTCATTTTAAAACAGCTTTGTTTTTTTAACTTGTGTTGAACCCATCGGCCATCGGACAAGATTTTTTTTTTTGGAAATACCTTGCCCCACTCTAGGAATTTCTTTCTGTATCTTTGGTGCGTTTACGTACCAACACAGAAACTCAAATACACTAACACCCAGTCTCGAAACAATTATTTGTGGATCATACAAATATTGGTTCAGTGCGGGGAAAGAACCCACGACACCCTGGGCAGCAGTCTATGTCTCAGCTACTGTGCCAATCGTGCCGTCCAAATGTTGCACTCTTTACTGTTGATTCCTCTTTCCAACTCTTTTCTCATTCATAGAAGTGAAAGCTACGTGTTTTTTCCTACTCCCCCACTATTATTTTCTGATTAATTTCGTTGCAGGATCCAAGACAGGTAAATTCTTTCTCCGGGATACGTCGAGCTTCATTGTCTTGGCGCTTTTCTGGTGGTTGCCACTGTTGATTCTGGATTTCAGGGGTTGCAGTGGTTTGGGAATAGTGTGACGGGTTTGTCCCAATGTAAAAAAAATGTCGATTCCTCTGCTTATCTTTGCATCTTATGTGTTGGTCACCCCAACGGTAACTTAAAGTAGTGAAGCTATTAATTTGGCTTTCCTTAAATATTGTTGTCTATGTATTTCAGATGTCTGATACCGGAGTGTGAAAGCGAACCAACGAGTTTCTCTCCATATTGGTTAGCGAATGCAGTGCCACAAGGTGAACAATGTAAACGATTCGCCGTGAATGCGACGATGAGGGAGGTTGATAGTAGTACCTGCCCCGCATCTTTCTTCGACCGTAACACCCGCGTGCCCTGCGATGAATTCGTGTACCAGAATACACATTCCGTTGTCTACGATGTAAGTACATGAAATATCAATGGTTATGGTGTAATAGTCGGTAAGAATCATTATTCCACATCATTCTCTTTCATATTCTACATCATTCACTCCTATCTTTATTTAATTTGGGTTGGCACAACATGTCTTCTTCTTTATCATATTTTCACGAGTCAATATTATAATCTTTAAACGAGCAATTCTTGTATATTTATATATAATCAGGATCTCGGAAACGGCTCCAACGATTTTCATGAAAGTTACAGATTAGGGGTTTTTTCGGCTCAAAGAATTGATTTATCAAGGTCCCAGGTTCGAGAAAAGCTCGGTTCCCAAGATATAGACATTTTAAAAACCGAGCGAAGCTCGGTCAACCAGATATCTATACATATAATAAAACTGTAGAAAAGTAATTTTTGTACATTAAAAAAAAACTCTAAAAATATAGCCAGGGTGTTAAAGGACAACCAATAGAACCCATTTCTAGCATTTTTAGAATTTTTGTCTGTTTGTCTGTTTGTCTGTTTGTATGTTTATTTGTTCGGGCATCACGTAAAATGTACGAAAGCTTTGTAGATAACTTTAATATACAACGACTGACCGTAACTTGAAGTAACATTT
The DNA here is from genome assembly GCA_954870645.1 of Agrotis clavis. Taxonomy (NCBI): domain Eukaryota; kingdom Metazoa; phylum Arthropoda; class Insecta; order Lepidoptera; family Noctuidae; genus Agrotis; species Agrotis clavis. The sequence goes on from OX940929.1 coordinate 2,275,172, forward strand.
AGTTTTTGTTTCATTGGAATCGGTTCAGTCTATCAAAAGATATTTAAATTTAAAGTGTTCCAGAAGTAAAATTACGGTCAGTTCACACCGAGACGCGCAGGTCAGTAGCGCGATCTAGCTTCGAATGGAAAAACTATTTATATTCAAATAATTTTAAACATAATTATTTCAACGCACGGCAGATGGCGTTTAAAGAAAACCTGGTGTTATTGAAGTAACATTTTATGTACGGTATTTTGTTTCATCGTAATCAATTCACACCCGAAATTAATTAAAGCGATTTAAAGGAATCGAACAGAATGGAATAGAATACACTGGATTGGACTGGACTGGACTGGACTGGACTGGACTGGAATGTAATGGACTGGACTGGACTGGACTGGACTGGAATGGAATGGAGTGGAGTGGAGTGGAAGAATGGAATGGTGTGGAGGAATGGAATGGAGTGAAGTGGAGTGGAGTGGAGTGGAGAGGAGTGGAGTGAAGTGGAGTGGACTGGAGTGGAGTGGAGTGGAGCGGGTGGAGCGGGGTGGACCGGGTGGAGTGGAGTAGAGCTGGTGGACTGGAGTGGAGCGGGTGGAGTGGAAGGGAGCGGGTGGAGTGGAGTGGAGCGGGTGGAGTGTAGTGGAGCGGGTTGAGTGGAGTGGAGTGAGTGGTGTGGACCGGGTGGAGTGGAGTGGAGAGGGTGGAGTAGAGTGGAGCGGGTGGAGAGGAGTGGAGCGGTTGGAGTGGAGTGGAGAGGGTGGAGTAGTGTGGAGCGGGTGGAGAGGAGTGGAGCGGGTGGAGTGGAGTGGAGCGGGTGGAGTGGAGTGGAGCGGGTGGAGTGGAGTGGAGCGGGTGGAGTGGAGTGGAGCGTGTCTTTTTGTCGCTTTACGTTCACGCGCGCTGAAATAGGATTTAGAGTAGGCTCCATAAATTTGTTTTCCATACCAACATTCATTTAATTCATTAAACAATATAGAATTCATTTCGATAAACAAACTACTCTTATCCAATAGCAATTAAATGGTACTGCTTTTGAACAACAGAGGGCGTTTATAACAAACACGTCAAATATTCTTGAATTCTAAATACAGGGTTTATAAAAGAAAAACGTGGCGAGAATTAAGCGCTTCGCACTAAAAAATACATTGTTAAATTCCGACATCCACGCGAACGAAGTCGCGGGCACAGCTAGTTAATAATAATATTTTTGATCCCCTGTAGTTAGGGCTGGCGTGTCAAGAATGGAAACGGTCCCTGATCGGCACGGTGCGCACGTTTGGCTCGCTAACGGCGCACAGTGGTCTGGAAATCGAGCTCCATACTCATAGAAACTTAAAGTGAGGAATTAAAAAAATAAAAATTGTAATGGCTCTGGTATACCTCCCTTGACATCATATTAAAGTATGGATGGTATAAGTTACACTAGGCGTGAGAAAAAAAATATTTATGTTTTTTTTGTATGGGAGAAAACACTAAAAGTACGTTTTCTCGAAACTTAATGGAACTGTTAGGCTGGTGGTCACACGAGCTATAGTCCCATACACGGCGATCAAGATGACATACAATTCATGTACCGTTAGGCGCCGCTTCGCACGTAATAAATTTTTGAAATTTTGAATTTTCGACATGTGATTTTTCAAGTCTTTGGCTTGGTTAAATGACGTTGCCAGTCGATTTATTTATATTATTATACGATTAAGCCTGCGAATGACCATTACGATGACAATAATTTAAAAAAATGATTGAACAAGTTTTTTTGCGCATTCTAAGAACTAACTCATAACTAATTATTTCATCTAAGAACTTCTCCAACTTTTTCATTTCCGAAGGAGTATCTTTACTTATATCTGCTTTACAACATGGCTTCCCATAATAATCCAATAGAAGGCTGCAGTGCTTCAATCTCAGCCTCAATCAAAGCCTGTTCTTCAACGGTGTTACTTGTTTTCGTTTGAAAACTTAAAATAAGTAGGTCTGTAAAACATGGTGAAACATATTTAAAAACGTATGAGACACGGCTTCAAGAGAACATCAAATGGCCTGAGATCGTGAGGGTAAAAATGACTACTTCTGTAGTGTCGCAAAGTAGAGCAGCAACCATGTTCCAGTTCTGACTTTGGTGTAAATGAGGGTGCATCAACATCCTACACACCGGAGACATGCAATGTTGGAACATCAACACTAGTTGTGACGCCGAGAAAACCATTCGTGGAGCTAAGCCCGCTATAGCAAAGAAGGAGAGTGGAAGAGCTCCAAACGCATAGCACTGAAAGCCTTGCTCATGCAACTGGTTTGAAAGCACAAAACAAGAATGTACCTAGCAGATATCATTTAACTGGTAACGGAGAATCCCGAAGACTTGGTTGACACAGCTTTAGGTATTTTGACCTCATTGAAGGTATCATTAGCATTGAGTGCGTTACAACATGGCTTCCCATAATAGAAGGCTGCAGTGCTTCAATCTCAGCCTCAAACAGAACCAGCCCTTTACGATGTTTAACTTGTTTTCGTTTGTAAACCTAAAATGAATAGGTCTGGGTGGGATTTGGATTCTCCCATACTTTTTCATCACCACAAACTAAACGCAGAGACACAAAAGAACACATAAAAATACTGCAATCGTCTTCGTCTGCCATAGTTTGCTTATACAAGCTTTGCCCTGAAGCACCATCAAAGCCCCATTTGCATATATCAACTCTTTGCCATCCAGCGAAGATTGCACACGTGACAACTTTCCAAGCCTAGCCACAGTTATGTCCAAAACTGCTTGGAGCTTTACTTTAACCTCTCTTTCCGTGATGTCTATGGTATCTTTTGGGGGTTAGCAGTTCTTCGCTTCAGGGATGGCAGTACAAGAAGGATACAATGGTATTCCTTCTTCTTTTGCACAAGATCTTAATGTTATAATATACTGCCACTTCTCTTTACAAGTGGCTAGAGAGGCTTTCCTCAATGAGGTCAAAATACCTAAAGCTGTGTCAATCAAGTCTTCGGGATTCTCCTTTACCAGTAAAATGATATCTGCTAGGTACATTCTTGTTTTGTGCTTTCAAACCAGTTGCATGAGCAAGGCTTTCAGTGCTATGCGTTTGGAGCTCTTCCACTCTCCTTCTTTGCTATAGCGGGCTTAGCTCCACGAATGGTTTTCTCGGCGTCACAACTGGTGTTGATGTTCCAACATTGCATGTCTCCGGTGTGTAGAATGTTGATGCACCCTCATTTACACCAAAGTCAGAACTGGAACACGGTTGCTGCTCTACTTTGCGACACAACAGAAGTAGTCATTTTTACCCTCACGATCTCAGGCCATTTGATGTTCTCTTGAAGCCGTGTCTCATACTTTTTTAAATATGTTCCACCATGTTTTACAGACCTACTTATTTTAAGTTTTCAAACGATAACAAGAAACACCGTTGAAGAACAGGCTTTGATTGAGGCTGAGATTGAAGCACTGCAGCCTTCTATTGTATTATTATGGGAAGCCATGTTGTAAAGCAGAGCAGACATGTGATATAAGTAAAGATACTCCTTCGGAAATGAAAACGTTGGAGAAGTTCTTAGATGAAATAATTAGTTATGAGTTAGTTCTTAGAATGCGCAAAAAAACTTGTACAATCATTTTTTAAAATTATTGTCATCGTAATGGTCATTCGCAGGCTTAATCGTATAATAATATAAATAAATCGACTGGCAACGTCATTTAACCAAGCCAAAGACTTGAAAAATCACATGTCGAAAATTCAAAATTTCAAAAATTTATTACGTGCGAAGCGGCGCCTAACGGTACATGAATTGTATGTCATCTTGATCGCCGTGTATGGGACTATAGCTGGTGTGACCACCAGCCTAACAGTTCTATTAAGTTTCGAGAAAACGTACTTTTAGTGTTTTCTCCCATACAAAAAAAACATAAATATTTTTTTTCTCACGCCTAGTGTAACTTATACCATCCATACTTTAATATGATGTCAAGGGAGGTATACCAGAGCCATTACAATTTTTATTTTTTTAATTCCTCACTTTAAGTTTCTATGAGTATGGAGCTCGATTTCCAGACCACTGTGCGGCGCTGCCGATCACCGGTTTCATCTCAGACCGCTGGGGACGCCGCGTCGCGCTTGTTCTCAATGCGTTCAACACGGCCTGGCTTGGTGTCACGCGGTATTGGGCTGACACTTACATCGGCTTCATGATGTCAGAGTTTGTTGAGGCCACATTCGGATCTGGAGGTTTTACTTGCGCGTATATATTAGGTGAGATATATATTATTATAGTCCATCTTACATCACCAGTATGTGTGGCTACGGAGGTGACTGACTTTGTGAGGTGTAATTGTTTGTGGTAGGTATTGATTGGATTACTTAAGTAACTCAGGTCACAAGGGCTAAAAAATGGACAAGACTCATCACGCATATTTTTATATTTTGAATAAGTTGAGTTTAACATAAAATAAATTATCCGATACTGGTTAAAATTATTACAACGCCACTTAATCATAATTATCTCGTGATAAATTGGTCATTAAGCTTTATTTACGACGAGAGATTATGATAACATTATTTTGTTTTTAAACATTGAATGCAGCGTACCTATTGTCTTATCATACCCCTATAATAATATAATTATAATATGACAGATGAATTTATTTCTATATAATAGTATTCAAGGTGTGGTAGCAATATTAACAATTGAAATACTTACAAACATGCATAATTCAAGGTTTATTCCATTTAGCTTACTATTTATTTATTTATTTATTTATTAAAACTTCACGCACTTTGTACAAAGGCGGACTTAATGCCATAGGCATTCTCTACCAGTCTACCTCTCTACTATTCATACTGAATCATTTTTATAATATTTAATTTGAAATAAATATTTGATTAATAAAACCTTTTCAGTAATGGAGCTAGTCGGCCCAAAATTTCGAGTAGCCGCAGGTGCCGTGATGAACACTACCTTCGCGGTAGGTCAAGTTTTGATGGGGCTGATCGCCTGGGGAGTACCTAACTGGAGAAAATTGACCCTTACCCTCTACATCCCCCAGTTCCTCACCATCTTCTACTTTTGGCTCATAAGCGAATCCATAAGATGGTACATGAGTAAGGGACGTTTCGATGAATCCGAAGCTTTACTCAGAAAAGTTGCAAAGATTAACGGAAAACATCTATGTGAGAAATCCCTTGAAGCATTGCGGCGGACAGCGCAAGAAAAATTAAGGATAAGTGCACTGGAGGCAGAAAAGCGAGGTGGTGAACCCTGGTTGATTGTGCAAGTGTTCCGGCACAAGAAAATATTGCTTCGTGTTCTCGTTTCTCCTGTATGGTGGATCACAACTACCTTCATCTACTACGGCCTGTCGCTCAATGCAGTAAACATGTCTGGCAATAGATATGTTAACTACATGGCCGTTGCAGCAGTCGAAATCCCTGGCTATTGGATTGCATATTTTCTGATGGACAAAATTGGAAGAAAGCCAGTATTAACAGGATCTTTTTGGTTATGTGCGGCATGTCAGAATGCTTATATTTTTATATCTCAGGGTAAATATTGCCACATCGTTTTATAATCACGTTTAACACCATGTTCAATGTAATTATTATATTTAATGTTTTATTATTTTCTCCTGCAGATTTGTATGCAGTGTCACTGACAGTCTACCTGATTGCAAAGATGGCGATAGCTGCGGTGGGAGTAGCACTGTATGTGTACACTGCGGAACTGTATCCGACAAAACATCGGCACAGCTTGTTTGCTTTCTCATCCATGATCGGTAGGATTGGCTCCATGCTTGCGCCGCTCACACCCGCGTTTGTAAGTATTTTTTGCATAGCAAAGCTTTTGATTAACTTGAACAAAGCATTTTTATGTTATAAAAATAATATTCAGAGTGATAGTTATGTTGGAAACATTATTGATAAAAACTCTTACTTTTTTAGCAAATGTTTTTATTATCAACAACTGAAAAGTGAAAGTTATGATTAATCATAGCAGGAGTGCCACAGGGTCAAAGTTCGGCCCAGTACTAATTTTAAATGTTTACTTTTGAATTCTTATATATTATTATTATTAGTTTATTAAGCAGATCAAAGAAAATGTATAATTGCATATCATAAGCAACAATACGGTTTTATTTTAGTCTTTAAATATACACTATTATTCTATTGCAGGGTTCGCAGTGGTTTGAAGAGTTACCATTCGTGTTATTCGGCTCCTTCGCGCTGGTATCTGGTCTTCTGATCTTCCTCACACCAGAGACTCTTGGTCACACCTTACCAGATACCTTTGAGCAGGCAGAGGAGATTGGGCTCAAAGAGAAGCTGAGAAAATGACCGAGCAGACATAATAATAACGTATTTTTAGTATAGAAGGTATATGCAAAATCTCGTACTGGTATAACTTTAGGATAGTTAAGGAAATATATGAAACTTTTTATTTTTGTTTTTTAATCTAATACCCTGTGGTTTTTTAATAATTATGTTAAATTAGCCGACGCTTTAATGTTGTTAATCCTTTGTAGATATATAATTAAACGATTTATCAAAAAAAGTCCCTATAATTCACTTAAAAAACTGAGATGCCAGCACAAATACAGATGGTGGAAGGGTTGTTGTACATTTGCCACAAAGTTAATTTGCCACAGTTTTTTAAACCTCAAACATTGTAAGTTAATTCGTCACAGCTTGATTTATTTACTGCTTTGCCACAAATTTCACACAAATTTTACTGAAGACGGCGGCAACATCACCTCCGTGATCCTGTTCTCCTAGTACTTTCTGTTCAGATTCCACATTACGTCTTCGTTTTCTGTAGTTTTGTGTTGGATATTATTATTTAATTATTCTGTTATCCATGCGGAAAAAGAAATGGAGCGAATTTACACTAAACAAAATTCAAAAAACAAAAACTGTGGCTAATTTACACACACCTACTTTTTGTCGTGGCGAATTGACTTTGTGGCAAATTTACAACAACCGTGGTGGAAATGGTTCGTTTTTAGAAAACAATCACACTAATGTCGATAAATGAATGAATAATTTAAAACTATTTTTAACATTTTTTTTTCTATTATTTATAATTCGCGTATCTACATAATATACCCCTTTCGGATTGTATGGGATTTGTTTAACATTTCATTGTAATAGTGAAGGCTAAATATGATGACCAACAAAAAACAAGGCAGTCAATAATTTATTGATTTCCACAATGTTTACCTGTGTATTATGTAGTTAACGTAGAATGTAATAAGATTATTTAACAATGACAAAAGATTTAAGGGCGACTTTCACCAAAAGTTAAACATGTTTAAAATTTTATTTAGTGTCAAAATTACACTAAATAAAATTTTAAACATGTTTAACTTTTGGTGAAAGTCGCCCTTAGTGTCTGTATTTTAATTATTCGTTTATTTATCTTTCGTGTGAAATATCACATATTTTAAAATATTTTTTACAACAAAAGGATGAAAAAAAGACCTTTATGAATTATGAAAAAAAAATGTGTTTCACCGTGTGGGAGCGGGGTCCAAGCTACCGGTGGTTAGGGCCCCAGAGACAGGAGCCTCCTCACAATACGAGCCGTATCAAGAAGTACTGCCTCGAAAGGTATTCGTCGAGGCTCTTAGCCATCAGCCCATTGGCAGTAACGACAATCGGCTCAATGATAGCCGAGCTCACATTCCACATGGTTACCATGTCATGTGACTACCTCTCGTGCCAGGTCGAGATTTTTGATTTGTTTATCTTTCTCAGCTTTCACGAAGTTCTCGTCATGTGGGATGGTAACATCGACTAATTATCATTGCGCGGCGCGCTGATCTGTCTATCACTGCTATGTCAGGCTTATTGGCGACAATAGCCCTGTCAGTAATGACAGGCAGATCCCAGTACAGCGTGCCACGCGTCTTTCTCAACAACTGGGTCGTGCACACACTTGTAATACGGTACCTCAGAATCCATAAGTTTGTATTTCAAAGCAAGTTGCTGGCTACTAGGTTTTGCCTATGCAAGTACTCGCCGTTAGCAAGACGAGAACAATCAGAGATAAATTAATATACCTATGTCTAATGGATTCACCTGGACGATGGCATGGCTGACACACGTCAATCATCCCATCCTTTATAATATGTCTCCGGTAGTTGTCCGTCAAGATAACTTCGTCAAAATTGCACAGACAAAACCTAATGTTAATTTATTATTAGTTATTTTCAAATAAAATATTATTTACCTCAAACATTTTTATTTTCTGCATAAAAATATATATATAAAGATAATTTTGATTAAAGCCATACAAAGTAAGTGCTTAATAATAGTAATTATACGTATAGAGTTTACAAAACTCGTTATTATAATAACCGTCTGCAATCTAAACTGATTAACTAAATTAATGAGATTCATAAAACCTTTTGACGTTTAAGCGCTCACACCTAAATAATTTGCTAGTTTATCAAGATCCTGAGAAGAAATATACATTCTTAAAATAAATTCAAAGTTTTAGAGATCATAAACAAATCGTAAATAATTAAGTTCTAGGTACAGACGCCAGCATTATCACGCCAGCAGCATCCGTTGAATTTTACCAACCGAACATTAACCTTCCACTAAGTATACTGATAAAAATGAAAATCAATTAAAGAATTTAGACAAATTGAGGTCGGTTGATGTGCTGGCGTCTGTATTATTTCACAATACTTGTTTGGTGATCAAATCTTTAAATGAGTCCTCTTACCCTCTCTTCCAAGATCACTGTTACGCGCGCGCGTGGAAAATTACGCTGCCTCGACCCGGGCGTGATCCATGATCAGTCATCACACTAACGTGAAATTTTTACATTTAAGGGCGAGGCCCCACTAGTGCGTTGCGCTGCGTTGCGTCGTCTAGCTGCGTCGTTTTCCATTAATTTTTTGTGACATGCCCCATGCGACGACGCGACGCAACGCAGCGCAACGCACTAGTGGGGCCTCGCCCTAGCAAATTAGCATAGCAGGCAGCATGTCTGTGCTAACTAAACCAGTCTAGAATTCTATTAGTAACAAAGTACTACGCTAGGCTGACTAGAGCTCAGCATGATCAGTGATGTACTTCTTATAGCACCTTCATAAATTCTTTGCTTTGATTTATAATTAACTTCGAAGACAAGAAGAAATTTTTGTCTGTCGTCGATTTCATCGATCATTTTTGTACCAAATGAAAATTATGAAACTTAATATTCTAAATATTCAAACTTATTAACTATTTGTATTATACCAGTCTATAATTAATTTGTCTCTCCTACAGAAAAGGTATGAGCTTTAATCAACCCAGCATTTTACTATTTCAGATTTATATTTGCTTAATTACATTAGGATCAGGTTTCTTCACACGATAGTCTTCACTGATTTCAGTGTAGGTATAAGACAATGTATTCCGACCCCACAACCTCTATATATATTGTTTTATAAAATGTTTGAAAAAGAACGACTCCCATAGCTTGTTGTAGGTATCCTTTTCCAAAAACGTGTTAACCTCATCAAAAAATGATAAAATCTTGAAATAAACAAAGAATAGGTTTCAATGAAATACACGATCGGAAAAGTTTACTTTATTCTTAAAAATTAAACATAATAATACGAGATTTTCCATACATTAAACTAGAAGTCAGGTTTTTTAGACTTGTCTGTGAATCCTATATCCTCTGCCTGCTCCAAAGTGTCTGGTAGGGTGTGGCCGAGAGTCTCCGGTGTAAAGAAGATTAGAATACCGGACAGCAAAGCAAAGGAGGCAAATAACACGAATGGTAGTTCTTCAAACCATTCCGCACCCTGTAACAGAAAAAAAATGAATGAAAAAAATAAAACAGCCTGACAGGGTTATTGTTTTACGTCTTTAAAACCTTTTTTAAATTATTTTTTTGTAATGCAAAAACGTAACATGAATATTCAGATTTTATAATTCTCGAGTGCATTGTTTTTTACAAATAATGTAAAAAGCGAGTTAATCATACAACAAATAATATATAAAGTACTTATAGTCCACTGGAAAAATACTTTGAGTGTTCAGAGTGGATTAAAAATATCGATTCAATACCTTTAATAAACAGAAGACCGAACATAAGCCCCTGTGGGACCCCTCAATATTTAAATTAATCACGTTTCTTTATATTTATAGTGTATATATTTTTGCGACCAAATTCGTGGATAATATTTAACAAAATGTGATTTCGTAAACTTTAGTCAAACGTCAAACTATCTAGACTAAACCAAATAAAAGTTAGTGTAGTCAATAGCCTTAGTAAAGTACAAACACGTTGTACCCATTAGTTCTATACCTGACCTCCCACTCCACGTATGTTGAACACGAACAGTTTCATCGAACTATGAGAGTGAAGGAAGAGAGCGTGCCTGTGTCTATGCACACACATATTATTTATGCAATAACATTACTTCAGTAATGATAATTATTGACCATCGTAATCCAAAGCGGTAAAGAGGATTATCAATAATATCTAAAAGGCACTTACGAAGGCTGGAGTGAGAGGCGCAACCATGGAGCCAATCCTTCCCATCATCGAAGAGTAAGCGAATAAGCTGTGTCGATGTTTAGTGGGGTACAACTCCGCAGTGTACACGTATACTGCCGTCATTACTGCAGCTATTGCCATCTTTGCAATTAGGTAGACCACCAATGATAACGCGTACATGTCTGTGAAAAAGTAATAACTGTAACATTAGTAATAGTAAATCCACATTTCACCAGTTACGTTTAAGCCTATGATAAATGAGTGAGCCTATTATACATTACAACAGAATTTAGACTCCAGTCAATCCCTACGAATTTTCAGCAGGTAAAACTCAACATTATTTTGTCCGTCCCAGAATTTTAATCAAGAACTTCATGTTCTGCAGTAGCAAGTGCGAAGGGTAGACTTATTAAACAGTCGGTAATTCAGGCGGTTTGATATGAAACAGTAATTAACACATCTTGCTATTGACAAGTTGATAACACTCACCTGAAGGTATGAATATGTAAGCAATCTGACATGCTGCACAGATCCAAAAAGCTCCAGTCAATACTGGCTTTCTTCCAATCTTGTCCATTAGGAAATAAGAAATCCAAAATCCGGGGATCTCAATAGCTGCCACGGCGACATAGTTCAAGTATCTATTGCCAGACATGTTGACAGCATTGAGCGACAGTCCGTAGTAGATGAAAGTGGTTGTGATCCACCATATGGGAGAAATGAGAACACGGATCAATATTTTCTTGTGCTGGAACACTTGCACTATCAACCAAGCTTCGCCACCTCGCTTCTCGGCCTCCTCTGCACTCCGCCTCAATTTATCTTGAGCTGTCCTCCGCAATTGTTGCAGAGATTTCTCCGATAAATGTTTCTTATTAACTTTTGCGACTTTTCTGAGCAGATCGTCCGCGTCATCGAAGCGTCCTTTGCTCATGTACCATCTTACGGATTCGCTGATGAGCCAGTAATAAAAGACGGTGAGGAACTGAGGGATATAGAGGGCTAGAGTGAGGTTCCTCCAGTTGGGCACTCCCCAGGCGATCAGGCCGCATGTTACCTGCCCTAGCGCGAAGCAAGTATTCATCGCTGCTCCGGCTGCGACGCGAAACTTGGGACCGACCAGCTCCATTACTGTAAGAATATTTTTAATACATTTATGGGATTTGAAATCATGTTATATATATAACATAATTATTTTATTTTGGGTACGTTTAAGGGTTGATATGATTTAAAGTACGCATTGAGCAGAAAAATCAAGTTTAAATCGCCCAGCTGTGCCGAACAGGGATGATTTCGTACCAGTCGTGCTGTACACTGTTTTACTGATTAATATGATTTCAATTATACGTATCTTCAAAATCTATCAGTTATTGTAGTGGAAACTAAGAAATTTAATGATGATACAAAGAAATGCATATTTGCAGAAAACGATGGTTAGGCGAATACCGATAGAGTATACATAGTCCACCCAACCATTTTTTGGTCATGACAAGCAATCACATAATCTCTCGTCATTGGAATTTAAATGCAAAGTGTGTGTGCACATACACAGGTGCAACAAACACTCGATACTATTATCAAACAGTAAATATAATCAATCATATTCAGCCATGCACATTAATAAAGTACAAATACTTTAAAAGCATTGCATGTTGATTCATAAAAGTGCCGCGAATCCTTTAAATTTAATTAATTCCATACAAAGCTGATAAAACAAAATAATATTGACGCATGTTAAATGACAATTAAAATGAAACGATACCAGACACGCGATCTTTTACCTAAACAAAACAATGTAAGCGTTATCGCCTGCTTTAAAGTTTATGGTGCAATCTATCACTTATTTATTTGATATCAAAAGAATTTATGCACGCGAATTATGATTAATTTGCATGTGATTATTATATTTAGCACAAAGTCGTACTATTTTCTAAATTGGTAATAGCGTAACATCATAAGCCCATCTGTTTTTTTTTTGTTAGAACACATGCCTTCACTCTGTCATAAAAGGAATACCAGTTTTGTGGTTATTCGTTATTGGTAACTCACTTTATGAAAAGAAAGTATAAGTATTCAGGGTGAAATGTTGAAGAGAGTACGTTAAGAAAAGTACGTGTAGGAACTGTTTCTCAAACAAAAGGAACTGTTTCTAAACTTTGTTAGAACTGCTTCTAAAAATGTTTAAAAAATGTTGAAATTTTCGTTATAATAGCAGTAATTGAAATGTTTCATTCATTATTTTAACTTTAAAATTCAATAAACCTACACTATTTCTTTATCAAAAACATTCCCTGATTACTTTTCTTATTTATTTTAAAATCAAATCCTTTTGGAACAAAGAGGTGAAGCCTTGAGATCGCATACAGACATTTCCAGTTTTAAATTACTCACTCAAAATATAAACGCAGGAAAATCCTCCAGATCCGAATGTGGCCTCAACAAACTCGGACATCATGAAGCCGATGTAGGTGTCAGCCCAGTAGCGTGTGACACCAAGCCAAGCCGTGTTGAAAGCGTTGATCACGAGCGCGACGCGGCGCCCCCAGCGATCTGACACGAAACCGGTGATGGGCAGAGCCGTCAACGTGCCAAACGTGCGCACCGTGCCGATCAGGGACCGTTTCCATTCTTCACACGCCAGCCCATACTACATGAAGACAATAATATGCATCAAGAATCTCGTCTCACTGAGTATCAAATTAAATTTTAGATGTAGTCTTGCTGTGTTGTCACTGCTAATCAAATACCTTTTCCCATGACGTCACTAGAATCGGCGTCGCTGTTGTTAGTAGTTTTCTGACCATATTCACGACACTTTACTGCATTCCTGACCACGAATCAATGATGATGGCTATTTTTGTTTAGGCTAAGGGAGGAAATATATTAAATTCTCCTGGGTCGTGGGTGCGTTTGCAAACATAATTATATAAACTCCATACACAAACGCCTAGCGCCCGAACAACTACTTGTAGATCATAACAATGTTTGTTTCTTACGGGAATCGACCCATGATCCGCAGCACAGCAGTCCGATCGGTCAGACAATGTGCCAACCAAAAGCGACTGAAGCTGAAGTGGGTCTAGGCTTATTTTCACGTTTGGCGTATGAGCATCACAGTAGACCTTGTCAAAGATGGTGACTGGAGCTGGACGAATCGATCGATTAAAAGAATACAACTTATTATAATTATTTCCACTTACATCATATACAACGGTGTCTGTATTCAGGTATACGAAGTCATCACAAGGCACGCGGGTATTGCGGTCGAAATATGATGCGGGACAATGGTCGCTGGGTACAATTCGAGAAGTCGCGTTGATGTTTGCGAAACGTTCACATTGTTCACCTGGCGGCACTGCATTCTCCAACCAGTACGGTGAGAAACTTGTTTGTTCAGTTTCACATTCCGGGATCAGACATCTGTAATTAATAGAACACTTAAAATAGAAAGATCTGATACTCAAAGGTTCGCAGAAATGGCCACCAAAAAGAAAATACGTACAATAATAAAAAGAAACGAGGTATTTACAATAAAAATATGAGGCAAGGAATTGAGTAGCAAAGTGCCTCCAGGCTACAAGACAGGGAAAAACAAGTAAATATGAGTAAAAGAAGAAACCTATGGAGAAAAGTCTTACCTAAAAGTCAAAGCACTATTTCAAGTGGGCCAGTTATGTGCTACAGTATAAAAAAGAGGATAACCCATTTTCAAAGTTGCAGTCAATGGTGCAATAACTTAATTTACCTGGTACTTATTCTAGCGGTGGTGAACATATATTCAACTGCGCTCCATGCGACGAAAAGCACCAAAAGCACGGACAATAAAAAGGTACGCAGCTGGTATCTCCCAAACTGTCCAATTTCTTCTACGAGTATAGTGTCAAGTTCCACTTCACGTTCTTCCGAGTCCACATTGTTTCGGTCTTTCTGTGTGTCCGCCATCTTGGATTTTTGGTTCACACCACGCCAAACTCCTGCGTGTGCGCATTCAGCAATGTGCAGAGTACCGTATTTATTAACATTTTTATCTATGTTTTTAATAAATTGCTGATAAAATAACTATTAATTCCTTGCGTCTACACCGTCATGTGTAACAGCTTAGGAATTTATTTTAATACTAGTTAAGGCCGCGGCTTTGCTCACATTTATGTGTGCTCGGCTCATTTTGTTTTAGTTATAGGTCTGATCAGTCGGTTTGTTGTGAAAACATTCCTCCTTCTCGTTTACCTATTTTAGGTGGGAAGTAGAAACTTACGAGTAGTAACAGTTTGACAACATTAATTGTGTTTTAATGCCATAGAGAAAATGTTTTTTAAACTTCTGCCATCCATTTCTGCTATTTTATTATGAGTGAATCTGCTATGTTAAATCATTACAAGTACAACCTATAGATGAATCGCTTGTACATATTTAAAGTGGCGTATTGGTTCTCCATTGCGATATGCCTATATTTCTCTTTAATCTACATTTCTGAATTAATTTTATTTTCTGATACATTCCTCATTATTGAATTATCTACTGTTGACCTGAACGTCGGTGACTTTACATGCAAGAACCCACAAGAACCAAACTTACCTAATTTGCAATTTTACGATGTCCTATTAATCATCATCATCAGCCGGAAGACGCTGAACATAGACCCTCCCTCATAGACCGCCACGCCGGATGTCAACTACCAAAAGAACATAGAAAAATACAATATCGTTTGGTAAAATTTTAACGAACCTAGTAAAATGAATTATGCTTGGAGATGAATACCAATCAGTCAACCAGCAAAAAGGAGATGATTCCAAAAACCTCGTTATATTATTTATTAAAACTTGCTTGCCTTAGGCATTTTCTACCAGTCTACCTTAGGGTGATGCAGAGAAAAAAATAATTTCATCAAAAATTAAAAATAAAAACATTATGTCTTTCCAATAAACTTAATGCACAGACATCCCCACAATTATTTTCTACATAAGTATAGACTGGACATTTTAGGAGGATTAGTTTTTCTGCTTAGTCATTATCACGCCAAATGTTAATGACATTGTTATTTTGGAACTTTTCGTGATCCTTGTGCCGATATGTGATAGCACTAATATGCAACGTTAAGTTTGTACTTAACCCCTTATCATAATAATTATTGTCTAATTTGATCATGAACCTAATCAATTCCGCATAATGATGCTACTAAAAGTGTTATTAATGAGCGACACATTTTGTTCGGGTCGGCATTTCTTATTTCGGCTTACGGCTTACCTTTTCCCAACTATATTGGGGTCGGCTTCCAATCGAACCACATGCAGCTGGTTAACAGTATTTTACATGGAGCGACTGCCTGTCGGACCTCCACAGCCCAGCTACTGGGTAATATGATACCCCACTGTAAGACTGGTTTTCAGACTTTTGAGCTTCTGACTAACAGTTACGACTGTCAAAGATCTACAAATGACAGCCGTGACCAACGGTTTTACGTGCTTTCCGAGGCACGGAGTAAACTCGCTATGACAGATGGTCACCCATCCACAGACCAATCTCGGCAAATCGGCCTGTGCGGCTGTAATTATTCTTTGGCTTACTTAAATAAGTGTACATAATGAACTGATATGCTTCGGGTCGGCTACGTTTTTTGAATACTGTTGAAGTAGTAAAAAAAGCAAACCATAAATATTACTAATTATTTTTAACAAGTTTTAAGAAATGCAGCAAAAGAAAATAGTTTTCTTTCCTCATAACTACTCTTATGATTTCTTAAGGTTTCTCGCCGTGGTGGGTGTGTTATTTGCTTTACGATTACATGATTACTTAAAAAAAATAATTCCTCCTCTACTTAAAAACATGATTGTGTGTTTAATAAAATCTGCCATTCCAATCAATGAAACATTTTATCGTAATCATATTTATGTTTCTAATTATACGATGATTAACAGAGATATAATGCATTTTTTTATCTCTTACACATCACTACACATGGCTACATTATCAAACTATCAAATTCAGTTTATTGTGGTCTCATTTTGTATGATCTTTCCGCACATTCAACGGTCAGCTTATATTGGTTTTTCATAGCTGATGCTAAGCTGATGAACTATTGTTTTTTATATTTTATTTAGTTTTTTTATTAGTTATATTTTTTAGTAAAGCAGATCCTGAGTTGTTTAATTTTCTTTTTTCAAATTCGGTTTTCGGAAGAATTTCTAGAAGGTTCAGGAACTCTCTACAAATGTCTATTGCGGTACATAATAGTGGGAAGATCAACTCGACACCTTCCACAATTTCAAAATCCCATTCCGGTTCATAAATTATTTTATTAGTATGTCATTAACCTTCAAATAGATTTTGATCTTTCTTATCAATCGGAAGAACAAAATAATGCTGGTATAATATTTATATCTTCAGGGTCATAAACAAATGTCTAGAACTAGATTAAGTAGACAAAGACGACATCGACCTCGATTTCAACCTACTATGCACTATCAGTAATTATTATTTATCAAAATTGATAAGGTTACACGTTTAAACAAAAGATTATTATGATAATCCAGAGAGATATACCAGAAATGGGAAAAAACTTGCTTATCTTTAGAATTAAACTTGACAATAGAAGAAAAACAACTAAGGGCTCGTGCATACGATGCCATCGCGCCGCCATTCGCCAGTTTTTAATTTTGGCGGCGCGCGGTGGTGTCGCGGTGTCGGAGCGGTGTCGGCGCGGCAGCGGCATCGGCAGCCGAGGCCGGTCCAGAAAGAATAGTGAGTCGACCTGAACGCTGAAGGGCTGGTTCGAGATTGTGTAAGATATGAGCTCTTGGAAAGACTGCTGACTACTAGAGCTATCCCATCAGTGGGATGGCATCACTTTTCTTTTTAACCGACTTCAAAAAAAGGAGGAGGTTATCAATTCTGTTTTTTTTTTTTTTTTTTTATGTTTGTTACCTCATAACTTGCAACTGGGTGAACCGATTTTCTAAATTCTTTTTTTATTTGAAAGCTGGTGCTTCCCGTGTGGTCCCATTGTCACCATTTCAGGATCTGATGATTGGATCTTGGAGAAATCGAGGGCAACCCTCAAATTTTATTGGCTTACACATAGTTTTTCGCAAATCTTATGAAGTGATTTAAGTATTTGCGTATGGAAATCATCATCTCATGTAGCTGAGCTGATGATAGAAGGTACAACTCGTCTAGTAAGGACTCGGCATCGACTGATTTAGTAAATTATGTTTGTGTTCGCATATCTCCGGAACTACAAGTCTGATTTAAGTAATTCTCTTTTTGTTGTACTAAGTATCGTTCAACTAAGGGAATACTGCAAGTTTCATCAAAATCGGTTCAGAAGTTTTTGATATGTGAATGAAAAAGATGTTAACCGGTGATGTTATTACCGGTGCTACGGATTACAAAATTCTAGTGCACATGTTAGAAAATGATACGACAAGAATTGTGGTTGAATATTTAAACTAAAAAGAGTAAAATAAAAACTTTTTCAAAAAAAATGTGACCGCCTTCAAAAACAACCACAAAAAAGGGTAAAATAACCTACAAAACTTTTCTTTCGGAAGTCGGTGGCAAAAGAGGCAATGAAATTAATAAAAAAGTCACCGACTTCCGAAAGAAAAGTTTTATAGGTTATTTTACCCTTTTTAACCGACTTCATTTGTGATTGTTTTTGAAGGCGGTCACATTTTTTTTGAAAAAGTTTTTACGTGTTAAAATCGTCAAATGCAAATGAGTTCTCCCCCCAAAGCGCAGGGCGGGAGGGACTGTCAGACTCGTACTGACTAAAATCCACCGTGTCCTTCAATAGCCCTTTACGTTCCAGGGTCACGGTAATTTGATAAGTCCGGTTAGTTAGGGATTGAAGTTCATGTTTTTGTCTTGATTATTTTATTATCTTTGATGCCACAGAATGGATTGACATTTAATTCTATTATTATCTATTTTTGACAAACAGGTAAACAGCTCTATTATGGTAAGCGTCCACTGGTCGGCATCGTACGTATCGGACGCATCGCATCAAACGGATTTCTGTGTCGGCAGCGATCGGATTACCGACGCGAGTATCAGCAATCAGATTGCCGATGCCACCTTCATCGCTTCCACTGTTCGGCATTCCGTATGACGTCATCGGTACGCATCGCATTAAGGCATTGCCGATGAGCCGTCCGTACGATGCGGATCAGTGGACGCAGTTGTATGAGTTTTCATACAAGGCAAACTAAAATCCGTTACGTACGATACGTCCGATACGTGCGATGCCGACATGTGGACGCACACCTTTACGTTGTTTTTAGTATTCCGCATTCATACTGTTATCCGAAGACAATAGTGAAAATAATAATTCGTCGTTAGTGTGAAAATCCGCCATTTAAGACTATCGTCTACCGAGCGCTCGTCCATACTAAAAGAGAAAACGTTTTCCTACCCCTAAATGTTATCCTATCTCAATGATTTTTTAGAATGCTTCTGACACTGTAAAAAACTAGGTTTATAGGTTTTCTTTTTTTCAAAATTTACAATAGTTTGAAAGTAACAGGCGCCTAAAAGTTACTATTTTTATGACAAAATCTTCATTGAAGTAAAACCTTTGTATTTTAAAAACAAAGAAGTTTTAGAAAAAAAGCAAAAGCTACAAACCTAGAATATAATATGCTGAAACGGTTGACACTAGAATCTAAGAGATTGGACGTGATTTAGTATGTGAAAAACGTTTTCTCCCGAGAGACAAATTTCATATAAAAAATACTCACAATCAGTCGCGAGCTGCAACGCTCTCTATCGCACGATCGGAGGTTTTTCAACGAGCGAGTGGGACAGCACGAGTTTTTCTAAATACCTATTTTTTGAAAAGGCAGCAGCTATACAACCCTCTTAAGTTTGGTACCTACATTAGTCATTACAGATCCATGCATACGACGTCATGGAATATTCATTATTGTTAACGAACACTTTTCTGAAAACTGCATCAAAATCAGTTCAGCCAAACGAGAGATAATTGCAGACAAACGCACACACAAACATACGCATCGAACTGAGAACTTCATTTTTATTGAAGTTGGTTAAAAAAAGTTTAAAATTATTGAGGATTTCCATCTTCAATTTTTCAGAAGCTACGGAATCTGGATACAGTATGCCAGATTGATGGCAATAGACTTATAGGGTGTATAGTATATAGGGATATATTATACTAAGAGACCCCTCTTCTCAACTCAATTACAAGTTGATTTTTATTTTATTTTATTTTAATCCGCGGCTTGATGACGAAACGGTGATGCCAGACAGATTATTAGACCATTAATACATTATCATACCTAAATACAATAAAATTGCCCATTCATGCAAATAATTATTATTTTTATTGATCTTTACGTGGGTAAGATAATGTTATCTATGTGATAAAGTCAAAATTTTAATGACGACAATTTCCAATATTATGATTATAGTTCGGCCGTTCAGAGAATGCGTTCCTGACAGGTCGCGATTGAACTGACGATGTAACTTTGTAATGGCGTTGCAGTTACAATAAAAATATTTTTGCTGGTTGTTTACCGTTTTAACAATTGATGAGCATTAAAACAACATTATTATATCAATAATCAATGAATGTTATAATTTTATGACAAATACATGTACTAACTGACAGGTGTCAGGAACGCATTCTCTGAACGGCCGAACTTTAGTGCACTTATCTGATTGTGAATTATGTCAAGATCTTTCTGCATCATTACTTTCACTAAGCTGTTTTAGATAAGAAATTAGTAGAGTTCCTTAATTTTATTTGATAAATCGCTACTTTTTATATTTACTTTTAACATTTTTTACAAATAAATTTTTAGTGAAATATTTATTAATGCAGACATAAAATCACAATATTTTTAGTTAAGTACATAATTATTTTCCAATACTTGAGCACTTCCCAGTATTTAATTAAATTATTTTTCAACAAAATAAAGTCAAACTTAAATGCTTAATTTGAAACAAATAAATTAAATAATGAGTGAGTATTTTAAAAGAAATTTAACTCACCAAGTAATTACTGGCTTTAAATCTGGCCTGTTCTTTCGGTTGCCGTTTACTTGCTAGGGCCACGGGGCCCTTCTAAGACAACCCTGCGACCGTCCAGAAACTAAAATAAGATTATTTTTTTTGCTTACATTATACTACGTCAGCCCAATTACTGGTGGTCGAAAATGTATACGTACATGTCATACAAACCGTTTCATAAAATATAATGAGAGGCCGAATTTCAATCCCAAAAAATGTTCACAAAATATTATTTGAGTTTCAGCCAATTACTGAAATACGCCTCTTGATGTTTTCGTTCGGTCATTATACGGAATTCTACTCAATTAAATTATTTGAGAGGTACTTCATTTTTAGACCTACGAGGGGTTGAAATGAAAAAATTAAGAGAATTTAAATGTTTCATTTTCTTTTTTTTTTTTGTAAGTTCTGAACTCCTTTCGCTGATTACTTTCAGTTCTTATTTGGGTTTCAGCTTTGCCAGATGTTCCTGAAAAGAAAGTACCAGTACTCCGTCTGAAGTTCAACATTCAATGTTGGTTTTTAACCGACTTCCAAAAGGAGGAGGTTCTCAATTCGGATGTTTCGACGGTCCCTACGTACAAACGGACATGTCAAAAACCGAGGTTTTCAGGAGAGCGATTTTAATGTTCAAATCGCTCTAGAAATAAATCTATGTACAATTTTGAATTTTTTTTTTCTATAATGTTTTATTAGCTTTAGGAACTTTATAATGGTATTTATACATGTTTTATTTTTTTTCATTTTCTTAGAAAAACTGATAGATGACTTTTTCTACGCTGATATTAAAATAAAAGAATGTCGGACATGTCTTAGATAACTTTTTATACGTAGGAAAGAAGAAATCAGTTTATAACATAGAATTTAAATATGACGTTTTATGAAAACGTCGAAAAATGTTATAGTTTTCAAACGGATATGTTAAACATCTTAAAATCACCACCCATGGTTATAAAATATACATCGACGAAGACATAATTATCGCTTTAGACGCGGTTTCATTCATTCGAAGTGTCTATAGTTCTTGCAATGTAAATAAAGACATGTCAATTTTTTAAACGTGGTATATTCTTCAAATGAGTCCTCCCACCCACTGGGTGGATCGAAAGGGATTGACAGACTTGTACTGAGTAAAATCCACGGTGTTCTTTCAATGGCCCTTAACGTTCCAGGGTCATGGTTACCTGATAAAATAGTCCCACGACCCCGGCAGGCTATAGCCCTCTATGCGGGTTCCGTCAAATTACTGACAGCTCTTTGAGGCGCGCATGGAACACGACGCTCCGTCGATCCAGGCATGGCCCATGATCGAACGGCGAGTCACCCATTACTCGCCATCCGCCCGTGCCTACGGTGACCGGAAATCGCCTTGTGATAACCGTTGCCATGGGCGTCTCCCGCGGCGGCTGGGATTGTGAGGTTGAATGCCGGGCGCGAGAGGTTGCCGCTGCCTATCGGCTCCGTGAAGACACGGCTGTCTCTGCCTAAGCGGGGCAGATCAACCGTATGCTCGACCGTGTTCTCCGGGCGTTCCGCACAATGGACCCTCTCAGTCCGACACAGGAACGTACCTCCCGAAACTTCAGTCTGGTAAATGACTGCTGTTCACTTTCCTTATGCCAACAACCTCGCGAGCCAGATCAAGATACTTGAATATTTATCTTTTTCTGCCTTCACGAGGTTCTAGTCATACGGATACGTTATATAAACAACAAAACATTGCGTGACGGACGTTCCGATCGATATATCACCACAATGTCATGCTTTTTGGCAACAATAGTTCTGTCAGTGATGATAGGTCGATCCCAATACAACGAAATTGCCATCATCGCGAACTGAGTCAGGTGCATACATTTTTTTTAACATAATAGAATCATCAAACGAGTCCTTCCACCCAAGGCAGGGCAGGAGGAACTGTCAGACTTGTACTGACTAAAATCCACGGTGTCCTTGAATAGCCCTTTGCATTCCGGGGTCACGGTAGCTCGTTAGTGCCGCGACCGGCAGGGTCAGGCGCATACTTATATTACGGCACTTCTGATATCTCAAGGTTGTACTTCAAAGCAAGTTGTTGGTGGATAATCCTGGAAACGAGGTTGTGTCTATGCAAATATTCTCCATTAATTGAATTTTGATATTGGTGTATGATCTGAAATTGATTGAAATAAATGAAATTGAATTTGAATTAGCCAGACATGAACACCTAGAGATAATGACTGTGTCGGATCGATTTTCTCGGACGGTGGCATGCATGACATATTATGTCAAACGTTTATTTTCGGTAGTAATTCGTCATCATAACATCGTACAATTGCAAAGACGAATTCCCAAACAAAAAAAAATGTAACCGCCTTCAAAAAAACCACAAAAAAGTGTAAAATAATCTACAAAATAACTTCTCTTTCGGAAGTCGGTGCCTTTGTTTTTTTTCTTTTCATTGTCTTTTTAGCCACCGACTTCCGAAAGAAAAGTTATTTTGTAGATTATTTTACACTTTTTTGTGGTTTTTTTTGAAGGCGGTTACATTTTTTTTTGAAAAAGTTTTTATTTTACTCTTTTAGTTACATATTCTACCCGAATTATTGTCAAGAACATTATTATCTTACATGTGCACTAGAATTCTTTAATCCTTCGCACCAGTACTTACATCACTCATGTACACATTAAGCTAATAAAATTCGTTATCTCGAAAATTACTGGACCGATTTTGATGAAACTTGCAGTATTCTCTTAGTTAAATGATACCTAGTACAACAAAAAAAGAATTACTTAAATCGGACTTGTAGTTCCGGAGATATGCGAACACAAAGTAAATCAATCGATGCCTACTCCTTACTGTTAAGGAGTTGTACCTTCCATCATCAGGTCATCCACCTGAGATGATGATTATCAGATGCAAAGACTTGAACAGCTTTAGAAAATATATGAAAATGGTACTATGTGCCTATAAAATTTGAAGGTTGCCCTCGATTTCCCTAGGATCCCATCATCAGATCCTGACCTGGTGATCATGGGACCAATGGGAAAGTATACCCTTTCAAAGGAAAGAAAAAAAATTCAAATCGGTCCAGGCGTCTTCGAGAAATCGGGGAACATACATAAAAAAAAAAAAAAAAAAAGATTCCGACGAATTGAGAACCTCCTCCTTTTTTTGAAGTCGGTTAATAGGTCACCGAAGCGAAATTGTTTATTGTTAATTAACAATCTTCTTAGCATCTAAACATACAATAAGGACATGTACACGCCCTATTGAGAAACTCCCGCCGTAAATGACGTTATGTCAGACATGACCGCGTTTGCGCGCAATTTAAAACACCGTACAAAGCGTTATGTATAGATGTCCGCATCTACGTTACTTATTCGTTGTAAATATAATACTTGTCCTCATATACGATTGGTAAATCTCGTTAAATACGTAACATAAGAAAAAAATAAATATACAGATTTATGTGCATCTTAAAAATCTAAAGCGAATGTGCAATAAAAAAAAATGACATTTTCGACATGAGTAGGGTATAATTGGGGATTCTGGAATCATTTGTTCTCGCTTCGCTCGAACTGCATGATCCCAGAATCCCCAATTGTTTTTATCGAGCAATGACTAATGAGACTTCCGACGATATGATTTATAACATAGGTATTGTCTTTCATAACGCATCGAACTGATACAGCAAGAATGATACAATAAGAATATTAAACAGCCAACTCAACTGTGCTATCAGTTTATAACTCATATTTTTATGTTGTAAAATAAAAACTATATGGCATACAGCATTCATATCATCAGCTATTTTATTTAGGTATTATTTATACAACATGTAACGCCAAAAGCGCAAAACCTCTTATGAGGAGCTCTCAGCCCATGTTACTGTAGACAATCTTCATCTTATAGCTTTAAAAAAAAAACATTATTATACAAGATAGAAAAAAAAAAAAAAAACACCTCTGACCCAAACGTGATTTGAACATGAAACCTTTGTTCTGGAATCACATGCGCTACCGTTGTGCCACAGGATCGTTGAGAAACGAGCTGAAATTGTGTTTGTATATCTCATAGATCCGTTGACATCATGTTATGATGTATGAGTGACCTTGGTTTGTCTATTTTACACACATCTTTTACATGTTAAATACAATGCAACCTCGATTTCAAATCGGAAGGGAATAAGTAAATATTCGCTATATTAAGTAATTCGTTGAACTGAGGTTTGTTATGATGAGGTTACGTTGGTCTAAAATTCGTTATAAAGAGGTAAACAAAATTTTTTTGTTCACCTCACCATTATGTTCTCATCTAACTTCTACTAATAAATAAATGATTACATTTTTTTTGTTAACATTACATTTAGTATGTATTTTCTATTTAAAACAATTAGGTAGGCAGCAAAATTACAATTTGCTTACTATGAAATTCTAAATAAGTAGATAATAAAATATATATATATATAACTTAACAGCTCATTGCGCAAACTTTTGTAAAATAATATCTATTAATAAAAATATACGATGATTTTAACTGCTCTGCTATCTGTAGGTACATTTTTGTGTAATTCACTAATAATACATAAAGTAATATTGTATAATAAACGTCTTTTAAACAATACCTACTTTAAAATGTTTTGACTTCATTCACATTCAATAATTTGCAATGAATTTAGATGAACTTACACAAATTTTAATAATAATAATTTGTTTACTTCTGAATTTAAAAGATTTTTGTTAGTAGTACATTACTATGTTAGTATTTATATTCCTTAGTATTGAGGTTTTTATAGGTTTTAAAACATAAAAAATATAAAGTTCAAATTATATTGGTTACCGCTTTGAGAAATTGTAATAACTATTTAAATGTGACACTCATAAAGATCAGCACTAGAACAGTAAAGTACATACGATTTCCTTTTTAGAATTTCATCTCAGGTATCTGCGACATCGTGGCGCCCACTGCCAAATTAAGGAATCAAAGGCGGTGAGCATAGTGAGTATACATGATCAATTAATTATCGACTTTATTTATCTAGTACATATGATTGAAATACCAATCTATCATTGACAATATATTAAAATCTAGCTTTGCAATATTTAATATGATCGCTACCTTAATTTATAGTAGTATAAAAAGCGATCACTGAGGAGCGTATCCAGAAATTTTGTGATTTTGCGGTGTGCATTGTCAGTGTAACGTGAATTACGTTTTGTGTTGAGTGACAAGATTGGTGACAATAAGTAGGGTCAATCAGGGTAATTGTAAACTGGGGTGATTGGAAACAACTCCCATTAAACTTTTAATAATGTATTTAGGTTGACGGTCATGAAACAGAACGTTATTTTAATCTGTTGTCCATCACTACAAAGAGCAATTTATTTATTTTTCAGAAAATTAATCTCAATTTCAGTGTTACGAAAAGTTGTCTGCAGAAAAATTGTTTTCAAGTTTTTGCACAAAGTTGATAGTAAAATATTTTGTAAGAAAAGTTGATAGATAAGTTGTTGATTGTTTTTTCGCTTTGATTTAATGTAATTATCTTTGCATTTTTCAAGCTTTCCATCAATAACATCAATATAACAAGCGGCAAAGTAGTGTTTACATTTTCCCATACGATGTACTGGGTGGAGGTAATTGTAAACAGGTTAGGGGGTGATTGTAAACAGTGGGGTAATTGTAAACTCTTATCATTTCTGCTACTAACATAGTGATGGGTAAATGTAAACATTTCTTTTCAAGTACTTTTTCAAAATGCCACGCGTTTACATCCAAAAAAGAGACAAAATATAGGTATCTTAACGGACTTAAAAAATGCTGTTAGGATGTAAAGGAAAACAAGAAGATTTTTGCCATATTGCCAGCTCGCGTGGAAGAACACATAGCTGCTTGCCTTAAAACTCGGGCACAAATGGGCCTTCCGGCCTTCCCGTTATAAAAGAAGAACTAAAAAACCTCTTTAAGGAGTATTTTGACACTATACCAGCTACTATGATTGTGAAAAACGTAAATTTGCTTAATTGAATGAAAAAGAAACCGAGTTTATATTGATGGATGATGAAGACTATGTTTGTTTTGATTACTACGGCATTATGTACCATAACCATCTCATGGTTGCAGTTAATTTAAAAACAAATAATAGACAGCGCTCCTACATAAATATTTTGTTTTCTTTTACCCCCTTTAAAAATGTATGGGTTTCCATAATTCGTTTACAATTACCCGTAAAACAATTAAATGTTTCCAATCACCCCGTAATTTAGTCAATGCAAAATATCGAATCTATATGATTTGTTTACATTTACCCCTGTATATTGGTAGACGCTCAGAACAAAATCTTTTGCATATAAGAGACTCAAAACAGTGAAACGAGTTAGCGGAATTATAATGCTTATCACGTAGGCTTACCTTTGATGTTCACATTTACCCCAAAATATCATTTTTTGTTATAAAGTCAGGGTAAAATGTAAACACTTAATTTTCAAAGCCGCTAATGACGCAGTTCAAATGGTTGATGTTGCAGCTCTTAGATAAATTACTATACAATCAAAGTAATTAACTCTTCTTTTCTAACTACCAATATTTTTTTTTACAAAGCCAAAAGTTTATTAGTTCAAAAGGTATTTTTCAAAAACGTTTACAATTACCCTGATTGACCCTATGTATGTACCTATTTAATTTTTTTAAGTCATAATATCTAGTCTTGAATTTTACAGAGTTTTCAATAGGCAAAACGTACTATGTGCAATGAACGAATACATACTTTATTCTAAAGAATCATTATATCATTTTAGGGCATCTCAAAATCCTTTTGACTCTGACAACGAGCTTACTTTACAAGCAAGCACGAGTGGTGAAAAGCCTCAAAAATCCAGGAAAAAGAAAACCAGCAGCAACAAACTAAAAAATAGCAAGAAAACTGCGCCTGCTTGTGATTTATCCGAAGACTCTGAACCCGAGGCAGTATTAGCTACTGTTCGAAAACAATCCTCAATATTTTCAGATTCTGAGGTAAGCATATTAATAATCATCTAATTAATACTTTTTTTACAGTTTCACATTCAAGATTCTTGTTGAACAGTGTGTTCTAGGTACTATTATATATTATGTGGTTCTGGTAACAATCGTTTAATTTTTTTTTCCTGATGTTTCATTCATCATGTTAAAACGTGTTTAAATGGAATATGTATCTTACTCGAACATGTAGTACCTGCTATTTGTTTACATCTACCTCATTTGTACCGTTTTGTAAAGCAGTAAACACTTAGCGAATTTTTTTTTTTGCTATGTTGTTTAATTAATTTTATTATATTTTCAGAACGATGGAGCAGGGCCTGTTAGAGCTGCTGCTCTAAGAAGTTATCTGGCACAGCGTGTGGGTTCCGGGTACACCCTGCAGCGTGATCCAACTCGCAGCGGCCAGTTTTATATTGAGCTGAGGGTCTACAGCAGTAAAGAAGCAGAGACGCTTGCAGCTAATCGTTGGAAGCGAGCGCTTTTCACACTTCGATCATCACATGACGACAGCGGTCCGGTATGGAAAGCTCTTACTGAATTAGTTAAAGCTGCTAAGCAAGAGTATGCAAATATAAAGCCTATATTATATCCGTAAAATGTTTTCTAAATTGCACTATATTATATTATTATTTTTGTTTACTCTTGCTTTGATTAGTTAATCCATGTATTCAATATTAAGTCTTGATATATTGTAATCATCAACCTTTTTTAAATAACTATAACATGTTATTCTATATTTTGTAGGAACGATTATCTTATTTTTTATTATAGGTATGTGTTTGTAGCACTTAATATCTGCTTCAGATTGGAATTTAGTATTGACCCTTTTTTCGGTATGATATTACAATATAATGCATTGTGTTACTTCATAGGTCTATGTCAAACATTTATTAAACTCTGAATCTTTGATATATTTCAATATCATCTAAACTATCTAAACCTAAACTAAAACCATCTAAAGATTTTGAAAACTAGAATGTTAAATATTCATCATAATAATTTACTTTTACACTGATTACCTTTCTTACAGATCTAAACCAAAAATTTATAAAAACTCTGATATTCCAATATTGCTCAAAATTTATGAAACTCTGAAATCCAAATATCGAGAAATCCAAAAAACTCTGATATTCCAATATTGCCAAGAATTTATGAAACTCTGAAATCTAGAAATATTATAAATTTATAAAAACTCTGATATTCCAATATTGCTCAAAATTTATGAAACTCTGAAATCCAAATATCGAGAAATCTAGAATGTTAAATATTCATCATAATAATTTACTTTTACACTGATTACCTTTCTTACAGATCTAAACCAAAAATTTATAAAAACTCTGATATTCCAATATTGTTCAAAATTTATGAAACTCTGGAATCCAAATATCGAGAAAACCAAAAAACTCTGATATTCCAATATTGCCAAGAATTTATGAAACTCTGAAATCTAGAAATATTAAATATTCATCATAATAATTTACTTTTACATTGATTACCTTTCTTACAGATCTAAACCAAAAATTTATAAAAAACTCTGAAATTCCAATATTGCTCAGAATTTATGAAACTCTGAAATTCAAATATCGAGAAATCTAGAATATTAAATATTTATCATAATAATTTACTTTTACACTGATTACCTTTCTTACAGCTCTAAACCAAAAATTTATAAAAACTCTGATATTCCAATATTGCTCAGAATTTATGAAACTCTGAAATTCAAATATCGAGAAATCTAGAATATTAAATATTTATCATAATAATTTACTTTTACACTGATCACCTTTCTTACAGATTTAAACCAAAAACTCTGATATTCCAATATTGCTAAAAAATTATGAAACTCTGCTATTCAAATATCTAGAAATATTAAATATTAATTTACTTAAGATTACCTTTCTTACAGATCTTAAACCAAAAAACTCTGATATTCCAATATTGCTAAGAAATAAGAAGAATTTATGAAACTCTGAAATCTAGAAATATTAAATATTCAACATAATAATTTACATAATCCAGTATTGCTCAGAATTCATGAAACTCTAAAATTCAAATATCTATACATTATTTATTATTATGAATTAAAAAAATAAAAGCTCAAAGTAGTATAAAATTCTACTTATTGAGGTTGATAATATTGATCTAATCTTGCTCTATTCTTTATAAAAATGAAATTCTGTCATAGTTGTCAGTTACATGTCTCAAAGTCAAATTATTCATCACATAAGAAAAGTAACAAACATAAAACAAATTGTCTACTTCGCACTGAATACGAAAATGTTCAGCTGATAGCCAGTGCTTTCAAGGACAGAATAGCTAGCTATAAAATAAATCCTCAAACCACTGAAATAATAACACCTGAATTATTTTTATCTAATGTATTCAACACCATTTTTAATTTATTACAACCATTATTACAAAAACATAAATCACTAAAGATAAACTTTGAACTTTTTGTGCTATATTTACTTCCTAAAAATGAAGAACTATCTCTAAAGTCTTTTAATACTAAATATTCCATAGTGAATCAAAGTACAGATATCATATCTTTATACAAAGATTGCACACAACGATTAATATGTAAGTGCTTAGAGTTTGAATTATCAGAATCTGGTTGGACTATAGAGAAAATAAGTCATTTAGAAATGAATATTGCAAAATATAATCCTTTGAGAGCAGGAAGTTACATAGCTTTACCTTCGAGAATTAACAAAATCAAAGCATGTCTCAATATTCAGAATATGGATAATCATTGTTTTCTTTGGTGTGTCATTGCTCATATGTATCCAGCTAAAAATAATCCTAATAGAGTTTCATCTTATCCGCATTATTCTAAGATATTAAATACTAACGGAATGTCTTTTCCCCCAACATTTGAAGATATAAAATGGTTTGAAAAACATAATTTTAATATAAGCGTGAATGTTTATGGTTTGGAAAAAAACAAAACTATAACGGGCCCATTATACAAAACTAAACAGCGAAAGTTAAATCATGTAAACTTATTATTTATTAACAAGAATGGTAAGAATCATTTCTGCTTAATTAAAAACCTTGAAAAAATTGTTCGCAGTCAACTTACAAACCATAAATCTAAGATTCATCTATGTGAAGAATGTTTTTTATATTTTGAAACATCGGATAAACTAAATAATCATAATTGTGGTAGATTGCAAACCGTTCTTCCTGAAGAAAATAGTAAACTTAAATTTTCAAATTATCAGAAAACTCAAAGAGTTCCAATCGTCATTTACGGAGATTTTGAAAGCTTATTACGTGAATATTCAGATAAAAGTAAAAGCCAATACACTGAAAACATTCAAGTTCATGAAGCCACTTGTTTTGCTTATTACATATGCTGTGAGTCTAACCCTGAATTAAATAATTTAATATCATATCGTGGTCCAAATTGTTCAAAAAAATTCGTTGAGTCAATTATCAGCGACTCGCAAAGATTGTATCAGATTTTGTCAATGCATAGAAAAATGTTATCATTGACGAGTGAAGAATACCATTCCTTTAAAACTGCCGTAAAATGTCATATCTGTAAAATAAAATTTACATCTGATGATCATGTTGTTCGTGATCATGATCATTTCACTGGTAAATATCGAGGACCGGCTCATAATAAATGTAATCTAAATTCTAAAACATGTAATTTTATTCCAGTTATATTTCATAACCTTTCTGGATATGATAGTCATTTATTTATCAATGAAATTTCTTCAGTATGTGGTTACATAAATTTAATTCCAAAAAACAAAGAAAAATATATTTCTTTCAGCAAGTTTGTGCCACTTGATTCTAAAAACACAGTTCAACTAAAATTTATTGACTCTTTTAATTTTTTAAGTTCTAGTTTGGATAATTTAGCGAAAACTCTAAATGTTGTAGATTTTCGGCATTTAAAATCATTTTTCATTGATGAAGATTTACTGAGATTGTGTCTAAAAAAGGGTATTTATTGCTACGAATATATAAACTCTTGGGAAAAATATGAAGAAACACGATTACCCGATCGAAATAAATTCTATAGTAGACTCACATCCGAAACTGTATCAGAAGAAGATTATAATCATGCATTAACTGTATGGAATAAATTTCGCATAAATAATATAGGAGAATACACTGATTTATACCTAAAATGTGACGTGCTATTATTATGTGATATTTATGAAAAATTTAGATCTATGAGTTTAAAGCACTATGGGCTAGATCCCTGTCATTATGTTTCATCACCATCATTAAGTTGGGATGCTATGTTATTAGTTACTAAAGTGGAATTGGACTTATTATCTGATATAGAAATGTATGAAATGCTAGAAAATGGCATCAGAGGAGGGTTGGCCCAGTGCTCGTTAAGATATGCAAAAGCTAATAACAAATACCTGCCAAATTATAATGAAGAAGAACCTAATACTTTCCTAGCTTACTTAGATTGTGTTAATTTATATGGTTATGCTATGATGCAAAGATTACCAGTCGGAAATTTTAGATTCCTTACGGATAGTGAAATTATCAAATTCAATATTAACTCTATTTCATCTGATAGTGATGAAGGTTATATACTTGAAGTAGATATTCATTATCCTTTTGCAGTACACGACGAACATTCTGATCTACCATTTGCAGCAGAAAAAATAATTCCTCCTATGCCATGCTCCAGTAAAACAAGTAAATTAATAGCTAATCTTTATGATAAATATAAATATGTTATACATTATATTCATTTGCAAGAGTGCATAAAACATGGTATTATAGTGTTGAAAATTCATAGAATACTTTCATTTACACAAAAAAAGGTCTTAGAACCATATATAACTTTAAATACTCGACTCAGACAGAAAGCTACTTCAGATTTTGAAAAGGATTTTTTTAAAAAGCAGAATAATTCAATATTTGGGAAAACTATTGAAAATAAAAGAAAACAAGTTGATGTCAAGTTAGTTAACGTATGGAAAGATGACATCAATAAAACTAACAAAGTTAATGGTGCTGAAAAGTACATAGGCGCTCCTAATTTCAAAAACCTTGCTATAATTTCTGAAAATCTTGTTGCTATTCAATTACAACCAGCAAAAGTAGTTTTAGACCGACCAATATATATGGGCTTTACGATACTGGAACTAGCAAAGAGTCATCTATATAATTTTCATTATTCCGTAATGAAAAAAATATACCAAAATAACATTCAACTATGTTATACCGATACCGACAGTCTCTTATATTTAATACACATATTTATGGAATACCACATTGCAATAAACAGATACCTGGTTTCTTTAAGGATGAAATGGGTGGAGACGTCATATCAGAGTTTATTGGTTTGAGAGCTAAGCTGTATTGTATTAATACGCTGAGCGATATAGTTAAGAAAGCCAAAGGTGTAAAAAAATCTGTCTCAAAAAAAATTACCATAAACAAATATAAGAATGCATTAAATTGTAATATTAATTTTAGATACCCCATGTTTGTTATAAGATCTAAAAATCATAAACTCTACACACAAAGAATCAATAAAGTGGTGCTTGATGGAAAAGATGATAAACGTCAAATAAATAAAAAAAATGCTTTTACTTTACCATGGGGTCATTATAGTTCTCTATTCTAATGTGAAGCAAAGATTTATTACTATTTTCCTTAACAGGATAATTATGTTTGTAATAAAATTAGCTAACATTAAGTTTGTATTAAAAAAAAAATAGATACATAAGTACATACTTACTGTCACCAATCTTGTCACTCAACACATTACTATTTTCCTTAACAGGATAATTATATTTGTAATAAAATTAGCTATTACATTAAGTTTGTATTTTTTATTAAGGTAACATTAAGTTTGTATTTTTTTATTTTAAAAATAAAATAAATATCTTGTATTCAACTGTTTTGTGTTTCATTTGTGTTGTTACAAATAAATAGCGACACCTACTTCGTGCTTTGAGAACTCAGCAAGTCCTACATCATGCAGCAGCAAAAGGTCTAGCGCACACCGCTGGAGGCACTGCGAGGGCACTTTAAGATAACAATTTAATATAAACCTTATCTACCTTGATATCGGTCGCGCGCATTCTCTTGTGGTAGCTTGAGTGCGCTCGGCGAACCGTGGCCAGATTTATTCTTACATTGACCGTATGTCAAAGTAGTTAAGGTTTATATTAAGAGCCAGTTCACAAAATTCGAACGCTCGAGTTTAGGTAAAAGACGGGAGCAATGTTCATGTGTGCGTAGCTATTCACACATACACAACGCAACCAGTGTAGCGCTAGTGTTGAGACGGACTAAACAATCTTGAGCCAGCCGATATAATCGTAATGCACTTTGGTTACATTTCTGAAAAAGTTTTTGGAACGAAGTTCCTTATCGCGCGTTGTGAAAGGGGGCTAGACGGAAAAAAATTCTTACGAAAAGTTGTCACGACACTTTTTGCTATAGTAAGAGACAGACAGATATGTTTCTCTGTCTGTCTCTCTCTCTCTTATAGAAAGCAAGCCAGATATTTTTTCATTTCTATTTCGCATTGAACAGTGTGGTGTCGCGACGATTATTTTTGTTGAGTGTATACAGGTTTTTTGTAAATAATAAAAAAAAAAAAAATAATAATGAATCCTTAATGAAAAAATATCGAGGTTTTCGTTATCGGTGTCGTTTTCATGGTTTTCCAGGATGTATAAACCGATGATGCAGTCAAAATGTAAATCCAAGATGGCGGCAGCATAAACTATCGAAGTTTTCGTCATGGGTGTCGTTTTCATGGTTTTCGAGGGTGTTGAAACCGATGTTGCAGTCAAAATGTAAATCCAAGATGGCGGCTGCAAAAAATATCGTGGTTTTCGTCATGGGTGTCGTTTTCATGGTTTTCGAGGGCGTTGAAACCGATGGTGCAGTCAAAATGAAAATCCAAGATGGCGGCTGCATAAATTATCGAGGTTTTCGTCATGGGTGTCGTTTTCATGGTTTTCGAGGGTGTTGAAACCGATGGTGCAGTCAAAATGTAAATCCAAGATGGCGGCTGCAAAAAATATCGAGGTTTTCGTCATGGGTGTCGTTTTCATGGTTTCCGAGGGTGTTGAAACCGATGGTGCAGTCAAAATATGGATAGTATGGAAACAAGGCCTAATTGTAGAAATAAATACCTACGCTCTCAACTGCAGCCTTAGGGTTGTCACGAGCGCGGAGAATGGAACATAATTATGTGGCGCTGATGCTTGATGAACCCGGTGGCTGCGCACCTTACTATACGTTTCAACTAAGTATAAGATGACCTTGGCACCATATTGTAACTGCAATTGTGTTTAACGAAAAATACTTTGCGCAAATTACTTTTCAATACTTAACATTTATCTTATTCATGTGATTTTCGTTATTTGACATCTGGGATTTCTATTTTGATAGCAATATCGGTTTCAACACCCTCAAAAACCATGAAAACGACATTCATGATGAAAACCTCGATAATTTTGGCAGCCGCCATCTTGGATTTACATTTTGACTGCACCATCGGTTTCAACACCCTCGAAAACCATGAAAACGACACCCATGACGAAAACCTCGATAATTTATGCAGCCGCCATCTTGGATTTGCATTTTGACTGCAACATCGGTTTCAACACCCTCGAAAACCATGAAAACGACACCCATGACGAAAACTTCGATAATTTATGCAGCCGCCATCTTGGATATACATTTTGACTGCACCATCGGTTTCAACACCCTCGAAAGCCATGAAAACGACACCCATGACGAAAACTTCGATAATTTATGCAGCCGCCATCTTGGATATACATTTTGACTGCACCATCGGTTTCAACACCCTCGAAAACTATGAAAACGACACCCATGACGAAAACCTCGATAATTTATGCAGCCGCCATCTTGGATTTACATTTTGACTGCACCATCGGTTTCAACACCCTCGAAAACTATGAAAACGACACCCATGACGAAAACCTCGATAATTTATGCAGCCGCCATCTTGGATTTACATTTTGACTGCAACATCGGTTTCAACACCCTCGAAAACCATGAAAACGACACCCATGACGAAAACCTCGATATTTTTTGCAGCCGCCATCTTGGATTTACATTTTGACAGCACTATCGGATTCAAAACCCTCGAAGACGAAAACTATAAAAAGACGCCTATTGTGAGAAATTGTAGCAGAAACCATGTTGGTTTTTTTTACAAATTATTTATTTACGAATTTATTAAACGGTCACGCGGATATAGAATTTGATATTGATAAAAATCATTCTTACCTTCAAAATAAGCAGGGAGTTTAAAAAACAAAATCTCCGGTTATGATGAAGCCGAGTTCAAACAGCCATATAAGTAACATAAATAAACGCAACTCGTCTTTACGCGGCACTCAGAACTGACAGCACTGCGATGTCCGCTTAGAAGCCTCGTAGATGCGCGTGTTTGTGTGAGTGCACCGTTTCGAACGTTAGTACGTAATTTCCGGACCATTTATAATTATTTTTACTGTGCTACGGGGCAGACAAGAGCCACTCAAAGCGTGGGAGCGTATCTTTGCAAGTTACAACCACGATCTATACACGTCATGTAAATATATCCCAGGCCCCTCTCTCAGCCCCGTAGGGTTATTTTCTTTTTTTTTAAAGAAAATTAACAACGTGGGTTTTTCATATTTCTGACAGCAAACCCTTTCATTTGATACCCATATCATGGGGGTGCATTTCAAACAGCTAATCCGCCATCTTGGATGTCCGCCATGTTGGATTTAAGACACGTGACTATTTTTTTCGTATTCCTGACAGCAAACCCTTTCATTTAATACCCATATCATGGGGGTACCTTTCAAATAGCCAATCCGCCATCTTGGATGTCCGCCATGTTGGATTTAAGACACGTGACTATTTTTTTCATATTACTGACAGCAACCCTTTCATTTGATACCCATATCATGGAGATGCATTTCAAATAGCCAATCCGCCATCTTGGATGTCCGCCATGCTGGATTTCAGGTACGTGACTATTTTTATCATATTCCTGACAGCAAACCCTTTCATTTGATACCCATATCATGGGGATGCTTTTCAAATAGGCAATCCGCCATCTTGGATGTCCGCCATGTTGGATTTAAGACACGTGACTATTTTTTTCATATTCCTGACAGCAAACCCTTTCATTTGATACCCATATCATGGGGGTGGATTTCAAACAGCCCGACCGCGATCTTGGGAAGGCCGCCATATTGGATTTCTCACCACTCTTGCGCCCCATTGCAAAAACTAATAAAACGAAAACGGATGGCTAATTAATGCACAAATTCTACAAACTACTATTATAATTCGCGGTGTAAGAACCAGATGAACGTATCTACAAAAAAATCAAAAACAGTTTTTTTTCATAAAAAGGTTCATAATATGGTCCTTTATGAATTGCCAAAACGACGTATCAGTAAAGTCAATATTTATCAAATTCCAAAAAAACTAAATAACTTAAGAATCATTTTCAATGGAACCAGAGAAACGTATTACGAATACCGTTTAAATAGTTCTAATTATCATCCTACCGCTTTAGAGCTATAGGAACGTATTTCTAAAAACAATATTTTTATTCCTAGGATATTAGTTTGTGTGGCAATATTATACAAACCATAAGAACGTAAAAGCTTATACGTTGTTCTGGTCGTTACAAAATTTATTTCGATGCTTAGTTTAGAGAGCCAGTGTAACGTTTGTGTATTTACGTTTTAGTGGCACAGACATTTTGTGAGATAAATAATACAAGTCAATGGCCAAAGCGATGTATTGGCGATTTACGTTTTTGTGGCAGTACTATTTTGTTTGATTAGTATTATAGTCCATTAACAAAATATAAACTTACGTTAGTTTGGCACCTAAAAGTTGATGAAAAGTCTCAACGAGCCCCCTGATTTGAAGTTAGGAGAATACTTTTTTTTGCTTTTACTTCAAAAATGCATATTATGTCAATCCCTTACCCATTTCTAATGAAAAGTATGACGATTTACAAGACTTATGATGAATACAAGGCATGATTTTTATAAAGGGTTTTCAGTTGGAACTCCAACAACAGACGACGAAGATAGTTAATATTTTTTTCTAAACGCTGATATGCTGATTACAAGTTTTATTATTTCAATTGTCCTATTTCAACGCTGTCGTAATCAATTACATTCCCCCACAAATTATGAATTGGTCAACTTAAAATCTAGACGACTTTTCCTGGAAACTATGTTCCTCTATGACTTGTGCAATGGCAGATATGACTGCTTAGACCTAACTAGTAAACTAAGCTACGTTGTTCCGAAGACGGTCATAAGACGAGAGGTGCACCCTCGACCACTTTTTGCTGTTTTCTCTTGCCGCACTAACGCTGGAGTCCGGGCACCTCTTCGTCGGATAGCTAACAACTTCAACACTGATTTTGCAACACTGGACTTGTTCTCAACATCGGCTAGTAAGTTTAGAAGAACACACTCCAAGAAGAACAACTCCTTGAACCACATAATTAACCCACCTAAGTTGTAGCACGACATATACCTACTAGAAGTGTTAATGACCACTATTTATTAGCTATTACCACTATTTACCACTATTTGTTACCTAGCTATTAAGTATGTTTTCCTTTTCTCTTTTTTGTGTTCTTTCTTTTCCTTTTTTACCATCCTTTTTTTGTTATGGTCATGTTTTTGCAGTTCCAAAATAATATTTCTTTGTTAAAATGTGGATAACGTTGGGAGTTACACAAATACTTATCACTATTATTATGTAATATCTTTAAATTAAGAAATTTGTGTATGTGTTTGTTTTCCCGAAATAAATAAATAAATAATAAAATTTCAGGAGTAAATTTTTTACCTATTTTATTACTAATTTTATCACTTTATCATTAAAACTTAACTTCACAAATGACGTATTTAAGTTTGATAACAACAGAAGTTTGAAAATAATTAAGGGCCACACTAACGTATGTCAACCGAATTTTAAAAATATATATATTGCGTCTATGTAAGCATATATAAATAAATAATTTCTAATTTTTTCAAAGCTCTAAGAGTATGGCAATACATAGAAAATAAAGTTTTTTTCCAAACTAGTATTTTATCTGTATTAAAAAGCTTGTAAAGTTTAAAGAGCCGAATTTTCACAGTATTTTTGCTTTCCTGTAAAATTGAGAAAATGTAGATACGTTCATCTGACTCTTACACCGCGAATTATAATAATACTTTAGTTTGATAAAGTAACGAAAATCTTACCTTATGAAAAAAAATATGGAGAGAATCAAAATGTGGCAGTCGCAGTATAATATTCCGTTCACGATACGTACGCTCTATAATCAGGACGAGGAAAAAAGTGATACAGGTCCTACGTCGACGGGCGCTGGAGCCGTACTGATTGCAGCCCGGTTATGTTTCGTA
Source organism: Agrotis clavis (assembly GCA_954870645.1). Lineage (NCBI taxonomy): Eukaryota > Metazoa > Arthropoda > Insecta > Lepidoptera > Noctuidae > Agrotis > Agrotis clavis. Next base: position 2,314,091 of record OX940929.1, read on the forward strand.
ATTTATACTAGTTTAGAGTGATTTTAAAAACGATAGTATGTTTAATTACATGAAGGGATTTTAATGAAATTTAGAAATTAGTTTAGTCTGTAAACATAGTTTATATTTACATAGTTTTTTTAATGTGATTACGCTTTGTTCGAACCAAAAATGGCGATAAAACAGCGATATAAAACGTAAAAATTGACCTCAGAATTTATTTTTTTACTAATTTGTGTTATTAAAAATATAAATTCTACTACGTAGTTTTACGACAAAAACGTATGTCTGATGATTTGTGTATTTTTTTTGGTTAAAATTACGAATGTTAATGGTAGATGTAGGAGTCGCAAATCGACTCTGCGTTGATTTTTCAGTAAACTACTTGTCGGAGATTAATTACCACAAAGTTAATAAAAGAGTTTTTTGAAATATGTTACGTATACTTACAACACGAAAGACTGGTCTTTCTTTTGCAGGTATTCAAAAATGTTGGAGTATTACTTAATATGGTAAATTAGACGATCATAATTTTAGTTCTACGCGCAAATGGGTAAAAGGCCTCTTAAATTGTTGTCTTAGAGTGCTCTCCGCTGTGCTTCCAGCGGTGTGCGCTGGGCCTAACGATGTATGTTGGATCGTTGTATATATGGTAACGATGTGTGTAAACTCTGCTTGCGCGATGTAGGACTTGCTGAGTTCTCAATATGCAAATAAGGTGTTGCTACAAATAGATACCTATTTATGTCGAATATAGAAGCTGTGATAACCTAGTGTTGAGACGGTGGGACTGTTAAGTAAAAGGTCTTGAGTTCGAACGTAAGACGCTCAACGACTTTTCAAATGTTATGAGCGTTTTAGCAAGTATCACAGCTTCCGTGTTTCGGCAAGCATATGTAAAAATGCGGGTCCCATGTCTGATCTCTCTCCAGTCGTGTGGGATTGTCATCCTATCGGGCTGTGAGAGTAAGGAAACAGAGACTGCATCTATATTTGTACACATGCTTTTGCACTATAATATGACTTGTGTCTAGTGGCACTAGCCTCTATGGCCGAAATCGATCAGGAAGACATTACTTATTTATCTCGATTCAACTGAATAATGAAACAATTAACTATATCATTAAATCATTTATTTTAATTTTCGCAATAAATATACAAACATTACAAACATACCTATCACTAAACTATTATATAATAAACTATTACAAAAAGTAGATAACAAACTATTGCTGTACGCTAAACAGTAAATAAACTTAAGACTATTATTTTATTTATAAATTAAAACATGCATTAAAAAAGTATTATTTACAAGCTAAAAAAACAAATAAAAATCTTATTCTTTATCTACAACTTAATACTATTAATTATGAATCTATCTTATTAAGTATAAACTTACTAATCTATTTACTTAATTTCTTCACTATTTTACCAACTAAATATTCAGTTTCAGTCATAATGTCATCATATTCACTAGTTACTAAATATTGCACATTCACATTTGCATCGTCAGATGAGATTTCATCCAAATTGCCTCCATCCAAATCATGAATGGTAATTTTTATTATGCGTTGCACACGATCCGATTCCTTGCGCATGATAAAGGATTTAGCTTTAAAAGATTTTGATTTAATTTTCCTCTTCTTTATTGTTTGTCCCTCTGCTCTTTGATTACGATATTCCTCATGTGATGCTGCTGCCACTTCAGCATACCAGCTCTCCCTATCTTGAGCATAATTAAAAGGATGAGCTATAGGATCAATGCTATCCATCACGTTCTGAAAAAAGAAAACCTTATAAGTGAAAAGCAGCAATTAAGAAAACTATTTAATAATAATGGAAATCTTCATAAGTTACTCACTTGTAAATCTCTTCCCTCTAGCTCGTTATTTGGTAAAGAATTTAAGTTAGGATCCATAATTTCCAAAACCGGACTGTAGCACGGTGATCTCGACATGATTCTGAAATTAATAACGATAGTAATAAAATTGTGTTAATGAAATTAAAAAGTTTAAGTTAAATATTATTGGAAAATACTTACCTCAAAAAACTAAATTGTAAACCAGGGACCAGTTGACTCAAACCACAACTGCAGACTGAAGATTCTTTATGATGTTAGTTAGATACACATTGCGTAATATAAGAATAATTTCTCAAATAACATAATTGATACTTGCGTCATTTTAATAATTGATCTTAACGATACAAGTCTAAACCTGTCAAACTATGATGATGTGTTTTATGAATATCCCCATAGGAGCAGTCCTAACTGTCTGATATAAATAGCATCTCCATATAGGTAACTTCGAAACTATGAACAGGTTTTACTTTCTTGCACTCAATGTATGATATAAATATGTAGGCTATCTATTCATTGTGGTAATCGGCACAATGAAGTTGATCAAGCAGCCCATATCTCTGAAGGTTAATAATATCGATTTTAGTGAATCTTCTCGCCCAATCAGACACAGTGCTTTATTGCCTAATACGATTCGATGTATAATATGTGGTCCTTCAAATTGTGGTAAAACTAATGCCATGATTAGTTTACTGTTACATGAAAATGGTTTAAAATTCCAGAATCTTTATCTTTACTCAAAAACTAGTTTTCAGTCAAAATATCGTTTCTTAAGAGAGGTGTTGAGAAGAGTACCTCAAGTAAAATTCTTTGAGTTCAGTGATGACAAAGATGTTATATCTCCGAGTGAAGCTTTAACAAACTCTGTATTTATTTTTGATGATGTTGCGTGTGAAAATCAAATAAATATTCGCAATTATTTCTCTATGGGTAGACACAAGCAAATCGATTGCTTCTACTTATCACAAACCTATTCAAAAATTCCAAAACAATTGTTACGTGATAATGTTAATTTTTTAATAATATTTAAACAAGATGATGTGAATTTAAAGCACATTTATGAAGAACATGTTAGCACTGATTTATTATGGAATCAATTTAAAGATATTTGTAAAACAGTGTGGAAAACTCCTCATAATTTTTTAATCATTAACAAAGAGTCCCCCATAAATAATGGAAGGTACAGACAGAATTTCGATACCTTCTTTAATTTTGAATGAAGTTAACTAAACATTTATAAACGAACTTCCTAGGAATACAGTTTAGTGCGAATCTATCCTTACTTGAATTCACTTGTTATAACAATAAGATGGAGAAAAATATTAAAAAAGAATTAATGAAGTCTGTCGATTCCATAAAAAGTAAAATAAAACAAATGAAAAGTCAGGAACATGAAATCAACTTATCGCTAGATAAAATATTCAAACCTGTTTCGGAACCCCTCAATACCCTTGCGAAATCTAAAACTCTAGAAAACAATGAACATGTTGAAAATATAACATCCGGGAATTCTATGGCAATCGAGTCAACAGAAAATAGTTCAAGCTCTTCGTATAAGTGTGATGACTTTCATGATGCTATATTAAATTCTGCAAGCACTCCTAAAAATAAAGAAAAAAATTACATAGAAACTTCATTGGAAACTAAAGATATTCATAGCATTTATGATGGCGTGAATGTGCCTTTTGGAATAAGAACTGAAAACAAAACTTTAATGATGGGCACCGCGGTAGTTTCGTTTTCTAAAATCGAAAATTTAGATAATGATAGTATTGTTATGGTTAAAATTGGGGACAAAACTTATGAATTAACTCCTGGGCTAAAAGAACTTTTACTTCAAAAACAACCTGATATAAAGATTATAACAAACAAAGATAAAATTGTCTATAAAGATATTTTATATCACACTAACGCTCACAAAAGGGATTTTAATCCCATAGGGCAAATTAAAGGTGATAAAGGAATGAAATATCGTCAAATAATCAAGCCATTATTTTCTGATACTTCATCAGAAATAAAACAAATTAAGCTGGGAGGTAACTTGCCAAACCTTAAAAAATATAAAATGCATACTGACTTGGTGTATTGGGATGATCCCAATGAATTAGTGGAGAGATTAAAATTATTAGTAGCTTCAAGAGATGCAGGTAACACAAATCATGACAATGAAATTTTATCAATAATTGAGGAATTAAAAGAAGCTAACATAATTAAAGAATAAATACTGATAGCAAACTGCTTTTGATTTAGTATTACTAAACCATTCATCAAATGATATTTGCAAAATAATAAGTGTTAATATAATAAGTTATTTTGTTTTTTTTTTTTAATATATAAGAAAATGTACGGAAATTTCTAAATATGAGTAAGGCTGATGTAGTAAATGAAATTCATAAAAATGCAAGGGTGAACTTTCTGCGAAGAACTGTAATTATGAAAGATATTGACGATCTATGGCAGGCTGATCTAATTGATATGCAATCAATATCTAAAGAAAATAAAAACTCTAGATTCATTCTTACAGTTATTGACACATTTTCGAAATATGCTTGGGCATTCCCTCTGAAAACTAAGAATAAACATGCTGTATATAACACTTTCAAAAGGTTGTTGGATGAGGGTCGTAGACCTAAAAATCTACAAACTGATAACGGCACAGAATTTTATAATAATGAATTCCAGAAACTTATGAAATCTTATAATATTAATCATTACTCAACCTTTTCCACAAAAAAAGCTTCAATAGTCGAGAGATTCATCAGAACATTGAAATCAAAATTGTATAAAGAATTTAGTTTAAAAGGTAACTACAATTGGATAGATAACACACTTAAAAATGTTGTTTATAAATACAATCACACCCATCATCGAACAATTGATGAAATTCCTGCAAAAGTCAGTAATTTTAATAAAAAATGCATACTAGAAAAGTATGAAAAAATGGTGAAAAATGACACTATAAAAAGCAAGTTTAAAGTGGGCGATTATGTACGTATCAGTAAGTACAAAGGAACATTTGAAAAAGGATATACACCTAATTGGTCAACAGAAATATTTAAAATTCGTAAAATACAACACACAACTCCTATCACTTACTTAATTGAAGATACAATCAGAGGTCAGCCTATTTTAGGAGCATTTTATGCGCAAGAGCTTCAAAAAACGATACATCCTGATATATATTTAGTTGAGAAAGTTATTAAAAGGAAAGGTAATAGGGTTTTCGTAAAATGGTTAGGGCTGCCTTCTACTGAAAACAGCTGGATTGATAAGTCGAATATTGTATGAGAATTATTAAAATTAGTCGCCCCCCGTTAAGGGTCGAAGTGATTGTTTTGTATTTTCATGTCTATTTAAGGAATATTTAATCCCCCCGATTGATCAGTCTTATTATGTGTATTGGAGAAAGTAGTCTTCTCAACTGGCTTATAAATAACTTACCATTTGAATTACACTTACCAGGATACAATTATTGTGGGCCTGGTACAAAATTAATTAAGCGACTCAAACGTGGAGATAAAGGTGTAAATAAATTAGACGAATATTGTAAAGACCACGACATTGCATATCACAAGTCGTCAAATTTAAAGGACCGACACAAAGCAGATTTAATTTTGTTTAAAATGGCGAGAAAACGTGCTTTTGCTCCTGATTCGCATACAGGAGAAAAAATTGCAGCCCTTTTAGTAAGACAAGTAATGCTATGTTAACGAAAATTAAAACAGGTTCTGGTCTAAAAACACGTAATCAAAAGTCTTCGAGAAAAATTGTGTCTGGAAAAGGAATTAAAAAGAAATTGAAAAATGTTATTACTGTTGCTAAAAAACGTATGAAAAAATTAAAACCAAAATGCAAGAAAGTGGCAATAGAATTAGCAATGGCTGCTGCCAGAGAATTAGCTGATAATTCATCCATTAAACTTCCTCGTGTTATTCCTATACCAAAAACTGGTGGAGTATTACCTTTGATTCCTATTTTCGCGGGATTATCTGCTGCAGGAGCTTTAGCAGGCGGTGCAGCTGGTATTGCAAAGACCATAAATGAGTTCAAGATGGCTAAAAAACTATATGAGGAATCGAAAAGACATAATGAAAAAATGGAAGCTCTTTGCATCGGAAAAGGGCTACATCTTAAACCACATAAAAATGGACTTGGAATTTTTGTATCAAAAGCAAAAAACTAAAATATAGGCTACCCAACCGCGCCTTAACTAACTTGGACATTTTGAAGTATGGAAGTAATATTCCCTATTTTAGAGGTGTTTTTATGAGGGATCAACTCCCTGATTACCCCCTTAAAAAAGAATGCGGAGTATTTAATTTAGACAGTTCTAAAAACCCTGGTTCTCATTGGGTAGCCTATGCGAAAGACAATGATTATATAGAATATTTTGACAGTTACGGAAACCTTAAGCCTCCAAAGGAGCTAATAAAATACTTGGGGTCTAAAGTCCGGTACAATTATGAAAACATACAAGGTGATCATCCTTTCAATTGCGGACATCTTTGTTTAAAATTTTTAATGAATTTTTGGAATAGAGACAAAATAAAATAACATGATTTCATAAAAGTGTTCAGTATGCAAAAATGTCTATAGCAGTGACGATCTCTGGGAATAAATCGGAATTAGAATCGTATTTCCAGCCACCATTGAGTTTATCTGGAAAATATGAATGCGGTTTGTTATATTATTCAGTGTTAAATTCAGTATCAGATACGAATTTTAATAATAATAATAATAATACACCTCGTGTAGTCAGAATTGAATGTGATTTAATATACGGTTCCTACACTAACGGATTGCCAACCCATATTATTCATGAATTTGTATCTAATACTGCTTCAGGTCCTCACTACATAGAAACACCACAAACTGTTATTTACTTTCCGGTGAACAAAAATATTATTTCATCTATATCTATTAAAATTGTTGATCAGTTTGGTTATTGCATTAATTCTATAGAACATATTGAACTACGCCTTCATTTAAGAAAAACAATATGATATTATATAATATAAATCCTACAAATAAAATAAAACGCCTTACTTCTTCTACAACCACTAAAGTGCACAGACGTAAGAAAAAAGTGAAAAAGTTGACTAAAGCAAATATAGATTTCCTTAAAGCTTTAGGTTTTAAAACATGAATATACTACAGATTAACGACTTACCGCACTTTGATAATTCCATTGAAAGTTATGAAGTGCATTCTTACAATCCCTACAATAACTGCTTCAGAGAAAACGATGAAATCAGAATTCCCATACACCAGCAAGACATATATGTGCTACCATCAGCCAGTTCGATTTACATCGAAGGTCAAGCAAAGCTCCTCGGCAAAGATGGAAAACCGCTAGAAAAGCCGGTTTCGTTTACTAATAACGCTATTATGTTCTTGTTTCAAGACATCAGGTACGAAATAAATGGTATTGAAATAGATCGTATCAAAAATTCGGGTATAACATCCACAATAAAATCATTTATTTCATTGAATGAAGCAGAAAACAAAGCGGCTGCATTATGGGGTTGGAACTTAACTGGATTTAAAAATGATGGTCATTTTAGTGCTATAATACCATTAAATAAGATTTTAGGATTTGCGGAAGATTACAATAAAATTATCATAAATTGTAAGCATGAACTCATATTGAACAGAAGTAACTCTAATCTAAACAGTGTTATACTTACTGATGATATTGCCCATTTCCAAATCAATATAGAAAGGATACAATGGAGGGTACCTCATATAAAAGTATCAGATCGAGAACGATTGACACTTTTAAAACATTTAGAAAGAGATAAACCTATCCAAATGGCATTTAGAAATTGGGATTTGTATGAGTACCCTCTACTGCCCAAAACCACAAAGCATTCGTGGTCAGTTAAAACTGCATCACAATTAGAAAAGCCTAGATATGTCATTTTTTGTTTACAAATTAATAGAAAAAGTAATAAATTGAAAGATAGTTCACTGTTCGATCACTGTGAAGTGACGAACGTAACTCTTTTTTTAAATTCACAATATTATCCATATGAACATTTAGGCTTAAAATTTTCTGACGACAAATACAGTATATTATATGAAATGTATGCGAAATTTCGCCAATCGTATTACAACCGTCCGATAGACCCCTTGCTCAGTGTAAAGGACTTTAAAGAGAAAGCTCCTCTGTTTATCATAGATTGTTCAAGACAAAATGATAGTATAAAGACAGGTCCTGTAGACGTTAGATTGGAAATTGAATGTTCAGCATCGATACCTGATAATACTGCAGCATATTGTTTAATTATAAACGATCGACTTGTGGAATACAAACCTCTGAGCAACATAGTACGTCGATTATCATGATTGCCATTGTAGACATCCAAGGCTTTAAAACGGAAGCAAATGAATTTGTGCTAAAAGAAATTGCTATATTGTGTAATGGCAAATTACAAGTGTTTTTAATCAAGCAACCATTTCCGTTTTACGATTTGACAAAACAAGAAAGACGGCAAGTTGCATGGATTGAACGTAACAGGAAAATATATTGGGGCGAAGGATTTATACCTTATTCAAATCATCAGTATTTATTTGTAGATATTTTAAAAGATAAATGTATTTATATTAAAGGTCTTGAAAAAGTGTTATGGTTAAAAAATATTTTAAATAATTCTAATAATGTGATTAATTTAGAAGATAAAGGTTGTCCTAATTTGCTAAGTCTGTATGATCGATATAAATATTCTGAAGATTTGTATAGTTGTATTTATCATAACTCAATATGTGCTTTAAAAAATGTTTTGTGTTTAAAAAAATGGTGCTCTGATAATAAACTTTTTTAATAATTTTTTTTTCGTTTTTATTCATTATATCCTTCCTTGTAACTACTGTTTTAAAAATATCTATAAATTGATTGTATCAGCTATGAAAGCTCATTACACACTCATAATTGTAATAACAAACAAATACATTAGGAAAGTATAAATAAATAATATATTCAAGTCTCTGCTATGAGTACTAAGGAGAAAAATGACAAGATGGGGTTAAAAAATTTAGATGATGATATAAAAAGAGGATGGGACGAATGTGGTTTGGGATCATTATCGTTGAAACAGAGAGATAGACCTCAGTATCCAGATTTTAGTTCCATATCAAGACGATTGATCAGTTTCTCAGACTGGCCTCGACAACTGCGTCAGAAACCTGAGGATTTGGCTGAAGCTGGTTTCTTTTATAGCGGTCGGGGTGATAGGACTATATGTTTTTATTGTGGTGGAGGTTTAAAAGACTGGGAAGATGAGGATGAACCAAGGCAACAGCATGTTAGGTGGTTTAGTCAATGTGCTTACCTAAAATCCTAAACGCTTCTAATGAGAGAGTAGAATCCTGCATTAGTAGGGTATAATTGAGGCATTATGCATTGTGCAGTTCGAGCACTGTATTAATAATTCTCGTTTATCAAATTGGGCTTCTGTAGTATCGTTATTCATTGCTCGATAAAAACAATTGGGGATTCTGGGATCATGCAGTTCGAGCGAAGCGAGAACAAATGATTCCAGAATCCCCAATTATACCCTACTGACATGTCCGTTTGTACGTAGGGACCGTCGGTTTGTATTTTTTTTATGTTTGTTCGGGCATAACTCCGTCGTTTAACAACCGATTTGAAAAATTCTTAATGGTATACTTCTGGAATGGTCCCATTAAAATTCGAAATCGGACTAGCACTTTTTGAAAAATCAACAAAAGCCTAAAAAGTTTTCAACTTTGTCGACACCGATTACTCCGAGGTTTCTGGTCCGACTTCGATGATTCTTTTTTTGTTCGATACAGTATTATCTGCCATTCGGTCCTATAAAATTTTCATTTAGTTTGGTGCAGTAGTTTTTATTTTTAGATCATTGTGTTCATACGTAAGTACATGGGCGTTGTTATTACCGGTGCTACGAATTACAAAATTTTAGTGCACATGTAAGAAAATTATGTATTTGACAACAATTTGGGTTGAATAGTGAAACTAAAAAGGATAAAATAAAAATCAAAATCTTTCGAAAGTCGGTGACAAAAAGTCAATGAAATAAAAAATAAAGTTACCGACTTTCGAAAGAAAAGTTTTTTTGTAGGTTGTTTTGAACTTTTTTGAGGTTGTTTTGAAGTCGGTTACATTATTTTTTGAAAAAGTTTTTTTGAACAAGCATTAGGTATCAAAACATGAAAGATAATTAATTAATTAGACATTGTGAGCCAGAGCAGAGGTGGCCCATTTGATTGCTCGACCCGCAAATACGAGTTACAACGTTTATTTGAAATGTTTTGAAAAACATTTAGTTTTACTTCCGCGATAAAAATCCAGACTTTGATGCAGGATGCAGTCCCACCATTCCGCTCTCATGCATATTATTATCACATGCCAGAAAGGATTCATGTACTATATGCACACATGCAAGAAAAGCCGTTTGATACCCGTGGGTATTTTGTTATTACATACGAGGCATAATAAAAAAAAAACCCAGTCAAGCCGGAGGCGAGGGTGTTCTGGAAGCGAGAAACTTTCTCCCCTCAGAATGTACAGTCGACAAAGTTGAATTATGACCCACCATAAGCTTATTTTCTTGCAGACATTCAAATACAATTGGGTTCACATTCGGGTAAATAATCATATCCATGGTTACGATTTTGATCTTTATTATTTTGACGCATTCAAACGACTTATTGTCAAAATGGATCAGATTCAACTTTGTCGATTGTACTATTTCTTAAAAGGATTTTGTCTTGAAATGAGATTACAGGCAGTGTGATGTACTTTTTAACTTAACGCATCTAAGATGTAAGCTTGACTGCTATGTGTATCGAATCCAAAGGACAATAATCGGTCAAATCTCTTCAATTGAAGGATGAGATCTAGCACTGCATAAAATTTCAGGAAAATGTATGACAATTTTATGTTAGATAAATTATGCGTCTAGTAACCTTAACAAGTCAGAAGTTTATTACTTTCATAATGACCCGCCCTTTGCCCTTTTCTAGAAGCCGACAGTGTGATCCCGTATTGTTTCATTCCTTTGTTCACAAAGAAATAAGAAAATTTTCCAACAATTCGTTGAAAGGGCAAAATGCTATACAAACACAAGTAATTGCCAAGATGTGTTTGTATAAGATCGTGTATTTATAGACCAGTGAGCCGAGAAATAATGCAATGTTCTAGAAAATGCTTTTAATATAAATTGTTACATTAAAAGTATTTTAAAGAATATTCTAAGAATGATGCACGTGGATTGATACTAGATAATTATTAAATCTTTGATAGTTTGAAGTCTCAATGTTTGAACTCAATTTGGAAGACGCTTCTTTTTTTTTTTACGTGGCAAAATCATCAAATGAGTCCTCCCACCCCGGGCAGGGCGGAAGGGACTGTCAGACTTCTACTGACTAAAATCTACGGTGTCCTTCAATAGCCCTTTATGTTCCGGGGTCACGGTAAGGAAATAATCCCGCGACCCCGGCAGGCTTTGGCCCTCTGAGAGGGGGGCCGTCATTATGCTGACGCTCTTTGAGGCGCGCGTGGGACACAACGCGCCGTCGACCCGGGCATGGTCCATGGTCGGGCAGCGAGTTGCCCTTTACTCGCCGCCCGCATGCCCGCGCCTACGGTGGCCGGAGATCGTCTTGCGACGTCCGTCGCCGTGGGCGTCCACCACCGCGTGTGGGGCGGAGGGAGGACACTGTCCTCTCTCGCGCGCGGCCCGCCTCCTCCTTTGCGAGCATTACTGCTTCGCAGAAGGAGGTGACCGCCTCCCACTCCGTCTCGCCCCGCAGCATGGCCGCAACCAATGCCGGGCGCGAGAGGTCTCCGCCTATCGCAGCCGTGAGGACACGTCGGTGCTCCGCCCAAGCTGGGCAGTCCTGCACCGTATGCTCCACCGTGTCCTCCGGGCGATCTTCGCAGTGGTGACACCCAGGCGTTTCCTCCTTCCACATTAGACACAGGTACCTCCCGAAGCATCCGTGCCCGGTGAGGACCTGCGTCAGGCGGAAAGTAAGGACGCCATGAGGGATAATAATTTGAAATTATTATCCCAGCGTCTTCCAAATTGAGTGCCAAAACCTTATTCAAAATCAGTGTTTTTGACGCTGACGGCTTCAGTCTAGTGGACTATAGTTTCCCCTGGTGATTGTTGTCGAAAAATGCTGAAAATATGATATTATTCATAATTATTATGTTTTCTTTGTAGATCATAATCCTATCGTAACTGATATTATTGCGAAATTAAGTATTTTTTTGTTACCTTTGCACGGCTCAACCACTGATGTACATGTACAATTTCTTGATGCTATGCATTCAGAGTTTTTGTACGACCGAGGTATGAAACGTAGTTCACATGTGCAAAACTAAAAACTGCCTAAATATCACCATAAATTTATCACCTACGTTACACCTCAACAACTCATCATAATGCTACCCACACACTCATACATCAGTCTACAACCATAAGCGAAGGCGCACACTAACGACACCTCATTGCCACAACGAGCGCACATTAGCGATCGTCGCAGATCGTCCCGCACGCTTATGCGCGAACAATTTCTTTTTATAGCACATCGTTTTATGTGCCCGGACGATAAATTATTTATGTGTCTATTTCATATGTACTGATTTAATCAGTCTTACTAATGGGTTTTGCATTTTTCAGAGCTAATTGGGTTTTTATTTAGAGCAGCTCGTGGCTAAATAATAACAGCCGCACAGGCCGATCTTCCGGGTTAATCCACGCTTGCCGAGGTTGGTCTGTCGATGGGTGACCATCTGTCATAGCGAGTTTCCTCTCTGCCTCGAATGCCGTCGGTAACGGCTGTCATTTATAGATCTTTGACAGTTGTTACTATGAGTCCGAAGCTCATTAAGTCTGACAACCAGTCTTACCATGGGGTAATTGTATTACCTTATTACTGGGTTGTGGAAGTCCGATAGGCAGTATCTCCATGCAAAATACTGATATAAAGCTGCATCTGGTTCGACTGAAAGCCGACCCCAATATAGTTGGGAAAAGGCTAGGCAGATGATGCTGCGGTAAAATCATTAAATGAGTCGTCCCGTCCGGGGTAAGTCTACCTACTGGTCTGACAACATGGCTGGCACAGCAGCTGAGCGATCGACTGCTGTGTCGCAGTTTCGATCCCCGCACGGTACAAATATTTGTAGGTATGATCTTTAGGTAGCTGTTCCAGGTCTGGGCGTTTGTGTATGTGAGTTTATGTTTGTAAACGCACCCACGACACAGGAGAAATTCCTAGTGAAAGAAAAAAAGGAAAGGTTTTTATTAGACTCACACAGGACAGAATAACAACATAAAACTAAGCAAAACAAACAATATAAGAAAAACAAAAGAAAATGAAATAATAAAACTAAGTAATAAGTTTGGTCCTGTATGAGGCCAAAAGAACTCCCATCTCAGCACATGCAGGGCAACGTTTAAAAAAATGTGGCTATCAGACTCTTACTCACTAAAAATCCACTGTACCTTCAATTGTTCTTTACGTTCCAGGGTCACAGTCGCCAGCTTAGACAGTCCCGCAACCAAATTATCTATTATGACATGTGTCCATTGGGAACAGTCCTAAGCTAATCCACTGCAAACTACATACCATGCACACTGCAACATTCGATTAGCCAGCTATTTTCCAAGAATGTACTGAGAACAGAGGCATGGAGGAACCTCTCTCCTCTAATATTTACCGGTTCATTCCACTTGGCTGCCCTCTTGGGGCTGTTGCAGCAACGTATAATGGCGACGGCAAATTATTGCTCGGCGCATCGGCGTCGGTTCAAAATGTAGGGCAGTGTGATATTAAATTGTTGGGGGAAATTATGGGATTCACGGCAAGCTTTATTACAGGACTGAATTTTTCAGGTATTCGCTTCTTGAAAGTGTGTTACGTAGTGACTGAATGTTTATTTGTATTGGATATCCTTTGTTGTGATTACTATGGATTTTTTGGAACAAAAAAATATGCTTTTTACTGGCATAATTATACTACAATATAATAGATATACATTTTTTTTAGTTCGACAGATAACGTCTAATTAATTTAAACCTTAACATTACTACAGTAGGTCGTAGGGTAGTACATAGTAGTCAGTAGTACGAGTAGACGATTTAATTAATTGGTTGCCTCAATTTCAAAGGCATTTGTAATCGTGAAGGAATTCCCAATTAATACCTAACATTAATTACAATAGACGTCTGAACTCTTGTATATGAATTCACCTTCAAATGTTTCGTTGGTCTAACGTTTGGAAGTGGTACAGCTTAGCATAAAATTCTGGATTCGAAACTCGGGTTGTACAAAGCGTCATTTTCTTTTTCTTTTTGAGAAAGTTCAGTAATAGCTTTGGGCCTATATTCGAATGACTGTACTAGGCTCATTTGGTTTATTAAAATTTAGAAACTGAGTACATACAGTTACTGGGTTGTGGAGTTCAGATAATAAATACAGTCAGTTTAAAATAACGATGAACACATACAAAATCTTTCTACATACTTTTCACAATCTTCTCAATACTAATTTACAATATGTAATCAATATTTTGATTCAAAAGAGTGTCCATAGAGTCTCTTGCTTTTTTTCGTCAAATAGATCATTATATCTCGCGATTGAACAATAACTTAAATTTTTTAAGCCTACAATATGTTTTGAACTTGAATAGACTGATAAAATATTTTCCCTACTGCTCCACTATTATTTTCTGATTAATTTCGTTACAGGATCCAAGACGGGTAAATTCTTTCTCCGGAACACGTCGAGCTTCATTGTCTCGGCGCTTTTCTGGTGGTTGCCACTGTTGATTCTGGCTCTCAGGAGTTGCAGTGGTTTGGGAACAGTGTGGTGGGTTTGTCCCAATTTAAATAATGAGCCGGTGCCAAATCTTTCTCAAAACACATGCTTGATTTAATTTTCTGAGTACACAGGAATAGTCATTTAATATCAAGCATTTCAAAGTTTATTGAAGTGGATTTCTATTCATTAGACATCACATGTGATAGAACAAGGATATCCAGAATCAACTCCAATCAGCTATCTTTACACCAATCAGTGTAATGAATTCGCTTGATTGATCTCTGAGGTTTTCACCTTCTAATTGGGGTTACCTGGCTTGCTATTGTAACAAACCAATGTGTGAGTTCAATTAATCAAGATACCGGTATTTTGATTAGTTATTATTTGATTTTGATTGTGAAGTCTCATTAACATTAACATAGGCTTAAGTCCAACTAGTACTAACACAAGTTGTTTTTATAAAATTATATACATATGTTAGTTCGTAAGGTACACAATACGAGTATATGTCTATGGGCCAAAGTAGTCTGAAAAAAAAAATCGTTTATTTACATTAGGTATCGTTCCCGCACGTAACAATCAGGCCAACTAGGCAAAACAGGGAGGACTCACTTGATGAATTTGCCACCAAAAAAAGATTGGAAGGATTGTAGGTTTCTGCCTGAGGATAGCAGAATCAACAGAAAAGAAAGGATTATTGAGAGTCTAACTTTTAAATATGCCCCCATCTATTATCATGTGAACATTATTCTTGGGAATAGTAATTTAATTCGGGATGAATGGTTGATACCCTAAAGCTATTGTAAACAGACAGGCGAAGCGAATGCGATCCGAAGCGTTTTTATTTGTAAGTATGGAATTGTTTGAATCCAGTCACGTAGAAAAGCGAAAGCGATCCGACAGTCTATGTGACTGGCTTCAAACAATTCCATACATTACAAACAAAAAACAAACAAAACAACGCCTCGCTTCGCGTTCGCCACGCCTGTCTGTTTGAATAGGTTAAGTCCGTGTCTGTACACCTGACATCGTACTCGTATATTATGCATTTCAGAATGATCGGTTCATTGATTTGGGCCAGAAAAGGTTACATATAAACGTACTTTTTCATCTAAAATGTGAGTTAGGATTACGTACTTTAAAGATTACATTAGGACGCCAAACACCCAACTTAAACACCATTAAGGCGACATCAGACAGTTTACGAGATAAGCACAGCAATACATGTTCCACTTACGGATCTAATCTAGCTGTGAGCTCCAAATGGTGCTGAACGCGGGTTTAACCCCCGTTTGAGGTAGTTGGAACGCTCCAATAACTGCCGAGCGAGCTTAAGTGCAGCAAATACTGAGGAGCTGAGCTTGTGTTTACTATGTTCGTGTTTGTAAAGTTATAAGTTCATTGCTTGCTGATTTTGTAACTGACTTGAAAAAGGAGGAAATTAAACAGCTTTTTTTAAAAAGTCTGACTCAGGATAAGAACTTTTGAGGCAGGCATTTGCCCAGTTGGTCGCGGGATTTACGAATTACCGTGACCCCAGAATGTAAAGGGCTATTGAAGGACATTGTATATTTTAGTCAGAACAAGTCTGACACCCGCTCCGCTCTGGGTGGGAGGACTCATTTGATGATTTTACCACGATAAAAAAGGCCTTTGCCCAGTGAATGGTTTATACTATTTATACTTATATATATATATATATATATATACTTATATTATTTAAGTATACTATATACGAGTTTCAAAACTCTTCTTTAACAGACTTCAAAAAAAAGGAGGTTATTAATTCGACCCGCATGTATGTAATATTTTCAGAAATGCCCAGTTTTCGTATAATAATTATGTTAGTCTATACTAGTGACGTTGCGAATATTCGCATTCGCAAATATTGGCATATTTTTTTGATATTCGCATTCGCATCTTCTTATATCGATGCGAATGTTTGCAAATATTTATGTAAAACAATTTTTTTATTAACTACTACGTTTTGAATGTAGAAACTATAATATGTAACGCAATAGTCTTGAAGTAGCCAACTAAATCGAAATAGTTCTGTTGTCCAATTGTATTAAAATATTATTATAATCGCAACAAAAATGACAAAATTCATTTTTATCGTAATAAAATCATCAAATGAGTCCTACTACCCAGTTATATTAAAAAATCTACTACCTACATAATTTTGCAAAAATAATATGAGAAAAAGAAAAAGATATTTTTATAACTTCTCTGTCCATGCCTGCCGAGAAGTGTATTAAAAAATCCTGCTCCAGTCTAAACTTGTTGAATTTTTATGTGTTGAATGAATGAAGTTACATGCATTCAACAATATCGACTTGGCTAATGTTCGATTTAAATAGTCTATGATAAACCTATCTATCATTTTGGGTGCGTTTTATTTTAAACTCAATATTCGCATTCACATTCGCGAATATTAAAATTGAATATTCGCATTCGCATTCGCGAATGTCAAAAATCAGACATTCGCAACATCTCTAGTCTATACATATATGCGTCTGAACAAATGTGCCTTTCAAAAGTGTATGTATGTATGTAATGTTTGTTTTTATGGCTGTGATGATGTGACCTACCATTTAGTGATAAAACCTCTCAGGTAGAAGTTATAACATTCCAAACACCGTCTTCTCACTGACCTAGAAAAACTTAAATCGACTATTAAAGTTTGCCCATTAACTATTAATTGAAGACTTGTCATGCTCCGCCTATATATTGTTATTAAAACTGAACTTTACTAATTTTGTCTAACGATCGTACTAATCGACATTGATATTACTGGGCGCTCGGCATTGCGTTGAGCGCGCGTTGGTCGCGTACACACACCGCGCTTAGCACGGCGGCGTTCAACGTGCGCGCTATAAAGAAATCAGTATCAAAATGCTCGATCTTCATTTTCGAAAAGTGCGTCCTCTCTAAATAAAAGCGCGAGTTGAAATGTACAACAAAATGGCCGCTCATGTATCTCAAAGCGCGCAGCTGACGCCCGAACAACGAGCGTTCCAACGAAAAAATGTAAACGCCCGATTGACGCGCGCTTGACCAGCAGCGCGCGCTTGCATGTGTACACTTCAATATAATTCGGGGTTTTCAAAACGTGCGTTAGCAAAGCGCGCGTATCAAAACGCCCAATGTGTACCCGCTCTATAACATGGAATCACATAAAGACGAGTTGAAAACAAAAAAGCTTATTTGATATCAGGCATGAGGGTACAAAAAGACATAGGTACTAAACCGAAAATGAAAGCAAGTTTTTTAATCGACTTCAAAAAAAAAAGTAGGTTCTCAGTTCGACCTGTATGTATGTATGTTTGAATCTATGTGTATGTTTTTCCGCGATTATCTCGCGTTTGGCTGAACTGATTTTGATGCGGTTTTCAGGAAAGTGTTCATTATAGTCTGTAGGTTTTAGTATACATAATAACAATAATGGATATCTCGTGAAGTTGCCCGCATAGATCCGTTTTTGATGCTAAATAGGATTGTAGGTTTTCAAAGACGCCAATAATATAAAGATTTTTGTTGAATATCTAAACTAAAAAGGGTAACATAAAATGGGTGTATCTCATTTTTCGTGCATATTACAAGTCCAGCAATAAAAAAAATATGTTTTCATAATTTATCAACATTTCTTTTAAAGACAAACAACACAACAAAGTTATGCTACCATTGCACGTAACATTTACAGATCCATATAACATAATTATATATTATAAATAAAAATCTTTACAGATTCTCATTTCCTTCGGTGTCCATTTACTATTCTAATATAAACATTTGTATTTTAACCGAAATAATCAATATCAATTGATAATAAATTAACCGTACCAGGAAACAATATTAAGAACACAACTTTTACACCTAAAATAAATAACGACATTTACCAAAAATAATACATTTTATTTCGTAAAACTTTTAACATATTTTTTTTCTGATTACCATCGGTTTGTAAAAACATCTAAACAACAGTCTGCACATGAACTTAAACGTGCCTAAAGGGCCGCACCGCGCCCCGCACGCGCCTCAGTCACCCAGCAAACGTCGTGGCAGGCGGATGGATGGTCGTGGTAAAAAAATACAGTCGTGTAAAGTTTCGCTGGAGGTAATTATTCTGGAACCATTCTCATTCTTATCGTCCGTTTTACTACGTGAGTATTTATAATCTTGTATAATTTGTAGCTAATTATAATTTCTAATAATTACCTTCGTAGTTTATAATATGCACGAGATTCATAATTCTGTCATTTTTGGAAAAAATACGGATTAACGATTCAAACCTCATTACCTTCTTTCTCACTGCCTTCGTTTACCGTAGTTTTTTTTAAATTGTTTCATTACCCTCTGTTTTTCTTCATTACCTTCGCAGCTTTATGCCTTCACATTAAGTCTCAGTATCATTCCCTTCGGTAACGGTTCTCATTACCGTCTTATTCCGATTTTTTATTTTGTAATACTTCATTAAATCAAGTATAAACCACAAAATGTTGAATGATTATCTGTAAATTAATGATATCAGAAAAAAAAACGAAGTTATTCGACAATTAATTTGAATTGTATAAATGTCTTGGAATATGCACGAACTGCGCGAAACACCCAAATACTTTTTGAAAAAAAAAAAGGAATCGACTTCAAAACCAAACACAAAAAAGTGTTAAATTACTTTTGTTTCGTTAGCAACAGCTAGTGTATCGATTTAATGTAATAACATGCTTCTTTGGGATGAATAGGAACGTAGGCTGTTCAAAGTGAGGCACTGATTCAAAAGCATCTTGTAAAATTTAAACCATCACAGTCTGTCTAAGCCCTTACATTCATTATGAATTTATAAGTAGAGAAAAGCAATGGGAAATGGGCCAACAATGTTTTGATGAAGAAGTACCAAGGTTTATTCCACTCTGTACCATCAATTAATCTATTGTCAAACAGACAGGCGAAGCGAATGCGATCCGAAGCGTTTTTATTTGTAATGTATGGAATTGTTTGAATCCAGTCACATAGAAAGCGAAAGTCTATGTGACTGGCTTCAAACAATTACAAACAAAAACGTCTCGCTTCGCGTTCGTCACGCCTGTTTGTTTGACAATAGCTTTAGACCCAACAAATTAGTCTCCCTAGCAAATTAAGTCAAAATAGAATTACTCATTAGCTTTAGTATTAAGATAGATTTTATTTTTTATGATGTATAAAAAAAAATACGTGTGGCACTCGGGGACTGCCGCGGTAAAGCTATTGCATAGCATTTTGTATCAACTTATGCAATTATAATTTTATTTATTTATTTTATTCATGCAGTATTGCTTTTTCTTTGATATTAATTCAAGTTACATTTTTAAATATTTCTTTAAAAAAAAAATAAAAAAAACAAATTATTATTATTATTATTATGGTTTTATTATTTTGTTATTATTATTATATTAATAAATTAATAATTAATTAATTTTAATAATTACTAATGAATTTAATAAATTAATAATTTAATTAAATTAATAATTTAATTAAATTAAATGAGCGTGAGGTTTTTTCGTTACGGAATTTCTGGATTCGGTCCCCGCGCTCAAGGCCCGCGATAGAAGCTATGCAATAGCTTAAAAATATTAGAAAGAGGAAAGAAGGAAAAGAGATTTATTAGAACACACAGGACAGAACAAACAAAAATAACATGAATAAAACCGGCCAAGTGCGTGTCGGGCCACGCACAGTGTAGGGTTCCGTAGTTGCCCATCAAAATACTTATGCGAACTACACACATCAAAAGTGTCTAGGGATCAAGCATTTTTATGCGGATTTCTTGAGATTGAGATGTGGCTTTGTAATAAATTTATGATTTTATAAATTTATATGGATCCTTTTTGGTGCATTTCATAATTTGAATCAGGAACTGTAAATCAAATTCGAGTAAAAGATGAAAATCAGCTGTCAATATTTTCCCTATAAAAACATACAACGCATTGAAGACATTATTAGTGCTACTGTTTCCCTACTACTGATTAAAACCAACGTTATTATGGAGCGGCGACGTCATTTAAGCAGGGAAGAAATGCTCAGAGCCGTGGGAATGATAGAAGCTGGTTCCCGGCAACGTACTGTGGCTTTAGCTCTGAATACAAGTCAGAGTGTTATCAGTCGACTTTGGACACGTTACCGAAGCACTGGTACCGTGGCTGAGCGCCATGGAGGACGGTATCGCTGCACCACACGGAGACAAGACCGATACATTCAAATCTTAACTCGAAGAGCTCCAACAATAACCGCCATGATGTTAGCCGTGAGGCTTCATCACTCTTCAGGGAACTTAATTAGCGACCAAACAGTCAGAAACCGCTTGCATGAAGTGAACCTTCATTCCCGAAGACCGCTACGGGTACCACCTATAGCAATGCACAATCCTAGGATTCGATATCAATGGGCTCTTGAACACAGAAATTGGGCAGAAGAACAATGGCGTTTCGTGTGCTTTTCTGATGAGTCTCGTTTTGGTATGAGACCGGATACAAGACGTATACGACACTGGAGAACCCCTGGACGCCAACAGCGATTAAAATCCTGCCAGGAAGTCCATCCTTATAGTGGTGGAACCATCATGGTATGGGCGGGTATTTGGATCGGCGGAAGAACTGAGTTGATTTGGATCAGAGGCAACCTCAACGCTCAAATTTATGCTGAGACGATTGTATCAGACGTCATCGTTCCTCTACAAGTGCAAATCGGTCCCTTATTTCAGTTAATGCATGATAATGCACGACCGCACACCGCAAGAGTTGTAAGACAGACTCTCGCCGCAGCTAACATCAATGTCCTGCCCTGGCCTGCTCAGTCGCCAGACTTGAACCCGATTGAGCATGCATGGGATATGCTACAGAGAAGAGCTCTGCCGAATATGGAGGGTATCCAGTCGCAAGAAGACCTTTTTTTGTTGTTGCAACGAACATGGGCGGCCATTCCACAGCGTGACTTGGATGAACTCATTTTGAGAATGCCAAACCGATGTTCTTGTGTTGTTAGTGTTCGCGGTAGAAACACGGATTATTAATTGTTTAAGTTACCCAATAAAATTTTAAAGAAAACTGTTATTTCAGTCTTTTTTTCGAACTTTAATGTTAGTGGTTCAAATGTCAAAAATCCCTTTATTAGGAAAATGGCAAATTTCTTTATGAATGCAAAGGTGACTTGGTTTATCGTTACTGTGACAAACGATAACACTTTATTTGATGAATCCTTAAAGAACATTTTAATTAATATCAATCAGGAGAAAAGTTATTGCAAAAATATAATTATGTTGATCCCTAGACACTTTTGATGTGTGTAATTAAACTGATTCGCTGAATTTAATTTTAAAAAGAATAATTTTCAAAATCGGTCCAGGCGTCTTTGAGAAATCGGGGAAAATACATAAAAAAAAAGATTCCGACGAATTGAGAACCTCCTCCTTTTTTTGAAGTTAGTTAAAAATAGTTGACAATAAAAACCTACCTATCCCCAAAACATACCCACCTATTATAGCTGTAAAAATAAAGTTTACAAACTTACATTTGCAGTTGAAGAACATGTTCTGCGATACATTTTGTTTAGGAAAATATGCTATCCAAGTACGTTTTATAAGTTGGTCGACTATTACTCGTAAACTTGTAAAGCCTACTTAGTCATGATAATTTTCCTTTAAACTTCGTTATATATACTACTATTGTGAATTTTTTCACACCCCCAAACATAACCGTTTAGCTGGTAGAGGGGGGGGGGGACACTCGAGTCGAGCAAAAATTAGCACTTTAAAGCTTAATATTTCACAAACGAATCTTTTTATCAAAAAATTGTTAATGGAAACTATCAATATTTTTTAAAGACCTATTTAATGATACCCCACACTAAGGGGTACGCGAGAAATAAAAAAAACATCCCCACTTTACGTGTACAGGAGGTACCCTAAAAAAAAATATTTTACGAGATTTTATTTTACCACTTTTTCGGCACAACAAATCCGTATATTTACACCAAATTACAGCTTTCTGGTTCTGGGCGTCTCTGAGCTAAACTGCGGACAGACGGACGGACGGACGGACGGACGGACATGGCGAAACTATAAGGGTTCCTTGTTGACTACGGAACCCTAAAAACAACAAATTATTAGAGCCAACATTGATGAAATGAAAAGCATGTGATGTGGGAGGATCAGGAAATGGTGTGAGGAGATTTCGGATAGGAATGCGAATCTATAAGAGTGGAGGGGGGGGGGGATGCTCATATACGATAAGTAGACTGTGCTTTGTAAAGTTAATATGCTAATCTATGGTCATTCACGAGATGTAGAGCGAATGAAAAATTTGATTAAGCACAAAACCTGTCATCTTTTTCCATGATGTAATTATTTGCGCGGGCATGCGTGCGGCGAGTAATGGGCGACTGGCTGTCCGACCATGGACCATGCCCGGGTCGACGGCGCGTTGTGTTCCACGAGCGCCTCAAAGAGCGTCAGCATTATGACGGGGCCCCTCTACAGAGGGCCAAAGCCTGCCGGGATCGCGGGACTAACGAATTACCGTGACCCCGGAATGTAAAGGGCTATTGAAGAACACCGTGGATTTTACTCAGTACGCGTCTGACAGTCCGTCCCGCCCTGCGCGGGGTGGAAGGAGTCATTTGATGATATTACCACGCAAAAAAAAGATGTAATTATTTAATTCAAATAACACTAGTGACTGTGACCACAAAATGAGGCTTAAGTGGAGTTCACTCGATCTGTCGGCACGAGGACTCGTCTCAGTAACTTTCTCAAGATTAAAGAGGGCTAAGATGGGCTGTGTTTGTTTCCTTTTAACTCGACTCTCTTCTGAAATGCTATGAAATATCTGTGAATGGTTATCTAATTACATTGCTTTGCATTAGAAATATGAAACATGTCTTGTGAATATTTTTCGTGGAAGGAATTTGATTGAGCAGGATTTTAATCTGCAAACTTTTGATTCAATACTCCAGCCAATGCTCTTACCAACCGAGCTATCTCAGTCAAACTCAATTCTATAATGATAATTCCCTTAGTAACACAAGCTTTGATATGGTTTACATGATAATTTGTGATAATCAGAGGAAACGGTGTGGAAGGTTGAAGAGTTGTCCTCTTTTCCCAATGGAGGCCCTAAAAGACATCAACGTGAAAGAAGTTAATTTTTATTTTATAGTGTCTCGTTCATACACTAGAGGCGTTTTTTTCATATTATTTTTATACAAAAGATGAACTCAATATTTTAAGTAAGGAAATCTTGAGATAAGACCTGTCACATGAAAATAAATAAATGTCTATTTCAACTTTTCCAACAACTTGTACTCTTAAACTCTTCTCTTCTATTTTCTCATCAAAAATCGCTAAAATAACTATTATTAATATCTTATTATTATTGGTAAAAAAAAACAGTTACTTTTCCTTAATTTTACAAACTACCCCAGGCAATACTCGTAAACGAATTAGGTCAAGAGGTTACCAAATATCGGTGCTCGCTCTTTGTTTGGTGAAGACGGCAACTGTGTGTAATTATTTGTGTAATTTATTTCATCACCACTGATCTCAAAACGGTGAAGAAAAACATCGTGAGGTAACCGGCATGTCCTAGAACTAAAAAATCAAAGACCTGTGACATCTACCAACCCGCTTTGGGCCCGCATGGTGGGTTATGGCCCCGCTAAAAGAGAGGAGGCTTGTGTCCCAGCAGTGGAAACATTATATGCTGATGATGATTATATGAAGAAATTGCTTAGGCCCTTGAGAAACCCGAAAAACATAACTGCATCAAAGGTTAAATTGAACCATGCGAATCTAAGCTCACAACAAAAAGAAGACTAGGAAAGAATACTAAGCAGAAACTACATAATATAAAGTATACGAGCTACATGAAGCTATATAGCATCTTTATAGTGCCGCCCCGCCTGCACTCAGTGCATTAAGTAAGCGCTGAGCAGCCATTAGACGTAATTGTGCAGCGGCTAGATTTTATCGTCCTAAACCTAGTTCCACTCATTTTAAAGGCTCTATTACATACGTCACTTTGGCGGTCTTTACTGTATCATCATAAATCGCTTTAAAGCGGGGTTGGTTTCAAATAGGATATGCATGTATATTATACAGGGTGACTTTTTTACCACCGTCCAAAATTTTTCTAGGCATTAGGTATCAATCACTAACCCCATTTTTGAAAAAAAATCGATACGTCAAATTGTCATATTAAATCATTTTCTCATCCGCTCTGTGTGGTCACTAAGCTAAACGTTAATTAAACACTTGCCGACGCATGAAACGGGCAGAGCGCACCCCGCTCACCCCCCGCCCCGCCCCTCTACACCTGAGCGACACATCACAGCGCGGTGTCCAGATTCATCAACTTTTTATAACGTTGAGACGTGATATCTCGATATTTTTGTATTGAGCGATACAAGAAGAAAAAACACGTATTCAATGATTTTCGCCAAAGATTAATATATTAAAATTTGGATGGTGACTAAAAAATCACAGTGTATATACATGTTTGTTTTTATTATTGCTCTGGTGATGCTGCGTCTGCTTTGCTCGGTTTTTACAACTATGCAAACAATTATTATTTTTTTACTTACTTTTGTTAACGGTTTCTGGGTTTCACCGCACGTAATTCAAACAAGTTAACCATTTAAACAAAAAAAAGATAAATTATAGAATCAGGTGTTACTTTGCGGAAATCCATGACATTAAATGTTATGAAAAATATTTATTTTTATTTCCGCGACAAAAATCCAGGCTTGATGCAGGATGCAATGCCACGCTCCCGCCCTCATATGCTTAAGCACATGCAGCAAAGGAGTCAGGTGAAAATAAATAAAAGCTTGTAAAATAGACAGAAGAATGCCTAAAATACAAACACATCACAACCTTATTTTATTCCCAAGTTCTTTGTAATAAGAAGCGAGTCCATTGTCATCAACACTCAAGACTCAAGGTTGTTGAAAAATTCCTTTGAAAACTCGAAAACATTTCATAAAAACAAGTTAGATCTTCTATTCACGACCTAACCCATTTTATCGCTGGAAAGTTCTCGATTGTTCCAGAAGAGCTCGTTGGCGACGGCACTTAACAATTAATGGATGTTTTCCGTCTTGAGCCCTGTCTCGGGAACCTTCGTAATGAAGAATGATCCTAGCGTGTATTCTTTTTATTGTGAGAGGTAGGTAGTTATTTCTTTTGAATTTCATCTTGATATTAATGTTGTGAATATTTTGTGCATTTAGTAGACAAACACTTATCTTCTAAATATATAATAACTCAAAGGTGACTGACTGACATAGTGATCTATCAACGCACAGCCCAAACCACTGGACGGATCGGGCTGAAATTTGGCATGCAGGTAGATGTTATGACGTAGGCATCCGCTAAGAATGGATTTTGATCAATTCTACCCCCAAGTGGATAAAATAGGGGATGATATTATGTATAAAACTTTGTCAATTTGATAAAACATTGTTAAGTTCCGACATCCACGCGAACGGAGTCGCGGGCACAGCTAGTTTTTAACATAAAATTGATTTGACTGTTGTCAACGTGTTGCTGGTTGTAGTTTGATTTTGTAAAGCGTTAGTACCTAATTGATTGAAAATATCTACGCTTGTAAGCAGAACCTAAAGGGTCGCTTAGTAAAAGCGTCGGATATACTGATCGCAGGTTCAAATCCTGGTCGGGGTCGGGTCCAATTTAGGACTCATTAGAAGATTTCATAAAAAATAAAAACAAACTAAAGAACTTTTTAGAGACATTTTTGCTACAGGACCTAGTTTAAGGCTAAGAGCAAAACCCATTTTTTTATTATGTAGGTTTAAACTTTTTAGGTTTAAAAATTCAAACTGACCTCATTAGAACCAAACCACCAATGAAAGTCCATCCAATCCCAACGTGTATGACTGCTAATCAATCGAATTGCATCGAGGATACTCTGAATCGGACGCCGGAGGTAGCGGCAATCAATTGTTCATGAAATTGGACGCTTCCATCATAGACGAACACGACGTGCTGACGTCGATAAATGTACTACAGAGTACATAACTGTCTACAGAAGATGCACTTTGTACAATGAGCGAAAATGGATAAGTAAGCAGGCCCCAATTAGGATGAGGCGGAACGTTAGAGGGAGAAGACATCCTCTGTTCCTCATCGGACAATAGCGATTTCCAGCTACCGTAAGCGGGCTTGGCGGACGGTGAGTAATAGGTATCTTGTAGTGTGATCAAGGACCAGGTAAGCAAACGTAAGGTCAGTGAGAGTCTAACAGCCCTTTCCGCGCCAGTGTGGGTGGACTCATTTGACGATTTTCCCAACCAAAAAAAGAAGGCCCCATGCATTTATGCTTTGATATCATAGGTTTATTTCCACAGAGTTTAAATTATGTTCCAATTTATAATGGCGTGCTTTAAACCACTTTTTTATATATATCTCCGAATTTACTGTCGCAAAATGTTAGAGGTTTGACAAGCTTTCTATTTCTAAAAGTCAGCGAACTTGCGATATTCATTTATTTGAGATTGGAGTGTGCACAATATCAACGTGTGCGTGTGCTTATTTTCATCCATTCTATAGATTGAGCCTTCTGTAGTCGATTTATTCTGTGGATCTACTGTTATACTGTATAGTGGTTTCATGACGATTTTCCTTTAAAATCAGTTGCATCATCATTGTATTGAGGTTCTAAATTGGAGTAACGAGATACATGATTTAGGTCTATTGCTCGATTTAGGTATTTTCGGTCGCGAGACTTGGTCGTGTGACTTACGAATTACCGTGAACCTAAAACGTAAAGGGCTATTGAAGGACACCGTGGATTTTAGTCAGTACGAATCTGACAGTCCCTCCCGCTCTGCCCTGAGTGGGAGGACTCATCTGATGATTTTACCACGATAAAAAAGGTATTGCTAAGGTGCTCAGTACGGCTGGCAATTTTACACTACACTCTAGAGTTTTACAGGCCAAATTCTACTTTAGTACTATCTAAGTGCCAAAATAATATTTCAAACAAGGGATTGAGTCACGTGCAATACATTTTGAGGACTATTTAAATAATCATCTTCATTATTATTGATGAAGATGATTATCTATTTGATTTAAATATTTGTATGGGTGTTTACAAACATAATTATACGAGTATAAACTCGCCCAGACCCGGAACAAATACTTGTAGCTTGTAGATAGCTACAAGTATTTAATATTTAATAAATCTTATGTGCGGGTGTTTGCACACATAATTATACGAGTACAAACTCACCCAGACCCGGAACAAATACTTGTAGCTTGTAGATAGCTACAAGTATTTAATATTTAATAAATCTTATGTGCGGGTGTTTGCACACATAATTATACGAGTATAAACTCACCCAGACCTGGAAAAAATACTTGTAGCTATCTACAAATTACAAGTATTTGTTCCGGGTCTGGGCAAGTTTATACCCGGAATAAATACTTGTAGCCATCTACAAGCTACAAGTATTTGTTCCGGGTCTGGGTAAGTTTATACCCGGAACAAATACTTGTAGCTATCTACAAGCTACAAGTTTTTGTTCCGGGTCTGGGTAAGTTTATACTCGTATAATAAACACCCACACATAAGATTTATTACGAGTGTGAGGCAAAGTCAAAAAGAAGAAACTAATATTGATTCCATGTTCAGTACCCAGTAATCTATGAGCACGTCAAGTGGAATATAGGCCAATACCCCTGAGGGCAGGCTGACCCGGCCGTCACTCGAGAAGACGTAAATCAAATCCGACATATTTCTACTGAAATATAGGGTTCTGATGTTTTAGAGCAGTAGGATTTTTCTGGTGTCTTCAATTCATTTCATTAACTTTTCTATGGGAATGCATAAAGGGTTTAGTCTTTTTACTTTCTCTGGTGTCCTAAAATACAGCGCAAGGCCTAGTTTAGGCACCAGTCTCCCACAAATTAACATTATAATATTTACCATAATTTGTTACATTTTAAGTTTTAGCTCCTAAGTGTTGTTTGTGTCGACGGCGCGTCGTGTCCCACGCGCGCCTCAAAGAGCGTCAGCATAATAACGGGGCCCCCCTCTCCGAGGGCCAAAGCCTGCCGGGGTCGCGGGATTATTTCCTTACCGTGACCCCGGAACATAAAGGGCTATTGAAGGACACGGTGGATTTTAGTCAGTACAAGTCTGACAGTCCCTCCCGCCCTGCCCGGGGTGGGAGGACTCATTTGATGATTTTACCACGCTAAAAAAAAAAGAAAAGTGTTGTTCTTGGAAGAAAATATCTTTTATTTTTATTCATTATTATATTTTATATATATTTATTATTTTTTATACATATTATTCATTTGTTATCGATGGCATGGTTATAGTTGGGGCAATGGCTGAGCTATTGACTTATGGGTTGCGTGTCTCGAGTTCGATTCCCTCGCAGATAACGCACAAATATTTGTGTGATCTACAAATACTCGTAGGTTGTTCTGAATGTAAGTGTTTGTGTATTTAGTTTAGATTTTTGTAAACGCACCCACGTTATAGCAGAATTTTATAGTGTCGCTATGAAATGAAAAAAAACCGGCCAAGTGCGAGTCGGACTCGCCCATGAAGGGTTCCGTAGCAGCAAGTAACATAATATAAACGTTCTTGTAGTTGGTTGTAACTTTGAAAAGTAAATTGCGGATTACGGTTTATGACGTATTAAAAAAAAAATGAATTGATCTTGTTCAAACCAATTTTCAATAGACGTTTGCATGGTAATGTACATAACATATATATTGTTTTTAGTTTTACCATTCTCTTATTTTAGAAGTTACAGGGGCGACCAACATTTTACCACTTCGGAAGTGTCTCTCGCGGAAACTGATCAGTTTACAAAAAAACGATGTTAGTACCCTCAATATCATTTTTAAAGACCTATCCATAAATACACCACACGTATGGGTTCGGTGAAAAAAAAAATTTTGAGTTTCAATTGTAAGTATGGGGGCAACCCCCAAAATTAGTTTTATTTTTGTGTGAAAATCCTAATGCGGTTCACTCAATATAATCTACTTACCAAATTTCAACAGGATAGCTTTTATACTTTCGAAGAAAAGTGGCTGTGCCATACGGACGGACAGACAGAAAGACAGACATGACAAATCTATAAAGGTTCCGTTTTTTGCCATTTGGCTACGGAACCCTAAAAAATAGTTGAATGTATCAAAACAGTGAAATATCAGAATCTTATTTAAGTCGTTACCAACTTCAAATTTCCTCTTTCTCAAGGGCGAACGTTTAGCCAAATTCTTTCAATACTTTACATACCCAAAATTATGCAAATACCGGTACTTGTAACTTAAGCCATGATCAAAACCAAAGATGAAACAAATATTCAAAGCTCAGCGGTATTTTCAAAGGAGAATTTCCATTCATGTTCGTCAAAGGTTCTGAGCAGCATAAAAAAGAGAGGTATTGAAATAAGGATAAAAAGTGTCCTTTCCAGGTAATTAAGCAGTGTTTAACGCCTGAGCTGTGCTCGCGATTGTTAGCTGAGCGCCCCGGATTCTCCCGGGAATCGTGGAGAATTTTTCTTCGTTTTTTTTTTCAAAATGTTTCTGTGATTAAATTGTTTCTTGTCTTTCTTGAAACGGCTGTTTCTGTACTTGTAATGTTAGATAATCTTTCTATCTAGATCATGTTTGTTCGTAGTTTTTTTTTTAATGATTCCTCTCACCCTTTTTGGAGTTGCAGGGATTGTTAGACGTCTGACAAGGCTTCCACAGAGAACTGGATTTAAGTCTGCCGACGTTGCAAGACTCTCTTCGCAGGTAACTGTGATATTGGAACGTAAGGGGCTATTGAAGGAACACCAAGGATTTAGTACGAGTCTGACAGTCCACCCGGTCTCACCTTGGGAGGGAGGACTCATTTATCACGGAATAAAAAGGGGCTGTTAGACTCTTGCTGACTAAAAATTCACCCTGGTATTTGGTTAAAGTTTCAGGGCCACGGTGTCCTTTTATATGACAGTCCCGCGACCTCGACGACATAGGTCCTATAGTCAGTTTGTGTATGGTACACGAGGGCCGTCGACTCTGGTATGGTCCTTGATCAGACGCCAAGCTTCCCATTACTTACCATCCTTAAGCCCATGCTTGTGATCTGGAGTATGTTTAAGTAAGTAAAATATCTTATTTTGCTATATGCACGTTTTCATCCCAAGGGAATAAACAGAAATAACAAAAAGTTCCACCCTCTTCACACCTACTCCCTTTGCGTCGTCTACCGTCATAAATGTCATACTAAAGAAGTATTTTCTCATTTATTATTAGAAGAGTGGAGTTCTATTAGAATTTATTATAAATAGATAGCCGTGCAAAATAAGCAAAAATATATCGTGAGAAATAACAAAACCTCTATTTTTGGACGAAACCTCTAAATAAAGAGTGCGGGAAAAATCTTTGTCATCTCTAACGATACCCGTGAGAGCTAACATTTCTAGACAACAGAATTCACGCACGAAAAAATCAAATATTACAACGAAAAACGACGAAAAAAATATAACTGGTACCCTGAGACTGCGGAATATTTCTTCGTAAATATTAAAAAAAAGTCCTTTGTGTTCTAAAATCACTTGAGCTTCGCGAGACCCTTTAATTTTGTCGGCCTTGCAAGCTTCTCGTGGCATGATGGATGGCACTTGATACCCCTACCTACGCCAGTGTCTTACCAGACAAGAAAATTGTTTGAAACCATACTTGGTGGGTAAGCAAAAAGACTTTTGTGTGATACTCGGGTAGACATTATGCACAGACATTTAGAATAGTAACAGTCATATTTATCCCCACTAATATAACTGCTACTACAAAAAAGTTAAGCGTCTGTTTTTCTTCTTTGCGTGTCGATGAACTCAAATTGCATCCGACCAATACGTAGCTACCCGCACAGCTGTCCTTTGCCTCGTTTAAATCCTGGAAGGTGCAGGTGGTTGGGCAGGATGGGCACGAAAGGAGGTGGGACATATCCTGTACAGAGGCTCCGCACTGGCATTGTGTTTGGGAAGAGATTTGCCAGATTATTTTTACATCGGCCAACCTGGGCTCGCAATCGATTGAGAGACGTCTGTTGAACACGTCTTGTTTAAAGAAAGTGTAACCAAGCCTGGATTTTTGTCGCGTTTTTGTTGCGTTCCGGAGAAGGTTAGTGACGCTAACGACACTACACATCAACGTGGATTTCATATAACTTCATGAATAATTTATGAGATTTATGCACAGATAACCTCATCCAGATTCCGCATACAAGGCAACA
The DNA here is from genome assembly GCA_954870645.1 of Agrotis clavis. NCBI lineage: Eukaryota > Metazoa > Arthropoda > Insecta > Lepidoptera > Noctuidae > Agrotis > Agrotis clavis. Next base: position 2,346,041 of record OX940929.1, read on the forward strand.
ACGACGATATAATACTAGACTACGCATGCACGATCTAAGGAACAAAAATTATTCTGCCAACTCGCTGAGGTACTACGTAAGCGAGGGGGACGGGGTTCTGCGTTGTGATTGGCTAACTCAAGGTCTGTTCTGTCTCAACGTATGTTTGCGGCTCACAGGATTGGTCGAAATTCGACGAATATAAGACTTTTTTGCCTAATGTGTTGGCAGACATCGGTCGCCTGTTATTAGGAGTCTAGTATTTATCGTCGTTGCAAGGCAATGTATTGTGCGTCACACGTCAGTGCATATTTTATAAGTTTGTGTGCTGTCTACGTAGCATGTCTTCTCTCATTATTTTTATTCTCATATCACGTTTATGTTTAAAATTACATTACTAGAAATAATTGGCGTCACGTCAGCTTAAGTGTCTTTTTTTTTACCCGACTGCGCCAGGAGGGTTATGTTTTTCGAGTGTATGTATGTATGTATGTATGTTTCGTTGTGTTGCTCTGCAGCCTAAACGGCTTGATGGATTTTAACTTGAGAGGTGTCGTTAGATTCGTCTTAAACGTGAGAGTGTCACGGGGTACATAAAACTGGCCAAGTGCGAGTCGAACTTGTGTGCAAAGGGTTCCGAACGAAAAATATTTTTTTTTTAAATCTCTCACATTCTATCAAGTGGGGTATCAAATTAAAGGATTTTAAAAATGGTTTACCCAAATATTATATAACTTATATGTTTCAATTTAATTTGGACTGATAAATGCTAACAAAAACTAAAAATAGTAAAAAAAAAAAAATATTTAAAAAAACAAAAAACCCGACTGCGTAAAAAAACTAAAAAGAAAGAAACAAGCCCAGTAGTTTAGAATTCACTCAATATCACACTCACAGTCGGGGCCCCTTGGGATGATTTGATTGGTATAATTTGAATGGGCCCCGACTGTGAGTGTGAATGAGTGAATTCTAAACTACAGGGCTTGTTTCTTTCTTTTTAGTTATTTTACGCAGTCGGGTTTTTTTTCCTTTTGTACTGAATCTAAGGGATGTCTTCTGTGGATTTATTACTTTGATTTGATATTGATAAAAAAAAAACCTGATTCCTATTTTATTTACGCCTCTGCAGTTAAAAATATACCCATATCAAATTTAACCCAAGAGACATGCAACAGGCGACAAGCTACTGTCGAACGAAATTCCATTGCTTCCATGAAATTCTTAGCCCTACACAACAATGTGAGGATCGCAGGTATAAAGCCATATATTGTATTAGTTATTTGCTTTGATGATAGTATTCATAGCTATGTGTAAGACTAGCTTATGCTCGCGACATCGCATGCATGGCTTTGCATTGTTCCCCAGAATCGTTTCATTGGGTGAAAGTGTTGTGTTTATTTTAAGAAAAAAAGGAATTAAATATCAATTTTGTTCCAGTCGTTCGCCTTTTTTTATACTACATTAAAAAGTGTGTAAGACTAGCCACTTTTTACCATTTCGAGTGATTATTAGACAGAATAATTATGGTAACTTCCTGAATATTTTTGTGATGATAACTGCACATTTTAAGAGAGAGAAAAAAATCGTTACAAAAAACCACATTAAATGCGTTTATCTGATATTGGCCCGAGATAAGTGCACAGAAGAAGAAGTGGAGGGATAAGGGGAGATCGTTGCTCAAAAGTGGGACAATAATCTGCTAGGTACAGTCACGAGCAATAGCATGTTTACACTAAGCAATATTCAAAAGCGATTTTCTGCTACCATATTGATTAAACTTTTGCCTTTTCATAAGACTTCCATTTTGGAAGCCATGCCATTACGAAATAGGTCTTATTTCAAAGTGGAAACCAGTATTTCACGAGTAAATTAAGCGTTTGAATTTTGATAAGTGTACACATGTTACTCATGACAGTAGAAACTGACTTGAGAAAAATAATATGCCCACAAAACCGCACAGACTCAAAAACCGACTGTAATTTATGCGTAAGATAATTTCTAACATTCACAGACAGGTGATGTCAAGGACACGATATTCCAAGTGTGAATTAAAATGTAGGAGCGTTAAAATCGGCGGCGTGAGACGAAATGTGTCACAGATGTTGAATTTTCACAATATTCGTGAGCTTTTTCCAGAAAAGTCTCTCTGGAGCTAAAGTTAGATAGGTAACCCAATTTCTACTCGTACTCGTACAAAGACAGTTTTTTTCTGGTTTGAAAAAAGATGTTCTAGTTTTCTAAATTCCGCAGTGTATGTCTGATAATACCAAGTCCATATTATGGGCAAAAAAGACATGGTTGGAAGTTACATACAGATCCCAAAATTTAAGCGTACATCCCAATCTATATTCTTACGAGTACTGGAGAGCACAACATAAATTCTGTTGTACTTCTTATTTTTCATGAAAAAAAAATCTGAAGTGAAAAAACGGCAACTTCACAGTTAGTACAGTAGCCTGTCCCTTTCTTATGGATATATTGCTATTAAAAAGCCTGAAATTGCTTTTTTGAAGATTCTGTTTAAAGATTTGTCCCAAACTAGTGAATAATGTCCCTGTCATGCAAGAAATACTACATATCTTTTGAAATACACGTGAAGTGAAGACCACTATTCGATTCTCGTAAACTGTCAGCTATGCCCGAGCAGGCGAGAAAACTACACGTGTGGAGTGTTGCTGTGTTTTTCGATTTTCGAAGGGTGTCAAGATAAATAAATGCTTTTTCACAAAAATCTAAATGTTTTTTGTTCAGTTATAATTTATTATGTTTTTTTTCTTCTGTTTAGATTATTATTACGGGTTATTACTATCGAGTTCAATAAAATTAATAACAATTTTTTGCTTGTGATCACAAACTTTTTTTGTTGTGCTTATATTAAAATTTATTATAAAAGTTTGTAGGAAAGTTTTTTTGCTTTTAAACAGTCGTTCATTAAATATTTTCCTTTTTCTCAGCGCTGTGAAAGTCTTTTGACGTTCTATTGAATTTACTCGTTGTTTTTCTGTATCCTATTCCTGTTTGTGATAAAACTAAAAATGGTGTGGATTAAAGGAAACACGTGTACGGTACGCTGGAAATAGATGGAAGTTCTTGTTTGTTCAATAGTTTCTAAAGGATGTAGTTTGAGACGGGTAGTTATAATCTTATTACATTTTTTCCCACTGCCTTGCGTATCGTGGATATGATTCCAATATGAAACAAAATAAATATTTTATTGTAATCCAAACTATCCAAACTAATATTATAAATGCGAAAGTAACTCTGTCTGTCTGTCTGTTACGCTTTCCCGCTTAAACCTCTCAACCGATTTTGATGAAATTTGGCACAGATAATCTTTAGACCCTGAGAAAGAACATAGGCTATCAAAACACCACGCGGGCGAAGCCGCGGGCGGAAGCTAGTTTTAAATATTTGCAACTAGTTAAGATTCTTAGTGTGTGGAAAAGTATTTTTTTAAGAAAAAGTTAAGGCATACGAAAACAATCATCAAGAACTAAGTGGGAAGGAAAGTCTCTGAAACCCTTTACTTACAACTTTCCATCTGCACAAAAATAAAGCTAAAGATACTTCTAACTGAAATGCCGACGGCCCACGCAGCAATCTTGAAAATTGTAATCGTAAAGTACTTTACGAGAAGTGATTTAAGTCTCCGGAAATGAATCGCTCAAATAAATCGCGGCGCAATGGCCTGGAGACGGAGGATTGTTAAATGTACGGATCAAATATCTTAGATGGGAAATTTCCCAACGTGCTTGTACGACTGTTCGTCAAATGGCATGTCATACAAAATTTCAAGTCAAACAATTAAAGCAGTGGTGGTCTAGTGTTATCGGTCCCGAGGTTCAAACCCCGCCAGGCGCATTACTTGGTGTAATTTATTTCGTTACCACTTTTTTTTTTTTTTTTTTTTTTTATATTTCTTGTGTTTACTGCCATCTGTCTCCCTTATGGGACATTCATCAGTATCTTGGTTGGTGCTAAAGCTGACGAGCTCGGTATGTGACCTATGCCACATCCTCATTGTTGAGACAGTATAATTATATTTACTGTGGTTGGACTAAGTCTTGAGGTATTTTGCGCTTCAATCGTCGCGCTTTGTTATGATTCTCCATTAGAATCCGAGCGAGAATATTTGGATGTTCCTTGATACGTTCTTTATAGGACTTGGTAAATGGCGTACAATTTCCTGCTTCACAGTGGGCACTCCCAAGTCACGGTGTAGTAGTTCGTTGGGTACAAACCAGGGTGCGTTTGTTAACATGCGCAGTGTCTTATTTTGGAACCTCTGTAGGATTTCTAGGTTTGAGTGAGATGCAGTGCCCCATAATTGAATCCCATACGTCCAGATGGGCTTCAGTATTGTCTTATACAATAGTATTTTGTTCTCAAGAGATAGTTGTGACTTTCGCCCAATGAGCCAGTAGAGTTTTCTTGTTTTAATACCAAGTTGCTTCCTTTTAGTGAAGATATGCTTTTGCCAGGTAAGTCTTTTGTCTAAATACAACCCAAGATATTTCACATGGTCCGCCTGTGGAACTTCAATGTTGTTTAATGTGACTGGAGGACAAGATCCTCTTCTTAGGGTAAACGTTACGTTGACTGATTTTGTTTCGTTTGCTTTTATCCGCCACTTTTTAAGCCAGTGTGATATGTCGTTTAGTCCTTCTTGGAGTATTTGTGAAGCAGTTTTTGGATCACTATGCGCCGCTAGTATGGCGGTATCATCAGCAAAGGTTCCAGTAGTTAGGGAATCAGATGTCGGCAAGTCTGCAGTGAACAGTACGTAGAGTATAGGACCCAGTACGCTACCCTGTGGCACTCCTGCCTTTATGGGACAAAGATCAGAAAGTGCTTCTCCATTTTGTACTATGAAATGGCGCTGCTGTAGGAATGATTTTAGTATTCCGTACAGGTGATCTGGTAGAGCTTTTTTTAATTTAAATAGCAATCCTTCATGCCAAACGCGGTCGAACGCCTGAGATATGTCCAAGAAAGCACTGGCACAGTAAGATTTTGCCTCCAGTGATTCCATGATCTTATTTGTTAGTCTATGTACTTGATCGACAGTGGCATGTTTACTGCGAAACCCGAACTGATGGTCTGGAATGATTTTCTTTTCTTTGAGTATAGGTAGGATTTTTTGCAGCAGAAGAGATTCGTATATTTTAGATGGAATAGGTAGCAGGCTAATGGGTCTGTACGATTTTGCCTCCTCAGGTTGTTTGTCTGGTTTCAGTAGCATTATAATAAGTGCGACCTTCCATTCTAGGGGAAAGAATTGCAGTCTGGTCATGGCATTAAATAATGATGTAAGAAAAGTTATGCCAGATTCGGGCAGTTCCTGTAACATGCGGTTTGTAATCAGGTCGTACCCTGGTGACTTTTTTGGGTTTAATTTTGATATTATTCGGGCAACTTCTGTCTTTGAAAATTTAAAGGTCAATTCTTCTGCATTTTCACTACCGTCTCTCATATCTCTCTCTTCCAAATGGTTGTTAATTTCTGCTGCATCTACTGGAGAGCCTTCATATGGATGAGGCATAAAGACCTTTGTGAGATGTTCTGAGAACGTCTTGGCTTTCTCTTGGTCTGTCCTTGCCCAGGAACCGTCAGACTTTCTTATTGGAGGAGAAACACTTACAGGCCGTTTTAGTCCTCTGGTGGCTTTCCATAAAGAGTAATCTGAGGAAGCAGTAGCATCCAGGCCGGTGAGGTAATTTTGGAATCCGTCATTACGATCCTTGTCTAAAATATGTTTCAGTTGTCTGTTGATGTGATTGAGCTGTTTTTTAACATTAGGGTCTCTGGTTTGTTGCCATTGCCTCCTTATTTTTCTTTTTCGGGTTATTATTTCTAATATGTGTTTTGCTACATAGTTGTCCATACTTCTGTGTGGTAGTGGTGGGGTTGAAGACCAAGCTGCATCTTGTACGCTCTTGTTGAAGTACATAACAGCGGCGGTTATTTCATCTTTAGACTTGAGACTAACCGATTCCTGGAATGCTTTGTTGGTCAGCTCTCGAAATAGTGGCCAGTTAGTAAGTTTGTTGTGCAGAACGCATTTTTTGACGCTTTCTTTGGGAGTTGTGTGTAGTTCCACTATGATTGGAGAGTGGTCTGAGGACAGATCCCAGCAACTCAGGCACGATATATTGTTATTTGCAATTCCTTTACTGACGCAAAAATCGATAATATCTGGGATTTTTCTTGTATCTGTTGGCCAGTAAGTTGGTTGACCAGATGAAATTACGTTCATATTCCTGTTTTGGATGCATTTAAAGAGTTCTCGCCCTCTGGGTAGGACAATCCTGGAACCCCAAAACGTATGCTTCGCATTATAGTCACCTCCTGCAATAAATCTGTCTCCAAGGCATTGAAAATAGTCGTTGAATTCAGATTCCTTAATAGTGAACCTCGGCGGACAGTAAAGAGCCGACACCGTAATGTCACCGATCCAGTCTGTTATTACTACGTTTGTTGCTTGGATATAGTTTCTACAGTAATCTTGTATCACATGGTGCTTGATTTTTGACCTGATGAAAACGGCAGATCCCCCGTGTGCTTTGTTGTCTGGGTGGTTAGTGTGGTACATATTGTAGCCTGGTAACCTGAAGTAGCTTTTGGAAGTGAAGTGAGTTTCTGAGATTAATAGAACATCTATGTGATGGATTTTGACGAATACTTTTAACTCTTCAGAGTGTTTTGACAAGCCATTGGCATTCCATATACCCAATTTTAGTTCTGAGAATGTAATGACATTTTTGAGATTAGATCGGTTAACGTTTGGGTCATAATTAGCATTTGGTTCATTAGGGCAACAAGTGTTTCCCTAATGGCTTTGAGTTCGTTGGTTTTTTGGTTTTCATCTTCAATATTAACTGTTGAGGTCATAGGTTGTTTGGGAGGTTCTTTTGTGGCTAGTGCATACGATTTCCTGTTGTTTGTTGTTTTATTTGAAGGCTCTTGATCAACACTCGTATTTCTGGGGTTTCTTCTGTGTTGAGTGATGGGAGGAGGATATCGGATTTTCAACAGCTCCTTATAGACTGTGCAGCCTTTGTAATTAGCTGGGTGGTTTCCCTCGCAGAGAACACATTTAACCTGGTTCGATCTTTCTTTTCGAGGACAATGTGAAGTGTGATGCGAACCTGCACATTTTACGCATCTGGGTTTTCTATTGCAAAACTTTTGTGTGTGATTATAGTCTTGGCAATTAGTGCATTGAGGGATTACCCGCTTAGGTCTGGGTGCTTCAAACGATATGCGACAGTTTAGTAGGGTCTTTACGCTATATATGTATTTATTGTTTTCTCGAGATTCTAGTTCGATGTTCCAAATTGGTAGGGCCTGTTTTGTTCTTGAATTTTGGATGTTCCAGACATTTGTTACTTTGTGATCCAGCTCTTCGATGGCTATTTTTATTTCTTCTTTATCTGTTGATGGGTGTAAATTTTTTAGCACTACTCTAAAACTGCGATCTTGTTTAGGTTGATAACTGAAGAATTCTGTGTTTTTAGCTTTCAGTTCTTTATAAATAGTGGAGTATGATTCGGCTGATTTAGATTGTATTTTAACCCTGTCGCTTCGTAGTACCTTAAAGTCAAAGTCAAAGTCAAAGTCAAAGTCAAAGATTTATTTGCAATAAAATATGGTTACAAAAGTTCTTAAAATGGTAGGTAATATTAATTAGTGGCTTAACATATTTAATCATAACATAATGACATGCAAATTTTTGTTACAGATATCTATTACATTATTAAGAAGGTTTAAATTGAAAGAATTCTTTTATATTATAGAACGGATTCTCAATTAACCACCTACGTAAAGCTCTTTTGAAGCGAACCATTGGAAGTTCTTTAATTTGGTTAGGAATCTTGTTGTAGATCTGAATACACATAGGATAACAGCTTCGCCTATATAGTTCCGTTCTTATTCTAGTATTAATAAGTCTATTAGGATATCTGGTTTTGAACGCACATTTATCTCCCAGTTTTTCAAACATCTCTGGATGGGATTTGGTAAAATTACATATTTCCTCAATATAAATACAAGTCAATGTTAGTACCTATTCTGAGTTTTTTAAACAGTGGTTTACAGGATGTGAGTGGGTCAACATTACAAATTGCACGTATACACCTCTTTTGTGCGATGAAAGCTCTTCCGAGATGCACCGAGTTTCCCCAAACTAGTATACCATAACGCAATATAGAACCAACATATGCATGATAAGCTTGCAGTGTGGCTTGTCTATTTGTTAGATTAGATAAACGCCATAGAGCATAAGCAAACTTACCGAGTCTTCCACATATCATATCAATATGGCCAAGCCAGGAGCACCTCTCATCCAAAACTATCCCAAGAAAGGTCATACTATCTGATTGCTCTATTTGCTTATCTTTATAAGTGATGTTTAGATCAATTTTCTTCCACTTTTTGTTTGAAAATTGTACATATTTGGTTTTATCTATATTAGGTTTAAGGTTATTCTTTTCCATCCAAGTTACTATTTTGCTTACGGTACTATTTATTTCCTCATTATAGTTGTCTTTAGTTTTAGGGATGATTACGGACACATCGTCTGCAAAGAGTATGCAGGGATGGTCAGTTACTTTTGACAGGTCATTTATGTATAGCAGAAATAGTGGAGGGGCTAAAATAGTGCCCTGTGGAACGCCTCTGTGATTGTAGCGTAAGTTGGAATTAAATTTCTGTTCACCATTTTGATCGAGTTTGTCCACAGTAATTTCTACAACTTGCGATCTGTTTGTAAGGTAGCTCTTTAGCCATGCATTTGCTTTTCCGCGGATTCCATATTTATCACATTTCTTAAGAAGTAGCTCATGTGAAACAAAGTCAAAGGCTTTTGACATGTCAAAAAATACAACAGTTGTCGGAATTTTCTGGTCAATATTTTTGGTAACTAGTTTGACTAAATTGAATGCCGCTGTGGTTGTCGATTTTCTTTTTTGGAATCCATGTTGTTCATGATTTAAAATTTGGAACTTATCGATAAAATTTATTAATCGCGCATGCATGACCTTTTCATAAATTTTTGCTAGTATAGGCAATAGGGCTATCGGTCTGTAATTGTCAACAAGTTTTTTATTTCCTTTTTTATGTATTGGTTTAATAGTTGTAATTTTTAATTTATCAGGAAACACTCCCGTGAATAATGATAAGTTTATTAGATGTACTAGTACCGGGGTAATAATAAGGGCTATGTATTTTATAATTTTTGTAGGTATTTCATCATAACCCGTTGAATTTGTATCCCTTAGTGATTTTATTATTTTTTGTATTTCGTCATCATTGGTGGGCATTAAAAACATACTAGTATTTATAGGGTCAATGTCATAGTTATAAGTATTAGTGTCAAAGTCATTGTTCGTCAAATTAATATAATAGTCATTCATATAATTGGCAATGTCCGTGGGGCTTGTTAGTAGTCCGGTTTCAGTTTCTATCTCCTTAATGTTTAGTTCCTGAATTTGATTATCTTTATTGGAATTATATTTTATTAAGTCCCATGATGCCTTGCATTTATTTTTAGCCCTAGTTATGTAATTTGTATTATGAATTTTTTGTGCTTTTTGTATACATTTTTTAAGTAGTTTATTATAATTTAGGTATTTCAGTTTATTGTCTTTATCAGATGAGAAGTAGTATTTAAAACGCAAGTCTCTTTTAGTTTTAGCTGATTTTTTAATACCTTTAGAAATCCACTTCGTATATTTTTTCACTAGGTTTATTTTGATCTCATTTTTAGGAAAGCATAAGTCAAAAAATAGGGCTAGTAAATCATGGAACTTGGTAAACGCACTATTAGCTTCTTGGTCAGAAAATATGTCAGCCCATTTTAAATTTGATAAACAGTTAAAGAATTTTTCTTTATTTTCGGCGCTAAAATTTCGCTTGCGAATTGTACGAATGCGTCGAGGTGGAACTTTATTGTCTATTTTTATGGATATCATCTGAGCTGTTTCGTGATCTGACAGTCCCAGTGGAATAACTTCGCATTTTGCATCCTTACAGTTACTTATTATTTGGTCTAGACATGAATTTCTTCTTGTTGGTTGTTTTATGTGTAATGTTAAACCGAAATTATTTACAATCCTTGTTAATTCGTCTGAGCATTTTTTATTTCTATCGGTTTTTTTCCCCAAAATATCAATGTTAAGGTCACCTACTATCACTAATTGTTTCTTAGATTTATTTCGGAGGTTGCATAACATAACTTCTAAATTACGTAGGAAAACAAAGGGGTTTGAGCTTGGCGTACGGTATAAGGCTATTATTACAATGTTATATGATGTGAGTTCGATTCCACAACACTCAAAATCATTTTCCGACGCATATTTTTTCAATTGGGTCATTATTTTGTACTCAATGTGTTTTAGGCAGAATATGCAAACACCACCTCGCTTTTTGTTCTTTCTTGAGTACCAGTCTCCTAATTTGTAGTCATTTAAGGCAGCGCTACTCTCCTCACCTGCTTTAATAAAAGTCTCCGTTAGACACACCACATCAATAGACAATCCTTTATTTAGGAACGTGTCGATCGCAATTTCTAATAGTTCTTTTTTGCTTCTAAAGCCTGCAATATTTTGGTGAAAAACATTTAATGAGTGACAGTGTTTAGATACGTCAATGGAATTTAATTCTTTTACCTTACTTAATTCATTACCATTTGTGTGTTTTAGAGGTTGACGTTGATCGCAGAGCGTTTTAGGTGTAGGCGAAACATCACTAGTATCTGCGAAAAAAGGTATTGTTCGAGGATTTTTTATAAAAGGACAATCTTGTTGGTCGGTAAGCAGGCTTTATGTCTAGGTTTATTGAGAAATTTGTGGGCAATTCGGAGCATTTCGGCAGAACAGTTTGTTCTTTACTGAAGTTAAGATATTTTTTTTTGTAGTCAATTGTGTCAATTAGAACGTTCAATTTATGACAAGTATTGCTGTGAGTACGTAGGAAATAGCAGTTTTCATTATTTTTACAGATCAGTTCTAGATTATTATTCAGTAATTTTACATTTAGATATTTATTCTCCAGCACACTAAGCACAATAATTGGAGAACTGTTGTATTTTTTTATAAACATATATAACTCATTTAACAGAGTAGTAGGGTTGTAGTCATTTTCTCCTACACAAATAATAATTTTATCACAAGGCTTACATGACAACTTCGTGTTTAACAGCTGTTGAGAGATAGCATTGTATTTTAACATTCCTTGTGCACAGTACCTTTCGTATGAGCTATTAGATCTCAAGTCAAGTAGGCGTGTAGTTAAACCTGTGATTTGCTGGGTTCCTAGAATATGTATTGTCCTCTTCAGATTATTATTTTTGCTTCTAAGACATGAAGTATCAGTTGCGATAGATTTTTTTTTAATATGCTGTATAGTTTGTACTGTGTTGCTAGGTTTTCTTCCCATTTCAGATTCATGTTGTAGCTGGTTGGTTAATAACTTTGATCCGTTTAGATTTCTTGATTTTCGCTTTGGAGTACTAACACTTGGTGAAAATATTTTAGTTAGATTATTAATTTTGGTTTCTTGAGTTATTAGTCTTTTTTCTAAATCTATTTTTTCCAGTACTAAGTTTTCAATTTCCTTGTGTGCACTCTCTAGCTTTTCCTTTAAATCTCTTACGGTTTCCTGTAAATCAGCAAACTCTTGGCAATTCCACGCAGACAAATCAGGTAGACTTCTTCCAAGGGTATGAGAGTCGGTGGATAAGAAAGAATTGTCTTCAAAACTTGTAGAGGCATTAAAATTAGTCAGTCTTCTTCTAAATGTTATGTTTTCATTCATTTCTTCCATAATATTGATTAGAAATTATGTAAAACTTGGCAAAAAGAAATAGTAATCGCAGGAATCGAACTCAGGACCAGATGGTAGAGGGTGCGTCTTACGCCACTGAGCCACTAAGTCTACAGAAGATTGTGCGAAATTAGACGATGTGTTGTTTACGCGTGAACCCAACCCAAAACGAGTGTCATTGACCTGTCCGAAGGTTAGTCAACTTTGACACCGAGACAAAGACACTTTTAACGTTCACTTTTTAATTACAAGAAATGTTTTTGTTGATATCTCCGGTAATACTTTGTACACAGATTTAATTTTTCCACTGTTTCTTCTTGGTTTTGTTAAGAAAGTAATAAAGTAACTTTAAAACAGATTATAGCACTTTAGACAATTTTTGTAGAATTTATTGGTCGCGAGTACAAGTAAATACGTCCGCTCGACACAGAGTACGTGACTCACACTTAATTTCATACTCTCCTTTTGCTATTTCTTCTAGTAACTTTAGCAAAGGTTGGATATTTTTGACTCCGTCAATAAACAGTGGAGGAGGTCTTATTGATTTCTGTACTTTTATTTCAGGTTTATCTGCTTGCTCTATATCGTCAAGTACTGTGAAACTGTTGGATGTTGGTACTGCCGGATTTGCGAGCCAGTAATTTAATTTTGATTGTTTTGGGCTGCGCATTACTGCGTCTGGACTTGGTCTTTGCCTTTTGCCATAATGAACTTCTGTAAACTGTTGTTCTTCTGATTCTATATTTGTTTCATCTGCGAGCCCATCGTTTGCTTTGTCTTGATTACTTGTTCCACTGAAGGAAATAGATCTTGGCCGATTCATAAACATTCCTTTGTGGAAGAGTTGTTGGGTCAGAATTTTTGAGTTATTCTTATCTAATTTTATTACATTTTCAGAGGGGTTAGAATTATTCATTTTGTTCCCACGAGTAGGGCCGATTTAAAACGTCACAAGAGGGGTGACGCCCATTCCCTCAAGAAGGCAATATACAACGACGTTTGCCGGGTCCGTCGAGGTTGGCGCTTGGAACTTGCCTCCTGCAAGCCATGCACCCTTTCGGCACGTATTCCCACCTTAGGGTTAGGGTGACTTTTTAGAGAGGTGTTCTACCTCTTGGTCCGGGCAGCTAAGCCAAGACCCTCGATTCTGTGAGTTGTGTGTGCACAGAGTTGCGAGTTGTGGAGGTCATTTCCTACCTCCAGCGGGTTCCGGCTGGTTAGGCCTGGTTTTGTCGGGTTTATTACCGTCGCCCAATGCTCGACGTTGATCTTTTACGGCTAGATAGATCTTAACTAGGCCAACCCTCCTCTTTTTTCATACGGGCTTGGGACCGTCAATGGTAGATTTCGTTACCACTGCTCTCAAAACGGTGAAGGAAAACATCGTGAGGAAACAGGCATGTCCACGAACCAAAAATTCGAAGACATGTGACATCTACCAACGTGTGGTGGATTATGGCCCACTCCCTCTCACAGAGTGGAGGCCTGTGTCCCAGCAGTGGGAACATTATAGGCTGATGATGAATTAAAGTTCGCTCTGGTCTACTCACTCAAGCGAACACGAGCAAATTGAGAGCGAACATTTAAATTGTTTGCGCACACCTGAATATTTTTGTGCGTACATACATGAGCAGTGGATTCGTTATAAATGTGAAATATCGCACTTTGAAAAATTTTGTTCAGTGAACAAGTTCGCGTACAAAATGTGCTGCTATGTGCGCGTACAAAAGTTATGCATGTGGAAACAGAGGCTGAATGTGATACCAGCTTAGTACGCGTACTGCTAAAGTGCGTGAACAAATGTGCCGCTCACTATTTTGGTGGAATCGTAATAAATCGCAAGATTGTGAAGAAAATGAAGCGCATTAGTAGCGAAATGTTCTCAATTGACAAAGTCAAGTGTGGGCGTATCCAAAGCGGTAGAAAGTAATTCTCAGTGCAATTTGCGGCAGATTGGCGGTAGCGGGGGTTTTGTTCATTTCACGCTCAACTTAGCTCTGAAGAGAACTGGCTTCGAGTACTCGCCTGGAGGAAAAATAACGGTTGGAAGGAAGCATTGACTGGCCATCGAGAGGATATGAACCCGATCTACTATTAGAACCCTATTTCAGTAAAGGATATTAATACCTACCACTCAGGATACCTCGATTATTTTATTTTTGGCAAAGGGTTCGTTTAGAATTGTTATATTTGAAACCATGAAAATGTTATCGCGTTTTTTCTAGATGAAATTTCTTGAGATCATTGACCTTCGTTAAAAATGCCGTCCCTCATTTTGTGGTCTGTATGTGGAGAGGCTCTTGTCCTGTAGCCACTATAATTATTGATATGTTTAAGAGAAATGTGAGGCAAAGAGATTATAGAACACTGTAAAAATTCTGAACAGCACCATAGGTATTACAGTAACTTTTGCCCATCGTGTTACAAAAAGAAATGAACATTTTACTTAATTTCAAACTACGGACTATTGTTCAGTCATCTTGCCTAAGTTGTAATTTCATTCAGTAACTTAGTCTAAAAATAACATGATTGTACAATAATAATTGACAACGGAGAACAAAAAAAAATCAAAAGAAAAGTATCCCAGTATCCCGTCTCCCCGTTAGCGATAAGGGTGGGTATAGACTGAACAAAGCGTGTATCTTGTTACGCTTCCATCCGTCACTTTGAAACCGAATGCGCGCCATCTATCGGCGAACAATACCAGGCTTTTGCAAAGAGACTTTTTCCTTTCATTTTTTTGACAGAGCATTGTCTTGTATTTGTAAAAGAATTTTGTGATTTTAAAGTTCAACTTTAGATCAAAGAGATTTAAAAGAACCTATAGAGCGGGCATTGGGAAAATTGTCATACAAAATTGTTGATGCCGTGCGTCAGTAGCGATATCTAAGCGTTGCATAGCAACGCGACTACTAGACTAAGGGACTTTTTACCTATTGGTAAAAAGTTTTGGATCACAAAGAGGAATGCCCAAAAATATATGGAGCAAAAACCCAGAATCGATTAAAACGACTTATGTGTGGCAAGGTAGAGTATACATACTATAACCCAAATCCAATAATAGTTTTCGATTAAACCATCACCAAGTAAAAAAAAAATTGTTACTGTTAAGTTAAGATTTTTTATAATGTTTCAAGTCAAGTATATAAATAATGTTTCAAATCAGCTATTTCCTTAAGTTTGCCGTATATGATTACTCCCCAGAATTTGATCCTTATTAGTCACGCTTTCGAATGGTGTAATAATACAGGGTGTGTTTTTTTTCCAAAATTAGCGGGTTCGATTCCTGGCCAGGATTATTGATTTTTCGAAATCCAATGATGCAGTTCTAGTTTTCTTTAAAATTGGGCTATAGATCCCTTTCAACGTTTTTTGATATTCCTCATAGTTTCGGATATAGCCATCCACGCCCAGTTGAAAAATTTATCTATGAAAAATATGTCATACCGTTATTTTTATTCCTCAGGTAACGGTTATCTGACTATTGAAAAACCAGCCCTTAAGGTCTATTTTGTTGTTCATAAATTATTTTAATCGACTCTGGGTTTTTTCTGGGCATTCTTCTTTCTTCGTGATGTCCCGTCTATTGCTCGTATATAGTTTAATGTCTTTGCTTTAGATACTGTTTTGAAAAAAAAAACAATGCTGTTCATGTATACCGCAATAAAAAGCAACCAGCATGCCTAATTACTACAAGAAAGATAAGCAGCTGTTTAACACTTATCTAAAAAAACTGTCAACGTCAAAACGACATTTCACGTTGATTTAAGGGTCGTTTTGTAGTTACACTTTTTTTAGAAAAGCGTTCAACAGATATTTTTTTTTTTTGTGGTTAGGAGTATTATAATTTACTAACGATCGAACCCGAATAATCTAAGAAAATGATCTTAGATTATTCGGGTTCGATCGTCAGCCAACAAACACATTCATCCACGTAGATATTGCCAGAAACGTGCTTGGACTGAGGCCATGCACGGCAGGCCCTATAATAATGTACTTGAAAGCTCAGGCTCATTACCAGGTGCTCATCATCATCATCATCAGCCGGAAGACGTCCACTGCTGAACATAGGCCTCCTCCTTAGACCACCACGCCAAACGACAATTCGCCACTGGCATCCATCGGTTGCCCGCGACCCTCACGATGTCGTCGGTCCACCTAGTGGGAGACCTGCCTACGCTGCGTCTTCCGGTCCGTGGTCACCACTCGAGAACTTTTCTTCCCCATCGGTTGTCAGTTCTACGAGCGATGTGGCCTGCCCATTGCCACTTCAATTTGCTGTGAGCTATGTCGGTGACTCTGGTTCTTCGCCGAATATCCATGTTCCGGATTTTATCCCGCAAAGAAACTCCGAGCATAGCTCTTTCCATTGCTCGTTGAGTGACTCTTAGTCTCTCTAGAAGGCCTGCAGTCAAAGACCACGTTTCAAAGCCATAATGTCATCACTGGCAAAACACAGGTGCTCGCACTAGCACAATTCGGACGAAAACGTATCCAAAGTGCCCCTGGGTTTTTTTTTTTTTTTTTTTTTTACCGTGGTAAAATCATCAAATGAGTCCTCCGGCCCCGGGCAGGGCGGGAGGGACTGTCAGACTTTTACTGACTAAAATCCACGGTGTCCTTCATAGCCTGTTTCGTTCCGGGGTTACGGTGAGGAAATAATCCCGCGACCCCGGCAGGCTTTGGCCCTCTGAGAGGGGGGCCCCGTCATTATGCTGACGCTCTTTGAGGCGCGCGTAAGACACAACGCGCCGTCGACCCGGGCATGGTCCTTGGTCGGGCAGCGAGTTGCCCTTTACTCGCTGCCCGCATGCCCGCGCCTACGGTGGCCGGAGATCGTCTGCTGACGTCCGACGCCGCGGGCGCCTACCACTGCGGTTGGGGCGCGAGAGGTCTCCGCCTATCGCCGCCGTGAGGACACGTCGGTGCACCGCCCAAGCTGGGCAGTCTTGCACCGTATGCTCTACTGTGTCCTCCGGGCGATCTTCGCAGTGGTGGCACCCGGGCGTTTCCTCCTTCCCCATCAGGCACAGGTACCTCCCGAAACTTCCGTGTCCGGTGAGGACCTGCGTCATCCGATAGGTCAGGACGCCGTGACGTCTCTCCAGCCACTCCTCAAAGAGGGGTCTTACCGCCGCAATTGCGGCGTGCCCGGCCTTCGGTCGCGACAGTCGTCCCCTCCATACTGCCCTGAGATCGCGCCGGAGCTCTTCCCGCCGCGCCTCGACTTCACGGGGCAGCGGGGTCACGCCCCGGCGCTGCGCCTCCACGCGCCACTCATAGACGCGCTGGAGGGCAGTCGCCTCCAGATCCCACGGCAGTAATCCGGCAAGGAGGTTGGCCGATTCACCGGCAATCGTGCGGTATCCCCGGATCATCCGGATAGCCATGACCCTCTGGCATGCGACCAACTTTAGTGGTCGCGTCCGGATGCTCAGGGCCCACACAGGGGCCCCGTAGAGGGCCATGGACCGCACGACGCCGGCGTACAGCCTACGGCAGGAGGCGTTTGGCCCGCCGAGATTGGGCAGCAGTCGCCTGAGGGCGGCCGCCGCCCGGTTCAGCCTGGGGGCCAAACTCAGGAAATGCTCCTTGAAGTTCCACCGGCTGTCGAGGACGAGTCCCAGGTACTTCATCGTCCTCTTGACGCCGATGCGAACTCCTCCTACCGTTATGTGGGACTCTGACCGCGGCGCATTCAGACGGCCATGAAAACACATGGCCTCTGACTTGTGCAGCGCCACTTCGAGTCCCAACTGCCGGATCCTATCGACGACTGTCGCAACCGCTTCCGTCGCCACGTCGGCCGCCGCCTGGTGCGACTCTCCCTGTGCCAGGACGAGCGTGTCGTCAGCGTAACATATTACGCTGACGCCGTCAGGGAGGTCGCTGCGCAGCACCCAGTCGTATCCGATGTTCCACAGGGGCGGTCCCAGGACCGAACCCTGTGGAACACCGCACGACATCTCTCGCCGGTTCCACTCTCCCCGGTGACCGGGGTAGATGACGGCTCTGTCCGTCAGGTAGTCCTCGACTATGCGGCGGAGGTAGGTCGGCACCCGGTGATACCGGAGTGCCTCCCTGATGCAACTCCAGGGCAGGGTGTTGAAGGCATTGGTGATGTCCAAAGACACCGCCAAGACGACCCTGCCCCGGGCCACTGCATCCCCCGTCGTGAGGGCTCTCACGCGCATGATGGCGTCCACCGTCGAGCGCCCCCTGCGGAAGCCAAACTGGCTCTCCGACAGGTTCGGACCCACATGGTTCAGGTGCCCGACGAGGCGGTCTGCAATTACTCTCTCAAAGAGCTTGCCCACCTCGTCGAGCAGCACTATGGGCCGGAATTCTGGATGAGGACCAGTTTCCCCGTCTTCCAGCGAAGCGGGAACCGGCCCCTCTCCAGGCACGCGCTTAAGAGCCCCCCTAGTCGAGGCCCGAGAGTCCCGAAGGCCAGGACCCAGGCTTTCCCTGGCAGGCCATCGGGTCCTGGGGCGGTATTTTTGGCCTTGAGCCGTTGTACCGCCACTCTCAGGTCTACCTCGGTCACCTCTGGAGCGTCGTAGACGTCGTCGTCGCTGCCGCGGTCCGCGTTCGCGTCAGCTTCGTCCTCAGATTCCGTCGGAGACGGAGCCATGGGCGGGGGAGCATACCCCTCCACCCGCGAAGGGAACATGGCGCTCACCACGTCCTCCACGAACTGAGGCTGGAGACTCTGCGTCAACGGGGGGGCCCAGGGGCGGAGCTTTTCTCGCACCCACTTGTAGGGGCGGCCCCATGGGTCCCCGTCCAGAGTCCCCAGCATCTCCTCGCGGGCCAATTCCTTGGCCCGAAAGATCTCGTCGCGGAGGACGGTCTTCGCTGCCCTGTAGCCCTCGTATAGCTCCGCCTCTACAGCCACCGCATCCGGAGGTCGGGTGCGGCGCCTGCGGAACCTGGTGTACCGGCGTCGCGCGGCAACGCACGCCTCGCGCAGCGCTGCCAACTCGCTTGACCACCAGTACAGCTGACGCCGGGCGCGTCCTTGCCGGACCCGGGGCATGGCCACGTCACAGATCTCCGACATGGCCTCCCGGAACCACTCGGCCTCGTCGTTTATGTCGGCAGGCCTGTCCGGTGGTGACACCCAGGCCTGCACGATCGAGGCTTCCAGGAATAGCTCCCGGTCCAGCTGCTTCAGCGCCCATCGCGGACCACTAGGGTTCCGTCCACTTGGGACCGGCGCGTCTGAGGTTTGGGCGGAGACGTCGAACCGGATATACCGGTGGTCGGAATAGGTCTCCACCTCCTCCACAACGCGCCAGTCAGAGACGCGCGGTGACAGGTCGGAGGTGGCGAACGTAACGTCCACCACCGACTCGCCCCGCATCCGCACGCACGTGGGGACAGAACCCCGGTTCTCGATGACCAGGCCCTGTGCCCGGGCCCAGTGCTCGAGCATCCTGCCCCGCGCATTGTCCATGGACCGGGAACCCCAAGCCGGATTTTTGGCGTTGAAGTCCCCGAGGACGAGCGCAGGGAGGGAACCGAGGGCGACGACGACGTCTCCCAGCTCCGTTAGGGAGTCTTGGAACTCGGCGAGAGTTCGGCTCGGGGAGAAATAAACGCCTACAACGGCGATCTCCCCGGACCGGGCTGCGACGATCCCGCGCCCTCTCTGTACGCGATCGAGGGGCGGGGTACCGGCGGCGGCCGACGAAATTAGGGTCACCGAGCCGTCCAGGTCCGCTACCCAGTCATTCCTGGGCGGGACAAAATACGGCTCGGCGACCACGGCGACGTTGATCAACCACTGCGCCATGCTCTGGAGCAAGAGATCCTGAGCAGCGGCGCAGTGGTTGATGTTCGCCTGGAGGAAGCGCAATGGGGCCATTAATCGGGATCCATTGCAGCCTCCTCCAGGGCCCCTCGCGGGGGTACGGCCACGGCGGCGGTGGCGGCGGCGGGAGCGGCGGCGGCGGGAGCGGCGGCGGCGGCGGGAGTGGCAGTGACGGCGGTGGCAGAGGGCCTACCTCTGCTCTTGGCTTTGGGGGGGGGGGCGCAGGACTTGCCCCCAGCCCGGTGATCGGCCGGCTTGCCAGCCGCCGCACATGTGAAACAGTGCGGCGGGGCAGTGCACGAGCCGGCCTTGTCACCGGGCTGACCGCAGCGGAAACAGCTGTCGCTGCGGTCCACCTCCGAGGTGCAGTTGCATGCCACGTGGTTGCCCACCTGGCACCGGTAGCACCTCAGAGGTCTGGGATCCAGCAGTCTCACCTGCGCGGAGACCCACCCAACCAAGAGCCTTCGGCCCTCCTCCAGTTTTTTGGCTGCCGAGACGGGGCAGCTGACCGTGATGGTCTGAAGCCCCGCAAAGCCAGGACGCAGGACGCCCGCCCTCACCTGATCGGGAGGGCACCCCCCAGTCCTGGCAACAGCAGCCACCACCTCCTCAACCGTCGCAGAGTCATCCAGACCCAATATGCGCACGTCTGCGCGCTTGGTGGGTCCGGATACTCGGGCCTCGTCCGCGTTTAAGGACGCTCTGAGCCGTTCGGCTAGAGCGTCAGCGGTCGGGCCACTGGCCGCACCCGGGAGCTCCAGCATCAGAGCTCCCGTTGCGGTGACCCGTAGACGGAGGCCCCCGGCGATGCCGAGCTCCGCGAGGTTCACCGCCTCCCGCGCCTTTGAGAGCACGTCTCGGTACGATACGCCCCTCTTGACCGCGTCCGGCTGCAGCGTGATCACCACAGCCGCGGTCTTTGGGGCGCGCAATCGCGCCGCGACGTCGCGCTCTTTGCGCCGCCGCCGTCTCTCCCTCCGCCTCGAGGACCTGGCCGTGTTGGCAGCCTTCCTCTTCTCCCCGGCCACTTGCCAATCGGCGCTGGCCGGAGGAGTCTTTGGAGGAGGCTGCTGGGACGGCTGTTTCCCGGCCTGGGCCTTCTTTTCCTTTTTGGCCGCCTGTTTCGGCTCCGCAGGTGTCGGGGTCGAAGGCGGCTTTGATGGGCCCGCCTGGGTGGACTTAGCCGGGGCCGCCTTTCCTCTCGCAGGCGCCGCCGCCACCGGGGCCGCCTGCACAGGGGCCGTCCTCGTCTGAGGCGGCTTCGTCGTCTGCGGAGGTCTGGACGCGGCCACAGCCGCGTACGAAGACGCCGCCAACGGGGGCCGCAGCACACGGCTCTCCAGAACGGAGAACCGCTGCTGAAAGGCGGCCAGCTCCTGTCGCACCAGGTCGAGAACAGAGTTCTCCGCTGGTGTGGGCTGGCCTTTCTCCTTTCGGCCCCGCGCCGGCACGTCCCGCTGGCCACCTCCCCGAAGCCCAGCCAGGTCCGCTTTGAGGGCGGCGTTCTCCCCCTGGAGAGCCTTCATGGCGGCAGTCAGGCGAGTGACCTCCGTCCGCAGTTCAGACATTTCGTCCCTTGCAGACGGAGACTCGCCGTAGCTGCGCGCTGCCGCCAAAATGGAGGTCGTGGCCTCAGCAATCGCACCGTCACGGGTGGCCTTTTTCCGCTTCTGGGTGACAGAGCGGATGGCGGCCGTCACGACCTCCGCTAGTCTGGCCTCCTGCATCGCCAGACCAGTGTTGGGCTCTCCAGAGGAGGAAGGCCCCCTCCCCGAAGTCTTGCCTCGGCCTTTACCCCGCACGCTCGTGGGGATCTTACGGGCCGAGACAAGCCCTTCCTCTGACGACGAGTTGTCGTCCCG
Source organism: Agrotis clavis (assembly GCA_954870645.1). Lineage (NCBI taxonomy): Eukaryota > Metazoa > Arthropoda > Insecta > Lepidoptera > Noctuidae > Agrotis > Agrotis clavis. Next base: position 2,367,524 of record OX940929.1, read on the forward strand.
GGGGCGCTTGAGGAATTCATTCCTCCTATCGGCGCCCCTTCCCTCCCTCCCTGCTACGCTTCCAGAGCAGACGCTCTGGAAGCTTATGGCGTCTGATGCCGAGTCAGACTCCGACTCGAGCACCAGCGCCCCCTCCTTCCTCGGAGCGGCACTCTGTGCCCGCTCGATGTTCGGTGCCGGTGAGTCGGACGTACTGGACAAGTCCAGTGACTCCTCCTCACGGGCACGTGAGCCTCCCTGGCTCAATGCGGCGACTGCCGGAGCGAAGACAGGAAAAAAGTGATTTTTGTCCCCCCCAGAGTACGGTGGGACAGACCGAATCCTTACTGAATCGGTGCGGGATTCTCCAGCTGCAGAGCAGCTGGTACCCGCCTGGGGTACTACATCTTTAAAGCACTTTTTCATGTTTTGGGTTTTTCACTTTTTTAGAGAGGTGAGTTCCTCTATCCTAACCCCGAATTTCCCTCCCCGGTTCACTTCACGGTTACGTCTATAGACTAGACGCGTACCGGAAGTGAACATTTCCCGCCCCTGACCCAATCTCAGACGACTGGGCCCGCGCCGCCTGAAAGCTCGAGCTGACTGCTTGATCCTCCAGGCGGCGCGCCTTTCCCCGGTGTATCCCTCTTAGTTTGGAAGCCCCACCACGACGACAACTTGGAGATACGACGGTGGGGAAGTGCCCCTGGCTTAAATGCTATAATAGTCAACGATACTCATCCATGACAGGTCTATTATAGCCTTTGATAGCTTTAAAAGCTGTCAACACGAAAATATCAAAGACCCAACCAGCCAACCATTATAGTCACTACAAATTAGGTTTCGTTGGCGCAGACAGGCTGCGGGCTTTCCCTCGCAGTGCTGCGACGTAAGATAAGCTAAACCAGAAACGAATATGGAACTTGTTAAGCTTTTCGGCGACATTTTGGCATTTCGTTTTAAAATATTCAGTTTTAGATTCGTAGCTCATTAAATTTTTATCAATTTTACAGCACTAGGAAACAGATCACCTCTGTATGTGAAATGACAGTGGATTTAATTGATTTTCCTCTCGGCGTTCTAAAGCGATTTGGGTGTTGTGATATTATTATTGTCCTCTATTTTTTGTTACATTTGTTTTAGTATGTATTCATCACTAAATAACCACGCTCAACTAGATGGAGACGAGCGTGTCACACGAAAATATGTCGTCAAACAAAAGTCATGATGTCGGGGGCATAGTGATACACCTCAAGTTAGTGAAGTAACCGTACTTCACTTAGCATTGTCTTTTGACAATACGTATAAACTTGATGGCCGATGGCTTGAGGTCTGGTTAGCTACCCAGATTCACCAGATCACCCAAGCCAAATCACGAAATTGGGGTTATATAAACACTGGCAAAAACAGATTGAGTAGGGACGCAACGAACCGAGAAGTATGACAGAAATGATAATGAACATGCCAGAATTCTGATGTATTTTTGAAAATACTCCGATATTTCTAGGCACAATGTACTTCGATTAAGCTAATCGCATCGCATATTCAACACAGGCAGTACGACCATAATCAAAATGAAGTGCCTAATAAACAAGCCCTAATCTTAGCCCGCTGCGATCCCCAAAATTATCTACTCGGTGACCTTGTAACCTAAATCCGGACGTGGGGCTTGTGACAAACGGTGTATCTGTCCTTGAAGACTAGGGTTACCAAATCTTGGGATTAGTCTGGAGACTTTAAGATAAAATACTAGCTTCGCATGCGTTAATTTAGGATTTGAAAATCAATTTGGCACATGGCATAGCCAGAAATTTTCGATCTGCTGGCTACTTTTTGTTTTGGGAAGGGAGCTTCGGTCAGGAAGTTTCAGACACATACTAACTAGAACCCCCCTGTTACCATTTGAGATCCAGAGCCATGTTAACGTCGCGGGACTATCCAAGCAGGATATTGCGGCCATGAAGAGCAAAGGGCATAAGAAGGAACAGGGTGGTTTGTAAGAAGTAAAGTTCCGACATTCTCTTCCACTTCACCCAACATGGAAGGACTTATTTGATAGTTGTACGTGCTGAGCAATCCTGGTGGTAGGCTTCACCAGAGACACCTGACTCGCGACTACCATCCTGTTGGAAACCGGCGTCAAACCAGTTTGTCGTCTGTCGGGTGTGTTACGTGGTTCCAGGTCTGGGTGTTTGTGTATATGAGATTCTATGTGAATGCACCATACAGGAAGAAATTCCTAGAGCGATGCAACTTTTTTTTTTAATAAAATCTTTCTGCTCAGCTTGCTCCATCGTAGGCCTCATCTTAGGCTTTAGGTTCAAATTGAAGTCAAAAGTAAACTCATTTTAAATGAAAATTCTCTGTAACCTGGTGACCCTACCTTGAAGACGGCACAGTGTCCTCAGACAGTGAGGCGTTGCCCTTAATGATGCATTCAAAGAGTCCCTGATAAGGCAAGGTCTAGGTTAGATAGGACGAGCGTTTAGCTATCTACAACTTTATGGTTATATTGAAGACTATGTTTTACTACACTGGCTAAAAGAATTGATAAAAAATAGTTATTTGTTATGCAAGGCTGCAAAGTTGATTTTTGTGCGCGAGTACTTGAATTGAAAACTGAGAGAGCGAAGGATTCTAAGATTGAACCGCGAGAGAAACGAGCGGTTCAAATATAGAATCCTGAGCGATGCGAAGTTTTCAAAAGTACGAGACGCAGAAAAACTTTGCTGCCGAGTGCAAAACACAACTTTTCACCTCACACAGCGAGGAAATGGTAGGTGTAAGAGAAACAGCTTAAACAATTTACTATATAAGTATTTATTTATTCATTTTAGAAATTAAAAGTAAAATTACTACAATTGTTAATATTGAAAGTTAAATGTTTTTTTGGAACATTAATACTTGTGTTTGTCACTTGTGTGTTATTATTACGTAAATTTGCGGAAAAATGCTCAAATTCATTGGATTCCATTGTGAATGTTGGAGACAGAGACAGATATAAGGCGGTAGAAGACGATTTTCTCGAATTTTAAAAACTCAAACTTACCTACGACATCAACTAGTTAACACTAATGTTCAGAAAAAAAAATAGGTTGGTGCACTGACATGCAGTGGGGGCGGCTCACCTGCCAGTGTAGAAAACAATTGAATACAAGACGTGTTCGATTTTTAAACAACACTTTGTGCTCTAGAGCACAAAATGGAGTTTTGCGCTCAGATTTTGAATCAGAAATAGAATCTTTCCGAGCGGGTGAGGTGAAAATAGTTATTTGTTATGCAAGGCTGCAAAGTTGATTTTTGGCGCGAGTACTTGAATTGAAAACTGAGCGAGCGAAGGATTCTAAGATTGAACCGCGAGAGAAACGAGCGGTTCAAATATAGAATCCTGAGCGATGCGAAGTTTTCAAAGGTACGAGACGCAGAAAAACTTTGCTGCCGAGTGCAACACACAACTTTTCACCTCACACAGCGAGGAAATGTAGTGGGGGCGGCTCGCCTGCCAGTGTAGAAAAGTAGAAAATAATTGAATACAAGACGTGTTCGAATTTTAAACAACACTTTGTGCTCTAGAGCACAAAATGGAGTTTTGCGCTCAGATTTTGAATGAGAAATAGAATCTTTCCGAGCGGGTGAGGTGAAAAAATAGTTTTTAGGCTTTAGAAAACGCTGGTCTTCATACTGACTTGAGATAAGGCGTTCGGGCGTTTCTTTGCAAATGTGTACCAATATAGTTAATGACTTTTGATGAACAACTACTTGAGGGTCTTAAAAAAGGTCTCTTAATTTTCAATCTTTGACAGCGGCTGTAAAAATTAATTGAAACGGAGTTGTATTTAAGTGTAATAATAATAATAATAATAATAATAATAATAAGCCCCCCTAAACAACCACACGTCCTGATTGACCATCTAATCACGTGGGGGGCGGACACACGAATGAGAAATTACTGGCGTGGCTAACGTGGCTCTGGAAACCCATAAATAAAATGGAGACTCGTTCTAAAAGTAAACGTATAGGGCCGCTGCCCGGGGGCGATCGCCGGGGCGCACCTGGAGCTGACGCTGGGTGTCACAGCATGCGATCCGTCAGCGGTGAGGAGTTGAGCAGGCGGGCTCCCACCGACAAAGATACTACAGCCGAACTCATTGACGATGGTGACAGACTGACGGACAGGACAGACACCCCTGTAGAACCGTATAGTCCAAGCACAGTATCATACACACCCTCGAGGCCATCATCACCATCCATACCATCGTCACCAACACCTACATCACCCCCCATTAATAGTTTAAATACAGTTCCACCTACTCCGACCTTGAGTGCTGCGCGGGAGGTATCTACCTTCTTACCCGCGTCCACCAAGGCTGGAAAAGCAAGAGTTCGAATGAAATGGAGTAAAGAAGTAAATCTATTTATCATGAGAACTTATCTTTACATTACTAAATTAGAGACCGATATGACCACATACAGACAACAATTACACGCACATTTCACTCGAAAATATCCAGAAATTGCTGTTTCAGAACAAAGAATATCAGACCAAAGAAGAACCATAGTTAGGAATAAACTTCTCTCCCAAGAAGTTATAGATCAATTAAAAGCAGAAGTACGGACTCAATTACTTCAAGAAGAAACGACTAATAATTATGTAGAAACTAGTAATATCACACAAAACATTAATGAAAATAATCTTCAAGTACAAACACAATCACCCAGTCAATCACAACCTTTTTATACACAGTCTCAACCTTACAATCATTCTCAAATCAGCACACAAGCATCACACACATCTACACAAACCGAATCCGTAATCCTAACGCTAGAGAATGACATTGAGACCATAGTTGTCCCAGATCAACACTTAACAACGGACACTTATATTCAAGATATCCGTGAGAAATTTAGAACAACAATAACATTATATTCTGGGATGGACCCCGCAGTGCGTCCAAGATTACCTAAACTTAAATACACACCTAACCTTTTCCGTCTTGTTAATTTATTTAATGAAAATATACTCACACAATATATATCTGATGACACACAACTCATAGACATACATTTACTTATATACTGCACGGCGGTAGTAATATCTGAAGAACTGAATTTCAAAATTACAAACAATGTAAGAACTACAAGAACAGGACACACTATAGAACCAGCATGGCAACAGAGACTACAAAAAGATATTGAAAAATTAAGGGCAAACATAGGCAGACTTACTGAGTATATTAACGGTGGTAGATCTAATAAGTTAGTCAAAAAAGTTGAGGACATATTTAGGAATAATTCCACGCACACCAGACACGAAAAGAGTAACACAAGACCTGAAGAATTTTTAGATACCTTAAAACAAAAATTAGCACTCAAAGTTCATAGACTTAAAAGGTATAAAAAAGCACTACAGCGCAAAAATGATAACGCCACATTTGCCACAAATGAAAAATTGTTCTATAGAAACTTACACAAACCACAAACAGGCACAACTGATGAACGTAACACACATACACCTAACCTACCTACAAAAGAACAACTAGAAACATACTGGGCCAGTATTTGGGAAGAGCAAAAACAACACAACGACAAAGCATTTTGGATCTCTGAAGAAGAAGGTAAATGGAAAGACATTAACGAGATGGAATTCGTAGAGATAGCAGAATCAGATATAACACACATTACTGCTAGGTTACATAATTGGAAAGCGCCTGGTGTAGACAAAATACATAATTTTTGGTACAAAAAGTTAACATCATTACACAAATCTATAGCAAAAAATTTAACAGATATTATAGTAGGACAACAGAACTCACCCGAATTCATATCAACAGGAATTACGTATATGCTACCTAAGTCTAAATATTCATCAGAACCTTCCCAATATAGGCCAATAACATGTCTACCTACAGTCTATAAGATACTAACGTCCGCTATAACAAATAAAATTAACGCACACATTGTACACAACAACATAATAGCAGAAGAACAGAAGGGATGTAGACAGGGCCACATGGGATGCAAAGAACAGCTTATCATTGACTCCACCATACACAAACATGCTACCTCTAAAAATAGAAACTTGCATTGCACCTATATTGATTATAAAAAAGCCTTTGATAGTGTTCCTCATTCTTGGTTGTTACAAATACTAAAGATTTATAGAATAAACCCGAAAATAATAGACTTCTTACGTCGTATAATGTTACAATGGAAAACAACATTACAAATAAATTGTAAACAAAATACTGTCACAACGCGACAAATTTTCATTAAAAAAGGCATCTACCAAGGTGACTCCCTAAGCCCACTGTGGTTCTGTCTCGCCCTAAATCCTCTGTCTCATTTGCTGCAGAGCTGCGGGGCCGGATATTGCCTCAAACATAACACCGATGAAACAATATTATCGCATCTTATATATATGGATGACATTAAACTATACGCAAAAACAGAAAAGGATATGAAAAAATTAGTAGATATTACAGCAGAATTTAGTAACGACATTAATATGCAATTTGGTTTGGATAAATGTAAAACACTTCACATTGTAAGAGGCAAAGTAAGGCCCGGCGACTATGTAGTGAATGATACGGATGCTATTACAGCAATGGAACCGAATGACCTGTATAAATATTTAGGTTATGTGCAACTTAAAGGTCTGGATCACGTACGAATAAAAAATTCATTAACGACTGAATACAAGAGAAGACTTAACGCCGTGTGTAAAACGCAACTGTCAGGGAAACATCTCATTAAAGCCATAAACACCTTCGCCATCCCCGTTTTAACATACTCTTTTGGAGTTATTAAATGGTCCAAGACAGATACAGAACAATTAGAACGAACTACACGAACAACACTTACAAAACATAACAACCTTCACCCTAAATCCGCCATAGAGAGACTAACCATAAAACGAGACCATGGAGGGAGAGGCCTTATAGATATCCAGCACCTATGGCGGAAACAAGTGGGTCGTCTAAAATCATTCTTCCACATAAAGTCCCGCACTAGTAACATACACAAAGCCATAGTAATAAATGATATGAACTACACTCCACTTAACCTAAACAATCAAATAGAAACCCAAAACACTACCAATGATAACCCGCAGTCACAAAAAATTGACGATTGGAAGAGGAAAGTACTCCATGGTCGACACCCTCATGACCTGGAGCAATCTCATATAAATAAGCTAGCCTCAAATAAGTGGCTAAAAATAGGTAACTTATTCCCGGAAACTGAAGGATTTATCATAGCCATTCAGGACCAAATCATAAACACGAAAAACTATAGAAAATACATAATCAAAGACACCACAGTAACCAATGACAAATGTCGCAAATGCCACACACAGCCAGAAACCATCCAACACATAACAGGCGCATGCACAACACTCACACAGACCGACTACACTCACAGGCACAACCAGGTTGCCAATGTCATTCACCAAAAACTAGCACTCAAACACGCACTCATTCAAGACGCAAACACTCCATACTACAATTATACACCAAAACCGACCTTAGAAAATACCACACATAAACTCTTTTACGATCGCGGCATTCTCACCGACAGGACAATCCATAACAATAGACCAGATATAATCTTACAAGACAAAATAAATAAAACTACCTACCTAATAGACATAGCAGTCCCAAATACACACAACATACAGAAGACAATCACAGAAAAACTTAGTAAGTACGCAGAACTCAAAGAAGAAGTCACTCGTATTTGGCGTCAAGAAAAAGTTTACGTAGTCCCAATAGTCCTTTCCACAACAGGTGTAATCCCTAATCATCTCCTCCATAGTTTAAAATTATTAGACTTAAAAGAAACCCTTTACATAACCCTCCAAAAAGCAGCTATACTCAACACATGCAGAATTGTTAGGAAATTCATGCAAATAGAAGAAAACGAAATAGGACCTCATCAAATCACATGAACACACACACCACACGCTGCATTTGCTTTGGCTCCGGCCCGTAAATGTAGTTGAAATCCAGCCTAAGAGCTGAGCAGTGTTAACACTCACCGTAAATAATAATAATAATCTTTATTTTCGGTAATAGTAAATACATAGCGATCGCTTGTGATTGGAGCCTCCTTTTAGGTAAACAATACCTGTAGTAGGAGACTCCGCTCTTCCATAACTTAAGGTGCTTAAAGTAGATCTAATTTTACCAATTTTTTTTCCTATTTTTAAATCAAATGATCATGCATGTACTTAGAACTAAATGAAAATGTTTTGTGTATGATTGTGTGTATGAGTAAGCGTTGTGGGGGTATGATTATGCGTTTGTGTGCGTGTGTGTATATATGTGTGACTGTGTATGTTATATTATGTGCAATAGGAGTGACTCTGTGTCTTCATAAGTAAGGTTTTTAATCCAACTTTCTAATGTACTTTTAGCCTCGCGTATCGTTTTAGTGTATATATATATCTGTTTATTTATTTTATTATATAGTAAAGCAGACCGTTTGTTATACTGCATATCGGCAATTTTAGTTTTAGTTTGCGGGACTAGTGCAATCATGTCTTTTCTTCGTTTTTTTAATATATTTTCATCAAATGGTTGGGTCTTGTGTTTTTTAAGAATAGTGTAGACAACATATAATTTTCTTACCGAGAGCAGACCGCTCACCTGATAAAGGCTTTCTGTGGGGTATCTCCTTTTTTTAAAATACATAATTTTTATTAAAGCTCGGTGTCCTCGTTCTATTTCTATAAATTTTGATTTAGCTGCACCCCCCCAAATGGGGATACAGTATACCAAGACAGATTGCGCAATCGTAACATAAATTTCATTTAATATATTTCTTGCTGGAGCAGTATTTTTATTTTTATTGATGTGTGTAGGGACGACATAACGTAAGGTTTTAAAAAGCCAGCCGAGTTTTCTTAGCCTTCCAGTAACATGTTCCAGATGAGGGTACCAGGATAGCCTTTGGTCAATTACTATGCCTAAATATTTTGTTTCTGACACTTTATCTAATTTTGGACACATACAGTTGTTGCAGTCATTTTTGTCACATGAATGTATTTTAATGGTGAAGTCCACTTTTGGTTGCGTGCGGTTGGAGATGCTGAAACAGATGTAGTTGGTCTTAGATATGTTCAGGGAGAGCAGATTATCATTAAGCCAGTCCGCTACAAGGGCCATTCCCAGCTCCGTACGAAGCTTAACCTCTGACCAACTCTTCCCAGAGAAGACAATGGCTGTGTCATCGGCGTAAGCAAAAATTTTAGCGTTTGGGACTTTTAACTTGCAGAGATTGTTTATGTACATTAAGAATAATGTAGGTCCCAGTACGCTTCCCTGCGGTACACCGAATGACACATCCGCCTCGTCGCTTATCACTTGGTCTATCTTTACTCTCTGTCGCCTGTTTGTTAAGTAATCTTTGAAAAAATTTAGTGCGGCTCCTCTTATTCCCATGTTTTCTAACTTGTTCACAAGGGTTGGAACAGACACGGTATCAAATGCCTTCCTTAGATCAAGGAAGACAGTAATGCATTTACTTCCTGCATCTAGATGTTCAGTTACTAGTGAAGTGAGAGCAACCACAGCGTCTTCAGTCGATACTCCTTGCCTAAATCCAAATTGAGATGAAGATATTATTTGAAATTTATTAAGATAATTTATGAGTCTATTATTAGTTATTTTTTCTATTATTTTTGATATGGCAGGTAAGACGGAGATCGGTCTATAATTGTTAACGTCAGCTCTGTTCCCCCCCTTGTGAACTGGTGTAATAATAGATTTTTTAAATAGGGATGGAAAAACGCCGTTTTTAAAACAGAGGTTAATTAGATGCGAGATGATTGGAACGATATCTTTACTAATATATTTTAGGAATTTAGTGGAAATATTATCCCATCCCGGTGCACTATCCGACTTCAAGTTCATTAGAGTTTGTGCCACTTCCTTAGGGTTTGTCTCAAGCAGCACAAAGGAATTACATTGTGTATATGACACGTTAGATGAGGTAAAACTGTCTGTTGGTTGAGGTTGAATATTTTCAGCTAGCTGTTTTCCAATATTAGCGAAATAATCGTTAACAAAGTTTACTGAATCTCTTGGGGATGACTTAATGTTTAATAATTCTGTGTTCTGATCTTTAGATTTGTTTGCGTAGGTTATTGTTTTTATGTTTTTCCAAAGTTGTTTTGTGTTTGTGACTGAATTAGCAAGTAACTCCTTTTCATATTGTCTTTTTAATTTTTTGATTAGGCAATTGCAATAATTTCTATAACGATGGTAAGTAATTTTTAAGATTTCGTTATGTGGGTCATTGCGGAGCTTTTTTTGTAGTCTATTCCGATTGTTTATGCATCTTAAAACTCCCGGAGTGATCCACGGTTTGATTATTCGTTTACTATTAGGGACTTGTTTAGTAGTAGTATTATTTTCAATCGAATCAGTTAAAATTTTTAAAAGATGTTCAGTTAGTACGTTGGGATCAGTACAACTAAGTAATGTTGCAATATTTTTTTCTTGTAAATATTCTAAAGCTTTCTCAAAATTTACAGATTTAGTTGTTTTATTTCTAGCTACTTTGCTTTTTAATTTCGAGAGAATTAATAATGTAGTATAATGGTCTGTAATCGTAGTTTGCAGAATAGCGATCGATGCAGAAATACTTTTCGCATTAACCCTCAACATGAAGTGGTCTAGACAGTTACGTTCTCGCGTGGGTAATATATGTCCAGGTAGTATACCAAATGTCGACAACATGGTTAGGTAATTTATGCGGTTTTTTTGTTCATGAGGTATTTCAATATTTTTAGGTCTAATATTAATGTTTAAGTCACCTGTTATTATTACATTTTTCTGAGAGGGCAATGATTCCAAATGCGAGTTAAGTGACTCAATAAAATCGTCAATGTTGGTTGTAGAGGGAGACCGATAAATACATAAAATACTGGCATCTTCAATATCTACCTGAATGCATGATGCCTGAGTTATATGTACTTCTCGAATTTTGGAATTTAAAGTACTTTTTACATAAACAGTAACTCCGTCATTTTGATTAATAAGACGTGTAGTAATATAGGACTGGTAATTAGCAAGCTGTGGAATGGGTTTGTTCTTATTCAATCTACATTCAGTTAAGACAATTACATCAGTGTCAAATTTGAAGCTAGAAAGCATTACCATAAAATCGTCAAAGTTGCGGTATATGCTCCGTATATTCTGGGAGATAATGGTCAAGTCGTTTCTATTCACTTTTATATGATCAGAAATGTTTGCAACATCACATTGTATCGAGCTTGCAATTTCTATTTCGTCTATTTCATTGATTGTTTGTAGTGTGTCACCCATAATGTTTTATTCCTAGGAGAACGCTAGTCTTATATAAATAGTCAAAAATATTAGTCGTAAGTGTCATTACAGAGTTGAACTTAAAGGAACAGGGTGTACATTTTGTATTTGTAGAAACTGTGTATGATGTGTGATGCCTTAGTATTTTTATTGTGCATGCAACCGCATATGTTTGAATTATGTGTAGTATAGATGTGTGGGTACAATAATATGTGATCCCATGTTTAGTACAAGTTCTCTTGGATATCTTAATTATTCTAGTGACTTGACGACAATATATTAAAACAGTACAATTGCAGGATGAATAATAATAATAGGCGTAATCGACATGCAACTGTAAATGTTTACATGGCCATTTATTTGATCTGTGTAATAAGTCAATATTTAATAAAAATTGTATTTTAGACTGTAGTTTAGTAGGTATATTAATGCATAGATATATATAGGCAAAATAGTGTTTAGGAAAGTTGGTGTGGGTTTTGTGTGTATGTGTGTGTGTGTCTGAAAGAGCACTTTGACGTATAGTGCATAAATATATGATATGAACTATAATTACTAATTTTGTTTTACAAAATTTACGTCTTTGGAGAGCACGTATATTAAACAGGGGGTTAATTATCGAGAACATTGATACACAACATGTAAATGATAAGTTTACAAAGTTATACACTAATATTGTGAACAAAAATGTGATAACATTAAAAAGTCACGATTTCTGCAAAAGTTGGTGAACCTGTTCTTCGTTCCGTATATTAATGATTGGAGATTGATCCTCCTTTCTTACATAAACTTTGCCGTAGGCAACCCAGCAATATTTATACTCTCTCGATTTTGCTAGGTCTCGAGCCAGAAAATACAGACGAGATCCTTTAGTGGTCATATGCTCAGCCAAAAAAATAGGTTTTTCTTGTTGTGAACTGATACCGAGGTGCTTGCAACACAACTTCGACCTGTGCTTTATATTAAAGGACTTACCCATTTTTATTATTTGGTTTTTTAATAACGTGGATCCAGTTTCTACTATTATTGGTGTATTTTGGTTTTCGTTGTTTTTAGGCTTTAGAAAACGCTGGTCTTCATACTGACTTGAGATAAGGCGTTCGGGCGTTTCTTTGCAAATGTGTACCAATATAGTTAATGACTTTTGATGAACAACTACTTGAGGGTCTTAAAAAAGGTCTCTTAATTTTCAATCTTTGACAGCGGCTGTAAAAATTAATTGAAACGGAGTTGTATTTAAGTGTTTTCAAGAAAAAATCAATATTCGATAGAGGATAGACCTTGGCGTTGTTAAAGGAAAAAAATGAATACATTATTTCAAAGTAAAGGATTAGCATTGTTAGTTCATTTAAAATCAAGATTTGAATGATAACATTTGCAAATTCAAAACGTTTGCGTACAAAAATACGAAATAAATTCAGCTGAATTTTGTTGCCTGTATTATCAATACATCGCCATTATAAATTCACAATGGTTTTTATTTACCCTTCTAATAGATCATGACGTTATGTTGACCATTTGGAATTGGTTCAAAAAACCGGTTTTAAATGCCCAAATGGTCTTGCTGAGTTTATATTCATAACATAGCTTACAGAAAATCGGCCATATCCGAGGCCTTAGCACAATATTTTATAATTTTACCTACAGCGTACTTAAAATATTTACTAATTTTATACCCTTAAAATAAACGTCAAAGACCCGGTTTACTTTACATCACAAATACGTGAAAACATGTTCTAGAGCAATTTACACTCAATTACTAAAATTATCGTTGACTTTATTAAATTTTCGCGTGCTGCCGGAACGGTATGAAAAACCAGGGTTCGTGCAATTACTAGTACCTTTCATTAACCGGACAAATACTGCCTAGTATAATTAAGTGCTTGATTTGACTGGAACTTAGACTTTTAGGTATTTGCATGAATTCTCGGTTCGGGCAAAGTAGGTACTGGGTTTTTCTATAACAAGCTCAGTTTCTATTTATGTTAATGACGCAACCACTATTACATCATAGGTATTCATATAATAGGCGCAACCTCTATTATATCAGACCAAATATGTATATAACTAGCTGTGCCCGCGACTTCGTTCGCGTGGATGTCAGTATTTTATTTAAACAAAGGATTTTTTCTAAAATAAAAGTAGCCTATTTACTCCTTATTACATCAGCTACCTGCCAATAGAAGTCCCGTCAAAATCGGTCCACACATTTCAGAGATTAGCCATTACAAACATACAGACAGACAGATAAAAATGAAAAAAAAATTGCTATATGTACCGTTTGTTTATATTCGTATGCATGAATTAAAAAACCGGCCAAGTGCGTGTCGGGCCACGCACAGTGTAGGGTTCCGTAGTTGCCCATCAAAATACTTCGGTTTAAAGAAATTTATTTCTCAAAAAGAACATACATAGTTCACTATAATATGAGAAACTTAGCATAAAAAAAAACTTAAGTAAAATGTTATGTCGTTCGAACAATCGAGTACAAAATGTAGGTAGTGGTACATTATTGTTGATTATCTAAATACAACTTTAACCTATTCTTAAAGACATCAATAGATGTAGAATCTCTTATTTCTTTTGGTAGTTTATTATAAATCTGCGCTCCCTCAAACTGAATAGTTCTTCTTCCGTACAAAGTTCTTACTGTAGGTAGTTCTATACTATCCCTATTCCTAGCGTTGTAGTGGTATATTTTACGTTTGAAAGTGATTTGTGAGTGTATTTTGTTCATTAGAATTTTTTTAATCAGTATGCATGTATGGTATGTGTATAATTTCTTTAGGTTAAATAGTTTAGTTTTAGCATAAAGTTCTTTTGTAGGTGTTAAGTAATTGTAATTGAATAGAGTTTTAATTGCCTTATTTTGAGATACTTGTAGGTCATGTAGGTGTGTAATAGCAGCTTGTCCCCATACTTGTATTAAATAGTCCAAGTGCGGTTTGATGAGTGTGTTATAAATAGTGTAACGTAAATGAAATGGCACACATTTAGCAATATTTCGCAGAGCTCCAGTTAACGGTATCAATTTATTTCGTATGTAATCAATGTGTGGTCTAAATGTAAGTCTACTATCCAAGATCAGGCCTAAATATTTCTCATGGTTTGATCTTGAAAGCTGTTGGCCATCTACCACAAGAGGAGGGAAATACGGAATCTTTTTGTTTTTAGGGGAAAATATTATGTATGCAGTTTTGTTTACATTAATAGTTAGTAAGTTTCGCTTAAGCCACGCATTTACGATATTAAGGTCTTGTTGAGCTTCAGCAATAACCTTAAGTATGGAGTTCCCAAAATAAAAGAGACATGTGTCGTCTGCGTACAGTGAAATATGTCCCGCTAAACCAATATTACTTATATTATTTATATAAATTAAGAAAAGCAGTGGGCCTAAAACTGATCCCTGCGGTACTCCGCATACTATTTCTGCTGGTGTGCTTTCAAAATTATCAATTTTTACTATCTGACGCCTGTTTGTGAGATAAGACTCGAATATTTTGTAGGCTTTGTCAGTGATCCCAATGCTTTTTAGCTTTTGTAATAGTATAGAATGACTTATCGTGTCAAAAGCTTTTTTGAGATCGATGAAAATACCTAAAACTAGTTGCTTTTTGTCAATATTATTTTTTATTTTAGTAACTAAATCTATTGTTGCTGCAAGTGTATTAGAATGTGGTCTAAATCCATACTGATGTTCATATAAAAAATCTATTTCTTTTAAGTAATTAAATAGGCGTGTATATAATACTTTTTCAAATATTTTTGAAATAACAGGCAACACTGAAATAGGCCGGTAATTGCCGGGATCAGTCTTAGTTCCAGCTTTATAAATAGGGGTCACCTTGGCTATCTTAAGACTGTCTGGGAAGACACCATTTTTCAGACATTCGTTAATACAGTTTGCAAGATTATCAGCTATTTGGTGTCCAATACACTTCAGAGCCTTTGTGGTTATACCGTCTATGCCACAACTGGTGTTATTGTCTAAGTTCTGTATAATTTTATTGATTTCGTCTTTGGAACAAGGATCGAGTTCCGCTAGATTAGGGCCCTGACTATCCTTAGTTATATCTAGAGTATGATGTGTGTTTGTGGGTGTCGTGTAAGGTTGGTTTGTTTGTATGTTATGGGCTAATATAGAACCGATTGTCGCAAAATAATGGTTAAAACTGTTACAAATTTCTGTACCATTTGAAATGATAGTATTATTTACAATTAACTTTGGGGGAGCACAGTTACATGTAATTTTGTTTTTAGCTAAAGTATTTATTAGTTTCCACATCTTCTTGGGTTTTTTTTTGCATTTATCAAAAGCATTATAATAGTATTTCTTCTTTTCTTGGCATATCGTCTTTTTTACTTTTTCCTTTGCAGCTGTTACCTTGGATTTTAATAGTTCGCTGTTTGGGTCTATTAGATAATTATGCCATAGTTGATTTCTTTCAGCAATGTTGTTAATTATAGACTTGTTAATCCAGTCCTTCTGAGGTAAATTAAGGATTTTAGTTTTAGAAATCTTAGCATGTTCAATATGCTCTTTAATGTGTTTTTCAAGTGTGTTGTAGCTATTGTCTCCCTGTGGTAGGTTTCCCTTTTGTACATTGTCAGAAAGTTCCTTATAATTGATTGCTTGATAATGCTTTTTATGTAGTAGTGATTGTTTATATTTCTTTATTCCTATGTATATTTGCTTGTGATCAGATAAAGTAGACTCAACTAGTGCCATGTGTATGCTAGCATCATTAATATTTGTACAAACATGATCAATAATGCTCTTCGTATTTGCTGTTTGTCGTGTTGCATACTCCTCTTGAATATTATTTATAATTAGGTAGCCTGATTCTTGGATCATGTTCGTATAATCTGTGGTTTTGCGTTCATTTTGCAGTAAATCAATGTTAAAGTCACCAAATATTATTGTTTTTTGCCTCGTTTTTTCTAAAAGCGCCGAGTACGATTGATGGAATTGTTTTACGTTTGTATTAGGTGGTTTATAAATGACGCCAACTGTCAACAAGAGTTTTTCTAACTGTATAAATAGAAAATTATTTCCATGTACGTAGCGGTCCTCTTTTACGGTAAATTTGATATTTTTGTGTACATACATTGAAACACCACCACCGATACCATCTGTCCGTATATTGTAGACATGTGTATAGTTCGGTATTTCAAGTAGTTCGGCTTCCGTTTTGTTTTTTATCCATGTTTCGGTAAGTAAAACAATGTGTATTAATTGGTTAAATGATTTAAGTATGCATTTCAATTCATCTAGTTTGCCCGTTTTAACTAAGCTGCGAATATTGGCATAAAATAATCTTAATGAAGAGGCAGATGTGTGTATAGCCTGGTACGTAAATACATGTTGATAGGTTAAGTTCTCAACTTCTGAGTTCTGAGCTTTCGATGCTGTTGGCCGCGGAGTGTAACTCACTGTTAGTTTTTTGAGGTAGTCTTAGTAATTTTCGGTGTTCCTTTATCATACTTAATTATCAAATCTTCCTCACCATTTTCCTTTCGACGCGATAATTCATCACGAAGATCTTTTAAAAGTTTCATTTGCATAGGTGTTTGGTCCGAGTATATGCGTACACTATCGGAAACGAGTTTTGATTTGTTCCGTAAAATATGTAAAACTGTGTCTTTGTTTTCGAAACATACCTTAAGATGCCGATTTTTTCCGGAATTGTATTTACCGAGTCGCATACATTTCATTGGTGTGGGACAATCCTTGTAAAAGCTTTTAATTAATGTAAGTATTTGATTATTGTCATACTCACGTCTTACATCCGAGTTTTTATTGTTAGTTTCGGGTATTCCGATAATTATTATGTTTTGTTGTCGCTGCGCCCGGTCTTGGAATTCTAAGGCCATGGCTTCATAGTCGCGTTGTGGCAGATTTGTGAGCGAGGGATTTTGTTGAGCCTTGAGATTGGTAAGGTCACTTTCGAGGGCTTTGATTTGGTTTTCATATTTCGAGTTTTGAATCTTGAGTTTTTCTAATTCAGTTTTTATTTTATTTTGTTCTGAGTTCAAGGTTTCTGTTGTAAATTTTATACTTTTCAACTCATTTTTAACCTCCGTTAATTCTTGACATAGCTTGTTCGAATTTTCACTCTGCTTTAGGCTGAAGTCCTTGAGGAATTTCATAATCTCTGACCGAAATTCCGTTATTTCCTCCCTGATTCCGAGCTCTAATTCAGGTTGTTTCCTTTTATATCTGCTAGTAACAAATCGATCTTCGGCTTGAAGAGTTAGTAAATCGGGCGACGAACTGCTTCCGCTACCGCTTACGGTAAAACCGCTAGGCGGTGTTCGTTGTGAACTCATCCTTATACTTATGCGAACTAACTAAACTGTTTCGCTGAATTTGATTTTAAAAAGAAGAATTTTTTAAATCGGTCCAGACGTCTTTGAGAAATCGGGGAAAATACATTTTTTTTTTTTTTTTTTTTTATTCTTTATTTTTAGGACTTTTATACTACATGTATATGTCAGTCCGATTTGTCTTATTCTAGGTATATTAACATAGCATGCTTAACTTAAGGCGATAAAATACTGAACAAAAGACAAGCTCCTTCACTGTTAGGGTTTGAGAGTACTTCATTCATAATCCCGACCTGTAATTTATCCAGACCTAATCTGTCGAATATTTCTTTTCTTTCTGACTGGAACTGAACACATTCCATCAACAAATGATATACATCATCAACCACTCCGCAAGATTCACATTTAGGGGATGAAGTCTTTCCCATTAAAAAGGTAAATTTGTTTGATGGAATATGTCCAGTCCTGATTCTGTGTGCTACAATAATTAGTTTTCTACTTAACCGGCTATATGTACACCAAGGTATACGAGGAGGCTGAGATTGGATAGTTTTATACCATATCCCTTTTTCCAATGATCTCTGATTAAAATATTCCTTCCATAAATTATAACATTTTGAATTATATATTGTTAATATTTCTGAATAGTATGGTCTCACATAAATTTCATGTCCTTCTGTACTTCCAATTTTTGCCAATCTAAAATCTTCCAATTTCTGCAAAATGTGTTCATATTTATGGACTTTTTTTGAATGAAAGACATCTTAAAATCATTGATGATTTGCAAGAAAGTGATACTATGGTTAGATATACAAGTTTAGGATTAGCACAAGGTGACCCTATCTCACCAATATTATTTAACATTTTTACAGTTAAACTATTTTCAAAAATTAACAGTGTACAAATGTGCCAGTACGCTGATGATTTTGTCCTATATAGTACAGATAAAAATCTTTCAGATAGTACAATTAAATTACAAGAGGCATTGGATAGTTTTTCGACTTATCTTAGTGAATTAGGACTGTGTCTGTCAAATAGTAAATCAAAACTTCTTATTTTTAGCAGGGGATTTAGGAGACAAAACATTGTATTGAAAATAAATAATGAGGCCTTAGAATTAGTGGATAGTTATAAATATTTGGGATTATGGCTAGACAGATCGCTACGATGGGGACGTCATATTAATGAAGTAGTCAGTAAGTCACAGAAATACTTAAATATACTCAAAGTTCTAGCAGGTACTTCTTGGGGTATACACCCTAAACATTTACGCAGAATATATATAGCGATAATCAGAAGTCGTGTAGATTATAGCTGCTTTATATATGACAACAGTGCGAATTCACATTTATATAAATTGCAGAAAGTACAGAACCAAGCACTGAGGATTATAGGTGGTTTTATTAAGTCCACACCGATTCACACCATGGAGAGTGAGCTATGTCTCCCACCATTATACATAAGAAGAAAATTCTTAGCTTACAAGTATGGCTTAAAATCCTTATCTTGGACAAACAATGTAACAACTGCTTTATTAAAAGATTTAAATACATTTACTACCAACAGTTATTGGAGACGCAAAAAGATTCCATTACTGGTGACTGTTATAAATGAAATTAAAGATGTTGAGGTTGCTTCGTCCTGTCCATTGGAGATGTTTACCTTAAGGACACCGGTCTCTTACATTAATGCGAGTAACATAATTTCGACTACCTTGGAGAGCATGAATCGAGCTAAAGACTCTTATGAAATAAATCTTTTGAAACATGATGTAATGAAAGAATTAATAGAGAAATATGTTGATTATTTAGTAGTTTACACCGATGGATCTATGAGCAAGAAGGGTAGGGGAGCTTCATTTTATGTTCGGTCACAAGAAAACACTAGTGGACACTTTAAAATAATTGGAAATGTATGTGTTATGTCGTTGGAACTTATTGCCATCTCAGAAGCATTGTCATATATTAAAACAGTTGACGCTACTAAAGCTGTTATATGTTCTGACAGTAAGAGTGCCCTATATCATATTGCTCGATGCGCCTCTGGATGCAGAGGTACACCGATAGCATATGAGATACTCTCTAAAATAGAGGAACTAGCCGAAAAAGGAGTGGATCTGAGATTGCAGTGGGTTCCATCGCATATTGGGATACGTGGTAATGAGGGGAAAATACATAAAAAAAAGATCACGACGAATTGAGAACCTCCTCCTTTTTTTGAAGTTAGTTAAAAATAATTGACAGTAAAAACCTACCTATCCCCGAAACATACCCACATTTTATAGCTGTAAAAATAAAGTTGACAAACTTACATTTGCATTTGAAGAACATGTTCTCCGATACATTTTGTTTAGGAAAAAATTTTATCCAAGTACGTTTTATAAGTTGGTCGACTATTACTCGTAAACTTGTAAAGCCTACTTAGTCATGATAATTTTCTTTTAAACTTCGTTATATGTACTACTATTGTGAATTTTTTCACACCCCCAAACATAACCGTTTAACTGATAGAGGGGGGGCACACTCGGGTCGAGCAAAAATTAGCACTTTAGAGCTTAATATTTCACAAACGAATCATTTTATCTGAAATTGTTAATGGGAACTATCAATATTTTTTAAAGACCTATTTAATGATACCCCACACTAAAGGGTACGCGAGAAAAAAAAAACATCCCCACTTTACGTGTACTGGAGGTACCCTAAAAAATATTTTACGAGATTTTATTTTACCACTTTTTCGGTGCAACAAATCCGTATATTTACATCAAATTACAACTTTCTAGTACTGGGCGTCTCTGGGCTAAGCTGCGGACAGACGGACGGACGGACGGACGGACGGACGGACGGACATGGTGAAAGTATAAGGGTTCCTTGTTGACTACGGAACCCAAAAAACGGTTGTTTCAATATTACAAACAGACACTCCAATTTTATTTGTATTTATAGAGTATAGGTGTATAGATTAGAACTGGTGAAATGTGGGTGTAGGTACAGTCAGCTTCAGAGAAAACTCACCCCTTTTGGTTGTAATATCACTAACAAAAGGGGTGAGATTTCTCTGAAGCTTACCCTTTTATGTAAACCTCTGCCTATCTCTTTGGGGATTATAGGCCTGAATGCCTGATGTTATAATGCTGTAAATATAAAGCTCACATCATGTTCCACGCAACCAACGTACACCCGAGGAGCTTCGCAGTTGACCACTTTTCAACCTTATAACTAACAGAATTAAGATGAAAATTGGTCGACACTAAGTTTATTAGGTAACTCATGGGAGACGACTGATCTATGACGTCACGGTTCTCGCATTTGTTTTCAATCATCATCAACTTCGGTACAGGAAAGTGGTGTAATTAATTTGTAGGAAGTTTTACTTGCAACTGAAAAGTTTGCCGGTTGGTGTCGTTTACATCCAATTCCCGGAAGTATTTATAAATTTCTGTAATTGCAGAATTATATTTGTGTGTGATTTTATTTTGTTTTTTTTTTTTATCGTGGTAAAATCATCAAATGAGTCCTCTCACCCCGGGCAGGGCAGGAGGGACTGTCAGACTCGTACTGACTAAAATCCCCGGTGTTCTGCAATGGCCCTTTGCGTTCCGGGGTCACGGTTATTCGTAAGACGTTCGACCCCGGCAGGCTTTGGCCCTCGAAAGGGGGCTGTCATAATGCTGACACTCTTTGAGGCGCGAGTGGATCACAACGCGCCGTCAACCCGGGCATGGTCCATGATCGGACAGCGAGACGCCTTATGCACGCATGCCCGCGCCTACGGTGGCCGGAGATCGTCTAGCGATGTCCATCACAATGGGCGTCTACCACTGCGGCTGGAGTGAAGCGAGGACGCTGTCCTCTCCCTCACGCGGCCCGCCTCTTCCTTCGCGAGTATGACTGCTTCGCGATTGTGTAGATAATTGAAGAAAAAATTAACAATATAAAAAATAATCACAATCACTATTATGTAGTTACAACACAGCGGAACCGGGTGTAGAAGCTGGTGGGATAACCTATACAAAATCAACGGTCAGTGTTCTACACAAGCCATGAACATTCTTGGGGCGGGTGAGGCAAAAAAAAAACCATTAAAAAAAACTGAAAGAATTCACCTCACTGAAGACTAACACAGGCGAAAACAAAATACAAAAATACCGTTGAATAAAAAAGATTATCCTTTTTAAAGTCAAGCCTCAGAGAACAATCATCTATAAATTACCTCAGAAAGACATTACAGGCACGTTTTTCTTGCTAAATAACAAACGGCTTGTCGAGGCCTGAAATTCAGCGTAATCTGTTGTTCTCTGTTCCGGCGACTACGCACGCAACCTTTCGTTTCATGCTTCCTTAGTACAAGTACCTCTATTTTATTCATGTTTACCTAGTACTTAGAGTTTTAAACTTGTCTGAAGAAAACGGATGAAAAGGAGGAAATTATATTGCCTACCTGATTGTTTAAACTTCAGGTACTTTAGCAAAAGTTATTAGTTATAGCCCGGTTCATTGAAGAATGGAATCTTAAATGGCGGCGCTTATCGTGTTCTGTCGCTCGCACACTAGTGCCGTCTATACTCACTCCCACGCGTAGCGTAAGCAGAAAAAAAATTAGTCTTGATGTTTTGACGCGCTCAGTGATCTTTCTTATGAATATTTACTGTGGCTTTCTGTTATTTTTCCGTTGTTACCTGTTGATTATTGTTGTTAAATTTTGATCCAGTCTTGTTTTTATTATTTTTAATTTGAAAAAAACTTTAACTTGAAATCTTATATGCGGACTGTACTATCTGACAACGCAAGTACAAGCCGCCATTTAAGATTCCTTTCTTCAATAAACCGGGTTATGCTTGTCGTAATGGTTCCCTCGTGTTTTAATTTTCTTTATGTATGTTTAGTAGTAAGTATTGCAAAGATCGTCACTTACTGGATGCTTGAGGGGAGGACATCATGACGTCTTGAAGCGAGAGTTATTCTAGTGTGGAAAAGAGACAGAGCTATACAAGTCATCTAGCGCCATCTCGTTCCCACACAGGGATTAGGCTGCTTTTCCACCAGAGATGCGCTATGCTACGTTGCTGCGGATGCGTTTGATATCCACCAATCATATTCATTGGTTTACATAGCACAGTGCTGGTGGAAACGGATTCAACTAAGATGTGTTTTTTATATGGAAAGATGTGTGATCTGGCTGCGTGCTATGGATGCGTGCCTTCCCTACTACTATGGATGGATGGTCGTCTTCCCTACTATCGATACTCGTATAGCTCGAGTTGCGCATCTTCGTAGCGCAGTTACGCATCTTCATAGCACATATTACTCGCACAGCTACATAGCGTAGCATCAGTGGAAACGGTTACACAGTTTCGTAGCTCAGTTTTTACATCCTTGCAGCACAGCTACATAGCACATCTCTAGTGGAAAAGCACCCTTACTCTTGCTTAGAGACATCATGGTAGGCCACCGGTCACGTTCGTGGGGCAGACATGGTCAGAAATTGCCCAATATAGAGAAGTTTGGAAGGAAAAGGGGAGGCCAATGCCCAGCAGTGGGACACAAAATAGGCATTTAAAAATTTGAAGTAACTGAATCAAACCGTACCTTCTAGTTTCTCGGGAATGTCTCCCATTATTCTACATTATAAAAGAACTAATGTTCTCTTATTTTTAACCGACTTCTTTATATTATTATTCCCGAACAGAAAATCTAAATATATCTAAATATATATAACGCAAAGGTGACTGACTGACATAATGATCTATCAACGCACAGCCCAAACCACTGGACGGATCGGGCTGAAATTTGGCATGCAGGTAGATGTTATGACGTAAGCATCCGCTAAGAAAGGATTTTGATCAATTCTACCCCCAAGGGGATAAAATAGGGGATGAAACTTTGTATGAAACTTTGTCGATTCAAAAAAAAAAACATTTTTAAGTTCTCACATCCACGCGAACGAAGTCGCGGGCACAGCTAGTTAACTGCAGCTGCAGCAGCTGTCACAACAATTTCAATGAAAAATTGAACCAATATTTTGTTTCAAGCCTGACTACGTTATAAAACCAAATTAATCTCGTCCATTAATTAATGAAATCACAACTAATTAGTCCAGTTAATCACAACAGATTTTAAACCCTGTTATACGATTAACTGAACGACAGTCGCGTCGTGACAAGTTCGCCAAACAATATAAATGTGATAGCAGACGGAAGGTGGATTATTATAATAGTCGGAACAACAACTTGCAGATCATACAAATATTTATTCCGAGTGGGAATCGAACCCGCGACACGCTGTGCAGCAGTCAATTGCTCAGCCACTGCGCCAGTGTGGAAATAGGAATATAAAAAAGTTTTTGATAAAAAGGGACTTCAAAACCAAACACAAAAAAAAACTGTTAAAATAACTATTCTTTCGGAAGTAGGCGGCTTTGTTTTTTATTATTATTCATTTATATCATATGGCCACCTACTTCCGCAAGAATGATTATTTTACAGTATTTTTTTTTGTGTTTGGTTTTGAAGTCAGTTCCCTTTTTTTCAAAAAGCTTTTAGTTTTTCCCTTTTTAGTTTAAAAATCTTCATACGTTCATTTATGCATCTTTAAAAATCTACAGTCCTAGTTAGCAACAAAAACGGAACTATGCGGGCAATTTCACGAGATAACCATTATTGTTAGGTATATAATAAAACCTTCTCCAGAATGTAATGAACTCTTTCCTGAACACCGCATCAAAATCCGTTCAGCCAAACGCGGGATAATCGCGGACAAACATACATACACACATACAGGTCGAGCTGAGAACCTACTTTTTTTAAAGTCGGTTAATGAAACTAAATTATTATAAAGCACCTATAAATTCATCCTCAAAGCTGTCTAGTAAATAACCTAAGAGATTGGCAATATTGCCTCTTTGTATGGCAATGCTTGAATCGTGAAAACTCGTGATAAGGCCTTTAAAAGCGTAAAATATACTGGTTAACTGAAGCTCTTGCACGAGGTATCACGTTTTTGTGACGTAAGTAAACGGGGACTTTGATGTTAATTTGAGTGCGGGGCAGTGGTCCAACTGCTCTGTCTACTATTTTTAAAGTTGGACAACTGCCCCTAGTGAAGGGTCATGGTCCAACTAGTTGGATAGAGCAGTTGGACCATTGCCCCGCACTCGTTAATTTGATGGTTAAAACTGGTTCCTTATTTATTTTGTACACTAGAGGCAAGCACTATTACTTTTCATACAATTCATGCCTTTTATTTATCGTGGTAAATTCATTAAATGAATCCTCCCACCCAGGGCGGAAGATGAGGAATTGTCAGATTTGTACTGACTAAAATCCACGGTGATCCATCAATAGCCCTTTACGTTTCAGGGTCACGGTTACTTAATGAGACAGTGCCGCGACACAATTAGCGCAGTGGCTGAGCGATTGGACTGCTGGGCTGCGTGTCGCGGGTTCGATGCCCGCACGGAACAAATATTTGTATGATCTACAAATAGTTGTTCCGGGTCTGGGCGTTTGTTTATGTGAGTTTATATGTTTGTAAACGCACCCACGACACAGAAGAATTTCCTAGTGTGGGGCAAAGTTTTCTTAAAAAAAATATATACAACATTATTTTTTGTTTATGCGAAACCCGATACACCTGTCTAGTATTTTTGTGTAAAGAATCTATGTACAAAATTTTAAAACCGTATCATTTAAGTAATCACAAAGTTATAAGCTTGTATAATTACCGTTGTCCGTTCAACATCATGCTCGTTTCGCGGTACACCCGCGTAAACCGCGTCTACTGTCTTATACACTCGTGATAATAGTTTGGCAATAGGTACCTAACCGTACGCTGATTGTGTTGTAATTAACTGGTAATAAAACTTAATTAAAATATTTTTGAAAAAAAATATAACATGGTGTAAAAATTATTGGAATCGAATCAGTTACTGATTCTGAACAAACTATATTCAGGTTTCGCATATACTAAAAATTATGTTGTATATAACTTAGTACCTACTACACATGCGCTGTTCCTTTTTTCCTACTCCTCCACTATTCTTTTCTGATTAATTTCGTTGCAGGATCCAAGACAGGTAAATTCATTCTCCGGCACACGTCGAGCTTCATTGTCTCGGCGCTTTTCTGGTGGTTGCCACTGTTGATTCTGGCTTTCAGGAGTTGCAGTGGTTTGGGAATAGTGTGGTGGGTTTGTCCCAAAAAAAAAAATACACTTACGCTGTCCGGTAAAATACAGCAAACTTGTGCTAATCCCTGGGATAACTCGCTGTAAACGTAAACGCTCGCGTTCCGCTAATGAAGCTGTTTCGCTGCGACCCTGGCTCATATGGCTCGCTTTAGCTTGAATCACACCGAGCGTCTGTTGTCCTGACTCGCTGTCAATCTGTAAACACACTGCGCTTTGTAATGTTAATCCCGTGAACTTTCTGTTCTGTACCCCTAGCACGAATATTCACTCTTTTTGACGTAAAGTAAACTGGAACTTTGCTGTAAATTTGATGGAATACTGCGATTTCTCTGTATAACTCGTGCTACCTCAGACTCTGTAAAGTAAAATACTGCAAAGTTTCTGTAAAAAATACTGGGATTATTGTCAGCCGAACTGACGTCACTGAGAAGTCACTAAAATCCGACCCACCACTCATGACTTTCGGAAATTTCGAGGTACTAATTTTTTAATGCAATTTGATGTAATGAAATAGACACTAGCGCCACGTCTAAAGGTCATGAGTGGTGGCATGGCTGCTCCATAGGATCGTTCTGAAACTCGACTTTTTGACTAATATTTATTTTAATTTTAAAATACTCAGTTCTAATCCAAATTCAGTGACTAAATAAGAAAATATTTGTACAAAAAGTGTTAATTATTTAATAGATTTGAATTAAAAAACTAAAAAAAAAAATTCCGCATTTCATTTCACATTTAAAGTAGTAGACAAACGTTTTCAAACGCACCATGTCTAACATGCGTACATGCAATATAAGACAGTGTTCCCACTTTATAAAATTTTCCCTTTAGATAGGGTTAGGGGGTCCTTTCAAATAATGACAACACATTATTTTAGCGAAAAAATTGTAAAAGAAAATAATAAATCTAAGGAGGTCTTTATGAAATTAACTACCCAAAAACCAATTTTCAAATCACTGCAATCCTATTGCTGGCTGGGGGGCTGCCGCGTACCATTTTTGAATTCTATCAGACAGGCTGATAGAATTTAAAAAATATACACGAAAACAAAGTTGATTTTAAGGAGAAATTTAATTTTTATATAAAAACGAGAAAACAATCAGTTACATTTTTCACAAGGATACGCGGAAATCTAAAATCAGAGGCTGACAATACGGTAACTATGACAACGAATATTCAATTAAATCAATCAATGTGTACGTTAATAAACAAACATTAAAAAAAATGTTTAAAATACGCTATGAAATTCAACAAATAAAGTTGTGTGGTTCGTTTCACTAAAATCGAGAAGCGTAGATACCTACTTAAGGGAGAAAATCATCGACGACTCAGCTCTGGAAAAATATTATTATCTGGAAAACTCGTGGTCCAATTCTGGCCCGACTTAATTTAGATTGCCATCGACATGCAGAAGAGGATCAGCACAAAATAATCGTAGAACCTGCCATTCTTCAGACATGAATAACGTGGAAGATAAAACCAGCTGACACAGTGATATACCTAGTGTGAAACCACTACTGTGTGATCAAAATGTTTCCTAATTACTTCATGCAAACAATTTGATACAGAAAGTTGAGAGCCATTGGATCAATGTGTAATTCTTCATCATGGATTTAGGTACTTTGATTAACAAAAAATGTGCAATGTTATATCTCAGTGAAGTGAAATTATTCTAATATCATATTCCTTATTGTTGTTAGTAATAGTTATTTAGTGACAAACTGTTATAACTTACAGAATGTAAATAATTAAAGTATTAAATACCAACGACTTTCATTTTGGTATGATTTTAATTGTAAAAGCTAAGCAGCTCTGTCAGAGCAAAATAAATATAATTATTTTTGCATGATAATATTGGTAAAAAGGTGACTACTGACATAATGAGTAGAGAAAAATAGACGGTTGAATTAGAATAAGGGCAGGAGAACGATGAGACGACGGGTTATTTAGGCCGTGCGCTGCGTTAGGCGGACGCCCGGCGCGGGCGCCCGCGTGGCGTGTGTTTTCATGTAATCTCATCGACGGGCGACCCGCTGCACGCAGCGCTGGTCTATGAGATTACATGAAACAGCGAGGCCACGCGGGCGCCCGCCTAACGCAGCGCACGGCCTAAGATTTGCAAATAAAATATAACTATTCATATTTCTGTATTTATTTTAAAAATTGGTTATAACACAAAATGTACCTAATATTAGGTAAACTACTACATATTTTGTCATATAATTCAGTGTATTTTTCTTGCATGATTCACAGAGCAGCAGCGAAATTGAGAGTAATCCTTGCTCTCAGTAGAGTTACTGTCCAAAGATAAAATAATCTGTAAAAATAAAGAAATTACCATTAAATTAACCCATTTTTCTAGTGTAAAAGACTTGTAACTAAAATGGTACAGCGAAGATGCTGGCTGAGTGGTGGTGGACCTTGCTTGTGAATTGTAGTTCAGTTAATTTATATAGTGTGACAGATTCGGACAAAAGTGCACACTATATAGGTATGTTTTTAATCTACCAGTACCTTTAAAGGGGTAGAAATGGGTCGTGAGACTGTCTACACCAATAAACGTAATCAAATGGTTGATAACATATGAATGAATGAAGTGATGGTTTTGCATTTGATAGTTGATGTATATCATCACATCCTGCATAAACATATTGTAGTAGTAGGTGTGGTTAATAATCTTTGGTTATTCTTACCTTCATTTCCGAGCTGATAACTGTAGAAGTTTGCTTTTTAGCATACATAAAGTTGGTCGTTTTCTGTTAGTAGAAATCCTGTTTTAAATTCGGTTTTGCACAGATTCAACACATTGAAAGTACTTGGTTGCGTTTATATGGCCCTGCGCTTGCTTATTCTGTAAGTAAGATAGGGATTTTAATAATAAAAAATAGGAAAAACTAGAATACAAAATGCAACAACAACTTTTACAAACATTGTACAAATATAACTTACCAGACGTCCCGTATATGTTTTGACTCATTGCTTGCTGGATAAAATTGACAAAGGACGCGAAATATATCCATTATAACGGATTTATTTTTATTTTAACAGTATTTTCATGTTTATTAACTCGAATAACATCTGTCACAATAAATACGTGACAGATAGCATTGACATTTTACAGAATTTTTGCAGTAACGTACTCCACAGTAAATTGCTGCATGCTCGTGCTAGCATTTTTTGCTGTAAACAGCTGTAAACTTGCATATTGTATGGGATCACTGTAAAATTTACGTCCCAAACACAGCGTTCTCATAATTTACTGAAAAAATTGTTCCTGCTCTGCACACCAGAGGCGCTGTTTCATTTTTCATACAAAAAACGCTGTAAATACTGGAACCACGCTGTAAAGTAAAATTACTGAAAATTCGTGCTAAGGGTACTGAGGTTATTGTGTTTCTTTGTTGACAGGTTGATTGCAATGTTCCAAGAATTTAATGGAATAACTTATTATGAGTTTGATTAGGTTAGAAGTTTCAGCGTCCAAATATAGACTAGTATTACTTTGACAGGTTACATTGTTGAGACGAATTGAATTACAACATGGACGACTAGTTGACTTTTGGCTAACATGCAATAGTTTTTGTATTATGAATGTCTTAAAAGACAGACTACAATTACGCTATATTAGATGTAATGGTTTTATGTTGGCTAGAATGCAATTTTAACGATGTATTGCTAAACGCGTTATTTAAATTATAGGCTTCATTTTCCCTCATCAAAATATTTTATTCCGATAGTTTTGGTACTTTTTACTTTACCTTTTGATTCTAAATTCCACACAGATGAAGTCGCGGGCAAAACCTGGTTAGTAAGCAAATAAAGATGCATAGAAGGAGAAAATTTACAACCAAATACTTAGTGTTTAATGTCACGAACGTATCCGGCAGAAAGTGATCATCCAAAAAGAAGACGACACATAACCGAACGAATTTATCTTACAGGGCCACAAACAGTTTATATGCCAACAATTTTACATAATATCGAGATGAATACGAAAATAAAGACTCCCTAATAAAATAAAAGTAACGACGAAGTTCATCGCGCGTAAATATTTACGATATGACGATGAAAAATATCGTCGCATCGGAAAAATATAAAGTCCCGCTCGTAGTGAGATTGCGACTTTTTAAACTTCGCACGCACTTAGGGAATTGTTTAATTTATTCATTAAACTTTTTATAGAGAATATTTTTAAGTAGCTTTAGAACGGCGGAACTTGGTGATGCGTGAAAGTTATTAAATATTCTTTTAACGGCGTCTTTGTTGGAGATGTTTGGTACATTGTGGTTATATTATTACATAGTACTTCATAATTTATAAATGCCCCAATGTACAGAAAATACTGTTTTTTTGTGTAAAGAAGGCATTGAACTAGACCGTCACCCAAAGACGTATTTTCAATTTCAACGTAAAAGATGAGGTTTCGTGGCCTTTCTTTATTTAATAGTGTTTGATAAATATTGAAAAGGATATAGTTAGGACCCTAGAGACATTTAAGTTGCAGGCAATAGAAATAACCAATAATAATACAATCATCATCAGCCTATAATGTTCCCACTGCTGGGACACGTTACAGGCCTTCTCTCCATAATCCACCACGCGGGCAATATCTTCTATCAATAAAGTTTCGGGCGAAACGTGCTGTCTAGGAATAGAGATTTCTACTAACTGTGATTTCTACAAGCGTGATTCTGCTTTACGTTCCACGTTCGGCCTAGTGCGGGTTGGCAGATGTCACATGTCTTCGAATTTGATGGTTCTAGGTCATGCCGGTTTCCTCACGAAGTTTTCCACCGTTTTGAGTGCAGTGGTGATGAAATAAATTACACAAAGTAATGCGCCTGGCTGGCTTCGAATCCACGACATACAACTCTTACGTAGGGGCCGATACCACTGCTCAATAATACAATATCCTCTAAATAAAGATAAAAAGTAGGTACCACAACTTATGGTTCATTTTCATAATTCAGTCGATAAATTCTAAAAACAAAATGATGTCAGTAGAAAATATGGCAGAAAATATGGAAATGGAATAAAAGGAGTATTCATCCGTGTAAATTCGTGGTGAATACGTGGAAGTACTCATGTCATTGTGTAAATATTCATCAAAAGCATATACATTATCCAAATAATCAGTCTTTAGTTTTCAGTTATTTACACGCATTAAAAATAAGTATAAAGGAAGGAAAAAATTCAGCTGCAAGTGATACTCGAACCCACGTCTTCTGGATAAGTATTCCAGATGTCTTAAAAATTAGGCTATCGCAACACCACACTACGAGGCTAAATCTTTCATTTACTTATTTGAATGTTTTACGGAGTTTGTTGATTTCTTTCCCTCCTTTTTTTAATGGGCCTACCACACCACAAGCTTCATCACAGTTTTGCCTGCGCAAGCCCGGCCTGCACGTACTTGCCTGTGTGTGTGGTTGGTCGTTCAGTGTTGCCGACCGTGTATTTTTTTTTCATGCGAGAAGCTTACTCAGGCAGAACTGTGGTGAAGCTTGTGAGTGTGGTAGGCCCATTACGGTGTGATTGTGTTCATGAATTCGAAAAAATATTATAATAAATATTTATATTGTATTATGTTTTAAATGTGGATGTACTGTTGGTATACCTCCACCTAACCTTTCGAACAATGATATTTCCACATCATTTATTCTCATATTCGTTGTAGACCAATGTTATACATCAAAGTATTGTAGTACACAAATTGCTCACCAATTTATTTGTTTGTGCATGTAAATGTCAAGTATTTTCGTGTGCTGATCTTTCCAGACGATGTGGGTGGACGTCTCACCACGTGTTCAAATATTATTGCTAAGATTATAGCTGTATAACTTATAATAGGTTAATTATTATCTTTCAACAGCAAGTTTTGTTACTCATTTAAAAATAGTCGCGCTTGCAAAGATTTGTTTACATAATTTCTCATACAATGAATCTAGCCTTTAAAACTCAACTTTATTTAACTCAGCCTATTGCAGTCCACCAGTACACTAGGCCTCTCCAAAGCTGCGCCACATCACCCTGTCATCTGCCTTCCACAACCAGTCTGTTTCAGCCTCTTTCACACTCATTTAGAGTAATCTGTTTTTAGTATTTCAAGCTTTTTATAAGTATCCATGATTCACGAATCAAAAAAAAACCTAGCAGTTGACTGCTCTAAAATGTGGTCCATCCAAAAATAGGTCTAGTACAAAATAAAGCAAAGAAAATATTGTTGAAAAGTTTGTTATGAACACGTACATAAAACATTTTGGTTTATTTAGTTCATCTTCATAAAAATAATGAGGACAGTCGCCATCTCTCTTTGTGTTGTCACGTCAGAAAGAAAAAAACATACATAGGTACTCGTAAATGATTTTATCATCTACAGAGAATCTAAACACAAATAATTTAAAAGTCTATGTTAACCAAAATAGTCATTATTTTTTAATACATACTTTATTCCAGACTTAGCAGGAGAATTCAAATATGAACTATCAAATTATGCAATCTTCGTTTGGCAAGCGGAGATGTCATCTTTGCCAAATCCCTGAGATCATATTTATTACTTTAAAGAAACATCAACCAATAATGTACATTATTAACATCTCGCATTGGACCCGCGTGGTGGAAAATAGCCCACTAGTTCTCACAGAGAAGATGCCTGAGTCTCAGCAGTGGGAATATGCTGATAATGCAGTTTAAAAAAATGTGTAAACATCTGTTCTTTTTACATCCGTAGTTTTGGCAAGATTTCATTAAAGAACAACAATCAGTATCATACAAAAGTTGATTAAAAACTAAATTCAGATTTGATACTTACGAGTACCTAGTATTAAATGTAAATTTAGTTTTAAAAAAGTATGGTGATCTTCACCCATTGATAAAGCCACGCATTCTTCTCGGGTGAGTATGTTGCCAACATTTGAAAAAAAATATTATTAGTTTACTACTGGCGCACGTGCCTACTTTCTGTGAGACTGAGCGGGCCAATTTACACGACCCAGTGAATCTTCAATAGAAAATAACATTAATTCAAAACCACTAAGCTACGACGCAACGAGGACGTAGCGCTCGTAGCGCTACGAACTAACTGCTACGAAGTTCTACGAAATTCGTAGACTGCAAGCTGTCGATTTCAATTAATTGGATTCAAAGATGACGGTTCGATATTATTGAATGTTCTGGGAGTTTCCTAACTAGGATTATATATTTATAGAACTTATATTATTTTAATGTCAGAATTCTCAGTATAAAACTGAAAAAAAAGCTTGTAATGATCCAAGTTGACGTGCATCTTAAATATCTACCAATTAAAATATTACATTCTCATTTTGCTTTTTTTTTTTTTTTAGCGTGGTAAAATCATCAAATGAGTCCTCCAACCCCGGGCAGGGCGGGAGGGACTGTCAGACTTCTGTCCTTCGATAGCCTGTTATGTTCCGGGGTTACGGTAAGGGAATAATCCCGCGACCCCGGCAGGCTTTGGCCCTCTGAGAGGGGGGCCCCGTCATTATGCTGACGCTCTTTGAGGCGCGCGTGGGACACAACGCACCGTCGACCCGGGCATGGTCCTTGGTCGGGCAGCGAGTTGCCCTTTACTCGCTGCCCGCATGCCCGCGCCTACGGTGGCCGGAGATCATCAAGCGACGTCCGTCGCCGTGGGCGTCTACCACTGCGGGTGGGGCGGAGGGAGGACGCTGTCCTCCGCCTATCTGAGGTCTCCGCCTATCGCAGCCGTGAGGACACGTCGGTGCTCCGCCCAAGCTGGGCAGTCTTGCACCGTATGCTCCACCGTGTCCTCCGGGCGATCTTCGCAGTGGTGACACCCAGGCGTCTCCTCCTTTCGCATCAGACACAGGTACCTCCCGAAACTTCCGTGTCCGGTGAGGACCTGCGTCAAGCGGTAGGTCAGGACGCCATGACTTCTCTCCAGCCACTCCTTAAAGATGGGTCTTACCGCCGCAATTGCGGCGTGCCCGACATTTTCATTTTGCTTAAAAATAAAATATTATTGTGTTAGTTACTTTACGATAAACACACAATTATTAATTATCCCCAAGCATAATTTAACATTAAGCAATAATCAACTATAAATAAACCCTTAAAATAACGACGCAAAATAATAATTTGAAAGTCCCACGTCGGGCGCCAAAAACATTCAATATCTACCACAGAATATTAGTACCTAGTACTACGTACAGAAGTGTCACTTCCCTAAAACAAACAAATGTAAAAATCTATGCTCGAGAGAATAAAGTATTGCATTTTAACAAAAATACGTAAGGAGCGCGTGCGAAACCCGCAGCCAGAACAGCACACAGCCAACAAACAGCTGACTGTGAAACCCGTCCACTGTGAGTCCGCGTGTGCTTGCAGTTTCGTACTTACACCGCAAAGTGAGCCAGGCCAGTATCTACCAAATTGGCGCCCGCCGTGGGACCTCAAACCCGCTATAACAGTATCATTTCTAACTACCCTCAACATACAAATACAAGTATTTAGTAAATAATCTGCGGTGATGAGAGAGAGAGCAATAAAACTACTCCGAGCGACACTCGTGTACTTAGCGGGAACGATAAAGGTGCACGGGGTTCACAATTAGGATGGGGCTTGGAAAATGGCGGGTCAACTAGCCATTTCTGAATGTTGGCATTTTTGGAATATGAAGTACATACTTCGGTAGAACCATAATGACAGTCACCGTTAAGTGTTTCTTTATAGATGGAGTAATAGTAATACAAACGTCCAATAATTACCGTGCCAAAATAATCACAGTATTTTTCAGTTCCAAGACGTTTTGAATAATAGTTATTACATAAATTGGATATTAATTGACTTAATTGTGATTTTTGTTACTTCAGTTTATAAAATCTGCTATTCATTACAATAGCCAGTAATATTAAAA
Source organism: Agrotis clavis (assembly GCA_954870645.1). Taxonomy (NCBI): domain Eukaryota; kingdom Metazoa; phylum Arthropoda; class Insecta; order Lepidoptera; family Noctuidae; genus Agrotis; species Agrotis clavis. The sequence goes on from OX940929.1 coordinate 2,402,239, forward strand.
GAGTAAACCTAGCTAGATAAGATGATAGATGTATAAGATTTTAAACCCGTTTTAATCTTATAATTAGACATTAAAGCAGACTAGTGCTCAATATTTTTTCTGTGGTTGTTAAATTATTTGTTACTTTCATTGTTGAATGTTTAATAATAATGGGTATAAAAGAGTAGTTTTAAAGAAGTAGGCTAGGACTTCTCAATTGCTCACTTTGTATTAGATAATAATTTTGAATCTGTACCCTTATCACGAGTGTTCACTACTTTACTATACAGGGTCTTTCCAGTATTTACAGCGTTTCTTGTATGGAAAAATGGAACAGCGCCTCTGATGTGCGAAGAAGGAATTATTTTTTTCCTTGAAAGGTCATCGGGCGCAATCCGACCCGGTCGCGGACATGAATGAAAATGGTCTAGAATGAAAGAGCATAATTCACATAATAATACACTCAATTATTTTTGTTGTAATCCTTTGGAGAACAAAGTTTTAACCAAAAATGTATTTATTCGAAAAATCTCCGTTCATTGTATTTCCTCTTGATTTGTACGTTTTCAGATTCTCTTTTGTTTTGATCGACTAGATACAATAGTTTACAAGCCACTTAACCTGATTTTTAACCAACTTAAAAAAAATAGGTACTTAGTTCGACCTGTACGTATGTCATGTATGTTTGTCCGCGGTTATAGACTGAGCCGATTTTGATGCTGTTTTCAGAAAAGTGTTCCTTACATTCTGGAAAAGATTTTAGTATTATAACAATCATGGATATCTCATTGCCCGCATAGATTTTTCCGCCCTTTTTTTGTTGCTAACTTGGATTGTAGATTTTCAAAGACGTCGATTATACGAAGATTTTTGTTGAACCACCAAACTAAAAACAGTAAAACAAAAAAATAATAAAAAAAAGGAACCTACCTACTTCAAAACCAAACACACAAAAAGGGTAAAATATTTTTTCTTTCGAAGTCGGTGGCCATATTCGATGAAAAAAGGGTAAATAAAAAAAAACAATATCCAGTCTAGTCGGTGGCTTTGTTTTTTATTTCACCGACTTCCGAAAGAAAAGTCACACTTTTTTGTGTTTGGATTTGAAGTCCGTTCCTTTTTTTTTAGTTTTTACTGTTTTTTTGGAATGTCTTTATTAGGCCGGGCCGCCATAAGACATCTGTATGCAAAATATTAGGACCAAGTTTTGCCTTTTCTCATTTAGTCTTAGGATTATAAAGATGTATATTTTTGATGTTGTCAGCAATTATCGTGGTCTAAAAAAATGTACGTGTAATAGGACGGATGACAGCTTTATAAAGTCGCAATTTGCACTTGAGTGACAATTTGCTTCTTGTAAGCAAGAAATGAAGCCTATCTCCGGTAAAGGCAGCCGAACGCGAACTGCCTTTACATGGGCACGGAAGGTAAGGAGACTGTAGAGGGTCACACCTAAGTATTTGGCTTGCTTTTCTCAAAGAATAGACTTGCCGTACATAGTGATTGGGTTCATATCATACGGCGTCCGAGGGATGAGGTGTGGCAGGGGACTAGACCACTCCACCACGTGGCAACATGTTTTCAAATAGTCCTAGAATCCATTGCATTGCACACTTCATAAAACAGATAGCGGTCCTCATATTTTGCAAACAAAATGCCTTCTGCGACCTGTTTTATGATTAACGTATTTAATCCATGTTACGTCGCAGAAAATACATACTTTCAGAACTGTTTTTATAATGACATTGGAATCACCTAGTGTTATTCACTAGTTAACTTACCTCGTGTAATACAATAAATAACACCACACGCACTAAGTTTTATATTAACATATTATGCTTTCGATATCGTTTTGTATATCCCAAATGCAGTAATACATTTATTTATTAAATCGCGTGAGACTGAATCGAACATTTAAACTGTCAAGACAATAATGTCTTGTCAGCTCACTGAAGAAGCTTTATGGCATAAAAACAAACAAACAAACAAGAAAAGTGAGTTTATAAAAACATGGGAAAGATAGGGCAGGGACTTTCAGACTTGTACTGAACAAAATCCATGGTGTTCTTCAATAGCCCTTTACGTTCCGGGGCCACGTTGACCCAATAGACCCACGACCCCGGCAGGCTTTGGCCTTCAAAGAAGGGGGCCCCGTCATATTGCTGACAGCTCTTTGAAACCCGGGCATGCCCAAAAATCGTCCCGCGACGTCCGTTGCCATGAGCGTCTCCTGAGGCGGCTGGGTCGTGAGGTGGACGCTATCCGCTCCCTTACGCATCCTGCATCCTCCTTCGCTAGCATGACTGCTTCGCAGAAGGAGGCGACCACTTCCCCATCCGTCTCACCCCGCAGCATGACCTCGAACAATGCCGGGTGGGAGAGGTCGCGCCTATCGCCTCAGTGCGGTGCTCTGGCCAAGCGGAGCAGACCTGCACCATATGCTCCACCGTATCCCCCGGGCGATCCGGCTTGCGGGGGCAGGAAATCGACCTCTTTTTTTTTTATGTGGTAAAATCATCAAATGAGTCCTCCCGCCCTGGGTGGAGCGGAAGGGACTGTCAGACTCTTACTGACTAAAATCCACCCGTGTTCCTTCGGATGCCCTTTACGTTCCGGGGCCACGGTATCCTGGGTTAAGAAAAAACCCGCGACCCCAGCAGGCATTAGGCGCGAAACACGACGCGCCACCGACCCGGACTTGGTCCTTGGTCGGACGGCGAGCTACCCATTACTCACCGTCCGCAAGCCCGCTCCACCGCTGTGCCCTCTGCTAATCAGAGGGACACGCGAAATCGACCCCTGCCATATTTTTAGATGAAACTGCATTAATTACGCGTAATAAATAATGTCAATTTTGTAAATGTCAAAGTTCCAGTTTACTTTACGTCAGAATAACTGAAAACTCATGATAAGGCCTCTAAATCTAGATACATAACATTCTTAAGTAAATCTTTCCAAACACTGACATAGTTTTCATGGCCGAACATCAAGCGCTTTTGCTCGCGTCATGACAAAATGCAATTACCTCCATCGCGGTAATGCACCGGTGCGAGTGCGGGTTCGCTTCCCGGACGCTGCTTAATTACTTTTATTTGCTGCCCTTTGATGCACGGTGGAATCGTTTAAGGCACTCTAGGTGGGTAATCTGATTTTTAGGTTAGTAGGGGTCGCATGTTCCCTACATAAAAGTTTATAAGTTCTCTTGCGGTACAGTTTGGCGCAGTACAGTTTGAACAATCGATTGCTGAGCAGTGGTGGCCCAGTGGTATCGACACCGACTTACGAGTTGTTGGTCGTGGTTTCGAATCCAGCCAGTCGCATTACTTTGTGTAATTTATTTCATCACCACTGCTCTCAAAACGGTGAAGGAAAACATGATGAGGAAACCGGCATGTCCTAGAACCAAAAATTCGAAGACATGTGACATCTACCAACCCGCACTGGGCCTGCGTGGTAGATTATGGCCCACTCCCTCTCTCAGAGAGGAGGCCTGTGTCTCAGCAGTGGGACCTATAGGCTGATGATGATGATGAATCGATTGCTGCACTGCTTAACATGGGTTTGGTTACCACGGAGTTATTTGTATGGCCTACAGATACTCGTAGTTAAACTGGGTCTGGTTATTTGTGTATGTCAATATAAATGTTTTTTAAACGCCCTAACGATACATAGAGTAATTTCTAGTGTGGAACTTACTTGACTTAAAGTCCTATACTCCTATATCCGCTATATGGGGCAGAGGTTGTCCATAGATGTCTTCCATTACGATCTGTCTTGAGCTCCACGCTTCGCCTCGCTCCATGTTTATCCAAAGCTAGTGTGGGGCAAAGTTTTTATAAAAAAAAAAATTGAATTAAAATAACATTGTAGGTAAGGAATAAATGAAAACGATTTTAAAAAACTTCTAGTATTTAAAATCCTATTTTATTGAGTTCTATAGCCATAAAAAACAGGCGTCAAAATGCCAATACCTATAAATTACAATTACCTAAACACATAGATAAGTAAACCAGCCGATAAACGCGGCTATTTCCCATGGACATAAAACAACACCTTTCAGTGTAACATTACCATACACTATACACATACAGGGTGTTCCTTTAGTACGGGTCAACAAAGTAAGCTTTACAATCGCCGAACATTGTAACATGGTAATGATGTAGTCACGCGATATACGCGAACAGTTTTAGTGCATGGCTTTGATTTATTCATAGTTTCTATGTGGCTAAACATACAATATATTGGACTTAATTTAATGATAATATGATGTAAGGTATTCAGTCATTGAATAGTATTAATAATGCGAGTTTTACCTTTGATATGGTATATTTTAGATTAATTTTAGCTGATTAAGAAAAACCGATAGAATTCAATAGAGAGCTATGGTGGCCCAGTGGTAATGGGTCCTGACTTACAACTTGTAGGTTTTGAATTTGAACTCAATTTACTAACATTAATTTATTGTACATAATTATGATCTAAACTAAATAAAAACTAACTCGTAATATGTACAAAAAAGGGCGTCATTTACTAACTTTTACTTTATTTTCGTGTCAGACACAGGTAACAATTATACGTGTATCTCTTTAATAAATAAAATTACTAATCTGGGTTGAAACTGCGAATGGCACAACATATGTACATGATGCGATTGCGTTTAAACAGGTTTCAAAACCTGTTTAAACGCAATCAGCTAATGAGATGATATAGTCAATGTCGTAATCAAAGCAATCAAGTAAGATCAAAATTAATTAGAGAAAAGTTTCCCGAATGACAAAGTTGAAAGCTACCTGAATCGTGGCCTCTTATATTTTTATTTTGCATAAATTTTGGCATAAGTTACAGGAGGAAGCGATAAATAAAGTAGATTTAATTTTCTTGATTTCATCCTGTACACTCCGTGAAAGAGCCTGCCGGGGTCACGGAACTTTCTAACGGGTAACAGTGACCCTGAAACGTAAAGGGCTATTGAAGGAACGGAAGGAAGGTGTGTATTAGTCAGTACGAGTCTGACAGTTCCCACTCAGGGACTCATTTGATGATTTTACCACTTAAAAAAAGACCTTACCCTTAGACAAACAGCAGACGACAGCAGACGATAATCGTTATCGCTCAGCAGTCACTAATACATTTTCAACTTTATACACTAGCGCATAAAGTTGAAAATCTATTAAAGACTGCGGAGCGATAACGAACGAAACAAACGAAAACGATCTATAAACTCCAATAGATTTTCAACTCTACGCCCTGGGGTTTAAAGTTGAAAATGTATTATTGACTGCTGAGCGATAACGATTGTCGTCTGTTGTCGTTTGCTGTTTGTTTATAGGGCCTTATTTCACAAGTATTGCTTCATTTAGACTTAAGATTGTAATCTATACAGTTAGAGAAAATGTTGTTGTGTTTAATATAAACGTCGAACGTTAACATTACTGATTGAAGTTCCTGAAATAAAAGTTAAAGTCCATTTCAAGACCCAAAAAGTCCTCTCACTTCTTATAACTTCCACCACATCATTATTAGAACTTGACTAGAGTCACCCGCCGCCATAATTTTAATTAGGAGAAATTCTTAAGAGCGACAACTTTTAATAACTTAGTTAAGTGACTTTCCAAGCGACGTGGCGAGACAATATTGTGGCTGAATAAGAAATATGTTGCAATACGAAACGCAAGTGGTCAAGGGAAGATTGTATTTTCTTTATTAATAAAATTCTGGAATAAACACTGTGAGACATTGGTGTGTTTTTTTTTTTTATTGGTGTTTTGTAACTTAAGAATAAGTTTTTGGCATTAAATGTCTTACTACTTATTTTAAAAAGTCAAATCATTTATTTCAAGTTGGTCAGTTACAAATGGTTAAACAAGACAAAAAATATAAATTGTACAAAAATAATGATGGTGTCAGTCACAGGAGTGAACTGTGAAAGTATTGTATGGTGCACATTTCAAAGCGTATAATTATAGACTAAATAAATTACTATTAGTAGATAAAAAAAAATGATTCAGGGAACTATCCCGCGCACGGAGCATTCGAATCATGATCACAAATAATATTTCCATGTCATTTTTTCTTCTTCTTCTGTTATTTGAAGAAAAAATATTTGTGTTTCCCAGGATTGAACTGCGATACGCTGTACAGCATTCTATTGCTCAGCCACTGCGCTAGCCGTGCCGTCAATATCGAAAAGTAAATACAACTATTCAAATCTTCTCGAACTAAAGACGCAATAATCTTACAAAATGTAAATTTTCTGCTGAGACCTTTCTTAGAGAAATTAATTTTACAAGTAGGATTTTTTCCTCGTGGCTTTGTACTCACATCTTATAATGTTCCATTATTGTAAAGGTCACAAAATGAGAGCTCTTAAGTTTAATAGAAATACCTTTGGCCTTTTATAGGTCTGCCCCTGCAGTCTCGACATTAGATAGCGACAAAAAATATTTATTATTAAAGCTACACCAACAACTTCTTTATATAAAGGAAATTAAATGAAATTGAATAATCTGGTGATTCTGATTCTAGTCAACTCTCGCTTAAAATCGAATTCTACATAATTACATATTTTATATTACTTATTTTATTTATTTAAATCGAGAGGAGCTCGTGGCTAAATAATTTCTGGTTAAGCCGCGCTTGTCGAGGTTGGTCTGTGGATGGGCGACCATCTGTCATAGCGAGTTTCCTCCGTGCCTCGGAAAGCACGTAAAGCCGTTGGTTCCGGCTGTCATTTGTAGATCTTTGACAGTCTTTACTATTATCACTAGAGAGAGAGAGATCACCTACTTCTCTCTCTCTCTTTCACGATTTTTAAATTAATCATCTCAAAAATTCAGCTGAACACAACTTTCACCACATCTTTTACAACAGTACTAACCATAAAGTGTAAAACAACAAAAGTCTATTCAAACTTCCCTAAAAATCTCTTTGTAAAATCTCCGAACATTTTACAACGAAAAGCGTAGTAAATATCAATTTTATCGGCAAGTTCTTAGCTTGCCGGGTTCAGAAAGGGATATAAAATACTTGCACGTAGGCAACACCGGTAGAGCCTTAGGAATGTAATTTTACCGTAGCTCGCTTGGCAAGTATGTTGGGGCTCTGAAATTAAGATGTGCTTATATACGTAGGTACGCGGTAGATATTATAACTACACTGCGTAGAATATAAAGAATACTTACCTTTTAAAAATCAGATAAAGGTAGGTCTCGAATAGTGTAGAACGATTAGTTGCTCCGAGAAACGGGTCAGCTCCCGCACGAAATAAAAAAAAAATTGTAGGTATCGTCATTATGAATATACCTGCTCGTGTTTGTAAGTTAGGGCTCCCGCACACGGGCCACAAAACGCCGCCACTCGCGCGATTCCGCTCCCCTCTCTCTTTTACCTCAGTAATGCATTGGTTAAAAAAAGTAGCTGCCAACGACTGCAAGTGTCGACCACCGGCCACAAATGGATGTCGCGCGCTTCAGCTACCTCTGAAGCCGCTTCTAACTTCTCGTGGCGGCGTTTGTGGCTGTCACGAATGGCTCGTGTGCGGCGACACTTAAATGTACGTACACACACACAAGATACAAAAGCACTTTATCTTTTTGAGACGTGAACTTTCATCATCATCATCATCATCAACTTATAAATGTTCTCATTACTGGGACACAGGCCCCCTCTCTGTGAGAGGCAGTGGGCTATAATCCACCACGCGGGTCCAATGCGGGTTGGTGGATGTCACATGTCTTTGAACGTTTGGTTCTAGGACATGCCAGTTTCCTCACGATGTTTTCCTTCACCGTTTTAAGAACAGTGGTGATGAAATAAACACATAGTAATGCGCCTGGCTGAGTTCGAACTCACTACCTGCAACTCGTAAGTCGGGGCCGATACTACTGGGTCACCAATGATCCTCAACGTGACTTTGGTGTTCATTTAAAGGTGCTCACCGGGAGCATTCGTGTGTAATGTAACATTATAGGTTAGACTTTGAGCATTACATTACAATACTACCTCCCTGACTGACGAGCATTCGCGTACATTTAGTACAGATTTGATACAAGGTGCGCATTGTGATGCTCGATTGTCTTCCCTCACTGATGAAATGTTCAAATCAGTACCCTTAGCATGAATTTCATTAGTCAATCAGTTTCTTCATTCATCATTTCATGACTTTTGAAACCCTAATGAAAATGTGTAAATACATTATTGAATTAATAAATACTAACACTGTAGCCTGTTTCTGCATCTGATTTTGATCATTTGAACGACTTACAAATACTCATACAACGTCGTACAATACTTTGCCAAGCTTTTGCAGTAGGTAAATTAGTTAAATTATAATAATATTAAACAAAGTATTATGACAAGACTGTCACGAAATTAACCCTACTAAGAAATTCCCTTGACTCAACGTTATATTACTGCAATCAACTCTCGTTCGTCAAACCAAATCATTATTCTTCAGCGATCCTTCACTAATTAAGTCTGCGGGCTGATATCATGATTTATGAACCTCACAACACTCGGCTCATTACACAGTTTTAACATATAAACTCTAAAATGATTTTCAAGTAAGGCCTCATTCACGACTTCGTGCGATGCGAGTTGTGTCGTGTGCGTCAATCGAAAAGCAAAAAAAACATGCCACAGTGCATCTTTTTTTCTTCTTTTTACACGACTCCCCAAAAGAAAGGAGTGCTATGTTTTTTGAGTTCTTGTATGTATCTTTGTGAATAGGCGCGTCCACACAGAGCAAGCAGCATCGTGAGGCATTTGCCGCGCGAAGCAGCTCGGTTAGTATGGACGTGTGTCGGCCGCGGCAAGCGCATGCACTGCTGGGGGCGTGCCATCCAGTGTCGGCATTTAGGCGCGTCCACACAGACCGAGCAGCCTCGCGAGGCATTTTCCTCGCGCAGAAAACGCCTCACGAGACTGTTCGTTCTGAGTGACGTGCCTCTTCATGATGGCGGGTGTCACCACAGCATGTAGCTCGTAGCTTATTTATTGACTCTGGCAGTTGCTCTTCGTTCGACGCTAGTTGTATCGATTGAGGTTGTTAACGAAGTCTAATGGCCGATATACACGGCAACGATAAAACTGCGCAAACGAACTGCACAGTTCATTTGCGCAGTTTTATCGAACGTATGTACAAAAATCGGCGCAGTTTTTTTGGTTGGTGCAAGCCATCGAAGCAAGGATTAAAATCTATTCGATAAATCGTTGTCGATCGCGTTTGCACAGTTTTATCGTAGTGTGTATACCGAAGTCGGGCCAATCATTCGGTTTGTTCACAGGGCTTCTTGTAAGCGGACGCGTCAGCGCACGTAAAAAACATGTCGCAAGGAGATAGTAGCGGAATCCGTGAGTTATTGGAAGAGTTAATTCTGTGCTATAAAAATGAAATTTGCTTGTGGAATAAGAAAAGTAAAGATTATCACGACCGGAACAAGAAATACGATGCCTACGATTAGGCTAATTATTAAGTATAGACTTATTGATCCTAATGGCAATAGGGAGACTGTAGTAAAGACTCGTCTTTCATCACGAATGACGTGTTTTTCGTCTGAGTTTCTGCCGAGAACTGCCGATTGACGCAGATATAGGTAGATGTGTGGACACACTATGGACTTTCGATACACTGCGCAAACCGACTGCGCAGTCAGATCGCTACGATAAATCGTTGTCGTGTATACCGGGCTTTAGTATCTTCTCAGTGTGTTGTGATGGAACGTTATGACGTAGTTCTACCGCGACTTTAAGACTCTAGGGGTACTTAAGGAGTTTGGGAATATTTGTGGTACACGATACGAATACGATTCGACTTAAAAAAAAATATATTCAACTATACCTTCAAAAAAATCCATGCTTTGGTAAATCCTTCTGTAAGTCCTTCTATTTACTAAAAGGATATCAATTGTATCGCAGTCAAAAACTGCACTTAAACCTCTTCCAAGTTACGCCACAACATTTTGTCTGTCTTCCACATTCTATATTCACTCGGTTCCAGCCATTTCTACCGTTTTCTTAAAAAAAGGGAAGAGGTTATCGACTCGGTTAATTTTTATTTAGCCACCCCATACTATGCGAGTACGAAAACCAGTCCACATTCCAGGACTCTTGTTTACTCTATCAGTCTTTGGGCCTTCAACTAAACGTTTTCAGCCCTTTGCTTGCAACTTGCTTGCTCTGTGCCTGTTTCATAATATATGCGTATTTAAATACTATCACAACTTCAGGCAGTTCCAGAAAGAAGTAACGACCTTGATGCATACAGTGAGGGTTGGTTTGATGTGGCGCGAGACTAGAGATTTTGTAAAATCCTGGAGGCAAAAAAACGAGAGTATTTCCAGTGTGGGAAAGCGACAGATGTATATAAGTCATCTAGCGCCATCCCGGTTCCACAGTGAAACTGCCCTCGATTTCAGACGTCATGGTAAGCCACCTGGTCGTAAAGTATAAAAAGATTTTCGCGAAGAAAAACATAAAGAAGACTTACAGTTGTTTTGCATTTATGTTGTATTGTCACTAAGCAATGGAACATTACCTCTGAAACATAGCGATGATTCCCACTTCGTGGGTTTTTCACAAAGAATTTATTTCATCGCGACTAAATTATGGTAGTAGGTATTTGTCTGAACATTTTGTTACTTATCGCACGAAGAACGAAGAAAACAAACTTCTTTTCGTGTATACAGGGTGTTTCTTTTAAATTGGCCAAAAGGGAGAAATCCGAATCCATAAAGAGATACAGGAAATCTTTCTTAGGAACCTTTAGCTCTTTTTTGATGTTGACAATTTTGGCGTTTTTTATTTTTTGGTCAAGTGTGAGTTGTCCTCAGAAATGGGTGAAATTGGCCAAATTTTTTTTTAATGCCGTTCGACTCAGTTTCATGTAAGGATCATTTCATTGTATCGAAAGAAAAAAATCGGGACGGCGGAAGTTGGTCAAATTATGCAAAACATTTTTTCAAAGAAACACCCTGTATATAGGCCTTTGGGAACTTACCGACACGGTTTTTATGAAATTATTTTACTTTAGTCAAGTTTTCCGACGCCTATTTAAAAAATCATAGCAACATTTTGCGCTTCTAGAACTTTATTCTACAAGTTTGTGAGAGAGTTTTGTAGAATACTTTTTTTCGGTTTTTTAAGAACATTCTTGATACTGACTTATTGTTGATGGTTTTCAGAAAGGTCAGATGCGAAGTATTTTCAGTCAGCGTGCGAGTTTTTAAGAATCGTCATAGAACGAAATATTATGTCTGTGCCTCTAGTGAAAAAGGGTTTAAGTCCGATTTTGTCGAAAATGAGTTAAGTACACTAAAATGTTCAGAAAAAAATGATCTATCCATTCGTGAAAACAGATCTTGCCTATCTTTAAAAATAAGGAAGTTAGCAATGTGCAAAGGGGGTTAACTAACACTAAAAATATTACAAAAGCGGGGTATAAGTGCACTTTAATTTCTTTACACAAAACTATGTTTATTTTTATTTTGTGTCTTTTGATCTAAATAAACATGTATTGTCAGAGCTTCAATTTGTTTAGTGAATACCGGCACAAGTACATTAATTCCTTAAAAATTGTTATGTGAGTAACGATATCACTTGACATAAATCCGTTTTCACCAAAATAAAAGACAAAAATCCAGAATAAGTTTTTTGGTATCAGTTTTCACGTATGAAATATTTATATTAAAAATGCAATTTGACATAACTAAAATAATACCAATATTTCGCTGCTATTTTTCGTGAGAAAAGATACAACTGGCCGATACGGGTTATGGTGCTGGTGGGTGGAAAGTGCGTAGCGCTCGCACTCTTTCGGTGGTCCAAGCACTCTATTGAAGGGAACTTGTGTCGACGCACTGCAAAAAATCAGTAATTGCACTGGTAAGTTGTACCCTTTTTCACATATTTTAGCAAATTATTTTTGAGTGTACGTATTGTTATTTAGATTTTTGTCCAAATGTACCCAATTACACCGAGTTTTTATTTTAAACTCCATTGCGTAACTTATTATGAAGAGGAGACATTGTTTTTTTTTTGTTTTTGTACGTATGTTAGTTAATTCTTCACACAAAAACACTACAATAACAGTGGTTATAATAAACAACCACCAGATATCAACCTCACATATATATTTAACTACACTTTATAGTATAATTATATAGATACGTAAAATTGTCAAATTAGCACATTTTATACTTCTATTTCGACTTACCTACTTAACTTTCATATCGCGATTCCCTGATGTAATGTTTTAATAAATAATATAATACATAATAATAATATTCCACAACTATCACACAACGCCATCTAGTCCCAAGCTAAGCAGAGCTTGTGTTATGGGTACTAGACAACTGATAAACATACTTATATATTTCTAAATACATACATATTATGGATAAATTACACCCAGACACAGAAAAAATGATCGTGCTCATCACACAAACATTTGTCCTGAGTGGGAATCCAATTCACGACCTCCGCAAAGCAGTCGGGGTCACTTACCACTAGACCAACAGGCCAGTCAAATATATCTATTGTTTTAGAATGGCTGGTCGTGGTCGCATTAATTGTTTGATGGGTCTTGTTTCCAAAGATATGGCAATGATGGATGAAGTAGATTGGATTGATGGCGAATCTATACCTGTGCTTATATCTTCCGAAACTATTCTCCAAAGGCTACACATTCTAGGGATCATTCTCCAAGATCAGGATGTTCAAACAGTTATTATCCAAGGCTTGAATGTTTAAAAAATAACTCACCAAAGCAGGGAAACTCTTAAATATTTTCTCCAATACCTGGAAGTTTCAAAAACCTTTTCGCAGAGCCTGATAATGATGTCGATACATTCACTGATTCTGATGAAACTTTTGTCTTATATCTTGATATTATTTCTATGTTCACTGATACGCTATCATAACCCAATTTGCATTATCCCACAGAAAGTAGTGACGATTTCATTCCAAATAATCTGACACAAGTAACTCAGATTGTTCACTTTTACAAAAACGTAAAAGGCGATGTCATTATTCCACAGTCAGATTTAGATACGAGCAATAATAAGTCATTTTGGGATATAAAAAGGTACTTAACAAGACCGGAAACGTAATCCTAGGAAAAGTAACAAGGAAAGAAGAGATACAGAAACTATAAAAAAGAAGAGAAATTTAAAGTTAAAAGACTAGGACCTTGTAGAATTATTTTAAATTATTACTGGAGCTTAGAAGTCTACGACAGACGAGTTAAAGACAAAAGAAATATAAAAAAGGAGAATTTCATTGTAAGTTGTGTGATGAGGAAGAATGGAACATTGTTAATTTGCAGAGGGAAAGAGGAAAATCACCACTCCCTCTGTTTGAAACGGTAATGTATTCCTAGGTCATACGATGGGCCTAGCTAATTCAAATGAGAAAAAGAGAGATTTGATTTCTCTTCTTCCGCTAATAAACCCCAGTGTTCGATCTTTTTATAACAACCTTTTCATTGACGATGATAATATAAAAGATCAACATCCTCTTCTAAACGACAGCAACGACGACATCGAATAAGGTTTTCTGGATCATTTTTAAGGTTTCTGTTAGACTTGATTTATTTGATTATTTTTTTATTTTTGAATTGTTTTCCTGATTAAAAAAACTGCGTCATAATACTTAATTAACTTCTTCAATACTTTTTTACTAACTGCATATTTATTTTAAAACTGGAGTTTATTATCGGTAGAAGTGAAATTAAAATAAGGTTTTCTGGATCACTTTCCCAGGTTTCAACTGCAGTTGATTTGTCCTGACTTATAAAAAAACTGTGCTATAGACATTTCTTGATATCGAACAAGATTTGAATCACTTTCAAGGTTCTGTGGGACTCGATTTGTACTTTTCATTTGTTTTTTAATTGTTTTTATGATTTAAAAATAACTCGTCGTATCCTACGAATAGTGCCCTAACGAACATAGGGGCTTTTTTCTTTTATTGCATAATTCAATTCTACTCATCATACCACATATAACCAGTTTAACAAAACAATTAAAAACAGTACAGGTGATCAAATAATAAGGTTTTCTATAAAGCCACAATTTTAAGCACTACGTTTTCAACGTCGAATAAAGCCACAACTGCCGTCGCGCCTTCATTCTTCGCGAGTAGTGGGTGTGCGTGGGCGCGAGGAGTGCGTGCTAGCGCCGTTCGGCTACTATTCGGCGGAACGCGGAGATTGTTAGTTGAGGCGAGCGTAATCTGATTTTTAAATAAAAATAACATTTTTGCTTGTACTACCTCAAGTGATTATAAGATAAAGATTATGTTTTCTTAATTTGTACTGTATAGATCAAATTCAAATAATATAGTATCAACGAGTTTGTACTTCAGTCATTTTAATTACTTATTCATTTTCAATATAAAGTACATAGAAAAAAACCCTCATGGTGATTGTGGCCGTTTTCTATGGAATGGCTAAATTGCTTACATTATAATTATAGAAGAGACGAAGCCCTAATTGCGTTTATGTCTTTCTTCTAGGTTCAAATTATGTTTTTGTTTTTTTATGTTTATGACATACCTACAATGAAAACACGCATCACTTTATAAACAGGGCTTTAAGGCGATTGTGGCTTCGACATTTCCGCAGATAAAAGGCATAATGTAACTTATTGCTCAAGTCCAGTCCTACTAAGCCTTAACACAACGGAGAATAAGGATTTAAGGGACAAAAATCGTATAAAATATAAAGATAATTTATTGAAAATAATGCTAACCAAACCATAAAATACCAATACACGTTATTTAAAACCACCAGTACATATTTGTTCACATTTAATTTAATTAAACACAAAAAAGTGTCTCCTGAAAAGTAGCTAATATGCAGTTACGCCCCTATTCGTAGGATACGACGAACTGTCATAGGTACTTCTTAAAATACTTTTCTTCACTTTAATAAAAAAATAAACACCACAAAACTACATATTTTTTGGTTTTATTTTGGTTTAAAGATAGATATAACTTACACAAAAGGTTCACGTAAGTCAACATGCGCCTTATGTTACGTCTAATAACTATGTGAAAAAAGATACAAGTTATTTATTTTTGCTATTTTTCAAAATTTTATCATGTCGATAAAAAGTACACATTCAGTTCATTTATTTTGGCTATTCCAACACTAATTATCTGATTTAATTTCTTAGTTATCATACAAATAACTCCAAATGCGTATCCTTTTTCACTTTTGTGAATTAACTTTTTGTGTATGAGAAAAGGGATCTAACTTCTTTTATACCCTTGTGTAGTTCATTTTATGTTAAGTATAAGTCGCTATTTTGAAAACTATTCAGTTTATGTAAAAAATAATACTAGAATAAGAAAGAACATACATTTTTTACCTATATAACATATCACATATATTTAATTTGACAGCTGTTTAAATGCCACACGTACTTAAACATGTAATTTGGTGCGCGCGGGGCGTTTTTTGCGTCTCCTGTAAAGTTGCATTTTTAGACTTAGACCCTTTTTCACTAGAGCCACAGATGTAATGTATGTGTGGGCAGGTGTTTTATCTACGTGGGTACTATGATTGTGTTGGTGAACTAATAATTATGTATTATTTAAATAGACCCGTATAACCTCTTGACGCGATTCTTCAAAAAATTCAGGTGTTAGTGCAATATATCTTGAACACAAAAAGTGTACACTAGTTAGTTATTACTCTTGTTATAAACTAGGTACATAGAGGCTACTTTTACGACGCAGAGGTTACTTATAAGTATTGTATCCTTCTTCATTTTTTAAGAATATTATTCATCAAACCAAAATACTCATGGATTATTATGTCAAACAACAATAATATTTGTAGAAGATCGAGATCATGATATTTTATTCAGGAGCTTTAAAGGAATGGTTAAGGAGTCGTTTGGATTGACTTGCGAGTATTACCACAATAAACCCAGTGGGGACTTGGGACTGTCAAATTATTTTCTTCCCTTGTTCGAAGAATATTATGTTATGACTCTTTTACAGCGTGATATGGGTTTGACAATGTAAAATTAGCGATGGAACAGTTTGTCCTATTAGATTAACAAATATTTTTGGAGTATTTTTATCGAGACATAATTAGAATTTTTAGACACTGATATTTTTATCTTCTTCTTCGTCGTGTCGATGATTCTAAGTCTAAATGAGCTTCGACCAAAACTCTGCCACATTTACGGCGTTGGTGGTGGCCTCGGACAGGTCCCTTAGAGTGCAGGTGGAATTGCTCAAAGCACAAGTGAGGAGGTGGGCCATCGTTTGTGCTGGGGCTCCGCAGTCGCACCTCTCCTCATCGCAGTACCTATATATATTTTTATCGAGACATACTTGCATTTTGTTTACGAGTATTTCATTGATTCAAATTTTGAAAATAATGTGTTACTTATGATAATTATGACAAAATAATATTGCTTTAAAAATAACGCTCATATCTCCAATTAAATTCCGTGATAACTAGACAGTTTGAATTTTTCAAAGATGTATTTCTGATGCCACTATAACAATAAAAACAAAATAAAATAAATATTTCAGTGAGCTCTACAACAGATATTATTTTATTGCCGTTTTAACAGGTACTCTTTGTACGCGATTCTGACTAGCACTTGGCCGGTTTTTTATAAATGCAGCACTGTCAAAATCACAGCTATCTTTATCTATACATATAATAAAATAGTAGGAAAGTCAAAACTGTACATTGCATATTTTTTGAAAAGAATACTTGGGGTGTGATCTACAATCGATACCGAAGCCAAAAATATAGTTTTTAGAATTTTTGTCTGTTTGTCTGTTTGTCTGTTTGTCTGTATGTATGTCCGGGATAAACTCAAAAAGTACTGGACGGATTTGAATGATTTTTTTTTTGTTGTATAGGTATTAAGTCTGGCCAACACATAGGCTATAATTTATCTTGGAAACTTGAACACCTGGTGCAGAACCGCAACGGACCAGCTAAACTATAAGAGATACAAAAATGGTGCGTTAGCAAAAATTGTTCCACCTGATGAGCACTCTCTGTTGACGTATAAAAATTGAAGATCTGGAACACCTGTTGTTGAACTCCAAGAGCCCAGCTACACTATAACATGTAAAGGAATGACGTCTTAGCAAAGTTGTTCAGCCTGATGAGCAGTCTCTGTTGACGTTTAAAAATTGAAGATCTGGAACACCTGATGTGGAACACCAAAAGCCCAGCTACACTATAACATATAAAGGAATGACGTCCTAGCAAAGTTGTTCAGCCTGATGAGCTGTCTCTGTTGACGTATAAAAATTGACAATCTTGAACATCTGATGTAGAACACCAAGAGCACAGCTACACTATAACATATATAGGAATGACGTCTTAGCAAGAGTTGATCAGCCTGATGAGCACTCTCTGTTGACGTATAAAAATTGAAGATCTGGAATACCTGATGTGGAACACCAAGAGCCCAGCTACACTATAACAAATACAGGAATGACGTCTTTGCAAAGTTGTTCAGCCTGACGAGCACTCTCTGTTGACATACAAAAATTGAAGATCTCTGGAACACCTGATGTGGAACACCAAAAGCCCATCTAAACTATAGCATATATGTATAGGAATGAAGTCTTAGCAAGAGTTGCTCAGCCTGATGAGCACTCTCTGTTGACGTATAAAAATTGAAGAACTGGAACACCTGATGTGGAACACCAAGAGCCCAGCTACACAATAACATTATGTAGGAATGACGTCTTTGCAAAGTTATTCAGCCTGATGAGCACTCTCTGTTGACATATAAAAATTTAAGATCTGGAACACCTAATGTGGAACACCAAAAGCCCAGCTAAACTATAACATTTAAAGGAATGACGTCTTAGCAAGAGTTGCTCAGCCTGATGAGCACTCTCTGTTGACCTATAAAAATTGAAGATCTGGAACACCTGTTGTGGAACTCCAAGAGCCCAGCTACACTAAACAAAAAAAGGAATGACGTCTTAGCAAAGTTGTTCAGCCTGATGAGCAGTCTCTGTTGTACGTCACTAACAAAGTAAGATGCGTTTTTTTTTTTTTGTTTTTTGTTGTTTAAAGACCCATTTGACTAAGACAACACTGCAACACTCAACGTGTTCGTAGTCATGAAACTGTGACAAAGCAAAGGTGTTTCAGGATTATAATGTAGTCGTCTTCCCCTGGAGGCGACGGCCCTCCATCGCGTCTATCGAGGCGCATCGCCAGGAGAATGATTGACTGACGTGAAGTTGCGGAATGATTGACGTGGAGTTGCGGATACCAGCCCGCTTTACAATACAATCGCCAGGATGAATTCCCGGAAAGAGCTCCGGCGTGATCACAGGGCAATATTGAGAGAGCGACTGTCGCAACCGAGTTCCGGGCACGCCCCAACCGCGGCGGTAAGACCCCTCTTTAAGGAGTTGCTGGATAGGCGTCACGGCGTCCCGCCTGACCTACCACATAACGTAGGTCCTCACCGGACACGAAAGTTTCGGGAGGTAGCTGTGTCTGATAGGGAAAGAAGAATCGCCTGGGTGTCACCACTGCGTGGATCGCTTGGAGGACACGGTGGAGCATACGGTGCAAGACTACCCGCTTGGGCAGAGCACCGCCGTGTCCTTACTACGACGATAATCGGTGACCTCTTGTGCTTAGTGTTGGTCGAGGCCAAGCTGCGACAGAATGGGAAGCAGTCGCCTCCTTCTGCGAAGCAGTCATGCTAGCGAAGGAGGAGGCGGGACGCATGAGGGAAAGGACAATGTCCACCTCCAGCCCAGCTGCAGCGGTAGACGCCGATGGCGACAGACGTCGCTACACGATCTCCAGCCACTGTAGGCGCGGCCATGCGGGCGGCGAGTAAAAGTGCACGTTGTGTTCCACGTGATGTATTACCACGCTAAAAAAATGAAATCGTCTGAATGTACCATGTGTTACATTGTTTTTTTAGTGTTCCTGGCTCAGGTTGCTATTTCGCGGCTGCGTTTCTAATAAACAAAGTGTCAAGTACCTGCACAACCATTCCTATGTGTCGTTGGTTTCATTTCCCAACAATAAATCACTTTTCTAAATTCTTTTAAACAGTTTCACAATATTATTTTGATCAAAACTTAGGTTGTTTACGATTGAACATGACATTCATTGCGTCAAACGTCAATTCTGACAGTTCGAGGCGCCCCCTACCGAAGTAACAACCATAAAATAATCGATATTTTAATCTAAGGATCACAAATCTTTAAATAGTATGAACTAACTCATTTTGTAATAATTATCAATTTTAAATAGTAAATAAATAAAGAGAAATTAATAATAAACTAAATATCCATAAACGGAAATGATATAATTTTTTCAATATAGACTTTATTCGAGAACCTTCGACCGAATCGATACATTTTTAATCTGTGGACTTTTGCGTGGATGGTCTCTGGGAAATGTCAACTTTAATGTTGTCAGGTGGAGTCTCTCCTCTTACCCCGACAATGTTGTAGGAATGGTTTCCCTAGTTGAAACTATTTTGGTGATCAATAATTAGGACAGATTAATAATGGAGAACGGAGTAGTTGGATCTAGTTCTGTGTAATTCATTAATTGCCGACTGTGGCAAGTGCGTTCCACAGTATTCAGGGTGAATTTCTGGTGTGAGGTGTTTGTGGTCGTTGCGGGGATATTGGTTTCTCCGCCGAATCCGGGAGTTCGACATGGGGTGGGCACCCGACCCTTAACCAACTTCCGGCCGGCGATTTGCGATGACTTTGCTAGGATGACGAGCGTCACTTGCCGCCAGCCTCGCTGAGGAGTTACACATAGTTTTTGGTGCGCAGTCGTAAAAGGTAAGTCGGTATCCTTAGTGGAGTGAGCGTGGTCTGTGCGTCCACCCGAAGGGTGTGTGTGTGAGGGAATAACGTCGTGCTAATCTTAACGATTATTTCAGGATTCCTAACAGCGCCTGTCGTCGCGGTTCTGCCCGGTGGAACGTGCCGCAGCCCGCAGCCCACGCCGCCTTCCCCGGCAATAACCGTGAGTAATAAACCAGCTATTTCCCAATCGTATGCCGTAGGCAATTTCTCAGGGTTGACCTAGGTGTTAAAGTATTGCCCAGGAAAACGGCATAAGTCCTTGGCGTAGTGGACGGACGCCACGCGTATTTCATTTTGAATAAAGGCCATGAGCCGGCCGAGGTTCTGTCTGATAGGTTACACAGCTCGATCACATCGAGGATAACGAATAAGTTACACTTTTATTATTTGGTCTCCGTTTGTCAATTGCAGTGAGGTGAGGCCCCTCGAGTAATTCGATCCGCCGCCGAGATCTTAGCCCGTCTCATTAGAAGCCGGCTAAGAGCTGGGACGTGGACCCCGTTCCTCGACGCCGCTGGGAGCCTAGCCGAGGCTGCTGTACGGCTGGCAGACACCGCCTAGCGTGAGCGCAGGCGTGACGGTTTTTTTTTCTTTATATTTATTTTGTTATCACCGCACCTTGGAACACCGGTGTGATTTTGGTACCCGGTGTTGATGTCGGTACTACACCGAACTTTATATTGAGAATCTTGAGCTCTTTCTGCATTCCTCCGGAAGTGACAGTAGATTTGAGGATATCTTCAGCTCCAGGATTCGGGACTCTCCAGGTCCCTGGCGCCCATTAATTAAATTATTATAATTGTTTTTAACTGGAAGGTTCTGGTAGTTACCTAGTTCTGCTTTAGTAAATATTCTTATAATTTAACCTGGTTAACGGAACAGTACTCGGTTTATCTCCAACTCCCCACGACCTCAGCTCTTCTATATATCCATAAGTTACAACTGGCTAGCTTTAATTAATTAGAAAGGGTAGAGAATCTCACCACAGTATTTTTATATGAATTTTATTCCCGGACTGTTGTCAAGGTTAAGGATTGTTATTATTATATTAAGAATGTTAAGGTAATTAATTTATTAAAATTCAATTTAGAGGTAATCAATTCATTAATCAAATAATTCTATTATACGGGAGATTGTTACTCGCAGTAATAAACCGGTTTATGTTATTTTGTGGTTTTATTTTAGTCCGACCCTCAAAGGTGAGGGACAAAATATTTTATGTAACACATGTCAAACAAAAAAGCCGTCGAGGCCGTGGACAGAACACTTTGAGACATTCGCCATGATGATAGACCCATGGACAATATCACGGTAGGTACTATTCTCTGTAAAATTCCGGCAGACACTGCCCGTTGTAAGAAGAATTGATAAGTTACGTATTCGGAGTCCCGTCAAGTATAACACTTCAGGAAAACTCTTGGCTATGTGATCGTGCGATACTAAAAAAATGACCGAACCGCTGCAATAAATGAAAACATATTAGCCGAAATTGTTGGGAATGATGTGGTTTACACATCATACAATAACGTCGTCAATTAGGGTGATGCCAGCAACTACCCACTCGAGATTTTAAATTCATCAACTGCCTGTGGTCCTCGAGCTCATAAAATAACCTAAAAGTAATAATAATGCTTCTAAGAAATCTAACTTCACCAAAATTGTGCAATGGAACGCGACTAATAGTTACTGCATTACGGTGCGTACAGACTTTATAACATAACATGTTATATAACATTGTTATTTCATTTTTCATGGTAACATTCTACATAGAGTTGTAGTGTTGTATAACACATATTATATAACATGTTACATGGTCTGTACGCACCTTACACAGAAATTTAAGCGAAGCTGAAATTCTCACCGGATGTGGCTCAGGGGAAACTGCATTGATACCGTGAATACCACTCATCTCCAACAATTTCCCTTTCCAGTTCAAACTCACACAATTCCCGGTAGCCGCTTACTTCGCGATGACCATAAATAAGTCCCAAGGACAGACCCTGAAGGAAGCTGATGTCGACCTAAGGTCCAACTGTTTTTCCCACGGCCAACTATATAACACATGCTCGCCTGTCAGTAATGCTGACCACCTTTTTATTTTAGCACCAGAGGGAAAAACTACCAATGTCGTATATAAATTGTTGTGTCTGGAAGTTTTCATTTCATTTGCTTTAAAGTTTGTTATAGATCCTATAACAAACTTTAAAGTGGGACATCAGGTACCCTCACTTTCTCAACAAATTAAAAAAGAGTATTAGTTTATGTGCCTTAAAACCAAATACAATGCGGACGAAGTCGCGGGCAACAGCTAGTAGTCTATAATAGTGTAAGTATTGGCGTCTTTGTGGATTTGCTAGGAGTAGAGCTACGTCCGACACTGTCCGCGAAGTCGCTATTCGCTACTGTTCTTGACTTGTAAGCCCTCTTCGTACACTAGGCGACACAAGTCTCCGATACCTTACGAGTTACGACTTTGGTATCAATTGACGCGTGCTTGTGTACGAACCTCTATGGATTTGTATTGCGATAGTCACCTGTACCCTTAGCACGAGTTTTCACTCTTTTACTTTACAGCGTCTTTCCAGTATTTACAGCGTTTCTTGTATGAAAAAATGGAACAGCGCCTCTGGTATGCGAAGAAGAAACTAATTTTTTCCTTGAAAATTGTAATTTTGAAATTGTCTAAGTTCCAGTTTACTTTACGTCTCAAATAGTGAAAACTCGTGCTAAGGGTACTGGATACCAAAGTCGCAAGTCGTCGTAGCGTCGCCTTGTGTAGTAAAGGGCTTAATCAGGCAAAGGAGACGCGCGAGTATCACTTGTTTCCTTCGCATCGCTTCACAAGTCACGTTGCTCTGACTCGTGGCATGCTTAAAGCAATTTCTTTCATTAGTGTGCTCGATACACGAGTAACACTTAAGCTACATGTTTAAGTGATACTTGTGTTACACGTGGCAATGCCTTGGACCAGTGGCTCTAATCTCTACGAACGAAACTCGTGGTTTCGGCCTTAGTAACGGATATTTTGAACCCGAGCCAGAACTAAGAATGAATGATTTACTATTTGTCAGATAGCTCCTTAGGCGCGGGCCACATAGAAAAGACGTAAGACGCAGATGAGGCGGAGACATAATATTATAATTATGTCTCTTCGGCATCTCTTTCATACAAAATGTATAGAAGCGTCGTGACGTAAAACAAACAGAAGAGACGGGGCGCGGACGCGAATCTCATAGGCGCGGGCCACATAGAAAAGACGTAAGACGAGGGCCCGTCTCTTCTGTGTGTTTTACGTCGCGACGCTTCTATCTATACATTTTGTATGAAAGAGACGCCGAAGAGACAATTATGTCTCCGCCCCGTCTGCGTCTTACGTCTTATCTATGTGGCCCGCGCCATACATTTTCGCCCGTCCGCGACGCGTCCTCGTCTTACGTTCGCAATACCTACTACATTTTTTCAATTATTTTAATGCAATTTCATGTAATGATATAGAGTCTATATCATTACATGAAATTGCATAGATTTCATTCGTCAAAATGACTTCAGTTGTGGCGGTATTATCCGTCCGCAAAGATTTTTATGTTAGTTCCGTTCGTACCTACGTCAGTATCCGTTCCCATGTCTTCGTTGACGGACTCAGAAAGTAGACACTCAGATTGTAATAAGCTGTCGAGTCCTTTACGCATATGCAATATGTGATGTCAAGTCTGTACTATATTCATAGCATAGACGCGCACTATTCGACCAAACCCGTAAATATTTTGTATATCTCGCAGTATTGCCTTAAAAGCTCTCCGTGGTATTCCAACAACCGAAAGAACAGGGTAAATTAATTTAAGAATCTATAATTAATATTATCCAACGTACTGTAACAAAAAAGATTTCGATTTTTCAAAGTGATCACAAACTGTTTTGATGTGTGTATTAATCTAAAGATTTCGATTAAGTTACATCGCAAAGAAGAAACACATAATAAAAATTCAGATCTAAGCAGGTACTTTAAGTAGGTGCCCATCTAATGTGTCACTTTTGGAGGACTCTCTGAACATTAATTTAAATGTCTGTATGGGATTCAGGTGGCAGATAAATCTTTCAAAGGAGCTCGGGGCACGTGATAAACGAAGTTACTTGTAATTTTAATACCTTAGTGATATCTGATTACTTTCTTTACATAATATATTATACCTTATTTCTTCTGAAAGCGTATGTGGTTTTAACATTGTAGTCTAGTTTATCGTGGTAAATTCATCAAACGAGTCCGCCCACCCATGGCAGGGCGGGAGGGAGTGTCAGACTCGTACTGACTAAAATCCACGGTGTCCTTCAATAGCCCTTTACGTTCCAGGGTCACAGTAATTTGACGGAAGTCCTGCGACCCCGACAGGCTTTGGCCCTCTAGATCTAATTCAGACAGTGTCCCCCAAAATCTTTTTTCCTGTTCCTCTACTATCACTCTCTGATTAATTTCGTTGCAGGATCTAAGACAGCTACATTCATTCCCCGGGACACGTCGAGCTTCATTGTCTCGGCGCTTTTTTCTCTGGTGGTAGCCACTGTTGATTCTGGCTATCAGTCGTGATTGTCCCATAAGAAAAAAATGAGTATGTATTTACGTCGCGCCAATGCCTCTGAAATATTTCAATGATCACCATGTGCATGTACCACCATGTTTCTTACAGAGTTCGTTATGAGCCGAATAAAAACAAAACACACAAATAAATGAGTCGTAGGTACTCGTAATTGCTTCGAGTCAGGTTATCTTCTTGTTATCAACACACTCTACCGAAACGAAAATGCCGACCCGACCAAGTGTAAAGCTCCCTTAGAATGACTTGTCTTATTTTATCGCTGATAACCCCAGATATAAATATTTTATTCCATTACAATGCAATCAGCACTGGGGCCTTACTCCAAGCTCTTAACGCGATCCAGTTCATGACCTAAACTGAACTGTTCTTCTAATTCGTACCCTGACAACAGCTTAACGTACAATCTAGTAGGCCATGCCATCTGACAGCGATTGTGCCAAACTGAATCGCAAGTATTGGTTTCATTCATTCAATTGTCATGAAACAGCTCAACTGAAACGCTCAAACTGTCACTGTTACTATTTTTCTAACACATTAACTGAAACGTTTGGTGGATTCTTGACGAACACAAGGTTATTTGGTGCTATTTTAGTGAATTTCTATCAAAACCAAAGTAAGTGTACTTTAATCTTGCTGTGATAGTCTGAAACTATTACTTTAATCTTGCGCAAGACCGTGGAGCTTGGCACAAGCAAAGAGAGGCCTATACCCAGCAGTGGGTGAAGACGGGCTGTGGATGATGATGATGATGATGATAGTCTGAAATACATAACATAAGGTGCCTTTTTACCGTATGTGTTTTTCTCTTACAGATGTGTGATGATCTACTGTTGTTTGAGTTTTTGGAGGAAAATTCTGCCTCACACTACGCACAAAAACTTAAGAGGCTTCGGATACGCGGCCGTTGGACCCTTTCAGTATCTTTGACGATGCCGAGTTCATTAGGCGCTACAGGCTATCTACTGTATCTAAAGAATTACCTAGTGCTCAATTTGTGCGCAGAGTTGAGCCCGCTGATCAAGGAGCCTGTCAAGCCAACGGATTTAACCGTATAGAGAAGAAGGTAGATAAATAACTTCTTGTCTCTTTAGTTTAATTTATTCATAAACCTAACCTATGTCTTTGTTTGTGAGAAAAGATTTGAGAAACTGCATACCTAAGTACATCCAATTTTTACAACTATTAAATGTTTACTATTAGGGTGTACAATTATTGTTGTAATTTGTTTAAGGTTTTGATTGCTGGCATTCTGTGCCACAGGGTCTTATCAAAAACTAGTTGGAGACGTAGCTGGTCATTCAGTGGCACAACAAACGGTGTCATCAGTATTGCATGAAATAAACAATGCTTTAAATTCTCCTCAAATGAGAAATAAATACATTGTTTTCCCAAGCACATTGGAGGAGAGGAATACCATAAGAAGAGAGAACGGGTCTGCGATACCTGCCCTGCTCCCGCGCCGCCACCGCCCGGCTGCCCGCAAGATTCAAGGCAGAGGATTCTTAGGAATGATTCATGATGAAATATAAATAATGGTTAAATAAAAGTTTCCTTTTCAATTACATTATTTAATAAAATAAAATCAAATACATATTGTTGTTGTATACAAATTGTTACGCTAATTGTTGTTTGTAATTGTTGTTGGCTACACCTATACTAGGTGTAGCCAACAACAATTTGTTCTTAAACTAAAAAATATAATTTTACATTCGGGCTAAATTTTCAGTGCCAGAACTGACAGATGAAGAGGTTCACCAAGAAGCTCAAATGAACATGACTATGTTGATGTTGTGGATAGCAGCCAACATAACCTACAGCAAGGCATGTCCACAAGAGCTAGACTTGTTCATCGGCTGTGGGCAGTCCGGGAAGCCTGAAAAACAAAGTTATTATAATGTATTAAGCTGTTGTTTCATTTTGTATATATTGTAGACGTTGAGGGTTGGGTTTTAAATAAACCCAAAGATTCATCAAAACAGTAATAGTAATAATAAAAAAGTACCTATCAACTCTTTTTTTTTATTGCGGTTAAATCATCAAATGAGTGCTCCCAGCCAGGTCAGAGCGAGAGGGACTGTCACATCTGTAATGAAAAATCCACGGTGTCCTTCAATAGCCCTTTACGTTCCAGGGTCACGGTAATTCGGTAAATCCCGCGACCCCGGCAGGCTTTGGCCTTCTAAAGGGGGCCCCGTAATTATGCTGACACTCTTTGAGGCGCGCGTGGAACAAAACGCGCCGTCCGACCATGGACATGCCCGTGTCAGGTACGGTCCATGGTCGGACAGAGAGTCGCTCATTACTCACCGCCCGCTCCTACGGTGGCCGAAGATCGTCTTGCGACATCTGTCGCCGTGGGCGTCTACCACTGCGTCTGGGCTGTGCGGTGGACGCTTTTAAAATAGAAACTTATGTTCCTTCCTATTATTTAAAATGCCTTTTATTTCTCCGAGTTCGAGGAATACATTTTCTAAAATTGTGTTTCTCCGGTCTTCAATCCTAAGTCTTTCTGTAGACATGTTAACCATTGTCTGCCTTGCTGTGGCTGAAGACATGGGTACAACTCGGCGCTGAGTAGACAAGGCGCGTGGCGCCGCTGCTGTGGCTGATGGAGGGGCTGGGGTCTGCGCTAGCGGAGGGGGCGGGGTATCTGCATGTGCGTGCGCTGGCGACTAGATTTAAGCTTGCACTTATAGTCATTCCAGTACTGAAAAGATGGCGCATGTTAGTACCTGAATGTATTTAACAATATTGTGAAGCAATTTCAGTAACATAAAATATATTTTACAAATTTATTTACCTTACACCAACCCTTCCAATCTTTCTCTGCACCATCACCCTGAGAATTTAAGCTGTCTGCTGCTATTATC
Source organism: Agrotis clavis (assembly GCA_954870645.1). NCBI lineage: Eukaryota > Metazoa > Arthropoda > Insecta > Lepidoptera > Noctuidae > Agrotis > Agrotis clavis. The sequence goes on from OX940929.1 coordinate 2,429,525, forward strand.
CACATCCTTTTTGCATGCTCTCGAGCTTGGGATGTTTTATTAAAGCCCGTTGCGAGAGCTTGATTTCCGTTTAAAATCTCCCACAACGTCTCCAGCTGATTGAATGTTACTCTCCTTCTTCGACTAGAATGCAACAGAAAATAACTTAAATTTCTTGTCACAAAGACAGCTTCTTGAGGAAATTATTGTGCATCGATTCTTCTTGAGGAAATTATTATGTTTAATACTTACGACATTCTTTGAATTATGTTAAATAAAGTGTTATTTGAAATCAAAATCCACTTCACTTAAATTTTCCACTGAAATCACAGATTACATAAAGAATAACTAGACAAACTGACAATAGGGTATTAAACCTTTTTTCAAAAAGTGTCTTAAAATATTAAATCTTATAGTGATAATAAAGTACTAAAAAATTACCAAAAAAATCTTAAATCCGTTAGTGCCCTAAAAATATATACCTATTTTATTATTTTGTTTTTCATTTCACGCTTAAGTTGACGCAAATGCTTTGACGCCATTTTGATAACGTCAGAATCAGTTTGATGTGGTATTATGGTATTCGATTATCCAACATGCAATGACGCAATATTTTTTGTTTGATTTTTTTAATTCACCCAGCATTGGGCAGGCCATAGTCTTTCGAACTTAGGGTCAGTTCAGACCGAGACGCGAAGCGACGCGACGATGCGCTGCGCCGCGATGCGCCGCGCTGCGTATCCAGACGCCGCGCGGTGCAGCGGAGTGTCTACATTCGCCACGTGCTTCCCGCCCCACCCCCCTTCCTCCCGCAGTCGTCCATTTGGTGTCAGTAACATAGTCCAGGGGCTAGAGGTAGTTGAGTATACAAAATCCGAATGAAGGCAACTATGACCGAATTCTTATAATTGAGACCCTAAATAGTGACAATACATATCCTGCCTGCATTAAGTATGTGTATCTTTTCGCTTGATGAAGTAGTCCACTCATTTAGCGCATCGCGGCGCCGCTTACGCCGCTCCACGTATTCTAAATTCTCACAACGAAATGTGTATCTTTTGGTGTAGAACATAAAGTCGTATTTTGAATGCCTCTTAAAAGAGTGCGCGCATCGTCGCGTCGCGGTACTGACCCTTACGGTCAGCTCAGACCGAGACGTGACGCTGCGCGCACTTTTCAATAGAGTTATTCAAAATGTAACTCTATTTTAAAAAACAAAAGAAACACCTTTCGCAACGCAGCTCGACGCCGCGCTGCGCAGCGGGGCGCCGCGCACGTCGTTCAAAATCTGACTTTGTTTACTACAAGAAAAGATACAAATTTGAAGTATCGTTGCGTCACGTCGCTTCGCGTCGCGTCTCGGTGTGAACTGACGCTTACCGCCTTGTCTTCCGTCAACAATGACGCAATATCATCATGGAGGTTACCGTTTTTTTTCTGGAAAGTTTTTGGAATGGCTTCGAGGCCTTTGTGTCAAAGGCTACCGTTTCATTTAGTAACTGCACAAATTAAGAAAATGAAAACTTTGAAATTGAATTTAAAATAAATTTCATATTTTATGTACTGAAACTGTCACTTTCTTGCCTAAACTATCGCATTTATAAAGATTTTTTTCTTAAACAGTAAAATACCTTATTTATTTTCCCGTTTTTTTCTACTCTGGCAAAATCCTAATATGTAAGGTTTTATTATTGCACGTAGATTTTTTTTTCGTATTTAATAGCAAAAGGTAAATAAATAATTATGTACTGTGGCAACTAATTAAAAACGATTAAAAAGGAAGACATTTCAGTTTGAGTTCATAAACTGCATCGCTGAAAGTCGTACCCTGACGTCCAATACGCTCAGCGATATTTCGATTGTTTTAAGTGAATAAAAGATCGCAATTTTCAGCTGAAACGTTTTTAGTGAGAAAGAGACAACGCTATTATTAAATAGCGTTGTCTCTTTTTCACCGAAAACGTTTCAAAACGATTTTGACAAACTTTGTTTCTTTGGATAGACTAGGTAATGCCTAATGAATTCGGCATCATCGTTATTGAAGGGGTCCAACTGACCGCGAAACTGGAGCCTCTTACGTTCAAAAACACAAAAAAATAAATCATTAGACTATTACAGAAAACCAAATGTGGTTGAAAAAATGTATGTAGGATAGGTATTATAACTTTAAAAGAAAGATTAAAGTACACTCACGTCGGTTTTTGTAAAAAATCCTCTAAAAACTTGCTATTCATCAATAACGTTTCAGTTTATCTTAAGAAATAGTAACTTTTATTGGATTGCTTATTTTGACAGCTTGAGCGTTTCAGTTGAGCTGCTATAAGACATCAAGGTACCAAACCGGTACAAAATTGAATGAATGAAACCAAAACTTGCGACTCAGTTTGGCACAATTGCTGTCAGATGGCATGGCCAATTAGATATTAGCGTTGAAAGAGACTACGCTATTATTATATAGCGTTGTCTCTTTTTCCCCGAAAACGTTTCAGCTACAAATTGCGTCATCTTTCATTCATTTATAACAATCGAAATATTGCTGAGCTTATTGGACGTCAGGGTACGACTTTCAGCGATGCAGTTTATGAACTCAAACTGAAATGTCTTGCTTTTCAATCGTTTTTAATTAGTTCAGGGTAGGCCTGCTGTTAGTGACCTCATGTGTAGACGCAGATTATTTACTCAGCATAATTAGTTAACTAACTTTTGACTTCGACTTTGTCAATTTGGAGGTTCGATTATTCTGCGGTAACGTATACCTGGCAAAAAGTATATTTAGGGTCAAGTCACACCGAGACGCGACACCACGCGTACATTTCAATTGAGCAATAATTCAAAATCAAATTTTTTGAGAACTTACGAACAGATACATACATATTTCCAGCATATCGTCGCGAAACACTCACGATCTTCATCAACTGTACACTTAAGCAGGATACAGGATACAAAAATATCAGAGAAACCTTTTCACAGTTCCATTATTTCTTTTTAAAACATGAGTCTGAAACCTTGCCCTCAATTTCAAAGACTCTGTTCCTCGTAAACGATTATCTAGGCCGACAACGAGCCCACGACGACGTCCACCATAATCGTAGACCCTAATAAAACGTAACACTATCTCTTTCTCTTCAATTTACCGAGTTCTTTCATGAATCGTTATGGCCTTTGGGTTCGTATCTTGTGACGTAAAAAAACAATTTTATGGATCTTGGCGTAATGTGTTCTAATATAATATATGTGAACAGTTACAAGATTACGAAAATATCTATACATTATTACTCATTTGTTCAATATTTTAAACATTTCTAGTACGACCTTATCTCCATAGAAGGTAGTCGGCTGTACTGTAATCCAGCACACGGGCCCTCGCCACCTTCCGCGAAGCAGTTATGGTAGCGAAGGAGGAGGCGGGACGCGAGAGAGAAAGGATAGCGTCCACCTCACAACCCAGACGCCGCGGGAGACGCCCACTGCAACAGACGTCGCGAGCTAATTTCTGGCCACCTGCACCGTAGGCGCGAGCATGCGGATGACGAGTAATGGGTGACTCGCCGTCCGATCATGGACCATGCCCACGTCGAACGGGCGTCGTGTTCCACGCCCTCCTCAAAGAGCTGTCAGAAAGATGACGAGGCACCCCTTAGAGGGGCAAAGCCTGCTGAGGTCGCGGGACCATCTCATCGGGTAGCCGTGAGCCTAGAACGTAAAGGGCTACTGAAGGATCATCGTGGATTTTAGTCAGTATAAGTTTGACAGTCCCTCCTGTCCCGCCCTGGAAGGAAACATTTGATGATTTTATCACTATAATAAAAAAAAACACATGGGCCCAGTAAGCGTTGGTAGTTCTAGGATATGCCGGTTTCCTCCTTCGCCGTTTTGAGAGCAGTGGAGATGAAAGAAATGACACAAGTAAATGCGCCTGATTGACTTTGAACGGCAACAATAAATCCTAATTCGGGGTCGTTACCACCGCGTTACCATCAAATGATTTTATTTAGCATAATGGTAGATGACTTTTAGTTTTCTGGATACTGAGTCACGTAGTAAATATTCGCCACTGCTTTGGTACAAGATAAATCTTAACAAAAAAGTTATGGTTACGTAACCAGAAATTAAATTCTCAATATACTTATTGAGAATTTAAAAAAACGCAAAGTCACAATATTCTGAACAATTCAGTACACAGTACTTTTTTTTTTTTTTTTTTTTACGTGGCAAAATCATCAAATGAGTCCTCCAGCCCCGGGCAGGGCGGGAGGGACTGTCAGACTTCTACTGACTAAAATCCACGGTGTCCTTCAGTAGCCTGTTATGTTCCGGGGTCACGGTAAGGAAATAATCCCGCGACCCCGGCAGGCTTTGGCCCTCTGAGAGGGGAGCCCCGTCATTATTATGACGCTCTTTGAGGCGCGCGTGGGACACAACGCGCCGTCGACCCGGGCATGGTCCATGGTCGGGCAGCGAGTTGCCCTTTACTCGCTGCCCGCATGCCCGCGCCTACGGTGGCCGGAGATCGTCCTGCGACGTCCGTCGCCGTGGGCGTGCACCACCGCGGGTGGGGCGGAGGGAGGACACTGTCCTCTCTCGCGCGCGGCACGCCTCCTCCTTCGCGAGCATTACTGCTTCGCAGAAGGAGGCGACCGCCTCCCACTCCGTCTCGCCCCGCAGCATGGCCGCAACCAATGCCGGGCGCGAGAGGTCTCCGCCTATCGCAGCCGTGAGGACACGTCGGTGCTCCGCCCAAGCTGGGCAGTCCTGCACCGTATGCTCCACCGTGTCCTCCGGGCGATCTTCGCAGTGGTGACACCCAGGCGTTTCCTCCTTCCGCATTAGACACAGGTACCTCCCGAAGCATCCGTGCCCGGTGAGGACCTGCGTCAGGCGGAAAGTAAGGACGCCATGACTTCTCTCCAGCCACTCCTCAAAGAGGGGTCTTACCGCCGCAATTGCGGCGTGCCCGGCCGTCGGTCGCGACAGTCGTCCCCTCCATACTGCCCTGAGATCGCGCCGGAGCTCCTCCCGCCGCGCCTCGACTTCTCGAGGCAGCGGGGTCACGCCCCGGCGCTGCGCCTCCACGCGCCACTCATAGACGCGCTGGAGGGCAGTCGCCTCCAGATCCCAGGGCAGTAATCCGGCAAGTAGGTTGGCCGATTCGCCGGCAATCGTGCGGTATCCCCGGATCATCCGGATAGCCATGACCCTCTGGCATGCGACCAACTTTAGTGGTCGCGTCCGGATGCTCAGGGCCCACACAGGGGCCCCGTAGAGGGCCATGGACCGCACGACGCCGGCGTACAACCTACGGCAGGAGACGTTTGGCCCGCTGAGATTGGGCAGGAGTCGCCTGAAGGCGGCTGCTGCCCGGTTCAGCTTTGGGGCCAAACACAGGAAATGCTCCCTGAAGTTCCACCGGCTGTCGAGGACGAGTCCCAGGTACTTCATCGTCCTCAAGACGCCGATGCGAACTCCTCCCACCGTTATGCTGTAACCCGACTGTGGCGCGTTGACGCGGCCATGAAAACACATGGCCGCCGTCTTGTGCAGCGCCACGTCGAGTCCCAACCGCCGGATCCTGTCGACGACTGTCGCGACCGCTTCCGTCGCCAAGTCGGCCGCCGCCTGGTGCGACTCTCCCTGTGCCAGAACGAGCGTGTCGTCAGCGTAACATATTACGGTCGAGGCCCGAGAGTCCCGAAGGCCAGGACCCAGGCTTTTCCTGGCAGGCCGTCGGGTCCTGGGGCGGTATTTTTGGCTTTGAGCCGTTGTACCGCCACTCTCAGGTCTACCTCGGTCACCTCTGGAGCGTCGTAGACGTCGTCGTCGCTGTGATCCGCGTTTGCGTCAGCTTCCTCCTCAGATTCCGTCGGAGACGGAGCCATGGGCGGGGGAGCATACTCCTCCCCTCGCGAAGGGAACAGGGCGTTCACCACGTCCTCCACGAACTGAGGTCGGAGACTCTGCGTCAAGGGGGGAGCCCAGGGGCGGAGCTTTTCTCGCACCCACTTGTAGGGGCGGCCCCATGGGTCCCCGTCCAGAGTCCCCAGCATCTCCTCGCGGGCCAATTCCTTGGCCCGCCAGATCGCGTCGCAGAGGGCGGTCTTCGCTGCCCTGTAGCCCTGGTACAGCTCCGCCTCTGCAGCCGCCGCATCCGGAGGTCGGGTGCGGCGCCTGCGGAATCTGGTGTACCGGCGGCGCGCAGCAACGCACGCTTCGCGCAGCGCTGCTAACTCGCTTGACCACCAGTACAGCTGACGCCGGGCGCGTCCTTGCTGGACCCGGGGCATGGCCATGTCGCAGATCTCCGACATGGCCTCCCGGAACCACTCGGCCTCGTCGTCTATGTCAGCAGGCCTGTCCGGTGGTGACACCCAGGCCTGCACGATCGAGGCTTCCAGGAATAGCTCCCGGTCCAGCTGCTTCAGCGCCCATCGCGGACCACTTGGGTTCCGTCCACTTGGGACCGACGCATCTGAGGTCTGGGTGGAGACGTCGAACCGGATATACCGGTGGTCGGAGTAGGTCTCCACCTCCTCTACAACGCGCCAGTCAGTGACGCGCGGCGACAGGCTGGGGGTGGCGAACGTAATGTCCACCACCGAATCGCCCATGTACCGCACGCACGTGGGGACAGAACCCCGGTTCTCGATTACCAGGCCCTGAGCACGGGCCCAGCGCTCGAGCGTCCTGCCCCGCGAAAAGTCCATGGACCGGGAACCCCAAGCCGGATTTTTGGCATTGAAGTCCCCGAGGACGAGCGCGGGGAGGGAACCGAGGGCGACGACGACGTCTCCCAGCTCCGTTAGGGAGTCTTGGAACTCGGCGAGAGATCGGTTCGGGGAGAAATAAACGCCTACCACGGCGATCTCCCCGAACCGGGCTGCGACTATCCCGCGCCCTCTCTGTACGCGATCGAGGGGCGGGGTACCGGCGGCGGCCGACGAAATTAGGGTCACCGAGCCGTCCAGGTCCGCCACCCAGTCATTCCTGGGCAGGACATAGTACGGCTCGGCGACCACGGCGACGTTGATCAACCACTGCGCCATGCTCTGGAGCAGGAGGTCCTGAGCAGCGATGCAGTGGTTGATGTTCGCCTGGAGGAAGCGCAATGGGGCCATTAATTGGAATCCATTGCAGCCTCCTCCAGGGCCCCTCGCGGGGGTACGGCCACGGCGGCGGCGGCCGCGGCGGCAGCGGGAGCGGCGGCAGCGGCGGCGGCGGGAGTGGCGGCGACGGCGGCGGCAGAGGGCCTACCTCTGCCCTTGGCCTTGGTGGGTGGGGCGCAGGACCTGCCCCCAGCCCGGTGATCGGCCGGCTTGCCAACCGCCGCACATGCGAAGCAGTGCGGCGGGGCAGAGCACGAGCCGGCCTTGTGACCGGGCTGGCCGCAGCGGAAGCACCTATCGCTGTGTCTACCTCCGAGGTGCACACGCACGCCGCGTGGTTGCCCACTTGGCAACGGAAGCACCTCAGGGGTCTGGGCTCCAGGACCTTCACCTGGGCAGACACCCAACCAACCAAGAGCCTTCGGCCCTCCTGCAGCTTTTTGGCCGCCGACACGGGGCAGCTAACCGTAACGGTTTGCAACCCCGCGAAGCCAGGACGGAGAGCGCCCACCCTCACCTGATCGGTAGGGCACCCCCCAGTCCTGGCAACGGCAGCCACCACGTCCTCCGCCGTCACAGAGTCGTCCAGACCCAATATGCGCACGTCTGCGCGCTTGGTGGGTCTGGACACTCGGGCCTCCTCCGCGTTTAAGGACGCTCTGAGCCGTTCGGCTAGAGCGTCAGCGGTAGGGCCACTGGCCGCGCCCGGAAGCTCCAGCATCCGAGCCCCCGTTGCGGTGACCCGTAGGCGGAGGCCCCCGGCGATGCCGAGCTCCGCGAGGTTCACCGCCTCCCGCGCCTTGGCAAGCACGTCGCGGTACGACACGCCCCTCTTGACCGCGTCCGGCTGCAGTGTAATCACCACAGCCGCGGTCTTTGGGGCGCGCAATCGCGCCGCAACGTCGCGCTCTTTGCGCCGCCGCCGTCTCTCCCTCCTTCTCTTAGACCTGGCCGCACTGGCAGCCTTCCTCTTCTCTCCAGCCACTTGCCAATCGGCGCCGGCTGGAGGAGTTTTAGGAGGAGGCTGGGCTGGGTTGGGCTGGGTCTGGGCGCCCTTCTTTTTAGAAGCCGACCGTGCCGGCCCCGCAGGTGTCGGGGTCAAGGTCGGCTTGGACGGACCCGGCTTCGCCTGGCTAGGCTTTGCCGAGGCCGTCTTTGAAGGGGCCGTCTTTGAGGGGGCCGTCTTTGCCGCAGCCGTCTTCGCCGGAGATGCCTGCTTGGTCGGGGGCGGCTTCGACGCGGCCACCGCCGCGTACGAGGACGCTGCCAGCGGGGGTCGCAGCACGCGGCTCTCCAGTACGGAGAACCGCTGGTTGAAGGCGGCCAGCTCCTGTCGCACCAGAGTCAGAACTGCGTTCTCCTCTGATGCGGGCCGGCCTTTCTCCTTACCCCCCGTCGGCGCCTTCCGACCGCCAGCCGCCCGAAGGCTAGCCAGGTCTGACCTGAGGGCGGCGTTCTCCTTCTGGAGATCCGTCATGGCGGCAGTCAAACGGGTGACCTCCGACCGCAGTTCGGACATATCGTCCCTTGCAGCCGGAGCCCCGCCGTGAATCCGCGCGGCCGCCATGATCAAGGCCGTGGCTTTGCCGATCGCACCCTCCTTAGTACTTTGTTTCCGCTTCAGGGCGACTGTGCGGATGGCGGCTGCCACAGCCTCTGCCAGTTTGGCCTCGTTCGAGGCCAAACCGGTGTTGGGCTCTCCAGAAGAGGGCCCCCTTCCCGAGGACTTGCCTCGGCCTTTACCCCGCACGCTCGTGGGGATCTTACGGGCCGAGACAAGCCCTTCCTCTGACGACGAGATGTCCTCCCGGGGGCGCTTCAGGAACTCATTCCTCCTGTTTGCGCCCCCCTCGTCGCTCCTCGCTACGCTTCCAGAGGCTATGCTCCGGAAGCTCACGGCTTCTGATGCCGAGTCGGACTCCGACCCGGACGTCAGCGCCGTCCCCCCACTCGGAGCGGCACTCTGTGCCCGCTCGATTTTCGGTGCCGGTGAGTCGGACGTACTGGACAAGTCCAGTGACTCCTCCTCACGGGCACGTGAGCCTCCCTGGCTCGATGCGGCGACTGCCGGAGCGAAAAGTGGGTAAAACCGGTTGTTGTTGCCCCCCCCAGAGTACGTTGGGGCAGACCGGACGAGTCCGGTGCGGGATTCCCCAGCTGCTGAGCGGCTGGGACCCGCCTGGGTAGTCTTTTCAAGAACCTTCTTATCCATGATTGTTTACTTTTTTAGAGAGGTGAGTTCCTCTGATCCTACTCCCCATTTTCCCTCCCCGGTTCACTTCACGGTTACGTCTAAAGACTAGACGCGTACCGGAAGTGAACATTTCCCGCCCCTGACCCAATCTCAGACGATTGGGCCCGCGCCGCCTGAAAGCTCGAGCCAACTGCTCGATCCTCCAGGCGGCGCGCTTTTCCCCGGTGTGTCCCTCTTGGTCTGGTCTCTCCCTCTGAACCTGTCCGGCATGAGTGCACGAGTGCCTCTACCGGCAGGGGCCCAGAGATCATTGAGACACGCAAGCCCCACCACGACGACAACGTGGGGACACGTTGGTGGGGAGTACACAGTACTTACCCGGCATTTTGTCACAAACTAAACTCGTAGGATATTAAACTTTTATCCAGTTCCCGAGCAACCCCTGTGTGAGTTTTGAAATGCAAATTTTTCAGGCGCTTCAGAATACGAAATTCAGAGACGAACGGCTGTGCTATCTTCAACACAAATATTTAATGTTTGCCCCAAAATCTTGGATTCTCGGCCAAGGAGACATTTTTATGAATATTACTTTTGCTTACTAAGAACTACGTGATACCACAGATTATATAATAGTACTACAGATGATTCTCTTCCCAAAAACAATCAAACAAATGTAAAATGTATGCACGAGAAAATAAAGTACATTTTTACTTGCAGCCGTACCGCTCACCTACTCTTATAATAGCCTAAACTTCCCGTGCGCAAGCAAAAATGTACTTAATGGTTACGCGCGAGAGTTTATTTTAGTTTATCTGACGCTAACGTCACATCAAGGTCAACGCTCGCCGCGCTCAATAGGGTTGTAACTTGCGAGTTTAGGAGGCACAGTTAGGTAGGTAGGTGTCTATATGCATAATATGTTATAGTAGTTTATGTAACTGGTAAGGCACAGTTAGGTAGGTAGGTGTCTATATGCATAATATGTTATAGTAGTTTATGTAACTGGTACATAATGAGGGGTATTATACACGAGTGTGAGTTTAAAAAACGAGCGAAGCGAGTTTTTTAATAGTATCACACGAGTGGTATAATACCTAGTTATGTACAGTTTCATACACTACTTTATCTACTCTCATTGAATACGAACATATCAAATAAAAGATAAAAATTAATTAACACTAATATTCATCCACCGAAATACAAACGTCATAATTCCAACATTCCTATTTAAAGCGCGCGCAGCCACAGATAAAAAATGAAATAGATGTATCTATGGTCAGTAATCTTTAATGAAAAAAAATTAAATTATAACATTGTTTTGTAGAAACAGTGTTATAATTTAATTTTTTAATTTCATTACGAGACTCTATGGTATAAAGTATGTCATTATAAACTCGTTTTGAGTTTTGTATTTCGAATTTTACGATAATGAGAGTAGATAAAATTACATTATTAAAATAAAATAATGTTCCTCAAGGAATTTTGTTTTTATCATCAGCCTATATGGTTTTGTTTTCGTCATCGATTACTACATACATTATCGATAGGTAGCACAAAATGTTAATAGTACTTACGGCACCTTACGTTAGAAATGATATATATACCAATATTATCTTTTCTACCTATTATTGTTCTATTTTAAACATTTCATCTTAGAAAAACAAAAAAGAATAATATTTAAAAATGTAGGATGTAGGTAGGTAAAGTTATATAATGATCGTCAATTCTATTGTAATGTTGAGTTAATTTGTCAACTCAACCCTTCCAAACTGAACAGCTTTTGCTATAGAACTTCCAAAAAATAACACTGCACTGTTTTGATGTTCTGATAGTCTCAGAAAAAAGGTTATTTTTTCAATTTCATGTGCTGTGTAAACAGACATTCTTACTTTTTTATAGTTCATTATTTAATACATTATTGCTTCTTTCATGAATATTTCAGCGGGCTGATTGGCGTGAAAAATATGAAATAAAAGCATACTACTGATCGTATTAATTTTACTTAACAAAAATGTGAGGCTCCTATCACTGTTATTATTTAAACAACCAAAAGCTACTTTGCAATATATTTTTGCTTCTCTTCATATTTTATTATCTTCATTTTTACTTGTACGTAATCACAAGTAACAAAAATAAATGAGATACGGAGCGCGTACTAAACGGGCGGCGCGCGACAGCCGTTTGTTACGGCCACCTCGAAATGGCCCCGCATCTTCTAGCAGTTTTATACCTACACCGCGGAGTGAGCCAGGCCTGGTGATACCCACCTTTGATGTCACATGAGTGGTGAATATGATGAGTGCTGTAAGTAAATACGTACATTTTTGGTCCTGGTATTACAAGATTTTTTTGAGTTTCAACCCCTTTCTTTGTGTTATAGAATACTACTGACAAGCTGACGTATTTCCGTATCGCTTCCTAGTCTGCAAAAAAATTTACCCAGACAGTATGTTTCATAATTTCGACGCAGTTTCCGCTATTGAACAGCTTACTGGCATAAGCGTTCTACACCAAGGTATCTAAAAAAGCCACTTTGGCAATGTTGCTAAATTAATAGAATTTCGATAAAATTGTTCTGTATCATTTATATCTGTTCTATTGCTTGAGCAATAGAATGGAATATTCCGTTTGACGAATTTTATTGAGATAAAATTCGTACTACGAGGCCACTTTGGCAAAAATTACAAAATGCATTGCGATGTACATTGTAATTTTGCTAAAGTGCCATATTTTGCTATTTTTTTTTAATTTCAGGATTATCGGTTAAGTGAAATTAGACGTGAAAAAATAAACTTTACTTTGTCATTTAAACTACTGAAGTTAGAAATTCTCTGAAAATAGATAATTCCTTCTTGGTATTCAAAAAAAAAAAAACTTCACAAGACAGCTTTCAGAACCCGTATATCTCATTGCATCGCGAAACCTTTTACTTCGACATCGATCTCCTTGATTGATGTGTTGTCAAGGGAGTTTCTTTCATGTCTGAAGTACGGGCCCACGCCGACGACCCCCATCCTTCAGTACTGTCGATACTTTTACTTCAAAAGGCTGATTGACGGAAAGATGTTTTAGGAGACTTAACATGCAAAGGTTTGGTGTATTATGGAGTTTAAGAGATGTAAATTGAAAATGTCGATGCTGTTAAAGAATTTTGTTTTGGATTTTTTTTAATGTTGATGAAATGTGAAACAAGATGAGGGTAAATTTATAAAACGTGGGGTCTAATTCTGTAAAGATGATTTCTACATTATTGATTTATTGTTCAGTAACTTTTGTTCTTTGTTATGCCGAAATATTTTGTATTTAGAGGATGTGAGAGGTATTAAAATTACAAGCGATCCAGCTTTTGGCTCTTTGCTACTACAAAGCACCCTGAATATTATAGTTGATGTATGATGGCTACAGAAACAAGTATGGTGCCCAGTGGTAACGAACTGGATTTACAAGTGGTAAGATCGGGGGTTCATTCCCAGCCCAGTGCATAACTAATACAAAATAATTACTGCTCTTAAAATGGTAAAGGAAAACAAGAGGAAACTGGGATGTCTTTCACCAAAAAAAATAAGTCATATTGTATCATAGCTACTAAATCTCATTGGGCATGCATGTTGTATTACAGCCCACTTTCCTTCTTAGGGAGAGGAGACTGGGGGTGTCCCAGCAGTGGGAAAACACTGATTTTAATTTCAAGAATGAGCTAACTTTGAGCCTCAGCACAAACGATGGCCCACCCTCTCACTTGTGCTCTGAGTAATTCCACCTGCACTCCACTGTAAATGCCATAAAAGTGGCAGAGTTTTGGTCGAAGCTCATTTAAACCTAAGGAATCATCGACACGACAAAGAAGAAGCTAACTTTAACAATTAACAAATTGAAAACCGTTCCGCTGTATTTGATAAACTCAATTACAAAAACCAACTCCAATCAATGCATCCTCATCTCCAAACTTCCAAACAACAGACTACAGCATGACAAAAAACAGCACAACAATATCGTCAGATAACAGTGTTGCGACAATATTCATTGACCCATATAGCGGTGCTCGATATAAGCAAATGTCAATGACCGGTCGAGTGGCTGACCTGATAACCTCACCTAGCATTTTATACAGTGTAGAGAGGAAAGAAATTTCAGTTAAAATAAGGTGAGGACAATCACAGAAACAGTACAGTACGAGTAAAGCAAGTAATAACAATTAGCTGCTTTGTCTAAATGGTTAAGATATCGTTTTGACTCCTCAAAACCTATGACACCCAGCAAACGTAACATGACCACCGTAGAAACGAGTTTTATGAACGGGAGTATCGACAAAATGACAGATTGAAGAAAGATATCTATCGTTCTAAGCATGGCGATGTTGGACACACTCGAAAATTTTGATAGATAATAATACTTCAAAGTTCTGTGTCTCAATTTTAGTGTTTGAAGATGAGGGTGTAAATCTTCTATTTATCAATATTGAGTGGTAAACGACACCTCGAGACGCGGAGGTTTTGAAGAGTTTCAATGTAAGGAGTTCGTGTAATAAGAATGTCTTGTGGTCGACTGGAAGTTATATTATTGAGAACTATCGAGACGAGCTATTTGTTGTATTTCTAAACGTTTTAAAAACTGTCATGCTAATTTGTATATTAGCTTAATACTATGCTAGTAGAAGTTTACTTCACTAGCTTGTCTTTGTGCTGTCCTGCTGTGGTACTGGATGACAGTAGAAATCTTTCTATATTCTGTCATTTTGTCTATTCTTGCGTCGTCAAATCTAATTGTGGGCATACTGAATCAACGCAGCTACTAGTAGGTATCATGTACTAAGTGATAGTAACAATATTCTGAATCCCATCTTCCTTCGATTATGGAAATGTACTGGCTGACTGAGGGAAGCCTGTTACTGAGCAGATGTGTTCATGTTGATGGTGGTTACATTGTTGCTAACTGACGTATGTAGGTATACATAATTAGGGGAGTATATTTCCTTTCATCAAAATTTCGTCTAAATACATAGTTGACAGCATCAATAAATTGAAAACCTGATTACGTACGTCAGCTTAGTTTTGAAAAATAATTATTTATTTACAAAGATACGTATCAAAATTCGAGAGTGAGGGCAGTGATTTCGAAAGCAAGTAAAAACTATACTTACTTGTGATGTATTGACAATTTAAACAAACTTAAACTAAAATTCTGAAATATGAGTGTAATGTACTACTTCTGAATAACATTATCTGAAAACAGGTGTAATAATATGTTGTAACTTTTTTTTATCGGGGTATAATCATCAAATGAAAGACCCCCTCAAAGGTGAACAAAATGTTGTACCATGATTTCGAAATATCGCTTTGTATGTTAAAAACTACCTATTAAAAACTCATATTTTTATAATGTTATCTTAATTCCAAAACCTTTCCTTGTTCCCCAAAAATCCAGCACAACAATACAAGTAACAATAATAACTTTCCTATCAGGTCCAGGAGTTGCTCAACTCTCGAACTGGAGGAAACTGAGCTCTAATAATATTATTTAATTGTGTTGGCCCGGACGTGACGGGAGAACAGATCAACTTGTGTGTGGCTGTACAATCTGGTAGTGGAATGGGAGTATTATGATGTTATTTGTATGTTGATAGGTAATATTTTGCTTGGATGAGCTAATTTGACAAGGAATTGCAAATTGGTGTAAGTGTTCACAAAGTTAACTTTAACTAGCAAAAAACTAACTGAAGTCTCTGCCTACGTCTGTGTTTCCTAACACATACAACCCTAATCTCTTCAAAGTTAGAGTGAACAGGCTTCTTCTGGGTAAGCTCGCTCCATCGTCAACCTTGTCTTAGTGACTCCTGGCCTCGACTAAGGTCAAGAGCAAACCCATTACACATATAAAAAAAAGCTAAATTTTCAAGTGAGGAGGAAATCTCCTACACTGCGTGGAGCGGAGGCAACTGTCAAACTCACATTACGACTAAACAAGAAAAGTGAGTTTATAAAAACGTGGGAAAATCACCCGGTTGTTCAAATGCCCTTTGCGTTCCATGACTGAAACATTAATAACTCTAAAACTTTAAAGAATCGCGGAACATACATGAGATGATTCGAATAACCCACGGCATGAGGGACCTATTTTTTTCTTTTGGACTTCAATCAACCGCTCACTCTGTATGTATAATACTCCTTGGCTTTAAAACAAAGCAGAAACACAAGTATGAGGTATACTTTTCTCAATCCCCGACTTGACCACTACTAGGTAGTCAAAATCCTTTCTTAGCGGATGCTAAGAAAGGATTTTGATCAGCTATGCTCATAACATCTACCTACATGCCAATTTTTTTCAGCCCGATTCATCCAGTGGTTTGGGCTGTGCGTTGATAGATCACTATGTCAGCTAGTCACCTTTGAGTTATATATATTTAAATGGTGGAAGGTGACTCGGAGAACCTGCCGTGCCTTTGCAAGGGGTGAACCGCGTGAAAACTTACACGTTTATTTTTACTTTCTAAAATTATCTTATGGAGAAGTGGAAAATTACCAGATAAACATAGAAAATATCAATACTACACAGATAACATTTTACATACACGCAGTAAACGAAACCAAACGATTCTCCTCATTTCTAAAATGTCGTCTCCGCCATTCCAGGTATTATTCCTTATACCTTTTGAGTTGAGGTTCCAACTAATTCGCATGACCACCCACAACAAATATATGAAAGCATGTATTTCTTTAGGGAATCGTCTATATTTGTCGAATAGAGAGTAAACATTGCCTCTAGCTGTTCGCGATCCAGGCAAAATATCCGATAGATAAAATATAACGGTAGGAAAAAGGTGCAAAAAACATGTTCGGTGGGCGTGTTGGTTTGTTTTAGTCGAGATAGAGGGTAAACATCGTTTGTCTCTCGGTAGGGAATAGTGTGGGGGTAGGAAACCAGCGGAGCTACCTAATATCAAGATGAAGGTTTGCTATTAAAAAATAATCTCACGGCTTATAAATTGGACCTTATACTTGACCAAGTGACAAAATTAATGTGGGAGTACTATTACGTACATACATTTGCGAATAATAGTTTGGAATCAATTACTCCTATTCCGCGCGATTTTGAGTACTCATAACTTGTTAAGAATAATAAATATTATACCATTTTAAAGGTTAATTAATTACTGTTAATTTTAATTACTTTTTAATTATTACTTTTTAATTTATAATTTTTTTATTACTTTTTAATTACTGTTAATTTTAAATTGATACCAAATTCATTCAAACAACGCCATTAGTTCAGAAGTTATCCCGGATCAATCAAAAGTTAGTGATTCTTTACTTTTGCTCGCCAGTGTACAGTACACCTCAAGTACACCTCCATACAACGTGTAACGTCAAAAGCGCAAAACCTCTCGTGGGGTAACTCAGCCCATGTTATACTGAACAATTTTTGTTCTAAGGCTTTTGAAAATTCGCAAAAAAAAAAAAGAAATTTTGCTATAAGAGAAATTTGTCGGGCACATCTGTACAAAAACCAAATTTTTTTTTTTGCGAATTTATAAGTCTTAGAACAAAAATTGTTCAGTAACATGGGCTGAGTTACCCCACGAGAGGTTTTACGATTTTGGCGTTACACGTTGTATAAAACTTCGGGGAATTCATTTTAAATGTTTTAGGCAAAGTTTTCGTAGCCCTAACTCGCGATGTAGCGAGAAACGTAATGATGTTTGTTTGCGAATAATTTAAAACAATCCGCGCACTAATGAACCGTCTCACGCGGAAGCTGGTTTACACCGTAAGCTCATTTACACGGGTATGCAGATGTAAATGAGTATAGCATTGAAAGGATGATGTTAACTCATAATTAGGTGACTTGTTTTAGTTAGGAAAGGTTGTTTTGAAAATATTTTACAATTTAAAATATACTTTAGGCTCCATAGTACTTCAATTTAATCTTACTCGCTCGCACTTGCACGTACCACGCACTATTGCTTGCTCTTTCTTTTAGCTGTCTACACGCAAATCTATTTATTTTACGGCGAAAAAAAAGAAAATTCAAAAAAAAAAACATTAGACCTGCTGTATAGTAAGTTCAGTTAGTATAAAAAGTTTCATGATCTAATTTTAAGTATTTTATGGTTTATTGTTCAATTTAGAGGTAACTTTGGGATTTTTTCTTTCGAGAAATTTTATGGAATCATGTTTTCGCCAAACATAAGACCTAACATTAATCCTCAACTTTACCATATACTTATTTCAAAATTAATGCAGCAGTATTTTCGACGTATCACAGGATTCTGCTAAGCCATTTGAGGTAGTATGGGCTCTTAATGACGAGGACGAGTATTTCAAATTTTCTGCTGTGTGGCTGAGCAATCAACTGCTGCGCTACGTGTCGCAGGTTCGATCCCCGCACTGAACAAAATAGTTGCATGATCTGCAAGTAGTTGTTCTGGGTCTGGATATTTGCGTTCCTATGTGAGTTTCTTTGTTTGTAAACTCACCCACGATACAGGAGAAATTTATAATGTGGAGCAACGTTTTTTAAAAAAGGAATCAAGAAGAAAAAAATACTATTGTAATGATCTGAATTTTATAGCTCCGTATTTAAGGCCTACCGTGTTTAGGCCTACCAGTAGTTTTTTTTTCCGACATGCTGACATTCTTTCATGTCATGACAACGCGCCGTCGACCCGGGGTGTCTCTGAAACGCAAAAAGCACCATTTTTTCGTTCAAGTGGGACAGTTCCATTAGCTCCAAGGTTGGGACTCATTAAATATTTTTCTATAAAAAAAGGCCTGTCGCGTTCCACCGTGCCTATCTCATTTTTTTGTCTTTGTTCATGTGCACAAAAAAGATTTTTTTACGAAACAGAAAAAAAAATCAAAAATTATCCTCAAAAATAATTAAATTTTCACGTTTCCTGTAAAATGATATCCAAAATATATGGAGGAAGTTAAGTTTTCTATGTCATGAACCTTTAGGGGCCTCTTTCACCGCGTTTCAGGCAGTTACCTAAATATTTCACGTCTCATTTACATGGGTACCTACGCATCTCGACAATCTCTCTCATGGGAGCACCCCCCAGGTAGCAAGTGACGTCGGCGACTAAAAAATGACGACCTTCTTAAGTCAATTTAGGGTCACCACAGTTACGTCATTATTGTACGTCATACTTACGTACTATTATAGTACTGTACTGTACGTACTGTAAAGGTCATAAATGATACCTCCTAACAACGTCATTTTACAGTCTGTCCCTTATTAGTCTAAATCTGCCCTCAGGTTGACGACTGTAGTATGACATAATATCTGGTCCTAAAGTGACCTAAAGATTGGTGAAAGAACAGTTTATGGAATGCATCTGACTGACATAATTCCACGAGTGAAGTCGACCACCAACATAGCGAATATTATGGGCAAATACTAATCATTATAACAAGGATTTGTATAGCCGGTACATTAGTCCAGTCAACGAGGATTTTTTTGTATGAAGACTTTCGAAAAATTCCTCCGGCGCTGAAATTTGGCATAATTATGACGAGAGTAGGTGATACAGATTACAGATGCACAATAATCCAAAAATTTTTTAGCCTAGAAGTTCCGTTTTTTTTTATCAAAACATGAAAATTGCTTATAACTCTCTGTGAAAAATTCCTCAGCCTCAAATTCTTTTTGTATTTGTTTAAATGTATTAGTTAGAATAGGGAAGTATAAAATCCAACAAAATTTCGATTTCAGTGTCACTACAAATTAACTTTTTACATAACGTGCTCTTTTTTAACAAGAAGTTAGAACTTCTTGTGAAAAATTGCTCTGTCGATTTTTATTTTTTTTATGTGATTTCTTATCCTTAAATACGTAGGTTTTGTTACACTCCATCAGCTCCATCAGCTCTCACATAGAAAAGGTGCATCGTAGTTAGATTTCGGAGATTTTAACATGATGCACCTTTTCTATGTGAGAGCTGATGGAGCGAGTTTTTTGATAATTTTTATATTTAAAATTATACTTGTTATTAGCGCAACTCATATATTATTTATAAAGCTACAACATGTCACTGGCCTGCAAATTGCAAAAAACGTAAAAAAATTTGAATTTCGCGGGCTGGTTGGAGCATCCCCCTTAAGGATAAGATAACACATAAAAAAATAAAAATCGGCAGAGCAATTTTTACTAGAAGTTACAGCGAGAACGGAATCACAGCGATCAATATTTATTTAAAGTTTCGAAAAATAGTACCGCCTAGCTCGATAGATGGCGTTGTAGTCGAAATAGAAGTCGCTATGGTTTCGTTACCGCCGATAGTATAAGGTCTGAAGAATTGAATTTTGTTTTGTTGAGAAGTTATTGAGAGCAATGCATCGGTACAGGGTACAGTGAACAGAAGTGTCAAGTTTACCAGTGTTAACAGTGTTCCAATAACAACCCACTCCAAAGAGACCTGCGGATTTATACATGGTTTTGCACGTCATTGGCTGCCCTAATATGTACGGCCCAGTAACGTCCCTATGAATTCAGTATATGATGTCACTCCAACGTCAGTGGCTGCCCTAATACGTACGGCCCAGTAACGTCCCTATAAATTCAGTATATGACGTCTCTGTAACGTCTGTAAACTGACGTCTTGAGGCTGTGACAAATTGACGACATCTGATGGGACCCCCCGACGTCAAGACATGACGTCTCTCACGTCGAGCAGTACCGTAAACTGACGACATAATGACGTAAAAATGCTACCTGGGCCATCATTTAGGGGGTCCTCGTACGGTGGGGGGTCATCCAAAATGTATATTTTCAATTTTCCAACCATGTTATACTATTATTTTTTGAAGTTTTTCACCGTCATTATCATGTAACAATTAATAATCTTAATGATATAGACTGATGCAAAAGTTTTGGATATGGATTTTTGTTATTCTTTCACACAAAACTTACTGAACGGATTTGGATGAAATTTTAATACCTACATATACGAGTATTGTTTTAAGATATTTTTTTATATTATTATTCAAGTACGGATAAGTACTCCATACGCCTTACCAACTAGGCTATCGCAACTCACACTTAGAAGCTGAATTTCTCAATTCCCTCGTTTGAACGTTTTGGTAACGTAGCGCCATCTCTTGGAGTAGTAGCTAACTACTTCAAACTACACGTTGACATTACAGCCAAATCAATGTTGTATTTAATTTACGTTACCAAAAGTTCAAACGAGGGAATTGAGAATTTCAGCTTGTAAGTGTGAGTGAGTGAGTTACGATAGCCTAGATGGTAAGGCGTCTGGAATACTTTTCCAGAAGACGCGGGTTCGAATCCCACTTGCAACTGAATTTTTCTTTCCTCAAAAATCATCTTTACGATGCGCGTCGCATATTGCGTTTAAAAATAATGAAATGGTAAATATTCCGTTGTATACTCACGCTTTTAACCCATGGGGTTCTCGCTTTATTTATTTTCATATATCTTACCAGTCAAGCACTAGTGGGACTGTCTGCAACAACAGTAACTGTGACCCTGGAACGAGTGGATTTTTAGTCAGTAAAAGTCTAGAAGTCTCTTCTGCTCCATTCAGGGCGGGAGGACTCATTTGATGATTATTATATAATCCAAAAAAAGAAACACGCCGATTACAAAAAAAACTTGTCAAATCTACTCTTAATGTAATCTTACTTTACTATTTATGGCTAATAAGACAACATTTAAACCAGCCAAGCATTTCTTGAGATAAGAACCACCAGATAAACACGTGCTATTAATTAAAAAGATATGGGTGACATGCCCTTCGCACTTTATTTTATCAAAACAAATATTTGCAGCACTAACTAGTGTCAACCAGATTACGTTGTTTATAACTGTTCAATAAATACCGTGTAACTCACTGCTACAACTTTAAAGTTGAATTTATTTGACAACTATAGTAACAGTCTCCAAAGTTTTACATAAAAAGGTATTTTTAATGGTACAAGTCATTAAGAAATCACTTTTGAAAGTCAGAATCACCACTCACCAGAAAAACGTCAAGGTAATGAAACTCGTCGATATCCCGGAGAAAGAAAAAATTGGTCTGATTTGAACTAGTGTGTATAACGAAGAAAAGAAAGACTATTTTAAAGTACGTGGAGTTGCAGCCAACGAAAATATTTAAAATGAATCTCTTCTATTCATCTCACTTCCAGAACACAATCTGCCTAACTGCCTTAAGTGTGACCACAGTGATCGCTCTTTCCGATGTCAACACAGACTGCATAGCAAGAAACAACGGAACTATCTCAAACGACTTCCTACTTGGAACTTGGTACAAAATATACAACTTCATACACCTTGGACCATATCCTACATGCTCATGCCCAAATGTGACTTTCACCAGACCAACAGAAGAAGAATTAAGAGGATACAGAGAGAAATTTAGATCAATAGACCTTCCTCATGAAATAGGCGATGATGCTGTAGTAGCCGATCGAGGGTTTATCAAAGGCCTGGTTCTTGGAGGAGCAGAGACAAAGACGTATATCATAGACCCCAAATCTGCGATGAGGAGTAACGAGGAGGGCTATGAAGTGTATGTGTTTAGACGTATTAGCGATAAGTACATGTTGTGGTGGCAGTGTTGTTTGAGGGGTCATGTGAAGTGGTTACTGACGAGAGACCGGCACGCTCCAGAAGCAGAAATGCTGAAGATTATTAGGGAAAGGCCTGAGGTTACGCATAAGGAGAATGGTGTAAGATATTGTAATGCAACTTGTTATAGATGATCCATTTATGAATAGTTAGAATTTTCAATAGTCATATTTGCCGTTTTTGTATGCTTTTGTGTTTTGCGTCAACGATCACATTATTTATAACCGAATTAATAAGATTTAAAAAAAAATAATTTACATTTGATCTTTTGTAAATTTTGTTTTGTAATGTGAAGATTGTGTAAACTCGTCAAAACAATTAGAAATCTAAGTTGTGATAACTCTAAAACAAATATGTTTCAATCTATAAGCTTACGACTTCATTTGTATGTCGATATATTGACCACATTTTGTTTTTCAAGGTTTCAAAACTCAAAACTTCAATCATTAATTAACGATGCTCAAAATAATATTCTAACGCCTTCTTGCATTTATACAAGCAAGCAGACATTACTTGCAAGCATTCAATGATCACTACCAAGATTACTTTAAGCCCACTTAGGTCACAACCTTCACGTAAGTGCCAAGCCATGGTGACTAACGATAGTTGATGAAAGTTGAAGTGACGAAGACGATTTAATGGATCTCTAAGCTTTTGTCACTGAGAATGCCACTATGTAGTTCACGCAGTAAAAACCTAATGGAAAGCAATGATGGAAACCAATTGAGATAACTGACCTTTCTTTTGTAGGTCTAATGTATTTGAAGATCTAGGTCGAGTTGAATTGAATTGAAACATCTGGTGGATACTATAATATAATGATGATGAATTTTCTGCTTCGCGCTTTATGTAAGTCGTTTAAGATGTACTTAGACATAGAATTGTGTGGGAAGAGTTCAATTTTCGTCTTAAGTGTATCTCTGTGACCCAGTTGTAAAGGAGAATGTTTAGTAAAACTTTTATGGCAGAAGGTGATCAATTTTACTACACAATATAACGTTCATAGAAAGGTAATTAATGGAGTATTTTTTGTGAATCTCATTTCGCCAGGCACAAATATCGACCTCTTAAAGAAATTCCTGATCCTCAAAACCACACCACACTTCTAAACGCATGTTAGACACAGGGGTAATTCTGCTCCATTTTGTATAGGTGTCTGAGTTTTAATGTCTTTATTAGTCATACATTTGTCGAAAGCTACCGCAAACGCGATTACTAAGTATACAGTTCATAATTTGTCAACAAAAAAAATAACTGTTTGCTTAGTAATAGCGCTTGCGGTGGCCTCTAAAAAATGGATGACTTATAACGACATAAAAACTCACAAAAATGGAGCAGAATTTAAGAATTCACTGCCAAAATCTCTAAAGAAAACGACATGCCCTCTCCTACAATGAACAAAGATATAACAGCGCTATCACACGTTCTGCGAGAATCATATTTTGCAAGTCTCGTTAATAATTTGTTCGTTTTCACGCCAACATTTCGCCTTTAGGCCCGTGACGCCGACTGAATAATGGATGCACATCCAGTTGAATATTACATGTCTCACGACGAACCTTCTCGACGTAGGGTTACGCAAAACTGTGTCATAACCTGGCACTTTGGTGGGATTAGGGAGAAAGGTGTATTTAAATGGAAGGAGCGGTGCTTAAACAAATTGGATTATGTTTTTTGTTTCTACGCCGGTAGGCACAACGGTGCCTGTGGAATTTTGTAGGTATCAGCGACGACTTGGGTTTAGCAAACATTTTAAAGAAATCATAGATATGACATAAAATCTCCATGTACTCTATGTAAAAATAATCAGTTAGTAGACTAGTGTCTTCAGTCCGAGCCTTAGAAGTGGAGTGGAAGGAACTGTCAGACTTCAGATGCCCTTTGCAGCCCATGGCCCAAATGTCCTTTTAAGACCGTGTTGGGGTCGCGGGACTATCTTTTTTTTTTTTTTTTTTTTTTTAGGTGGTAAAATCAAATGAGTCCTCTCGCCCTGGGTGGGGCGGAAGGGACTGTCAGACTCTTACTGACTAAAATCCACCCGTGTTCCTTCGGATGCCCTTTACGTTCCGGGGCCACGGTATACTGGGTTAAGAAAAAACCCGCGGTAAGTTACATGTTGCATTACATGTAACGGTAAGTTACATGTTACTCAAAATTAATTTGCTGGAAATCGCCTCTCAGTTTCTGATACCCTGAGTGTCTCTAGCATATTAGTAGTCCCCCTTGTGGCGTTATTACTGTCAATATTCTCGGACTAAAAATGTTAAGAAAATAATCTCGATATCTTTGGAAAAATATGCCATTATGTAAACAAATTCTTAACTACAATATTTCAACGAACATCAAATCTCAAAACTACCATGTACGAGTACAATAGTGACAGAAATAAAATTGTAATAAATGTGAAATTCTCGTTTAAGTCAGTTTTGCTCGAACACGTCTCCAGAGACAGGAAAGTCCGAGAGTTACATCCATTCTTTGTACGACATCTCTGAACTGAACGCTTTGTCCAATTGCATTTTGAAACTGGCACTTTAAACAAGAAATGATTTTTAAAATAGAAATGTATACAGAGGGATGTCACTTCAATTTCTTAGAAGAATATGAAAATTGAAACGAAACATGTTCTATGGAGAGATAGAGGTAGTCTTTATAATCGCGGTGTAAGAACCAGATGAACGTATCTACAAAAAAATCAAAAACAGTTTTTTTTCATAAAAAGGTTCATAATATGGTCCTTTATGAATTGCCAAAACGACGTATCGGTAAAGTCAATATTTATCAAATTCCAAAAAAACTAAATAGCTTAAGAATCATTTTCAATGGAACCAGACAAACGTATAACGAATACCGTTTAAATAGTTCTAATTATCTTCCTACCGCTTTAGAGCTATAGGAACGTATTTCTAAAAACAATATTTTTATTCTTAGAATATTAGTTTGTTTGGCAATATTATACAAACCATAAGAACGTAAAAGCTTATACGTTGTTTTGGTCGTTACAAAATTTTGTTTCGATGCTTAGTTTAAAGAGCCAGTGTAACGTTTGTGTATTTACGTTTTAGTGGCACAGACATTTTGTTAGATAAATAATACAAGTCAATGGCCAAAGCGATGTATTGGCGATTTACGTTTTTGTGGCAGTACTATTTTGTTTGATTAGTATTATAGTCCATTGACAAAATATAAACTTACGTTAGTTTGGCACCTAAAAGTTGATGGAAAGTCGCAACGAGCCCCCTGATTTGAAGTTAGGAAAATACTTTTTTTTTTGCTTTTACTTCAAAAATGCATACCTATGTCAATCCCTTACCCATTTCTAATGAAAAGTATGACGATTTACAAGACTTATGATGAATACAAGGCATGATTTTTATAAAGGGTTTTCAGTTGGAACTCCAACAACAGACGACGAAGATAGTTAATATTTTTTCTAAACGCTGATATGCTGATTACAAGTTTTATTATTTCAATTGTCCTATTTCAACGCTGTCGTAATGAATTACATTCCCCCACAAATTATGAATTGGTCAACTTAAAATCTAGACGACTTTTCCTGGAAACTATGTTCCTCTATGACTTGTTCAATGGCAGATATGACTGCTTAGACCTAACTAGTAAACTAAGCTACGTTGTTCCGAGGACGGTCATAAGACGAGAGGTGCGCCCTCGACCACTTTTTGCTGTTTTCTCTTGCCGCACTAACGCTGTCCGGGCACCTCTTCGTCGGATGGCTAACAACTTCAACACTGATTTTGCAACACTGGACTAGTTCTCAACATCGGCTAGTAAGTTTAGAAGAACACACTTCAAGAAGAACAACAAGGAGTTGTTCTTCTTGTGAATGACCACTATTTATTAGAAATAGTGGTAATAGCTACCACTATTTCTTACCCAGCTATTAAGTATGTTTTCCTTTTCTCTTTTTTGTGTTCTTTTCTTTTCCTTTTTTACCATCCTTTTTTTGTTTTGGTCATGTTTTTGCAGTTCCAAAATAATATTTATTTGTTAAAATGTGGATAACGTTGGGAGTTACACAAATACTTATTGTCACTATTATTATGTAATATCTTTAAATTAAGAAAGTTGTGTATGTGTTTGTTTTCCCAAAATAAATAAATAAATAATTAAATTTCAGGAGTAAATAAATATTATTGATTTTTTACCTATTTTATTACTAACTTTATCACTTTATCATTAAAACTTAACTTCACAAATGACGTATTTAAGTTTGATAACAACAGAAGTTTGAAAATAATTAAGGGCCACACTAACGTATGTCAACCGAATTTTAAAAATATATATATTGCGTCTATGTAAGCATATTTAGATAAATAATTTCTAATTTTTTCAAAGCTCTAAGAGTATGGCAATACATAGAAAATAAAGTTTTTTTCCATACTAGTATTTTATCTGTATTAAAAAGCTGGTAAAGTTTATAGAGCCGAATTTTCACAGTATTTTTGCTTTCCTGTAAAATTGAGAAAATGTAGATACGTTCATCTGACTCTTACACCGCGTATTGCACAGCAGTTTTACCAGGGAGACAAGGAGGTGAAATAACTGGACGTTTTTAAAAATAGAATCTAATTTTTGAGCTTTGGTCTAGCTTATACTAGGTTTAAGTGAATTCGTGAAGATGAATGTGACCGCTCACGTAGATTGTCTAAGTAGGTATCTATACACATTGATAAAAAGCGTTTGATGGTACGTCCAATCAAAAATATGACATATTACGGCACCTGCCGAGCTGTCCCATGTACGCCTATGCCGAACGCACTCTTATGCCTTTGTCAAACTGAAAAGCGTGCCGAAGCTTTTCAGTTTGACAAAGGCATAAGAGTGCGTTCTGCGTACTTTTTGTTTGTAATGTACAGAATTGTTTGAAGCCTGTCACATAGACTATCGGACCGCTTTCGCTTTTTTATATGACAGGATTCGTATCGCATTCGCTTCGCTCTGTCTGTTTGATAATAGCTTTAACGTCAGCAATCAATGTGTTGTAACCCTTATGAATGCAGCACTAGATAAAACCCTCCTGCGCAAACGGCTATTTGCTTCAGTTTGGCCGGATATTTAGTCTTTTACATAAACATAGGTTTATCATCTATAACACGTTCTGTCACAATATCTCACACCACTCTTATTTACAATCTCAGGTCTCTCACTAATAATCTGAATCAATTCTTCTTCTGAAGCCTTCGGGTCCCTCGTCAGCAACCACTGCACGGCACCTCTCCAACCACACTGCCAGAATAGCACATACTTATCATTAATCCGTTTAAACACATACACTTCAAAACCTTCAAGATTACTCCTCATGATAGATTCGGGGTCTATGATATACGTCTTTGCTTCTGCTCCTCCAAGAACTAGACCTTTGACGAAGCTTCTGTCTTCTACTACGGCATCATCACCTATTACATGAGGCAGGTCTTCCTTGCCATACTTTTCTCTATACCCTCTCAATTCTACTTCTGTTGGTTTGATGAATGTGACATTTGGGCATGAGCACGTAGGGTATAATCCAAGGTGAATGAAGTTGTATACTTTGTACCAAGTTCCAAGTAGAAAGTCGTTTGAGATTGTTCCGTTGTTTTTTGCAATGCAGTCTGTGTTGACATCGGAAAGGGCGATCACTGTGGTCACACTTAAGGCAGTTAGCCAGATTGTGTTCTGGAAGTGAGATGAATTGAACATATTCATCTTCATATTGACACTTTAATACTTGAGAATTTCTTTATGTGTTTACTTTAGAGTCTGTTAGAAGTCGTCAATGAAATGAATCTAATTGCCATGATTCAGTATTTATGAAGCAATTAGAAATGCAATCTACTAATAGTTAGGACTACTAGGTTTGTTTTGATAGGACTGAGTGCAAAACACATGACATGTTATTGATAATCTTCTTAATCGCAGACACGTTTTCGATTAGTAGCTCTTATCTGACACTTTGTTATATGGATATAGTTATTTCACTAAATCCTCTAAATATCCATATTGAAAAGAACAGAACAAAAGCAAATGCTTTTTCAGTAATAGTGTAATTTTTCCATCTGTTCAACCCAAGGCTCCTTTGGTGATTTCTACATTCTTTCTCTAGATCTTTCCCAAAAAAAAACTAGAATGTAAAGAAAGTCTGCTATATATAAGCTACCAAAAGGCGCTACACACTGTTATCATGCTGACTTCAATAAGTTTTGCGTCAAAAACTTTTTCGTTCACTTATTTATATTTTACCGTTGATCCAACACAATGCCAATATTCTTCGTAAGAAGAGGGAACTTTTTCGTAACAAAAGAACAATATCGGTCAGAAATCTATCAAATTATACTTATCCAATAATCCCATAACAACCAAAAAGCACAACAAAGCGGATTATTCCGAGATTCCTATTCGATAATTCCCTAAAAACGGGTAAAAATACCCAAAACGGGATTCAAACCAGCGTCCCATTGTTGAGCGCGTGCGGGTGACAATCATCCGATAATGACCTGTTTAGCGTGACTGATAATAATAGAGGGACACGTCAATCATTGCGTAATAAGCGTGTTGGAATGACAGCTTTTACGCCGTAACGAATAATTTTTATAAAAATAGAAAAAAAAAACGAAAAGCTGTGTAATGAGGTTACAATCCTAGCAATCAACAAAAAAAAACAGCTGACACTTCGAACATTTTGAAAATGGAATTTCTAAATGTCATTATTTTGTTTAACGTGATGCTGGCTGGTTGAGAAATAAGCAGTGCCTTGACCACATTTTGAAAGAAGAGGGCTAAGTGTGGTTCGAGATGCAAACATCTGATATGACTTCATTGGTCATAATAATATTATATCTTTTGCTAGCAGTTTCGTCAACGTGATAATCGAAAATTAACTAACGTTAATCTAATACGTCATGTTGGAACACATTTGACGTTACATGTTAACCCTAATCGAGTAATCACGTAAAGGTCAATCAAGTTACGATAGTTAGGGAACTAAGTTTGCAAGACTAGTTATTTTCCAATCAGAGTATTTGGTACTGTGAGAACTACGTAACACAACGACTGTTATTGGCAGGTGTTTGCGGGTATGATAGTTATTAAGTTGATTTTTGAAAAATTCAGCTGCAAGTAGTAGTGAAATGTAGTTAGAACCTAGTCCAAGAGATGGCGCCACGTTACTGTACAAGTTTCAATCGAGGGTAAAGTAGATTCAGTTTCTGAGTGAGAGTTGCGATGACCTAATTCGTAAGGCGTTCTGGAGTACTTATCCAGAAGACATGGGTTCAAATCCCACTTGCAGCTGAATTTTTCACTCTTCAAAAATAATCTTAAATGCGCGTCGCATGCGTTAATGCGTTCAAGAAATAATATATAATTAATGATTGTTATTTCTCGAAGAGTAACGCAAAATGTACCGAATAGAAGCTTTTAAAAGCAAGATGAAGAGGCAATGAGCAGACCACATCGCTCATAGAACTGATAACTGATGGGCAAGAAAGTTCTCGAGTGGCGACCACGGACCGGAAGACGCAACGTAGGTAGACCTGGGTGGTCTGTAGTGTGTAAGTGAATCGATCGACATAATGAGAGTCGCGGGCAACTGATGGATGTAAGTGGCGGATTGTCGTTTGGTGTGGTGGACTAAGGGGGAAGCTGATGATGATGATGATGTACCTATTTGTGTGCCCTCATTTTCACTTATCACCTCGCGGCTTCTGCTGTGAAATCCTTATTAGAAAACTCGATAACACATTGCCCGAGTATGTTCAGCAGGCGTGATTTTAACCACGAGACTGACGATGCAGTCACTTTAATACCAATCTTCTATGTGTCATGGGATCAAGCTTCTGATATAAAAGTATCTTATTTTTTTTTTTTGTACACCAAAATTACAAACAGCGTTTTACAATATTGCTAATCTTAAGGGTACAACGGCGGTCTTATCGCTGATAGTGATATCTTCCAGACAACCTCTGAATGGAATGGTATCTTATGATTGTATTAATCCAGATTAAAATCAGTTGAAGTTCTAAGTTTCATCTGAATCCATTCAGCAGATTTCGCGTGAAAGAGTAATATCATACATCATCCACGTTTCTTCCAAACTTTCGCATTTTATAATAGTAGGTAGTAAGATACCAATCGGAATTCCGTATACTAATTGTCAAACAGTTGAGAAGGAAATGCAAATTCAGAAAATTCCTGTTGGCAGTGCAAGTTTGTGCCACGGACTGCAAGTTGGTAGATAGTTCACGGGAGGTCGATGTTCACAGTTCAAGCGGTGGTCACCAATTTTGTAGAAATACTCGCGTTAATTTAGAATTTTACAATCAATTAAGGTAGTACTCTGCTTGAAGTAACGTAATTCGAAATACAGATGGAGCCAAAAATTACTGAAAATGTTATTGTTGTTATAGTACTTTTTTTGGGAACGAAAGGTAGATACCATAAGTCAGTTTCTGCACAGCTTTTTTGTACGAGTAGTTTGTTGAAATTGGATCTTAAGGTATTAAAGAATGGTCTATTTTAGGCTGACATGCAAGTCTGAAGTTATGTGTTTCAGAAAGGTATCTCAGTGCGGGATGGTAAGTAGCACTAGTCATCGAATATGCCAGTTAGGCATGTTCTAAGATGCTCACAATATTTTCATTGATCGTTTAAAAAAAAAACAAATAGGTAGAGGTTTTACCTAAAAGTCCCTCATCTTTTTTAAACAGTTGGTTGGAATACGATTATTCTTGTTGGAATCGCATGTTTTTAAAGATAAAAGTGTCCAATTAGTTATTTTTTGTACTTGTTGCTTTTTCTTACTTTTTCTTATTCCTACTTTTTTTCATTGACTGTTATTATTCTATCCAAACAAGCAAAATTTTCAATTACATAAATAATTATCAATCGATGCTCAAAAAGTTACTCCTTGTGCATCTTTTATTTACAAATAATACAAAAATCAGGACCAGATTTGGTTTAAAACCGACAATCACAACTCGAAAATCATATTTTAATTAACACTAAAATCTTATCTTGACACAAGACTCATAAACTGATGTCCCTAACATTTCTAATTAGACTTCGGACCTCTTTTAGATCTAGCCAAGTCGTTAAGAGCTTCCCCAAGTAACACAGTCTGGAAGTTTTAAAACCAATCTGTCTATAGACTGTCTATTCAGGGTTAATCTTTAGATACGGGCTTTCTAAAGATGGGTTTGATAAAGAACATTTAATCTTATAGAGTTTTTTATCTAAAGCTTTATTATTTTAAGAGCATTTGTTTTATAGAACACTTATTTTAAGTACGTTTATAGTTATAACGAATGTTTCTAGATAAAATGCTCTACAAATAGTTAAAAAAGCCTAAAGGTACCTGTTAACGATCCTTAAGGCCATAAAGAAGAAAAAGAAGAAACATGATTTCTATGTGTCAATATGGTTGTCAAAATGTCTTCAAGGAAAAATTGTATTTTTCACAAACTAATTATATCTAATTTCTAATTCAAGTTTATCGCATTCTTATTGTGCTTCTGCACATAATTTGGTGACCCCGACGTGATACATACTACGTGATGCGACGTGATACTTTGAAGACGCAACAACCAACCTTCTGATCTGCTCAACGCACGGGATTGGATATTGGATTGGATTTTCCATGGCCTGTTGAAGGAACGAACTTCGATTTGCCACTACCTACATTATCTTTTTCCGTTATTAAAATAATAACGACGAACTTCTTCCTATGTAACTTGACTAACTTGTCGAAATATCGACCATCAAGTTCCAATTCTCCAATTTGTACACACAATTTTATTATTGTGCTGTTTTTTCACGCCAAGCTTTTCCAGGTTCTACGCAAACGTGAAGTTTGTGCGCGATTGTTACGGCGCATAAGTAACTGTGGGTCAGCAGAGTAAGCTGAACTGAAGGTGACGCTCACGCCGCGCCCGCCTTCAGCCTGTACTCGCTGCGCACCGAGCTCGACTGGTTGGATTGTCGGTACCATTTTATACTACTTATATTGGTCATTTGTCTACTTAAATAATAATGTTGTAGCGTTATTTGCCTCTTCGTATTGATTCAGGTACCATTACACAATTAACGATGTTGGACGATATTAAAAAGCTTAGGCAGTCTCGTAGTAGTATTAAAGGTAGAATTACTTTATTTGAAAAACATATTAACTTATTAAAACCAATTGATTCAAGTCAAATTACAAAATTGCAGCTCACTGAATTACAATTAAAATTAGATAGATTTCAGGCATTGTTTTCTCAATTTGATGAACTTCAATCTAAAATTGAAGCGTTCGATCCTGAATCTGAAGGTGAGCTTGATAAAAGAGAATCATTCGAGGACAGGTTTTGTTATTTAATTTCAAACGCACAATTGATAATTGAAACTGCATCGCAGGCTCGAAATGCTGCCCTTCATGGTAATAATGTTGATGCGAAGTCGAACTTTACTTCGTGCAGCGATTCCTGTAAGAATAATTTCAATATTAAATTGCCAACTATAAGCCTTCCTCATTTTGATGGCAACTACTTGAAGTGGCTCGAGTACCGTGACACTTTTGATTCATTGGTAAATAAAAATAAAGGTATTCCAGATATTAACAAATTTCATTACCTTAGGTCTTCATTGGATAGTAGTGCCGCACTGGTTATAAAATCAGTTGAATTTACAGCGGAAAACTATATGCTGGCATGGCAGCTATTATGTGATAGGTATGACAACAAAAGATTATTGATAAACAACCATTTAAAATCGTTATTTAATTTTGAGCCTATCACAAAGGAATCACATAAATCCTTGCGTTACATGATTGACCATTTCACTAAAAACATACGTGCCTTAAATTTATTAAAGGAACCTACTAACTATTGGGACACAATCCTTATTTACATGATGTCTTCTAAACTAGATGGTGCCACAGGTCGCAAATGGGAGGAACATCGAAACAATTTATCGGTTTGTCCAACTCTTGATGAGTTTTACTTATTTTTGCGAAACCGAGCAGATGTTTTAGAAACAGTACAGTTTAGAGCAGATGTTAAATCCCAACGTTCATATTTACAGGCTAAATCTTTTGTATCTTCTAATACTACAGAAAGGTCGACCAGTAAACAGTGTGCCATCTGCAAGCAAGGGCATTTTGTTCATGAGTGTGACAAGTTTAAAACTTTAAGTGTAGACTTGCGCCTGAAAGAGGTCGCTAATCATAAGCTTTGTCCCAATTGTCTTCGCGGTGGTCATAATGTTAACCGTTGTTTTAGAGGTCCTTGCAAAATCTGTCACAAAAAACACAATACATTGTTACATGAAAGTAAAGATACAAAGCAATTTACTGATAGTGAAGATTCTAACTTACTTTCAACTTCTGGGTCAAATTCCAGTGCCGCTCCTGCAGTGTCGCTATCCGCCGTGATGGCGAACCAGGTGTTGTTGTGTACGGCCCTAGTTGAAATAGTCGATCAACAAAATAATACATACCTTGCGAAGGCTCTTCTTGACAACGCCAGTCAGTCTTCCTTTATTACGAAAAAACTACAAAATAAATTAAACTTAGGCTTCACTAACAGAAATGCAGTCGCTGTTAGTGGCATCAACAATGTAGTTGTAAATACGGCTCAATATTGCGATTTACAATTAAAATCTCGATTGAACGAATTTCGGATCAATGTGTCATGTCTTGTGATACCAAAAATTACCAGCAAACTTCCAAGCGTGAGCATCGATCCATCGCAACTCAACCTACCTCACAATCTTCAGCTGGCTGATCCTGAGTTCTTCAGTCCTTCTGATATTGACATTCTATTGGGTGCAGATGTCTTTTGGGATGTTTTAAACCCAAGAATAATTAAACTAGGAAAAAACAAACCTACCTTGCAACACTCTAAATTAGGCTGGTTAATATCCGGACCTACTGGTGTTGGAATCGGTAATAAGAATTCTAATAATATTGTATGCAACTTTTCTCAAAGTATTCAACAAACTTTAACTAAATTTAGGAAGATAGAAGAAGTACCTTCTGTTAAAAAACATTTTTATTCTACTTCAGAAGAGTTGTGTGAAATTAGTTTCATCAATAATACAAGGCGATTAAGCAATAGTCGCTTTTCGGTTAAGAGACCTCTTACTGTCTCCCCAGAAGGAGCTCTAGGAGACTCATACTATGCAACGCGTCGTCGTTTCATTAATTTAGACCGACGCTTAAGAAAGGTACCGAAACTAAAGGAAGAACACGGGTAAAAATGTACACTATATTTTCATTCTTTAGGTGCCCAGGCATGTACTCTGTACAAATTAGTTAAGGCTATGTACAACGTTTTATATACAATTGTAAAAACAAAAATAACAAAATAAAAGGTATGTTAACACAAACTTACACAATTACAAACTTCATTAAAAACATTTTTTGAAAATTTCAAATTCATTCTTTAAAAACTACAGGACATTTAAATTGGAAATCTAATATTCTATCTTTGAATCCATTTTTGGATGATGAAAATGTCTTGAGAGTTGGAGGACGCATTCAAGGTGCATTACAACCTTATAATAAAAAATACATCCTGCTTTAATTGATTCTAAGCATGCGTTTACCAAACTTTTATTTGCAGAGGAGCATCTGCGTCTATTACATTGCGGTCCTCAACAATTACTTAGTATCATACGTGACAATTTTTGGCCTGTTGGTGGCAGAGTTCTTGCCACACAAACTGTTAACAAATGTGTTATGTGTATACGTTTAAAGGGTAAATCCGTTCAAACTTTAATGGGTAATCTACCAGATTCGCGAGTAAATCCCTCATTGCCGTTTGAGATCTGTGGCACCGATTTCACAGGTCCGTTCCATATTTCCAATTGAAAAGGACGTGGCGCTAGAGTTAGTTATTTGTGTCTTTTGTTTGTTTCTGCTCGAAAGCTTTGCACCTTAAAGTTGTTAGTGAGCTAACTACCAATGCATTTATTTCATGTTTACGTAGGTTTATTTCCAGACGAGGAAAGCCTCGTATTATTTATTGTGATAATGCTAAGAACTACGTAGGGGCAAATAACGAATTGCGCAGAATGCTAAAGGCCGCCAATAAGTCCGTAACTGAGTTCGGAGCGAGCGAGGGCATTGAGTTCAAATTCAGTCCAGCTTATGCACCCAATTTTGGTGGAATTTGGGCAGCTGGTGTGAAGGCTAAATTCCATCTATAGCGAATCGCAGGTAAATTATAGTCAACTTACATTTGAAGAACTTTCTTGTTTTGAACTGTTTGTTCACACAACTTTGGCAATTTTGAATTCGCGTCCATTGACACCCATGTCATCAGAACAGTCTGATTTAAATCCATTAACGCCCGGCCACTTCATAACTGCGCGTCCGCTAACATCACTAGCATCTCCCAGCGTTGAAAAACTGACGGTCAATCGCAATCATCATTTAAAGAGACTGAGACAACAATTTGGGTCCTGACGCTTACAACATTTTTGGAAGAAATGGTCGCAAGAATTTCTCTCCGAACTACAACAGCGAGTTAAATGGCGTCGATCTAGTGGCCCACCTATCAAGGTTGGAGATGTCGTTGTAATCGATCATATGCAGCCAATGAAATTGATTTTGGGAAGAATGGAGAAGCTTTTCTTCAGACGAAATGATTTATCTGCAGAGTTGCAGATATAACCTCAAGCAAGAGAGTCCTCCGACGAGCTTTAAGCAAAGTCTGCATCTTACCGGTGGACGATTCAGAGCATCTTGGAAGCACGGCTTCCAAGGGGGCCGAGGATGTTAACGATCCTTAAGGCCATAAAGAAGAAAAAGAAGAAACATGATTTCTATGTGTCAATATGGTTGTCAAACTGTCTTCAAGGAAAAATTGTATTTTCACAAACTAATTATATCTAATTTCTAATTCAAGTTTATCGCATTCTTATTGTGCTTCTGCACAGTACCTATTTTGAAGTAGTTTTATAGATAAAACGATATATTTGAAGACAAAACTTTCTACAGATATTCTATTTTAGCTAATGGTACTCTTATCTTTTTTTTCTATAGATACTTCAGTCTAGATAAAATACTTTACTAGATATTTTTAAGTTTGTCTAGAAAACTGATAGAGAAGTCGTGTTTTTAGAGTTTTTATCCTTAAAGCTATTGTCAAACTGACAGACGAACCGAATGCGTGGCGTAGCGTTTTTGTTTGTAATGTATGGAATCGTTTGAAGCCTGTCACATAGAGTATCGGATCGCTTTCGCATTTTTATATGACATGATTCGGTTCGGTTCGCTATCGCCTGTCTGTTTGACAAAGGCCTAAAAGTGGCTCAGCTAAGTGCATTTGCACTAGAAATTTAAATTGGATGAGTTTATGCAATGGAAAAGATGAAACAAATTAAAAGATCTGGTGGTTTTCGTCGAAAAATCCGCAAGCTTGTATTTAAAAAGAAAGAAAAATGAAGAAGAGACGACCGAAGAAGAATCGAAACTTCCTAGTAACTTCCTCCAAAACGTAGAAAATTGTTGATGATATATGGGTATCAAAAATGAAAAGGTTTGCTGTCAAGAGTACGAAAAAAAAAATCACATGACTTAAATCCAATATCCGCCATATTGGATTTAAGTCATGTGATTTTTTAAAATACACCCCCATAATTTGGGTATTAAATGAAAGAGTTTGCTGTCAGGAATACGAAAAAAATGGTCACGTGACTTAAATCCAAGATGGCGGACTGGCTGTTTGAAATTCACCCCTATGATATGGGTATGGGTATCAAATAAAAAGGTTTGCTGTCAGGAATACGAAAAAAATAGTCACGTGTCTTAAATCCAATATGGCGGACGTCCAAGATGGCGGACAGGCTATTTGGAATGCACCCCCGTGATATGGGTATCAAATGAAAGGGTTTGCTGTCAGGAATACGAAAAAGTAGTCACGTGACTTAAATTCAAGGTGGCGGACTGGCTGTTTCAAATCCACCCCCATAATATGGGTATCAAGTAAAGGGTTTGCTGTCAGGAATACGAAAAAAATTGTCACGTGACTTAAATCCAAGATGGCAGACGTCCAAGATGGCGGACAGGCTATTTGAAATGCACCCAAATTATATAGGTATCAAATGAAAGGGTTTGCTGTCAGAAATAGAAAAAATAGTCACGTGACTTAAATTCAAAATGGCAGACTGGCTGTTTGAAATCCACCCCAATGTTGTGGGTATCAAATGAAAGGGTTTGCTGTCAAGAATACGAAAAAAATTGTCACGTGACTTAAATCCAATATGGCGGACAGGCTATTTAAAATCCACCCCCATGATATGCGTATCAAATGAAAAGTTTTGCTGTCAGGAATACGAAAAAAATAGTCAGGTGACTTAAATTCAAGATGGCGGACTGGCTGTTTGAAATCCACCCCAATGATGTGGGTATCAAATGAAAGGGTATTAATGTAATTAATTTATTTATTTATTTGCCTCAGACACAAGTATCCATAATTGTGTTAGTATTAACCCTTAACTACCTAGCACATATTATTGTCACACAACCACCTAACATACGTCTGTGGGACCCCCGAGTTAAATAATTCACTGTTGTTAAAAATATTAAGGAACGGTATTGTTTTTAGTAAAAAAAATATTTTGAACATTATTAAACTCTAATATTAGAAACAAAAGGCACATGAAATTCAACATTTTATATTTTTAACACCCAATCATTGTTGCAAGCTCCTATTTTAGGCTTACTTACTAATACGTTTGGAAGTTGAGATCTGTAAAAAATATTTTCAGCAACAGAAAATTCTTATTGATTTTTTTGTAATATTAAATCAACGAGGAACATGGAAAAAAATAAAAATTCTCATTAAAATAATAAATTAAACAAAATTGCAGACTCTAAACTTATATCTTTTCATGACATCGAAAACACATCTTATTTGAGCATTCAAGAAGAAATAGCGGTTTTCATTCGAAACACATGTATTTTTTTTGCGTTTCTTAGTACACTGGCAAGTAGTACCTACTGTTTTTACGAATTATATTATCAATCGCTCTTCAGCACTGCTGGTGCCTGGGACAACTGCTAGAGGGTTCACGTTGTTCTGGAGGATACGTTGTATAGCGACACGTATCTTACGGTGAAATTTCACATTACTTTCACGACATGCCATATGCATTCAGCTCATTCCGGTATGCTGTATTTATACCTTCTCTTTCCTCCACTATATTATGTTATAAAGTTTGCGATCGCGAAGAGGTCGAGGCTGATGACCAACGAAAGCGATTATAAAATATCTTTACTTCTTTTTGGCCGAACTTCCTCCAACGGCACATCATCCTCAGTTAAAAACACTTGATCAACACTATGTGAAGGAATGTCACTGTGTGATAGTGTTTAGTTGAACTGTATCTGGCCATTCGCATTCGGAATCAAACGCGCAACTTTCTTCCAGAACGTGGTTTGTATCAATATTCTCCGCATCACTATATTGGTCGTTTGGTATATTATCGTCATGTGATAATTCTTTTTAAAACCAGCTCTTAATAACGGACTGTCTGTGTACTATTATAACTAAAATAATAAAGAAATACACAATTTACAATAATCACGTAACCACCTAACATACGTCTCTCAGACCCCAGCTTGTATTTATTTGCTCACCTGAGGCAAACGCGCAACCGTCCAACCCCGAAAAGCCGTTGCACAGTATTGAGGGACGCTGGGAAAAGGTATAGGAAGGAACAAGGTGGTACGACACTCCCTCGCAAAAATATTCACGATTTTAAACCTAACAGGGTCTGTGAGACGTATGTTAGGTGGTTAAGGGTTAATCCTTATAAAATAATGTTAGTAAGACAGCAATTCAATTTTCACGAAAAGTCACCCACTATAAATTTTAAAATAATATAAAATATCGAATCAATATAAAATAAAATAAAATGAAAAATAACAATAAATCATAAAAAATAACATTGTCAAATTTAAAATTAATACAAAATAATTCAAATCAAAATAAAACAACAATACAATAAAATACAACAATCACTCTAATGGGGCCAAATAGCAACAAATTATGGGGCGAGCAACGAAAACATATATTATAGTGGGAGCGCCATTACGAGTAGGTACATCTATTTTATGCAGTGCAACTTAATAAAATGCTTCGTTATTGGGCAATCGAAACGACTTGCCACAACACTGAGAATGCTGTTGCTACTGCCGCGGACACGACTCATCATTGATGCAGCTCTCTTTCTAAGTATGGCATGGAAGCCATCTACAAGAGAGCCCGCAAACATGCCCGACGCACTGCAGTGTCTTGGGAGCCGCATCAGCATCCGGAAAGCATTGTTATATTGGACGCGCAGGGCGTTAATTGTCTTCTGCGTATAATCGACCCATAGACTGCACGTGTAAAAACATTGGCAAAATGCCCTAAACAAAGTTATTTTTACTGCATTACTGCATCGTGCAAATCTACGAGCCAACATATTACATCGGACTGCCAACGCCCTGCGCTCCCTTTCTATGTCCTCGTGGTCTGATAGGTCCTCCGAGACCCAGTGACCCAGGTACTTAAATCGCGAAACTCTGGGTAGCGAAACACCATCTATGAAGAGGGATGGTACTTGTGTCACTTTATGTTCAGAGGGTTGGAATACCAAGAGCTCGCTCTTCTTAACATTATACCTGAGCCCATGAGCCCCGGCATAGTCTATACATATAGCGAGGAGTTTTCGAACAGCACTAAAGCTATCGTCAAACTGACAGACGAACCGAATGCGTGGCGTAGCGTTTTTGTTTCTAAAGTATGGAATTGCTTGAAGCCTGTCACATAGAGTATCGGATCGCTTTCGCATTTTTATATGACATGATTCGGTTCGGTTCGCTATCGCCTGTCTGTTTGACAAAGGCCTTATGGAGGGGCCCAGCAACACCATGTCGTCAGCGTAGCTAATGTTATTAATAAATTTTCCGTCAATAGAACAGCCAACTTTTGTGTTGCTGAGCCTCTCAATAAGCCCGTTAACATACAGATTGAAGATACGAGGCGAGGTTAAACCCCCTTGCCTTACTCCACATCTCAGTCTGTACGCGTCGGAAAACGTCCCCGCCCACTTTACTACATTAACTTGGTTGTTGTACCAATAATCAAAAATACCGATGGCTTCTTCTGGAAGGCTGGTTTCCTCCCTCATTTTTTTCCATAACACATCATAGGACACCAAATCGAAAGCTTTCGAAAGATCTAAAAAACAAGAGTAGACCGGAGTCTTCCTATCGGTGTAATATCGGGCAGTATGTTTGAGGCATAAAACTGCAGATTCTGTCGACAGCCCGTTCCTAAAACCAAATTGAGCGTCATTGAGTTTTATGTGACTGCTCAAAATACGATCAAGAAGACCATCCAGCACTTTTACTACAGTGGTAGCTAACGAAATGGGCCTATAATTGCTGTTGTCTGAAGCATCACCAGTCTTATTTTTGATTATTGGCACAACCACGGTCTTCATACACTCGTCTGGTAGGTATGAGTGTCTCAAACAAAATGTATAAAACATTGCTAGAACCCTTGGGAGATGGATTCCCGCGTGCTGCAAATGCTCAATACTAATTCCATCATGGCCCGGACTCTTACCCCTCGTCATATGTTTTATAATGTCAAATACATTTTTCGCTGTAAAAGACGGAAGTACTGCCGGCCCGCGGTTATTCTGCCTGATTTCATCAGTACTGAGCATTCCCAGCTTACATGACGGAGGATCCAGCTGAAAAAGACCTTTAAACATGTTCGCAATGTCACGCGGCTCAGTTAATCCATTAACATTCAACGGGACCGTGGGTTTACCATTAAGTTTCCTCGTGCCCTTCCAAAAACTTTTAAAATCTTTATCCGTATGTTGTGATGCTAGAATATCCATCTTTATCCGCTCTGAGTTATTTTGACACCATCTTAGTTTGGACTTAAAAATGCGCCGAGACTCCACCATGTTATTAAAATTATAATTATTATTTCTCACATTGTTCATACTTAAATAAATCAGAAATACTTTTTACTCAGGTACCCTCTTGTATTGATTAATTATATTGGTTTGTTACTGCATAAAATGGTCTTACATTCACAACACATGAAATTACCTATTCACAGAAGAACGTCTAGAAATACTGTGACAAGATAAAAAGGAATACAGAGTGACAGTTACTAGATAATTTTAAACCACTCTTAAATCTGTTTATTCTCTCACTAGATAGTTTAGTATGTAGTACTTGTAAAATTATTCTAGAGCCATACTACAAAAAAATCTCTAGACTGTTTGTTCTATAGAAATCGGTTTTCTAGTAAATTTTATCTGGACGCCATTTTTATTGCCTATTTTTTGCTTCAAATAATTTTTGTTACGTATTTTAATGTTTTTATCATTAAATTATGTCTAATTAGACATTTTATATGTTTTAAATTACTATATTTTAAATAAAATGAGTATTTTAAGCATTAAAATGTAAATTCGAAAATTTGCATATACCAAATAATATTCATATTTTGAAAAAAAAATGTTAAATCTTACATTTACAGTGGGCGCTCTTATTTTACAAGAGTTTTACATAATATTCAACGATAGAATTTCAATCGCATATTGATTTGCTTATTTAATCATTATTAAAACACAAATTAATAAAAAGTAATAAATTTGTTACGCCATGATGCAAATATTATTAAGTAAAATAACTCTTGTAAGTTCCACGCCATTATGCGTCACTAGTAAAATGTTACTTAAAGTTGTTAGTCTTGAGATCATTTGGTTTTAAAACTTGACGAGCAATGATTCCTTTAAAGGTCTTAACTCTATCTATAAACTATCTACTAGTACGCTACTAGATAAACGCGCGGTCTATAAACGGTTTAGAGAGACACTAGAAACATCTCTTAAGTCAATTTGATCTGAACTCTATCTAGTCATGTTTTCTTAACTCATTCTTAAGAGAGGGTACAAGAATGTGCCCACTTTTACTAAACTCTGTCTATAAGCGTTCTAGAAGATTGCTTATAGATATTTTATTCTTATGGTAGACAATTCAATTTAATTCTATAAGCTATCTAGTAGTACGTTTCTAGACACGTTTGTGTTACTTGGGGTAGCCATTTAGTTAATTGGCTGAAGTAACGTGTGGATGGGCTGAAGTGGATTAGCCGGCTAGACTTATTGCCAGTCCGTGTGAAATTGGCCTTAATATTTTATTACCTAGTGTGTATTAGAGTGGTCCAGGCTTTCGATTTGTATTCTGTGTAGATCCTGGATTATAATTGTTTTAGGTAGCTGGGTTTGATAAAGGTACTGGGCTATCTGTTATAGATGCCATTTTTTGTATAAATTTTTTGTTCTTTCAGAATCTATGTCTTACTGTTACCTATTTCCATTTCAATTGGTTTTTCTTCAAGTTACAACACAAATATTTATTTTTGGTTATTCAGAAATTCAAACATCCATTCCATTTTTTCTGTCCCTATTATCGGTTTGTCTGTCTGTGATACATTTCCGCACAGTTTTATAGATAAGTTAGATAAGTTTGCCAAAATTCTAGCTAAACTCCTGATCTTTTGCAAACTAATCTATAAATTTTGTCAAAACAGTAGAACACGAGTCAGCATACACACAAATATAACCTTCACCAGCCAATAAGCCTTATCAATACATCATCAAAAATGTAGAACCTTGGTAGAACCACTCAACCAAATGTAAATGGCTCAAAATCACCAAGGTTGCAAATTTCAAGATTGATTTTATGACAAAAAAAAATGCAAGCTATTACGATAACTCTTAGTTTATGTTGTTGCAAATTTTGTATATTAATAACCTTTAACAGGGCAGCGCACATAATTCTATATTTTTCTTGTTATATTGGTTTTAAGTGAATGTTACACAGAAAATCATCAATTCGGGAACGTTTTTCTAAGTTTGATAAAATGAAGAAAAACGATACAAAGTACGTCATTTAACCTTTGTTTAATAACGTTGGTATATAATGTATCTATATTTTATAAACAATAATGAAAACAGTACAAAAAAAAAAACTTTTACAAGCAAAATACGTTAAAAAATTAAAGAAGTTGCTATTTTCGTGGATAAAATTTAAGAAATTTCAAAATATTCAAAGCTCTCTTCAAATTAACATTACATGAATAGAATGAAAGTTCTCTAATGTAACTAAATATGTTTTTCCAAAAAATATCTCAATTAACGCGTATTTTATTGAGATATTTTAGTGTTCCCAGAAAGGACTTCTCGTCATTCCGGGAACGGTTGACGTTCCCGGAATGACAGAAGTTTTACCGAAATGATGATATTGATATCATAAGGTATTACTAAGGAAATATTTAATTTATAAACAACAGTTTAAATAACAAAGTTATTTATTTATACTGCCACATTCTCTGCACATAAGAAAAATTAAAATTACTATTAAAAAAATGTTGTTATAATTAAGTTTAATGTTTTTATAAATCAGTCTAGTAGA
The DNA here is from genome assembly GCA_954870645.1 of Agrotis clavis. Taxonomy (NCBI): domain Eukaryota; kingdom Metazoa; phylum Arthropoda; class Insecta; order Lepidoptera; family Noctuidae; genus Agrotis; species Agrotis clavis. The sequence continues at coordinate 2,472,864 of OX940929.1, forward strand.
ACATCATAATCATAGTTGTATCTTCGTAACATTTTCATAAATTCTTATATTATTGAGCGTATTAACTTAAAAACACAGTTTTCTTCACTATAATTCTACAAGTAATGGAAAAAAATATAAATAACGTAAGAAAATCAACAATATATTCTGTCACTAATGACAACATACAAAAAAAAATTAAATACAAAACAAAACCTATTATTTTTCGAAAGCATCAATATCACTATCAAAATAATAATTTAAATACCTAATGATGCTTCACCCACGATCATCGGTGATGAGGATGTACACCCCATAATAGCGCGGGGGTCGAGGCTCATTAAATGCGAAGACCCTACACAACCGCGAGGTGTGCAGTCTTAGAGAATATTTTTTTGAAAATGGAAGTGGGCTTGCACCGAGACGTGATCACAGTGGACAAGGGACTCTCACCCCGCTGTCCATGGCTAAAGAGAACTGGTGCAAACCTGTGGTACTTAGTACCGAAAATTGCAAGGAGGTATGGCAAGGCAAGGAGCTTCACAGACGCTTCTACCGGGCTCTTCATGGGCCCGATGTAGATTTTATAATGTCCGTGTCCTGGCTACGTTTCGGTGACCTCTTCGGGGTAACTGAAGGTTCAATCTGTGCAATTATGGACGAAATTATTTTGACGAACTACCGGAGACATAATTATTATGAAAGATAGGACGGTCGACGTGTGTCAGGCATGCCATCGTCCGGGTGAGGCGATCAGACATATATGTATTATCTCAGGTTGCTCTCGTCTTGCTAACGGCGAGTACTTATAACCAAGTGGCCCGGATTAAACACCGGCAACCTGCTTTGGAATATAAACTTGTGGATTCTGAGATATCGTATCACAGTTATGTGCCCAACCCTGTTCTCAAAAACGACCATGTCACGATGTACTGGGATCTGCCTATCGTTACTGACAGGACTATTATTGCTAATGAGCCTGACATAGTAGTGATAGGCAGATCAGCGCGATGCGTAATGTTAATCGATGTTACCATAGCGCATGACGAGAACCTCGTGAAAGCCGAGAAAGATAAACAAATGAAATATCTTGACTTGGCGCACGAGGTTGTCGAAATGTGGAATGTGAGCTCGGCTATCATTGTGCCGATTGTTGTAACGGCCAATGGGCTGATGGCCAAGACTCGATGAACATCTGTCGATATTCCCTGCCCTTTGCGCGCTTAATTTCTTTCTGTTTATCAGTCATCTTATCTAAAAACGTTCTTTATCTAGTATTTGCCTTTTCTCTTTACGGCAAATAAGCTGCACTATCCGTTTCAAGCTTTTTTTGTTTTATTTTTCTTTTTCTGAAGTCTCCGTTACGCTGTAATTAAAAAGCAATAAAATTGGAAAATTATTAATAAAAAAATTACATGAATCGCTCTTGGAAACAATAATTTATCATTCCGAGAACGCGACAGTCATTTCGGGAACGTGCTGTCATGTCCGGGAACGTTTCCGAAATGACCGTTCACGAAATGACGATTTCAAATAAACAAGCGCTTTGATTTTACGGCGACCATCTTAAGTGTAACCTGATTTTGTCAATAATAAAATATTGGCGGTTACTTTGTTAATTTCGTGTCGTAAAAAAGAATTTTACCAATAATTAAATGTAATAAACACGTTCACGAAATGACGGGCTATTAATGTACGTTCTACAAATTATGGATTGAAAGGTACTTACCACTTAGATACAATTTTATTGACGACAAAAACACTAACAGCTGGCTTTATTATAGTTTTCTTCCACTACTGACATTTGACACCAAATGACTGCGTTCACTTAAAAACATTTTTTTTTCGATTATCGATGCGTTCACTGAAATGACTTGTGCGCTATCGGACAAACTATTTTTCGCATTTTTATAATGAAAAACAAAACATATTTTAGATTCCTTTTAAATACTAGATTTTGCATTAAAATACGGTATATTAGTTAATGACAGCTTTTAAATACCTTGTTTTTTTATTAATATTTTCGACTTTGTTGTTGAAGATTGTGCTTTAGGACGCGTTCCCGAAATGACTTTCTATGCATGTATATTGATTTAATTTAAAATTTACTTTATTAATAAATTATATTGTTCAATGTACAAACAAAACAGGATAGTTAAAGTACACTGGTCATCAAAAAAATCGGCCCACCTGCGTTTTCACCGCAAATCACGTTTTTCTTAAGCAAAACCATGTAAAATGTTTCAGTACTAATTTTTTTTATTTAATTTGTTTAATTACACGAATTTATCACAACTTAAACATCAAAATGACTTTCTGACAATATTTTAGATTAAAAAAACAGAGTAATTACTTTTAAGCGATTTTTGTATTCATTTTAAAATACACCCTAACTTTTTTGTTTCAAATGTTTTTCTAAAAATTTTTGCAGTTTAGTATTGGGTGTTTCCTCCTCTTGCCCGAATCACGGCCTGCATTCGCCGTTTTAATGACCTTATCAGTGTTTTGATGGTCTCTTGAGGAATCCGATCCCATTCTTCCCTAATAGCGATTTCCAGGTCTCCTAATGTTGTAGGGACTGGATTACGGGCTCTAACCTTTTGTTTTATAGTGTCCCATATGTGCTCTATAGGGTTGAGATCAGGGCTTCTTGCTGGCCAAGACATAACCCGAATGCCGACCTCTTCAAGATTATCAGTCGTAATGCGGGCTACGTGTGGTCGTGCATTATCATGCATTAATTCAAAATTTTCTCCAATATAGCCGGCATATGGCAGCACGTGGTCTTGTAGGATCTCTGTGATATAGCGTGCGGCAGTTAAAGCACCTCTTCGTACCAAAACCAACTCCGTGCGTCCAGTCAAAGATATCCCAGCCCAAAACATTACAGAACCCCCACCATAACTCACAGTTTCTCTTATACAACACTGGGTATAACGCTCACCTGGGCGTCGCATGACATTACGACGTCCATCAGAACCATATCAAGTCATTCGACTTTCATCACAAAAAAGAACTGACTCCCATTGCCCTATAGTCCAGTTGATGTGATCACTCGCAAATCGAAGTCTGGCTTGTCGATGTGCTGTGGTCAATTGTGGTCCCGTTGCTGGCTTGTGTGGTCTTAAATTCTGCTCACGAAGTCTTCTTCTGACAGTACTGTCACTTATAGCCACACCCCGTTCTTCACGTAAGCGTCGCTGGAGATCAACACCAGACAGATGTCGATTTCGAAGTGCTGATAACACTATAAAGCGGTCATCCCTTTGGTTTGTCACCCTATTTCTTCCAGATCCAGATCTTCTTTGATACTGCCCAGTCTCCAGAAACCTTTGGTAAACTCGCCGTACAGCAGAACGGCTCAGATTTAACCTCCTGGCCACGGCACGTTGACTTAACCCTTGTTGCAGCAAAGCTACAACTTGGGCCGACTCAGCTTCAGTAGTGTCCATTTTTTTTGTCAAAGTAATCAAAATTACAGCCACAGTAAATAAACGCAACGTTATTCATAAGAAAACCCTACAAAAATCAGTTTCGAACTGAAATAACGGATTGAATTTGTTCCGACGTAAAACCACTAAATCAGCACTTAACAGTATTTCTTCAAAGAAATTGTTAAGTACCTTCAAGTGTAACAAGATTTACGACAAATAAGATGTCAAACATCATTATCCGACCCTTAAAACAAAAAACAAACGCCTGAAACAGCTTATCTGTGAAATAATCGATAAATATTAAACAAAAAGTGGGTGGGTCGATTTTTTTGATGACCAGTGTATTTTATTAATTTTCTTTTCTCAATAAACTGAAAATTTAACATATTAAATTGCTCGCAAAGCTAATTCTGCACCTTGGTGATTTTGAGCCAAATAACATTTCGTCAACATTAAAAAGATCCTTTCGGCGGCGTTAACAAAAACATTTTTTTTTCGTATTTTGCCAAAGATATGTACGAGTATCATGGGTTACAAAAAATACGCAATCCTTTACATGTTCGCTTTATTAAGCAACAATGGCAGCGGTGATTTGTAAAACGTGTGTTGTTGAAAATAAAAAAAAAGATTCTTTATGTGTTTTGATTGTGATCAGATTGTCGGGTTTTGGAGTTCGCGTCTGTAATTGCTTGTTTTTTTTTTATTGTAATAGGATCACAGTATTATTTTGGCAATAAGACAACACTGTCAGAAATAGAAGAAATGAAAGACGATTTTTTACAAGAAGACGACCGATTAAGGGGACTAACGATCTTTTAAACAGCTAGAGTATGCTGTATACCCATGACAAAGAGGTATGGGGGCCTACCATGATCTTAAGCGAGAGTAGTTTCACGGTGGGAAAAAGACAGAGCTATACAAGTCGTCTAGCGCCATCTCGTTTCTTCAGTGGAAAAACGTGGCGCATTAAAACGTCATGGTAGGGTACCTAGAATAGAATTACACTTTAGTGGTTAATGGTTTTAAAAGCGAGACGGATAATCTTGAAAAAAACACTAGGAGCACAGTAAAAGTGTCGTACAAAATATCTAAGGGTGCGTCCACATCTGGCGAATGTGCCGCGAATGTGCAGCTCGCGAGCCGTTTGCGACCTGCCCGCGAGCTGCGCGCGTGCATTTTTGTTCGTGCGCCGCTTCTGCGCCGCCCGCGCGCAGTTCGCGCGCGACCTGAGCGCCGTACGCGATCAGCGCGCGGGCGGCGCGCTAGTTATTTCGCTCAGTTCGTTTCTGATTACAGGAGGCTAAGAGTACGTGTTGTCATGGAGTGGACGGAGGAGAATTGTTTATGCTTAATTGAAACATATAAAAGATTTCCAGTATTATGGGATCCTAAAGATAGTGTCATAGTGTCCGCTTAATTGATGGCTTTTCAACTCCGCTACTATATTCTGTTTTCTTTTAAAAATAGGATTTTGCCACCAACGCCGTTGTCTCTTTTTTTTCCTTTTTATCAGTAATATAATAGCTAATGATGCAGCAATTATATTAAAAACACTAGTGTCGTCTGACATCTTCGATAGTACTGAGCCAGTAAACGGAACTGTAAGGGCGAGAAATGAGTGCGCGCAGATCGCGCGCCGCTCGCGCGCTCTATACGAGCCTTGTATGAGTTGCGCTAAAGAGGCGCACCAAACCATTGCCGTGACTGCGTGGGCGCAGCTCGCACACAGCTCGCAAACGGCGCGCGAGCTGCGCATTTGCGGCGCATTCGCCAGATGTGGACGCACCCTTAGGTCTGTCGCAATAAAATAACTAAATTGAACGCTGAGGTGCTATAGAATCATCGTACTACGCTAGGGTAGCTCAAGGTTCTTTCTTGTATGTTTCCCTATTTTTGGAGAAATGTGTGGTAAATCATCAAATGACTTCTCCAACACTAGGTAGAGTGGAAAGGACTGATAGACTCTTACTGCTGACTAAAGCTCACCATGTTCCTTTAATTGCACACTTGAATATTCCTATAACTCTGTCAGACATAAGGCTTTATTAATAGGATCTATTCCCATATGTCCCCATTGGCTTTGTCACCACTGTAGATAAATGTGAAAAAAATCCCGTATGTACCCACTGGGACAAACAGAAAAAAAAATTCAATGTCCCCCATTGTCGACAAACGGGAAGAATATTCCCATAATGTCACCAGGCAGTTAGAAGCTAACCAAAAGTACTAACTAAGCTAGCATGAGTTCAAAGTAGCCAAAGCCTCTAGAATTTTCTATCAGATCGTTTGGAATGGGATGAAACTGTAGTGAAATGCCTAAGTAAGACGTAAATATATTCAAGACCTAAGTAGATACCACCAATTAATCTTATTTCGGTAAGACAAGTTTGATATTTGCTTTTGTTAGTGCTTCTTGCCTAGAGATAAACACTTGTAGCTATCAGTTTTTTATTTTATAAAATGTTCAAGCTTGACATAATTTATATCTTTATATCCCTTTACTCTGTACCTATCTTGTTTTCCCTGTACCTAGTTCTTTTTTAATTTTTGCCAATAAATGGCTCACAATCCAACTGTTTTGTTTATTGACTGTTAAAATCATCATATTATTATGTCTGGCCGTCGTCGTCCCATTCTACTAGGGGTCTGTGCAACCAGATTTCTCCTCCTATTCTCCCCTATCACATGTCATGGTATCTTTTACTCAATTTCTAAAAACAATCCATCCATGTAATCTTTGCCCTTCCTCTTCCTCTCCATCCATACTCATTTTAACAGCAAATAGTAAACAGGTAATACTTCCGCATTATTAGCTGATGATGATAATGACGTCCACCCACTAGGTGGGCAGACAATCTTATGAAGGCCACAGGATCACGCTGGATGCAGGCCGCTTACAACCGGTCCTACTGGAAGTCTAAAGGGGAGGCCTATGTTCAGCAGTGGACGCCTTACGGCTGATATGATGATGATGATGATGATGATGTTTTGACTGCATACATGAGAACATCTTCTTTACGAGAATAAAATTTTTGGTCCTTAACTAGCACCATGACCAAGTACAAATTGGTAAATTTCAAAGACCTTTGCCTTTTGTGGCTAAATCTCTAATGTCTTGTATCTAATACATTACGTTGACTTTAAAAGCATCTTAAATAATCTCAAGTTCTGTAGCAAAAACAACGCAGTCACCATTAATCCAAATCAGGGCAGCTGCTAAGTTTGTGGACCATTAATTTAAATTTCCACGTCGCCATATTGCTTTCTGTTACCTACGAGTAACAGTGACGCATTGATTTAAGATAAACTTAATGGATAATGCCGGGATTATGGGCATGGCTGTTTTTTTTTGTATTGCTTCGCGTAGGTCGATCTAAGTGGAGGTGTTCTGCTTAACTGGACAACTCGGTGGTGCGCCTGGAATAAAAGGCCTCCAGCCAAGGGATAGTTGTTTATTTTTTTTGTTTTTGATATTATTTCTTGTGAGCCATAGACGCTACGGTCTTGTCGGGCTGATCAAGTCAATCGCATGCCACAGGTACGCATAGGGACAATCCGGAATATCAGAGCGGTTTTCGGTTCGCACAGTTTCGACACGTTCAGTTTACTGAGGTGAGAAGGTTTGCATAATCTAGTCGATCAAATGTCTGTGGCATGTTTAAGGGAGGCCAGACACTTTAGGGTTTGCATAATGGTTATAACCTTGAATGCATAACCGACAGGCAAGCTCTAGCGTGTATGTGATAAACCTGTACAAGTGTACAGTTATCAGTGCATGTATCGGTTATGCATGTCATACATGTATGGCCTCCATACAGTCCAGAATATCGAAACGGTCTTCAATTCGCACAGGTTCACTCTAAAGAATTGATATTTATTTAATGCGGGGATCCAAACTGCTCAACGTCTGTGCACCGTGCCGTCAAATGTTATAATTATAAGACTTCGGAAAATTACAAGGTTTCACATCATCAAAATGATTGAATGAATTAAAACTTGCTTCGATTTATCCCTAAAACCCACAGATAAACAACCCCAATTATTATTATTTCTAAAATTTTAAAGTTATAACCCAGCTTAACGTTGCAAGATTTATTAACTCCTAAACGTTACGTTTTATAAGCCGTGTATAATATCATCACTACATTATAACTAGAATGTACTTTATACACTTTGTTTACACAGCAATATTTCTGTATTATCGCATTATAAAATACTTGTAATAATTCAAGGGATATTATAAATGAAATGGGGAGCGGGATTGAAATGTTCAGTTTAAAATACATACATGTGAGTGGTGTGGGGCTAGGAAACCCGCGGGTTTATGTGTTGGCAGGTAATAGGGGCGATTTTCACACACTCAAAACAAAAAAAGCTACGTGTTAAACAGTTTAATTGTGAAACAATCAACAATTATAAGTGCGTGGGTCGATTTTTTTGAGGACCAGTACTAAACACAAAAATCCACGAAAAAGCTTTTCAGTACTGTTGAAAGTTGCAGTACAATCGCTTAGTTTATCATATAATTTGTCTTGTCACTATGGGTATGTTGGCATCTTAAATTAATTGGAAATCAGAAGTTAGAGCATAGAAAAGCAATGGACACTTACTCTCCTTTTTTTAAATCAATATTTTTATTTGCTAAGATAAAACGTTTGAAAACTTGGGAGTCAGGGCTCATGACGACAAAAGTCACTAAAAATTATGGCACGGCAGCGTGAAGTGTTGTAAATTTTAAAAGAAGCTTTTAAATTATGTTGTGTATCTTCGTTCATTATATACGTAACTAAATAAAGAAAAAATTACCCTTCAAATCTCTTTTGATCATCTCGATAACGCCATTCAAGATTCCGCTCCTGCAATCCGCTAACCACCCCGCTGTTTTAAGCGCCATCCTTAATCAAACAGGGTCCAAGTGTGAGAACAACAAATAAATATGAATTGATAGGATCATAAATCGCGAGCGGATACGGAGTACAATCCAGCGGATATTTGTTCATCCCTATCGCCATTTTTTAAAGGTTGTATGCCCTGTGGCACAGTTTTGCGGCCTTTGTTGTACGAGATCAAAGATCTATTTGATATTCGCAATGTTTTTTCTTTGTGACCAGATCAATCCTTTTGGTTTGAAGGTTAATCCTTTTTGTGTTTAGTATGTTCTCTTTGATTTTTGTAACATGTCGACGTATATGTGGAGGGATTTTTATACAAAGGTAAGTAGGCGACCGCTTCATGAATTCATGATCCCAAAAAGTAAAATATGAAGAACGATATTTGAATTTATGCTGACATTTTCTAAGGATTCGGGTTTTCCCGTTTTGGCTAACTTAAAATATTCTCTGTACATTATTATAGTAAAGGTCGAAACACATTATTAAAACGCCACGCGACCCGATGAAAACGTGATGCGTGTTGACTCGAATCACGACCTTAAGTCTTTCCTAGTTTGAGTCGCAGGGCTGTCTGAACAGTTAAAGTGATCCTGGTAACGTCAAGAGTTGTTGAAGTAACATCTTGGACTTTAATCATAACGAGTTTTTTAGGGTTCCGTAGTCAACAAGGAACCCTGATAGTTTCGCCATGTCCGTCCGTCCGTCCGTCCGTCTGTCCGCAGCTTAGCTCAGAGACGCCCAATACTAGAAAGCTGTAATTTGGCGTAAATATTATACGGATTTATTGCGCCGAAAAAGTGGTAAAATAAAATCTCGTAAAATATTTTTTTAGGGTACCTCCTGTACACGTAAAGTGGGGATGTTTTTTTTTTTCTCGCGTACCCCTCAGTGTGGGGTATCATTAACAAGGCCTTTAAAAAAATTTGATAGTTTACATTAAAAATTTTTTGATAAAACAATTCGTTTGTGAAATATTAAGCTTTAGAGTGATAATTTTTGCTCGAGTCGAGTGCCCCCTCTACCAGCTAAACGGTTATGTTTGGGGGTGTGAAAAAATTCACAATAGTAGTATACCTATATAACGAAATTTTAAATGTGGGTATGTTTTGGGGATGGGTAGGTTTTTATTGTCAACTATTTTTAACTAACTTTAAAAAAAGGAGGAGGTTCTAAATTCGTCGTTATCTTTTTTTTATGTATTTTCCCCGATTTCTCAAAGACGCCTGGACCGATTTTGAAAATTCTTCTTTTTAAATTAAATTCAGCGAATCAGTTTAGCTAGTTCGCATTAGTATTTTGATGGGCAACTACGGAACCCTACACAGTGCGTGGCCCGACACGCACTTGGCCGGTTTTTTTTATGTACGATAGGTTTACTCTCTTGACCTTAGTCTAGGTCAGGGGTGAGTCAGACAAGGTCGACGATGGACCGAGCTTACCCAGGACCCATGTTCACTCTAACTTTGAAGAGATTAGGGATGTATGCGTTCGGAAATACAGACGCAGGCAGAGAGTTCCACTCCTTCGCTGTTCGCATTATAAAAGACGTTTGGAAACTTTAAGCCTTTGTCAAACAGGCAGGCGAAAGCGAGGCGAACCGATTCCGATCCGATTCCGAGGCGAATGCGAAGCGAAAGGAGACGTCAAACAGGGTGCAGCGAACCGACGTTTTGTATGAAGCCAGTGCCGAATATATAGCGATCCGAAGGCGAAGCGGAGCGTTTTTGTTATGTCATGTATGGAAATATGAAGCGATATCGCGCCGAAACTGAAGTCGTCAGAGACCACGTCAAACAGAAAGGCGTGCCCGCGAAGCGAGGCGTGACAGTTGTATTAGCTGGCTTTATATGAACGACGTCAAACAGAGCAAATACGAAAAAGCGAGACCGAAGCGTGCACGTTGTTTGTGTTGCCAGATTTTTCTTTTTCTTCATTTTCTTTCTTGCAAAACATCGCTAATTTATTGAGAAATTTCATAGAGAAAACTGTTTGAATTCTTTTTATTAGATAAGGTGCGCTAATCGATGAAATCGACTCAGTTTTTTCAAGTTTTCTTCGCGTGGTGTAGACGCCAGCAAATCAACCTACAATATTACCCAATTGGCATCGGCTGGCTTTTGCCTAGTCCACTAAAAAGCCAGCTGATGTCATCACTGGTTACCACTGTCAAAAATGCAGTTGAAGTGGTATAAATGCTGTATATTTTACGCCTTTTGAGGGTCCCCGCAACCACAGCAAATGCGACAGCACAGCCCGCTGTGCTTGCATATAAGATAGCGCAACGGTGTCGACACAAATACCGCCACACACCAATGACCCTCCCGCCTTCCAATATTCCAGTCATGTCATCTGGTCTCTTCCCATTGTCACGAACTGACCCGTTAAGTTCTAAACCCGTTGGTAAGTCGGCGCTGGCTGGTAGTGGCCGTTTTGCAACACTCTAATATAAAAATACGTAATAGGTGTACTATGTAAAAATAAAAACAACATTTTCAAAATTGTTTATTTAATCATCTTTATCAACAATATCGAGGAATCCTGCCCATACAGTAATATTTTGTTAATGTCTAAAACATTACCATACCTACTATTTTTTGGCAATAATTATGTCTCTTGAAGTATTGAACTGAATAGTCTTAACTTTTTATTAAATAAATATTATGACAATCGCGTTGTTTCCAAATAGGTCATTCTCCAAGAATCAATTGATTAATAATTCTAAGGTATCGTGTGGCAAAGTCTTGCAATAAATCATCTTCCTCCACTAAACCCTCCGTTTGACTAGGGTACTTTTACCAGGGATAAGACTCTCGTCTAATTCCATGTCCTCATCTTCAACACAAATACTGATACTGATAGAGCGAAGCTTCTATGCAGCTCGGAGAGGCATAACAAAGTGTTCACTGAATTTGTCATCCATATTCGTATCTCTTCAAAGTTAGAGTGAACAGGCTTTTTCTGGGTAAGCTCGCTCCATCGTAGGCTTCGTCTCAGTCACCTTTGCCTAGCTATGCTATTTTCAATAAGAAATCACATCGCTGGATCTACGATGTGTTTTTCGACGTGACACGACGACTCTCACCGTTCGCACCTCACGATTGGTTAGGGATTTAACTGATAAAACCTTTCATAAATAAAAAGTTTAGATATGCTTAAAATTTACATAATATTTAAGACTTAATAGTGACAGCACTAATGACAAACAAAATTAAGAGTAATACATTCATAGACAAAATGAGTAAGAACTTAAGAAGTTTCTATATCATTCTCCCGCACTTATTTAGTAACAAATATGGACTTTAAGGAAACTAGACCTAGCTGTAGAAATAATTACCTACGCTCCACTGCAGCATAAGGGTTGTCAATCTTTATGTTTTTGAAACCGAACTGTATTTACTCAGATCAAAGAAATAGGCAGATAGAACGTGCGCGAACAACAACGTGGTGCCAGTCGTTATTTATGTGTGCGCGGTAGATAAGTGGCGCCGTGTACGGACACGTGCATCTGTGTGCGTTTACGGTTGCCAGATATTGAGAAATACTCCCATATTTTTGTTCAGTTAAATTGTTCTCAAATATTGTAATAATATTTTCCTTCAATTAGAAACACGATTTTGCTTTATGGTTATACCTATAGTTTGTTTTTTAATCTCGTAGACCAAATTGACAAATGATAATGTCAAAACTGACATAAATTCTATTGAAATTTGTGTCAGTTTGCCATTTGCACCTGTCAATTCAGTCTACGAGATTAAAAAACGACGTTTAGATAGCAAAAGCGTGTAGTATTTATTATTTAACAGAATAAAAGTTAATATGCATAATTACTTACTACCTATTTAATTAATTTATATCAGACCAGATAACACTTTTTAACGCTTTTTGGTAATTTGTTTAATTAACTATTTAAGAATAGGTATTTTAATTTAAAAATCTATTTTAATTTAAAAATCTAAACAATTTATCAATCAACATATTTATTAAAATAATTTTTAATTTACACATATTAAACCTTAACAGCCTTTGTTCTGCACCAATTATTGTACATAAATACTATTAATGTTTAAAATTGGAAACGCGATTTTGCTTAATGGTTTTACCCAGATAGCAAAAGCGCGTAATATTTAAACAGAATAATAATAAGGGAATAAAAGTTAAAGATGCGTAATTACTTAACTTAATTCACCGATATTTTTTACCACAATACACATTCCCCTAATTCAGGGTAATTTTCCCGTCATAAACTAGCAACACAGACGATTTACTGTTAAGGTTTTGTGTTTCAAGTGAGCCGAAAATATTTTATGTAAAATAAATACCAAAACAATAAAAATTACAAGAGTTACCTGGGAAAAGATATTCCATCTTGTTTTCTTACTTTTTGTGAACAACTTTTGCAGTGTTTAAGAGGCCTTTTACCCATTTGCGCGTAGAACTAAAATTATGGTCGTCTAATTTACCATATTAAGTAATACTCCAACATTTTTGAATACCTGTAAAAGAAAGACCAGTCTTTCGTGTTGTAATTTGACGTAACATATTTCAAAAAACTCTTTTATTAACTTTGTGGTAATTAATCTCCGACAAGAAGTTTACTGAAAAATCAACGCAGAGTCGATTTGCGACTCCTACATCTACCATTAATATTCGTAATTTTAACCAAAAAAAATACACAAATCATCAGACATACGTTTTTGTCGTCAAACTGCGTAGTAGAATTTATATTTTTAATAACACAAATTGGTAAAAAAATAAATTCTGAGGTCAATTTTTACGTTTTATATCGCTGTATTATCGCCATTTTTGGTTCGAAAAAAGCGTAATTACATTAAAAAAAACTATGTAAATATAAACTATGTTTACAGACTAAACTAATTTCTAAATTTCATTAAAATCCCTTCATGTAATTAAACATACTATCGTTTTTAAAATCACTCTAAACTAGTATAAATTACGAAACATAACCGGGCTGCGATCAGTACGGCTCCAGCGCCCGTCGACGTAGGACCTGTATCACTTTTTTCCTCGACCTGATTATAGAGCATACGTATCGTGAACGGAATATTATACTACGACTGCCACATTTTGATTCTCTCCATATTTTTTTCATAAGGTAAGATTTTTGTTACTTTATCAAACTAAAGTATTATTATAATTATAATAGTAGTTTGTAGAATTTGTGCATTAATTAGCCATCCGTTTTTGTTTTATTAGTTTTTGCAATGGGGCGCAAGAGTGGTGAGAAATCCAATATGGCGGCCTCCCCAAAATCGCGGTCGGGCTGTTTGAAATCCACCCCCATGATATGGGTATCAAATGAAAGGGTTTGCTGTCAGGAATATGAAAAAAATAGTCACGTGTCTTAAATCCAACATGGCGGACATCCAAGATGGCGGATTGGCTATTTGAAATGCATCCCCATGATATGGGTATCAAATGAAAGGGTTTGCAGTCAGGAATATGAAAAAATAGTCACGTACCTGAAATCCAGCATGGCGGACATCCAAGATGGCGGATTGGCTATTTGAAATGCATCCCCATGATATGGGTATCAAATGAAAGGGTTGCTGTCAGTAATATGAAAAAAATAGTCACGTGTCTTAAATCCAACATGGCGGACATCCAAGATGGCGGATTGGCTATTTGAAATGCATCCCCATGATATGGGTATCAAATGAAAGGGTTTGCTGTCAGGAATATGAAAAAAATAGTCACGTACCTGAAATCCAGCATGGCGGACATCCAAGATGGCGGATTGGCTATTTGAAATGCATCCCCATGATATGGGTATCAAATGAAAGGGTTGCTGTCAGTAATATGAAAAAAATAGTCACGTGTCTTAAATTCAACATGGCGGACATCCAAGATGGCGGATTGGCTATTTGAAAGGTACCCCCATGATATGGGTATCAAATGAAAGGGTTTGCTGTCAGAAATATGAAAAACCCACGTTTTTAATTTTCTTAAAAAAAAAGAAAATAACCCTACGGGGCTGAGAGAGGGGCCACTCAAAACGTGGTGGCGTATATTATTTATGGGATATATTTACATGACGTGTATAGATCGTGGTTGTAACTTGCAAAGATACGCTCCCACGCTTTGAGTGGCTCTTCTCTGCCCCGTAGCACTGTAAAAATATGGATAGTACGGAAATTACGTACTAACGTTCGAAACGGTGCACTCACACAAACACGCGCATCTACGAGGCTTCTAAGCGGACATCGCAGTGCTGTCAGTTCTGAGTGCCGCGTAAAGACGAGTTGCATTAATTTATGTTACGTATAATTATGGCTGTTTGAACTCGGCTTCATCATAACCGGAGATTTTGTTTTTTAAACTCCCTGCTTATTTTGAAAGGTAAGAATGATTTTTATCAATATCGAATTCTATATCCGCGTGACCGTTTAATAAATTCGTAAATAAAATTTGTAAAAAAAAACAACATGGTTTCTGCTACAATTTCTCATAATAGGCGTCTTTTTATAGTTTTCGTCTTCGAGGGTTTTGAATCCGATAGTGCTGTCAAAATGTAAATCCTAGATGGCGGCTGCAAAAATATCGAGGTTTTCGTCATGGGTGTCGTTTTCATGGTTTTCGAGGGTGTTGAAACCGATGGTGCAGTCAAAATGTAAATCCAAGATGGCGGCTGCATAAATTATCGAGGTTTACGTCATGGGTGTCGTTTTCATGGTTTTCGAGGGTGTTGAAACCGATGGTGCAGTCAAAATGTAAATCCAAGATGGCGGCTGCATAAATTATCGAAGTTTTCGTCATGGGTGTCGTTTTCATGGTTTTCGAGGGTGTTGAAACCGATGGTGCAGTCAAAATGTAAATCCAAGATGGCGGCTGCATAAATTATCGAGGTTTTCGTCATGGGTGTCGTTTTCATGGTTTTCGAGGGTGTTGAAACCGATGGTGCAGTCAAAATGTAAATCCAAGATGGCGGCTGCATAAATTATCGAAGTTTTCGTCATGGGTGTCGTTTTCATGGTTTTCGAGGGTGTTGAAACCGATGGTGCAGTCAAAATGTAAATCCAAGATGGCGGCTGCATAAATTATAGAGGTTTTCGTCATGGGTGTCGTTTTCATGGTTTTCGAGGGTGTTGAAACCGATGGTGCAGTCAAAATGTAAATCCAAGATGGCGGCTGCATAAATTATCGAGGTTTTCGTCATGGGTGTCGTTTTCATGGTTTTCGAGGGTGTTGAAACCGATGGTGCAGTCAAAATGTAAATTCAAGATGGCGGCTGCATAAATTATCGAGGTTTTCGTCATGGGTGTCGTTTTCATGGTTTTCGAGGGTGTTGAAACCGATGGTGCAGTCAAAATGTAAATCCAAGATGGCGGCTGCATAAATTATCGAGGTTTTCGTCATGGGTGTCGTTTTCATGGTTTTCGAGGGTGTTGAAACCGATGGTGCAGTCAAAATGTAAATCCAAGATGGCGGCTGCATAAATTATCGAGGTTTTCGTCATGGGTGTCGTTTTCATGGTTTTCGAGGGTGTTGAAACCGATGGTGCAGTCAAAATGTAAATCCAAGATGGCGGCTGCATAAATTATAGAGGTTTTCGTCATGGGTGTCGTTTTCATGGTTTTCGAGGGTGTTGAAACCGATGGTGCAGTCAAAATGTAAATCCAAGATGGCGGCTGCATAAATTATCGAGGTTTTCGTCATGGGTGTCGTTTTCATGGTTTTCGAGGGTGTTGAAACCGATGGTGCAGTCAAAATGTAAATCCAAGATGGCGGCTGCATAAATTATCGAAGTTTTCGTCATGGGTGTCGTTTTCATGGTTTTCGAGGGTGTTGAAACCGATGGTGCAGTCAAAATGTAAATCCAAGATGGCGGCTGCATAAATTATAGAGGTTTTCGTCATGGGTGTCGTTTTCATGGTTTTCGAGGGTGTTGAAACCGATGGTGCAGTCAAAATGTAAATCCAAGATGGCGGCTGCATAAATTATCGAGGTTTTCGTCATGGGTGTCGTTTTCATGGTTTTCGAGGGTGTTGAAACCGATGGTGCAGTCAAAATGTAAATTCAAGATGGCGGCTGCATAAATTATCGAGGTTTTCGTCATGGGTGTCGTTTTCATGGTTTTCGAGGGTGTTGAAACCGATGGTGCAGTCAAAATGTAAATCCAAGATGGCGGCTGCATAAATTATCGAGGTTTTCGTCATGGGTGTCGTTTTCATGGTTTTCGAGGAAGTTGAAACCGATGGTGCAGTCAAAATGTAAATCCAAGATGGCGGCTGCAAAAAATATCGAGGTTTTCGTCATGGGTGTCGTTTTCATGGTTTTCGAGGGTGTTGAAACCGATGGTGCAGTCAAAATGTAAATCCAAGATGGCGGCTGCATAAATTATCGCAGTTTTCGTCATGGGTGTCGTTTTCATGGTTTTCGAGGGTGTTGAAACCGATGGTGCAGTCAAAATGTAAATCCAAGATGGCAGCTGCATAAATTACAGAGGTTTTCGTCATGGGTGTCGTTTTCACGGTTTTCGAGGTTGTTGAAACTGATGGTGCAGTCTGAATGTAAATCCAAGATGGCGGCTGCCAAAATTATCGAGGTTTTCATCATGGATGTCGTTTTCATGGTTTTTGAGGGTGTTGAAACCGATATTGCTATCAAAATAGAAATCCCAGTTGTCAAATAACAAAAATCACATGAAAATAACATGAATAAGATAAATATTAAGTATTGAAAAGTAATTTGCGCAAAGTATTTTTCATTAAACACAATTGCAGTTACAATATGGTGCCTAGGTCATCTTATACTTAGTTGAAACGCATAGTACGGTGCGCAGCCACCGGGTTAATCAAGCATCAGCGCCACATAATTATGTTCCATTCTCCGCGCTCGTGACAACCCTAACGCTGCAGTTGAGAGCGTAGGTATTTATTTCTACAATTAGGCCTAGTTTCCATACTATCCATATTTTGACTGCACCATCGGTTTCAACACCCTCGGAAACCATGAAAACGACACCCATGACGAAAACCTCGATAATTTATGCAGCCGCCATCTTGGATTTACATTTTGACTGCAACATCGTTTTCAACACCCTCGAAAACCATGAAAACGACACCCATGACGAAAACATCGATAATTTATGCAGCCGCCATCTTGGATTTACATTTTGACTGTAACATCGGTTTCAACACCCTCGAAAACCATGAAAACGACACCCATGACAAAAAACCTCGATAATTAATGCAGCCGCCATCTTGGATTTACATTTTGACTGCACCATCGGTTTCAACACCCTCGAAAACCATGAAAACGACACCCATGACGAAAACTTCGATAATTTATGCTGCCGCCATCTTGGATTTACATTTTGACTGCAACATCGGTTTCAACACCCTCGAAAACCATGAAAACGACACCCATGACAAAACCTCGATAATTTTTGCAGCCGTCATATTGGATTTACATTTTGACTGCACGATCGGTTTCAACACCCTCGAAAACCATGAAAACGACACCCATGACGAAAACCTCGATATTTTTTGCAGCCGCCATCTTGGATTTACATTTTGACAGCACTATCGGATTCAAAACCCTCGAAGACGAAAACTATGAAAAGACGGCGTATTATGAGAAATTGTAGCAGAAACCATGTTGGTTTTTTTTACAAATTATTTAAGAATTTATTAAACGGTCATGCGGATTTAGAATGCGATATTGATAAAAATCATTCTTACCTTTCAAAATAAGCAGGGAGTTTAAATAACAAAATCTCCGGTTATGATGAAGCCGACTTCAAACAGCCATATACCTACACAACGCAATACACTCGTGATTTTATAGAAATAAACGCAACTCTTCTTTTACGCGGCACTCAGAACTTCTTACAGTAGCTCGTTCTGTGTTCTTGTAGTAGATGTTTAAGGTTCACATTCATAAAAAATATGAAAACACGGAAAATATATTAAATTTAGGTTATATTCGATGACTAAGGGCTGATTTATAATAGTCAGACAACTTTTATCTGAGGAATGAAAATAGCGGTTTGACATATTTTCTATAGATAAGCTGTCGAACCGCCATTTTTATTCCTCAGTTAAAAGTTATCTGACTATTGTTCAAACTTCACTTCTTAGGTTTATCGCAGATTCAGTTTTACTTCCACAACAATAAAATATATATAACTTTAACTCACAGGTTATTTTTAACACAAAATTTAATTAAAATCACCAGATCAGTTTTTTAACATTCGACATCAAACGAATTATCTAACAAATAATTATGGCGGCGCCGCCGCCAGGCACATGTCGTTCAACCAATCAGCGCGCGAGATGCTTTCCGTTCTATACCATTTAACAGTCTAATAGACTGAATAAACAAAAAAAAACTTTTTCAGAAATGTAACCAAAGTGCATTACGATTATATCGGCTCAAGATTGTTTAGTCCGTCTCAACACTAGCGCTACACTGGTTGCGTTGTGTATGTGTGAATAGCTACGCACACATGAACATTGCTCCCGTCTTTTACCTAAACTCGAGCGTTCAAATTTTGTGAACTGGCTCTTAAACACACAAGATGCCATATTTTGACTTATAATGACAAATCACTAGTGACGTGTGAGCGAGACGATGCGTAGCTTGGTACTGTCGCGAGTTTGTAGCAACTTTTGATTTTGTAGTAACTTTGGTGGACCCACTCGCGTGTTCTGAGCGCTCCATCTGCCTATTTTTTTTATCTGAGTGTATTTATTAAAACATCTGTGTTCTGTTATGTAGTGATCAAACAATCGAGTTATAATAACTAGTTTACAAATAATAGGTAATCTCATGACTTCGGTTAATACCAGTAAAAGATTTATAACTCGGAACACTTTAATATTGATACACAACAACTTGTGAGCTTTGTTAATGTGGCGTAACCTTTTACAAGTTTTGGCGTGAGTCACATTTCATTTACATTTTGACAACACTATCGGCTACAACACCCTCGAAAACCATGAAAACGACACCCATGACATAAAACTTGATATGTTTTGCAGCCGCCATCTTGGGTTTCTATTTTGACAGCAATATCGACTTCAACACCCTCAAAAACCATGAAAACGACACCCATGATGAAAACCTCGATAATTTTTGCAGCCGCCATCTTGGATTTACATTTTGACAACACTATCGGCTACAACACCCTCGAAAACCATGAAAACGACACCCATGACATAAAACTTGATATGTTTTGCAGCCGCCATCTTGGACTTACACTTTGACAGCACTATCGGCTTCAACACCCTCGAAAACCATGAAAACGATACCCATGACATAAATTTTCATAAATTTGCGAGCGCCTCAAAGAGTGTCAGCATAATGACGGGCCGCGACCCCGGCAGGCTTTGGCTTTCTAGACTTAGTCTTAGAGGGCCAAAGCCTGCCGGGGTCGAGGGACTTACGAGCTACCGTGACCCCGGAAGGTAAAAAACACCGTAGATTTTGCTCAGTACAAGTCTGACAGTCCTTCCTGCCGTGGATGGGAGGACTCATCTCCTTTAAAAATAAACATGCGGTTTTGACATACGTAGTATTTCTATGTAGTCCTAGTCTGTGGCTTTAATATCATTGTGCCACAACGTTTGGCATAAAGGCCTTGAAGTCATGACAAAAAATATTTAAAAAAAGAGTGATACCGTAAACTTGTCACAGATTGACGTTTATTTCAATATTGATTGTTTATTTATTTCTTGATTTCATGTTTTTCCGTGATTCTCTTAAACTGCGTAAGGTAATGATCTAATATTAAGCAACAAGAAAATGTGCAGCTGTTGTGTGTGTGCACATACTTAGTTCTCCAGATTGCCACAGTATCCGAAAAGAAATTTAGTTTTGTAAATAATATTCATGAAACTTAACTTTTTCTTTGATCTGAGTGTTGACCAAACACACATTTGTGACTGTCTTTAGACTTGTAACAGTTATCAAGATACGGTTAACGGATTATTCGAAAACTGGATTGGTTTACTTAAGGACAACAATACCTAAGTAATATTTTCATTGAGGAAGTACCAAGTATCTTTGATTTGCATTGGCCCAGCCGCCGTTTTGTTGAAGATGAGAACATACTACATCAAAACGAGGATTAAAATGATGATATTTGAATGCCAAGACTTTGTGTCACAATGTCTTTGAATTAATGAATTGACTGCCGAAGCATGATTTCAATGTAATAAATTTATCATTTCAGGCCTATTTTGGAAACAATAATGCTATTATCATAATCATGTTGAAAATACCGTTCATTCGTGCGTATTCTGTAAAAAAAAATGTAATGATTGTGTGTTCTGTATGGTAATTTGTTACACCATATATAAATAAATAATTGAATAATAATTATGTTGTTTGGTTTTTACATGGTGCCCCTATTACGTACGTTAGTTTTTTTAAAGAGGATATCAACGAATACCGCGGTACTAGGCACTGATCCTCTTATTTTATAGTATTCTGTAAAGGTGTTATTATTGCGCAGCACTGTTGCCTGCTGCTGTACTATACAGGTAGTTAGTTGTGACATAACAACATAAAAATACAAATTACAACAACAAAATGTATTTATAGATTTCTTACATAAATAACTTCATTTAAAAGAACTTGTACGCGTTATTCACTCAAGCGGCATGAAAATACAACCGCTCATGATCTTCGTTCATTACACGGATATTTCTAATGAGAGGTGTTTTGGTCAGTATGTTGGGCCTGACCACCGGACACAGCAAGCGGTGGCGCGTGCCGCCTCCACCTCACAGCTCCCTCAACATCACTCCCGGGCTATGTGCTACTCTACGCAGTAGCTTTACATAGTACCAGTGAAAGTAAATTCCGTGCGCATCCTGAGCTTGACGTCAATATCCAGCGTGATGACCAAACAGATTTCACCAGAAGCGTTCGCTCCACTCATCCTCGGTCAAGATATGATGCACGTCCTCGATTATTCCACATTTCTCACAATACAGAACAGCAAATTTGTAAATAATATTAGTTTTTAAATAGGCATGACAGTGTCACTGTGGCACTGTCAAGTCTCGCATTCGCCTCGGAAACGCCTCGCTAACGCTTCGCTTCGGAATCGCTCTATGTTTGACGTCGTGCATACAAAGCCAGCCATTACTAATAGTCCGGCAACGCTTCGCAAACGCCTTCGCCACGCCTCGCTGAGTTGTAATATCGCCAACGCATTCGGATCGCTACCGCTATCGCATCGCTTTCGCGTTTCTATGTGACTGGATTCAAACAATTCCATACATTACAAATGAAAACGCTTCGCTTCGCTTTCGGCACGCCTCTCTGTTTGACAATAGCTTAAGTGCGAACTGATGAAATGACAAGGTAAGGATGATAATATTTTGCCGTGCGTCTAGATGTGCAATGATGGAAAGGGGGCTGTTAGGATGAAGTCGTGGAGTTCTTGGGCACATTCTCCGAAATACAATCTGTAGAAGACCGATAGGCAGCCAACCTTGCGGCGAGTCAAGCTATGAAGCTTGGCATTCACCAATTTTACATCGCCAATAAGCCTCTTAGGTCTGCGTTCTAACAGTCCTTTCCGCTCAACCCTGGGCGGGAGGACTCATTTGATGATTTTATCACGTAAAAATTGTATTTTCTAGTTTACTGAGCTCCTTTTTAAAACTGGTACAAACAACACCGCAATATTAGGTTTACGTGAAAAACTGAGTCTCAATTTTCAGGTCAGTGGAATTCGTAAAAATAAAATACCATTGGAATTCTATAAACTGACCTCTCATTGCACTAAAACTTTTAACAGTGGCAGGTCAGCTTATATTGGTATGTATTTACATATACGTAGTTTGGTTTTCGTCTATATACAGGATGAGTTCAAAACAAAAGGCACGTGGAAACCAAATAGTCGGGTGTCAAACTAACTCGTGCATATTCGCTACTGAAAATTGTACGTTTGATCAAAAGAATGGAGTGTTATTTGATATCACTTTTTTATAGCTATGTCTTTTTTTTTCATAATAGGGAAAGCAATTTTCTTTTTAAATGTATGTGTACCTATAGACGAACTGCCTACTATTGAAAAAATACGTGTGGCACTCGTGGACAGTCGCGGTATAGCTATTGCATAGCATTTTTTATCAACTTATGCATTTTTTATCTTTTTTTAGGCTATTGTCAGCCACGTCAATCAAGTGAAACGTCAAGAAAAACAAACATCGTGCCGAAGTCTGCCGAACTGAAACGACGTTAGACAATGCGGGGTGTTAAGTTTATTTTCGTTACGGAATTTCTTGATTCGGTCGCCGCGCTCAGAGCTCGCGTTAAAAGGTAAACAATAGCTTAAAAATAAAAAAATAACTCTCTGTACAGCTACATAATGAGGCTAAGATAACCAGTTTAAGCAGACCGTTTATTGCGCGGAAAGGTCATACAAACTGGGGTCAAATTAAAATATAGTGATTGAGTCATGTCGTTTTCTCGTAGAGGTTGGCAGAAACTTGTACTTACGTACACTACACACTATCAGTTATCTTTTGAGTTCCAGGACCGCGGTAACATTGTAAGAATAGAAAAAGAGAAAGATCTTCGCTAAGTGAAAAATGTTTGCGGTTCTGTGAGAAGATAAAATGAAAGGATTAATCTGCTACTAGTGGCAAAAACTGCACTAAATGTTCCATTAGTCATTTATTATTGTCTTCCAAATTATTCTTCCAAATGAATAAAATTATTATTGACTTTTATTTCTAAAATAATTAATTTTATTCTAAGCATGAACAGAATTTAACGAGTTCTTCGGACTATTAGTTAACTAAAAGTAAACAAACTATAATAAATATCAGTCTTTAGGTACTCGTTAAAACGTAATATTTCATAGAAAATAAACAAGTCTAGACAATATTATAATAATTAGGTATATTTTATTCTGGCTCACTGGCTTTGTGATGGAAGCAATGAACCTTTGGCTTTGCCTCTTTGTGTATGTGTGTAAATTACCTGTAAACCTACCACAATCTCTCGCGCCCGGCATTGGTTTCGGCCATGCATTATTATTATTATTATTATTATGCTGCGGGGCGAGACGGAGTGGGAGGCGGTCGCCTCCTTCTGCGAAGCAGTAATGCTCGCGAAGGAGGAGGCGGGCCGCGCGCGAGAGAGGACAGTGTCCTCCCTCCGCCCCAACCGCGGTGGTGCACGCCCGCGGCGACGGACGTCGCAAGACGATCTCCGGCCACCGTAGGCGCGGGCATGCGGGCAGCGAGTAAAGGGCAACTCGCTGCCCGACCATGGACCATGCCCGGGTCGACGGCGCGTTGTGTCCCACGCGCGCCTCAAAGAGCGTCATAATAATGACGGGGCCCCCCTCTCAGAGGGCCAAAGCCTGCCGGGGTCGCGGGATTATTTCCTTACCGTGACCCCGGAACATAACAGGCTACTGAAGGACACCGTGGATTTTAGTCAGTAGAAGTCTGACAGTCCCTCCCGCCCTGCCCGGGGCTGGAGGACTCATTTGATGATTTTGCCACGTAAAAAAAAAAAAAAAAAAAAACATACCACAATACAGGAAAAAAATCACCATTATTCTTTAAAATGTTTTATCGTGTATTTTTATTTTCTAATCCTAATTTTAAATTTTTGGTCAACTATAGCGTATAGCTGGTCTACAGCTATTATATTTATATTGGATATCTGGACACATACTCTAATGTAAAAAGAAATGTATAAGCAGAGCAGAGTTTTACCAGTGGATTCAGTCAAGCGCTAAATTAGTTAGTCAAAATATGGAAAAATACGTAATTCAAAATAGGTATCGTGTTTTCTCCTTAAGGCCTTTGTCAAACAGACAGGCGATAGCGAACCGAACCGAATCATGTCATATAAAAATGCGAAAGCGATCCGATACTCTATGTGACAGGCATCAAACAATTCCATACATTACAAACAAAAACGCTACGCCACGCATTCGGATCGTCTGTCAGTTTTACAAAGGCATAAATTTCAGCCCATCGACTGGCCTGTTGGTTTAGTGGTTAGTGACCCTGACTGCTATGCCGGAGGTCGTGGGTTCGATTCCCACCCAGGACAAATGTTTGTGTGATGAGCACGATCATTTGTTCTGTGTCTGGGTGTAATTTATCTATAATATGTATGTATTTAGAAATATATATGTATGTTTATCAGTTGTCTAGTACCCATAACACAAGCTCTGCTTAGCTTGGGACTAGATGGCGTTGTGTGATAGTTGTGAAATATTATTATTATTATTATTATAAATGTGAAATAAAATTGGGCAGTGGGTGCAATCTATTTATTTAAAATGAGATATTGGATTGAGTGATCTCGCAGGCCCATTTTGAGTGGGTCGAGTTGACAAAGAGTCAACAATCGTCGTCATGTCGTTTCAAAAACCATACTATTTCAAAACAATGTTAATTTTTAACATACCATATTACAACTGCATTATGTTAAGCAAGTTTTGTTGAAACTCTAAAAGAAAATATAATTTAAAAACCGGTTATTGCGGGCTATGTATAAAATAATAAGATTTCCCATGAAGCGGGGCCAGTCGGGTTGAAAATTGTGTTTGTGCTACATTTACGGTGCACGCTTTAGTGCTGCTGATCTTATTAATCTAGCAAGGTTATTGAATCAGACTGTACTTTATAGTAGCGGTTATGATGAAATTCTGTGAAAAGAGACTGTTTTATTCTAAACTTTTGAAGATAATGCTAGTTAGAGCAAAGCCGTAGGTGTAAGCTACATAGTAATTTCTATTTAGCGAAATAGAAACAAATGCATCTTAAAGTCTAAAATTATAAAGTCTTTAAATCCGACTAATAGCAAGATATATCTGTATTGTTTACACGTTGTAGGATGAAGTATTTACTGCGAACGAAGAACTAATTTTATTCGTGAAATTAACGTCAACGTCCAATTTACTTTACGTCATAAAAAGTCAAAAGTCATGACTTAAAACGCTTTAAGATTCCGTCCATAGTATTTCAGAGAGTACAACAAAGTGTGTTCTAATTATTATCTAGCGGAGTAGGTATTCATCGGTCGCGGGACTTATTCCATTACCGTGACCCCGGAACGGAGTCTGACAGTCCCTCCCGCCCTGCCCGGCGTGGGAGGACTCATTTGATGATTTTACCACGTTTAAAAAAAAAGCGGAGTATTCATATTCATATTTAATGTATTCTATGAGCTAGTCTATATTATAAACTATCTGTGTACCTTTCATCCAGTTCCGTTCAGTAGTTTTTGTATGAAAGAGAAAATATCCATCCATCTATCAATCAATCCTTACAAACTTTCACATTTAAAACAATAATATATTCGTTAGTTAGATAATCATTCTCTTCTAATAAACTTTAATCACATTAATGTAGCCGTCCTTCCCAATTAAACCATTGTGCACTACACTTGCGGACAATTGGACACTCTCTGGCGACCGCGATTGTACTCCACAGTGCACGGCAGCCAAAGTGTTCCGCACTCTAATTAATTTGCCTGCCAGTGTACTGTTTGCAATGCTTTTGGACCTGTCATTTTTAACCGACTTCTAAAAAAGGAGGAGGTTATCAATTCGACTGTATTTTTTTTAAGTATGTTACCTCTTAACTAGCGATTGGGTGAACGGATTTTCATGATTCTTTTTTTATTTGAAAGCTGGTGCTTCCCGTGTGGTCCCTTTGTCACCATTTCAGGATCTGATGATTGGATCTTGGAGAAATCGAAGGCAACCCTCAAATTTTATTGGCTCACACATAGTTTTTCGCAAATCTTATGAAGTAATTTAAGTACTAGCGTATGGAAATCATCATCTCATGTTGCTGAGCTGATGATGGAAGGTACAACTCCTCTTTTAAGAAAATTATGTTTGTGTTCGCATATCTCCGGAACTACACTTATTTTAATGCACATGTAAGAAAATGATGTATTTGACAAGAACTGTGGTTGAATATTTAAACTAAAAAGAATAAAATGAAAACTTTTTCTAAAAAAATGTGACCGCCTTCAAAAACAACCACAAAAAAGGGTAAAAATAATAACCTACAAAACTTTTCTTTCTGAAGTCGGTGGCAAAAGAGACAATGAAATTAATAAAAAAAGTCACCGACTTCCGAAAGAAAAGTTTTGTAGGTTATTTTACCCTTTTTTGTGGTTGTTTTTGAAGGCGGTCACATTTTTTTAGAAAAAGTTTTTATATTGTACTGAATTCCCCCTGTATTTTGTTTAAATATCTAAATATTAAGTGATCCATTATAATTTAATAAACCTTTTTTTGTTTATTTTTTTGTAAAAGAACTGACAAAGTACAGAGTAACTTTTCTTTCGGACTTTGTTCCTTGTCCAAAAATTTTGGTCATCAACTTCCAAAAAAAAAGTATTTTTATATTTTTTGTGTTTGTTCTACAAGTCGGTTTCGGTATTTTTGAAAAAAAGTTTTGTTCGAACAAGGAAAACAAAAAGACGCTCACTGAAAAAATAAAACTTTTTATTTGATACAGAAAATTCCTTCTTGTTATTCCGGTCGAGTATATCATGAAACGTAGATCCAGGAGCACCCTTATCAAAGTAGGTATAGAGCAGCGAATGTCAAGGTCGGCGTCAAGTTCAGAAAAGGATCGCGGCGGATAGCGATACAGCCTTCGTGCTGAAATGTTACGGGGAAACACTGAGACGTTTTTTTAGGAAAAAACCCACTACACTATTCCCAAACCACAGCAACTCCTGAAAGCGAGAATCAACTGTGGCAATCACCAGAAAAGCGCCGAAACAATGAAGCTCGACGTGTCCCGGAGAATGAATTCACCTGTCTTGGATCCTGCAACGAAATTAATCAGAAAAGAATAGTGGAGGAGTATGAAAAATATGTTTCCACTTTCCTACATGCAAGCAGGAGACTGAACAAAACAAGACCAATAGGCACAAAGGGACATTACAACTAGGAGAAGCCCAGTTGCCTAGCACCACGGGTAAAAATGACTACTAATATTAATGGATCCTAAATTTTGAGCTGCTATATTTGATTCCAATAATAGGTATGCGCAGCAGTTAATCGATCAGCCACTGGGTCAACGATACATTTTGTCATCACACAATACAATATAATCCCACATGAATCCAACAAAAAGGTGAGGAAATATCACACAACAAATCCTCGAAAGCCCACATTTTTCATTAAAATCTCCACAATACGAGAACAATAACACAAAAAGTATTATCTAAAGTAATATCGTCCGAGTCCCTTTTGGCACGACACGGACTGGTGAGCAGAAATATGAATACTGTGATCTTTTTATTTGACTAGCTATTTCACCACTGCTTTGCTTGTATTATGATGAGAAATTATTCGACGGCAGTGCAAGACGAGAGGGACTTTCAGACTTTAATTGACTAAAATCCACGGTGATGCTTCAGTACGAGTCCCTTTACGTTCCAGGGTTTCAGTTTTTGGATCAGCCATAACACACACACTACACTATACATACACTGGTAGCCTAGCATTTAATAAAGGTACCTATTGTATTTTTTTTATTAGTAACTTTTATAGGTGTGTATGACTTACTTGAACACCTAAACTGTATCCATAATTAAATAATAATAATAATAATTGCAGATTAATAATTATCAGTGTTACGAGTATCGCGCTTTCTGAATTACAAGGCTATCGTACCGCTAACTTCCAAACTCCGGGCTGTTACTGAAATAGAAATCCAAAAGCACATTTTGCCCGACCCCGGAATCGAACCCAAACCCCACGCTCAGCAGTCGCGATTACAACCACAAGATCAACGCGGTAGCAACGGAGCAGCGACAACAATGGAGCAGTAGAAGAACTAAAGTCTGGAAAGTGAGTTTGGTGGCCAACCATAACGTCATAAAGCGAGAGTAGGTCCACTGTGGAAACGAGATAGCGCTAGACGACTTGTATAGCTCTGTCTCTTTCCCACAGTGAAACTACTCTCACTTTAAGTCGTTAAGGTAGGCCCCTAAATATAAACTTCGATAGGGTTACCATCTGACCGGATAAAGCCGGTCTAGACCGGATTTTCACGTGTTATACCGGACTCCGCCCGGATTTTACGTCAGACCGGATTTTTGCCATACTTGCAGGTCCTCTCGCCCGCTCAAGCGACGGGTGCAGCACGCACTGACTGACTGTTTTAACAAGAGTTTCAGAACTTTGACAAATTATTTCTTTTGTATTTTGCCAAACAACACAAATGTGGAGAGAGTCTTTTCTCTCAGTAGATAGTTAGGTTATAAATTAATTAATTAAAGATACGGACTGTTGGCCATAGACAAGAATAATGGTTATTTTAAACTCCCCGTTGACGTGAAGTAATGAAGTATTGTTAGAACTCTCTGTAATCTATACTTTCAGTTAGTTGTTTAGTTTGTTAGCTGCCAGAATAATGAAGATCGGATGGTCTTTGTTTTGACTAATGAAAGTTATTGTAGACAAATAGTTTCAGGGTTGTAATTAATATTAATTATTTTGTGTACTAGCTTTTGACAGAGGCTTTGCCCCCACGGGGCATATATATTGAATAATTAGCCGATAATAAAGAATATACCTACCGGGATAAAATCTCTGAAAAATGTAGGATCTAAAATTTAATTAGAAGACACAAAACCATCATCTGCCTAGCCTTTTTCCAATTATATTGGATTAAGAGCGACTGCGTATATCGGAACTCCACTACCCAGACTTACCCAGTTACTGGGTAACCCCACGGTAAGGCTGGTTGTCAGACTTTAGAGCTTCTGACTGTGATTAACGACTGTCAAAGATCTACAATGAAAGTCGGGAACAATAGCTTTACGTGCTTTCCGAGACACGGAGGAAACTCGCTATGACACCATGACAAATGGTCACCCATCCACAGACCATCCTCGGCAACCGCGGCTTAACCCGAAAGATCGTCCGTAATTATTTAGGTACGAGCTTCTCATAAGAAACAAAACCAAATCAAATAAATATATAGGTAGGTTAGGTGTAACTACAATCGAACAAAAAGATTATAATATCATTATAATTCCACAAATCGGATAACATTTAGTAGATTCAACAAAACGCACGGGGTTGTGAGGACAGGACGGGGGGAACCTGAAAATACTCCTCATTTTCAGGTTCGGTTTTCATCAATTTAGCAGGATTAACGGGAGGCACGGTTGTAGGTCGCACGGAGAATGATCGGATTAAAAAAAAATTAAACCAGTGTTTGATCCCTTGAAAATTGACGGCACGGTTAGCACAGTCGCGTACGGGTGGCGAGATGGGTGACTCGCCGTCCGATCATGGATCATGCTCGGGTGGATAGCGCGTCGTGTTCCACGTGCACCTAAGATAGCTGTCGGCACTGACGTGCCCCCCTTAGAAGGACAAAGCCTGCTGGTGTCGCGGGGACTGTCTCATTAGGTAACCGTGGCCCCTGAACGTAAAGGGCTATTGAAGGTCAACGTGTATTTTAGTCAGTACAAGTCTGACAGTCCCATCCACCCTGGGCTGAACGGGAGGACTTATTTGATGATTTTAAGACGCTATGAAAACAAAAAAATTTGTCAGTAAGCGAACTTATTACATACCTATTAGATTTTTTTATATTTCAAAATATAAAATAAAAAAAAATCTACTTGTCTCACAACAAATGAATAACAAAAATGACCAAACCAAAACTTCACACCACTTGCACTCCTGCGATTGACACTCTTTGATATATGACGTCATAATCACGTAGTGTGAATGAAAAACCATTAGAAACATGAAGGGATCAGTACATGAGCTGAGGGTGACGTCACACGCAGAAACTGGTGATGATGGGGGCGGGGCTTGCACGTGGCGAGAGAAAAATCATTCCATTGTAAGTGCCTATTTACTGACAATAATCGCATAGCATTATTTAGTGGCAATAATTGGGTAGTCAAGACAATAAAATGACATTGAAGGTATTACAATTCTTATCGAAATCCTTACACAGAAGTTGTATTATGATAATGCTCAACTTTGTACATTAAACAGGTAGAAAACGACAACCTTTAGTAGTTCGGTTAACAATATTTGGGAAATGGAATAATTTAATTATTAGTAGATGTAAGGAAAGTTACCACTGCTAGGACACCGGCCTCTTCTCCATGAAAATAAAACCTTTTTTTTATTTCCCACTACCGAGGAACTGTCAGTAAAGAGTATCATTGGTTCGGTGATTTTTATCAACCATACTACTACGACTAGAGAATTAATTACTCAACTCAACAACCGAACTACTGCCACCATTTTTGTTCATTTCGGATATCTTTACAAACGTGATCTAGGTTTACTACCACAAAAGTACTATGCCAGCCATGCACTTGCACGGTCCAGTTTATCGTCAAGTTGGCAACAACCTCAGCTTCGCTCACCATCAGGCTAGAAAGCGGCGCGGTAAGGATCAGTGTGCATGACAAGTCTCCTACTGATAGCCATATACCGTCAAGCTTTAGGAACGTGTATGGCTAGCATTATATTATCAGAAAATCGTGTTATGTTTTTTTTTTTTTAAGTTCTTTGGTGCCTACCTCCTTGCCGGATTGCTGCTCTGGGATCTGGAGGCGACTGCCCTCCAGCGCGTCTATGAGTGGCGCGTGGAGGCGCAGCGCCGGGGCGTGACCCCGCTGCCTCGTGAAGTCGAGGCGCGGCGGGAAGAGCTCCGGCGCGATCTCAGGGCAGTATGGAAGGAACGACTGTCGCGACCGAAGGCCGGGCACGCCGCAATTGCGGCGGTAAGACCCCTCTTTGAGGAGTGGCTGGAGAGAAGTCATGGCGTCCTGACCTACCGCTTGACGCAGGTCCTCACCGGACACGGAAGTTTCGGGAGGTACCTGTGTCTGATGCGAAAGGAGGAGACGCCTGGGTGTCACCACTGCGAAGATCGCCCGGAGGACACGGTGGAGCATACGGTGCAAGACTGCCCAGCTTGGGCAGAGCACCGACGTGTCCTCACGGCTGCGATAGGCGGAGACCTCTCGCGCCCAGCATTGGTCGCGGCCATGCTGCGGGGCGAGACGGAGTGGGAAGCGGTCGCCTCCTTCTGCGAAGCAGTAATGCTCGTGAAGGAGGAGGCGGGCCGCGAGCGAGAGAGGACAGAGTCCTCCCTCCGCCCCATCCGCGGTGGTAGACGCCCACGGCGACGGACGTCGCTAGATGATCTCCGGCCACCGTAGGCGCGGGCATGCGGGCAGCGAGTAAAGGGCAACTCGCTGCCCGACCAAGGACCATGCCCGGGTCGACGGCGCGTTGTGTCCCACGCGCGCCTCAAAGAGCGTCAGCATAATGACGGGGCCCCCCTCTCAGAGGGCCAAAGCCTGCCGGGGTCGCGGGATTATTTCCTTATCGTGACCCTGGAACAGAAAGGGCTATTGAAGGACACCGTGGATTTTAGTCAGTAAAAGTCTGACAGTCCCTCCCGCCCTGCCCGGGGTTGGAGGACTCATTTGATGATTTTACCACGCTAAAAAAAAAAAAAAAAAAAATAGTTCTTTGGTGCCTGTCAGAAAGCCCTATTTATTTATAGATAAATAATGGCCACGAGTGTGTGGTCCTATTGCAAAATTTCAAGCCACTTGAACCCAACTAACATTGCAAGCCCCAAGTAATGTGAATTTGAAACACCATATCCAATAGCCACTACATTAACAATAGCACTTCACACGCAAGATCAAGTCAAAAGGCATTTCATTCACTAAATATTCAAAAGAAAATAGACAATCGAAGTAATAAATTATCTGTGCGCATTTTTACCACAAACAAGAGTTTTAAAAGGCAACACACAATGGAACTCATTCAAAAATCGAACACCATTTCGATCAATGAACGTAGAATGAATGAATGAATGGTCGGCACAGACAGACTGGCGTCGTTCATTTCGCGATTTGAAACCAATTTTTTTCTTGTCTAGTGCTTTTTTTTCTGCTTACCTGCCAGCCTTTGATAGGCCGCTTTTTTATTTATTTTTGCTTATAGAGAAAGTTCTCGATAATTTATAATAATATAACGATTTTGGTTGCTGAGGATTATAACTCAAATGTATAATAAAATTCAGCTATGATTTGTAGATTACTTTATTAGCATAACATAAAATAAGTACTTAGTGGCAAAAGTTTATTTTCTCTACTAGCTTCTGCCAGCGACTTCGTACGCGGATCCTGTTGCTTATGCCAGCGACAATGGGGTCGTCAAAATCGAAGATCTGAAACGTCTGATGTCGAATTCTTAGAGCCTGGGGACGGGAAAACAACGGGACGCGCATGACGATTCCAGACGTTCCAGATCTTTCATTTTTGTAAGTCAACAGGAAATGCCCATCAGACTAAACAACTCTTGCTAAGACTTGCTATTCCTATATATGTTATAGTGTAGCTGCTGGGCTCTTGGAGTTCCCCATCAGGTGTTCCAGATCTTAAGTTTTATACGACAACAGGGAGTGCTCATCAGGCTGAACAACTCTTGCTAAGACGTCATTACTGTATATGTAATAGTGTAGCTGGGCTCTTGGAGTTCCACATCAGGTGTTCCATGTCTTCAAATTTATTTTCTCAGCAGAAAATGCTCATCACGCGGAACAATTTTTGCTATGGCGCTATTTTTGTATCTCTTATAGTTTAGCTGATCTATTGCAGTTCTGCATCAGGTGTTAAAGTTTCCAAGATAAATTATAGCCTAAATGTTGCCCAGACTTAATAGCTATAGAACAAAAAAAAAAAAACTATCAAATCCGTCCAGTAGTTCCGAAGATTAGCGTGTATGGAGTAACTTCTCCCGTTTTCCTGACATTTCCCTTCACTGCTCTGCTCCTATTGATTGCAGCGTGATGAAAAGTATACTATAACCAGCGCAGGAGTATGAAAAATAATTGTACCAAGTTTCGTCAAAATCCGTCGAGTAGTTTTTGTTTCTATAACGGTTATACAGACAGACAGACAGACAGACAGACAGACAGACAATAATTTTATTAATTGCATTTTTGCCATCAGTATCGATCCCTAATCACCCCCTGATAGTTATTTTGGAAATATATTTCATGTACAGAATTGACCTCTCTACAGATTTAATATAAGTATACAGATATAGATATATAGATAGATAGATAATATGCAATGTAAAGGGAAAAAAAAGAATAGACTTAATATTTCTGTCGAATAAATAGATTTACGACATTGAGTTGCCTACTGAAAACCAAAATAAAACTAGAAGTATTAGCTTACATTTCAGCTTTGCATTCGTTAACAAACAATCCATAGAAGTTACTTTGGTTCAAATAATAGAAATTCTATCTCCATTCGTACAGTAACCGATACTAAACAGCGTTAGAAGCAACAACAGATCGATATAAACGTGCAGGTCTTCTTGCAACTAAAACAATCAACTTGTTCTCAAACTTAGTTACAGTTTGTTGGCCAACTTCCTTATCTTGACGGACCAAAATGGCACTTTTGACTTGTGGAAAATGTCTATTGGCGTTGGCTGTCAAATGTCTGGCACGGAGTGAACTTTGTGTGACGAAATTGATAAGTGGTGTAGTTTGTGAACTGTTCTTAAAAGGGTTTGACTTTTGTCCAGTTCTCTCTTATCAGCGTTGAATTTAATTGTAACTTTATTTTTAAGGCTGAACTTTTTTTACCTACTTTTGATTACAATAGAACTTCAATTTTGTCAACTACATCATAAGATACTATCAAATAAGCAGATTGAATCAAAATATAGATTAGCATTACCTTTCTTTGAGTATTTGGATGGACCTACGGATGGATGGATGGATGGATGTTTATAAGTCAGTCACGTCAGAACGGCTAAACATTTGATGCAATTTGGCACAAAGAGTACAGACGCCAGCAGGTCAAAACATTAACTCTTAAGTCTCATACGTCAACTATGAGGGTTTTTTTTTACCTAAATTTCACCTTCATGATTTGCGTCCTATCACTTTTTAATTGATCCTCAAGAGTGAATGAAGATAGGAACTACAAAAATAGGGACTAGAACAGCTGTAAACCGTAGAATTTCCCAAGTTTATTTCTGTAGAAATAACTGTAGAGCCCCACTAGACTTGAAATATATTAAGTCGTTACATAAACATTGACGACTCCCGTCCTCGTCTGGCCGTAATCACTGGGAACTAAAATACATAGATACAATTTGGAACTGAGATAATGTTCTCTTTAGGTATTAAAAACGTGTCGTAAGACGTAATTTACTTCAGGATTGGTTACAGTGTACTATATTTCAGTAGGAAAAGTTTGATCTTGAGCTAAATTTGTGAAGTACAGCTTGGCAAGAAAGAGTCTGATGCGGTGACACTTGAAACTACGAAAGGTTTTTTGTGAAAACACTAATAAAAAAGTCATCTACGAGTAGCTTCATCCTCCGGGCGAGGTGGCCTACCAAAGCGTGAGTCTTTCCACTGTAGGAAAAAGACAGAGCTAAACATGTCGTCTAGCGCTATCTTTTTCCCACAGTGGGACTACTCACGCTTTAAGACATCATGGAAGGCTACTAGAGTAGGCCGGGGGGGGTATTACAACGTCTTAAAACCAAGCTTGTTACGGCGAGTGAAAGTGACAGAGTTACTCAAGTCGTCTAGCGCCATCTCGTTCACTCACTGGAACAAGCCTAAATAGAGCAGTGGTGGCCCAGTGGTATCGGTCCCGACTTACGAGTTGTAGGTCGTGGGTTCGAACACCGCCAGGCGCATTACTTTGTGTAATTTATTTCATCAGCACTGCTCTCAAAACGGTGAAGGAAAACATCGTGAGGAAACCGGCATGTCCTAGAACCAAAAATTCGAAGACATGTGACATCCACCAACCCGCACTGGGCCCGCGTGGTGGATTATGGCCCACTCCCTCTCACAGAGAGGAGGCCTGTGTCCCAGCAGTGGGATCAATACTGCCCTGATAATTGTAAATGCAGTAATCGTCATTTTTGCGATTTTCACTTTTTTGCAAAAATGACACCTCAAGGGGCTAATCTATACATAAAAAAATAATTTTCATGTATTTTTAAATTATAAACATGTTTTTTATATAACAAGATACGCAGTACTTGCACCAAATTATTACTTTTGCTAACAGGATATACAGTACTTAGCATGTGCTAGAAGGTTGTGCAGTACTTGCTATGGTTACTACAAGTACTACTAGTAATTCGCAACGTATACTAACTAAAGCTTAACGCAGTATTCAACATGTTAGGAACACAACCAGGAAGGGCTATGTTCAGATGAGAATAACTCCAAAAATACTTACCATAGAGAGATAATTTTGATATACCGTTTTATAGCCTGACTCAAATACTTTTAATTTAATGAAAACCTAAGCAAAATACCGGTGTACTTTCGAACTAGAGTAAAAAATGTGAAAATATTCAGTATTTTTTATATACAATTTTGTGTTTGCCCGAGTTTTTTGGTTCATTTTACATATTATTTAGAAAACTTTAGCCTCAACGTTTAACTTTACAATAAAGTAATTTGCATGTATGTAGGTCTCTTGGATTCAAACATATTTGCATTTTATTGTACATACCCCAGTTTAACCGATCAAAAAACTAAAATGGCTGCTATTCGCGAGGTGTTGGAGTAAGATTTTTTTTTAAAGCAGGTTTGTCGATGAAAGTGAGTTTTTAACTTTCCCTTTAAGTATCGCTAGTTCAAAACCAAACACACTGTATAGTATCTGATAGCTGAAGTAAAATGATAATAAATCTTTCAACTAGTACCAGGCATCATAATACGAAACGATTAATAAATAGAAACGCAGTATTGAACACGTGCTAAGTGATTTTGCAGTAATGAACACAAATACTACCTTTGGGCTTAGTGATACTGTCATGTTCACAAGTCTAGATGGAAGAACAAAATGCAGTAATGCGCATTTTATCCAAAAGAAATAATAAAGGAAAGAAAAAAATACATCAATACAAAGTTTGATTTTTTTCTTATTTTTCTGGTATATTTAAATAAATATTTAATTCAGACTTGTTGTGTAGATATCACAAAACACGTTTATCTCGGTACCGCCAATTTGCGAGTACTGCATTTACAATTATCAGGGCAGAATATAGGCTGATGATGATGATGAATACCCCCCCAGGTCCCACTATGAAAAAAGTCAAGCTTATGTTTTATGTTTTATTTTTTATCCACACTGCTAAGTGACTGACTGTGTACTAACATAAAAACTTGTAATCTTAGTGGACGATCCAATAGCCATAATTTCGGAGATTTGTGGTGGCTATAGCGTCACGTAATGTAATATTTTGTCATTAAACTCTAGCTTACTCGCATTTTCTTTTTTTTTTTTTAATATTAAATGTGCAAAACCATACCAACTGGGTGAAGCGGACGGAAGGGACATGGCTAAATACCAACCTGTTTTTTCAGTTGCCTTTTGAGTTCCAGGGCCGCGATAGGATAGGCGGTGTCCAGGGTATGTTATGGAGTAAGGGGAAAATGGAAAGCAGTCAACGCTTAACAAAATCTACATTTTTGTCGTGTATTTTTTTTTCTTGTTTTAAAACTAAAAAAGTAGAGAATTTAATTTGCAATAAAAAATAGAATATCATCAAACTGTTTAGAACACCATCTGTACCCCATTTTCCAAGATGGTGGCGGCGGGACCAGTGTGCAACAACTTGAACAGTGCACAAACTTGAATTTTATTTAACACTAACGCCCCCTTTTTTGTAACGTGGTAAAATCATCAAAGAGTCCTCCCACCCAGGGCATGGCAGGAGCCGGGCCTATCAGACTGGTATTGACTAAAATCCACGGTGTCCTTGAATATCCCTTTACGTTCCGGGGTAGCTCGTTACACCTGCGACCCCGGCACTAACGCCCCCGTGATATCTGAAAAATAAAATTCCGTCCTCTAACACAATTTCATCAAATGTTACTTTTATTCCATTGACAAAAACGATGAAAACATACAATGCATAAAACAAAATTGTTTTCTCTTCAAAACCAAACGTTCACCAATGACATCCATTCATCATTGTTCTCATAACTTGTAGCTAGAAAGCTATCTCAAAAAATATCGCGAAAGCCTGGTCGTTTCGTTTAGTCGGCATTTTTCTCCAATTTCCTATATAAAGGGATTTGTTGTCTCAACAAACACTGCTATGATATGGCCATCAAAGATTTTCTCTTTGCTTTATTGTCTGTGGATGTTATATTGGGTATGTTTACACTCTCGGAGACTTGTGTAAGTACGTATTGATCGAATGGCAGCCGATACTATTATGAATTGGTTCAGTTCAGGAAATAAAAAAGCAAATCCTTTAATTTTTTTTGGGGGCGGAGAAGTTCGTTTGGCACAGTTAAAGTTTTAATGCAAGAACAGAAAGCTTAGGTAGGTAATACTTTTTTATATACTTAGAAGCGTTTAATTATGAAAAATAATTCAAACAAATTAAGGAGTTTACAAAAAATAAAACATAAAAACTTCTAATATTCTTATTAAATAGTTTCACACGAAAACACATACCATAATCTTTTGTTTTTGGTTAAAGTCGGTATTTTAAATATTACTAATTTATTTATACTCTTACTGAAAGGCAAATACTAGTAATCCTAATTATGATAATGTCAAAGTTTGTTTATCCCGTAAATTGTAGATAATTTGTTTTGGTCAAATTTCGACTACATAATAGTTAATTGAAATTCCTAGAAGCAAATTCTATAGTATAACACTTTATTTTAGGCCTGAAAACCTATGGTTGGTATATCTCACGTTCATTATATCATGTGAACGTTATTGAAATGAAAATATATCAAATAACTTTATATGAAATGAGACGCACCCGTTATCCATCCTGATAACAGATACGGTGTCGTGTGAGTATCCCATAAATAGCCTTACAATTCTAATCTATCTATATGAAACATTAGGCCGACTCGTATCTAGCTGAGTGGCTAATGAAATAAAGTGAACTTTACTAAAGTGATCTTGTAGTTCTCTAAACAATTAATTTAGACTACCTACACTTAGAGCATCAGTCTCACTAAGTGAAATAAGTCTCTAGTGGCATTTGACTTCACAAAGCCATTTGAAGCTCTATAAGCCAATTAGACACTTAAAACAATACTAATTTCAAATTACATTTTTTTTTATCGTGGTAAAATCATAAAATGAGTCCTCCCACCCAGGGCAGGGCAGGAGGGACTGTCAGACTTGTATTGACTAATCTACGGTGTCTTTCAATAGCCCTGTACGGTCACGGTATTCGTTAGTCCCGCGACCCCGGCGGTCTTTGGCCCCCTAAGGGGGCGGGTAGTCGTCATAGTACTGACACTCTCTGAGGTGCACGTGGAGACCAAGCATGGTCCATGATCGAATAGCGAGTCGCCCATCACTCATGTGAGCGGCGAGTAGGGTCTCTAAAGCCTCATTATTTAAAAAATTGCATACAGTTGCATGCAAGCTTAATTACATTGCGGTACTCGTATTTGTTTGATCAACTGAATTCATTGTCCATTAAACTCTCCGATGTAGTCAAGCTTGCATGCAACTCGCATGTAATTTCTTGCAGCATGTACCTTTACCCTTCTCTGTTTTAAAAAAAAATCAAACATACTTCATACTAGACCAACAGTCGGCAACTCGGCACATCAATGCGTTTTTTTTGTCGCAAACTTTCGAACCAACAAAACGTGCTTCTTCACTGACATTTTCCGCTTTATTGAGAAGGTTAATCTGATAATCGATGACATGATCGATTCGTTTACTCGAGCGACTCGAGTGCCGAAGTATTCGTTTGTGTTCGCCGCAAGTTTGACAAAAGTTGCGCCGGGTATTGTCGGACGCAAATCAAGTTAGATTTGTTTGATGTAGGAATGGAGTAAACCAATTAATATGGCTTGGGAGTTACAGAAAATAGTGTGCCGAGTTCAAATTATATTAGTGAGCTTTCTGAAGCTTTGCTTTATAAACTTTCGTGTTAGGATTGTTTTGATACTATAGTTTGGGCATGGGCTTTTAACTTGTATTTATTGCTTTTTTTTTAATTTACAATGTCATGATAATCATGACCAATATCCAATATTTGATCATCGTTAAAAAGCTACATTAGAGCCTCACAAATTCCTATAATGTCGGTTATATATTTTTGTAATTTAATAGTAGAAAACAATAAACAAAGCCTTAATACTCGTATAGACTAATAATTATATTCCACTCCGAATGAGCATTGGTCCTTCGAGCCGAATTTTAAAAAACAATATTTAGTACAACTGAAGTATTCAATTTACTCTTCGAATGCAGATTATAATTAAAATATTTTATAGCATAACAATTAATTTAAAAAGAGAGCAGTGACGTCATAAAGTTTATACGTCTTCTTCGAGAGGTATTTAAAAGGAACCTATTAAAAATAGATGCAATTCCGCTAGCTACGGCTACCGACTGCCAAGTGCCAATAAGAACGCTTTCAGACTATCAAGCTGTAAGGACGTGGGTGTTTTTTTAATTAAACTGAAAAATATTACTGAATTTATTTATTTCACGATTTTTAAATTAGTAGGTATATAAACTACAGTCCCGGCTTTGCAAGGTGTTGCAGAGTAAATCTCTTTGTCGCTATGACTTTTTCGACATCTTCAACAATAATCATCATTATTTCAGCCAATTTACATGAAACCGTTATGATTATGTAGTAAACGAAAATCTTCCTCATTAATACTCTCTCTATTTGTGAAATCTATAACATGAAAATCCATTTAGTACTTTTTGGGTTTTTCTTGTTCACGCACCTTTTTTATTTATTAAAAACTTTTTGCTGCATCAATCAAATAAAAGATTTCAAACACAATTGCAATAAAAAACGCTAATAGCCGTAATTATTAATCATTTTAAGCTTTTCATTCTTTATAAAATGAATTATTATACCACTAAATCATTTTCTGAAGCAATTATAAAAACAAATTATACTATTCTTCTAACATAAAATAAAATATTAGTACCAATAATTGCAAGATTTTGATGATCAAAATAATTTGAACTAGGCGAAGAGCAAAGGAGTTTTAACTTTATTAAAGGAGAGCAAAGTTTATTTTTGTATGATGTACAATAGGTTATAAATCGCAATTACAGCAGGTACGGAGAGAGAAGCAATTATTCGTAGCCCGTGACGAGGAATTATTCAAATTACGGTTAGGGTGTGGTACAAGTTAAAAAAATAAGCGGTTTGATAATTGAAATGCGTAGTTTCAAAAATTTAAGGTTAAAAAAGGTGATTTTTATTTTTAACTAAGTAATTATAATTAAATAGTTACTATACGAGAATATTACTTACACAATCTCTTGTAGGTACCATAAGTTTTATTCAAATTTTGATTTTATATCCTCAGGAGATCTAATAATTAGTTAGCTGTATTATAGCGGTTTATTCCCGTTGGATCCCACTTTTGAATCCCACTTTTAACTATTGCATGCACTTTTATGTGGGATTCAAAAGTGGGATCCAACGGGAATAAATCGTATTAGTTGCTTAGTTGGTCGTCCGGACTTCACTCCCCCTCCCTCTTATAGCCAACATAAACTATCCCCTGCGCGGCCCCTGGGTCATACCTCGCCATTCCCTATGACAGTGAGTTCTCCAGCCCTTGGTGAAGCGGAACGAACTGTCAAACTCGTGCTTACTAAAATTAATCGTCAATGACCCTTTGCGTTCCTGGGTGACGGTTACATGTTTAGACAGCCCTGCGAACGCCTTTCGGCATAACGTGACAACACCAGCGTTTCTACAATCCAATGCTGAATTTAAACCTCTAATCGCCCATAACTTATCCCATGCCACAGACAACGTGATCAACCCGTCATTGTGTTGGATGCGTACCGCGTACCGCGTACTACGTATCGCTGGGATTTTTATTAAACCGTATTGTCATTTTATTTTCATTATTCGCGCTCGCAGATGAGGTCGCCGGTCACGGTCAAACGTAACAGTAATGTGTTTCTGCGCTGGGATTTGTTTTGATGAAATGGTACTCGGTTTTTGATTTATTAATTCCCTTTTTCGGCATACCGATATCATTTTAGGGAGGACTTTACATTATAAATAATAAATTCAAGACTACGATTGAAATCTGGCTGGGAATCATCGATATTAGTACGTCAAAGGTGTATTGGTTTCTGCTGATGAATCCGATCCGTACCGTAAATTACGCTCGTGGAAGCCCACATCTGTATAATGAGTTCTTCACATTTTGTACCCTATCGGTTTAAAGAAAAGCTCTAACTAACTTTGTGGCAATTAAGAACCACAAATATGATTTCTAGCCTGATTGAAAAACCATGCAAACAACACCTTATTTTTACTGCAATATCTCTCAGTTTTTAAATTTTGATTGTCGACTGAAACTACTTTAATATGTGTCATCAAAATAGTTGCTGCCGTTGAATGAATAGCCACATCATAAAATC
Source organism: Agrotis clavis (assembly GCA_954870645.1). Lineage (NCBI taxonomy): Eukaryota > Metazoa > Arthropoda > Insecta > Lepidoptera > Noctuidae > Agrotis > Agrotis clavis. The sequence goes on from OX940929.1 coordinate 2,514,604, forward strand.
GCAACGTTTCAAGAAATTCCGAGAATTTTAATGATAGGCCAATTATGCCTAAGACTTCAAAGTTTCTTTTTTTTTTCAGAGTGGGCCAACCTCTGATGTCACAGTTACGCCACCCCTCGTTACGCTAAAGGCTTACGTAACGTGATTTTAGACCTAAATTGATATAAAGTCAGTTTCTTTACGATATCTGCATTCATCGATAACAGTGATATTTTATTCCTGGAAAGCACATTATGCATTAAAAATACACATAGAGAATTACCCAGGTTTAAACTTTAATCAGTGTTGGTCGTCCGGCGGCGGCGGCGAGATGGGCAGACGACATTGTTGTCATTACGGGAGTATCCTGGACGAGGCTGGCGCAAGACCGTGGAGCTTAGCACAAGCAAAGAGAGGCCTCTACCCAGCATTGAGTGAAAACGGGCTGTGGATGATGATCAAACTCTAATCTCCCTAACTGAGAGGCTAGGGAGATTAGAGTGACGCCATTTCGATTATACTGCTACGTTGACATCTGTACATTACCAGCCACACTCAAATACAACTTCAATTCCAAAATCCTCTTACTCCTCAAGCAAAGATAACATACCTATTACTTTTAAGATGAAATCTGTCTTCGGTGACCCCGCGAACTAGCGGTGGACAGCACTACTCTCCGTTGTACCGTTGGGAAATTTACTCAGAGCTCGCGACGCAGGCAATTTCATCAGATATCATAATATTATTATTATTTTCTTGCTTTGCTGTGGAAATGTTGGAGATTTTCTGAAGAGATTTTTGGTTTCTTATGAGTGTCCGTTGAACTTTGCTTGGATTGTGACAGTAAAGGACTTATCGTATTATTATTGCAAAAACATTTATTATAATAATTTTATAGGTTTGTAATAAAACCAAACTAACATCACTTACACTCGTTTTCAATTTTTTGTCGCGGGTTCCGTTCCGAGAATACGATCTACAAGTGGTTAAGAAGAGAGAGGAAATAATGGAGGTCAAGGTTATTTTAAAAAGAAAGAAAAGAATAACGTCCTAGATTTTAGAAATGTACAATATTATGCATTGAAAATGACAATTAGTACTTTTTTACTAACACGAAATTAAACATAAAATCATGCCCAAATGCAAGGCAAACCTTTAGGTCATTAGGATTTTAGCAAATTCTGAGCCAAAGCCAAAGCCAAAACCTGAGCCTTTTTAATTTACGTCTACAAGTTACTTAACGGCATTGCCATAATACTATTTCTCATTGCGTCGTACGTAACAAGACTAGAAGAGAGATCTCTAATAAAGGTAAACAGTCTACTGCATATTCAAAACGCAGGACGCAAGATTACAGAACGTAAAACAAATCCATTTTCATCCCGACGATCGACGGGTTAATTCCCGCGTCGAGCTAAATCTTGCAGCGGGCATAATCCCGCGTCTGACTTAATTCCGCATTATTATTCCGGACACAGTCTCCGGGCATAAAGAAAACGGGGAGATGCAAGTGTTTCAAGTTTTTGTTATTCTAGACTACTTTGGGCTCGACGTTTTAATCATTGGAAGTGAAGACCGTTGATAAATATTCAAGCACGAACATCATTAATTCGGCATTGTTCACGCAATGGCGGAGTAATTGACTATGAAGATGTATTTTGTAGGTTTGATTCTTGTAAAGCAACAATAATTGTATAGCCTATGGATAGTTTTTTCATCTGGCTGTTTATGTACGTGAATTTAAATGTTTTTGAAGGAAAAGTGCGTTCTTGTTAAAGCATCCACGATACAGGAGGAAATATAAGAGGAGAATAAGTTGCAAAAATTTATTATTTCTCATTGACATATTCAAATAGACCTAGAGTAGTAAACATCTAATCCCGAGAAGAATAAGAAAAAGTTTTTTTCAGAAATACACAAATCTCGTAGATTATGGTAAAGCGAACTGTCATACAGAAACACTTAGAAATTGTCCACATTAATTCTGGATTTAAAGGTAAATTAATGGAGAATTACATCAAAGTAGCATTAAAATTATGTAAAAGTATAACTTAGTGCAGTTTCAAAATTACTAAAAAATAGCAATGTTTTTGATCAGCCCAACCATTTAAAAGTCACCATTACCATATTATGCAGATTAGTAGGCGGGGCTAACGGATGTCATGCAAGCTCCGCCTTCTATGGAAGGGGTAGACAGATGCGCGTGAGTCGGCGAAACGGATGCCTTTGTTGAAAGCTTCCTTGATGTGTCAAGATAAAAATGATATTTATTTTGTTAAAAGAAGGAATAAAAAACTTTTTTTTATTGAATGTGCGTCATTGTTTTCTATGTTATAATTATTATTTAAACTGTTTTCTAGTTTGTTTATTTGAACGCGCTAATCTAATCTAATGCTAAACTTTGAAATTGTCAGTCAGATTTGAAACAATATATCATGTATTTTTGGAACGAAGCTCCTTATCGCGCGTTGTGAAAGGGGGCTGGATGGAAAAAATTCTTTCGAAAAGTTGTCACGACACTTTTATCCGACTGCGCGACGCAAAGGAGGGTAATGTATTTATTACCATGGAATGGAATGGAATGGAGTGGAGTGGAGTGGAGCGGAGCGGAGTGGAGCGGAGTGGAGTGGAGTCGCGACGATTATTTTTGTTGAGTGTATACAGTAACTTCGTTCCATCCAGGTGTCCCTTGACACCTCTCAAGTTTTTGTAAATAATGGCCACATTTATGAGGAAGGTTATAGGCTATTCAAGTATTCAAGATCACGCTTCAAACCTTCCACTCTTGGGGTCGCGGGACTAACGAATAACCGCGGCCCCGGAACGTAAATTGGATTATAGTCAGTACAAGACAGTATGGGTGGGAGGACTCATTCGATGATTTTCCACGTAAAAAAAAGCTTTCAATTCTTAAGAGCTGAGAAGCGAAGAAAAATCAAGAACCAAATCCTCACCGTAAATAAAAAAATATGGAATAACAATCTACACTGTTAAAATATAATGTAATCGATAGAGAACAAAGAAGTATTTTACTATTAATGAAGAAAAAAAATACTGGACCTATTTTCAAAATTCTTTCACCTACCTTCAAAAAAAAATAAAGCGATGTTTTACGTTCATGACTGCACATGTGCTAGACCTGCATAGACCCACCAGTCTATCACAAGGTTCAAGTATAGGAGATGTAACTACCGTGTAACTACGAAACTTACATCCATACCTCTCAATAACCAATCCCAAGCACAATCCAGCCTTCAATCTTGTCTGAACATGTCCAAGCCTACGTATTCCTATTTACAAACGTGTACAAAGACGACATGCAAACATTCCTCAGCCTCTGGAACCTCGTCCGTCCGCCGAGAATTGTGTAGTGGTCCAGTTTGCTTGCCGATTTGTTTCTAAATTATAGATGCTATTTCGATTGGTAGGTCATTGCAGATGGGAACGTATGGTAGCTAGGTACTGAATATTCGACTTCTTGTATGCTACGTATCATTGGGGTTATTGTAACACTGACAGTATCCCTAGCTTGACTTTTTTTTACACGCAGAGAAATGTCTGGCTACCTATACGAGAACTTCTGGTTGCAACCGTGACAGCAAGACTCACTAGTTGACTTTACAAAATTTCTGGTTATAAATACTAAGTAAGTCTTGCTGTCATGGTTGCAACCATAAGTTCTCGTATACATTTCTCTGCGTGTATGTGAGATGGGTTTGCTCTTGAACTTAGTCTAGGTCAGGAATGACTAAGACAAGGTCGACGATGGAGCGAGCTTACCCAGAAGAAGCCTGTTCACTCTAACTTTGAAGAGATTAGGGTTGTTGTTGAGTTTTTCCATTTTTGTGGCGTTAGGGTCAGCTCAGACCGAGACGTGACGCTGCGCGCACATTTCAATAGAGCTACTCAAAATCTAACTCTATTTCCTACCCGAATAATTTAATAGTGACTCAAAATGTAACTTAATTTACACACGATAAGATACACCTTTGCAATATCGTTGCCTCACGTCGCGCTGCGTTGCGTCTCGGTGTGAACTAACCGTAATGTAAACGGGAGCTTTGACGTTGATTTGATGGGAAAAATAGTTCCTCGTTCGTATACTAAAGGCGTTTTTCAATTTTACATACAATAAACGCTGTAAATACTTCAAGCATGCTGTAAGTAAAATAAGAAAATCTTGTACTTAGGCTTATGACCATGATTAAATACTCATCGGAATAGTTAAAAACTAAATAAGTACATATATTTATTTTCTTGCAAGGTATGATCGTCAAATGAATCCTCCCGCCCTAAGTGAACCGGAAGGCGGAAGGGTTTGGCCTGAATCTAACTGATTAAAAACTCCACCCCGGTTCTTGGTTGTCCTTTTCGGCCCTTTGTATTGCAGGACCATGACGTTCTGCAGTCCTGCTTAAAATAGTTTGGCATAGGACTTGCATAGCATTTGGTATAGGACCGCAAATCCCCAATGCCCGGTGACTACATCTAATAATGTATAGAGGCTCTTACAATACGCTAACAGAAAATGAGCTTGGTAAGTAGCCAAAAATAAACATCTTAGCACTGTGCAGTTGCATTGTGCCCAGATGGTAATGGAAATATATGAGCTAAGTGCAGTTAGCCTGGAGCATACATATTTATTCGTATTATAATGTTTTAGTCTCCAAAAAAGGAGACAGGTAACGCTTTGACTCACGCTAAGAATTTCTCCAGTACCAGGCATGTTAACAATCATATTAACACACAGACCCGAAACCTTTAGGTAAAGGCCATGCTTGTTTCTTGCAAGAATAAAAACCGTCGACAAAACTGACAAACATCAAAGTGTGCCGTGCATCTATGTATTTTGCTGACTTCCAGTAATATTCTGCCACCAGCCTCATAGGCCTATCAATAGGTTTTTCATAATTTACCAATTAAAGTATTTTAATTACGAACGTACGAACTGGAAAATGCTTCCAAAGCATGGATCTCAGAATACTTATCACCAAATCTGATAGATCAATCAAATCAAATCAAAATAGCTTTATTAATTCCATGCAGAAGATTTACAATTAGAAAAATAAATTAAAAATTAAAATTAATCAATCAATTAATCACATAAATAATCACAAATTCATGCCTAAAAATAAATTAAAAATAAATTACAATAATCAGTTCATTGTGAATTTAAAAAATAAAATTAATAATAAGATTTCAAATCATTAATAATCATAAATTCATGCCTAAAAAAATAGTTAAAAATAAATTACAATAATCAGTTCATTGTGACATTTAAGAATAAAATTAATAGTGAAATTCATTGCTACAGCTTATTGTTATATAATAATAAATAATTTAGATGTATTTTATGTCAAACAATAACAAAATTGGTTTGGGTACTTTTACTTTATGATTGATTAATTATTAAGTTGATTAATTATTAAGTATCTGATAGATATGTAACTACAAATAATTCTCGTAGCTAATAGGTACAAATCTATCTGTCCGTTTGTCCACAGGGAATCGTCCGATGCCGTCCGATGTCATACTCGCACGATAGGTCTCCAGCTTGTTTAGGGAGCTACATTACGAAATAAGTAGCTGTATTGGGGACATTGGGGTTAGGATCTTATGAAGTATGGGATTTGGACACTGTCGTCTACTATTACGGTCCAATAATGGTCCAATCTTAGTAAGTTTTGTTGTCCGCACAGCTACGGAGTGGAATTCCCTGCTGCAGTTTGTCTGGAGTCTGGTTTGTGGTTGTGGGGTCTTCAAGTCAAGAGTGAATAGGTTACTTCTAGGCAAGCGTGCTTCGATGTGAAGCCCATTTTCGCTTACATATAACCTGGATTAATACATAAGATTCTTTTTACCACATGGGACAATTACCGAACTCATGCACGTGCGGAGAAACCTAAAATTGTGTTATTCATAGACTTTACACTCGTGTGGATATGGTCACAACAGTGGGCAGCGCGGTTGTCACTAGTAAAGCAATTATGCTTTGGTTTTAATTGGCCAGAATTTTTGGCATTTAGCACTAGTTAGTAAGTATAACAATATGGAAGTTTATACATAATTATTTTTAAGGTACGCGCCCGAACGTAATTATTTTCATCATTAGCCTATAAATATTCCAACTGCTGGGACACAGGCCTCCTCTGTGAGAGCGAGTGGCCACAATCCACCACGCGGGCCCGGTGCGGGTTGGTAGAGGTCCCATACCTTCGAACTTTTGGTTCTAGGGCTCACGATGTTTTCCTTCGCCGTTTGAGAGCAGTGGTGATGAAAAAATTACGCAAAGTAATGTGCCTGGGTGGGTTCGAATTCGAACCCACGACCTACAACTCATAAGGCCGACTGATACCGCTGGGCCACCACTGCTCTATTTTAACAAGCTTTTATAAAAAGCCTATTGTTGTCAACTAGGCTCAAATACATACTCCGTGACTGATCCCGATGGAAAAATCCAATAACACCAACCGGGAATTGAATTCAAGACCAGCAGTCTACAACCCACTCATAAAATAAATAACTCTTCATAACGCTTAGGAACGAACATTATAACCTTTTAAACGACATCACATAACACTACATAAAATAAGTAACTCCACGCAATTCTAAGGAACGAACCAAAAACCTTTAAACGACATTACAAAACACCATAATTATTATTCAACGACGATATAATACTAGACTCCTAATAACAGGCGACCGATGTCTGCCAACACATTAGGCAAAAAAGTCTTATATCCGTCTCATTTCGACCAATCCTGTGAGCCGTAAACATACGTTGAGACAGAACAGACCTTGAGTTAGCCAATCACAATGCAGTACCCCGTCCCCCTCGCTTACGTAGTACCTCAGCGAGTTGGCAGAATAGTTTTGTTCGTTAGATCGTGCAATGCGTAGTCTAGTAATATATAGTCGTTGTTATTATTATATCCCCATTACTATAACTCGACAACTTTTAATAAATACCTTCTCACCTTCAACAATAAAAACGATAAAAATCACTTTATCTGCGATCTTATAATCGGTATGAAGTGACGATTGGTGTACATACAATACAGTTTATTATAATACAATGTAATTGGACGCTGAGCATTGTGATTTAAAATGTCGGCGTAATATAATAATACTACCGATAGCTACCGTAAAGTAAACATCTCAGTAAAAGTGCTCCTCATAAAAATTTGCATAAATGTGTTAAAAAACGCGAGACAGACTCAGATTTTAAAATAACATTGTGTAAACTAGTTCGTATTATCATATTGTGCAGTGATACAGTTGATACATCGTTAATTGGGTGAATATTTGCCATTATTCATTAATCTTTTATAACAAAATACCGTCAATGACTGGCGTCCAGAACAGTTTAAGTAAAACGCGTAAGCGACGCCGTATTCAGAGGACTTACGACGTTCTTCTCGCGAGCCTACGTTCACATCGCTGCATAATGGACTGAGAGGCGGCACTAGTTTGGACTGTTACCACAGCTGTTACTAAAAGTCTCAAAAGCCGCGACTCTGAAGGTGGCACTACCTTGGACTGTATTATTGAGTCTTAGAACCGTAGTAACTTAACTATATAATCTGCTAAGTACTAAACATCGTTGCATTTTGAGTACATAAAATTATCATGGCCTCATCAACTTGGGGATGTTGCAATAGCATGAAGAAAAATGACAGTGATCAGGCTATTACTTGTATGATATGTAAATTGAAATATCACTCTGAATGTGTTCAGGATCTTCCTGTCGCTGCCGATGAGTATGGTAAATGGACATGTTCGGGCTGCACCAATTTGTGCCTGAATCCATCAACTAAAAATGGCACTCCTGCTCGCAATATTTCCACCTCAAGGGGTAATAAAAGAATTGCGCTAAATTCCCCTCCCGAAAATAAATTGCTGACCAGCGATGACGTGCGAGAAATAGTGCAGGACGTTATCAAGACAGAGCTCGCGGCTATGCTACAACAATTGAACAACACCATTGTAAGTGTTATCAATAAGGAATTGGAACCAATAAGGAGCGAAGTGCAACAGTTGAGTATATCACTAAATTTCCATACCAAACAATTTGAAGAGTTTCAATCTGAACATATCGCATTAAAAAACTCTGTGAAAGAACTAAAGGAAGAAAATATTCAACTGAACAGATCTAACTTAGAATTGAATCAGCGTCTTAACAACCTGGAACAGCAAGCGCGCTCTAACAACCTTGAGATACAATGTTTTCCTGAAAATAAACAGGAAAACCTATACACTGTTGTTAAGCAGCTGGGGACTATAGTCAAATGTGAATTGAAGGACAGCGACATACTGCACTGCACCCGCATCGCAAAGCTCCAAAACAATAGTTCGCGTCCTCGTTCTATTGTGGTTCAGCTTGTTTCACCGAGGATTCGGGACCAATTACTAGCTGCTGTTATAAATTACAACAAAGCTAATAAAAACAACAAGCTTAATAGTGCGGATTTTGGAATGGCTGGTAAAAATATACCGATTTACGTCGTGGAACACTTGTCATCATCTAATAAATTTCTCCATGCTGCCGCAAGACTGAGAGCTAAGGAAAAGGGGTATAAGTATGTCTGGGTAAGAAACGGCAGGATCTTTGTAAGAAAATCTGATGAAGAAGGACATATTCTAGTAAAAAATTTGGATAGTGTAGATAAGATTGTGTGACATTGTAAACTCGTTTCTTTTTTTCTATTATTATAACTGTGTTGTTACTTTGTTTCCTTTTTACATGATAAATGGAATACCATCTAAAACAAAATTCAACAGTTTAAAAACTTATTACCAAAATTGTCGAGGCCTACGTACAAAAACGCATGTTTTCTATCGAAATATATGTTGTAATGATTTTGATGTGATTGTTTTGTCGGAGACTTGGCTTAATAGTTCTGTCCTTAGCAGCGAGCTGTTCGACAGCAGATATGTGGTCTATAGAAAGGACAGAGAAAGTATTGTAGGTGGTAAAAGAGAAGGAGGAGGGGTTTTGATCGCTATTAAAAACAGCATAAAATCCAAGCGTTTAACAGAGTGGGAGAGTAATTGTGAGGATCTCTGGGTCACTGTAGAGCTACCATGGACGAGCTCTGTTGGTCGAATAGCTCTCTGCGCAGTGTATCTACCTCCGCCAGTACGTCGAGTTACCTTGGAAAATTTTGTAGACTCTTGTAACGCAGTTTTTGAAAAAATCACTGACTGTGACGTATGTATTGTGGGTGATTTCAATTTAAGTGGTATCGACTGGCAAAGTGTGGATAGCACTAACAGTAATGCGGGGTCACGCAGTCTCAACGATCTTTTTATTGATTTTACTTGTGTCAATATGCTAAAACAATGTAATTTTACTACAAATACTGCTGGTCGTCTTCTGGATCTGGTGCTCTCCACAATACCACAATGTAGTGTAACTGAAAGTGTAACTCCTATGACTAATGTGGATCAACAGCATCCTCCTCTGGATATTGTTCTTTCATTTGACAAGGAAGCTAGGCTCCCATTTAATAATATGGGAGCAACTCCTGACTTTCATAGGGCTGATTACCATCCAATTCGCAATCACTTGAGAGGGTTGGACTGGATCTCATTATTTGATGGACAAAGCAGTGTAGATGAGATGTTGGACGTTTTCTACAACGCAATAAGTAACGCGATACAGAAATTCTTGCCGTTACGTAAACCTAGAAACCGTAAATTCCCACCATGGTTTAGCCGTACACTGATCAAAATGCTTAACGAAAAAAACAAGATTAGAATTCGCTTCAAGAAGTACAAGAACCCCTTAGATGCAATAGAATTAAAACTACTAGGTAAACGGTGTGAAGCTCTTGCTACTACATGTTATAACAACTACACAAAATATGTAGAAGACAACTTAGCATCAAACCCTAAGTTATTTTGGAACTACATTAAGGCTAAGCGAGGAGGTACTAGTGTTTATCCATTAACTATGACCGACGGAACAAACGCTACTTCTGATGGCACAGAAGTGTGCGAATTATTTGCCGATTATTTTTCGTCCGTTTATACTCCTGATGACAGCAATGATGTTGAACAAAGTTCTAAATTTCTGAAATTTTTAGAAAATTATAGTTTAAGCCTAACTGCCCCGATTATTTCTCGTGAATCTCTCTGCAAGAAGTTGGAAGGCCTAGACTCAAAAAAAGGAGCAGGGCCTGATGGAATCCCACCAGTATTCATTAAGGCATGTGCATCTGAGCTGGTTTACCCACTTTTGCTAATTTACAATAAGTCCTTATCAACTGGTACATTTCCATCAAGGTGGAAAATAGCTAAAGTTGTACCTGTTCATAAATCGGAAGATAATGATGTGGTCACCAATTATAGACCTATCTCAATTTTGTCATCATTCGCAAAGGTTTTCGAGTCACTGATCTGCCCATATGTCCAGGATCATTTAAATTTCTATTTAAGTGATCATCAGCATGGCTTTGTTAGGACCCGTTCTTCTAGTACGAATTTGATACCCTTTACTGAAACTCTTGTAAAGGCCATTGATGCAGGCCACCAAGCAGACGTGATATATACGGATTTCAGCAAGGCTTTTGATAAGGTATCCCACAAGCTCCTTATGGCTAAATTGCGCGCATACGGTATATCTGGAGCCTTGCTAGAGTGGCTGAACTCTTATCTGGCGGATAGATTTTTCTTTGTGGTAGTTAATGGCTATAAATCTGCCCAACGTCGAGTTTGTTCTGGTGTTCCTCAGGGTTCACATTTAGGGCCTATTTTGTTTATTTATTTTATAAACGACATTCCAAAGTGCTTTTTTCACTCAGATGTTTTTATGTACGCGGACGATCTAAAGTTTTTGAGAGTTGTCAAGTCCGAAGAAGATCCACTTTATCTACAAAGTGACCTCGATCGCCTTATTCAATGGTGCAAATGCAATAAAATGGAACTGAACCCAAAAAAATGTTACCACGTAAAATTTTCAAGAAAAAACATCCCTATACGTAGCAATTACCATATCCTAGGTGACAAAATTGAAGAGGTCGAGACAATAAAAGACCTTGGTGTACTATTTGACAAAAAATTAACTTTTACGCCACACATTGACAATATTATTAAACGGGCCTCGAAAATGTTAGGGTTCGTTCTAAGAAATACTAAAAACTTTCGGTACAATAAAACAAAAACTCTTCTGTATTACAGCCTAGTTCGTAGTATTTTGGAATATAACAGTACGGTCTGGCGTCCCCACTTTGCCTGCCATTCCTTGCGTCTTGAACGCGTCCAGAAACGTTTTGCATGGCATCTTGCCTTCTCTAATGGTATCGCCAAAAGAATACGCTCTTATAAAAATAGACTGGCGCATTTTAACATGACCTCTCTGGACAAACGTAGACATATACTGGATGCTATGTTTGCTTACAAGATTATTAAACACAAGATAGATAGTCCCTGCCTACTTGCCCTTTTTAGTTTCCGCGCTCCCTCCAGAATCCCACGTAGTGCCATCACACCGCTTTGTCCACCATTTAGAAGAACTGTTTTGGGATCCGCCTCACCTTATGCAAGAATGTGTAATGCAGTGAATGGCTATAGTGACGTTGTTGATCTACACTTTGATTCTCTTGCTAAATTGAAAACTACCCTTACTCGTTTACCAAGTGATCGATAATTGTTTTTAGTCACTTAATACTTATTATGATTGAATGCTATTGTATTTAAATTTATATTAATTTCCATCTTCTTTTTTTTTCATTATGATTTTAATTTAATTTAATTTTAATTCTATTTTATTGCATAATACTTAATTGGATGTTTTATGTATCGAAATTTATTTTAATTTGGATTATGATTTTATTTTGTTTATTTTTATCATTAGTTGCTTTTTTTTTAATTTTGTATTTGAATTTGATTTTGTATTTAATTTTTATGTTGATTTTGATTTTAATTTTAATTTGTAGCATGATCACCAAACTACTGAGTAAGTTAGCTTGACTCTGGTCTAATATTAATGAATTTATGCATGTGGTGTTCACCTATAAGTGATTGTTACACTGTTATCCTATCACTAAGCATGTGTTTTATAATGAAATTGTGTAAACAATTGTTGGTGAACCTTTTATAATAAAATAAAAAAAAAAAAAATAAATAAAATAATATTTGTAACATGAAACTGTTGAGGAATGAAGGTGTAACTCGACTGATTTGGTTTCATCCCTTCACGTTTTGTGATTTTTTGTGAGTGATGCTATGAAATGAATTATTTTCTTATAAATATCCTGCAGTAAATACTAAATTTATATGACAATAATTACTGTAGCAATTTACCTACACCTAGTTGACGGGCTTGTTTTACTTTATTTTTTGTGTATTATGTGTGCGCTATTATCATCGTGTCCAATATAATAAATAGGTAGGTACCTTGTTTTTCCTTCTATTTTTTTCTGTACGTTTTTGATAAATACACTGTCTAACAGAAGAATAGTGAATAGTAAAGTCTACTTACCTACTTTTTAAAATCTATTAATTTTTTACGTCAATTTTTGAAGGCACTTAAACCTAAGCAATACATAATATTTAAATGCAAAACTGACAATCGTATTTGTTAGGAACTGCAGAAAAATCTCGAGAGAATTTATCAATTCTGAACCGCAACCATTTTATTAAATAACCCACATTCCATTAACCCAAAATTCGAAATTGACTACATGCGAAGCGCCTAAAACTGCTTAAACGAGTTATACCGAGCAAGCGCTACAAAGGGTGCGACATTTTATCACCCTGCTTGTAACCTTATATTACAACCGAATTGCGAACAAATTATAGCCTTGTATAGCCAAATAATAGCTTCATATAGCCATTTTATAGACCAATTGAGTTCATACAATTCAGTAATCATATTTGTGTATGAAAAGGTAATTCGAACTTTTTAAACACTTCTTTTATGACGGACGTTAATAGTGGGTTTTAAAGGACTTTTTAATGTGTCAACGGAATTGTTATTTTGATATAAACGTTCGTAAATTAATGGGGCTGTATTATGAGGAACGTTAAACTTTATGATTCGTCTCTACTCTGAAGTTTTAAGCGTTTCGTTTTTTCCGTTGTTTTGGTATTGCGCTATGCAGTACCTATGCACCTAAAGCATGGGCATGTTTTGACAAAAATATGATGATTTCCAAATTATGTATACGCATTCTTTTACTTTCGGTACCGATGGCAATTTATGTGCTATACTATACATAATATAGATGGAACGGAGCGGGTCTGCGCTACAAGCATTGCACCTTTGGCTGCCTCCATTACTCGTAATTATTATTCGACACGACACGTCTCTAGAAAACCTACTTAATCCAGAATTTCACTAGGTAAGTAAAATTAGTCAAGTGTGAGGTCATAATTTTACTTGACTATTGTTTTTAACCCCGACACAAAAAAGGGGTGTTCTATCGACAATGGTTTGGCCTTTTGGTTTTTGCAAGTTAAATAAAATTACATCAAGTTGTTTCACTCAATCTCATTCTCCACCGTAAATAAAAATAAGTAGGTCCTGTATGTAGTAGTTAGGCCTTTTTTTTTCTAAAAAACGTTGTCCTACACTAGGAATCTGCTGTATCGTGGTTCTTGTCTTTGGTAAAAATTGGCTTTTATTTTGACGAAACAAACATCCCGAAATTGAAATTCCGATACCTTGCCGCTATGTATGTCATGTATGTAGGTATAAGGCCTGCATCTTCATAGAAACTGGGTCATCGCAGTATTAGATTCATCAGCGTATGTCTACATCCGACCTATACAATATTCTAGATCCATGGGAGATGGTGAGGCGATATGTCTTAGTGTTGCAGGAAATTACCATACAATATCAGGAAGTTTAACTGTGTGATTGGGTTGCCAACCGTACTATATTTTATGCAATCGTAAGGTAGTTTAGTGAACTAATACATATTTAAGAAAAAAAAGATATTAAGTATTATTATTATACTATATTTTCATCGTTGATAAAATTGTCGTATTTCTTTGTATTTAACCATCAATGCGGCGAATAAAGTTAATTTTGGAACGACACTCATTCATGCTACGTCAAAACTTGTTTGTATTTTTTTATTTTCATGAATATCCCCAAAATAATATTTCTGTCTCACTGTTTGAAAAAAATCTTCAAAAAAAGTGTTCATCCCTTTTGATAAATAAAAAACCGCAACTACAAAAAGATGCAGTGACACTAATACACATCATTGACCACAGCTCGACCGCTTTTTAACGCTGACTTGTCGATAACATCGTAACCACATCGCTATCTCGCTGTGATGTGGTTACTGGTTACGTTTAAATGAACACTAAAGTCATAGAATAGATTCAAAACTGCTCACGGAATAAAATTATATCCACATTTTTTATAATATTAAAGTGACTTTATGAATGAACGTTTCAACAAATTTCTCTATTATAGTGTGTGAGCAAAGTGTTAAATTGCGTTACATTATTGCGTTAAGTAAGTTGGCGCCCGCAGCAATTTGCCGCCCGTCGCACTTCCGTGTGTAGCTTCAGCAAAAAAGTTAGGATTAGAAAAGCACAGCAAGATAAGCGCATGACTAGACTATTGTATTTTTCAGGAGCTGTTTCCAAACTGGCGGAGGTTTATAGGGTCAAAGTTTTTAATATTTCTATGGAGCCAAACTCCTGCCGAGACCATCTGTAAAGGTAACCGTGGCCCTGAAACGTAAAGTGCAACTAATAGAACAGGGTGGAGTTTTTAGTTAGAATCTGGCAGTCCATTACGCCCCACCCGGTGTCTACTCTGAAATTACGCTACCGATTCTTCAGGACCAACTGACGCACGACCGAAGTTTGCATTGTTTTCGTACTACTAAAATAGTTCGGTAATTCGGTTTAGCTAGTCTTGGTCTGGCACTATAGCCATGCAATTTTAGGGAGAGTATCGGACCGAACGAAATGAAGTGCTAGAGTTGCATCGAATTTTTCTCTTAGCCATTAGTCTTGATTTCGATATAATATACCTAATCGTTAAAATGCTTATTAAAATTATTTTTATAACAACAAAGACATTAAACATCGGTTTTAGTTCGGTATTTAAACTACGTTTTTTTTTCAAATACAGTAAATTTGTAGCCGAATTATAGTTTATCTTTGCCTATTGTCAAAAACTATTAAGATGGATGACAACTAATTTATAAACAACTTTCGCTTCTTGAGTTTTTTATAATGCATTCACAAAAAAATACTCAAACCAAAAAAAAAACCTCGTCTGCCGCGACCGTCCTAACGATTACCGTATTAATTATTATCAAGTGTTGACTGAAGCATCTGAAATGCAAAGTGTTTAGGTTGAGTTGTGAACTCAAAACTAAAAAGTAAGATAAATAAACTATAAATTATTCACTTCCCGTGATCAAGTGCCCTTGGAACATTTTGAAAACAGTTGAAGCATTATACGACGAAGTTGCCAAGTGGGCCCAAAAGCAAAAAAAGGACCATTGGGGTGGGAATATCGTTCCTCATATAAACGTGTTTTTGAAGTTTGAAAACGAAAGTTATAAGTCGGTCTGCATCTGCCACAGGAGGTGGACCATCCACTGCTCCTTTGCTCTCGGGATAGGAACGTAAAATAGTTTCCATAATGGCAGATGGATTTGCTGGCCCGCAGACTTCAGCGGCAACACAACCTTTTGTTCAGCAAGTATGTATTATTCTGTATATATTAAAAGTACATTAATTAATTTAGTTATTATTTGTATGTAAAGATGTAGGAGAACAGTGGTGATGGCCCAGTGGTATCGGTACCTACTTACGAGTTGTAGGTCGTGGATTCGAATCCAGCCAGGCGCAGTACTTTGTGTATTTTATTCATTGAGTTATAATGGCCTATACGTAGGCCAATGGGCATAATCACCGAGATTTTTCCCGGCAGGGATGGGACAACCCGCGTTGCCATGGTGAATACATGCAGTGGCCCTTTCAAAAGACCTGTTGTTAAACTATGTCCTTTACCTTCTCAATAATACCACCGCGTAATTAAAATTATTTGAGTCCAAGGATCTTTAAATTATCCCCGTCAGAGAAGTTAATAGACGTCGTGAGGAAACCGGCATGCCCTAGAACCAAAAATTCGAAGACATGTGACGTCCACCAACCCGCACTGGGCCCGCGTGGTGGATTATGGCCCACCCCCTCTCACAGAGAGAAGGCCTGTATCCCAGCAGTGGGAACTCATTTACGTATAGGCTGATAATAATACAAAAAAAAAGAAGTTCAGTGACAATTTATATTAAAAAATAAAATAATGTGCCTAAATCTCAATTTTAATAAATTCAATTTTGCTTTCTAGTCATCTCAAGAGGAAACAGCTGCCTCTGCCCATGAGCCATCCAACCAAGAAGGGGATCTTCATTCACTGAATGGTATGTAGTGCAAATAAATAATATTTTGATAATACACAGTATTATTTACTAAATTATTTTAATGATGCTGTGTTATTGTACTCGTAAATAATTACTAAAACAATCATCATCATCAGCCTATAATGGCTATAATGTTCCCACTGCTGGGACACAGGCCTCCACTTTGTGAGAGGGAGTGGGCCATAATTCACCACACGGGCCCAGTGCGGGTTGGTAGATAATCATAATTATCCTACCACATATATGTATACAGACTGTTTCTTTAAAATGGGACAAAAGGGAGAAATCCGAATCCATAAGAGATACGGGAAAACTTTCTTAGAAACCTTTAGCAATTTTTTGATGTTGACAATTATGGTGTTTTTATTTTTTTGGTCAAGTGACCCACTTCTGTTGCCCAGACATTTTCCTTCCCATACAATGAAATGATCCTTAATAGACACTAAATCAAATAACATCATAAAAAAAAGTGATATTTTTTTCGTTCAAACAACTTGTATTGATATTATTGCAAAATTTGACCAACTTCCGCCGTCCCGATTTTTTTCTTCTGATACAATGAAATGATCCTTACATGAAAGAGAGTCGAACGGCACTAAAAAAAAACTTGCCCAATTTCACTCATTTCTGTGGACAACTCACACTTGACCAAAAAAATAAAAATGCCAAAATTGTCAACATCAAAAAGGAGCTAAAGGTTTCTAAGAAAGTTTTCCCGTATCTCTTATGGATTCGGATTTCTCCCTTTTGTCCCATTTTAAAGAAACACCCTGTATATTTTTTTAATTTGTCAAAGCTTATTTTGCTATCATGAACTTTTAAATGAAGTCAGTGATTAGTTTTTCTAAGATTATTTTTATACATATTTTATTATTTGTACATCTTTTTCCAACAGAAACACAGTCACAACAACAGCAAAGCCAGCAGGCTTCAGCCACACCACCCAGAAATGCCTCAACAGCACAAAACCAGCGGACTCGTAAGTCATTGTTTAATTTTGTTAAAAAGGATTTAATACACATAGTGTGTATATGAAAAATATATAAACGAAAGGGTGCTATTTCGTTATATATTTTTCATATACACACATCAACAAAAGATTGTGATCACTGGCTTAGGCTGATTATTTTTTTTTATTTGATAGAAAATTGAATTGTTTTATGATTTTATATTCTAAATCTATATTTTTAAATAATTAATCTAAAAAGGAGAAGAAATCATAAATAATCTACCATAACAAAAAAAAAAACGATTTTTAAAAGTGCCCAAGTTAAATACAACAGAGTCCTTATCACCAGTACCCTTAGCACGAGTTTTCACTTTTTTACTTTACAGCGTCTTTCCAGTATTTACAGCGTTTCTTGTATGAAAAAATGGAACAGTGCCTCTGGTGTGCGAAGAAGGAACTAATTTTTTCCTTGAAAATTGTCAGTTTGAAATTGTCAAAGTTCCAGTTTACTTTACGTCTCAAATACTGAAAACTCATGCTAAGGGTACAGTTTTCACTATTTTACTTCACAGCGTCTTTCCAGTATTTACAGCATTTCTTTTGTGGAAAAATGGAACAGCGCCTCTGGTGTGAGAAGAAGGAACTTATTTTTTCCTTCAAATTTGTCAGTTGTAAATGTCAAAGTTCCAGTTTACTTTACGTCAGAATAACTGAAAACTCATGTTATGGCCTCAATTGGTAGTTTTTTACATTAGTACAATGTACCTTACTATTGTAAATGGTAAGCTATTAACATAACCGATGATTCCCGATGTCCACCCCCAGCTTGTCCCCCGCTGGGGGACAGCGCAACTTTTTCTAAAAAATGTTCCCAATGTCCACCCCGGGGTGGACATTAGGAACTTTTTTTAGAAAAAGTTGCGCCACCCCGGGGTGGACATCGGGAATCATCGTACATAACAAGGGTATACAACGTGTAACGGTAAGGCCCTTCGTACATTAGGCGACTCGGGTATCCGATACTCCAGTCGAATACCCAAGTCGCGCGACTCTAGTAGCGCACGATCCGTACACAGCGGCGACTCGAGTCGTAAGACTCAAATCCTCTATTCGGCCACCATTCTATATTCAACCTTAATAATACATGGTACAAAACACAAAATGTACATCTCATAACATAAATTAAAATGCTTCTATTTTAAAAATGACGAGCGCATTCCTATTTCAAATTTTTGGAATTAAAAATTGGCGCGTATAGAGGAAAAAAATCAATCTAGAAAGAATATGGTTCATAATTTCGCCGCGCCAACCGGCTACAAGGTAGCTCGATTTGTTCACGCTTTGACTTTCAAGGTGGTGACCATGGGTTCAATCCCCAGGTAAACATAGAATTTTTCTTTTTTCGTGTTTCAGTTGTTTTTTAGAGGTTTATTCAATTTTTTTCTAGGTTTTTTTTTTTATAGTTTTCTTTTATTTGCACCGGAACGCTGACGCCCTTACTGCTATGATGATGACCGTGGTTTCAAATTTCAGATTTGAATAGGTTTTTTTTAATGTTTTTGTTTTCTTAATTACTTTATTTTTGTCGTATGTGCAAGTACATGACGAAGCTGGGTTAAAGTAGTAATGTTTGTAACGAAACCATAATAATTTATAAAAGTGCAAAAAGTTTGACACCATGCTCGATAGATGGCGTTGTCGTCGAGTTAGATCGCGCTATCGTTTTGTTAGGTTCTATTGAAGGACACCGTGGATTTTAGTTAGTACGAGTCTGACAGTCCCTCCCGCCCTGCCCGGGGTGGGAGGACTCATTTAATATGATGATTTTACCACTTAAAAAAAAAGCTTATTCCATGATTATCTATTAGAATATTCTTTTGAATTTGACAAGCCTGTTGGTCTAGTCGTTAGTGACCCTGACTGCTATGCCGGAGGACGTGGGTTCGATTCCCACCCAGGACAAATGTTTGTTTGATGAGCACGATCATTTTTTCTGTGTCTGGGTGTAATTTATCTATTATATTTATGTATTTAGAAATATATAAGTATGTTTGTCAGTTGTTTAGTACCCATAACACAAGCTCTGCTTAGCTTGGGACGAGATGGCGTTGTGTGATAGTTGTGGAATAGGTATTATTATTATTAATTGTAACGATACAAACAAGGATATTTTTCTACCTCAGATACTTTAATAATAAATTTTAAAATAATAGATACAAATTTTTCGTCGGTTAAAAATCGCGAAGACTTGGGTATCGGCGATCTTGATAGATGAGTAGCGAGCGACTAGAGTCGGCGACGCATGTCGGCGACGCGACCTGTGTACGAGCCTCTATGGATTTGTATTGCGATAGTCGCCTGGAAACCAAAATCGTAAGGTATCGGAAACTTGCGTCGCCTCGTGTACGAACCTTCGTACACGAGGCGACGCAAGTTTCCGATACTAGAGTTTCGCCACTACTCATGACCTGCGGAAAATTCGAGGTACTAAATTTTTATAATGCAATTTGATGTAACGACATAGACACTAGCGCCGCGTCAAAAGGTCATGATGGGTGGTCAAGAATATGAATTTATAAAATGGCTGACACATGACTGTGACGATCAAAGTATATTTTTTAGGGTTACGAAGGCTCAAAAAAAAAACGGAATCTTTATAAGATCAGTCGTGTGACAGTCCGTCCTTCACAGTTAATTTCCTGGGAACCTAACATTAATCCAAATCCAAATACTATAACATAATTTAAAATTTTTATTCAATAAAAAACTTTTTCAAAAAAAATGTAACCGCCTTCAAAAACAACCACAAAAAAGTGTAAAATAATCAACAAAATAACTTTTCTTTCGGAAGTCGGTGCCTTTGTTTTTTTTCTTTTCATTGTCTTTTTAGCCACCGACTTCCGAAAGAAAAGTTATTTTGTAGATTATTTTACACTTTTTTGTGGTTGTTTTTGAAGGCGGTTACATTTTTTTTGAAAAAGTTTTTATTTTACTCTTTTTAGTTTAAATATTCAACCCGAATTCTTGTCAAGAACATTATTCTCTCACATGTGCACTAGAATTTTGTAATCCTTCGCACCGGTACGTAAGTACCGGTGCGAAGGATTATTATCATGTACTACAGGATGATGATACTACAGGATGATTATCACTCATGTACACAATAAGCTAATAAAATTCCATATCTCAAAAATTAATGAACCGATTTTGATGAAACTTGCAGTATTCTCTAAGTTAAGTGATACCTAGTACAACAAAAAAGAATTACTTAAATCGCACTTGTAGTTCCGGAGATATGCGAACACAAAGTAAATCAATCGATGCCTACTCCTTACTGTTAAGGAGTTGTACCTTCCATCAGCAGGTCATCCACCTGAGATGATGATTATCAGATGCAAATACTTGAACAGCTTTAGAAAATATATGAAAATGGTACTATGTGCCTATAAAATTTGAAGGTTGCCCTCGATTTCCCTAGGATCCCATCATCAGATCCTGACCTGGTGATCATGGGACCAATTGGAAAGTATACCCTTTCAAACAAAAGAAATTTTTTCCAAATCGGTCCAGACGTCTTCGAGAAATCGGGGGACATACATAAAAAAAAAAAACCGACGAATTGAGAACCTCCTCCTTTTTTTGAAGTCGGTTAAAAATAGAAAAAAAACCATCTCTCCCAACTTTTTAATAAAACTGCATACAAAATTATGATTTGATAGAGGAGCCTTTTCTATCGTTTTAAAATAATTAATTTCCAAAAATGATTCAAGAATATGCTACGGAACCCTTTATTCTGTGAATAAAATTAAAAATGGTAAATGAATTATTCCGCCATCTTGAAAGTCGCGGAAACTCAAGTCGCCGCGATGTCAGCAGATAGGTAGCGCGCGATTGGCGTCGCGCGTCGCGTGCATGTGTACGAACGTATATGCATTTCTATTGCGAGAGTCGCCTGGATACTGAAGTCGTAAGGTATCGGAAACTTGAGTCGTATAGTGGACGAAGGGCCTTAATGCGCAAAACCTCTCGAGGGGTAACTCAGCCCATGTTAGTGAACAATTTTTGTTCTAAGACTTTTGGAAAAAAAAAATGGTTTTTCATACTGATGGGCCCGATCAATTTCTCATTTTGTATGAAAAACCATTTTATTGTCTTAAATAAAAAAAAATGTCTTAGAACAAACATTGTTCAGTAAGCTGGGCTGAGTTACCTCACGAGAGATTATGCGCATTTAACGTTACACGTTACCATATACCAAGAATGTGGGGCAAATTATAAGCATTTTGTCATTTTACAGCTACACGGCGGCGGCGGCGCAGAGGACCCCGGCGACTTCGTGAGTATCTTCGAGCTGATAGCTCTGTGCGAGACAGGCTATTTAGACTCGAAGAGCGTCGTTTGAACCTCGAAGAACAGGGGAACGTGCTACTAGCTGGTATAAAGGAGGTTCTCGAAAAGTTGTGCAGGCACATGCTGCAACAAATCCGGCATGATATTTAAAAAATATATATTTTATGCTAATGTAGTTTTTCTTTTATTTATTTTTTTAAATTGTCAATGCTATGTACAGACGCCAGCACATCAAGCTACCACAACCTGTCAGATTTCTTTAATGGAATTTCAACCTTATCACAAGATTAGAAGGTTAATGTTTGATTGGTAAAATCTGACAGATTCGGGTAAGTTGACCAGCTGGCCGTCTGTACCTATGCTACGTGCATCAGACCACTTTTATTATCAATCGTAAAAAATGTATGAGATGTGGCTATCCTCTTTCTAATAAATAAACCCACTAAATATTGTTCTGCTTTTGTAATTTTGCGTTGAAGTAATTGAATAGGTACTTGTTTTATTTAGATGTTAGTTTTGTTATTTAAGGTTGATTTCAGTAAGGAAAAAAATATTATTTTCTAATAAAGCAATCATTCTTTCCCTCTGTCTTTGCCCCCCCTCAAAGCATCTGTGGCAGATGTAGGAGCCTGGCTGATGACCTGCCGAGAGTTCTAAGAATCAAAATCATCTTGACTTGGCTCTGAAGCACTCAGTCGCCTTAATACACATGTTGTGCAATACAAAGCAAGCCAAGATGATTTTGCCTGCTCGTTCAGGATCATAGTACAGCTCCCTCGCTGCCATGAGACACCTCCAGCGACCCTGATGATGATGGTAATAATGGAGCGGGCATGTGATGATGGTGGAGCGGGCATCTGATGATGGTGGAGCGGGCATGTGATGATGGTGGAGCGGGCACGTTTCTGCAGAGCATTATATCTGTTCTCTGGACTTTCTTCTTCAGACTGCAAAAAGGTGTAAAAAGGTATTCCCTCAAAGGATATCCTGAATCACCTGTCAAAGTAATATTAAACTGGGCCTCCCATGGCTATGCCACACGGAGGAAAAGTACCTTGAATATTGTAGATAGAACATTTTACTGAATGAAGACATTATTTTGATTTAAAAAATAATTTAAACTGCATTCGTAGATTTTTAAATTTTCGCTTTAAAAAAAAAACGTTGCCCCACACTAGGTATATGTCCTGTGTCGTAGGTGCGTTAATTAACAAACATGTAAACTCACATACACAAACGCCAAGACCCGGAACAAATGGCTTTACTTGTAGATCATATAAATTTGCTCCGTACGGGAATCGAACCCACGTCACGCAGCGCAGCAGTTCAATCGCTCAGACACTGCGCTAACCATACATATAGTCATAAATTGACATTTAGTTCCCAATAGCTGAAGCCTAGCTTGCGCGGGCTGCCAATATTATACACCGGGTGGATAGTGGGAAGCCTCTGAACTAAGGCCAAAGACGCCCGCGTTGTTAGGACCCAGCTGGCAAATGTCACCTCGATTATATGACCAGTCTGACGCTGGGTCTTAGCAACTATAAACATATTTTTATGCTAAGCTTTTTATGCTGGTCGCGGGACTTATTCCCATCACCGTGACCCCGGAACATAAAGGGCTATTGAAGGACACCGTGGATTTTAGTCAGTACGAGTCTGACAGTCCCTCCCGCCCTGCCCGGGGTGGGAGGACTCATTTGATGATTTTACCACGTTAAAAAAAAAATAGCTTTTTATGCTAACGCTACTACTAACTAACCACTAAAGGACTTATGCCCGGTTTCTGGTGTCACCAGTTATGCTCTCAATAACTGTTGCTTCAACAAAGTTATTGGTCAGTTAAACGTAGTTTAACTCTCGCTGGGTTTCTGATGACACACGGACCGATAACATAACTATGAGACCAATAGCCAGTTCCATAATGTACCACTAGATGGGTCTGTTTAATAAATAGAGTTTTTAATGGATTTTGTTAGTGTAATTCCAGGCTAAAACAAGTATTATGTATAAAATACTTTACAAGAGTAATAAAAGGCTTTTGCCCAGCATTGGGACACACTATTTTTAATAAAAAAGGAAAATACCGGTGACAAAATGAAAAGGAAAATAAGGAACATACCTACCTACTTTACAACTGAAAACGGAACGCAATGTAATTATTTGCCATGTTGATTTGAAACAGTTCACCCATCATCATGGTGCTTGCAACAATGCTAAAATATGGTTTAATCAAAACAAGTAATAAACATGGTTATTAATTCTATTTATAGCGCTAGAAATCATACTAGTTAAAAAACGCAGGTATACCTACAGTGTTTTTTTCATTTTGAGGCATTTTTTGCGTGGACAAATAACTGCCAATAACAGTAAAAAATAATAAATAGAAAGAAACGAGCTTTATTTACATAACACTATGATTCGATTTTGTTTAAACTAAAAATCATAAATACTGGTATTGATCCCAGATGTCTGACCACCCTTTGTAAAGAAAAGGTCAGAACAAAAAATTCAACGTCGTATTATAGTTGTGGAACCGATAAACGGCAAAGATTGGTCGGTCAAGTTGATCTTAGTTTATGTAGAGTTTAACTTACATTGCGGTGTTCAGAAACCCATTTTTGTAGTTTATCGAACCAACAGCGTTATTGAATAGATAAACTGTCGACAAAAGGACACCAGAAACCGGGCATTAATCTTGGACAGCCCACGGTGGCTAGTCAGAACGTGTAGCTGCAAACCCTACAGGGATTTGTGACTTGATGAAACAATTTTTCAAGATAAAAATAATAATCTTGTAAAATCATAATGTGCTTTTAAATTGACGCTTAAAATTCAGTTCTAATACTAATAAGTTTAGGTTCGGAGTGTTTTAAAATACTTTGAAAAAAAACCGGCCAAGTGCGAGTCGGACTCGCCCATGAAGGGTTCCGTAGCAGCAAGTAACATAATTATAAACGTTCTTGTAGTTGGTTGTAACTTTGAAAAGTAAATTGCGGTTTACGAATAATGACGCTTAAAAAAAACTAATAACTCGATCTCGTTCAAACCAATTTTCAATTGAAGTTTACATGGTAATGTACATCAAATATTGTTTTTAGTTTTATCATTCTCTTATTTTAGAAGTTACAGGGGGGGGGGGATAAACATTTTACCACTTTGGAAGCGTTTCTCGCGCAAACCGTTCAGTTTAGAAAAAAATGATGTTAGTAACCTCAATATCATTTTTAGGGTTCCGTAGTGAACAAGGAACCCTTATAGTTTCGCCATGTCCGTCCGTCCGTCCGTCCGTCCGTCTGTCCGCAGCTTAGCTCAGAGACGCCCAGTACTAGAAAGTTGTAATTTGGTATGAATATACGGATTTGTTGTGCCGAAAAAGTGGTAAAATAAAATCTTGTAAAATATTTTTTTTTAGGGTACCTCCTGTACACGTAAAGTGGGGATGTTTTTTTTTTCTCGCGTACCCCTTAGTGTGGGGTATCATTAAATAGGTCTTTAAAAAATATTGATAGTTTTCATTAACAATTTTTTGATAAAAAGATTCGTTTGTGAAATATTAAGCTTTGAAGTGCAAATTTTTGCTCGACTCGAGTGTGCCCCCCCCTCTACCAGCTAAACGGTTATGTTTGGGGGTGTGAAAAAATTCACAATAGTAGTATATATAACGAAATTTTAAGGAAAATTATCATGACTAAGTAGGCTTTACAAGTTTACGAGTAATAGTCGACCAACTTATAAAACGTACTTGGACAATATATTTTCCTAAACAAAATGTATCGCAGAACTTGTTCTTCAACTGCAAATGTAAGTTTGTCAACTTTATTTTTACAGCTATAATAGGTGGGTATATTTTGGGGATAGGTAGGTTTTTATTGTCAACTATTTTTAACTAACTTCGAAAAAAGGAGGAGGTTCTCAATTCGTCCTAATCTTTTTTTTATGTATTTTCCCCGATTTCTCAAAGACGCCTGGACCAATTTTGAAAATTGTTCTTTTTAAAATTAAATTCAGCGAATCAGTTTAATTAGTTCGCATAAGTATTTTGATAGGCAACTACGGAACCTTACACTGTGCGTGGCCCGACACGCACTGGTCGGTTTTTCAAGACCTATTCATAGATACCCCACACGTATGGGTCAGGTTTGAAACTCAAAACAAAAAATGTTTTGAGTTTCAATTCTAAGTACGGGGGGTGCCCCCAAATTTGGTTTTTGTTTTATTTTTGTGTGAAAATCCTAATGCGGTTTACATATTAATACATCTACTTACCAAGTTTCAACAGGATAGCTCTTATACTTTCGTTAAAAAGGGCTGTGACATGGGACGGACGGACAGACAGACAGACAGACATGACGAATCTATAAGGGTTCCGTTTTTTGCTATTTGGCTACGGAACCCTAAAAAAAGCACGCAGTTCTTGGGTCAAAGTGGTATTGGCGCCTTAATTTTTTTTATTATGTGTTGTGACAAAAAAATTAACAAGATATTCATGTCCGTCACATTTAAAGGCACACATTAAGGGGCCCACTTGAATTAGCTAGAGCAATAAATTATTTTATAAATTATGTTACCTTTGCTCGGTTTTCAAATGTTTGTTTATGGATCAAAATTATTTAGTCTTACTTATGTCAACCGCTGTGTCGGACTTTCAATAGTTTTCACGTTCGGAATCCGAATTAATTTTTATTATTTTATTAAACCTCTTTAACTTTCTTTGTGTTTGTGATGTATGTAAGTAGAAGAAAATCAACCTCGTTAAGTCAATTAGATCTTCTTATAACATTTATGGAGAAACATAAGGTGTTTGCTAAAGGGAAACTGAGGTCCAAAGAGTATCGAGAGTCGGAGAGTCCAACTAGTAGCCTCTCGGTTGTGGGAGGAATGTGCAGAAATATTGAATGCTGAAGGTGTGTTTAGAACACCTAAAGAATGGTCGAAGGTGAGTTTTTATGTTATTTATAACTTTTATTTTAATGTTTCCTTATGATATACTTACAGTTTAGAAATTGGGTCCCACAACACGTGGCAATATTGTCCCAATGTTTTCTTATCTTAAATCTATTATAAGTTTGTGACGATAGATGGATGTATGTTGTAACTTATTCACTGGACCAAATTTTTATAATAAAATTCTTCTTTCACCTAGTTATATTGTCAGCCAGTAACATAAAGTATATTTTATGTTTAAATTGCACTTATGCCAAGCCAGGGCAGATCGCGAGTTATCCTATCCATAGCGCAATTTGTTGGAAAAAAATTAGGGACTCAATAAATAATAGAACGAATATAAACGACACTATTTTTTAACTCATAGTTAATTGAGTCTGTTTGTAATGGAAAAACTTAACAATTAGTGGAACTATTTTAATCATTTTCGCCGCTATGATGCTACAATCAGTGAATTATATAGGTTTTATTTTTTGATACAGAGATTTCAATACAATTTTATCTAATTTCCATTCATTTCAGTGTTGGAATTACTACAAATGCCGTGTGCGGGCCAAACAAGCCGAAATAAACAAAGCTGGCATGGCCACCAGAGGTAGACCCGTCAGGGCACCAAAGTTAACCCCTTTCGAAGAGAGAGTGATCATCCTCTTAGGAGAAGATGCTACTGGAAGAAATAGAACTAAAAGTATACCAGAGTTGACTCCACTAGAGGGGAGGGTAGCTGCCTTTCTTCTCAGACATGAAGCGGAAAAGAGTAGTCCATCTGGACAATCCTCAACAGCCCCAGATCTCGGCACGGTGAAGGTTGAAGCAGTTCCAATGGTGGCAGAAGGAACACCTCCAATTTTGACAGAGCAAGAGAATAAAGATGCAGGAATTGAGGAAAGTTTTGTGCATCCAGCTGATGAAGACGTCGGACCATTGGAATTGCAGGAAACAGGTACTCATCATTGTCAACAATCTACCCTAGTTTGCATTAAGTTCTCAATAATAATGTAAAACTGTCGTGTGTCGAGACCATCTCTTCGTCAACTCGACTGCTGAGCAAGAAGTCCTAGGTTCGATTCCTGGGTAGGTCAGGTATTATTGGGTTTTTCCATCGGGAATTTCTCGTATTAACGGAGACTTGATTTTGGTCAGTTTATAGAATTAGACTCGTCCTATTACATGTTGTTCCGCATGGAACAAATATTTGTGTGATCTGCGCAAATAGTTGTTGCGGGTCTGTGTGTTTGTGTGAGTTTCTATATAAATTTTCAAACGAACCCAAGATACAAGAACAAATTCCTAGTGTGAGGCAACTTTTTAGCAAAATCAAAAAAAAAAAAAAATTGTAATATGAGTTACACCCTTGCCTAACTCTTTGGGAATTATGGGATGTTACGTTACTGTTATCTAGAGTTAAGTATCCTAAAATTAACTTAAATATAAAATTTCCGTGTCACAATGTTAGTTACCGTACTCCTCCGAAACGGCTCTACCGATTTTTACCAAATTTTATATGCGTATTCAGTAGGTCTAAGAATCGGCTACTATCTATTTTTTTTTAATTTACCTATATGGCAAAACAACGTTTGCGGGGTCAGCTAGTAATATATGCAAATGAACCAGAAGGCTTTATAAATTCGTTACAATCAAAATATCTCGAAACACGACAGCCCATGATTAAAATAAGGTCTACTTGTTTTATACTTAAGTACTAATATTATATTATTATCTTTGTTTCCAGTCGGGCCTAGAAACCAAAGACCCAGAAGAATTCTCCGTCGTGTTCGTCACCGCTGTCTAAGCTCGAGTAAGTTTTAAAACTTTTATTTTACTAACACTTTCATACATTACTCTCCCTTTTTAGGGTTCCGTAGTCAACAAGGAACCCTTATGGTTTCGCTATGTCCGTCCGTCCGTCCGTCTGTCCGCAGTTTAGCTCACAGACGCACAGTACTAGAGAGCTGTAATTTGGTGTAAATATACGGATTTGTTGTGCCGAAAAAGTGGTAAAATAAAATCTCGAAAAATATTTTTTTTTAGGGTACCTCCTGTACACGTAAAGTGGGGATGTTTTTTTTCTTTCTCGCGTACCCCTTAGTGTGGGGTATCAATAAATAGGTCTTTAAAAAATAATGTGAGTTTCCATTAACAATTTTTTGATAAAAAAAATTCGTTTGTGAAATATTAAGCTTTAAAGTGCTAAATTTTGCTCGACTCGAGTGTCCCCCCCCTCTACCAGCTAAACGGTTATGTTTGGGGGTGTGAAAAAATTTACAATAGTAGTATATATAACGAAATTTAAAAGAAAATTATCATGACTGAGTAGGCTTTACAACTTTACGAGTAATAGTCCACCAACTTATAAAATGTACTTGGGTATCATATTTTCTTAAACAAAATGTATCGAAGAACATGCTTTTCAACTGCAAATGTAAGTTTGTCAACTTTATTTTTACAGCTTTTATAGGTATGTTTTTTGGGGATAGGTAGGTTTTTATCGTCAACTATTTTTAAATAACTTCAAAAAAAGGAGGAGGTTCTAAATTCGTCGTAATCTTTTTTTTATGTACTGTCCCCGATTTCTCAAAGACTCCTGGACCGATTTTGAAAATTCTTCTTTTTAAAATTAAATTCAGCGAATCAGTTTAGTTAGTTCGCATGAGTATTTTGTTGGGCAACTACGGAACCCTACACTGTGCGTGGCCCGACATGCACTTGGCCGGTTTTTTTTGGCTATTAAATCAGTATAATCCTACTGATCCAAATCTTCCTTGTTCTGTGCCCTTTGCGCTCTTGGGCCGCCGTAACCTGTTAAAACTCAGTGTCTTATCAATCATTTAGGAAAATTTTTGTATACCTTTACCATGGTGTTTTTTGCCGGTTCTTCTCCAAGGAAACGACCAATCCGAACTGTGCCAATTTTTTTTTTCTTCTCGTCGTTTTATTATAAGTGCCCACTGAGGCCCATGAAAAATAAAATATTTTGATTTTACTAAAAGTAACATTGGTGTAATTTTTTTTTTGTTTTTCATGAATTTATATTGCTAGATCACCATAGCATCATCAGAATTTATGAAAATCAATTAATAATGGGGTCTGACTCGCATTTTCAACACTTACAATTAAAAAAAAAAATTGTGATCACAGTCACTCACTGGTTTTTTTTTTTTTTAGTTTTAGGTAAAGCTATTGAATTGTTTTGTATTCTATTTTAAATGAAGTATCTAAAAAGAAAAATAAATCATAATATAATCTACCGTAACGAAAAAGATCTCGATTTTTCAAAATGACTGCAAACTTTTTCAGATGTGTGAAGTCGGGGTTGAACCGCTGAACTACCACATCAACAGTGCAACCTACGTTTATATCTAATTATAATATTATATATTTATTTTATTCTGCAGATATTCGTGAATTGAAGGCGATTAGAGCCATTCTTGAAGATTTAAGAGCACGAATGGACGAAATGACGTCTAATGCAGAAAGAAAAGTGGAATTGTTGACCAGCATTGCAGGAAGTTTTGAAAGCATTGCTACGAGTGTTGAGAGAATAATTTCTAATTTCATACCACGAACATATTAATTAAATATTATAGAGACTTAGACTTAGAGCTTGAACTAAACTTTACACTTTTACGCTGCTTTCACACTTGGGCGACAGTCGCGCGACAGACGCTGCTTAAGCGCGGCTGTTCAAATGTGCTTCTGCCCCGCTGCTGTCGCGCTGCTAACGTCCTAATGTGAAAGCGGCCTTATGGAGCACATCTGCCTAAAAGTATCATAGAGAGAGAGCAACACAATGATTAAAGAACAAAGAGTTACCTCTTTTTTTGTAAAACATTGATAATGTCTTTGTGAATGTAAAAATAGACAAAGGTGTTCCTGTAATGTTATTCTCTATTTCTAGAGCATGGCGATTTTACTTGGCTAACAAAGGCCCAGTCCATTGTATTAATCTATATTTTATAAAATAGTGTAAAATGTTTTTTTTTTTTTTTATAAACACAGAGTAAGCGTTTTAAACATCAGAATACAAGATGTTTTAAAATGTATGTTTTTAAATATTTTTTAGAAGTAAGTTTTGTACGTCGTGTGTTGTATTTTTAACAGACTTTTATAAAAATAAATAATAAATAAAGTTGAAATATTTAAGCACTTACCTATGTTTTATTAAATAATGGCGTCTTTTCAAGCTTCCAGACTTAATGAACTGTGGGTATGAAATCATCAACTAATTTTATTACTCTTCTCAATCATTGGTTAGATAATCCATACAAATGTCGCGACAAGTATTTTGTAATTCACTGAACAGCTTTGAAGTCATGACCCAATGTTTAAGTTTGGAATAAATAAATCAAGCTTTCCTTAAGGCTGCATATTCTGAAAGTTGGCAACGTCGCAAAAAGCTGTCAAATAATTACAAGTTTTAATTAATTTGGCAAATTTTCTGTATGAAAACAAGAAATATCGCTCTGTAGTGCACTAAAAAAATGATATAGGAATGCAATTAAAACCCTGAATTTGATGTTGTAACCGTTTCCGGTGTATAGAAGGCATTTGGAAGCTTTCCAAATGCTTTTTCTACATCTAAAACTATATATTCGGTGTTACGATATTAATTATTGCATTCCCTTATCAATTTTTTAGTGCACTACGGAGCCATATTTCTTATTTTCATACAGTAACAATGCTAAATTAATTAAAACTTGTTAATATTTGACAACCATTTGCGACGTTGCCAGCTTTCGGAATATACGCCCTTAATCTGTTAATTTAGGTTACTTTCGAAAAAAAAAAGTATTTAGGTACCTAATCCTGAAGTCTACATTTTCAAATTTGTTAGGTATCTACATACAAAAAGTAACTCGCCTGGATTAGTTGGAACCCACGACCTTACAAAACCGAGGCGGATTTCAGTAGTAAGTAAACCAAATTATTAAAATTGGTATATTCAATCATTTTATCTACTTACTTATATAAAACTACATTTTTTCTTCATAACACAGTAAATGCTACATTTAAAATATATATAGGTTATTGTGATACAATAAAGAGCACAGCACATTATTGTATCACAATAACCTATAAATCAATAACTCATACCTTCAAACTGTTAATACATGAAAAATATTTCAAATGCACGTGTTCTTACATTGGCTCCTAAGGGGCGTGGTCCTGTAAGGTTAATTTAGTTTTATAAATGGCCACGGGCGAAGCCAGGTGGGCGACACGAGTCAAAGAAAGGACATCTTGTAGTTTTTTTTCTTTTTCTAATAAATATTATGTATGTAGGTACTCTTATTTAAGGATGTAAGAAGAATTATTGGTAAATATCTTAACGTTGTTTGAATAACATTATTTTCAAGCCATTTGAATAGTCGAATACTTCGCATTTAATTTGAAGAATTAATATTTTAGAAGTTATAAGATAGAGAACTAAATAATAGTAATTATTTCATTCAGCAATATTGCTAATCACTACATTAATCCTACTAATTATTATAAACGTGAAAGTTTGTTTGGATGGATGTTCGTCACTCTTTTTCACCTAAAACCTACACAGATATTTTATAATCTGTATTAACACAAAGGATAGTTTATATCCCGATTTTTCCGTGGGATAATTTTCGAGTAATAGCGGGATAAACTGCTGGTATCAGCTAGGAAAATAAAGTATTTAATGCCTGCATACTGATCCTGCAACATTCGAATTTTACTAACAATAAGTATAAAAGTTTGTGGTTGTGTCACACAGAAACTACTGAACGGTTTATTATCATATTTGATACGCAGATAATAATTTATAACCTGAATAAAACCATAGGATACTATATAACTCTGTGTTACTTTCCTGTGGCATAAGCTTCGTTCGAGTACCTATCGAAATTCAGATGTATAGCATGAGATAAAAATATAACATGAAATAAGTGCATTGCGTGCACATAACGTATTATAAAGATATTTTCTCCATTTTAAACAATAAAACATCGATTTATTTTACCTGTATCAAGTTTGGATGTGTATAAAGTACATCTTCTGATGTTTTATTGACTGAAAACACGCGATTCATCGATAAAGAGCATGATGGTTCATTCTTTGTAAAAGGTTAACCTGTGGCGATTTATGGTGGACTCCGTTTATTCAATTTTGATGGGCAATAGAATACATTTACCTCAGCTTTATTCTGAAGATCAAAACACAGCGATCTAACTAATAAAATAGCTGTGAGGAAGGATGGATGTGTGGATATTTGCTCTTTAACACAATGGATACTGTACAGATTTTGATGTTTGGTACACAGATTAATCCATAACTTGGATTGATACTTAGGGTTCCTTTCATCCAGATAATATAATATTCCTATATGGCGTTCACGTGGTATAATTACCTACTGAACTTCACCCTAACCCTTTGATTATGGAACTTAAACATAATTGGTGAAATATGGGTGTGCTTTAGATACAACACTGATTAGTTCTTCAGAAATTACAGACGTGATGCTAAGTTACGAAGCTTACTTATTTCAACTGATTTTCTTAACAGAAGTCTCTATCTACCTTCAATTCGCGTGTCAAGATAGCATAATCAACATGCAATGTTCCCACTACTGGGACACAAGCCTGTAAGATCCAGTAGGCACACTGCCACATGCTCCCATTTCCCATGTCTTCGAGTTTTTGGTTCAGGACATGCCTGCAGTTTCCTGACGAAGCTACAAACAAGTTTCCCTTTCATCGTGCGTGTTCGTGTCTAGGTAATTTCTTCTTAATTTTATTGTTCTTTTTTCTCCCTAAAAATATATGGCAGCACTTGTAAAGTTAATCAACTAGTTAATCAAGTAGACAAGACAATAGGGTTTGGTGATAAATTCCGGGGAGCCGGCCGAGCGCCGAACATCGTAGCATCTAATGGGCAGCCACTAAAATTGGTACAAATAACGCTTAAGTTCTTCGTGAAACTTGAAGATTTGGAGGAGGTAGATTTAGTTGATTTTCTTGGAAATTGATTTCTTGGCAAAGCATGTAGGTATATAATGTTCCCGATGCTGGGTCAGACGCTTCCGTCTGTAAGAGGCTGTGGTCTGTAATTCACCATGCGGACCAAGTGTGGGTTCATATGTGTCACCATATATTCTTACTTTTGATTTTAGGAGATGTTGGTTTCCTAAGTCGATGTCTGGATATTTTCCTTCACTGTTTTGAGAGCAGTGGTGAATAAATAAAATAAATTACACGACGTATTGAGCCTGGCTCTGTTCAAACCCACGACCTACAACTTGTAACTCGGGGCCGTTAATTACCACTGGGCCTCCACTGCTTGCTTCGAGTAGTCACGATTTGGGAACTATGTTATCAAACTGTTAATACTCCGTAACAAAACATGTTAATTATTTTATTAGTACCACACTTCTACCTGTACTTGTTATCTTGCCTGTATTTGGTCCTGTTTGTATACGAGTCTTATTTCTTGAATATTAAACTTTTTTTAATATCTATCACAAATATCACAATGTGTTTTCGTAAGTTCGGTACCCAAATACAATTTCATAATTCATTGAAAACCAAAAGATTTTTCTGAATCTCTCACTATTTTCTTTCTTAAAGAAAATGTACAAATAGCGAAAATACCATATCAACAGAACCTTGATCCTAGTTCGTCGTAATCTTGACAGCCGGGTACAATTTTATTTACGTTGTCCGCGCCAGTACTAATCAAGCGTTAGGATTGAGATCCACGCGCAATGCTCAACACAATCTGTAGTAACATCATTGTTTACTGCTGCTGAAACATTTCTTCCTTTTATTTTGGGTAGTTTTACTTTACTATTGTTAGTATTTACCCCATTTTACGCACGTCTCTGAGTATGTTTATGTAGTTACTAGGATTTGGTTAAGAAAAATATCGTGCGGAAACAATGATTTTATTCACGTGTGTCATCTAATAACCTGCACTGGCTTAAGTGGTGGTAAGCCCACTCCTTTTCACAGAGAGGAGGCCTGTGTCCCAGCAGTGGGAACATTAGTCAATTACGCTATTTTTTTTTGCTTCGTTCTGCTTTTGGTTTCATGAACTAGACTCCATTTGGCTTGTTTCTTTTAATTAATGAACCAAACTTTCAATCAACATAAATAAATCCTGTTGATAGTGTTTTATTTTTTTGTACCTTAGTAAAATCATAGAATGAGTCCTTCAACACTAACTATCAGACTTGTCTTGACTAAAACCCACGGTGTCCTTCAATATAGCCTTCCAAGGCCTGATAAGAAATCCCCGCGACCCCAAGTTGTGTTCAAAAATAAAAAAGTACCAAAAAAAATCAAAAGACCACTAACAAATTCAACATAAAAGAATTAAATTATCAAATCAAGTACATATTTCAAAACGATAGAATTATGCTAAATAATACCGAATACGGAAGCATGAAGTCCCACAAATTCATGCAATACTCATCAACGCAATATGTTCGTTCTGCCCTAACACTCCATTCGTTCATTACTTCAATGACGTCAGCAAATCGAATCAGAACCATTGTCACAGAACATTGGCACTTAATAAATTCGAAACAGAATAAAGAAAACAAATTAAATGTTTAATTCAAACATACCAACTGGTTGCATTCGTCACACCACGTCAAAATGGTCGTTTTATATTAAACAATTGTACGTAACTGCTAAATTAAACATACACCCTTATTGCTCAGATTACTAAGTCTAATATCGAATGAAATTACTTTACGAACTGCAATTCGAATTCCAATTTATAAACACTTCAAGGGCTGCACTTTCACAATAATGAAACGTCATAAATCGCATCAGTGATACATGATTTTAAGCTCTAATATCGTAAAGGTTAAGTTGTTAATGCCAAGTCACAAAACATAAAGTAGGGTTTGCACATTTACGATTTTTAAAAAGATTTATATCCAGATTTGCAAGCGAAATAGTATCAGAACTTGATAACAATAAGAGCTATTTTACTTTAGCAATAAATAAAATTGCAACAATACAAGAATTTCATTCAAAACATATGCGCAATACTCGAGTAGTATAAAAAGCTTATAAAATACAAAGGGTGTATGAATACAAATAATTGTATGTCATTGTGGTTTGTACAAAGTTCGGTATTTTAATTGGGTACTTAAGTTTGTTTCATTAAAATCATTATTTGTATTGTAAAAGCGTATTATACCTATTCAAGT
Source organism: Agrotis clavis (assembly GCA_954870645.1). Classification (NCBI taxonomy): domain Eukaryota; kingdom Metazoa; phylum Arthropoda; class Insecta; order Lepidoptera; family Noctuidae; genus Agrotis; species Agrotis clavis. Next base: position 2,550,419 of record OX940929.1, read on the forward strand.
GGTAATTGTTAGAAAGAGTTACTCGAATTATAAAAGTTGTCAGATCACCCTTTGATGGCTAAAGAGAGAAATTTTCAAGAGTTTTTGTCGTTTCATCTACTTATTATATAATAATTTTATTATGCTTTTTAATCTGGCTAATTATTTTTCCACCATCTTTTTCTCCACGTTGCTTTACAATCATATTGTTAACATTGCATCCGTATACAATGCGTTTAAATTAATAATTGACTGACTCTTGCGCGCCGTATTATGACTTCATGCACACTTTTCAATACATATTAAACCCTCTTTTTTTTAAATAATCCAAAACCAAATATAGCCAAATCAGTCCAGCCTTTTTAGAATTTTAGCGAAGTTAACGAACAGCATTTTTTTATATTATTATAGATTTGAAAAAACATTAACCATAATTATAATTAAAAATAATTTACACAAATTATATTTTAGTAACCGTAAAATTGTCGTCACAATATGGCGCTAAGATCACTCTATTCTCAGTTCAACCTGTTCAACGTATAGTATACAATCATGAACATTTTTGTATGTATCACTGTATAAAACTGTATGTAGTGGCATATTAAAAACTGACGATAATAATAATAACGAACTACCAGCATTATTAAAACTGCCTATTATTAAATAACACCTAAAATAAATACTGTCAACAACAAACACTGATTTCCAAAATCCAATATCTTTATTTGTTTACACTTTTATAATAATATTATCTTATTGTAAACAAGTAAATATGCTGACGTAGTAATTAGATGTAATCCAGGCCAGAGAATGGCCACGTGGCCTGCACAAGGCCCTCGTTAGGCCTCGCCGGAGGGAAGGATGGCCTCCGAGATGGATGACTGTTAATTGTACGTATTATACATTTGACATTAAATTATAACCGTGGTGTTTGGAAGAGAAGCTGCGAAAACAAAACAATTGGTTTGTCAGGCATCAATTGCGAAAAGTTGAAAATACGAAGTGCAAACAGATATTTGTGTATGTGAACTCTATTATTGTAAACGCACGACCTGGTAAAAATTCCTAGTGTGGGGCAACGTTTTACCATAGATTAGAAAAAAAACAGAAACTTTGAACTACAACACTTTTTTTATCGAAACAACAACACTACGAAAGCTAACCCTAATGTGACAAAAAATGAATTAACCCAAAAAAGTAGACTCTTAATAACACTCAGATCAACTTACCAAAATTACAACGTATCCTTTTAATTCAGAGAATAACAAAAACACATCGAAGCTATCAATTATTTTGAGTGGCCAAACACTCAATGTCACAGACCACTGCACTTACATCACGAGGACAAGCCATTAAAACTATGCCCACCCTAACCACAGAAACATTAATAAAAAATAAACATTCACCACAATTTCATTACTAAAAGCCCTTCAAAGCATTATCGACAAATTTTACGCAAACGGGAGATTTTTTTGTCGATCGGGCAAAAAATGTCTATACAACTTCAGATTTGTCTCTTTCGTATAATTTATTAGAAGGAGGCGTGGCTCAAAGTTTTATTTGGCATAAAATTTATTATAGAAATGATATAAAAATGGATAATAAGTGGAAAGCGTGGAAGATAATATTTAATGACCCGTCAAATGACAGTCTACGACAGATGTTTTTGCACGAGCCGGCTCAGATTTTTGTAAGGGTCTCATTGTGGACATATTACGCTATTTATTGTTGATAAATTGTGAATTATTGTTGCTATATCGAAAGAGGAATGAGATTGAATGCTATGTTTATGGTATGAATTTTTGGTGATATTGAAATAGGTTTAAAATTAATATTTTAGAGGCAACATATCATGGGTTGTTTTAGTCTTCCTTTGGTCTTCTTTGTCTGTTTATAGTTACGACCATAGTTTTTTTTTATACCTGCAAATAAACAGCTGTTACACATTTTTTGTAAATTTCGACACGATTTTCATGTTCAGAAAACGTATAGGTAAAGATGAGAATAATATACCTAATTAAATTATACTTGACTTAATTTCATCATTCCTATTTTTTTAAATAGGTACATTAAAACTTATGAAATATCAATAGCTAAGACGAATATTTTATGAGTTTTACGTATTTAACCAAAAAAAACATTAAAGAACTAGCTCTATTTAAAAACTTCTAGAACTTTCGCGACTACATTATCCTCGTATTAAACTTCACCTTTTCCTCCGTCATATAAAAACACAAGAAACTCGAGAAACTGTTCCAGAAGAAAAACTTCCATACGAATGAATATTACACGGTATATAATATTACGAGGATAAAGTTCTAATTTATTCGCTAAACTTATATAAGTTAGGAAAGTATGAAAATTCTTATCAAATTCCCTCTTCCAGTTGTCAGTACTTACTGCCTTTATAACTTGAAAAAACTTGAGTAATTTGAGTGGTTTCAAAATAGCAAATTCCTACAAATTCGCAATAAAACTCTAAATATGGTTTTCAGGTTCATTTGAAACCAATCTATCGCTCGATGTCTTACAACCTATGTATTTTACTACAGAACGCAAATAAATGCAAAAGTTAGTGAGAATGTTTGGTAATCTGTGATGCAAAAATGTTACTGAACAGATTTGGATAAACCAAATATGTTCACAGACAGTCTATAAACCTCGATTCAGTTGGGACTCAATTCCATAGGACAATAAGTGTCCACTACGCGGGCGAACCCGCGAGCATAAGATAGCAAAAATGATAAGTTAAAGTAGGAAATGATGTCAAAATACAAATTGAAAAACTTCATTTGATTAAGGAATGATATTGACCAACCTTTTTTCATAAAACTTTGAACGCAATTTGAAAATCATATATTCGGAATAAAGTTTTATGAAATCATCCCTGTTATCAATATTTGACTTTGTTCATTTCCTGTTTAGAGCACCATTTATCTTCGAAAACGTTCATTGGACCGTAAAGTTACCTTTTTCCTTGCCCGTGTCATCGTATCTTCAACGGCAGTTGTTAGAATACCACCTTTTACCAAACAGCTGCCCAAAAAGGTCATACACATCAAATCAAACGCTAAATGCCCAAATAAAAATGGCTAAATTCATAGATAATCGTTCACCATAACTAATTTTTATTCTATTCATAAGAATCACAAGTAGCACTCAGAATTTTATAATGGCGACAATAGGTCTGACTTTACTGAAGAAAAATGGCAGAGGCATGCGTGAAATTCCTTTCTATAATACATTATAACTATAATACGATAACTTGGTGTCAATTCTTTTGATAACGCAAGGAAATATGACCTTTATATCTTTGGTGAAGTATCGAAAAACCATTGCGTTTTTCAAGGTGGATTTAGCGAAACAGTCGATTTTCAATCGAAGGAACTAAAGAACAAAGCCATAAGAACTAAAATCGATAAAAACCAAAATGTAACACGCAATCCAAACTTGGTTGGCAACAACAATGGTATCTTTGCAGCCGATTTGTCGCCGATGTCAAATGATTGCTTGAATGAACGGCGAATGAATGAAGGACCGAATGAATGGGAGTTATAGGCGGCAGTTATGCAATCAATTAAAGGGGGCGGTACCAAAGTCCTGAGGCCTTTACCAACAACCGAACACCTCAGCCCACGAAGCCAAAAGTTTAAATTGAATTTATAATTTTTACAAACTGATAAAGAGTTTGGGCAGCTTTTATTAAATTTTTCTTTGTAAAGAAAGGAACGGTGTAACAGATAAAATGTTTTTGAAGTTTATTTTAATAGTCTGTTTTAATGGAAAATAAAAATAACTTTTAGAATAATTTTCCAACGAAAATGATATTGAGTATTAAAATGATTGAATTTACTCATTTTATATTGAGTGTAAAGTTTAGTGGAGTCGTAAAGAATATTTAACTCTTAAAATTCAGGTGTCATTCACTCTTAAAGTGATAATAATGAGCGCTTCAATAACCACTTCGTTCAGTACCTGGATCAATTTTCCTAAAAGGCTGTTGAACCTGTCTGTACCGTTTTGCCTTTGATCTCGTTGATATTTTACGAATTGTTGAAATATTTGTGTCGAGAGTCTTATTTGGGACATTATAGCTGAGTAGCAATTTTATTTTCTCCATCTATAAGTTAGAATTAACTTGAACAGGGTTCTTCTGGGTACGCTCGCTCCATCATTGACTTAGTCTCTTTCTCCTCAGGCCTAGACTTGAGTCCAAGAACACACCAATCTCAGATAAAAAACAAAAAACATTTCAGCTTTTTTTTTAAATGGTGATTACCTAGTAGGTTTTAATTAGTTACGTATTAAATAATCGGTCCATTTCTATCATCATCATCAGCCTTTTACTGCTTGAAAAATGAAATAAATCAATATTTTGTTCATGATTAGCTCAGTTGCTTTTTTTATGCTTGTACCGAATACCTAACACATTCATACTAGCTTTCATCTCTGATTTAAAATATCCTCATTTCACAAAAGTTCATAATTCTAGTCGGCGGTTTACGCTTGTATTTTCCTTATTCACATACTTTCAAAAAGTACCAAAACTCTCTCCCGCTACCTCTCGTCTACCCGCCACCTTCATACCCCTACAATCTTCACACATCTTACACAAAGGCCCGCGCACACGACTCACAAAGATACCGCTACCTAAACACGGTGACATTTTACACCCGAATAACGCCGCACAAAGTCTCACGGAACACATTCATAACACAAATGAATGGGCTAATGTATTATCGCACTTACAAGGACCGAATGAATGGAATGGAATTTTGTCAAGTGACCGTATCTAAGGAGCAAAAATTGTAATAGTATTTCATATACTCTCTTTATGAATGAAGATCGATTTGTAGTTTGGAAAAAATTGTAGCTAGATTTATGAATGGCTTAATGGCAGTAATAGATGGTATATTATGTCTTTTGGTATACGTATAACTCGTGTAAGTACCGACGTTTTGTAGTTCAAATTCAAATGCATGTTTGAAAAGTAAACGGTTGCAAAAGTTGGTAAATAACGTACTTGGACTCAATTGGATTCCATGTTTGTATTCTAAAAGTACCTCACTTGAAAACAGCATTTCATGTTGCTTTACGCTTTTTACGTTTCAAACGACTTACATTATTTTGTTGCTGTTTTCTTTCAAAATTTTCCATAACACAAGTAAATTCTTACCTATGTGTTTCAACTAAAATTATTTATGGTTTGATAAGACTAGGATAGGACGGGATAGATAGAATGACGGGCAATACAGAAAATATGAAAAAAGAAGACATTGAACAACAACAAGCTATTGAATGACACCGTGGATTTTAGTCAGTACGATGACAGTCCCTTTCGCCCTGCCCTGGGAGGGAGGACTCATTTGATGATTCTACCATCATAAATAAAAAGTTGATAAGGACGATGATATTGATGTGTCATTAAGTTTATCCATCAGAATTGAGGACATAGCAGCAGCCCGGAGTGTGGATAAATTGCTGGTTGATTTGCCATCTGTTAATTTTTGTGTGTTCAAGCAATAATAGATGTAAAATAAATTATATCGCTATTCATAAATGATTCTACTCAAGTAAAGCTTTAAGACCCTCACTCGTCCGTGATAAAAAGTAAATCAATATTATAATGAGAGTTCAAAATAACTGAGACTGTACTATAGCGACAACTCAGTCAAACCCTTCAGGAATTACAGGCGTGAAAAAAATAAAACACCCATGCGTTATCTATCAAATCGTATAGATTACATTCAAACCCTCCCAAAATCCAATTTATTCACACTATCATTGAAAAGCACCATTTAATACTAACGGCATTATAACTTCCTGTTATAAAATACAGGAAGTGACGCCAAATGTGTCCGGCACGCGGCGCCAGCGTCGCTCGACAGGAAGTGCGTCGCAGTTCAATTTGCCGCCATATTTAAAATTAATAGAGGAATTTACCAGGCTATTGCTTCTTCCAAACCTTTGTTTTAATATTGATACAAGGGATATTTGATTAGATATTTATAATGGTTTTTGAGGTTATGCTTGAATAGATTTCATGTTGTAATTTTGGTGCAATTGTGGATCAATGGCTTTATTGGTCACGGTTACTAGATCTTACTTTTTTAAATTAGATAACTGCCTTATATTGTAAAAATTGGATGCATGGATGTTTGTTACTTCATCACGCCTGAACTACTGAACAGATCTTGATAAAACTTTGTTCAGAGATAAGTTATAGTCTGAAATGACACTAAGCATACCGTGTGTCTTGGTATTGCATTCCCGTGAAATTATTTTCGAGTAACACGCGGGCTTAGTCAAGAGATCTATAAAACCAAATAGAGTCTTGCTAAATTATAGTTCTTGAACCTGAAAAAGAGTTAATTTTAACACCATTCATTGATAAACACGATCTAATACAAACCAAACTAAAAAAAATACCATTCACAACCGTTACCGTGCCATCAATATTCCAAAACTCCTTTTCACAAAATACAACCACAACTCGAAGTCAACCCTTTCAATGCTTCCGTCACTCGCCATTCAATAACTTTTAAACCAACACAATCGGTCCAAAGGACCGGAAGGGACTGTCCAGTAACCCTTCACTTATTTGTATCCGAATACAAACCTGTCAATGATCAGTTTATGTATCTATTCTGATTTTCGGATACAGTTTTTGTAATAAAATCTTGGCTTTTTTTTCACGAATAAATTGATTTGTATGGACTTTGGACTTGATTTTTAAAATATCTGGACAAAAATTGTAAGATGGACAAACAAAGATTTTCAATGTATTTTTAGTAGCTATGTACCCATTATTATTTTTAGTTTTAAGTTATTTTTCCTAAGCTTTTACAGTCGCACTGCTAGAGGCAAACGCCTCTCCCAATTTCTTCTCTGAATTCTTTTTGCAGGGCGTTTAAAAAAATTAAGTTCAAGTAAGTACATAAAACCAGACTCGGAACAACTATCCGTAGCCTATACAACATATTTTCCGGGTGGGCATCGAACATCGAACCCTCGTTATGCAGTCGACGACGGTCGATCGCTCTGCCATTGCGCCAACCGTACCGTCAAAATCAAGATTATGCCGTCAAAGTCGAGATAATTATATGACTAAATTTTTACCTATCGCTTTTCTATTCGATAGATAAAACTTTTTTTCCTAAATTATTCTATGGATCTGAGAGTTAAGGAAAATAAGTAAAGTTAAGGAGGTCATCACTCACGGAGATCGCAAGTCAAAGATCAATGTCGACAACCAAAATGGATGAGTTTGACTTAAGGCGAGCGATGAGACTTAACGAAAAAGACTGATTGATATTCTTGGTTACTGATTTCTGTTGAAGGCCTCTTAAATAGCCAGAGAAAAAAAAAGATTCCGATGAGAAGAGAACCTCCTTCTTTATGAAGCATGTTAATGAAAATGAGGTTACCTAGTAAATGGCAAATAGTAATTAGGTACATATATTATTTTCACAATTTTTCTTTTCTATGCCGTGCTTAAAGGATGTATGCATGCAGGTAATTTATTTATGTTTTAAACGCACTTCTCACAGGAAAAATCGTTAACGCAAGCACAATGTTTTTCTGCTCTTTTTTTAAAGTGAATTATACGTGATTAATCATGTTGTCTAATGATATTATAAATGAATTCAACTCTAATAAGCAAAGAGGCAATAAATATTACACAATGTTTTATTTGAATTAGGTATCAAGTTATTTTAAAATAACAATGATCAGGAATAAACGGACAGAAGCAGTAAGTATCTTTAAAAGAAAACGACAAGAAACGGAAAACCTAATACCACAAAATAAACTCAAACACTCTCACAAAAAGAAAACATCGAAGTGCTACTACAAAAAGACTAAATAAAAAACCTAGCAGCTTCACTTACTTCACTACAGTGACCACACACCATACTCCTATACGGACATTCCCAAAACTAATAAAACTGGTCCCCTTATCCCCAAACAATGACAAAGCAATAACAGGGACGAGTGTGCGAATCTAATCCTGTTTTGGCGTGAAACATCAGCTATTTCATTATAGCCCTACGTTCTCTGCTTGTGCCCCTAGTGTATGGTGGTGATTTGATATGGCATTTGATTACCATACGTTTTCGGCTTTCAAGTAATAATAATGTTGACGTGCAGTTTTAGTGTTGAATTTTTAGTGTGTTAGTTGGATTTGACAGTCAACAAATAATTAAAGCATGTTTTGTTAGTACTCCTTCATCTTTTATCTTGCAGATAAAATAAAAATGTCAAAGTCAATGACAGTCTGCGTCGAAATACTAAGTCTGACAACATTATTCATAGTGATCAGTTACGTGATTTAGGTATTTGAAGATAACAAAGAAACAGACGAACGGATTATAATGTTACTTTCGCATTTATAATATTAGGTTGAGTAGGCAGCTCTCTGTCAACGAAAATTAAAAACAAAACTGTTGTAATTTATTAGTCTATGGTTATAATACAGACCACTCTGAAATTTAGCTGGTTTTAAAACCAACAATTTCGTATAGTGTACCATATTGTTGTAATGATGCATTCTACACTCTAATATTAGTCCCTCCAAAACATTATTACAAAGCCCGACAAAATACAGAACGGCAAAACACGTGGAATGGTTACAAAATACCAGTAACATTTCTGACACACTATCCCTTTGATGTCCAATCAATCTGTAGGTTCAATCTTAATGAACCTTATAAAGGGTCGATAATAATCCTACACTGTAAAGCAAACAGGCACCTATCAACAACACTCAACAGCCAGGACAATCCCTAAGTCAAAGCGGGACTAATTGATATTTTACAACACAGTATTGTCACCCTTTCGTTTGTATTTATTTACAAACACGTGTAGACTCCCTAGTGCTAATGACACTCGTAGCTAATGCGACATTTATGCAGTGTTTCCAACTAAGAATTAATTTAGTTTTCATTAAATTGAAAGTTTTCACGGTGTTCTAGCGCGCAGCTGAGGATAATTAATTGTACTTAATAAGAAAAAATGTGTCGTTTGCAAGCAACAAAATGAGTTGGCTCACCGATTGTCTGCTGCAATACGTGTCGCTAGATCGATTCCCGCATGGAATAAATTAATATTTATATGACCTACAGGTCTCTGGGACTCTGAGTAGCAGTGTATAAATTATGAGTTAAAGTATTTGTAAACTAACGCAAAATACAGGAGAAATACTAACAAGAGGGGCAACGTATTTCTAAAAAGAAAAAACCGGCCAAGTGCGTGTCGGGCCACGCACAGTGTAGGGTTCCGTAGTTAGTCCAGTCATTAAAGCCTAAACCCGAAAATAATTAGTAACTTGCTGAAATTTTAAGGGGTTCTTAAGGAAGGTAAAATAAGATACCGGGTGATTTTGCAGCGTTCTGGGGTGTACGGAAAGGGTTGAAAAGGGGTGAAAAGGGGTTTTTTGCTAATAACATTGCCAAAAAAATTAGTAACACGCTGCAAATTTGGAATAAGGTTGTTCTTACGGTTTTGTAACGTGTATTAAATTTGCAGCGTTTTGCAACATACGGAACATTGTTTTTTTTCAAAACAGTGCAATTAGTTAAAAACAGGGGTAAGAAAATTAGTAACACGCTGCAAATTTGGAATTAGGTTGTTTTTACCGTTTTGTAACGTGTATGAAATTTGCAGCGTTTTGCAACATACGGAACATTGTCTATTATTAAAAAAACAATGAAATTATTTAATCACACGGGTTAAAAAAAATTGTAACTCACTGTAAATTTTGTAATTAAGTTGTTTTTACCGTTTCGTAAGGTATATCACATTTGCAGCGTTTTACAACAAATTGAACATTGTTTATTATTAAAAAAACAGTGCGATATACGTTACGAAACGGTAAAAACAACTTAATTGCAAATTTACAGCGAGTTACAAATTTTTTTCACCCGTGTGATTAAATAATTTCATTGTTTTTTCAATAATAGACAATGTTCCGTATGTTGCAAAACGCTGCAAATTTGATACACGTTACAAACCGGTAAGAACAACCTAATTCCAAATTTGCAGCGTGTTACTAATTTTCTTACCCCTGTTTTTAACTAATTGCACTGTTTTTAAAAAAAAACAATGTTCCGTATGTTGCAAAACGCTGCAAATTTAATACACGTTACAAAACCGTAAGAACAACCTTATTCGAAATTTGCAGCGTGTTACTAATTTTTTTGGCAATGTTATTAGCAAAAAACACCTTTTCACCCCTTTTCAACCCTTTCCGTACACCCCAGAACGCTGCAAAATCACCCGGTATGTTATTTTACCTTCCTTAAGAACCCCCTAAAATTTCAGCAAGTTACTAATTATTTTCGGGTTTGGGCTTTAATGACTGGACTAAGTTGCCCATCAAATACTTATGCGTAACTAAACTGATTCGCTGAATTTAATTTAAAAAAAAAGAATTTTCAAAATCGGTCCAGGCGTCTTTGAGAAATTGGGGAAAATACATAAAAAAAAAGATTACGACGAATTGAGAACCTCCTCCTTTTTTTGAAGTTAGTTAAAAATAGTTGACAATAAAAACCTACCTATCCCCAAAACATACCCACCTATTATAGCTGTAAAATAAAATTGACAAACTTACATTTGCAGTTGAAGAAGATGTTCTCCGATACATTTTGTATAGGGAAATATGGTATCCAAGTACGTTTTATAAGTTGGTCGACTATTTATCGTAAACTTGTAAAGCCTGCTTAGTCATGATAATTTTCTTTTAAACTTCGTTATATATACTACTATTGTGATTTTTTTCACACCCCCAAACATAACCGTTTAGCTGGTAGAGGGGGGGGACACTCGAGTCGAGCAAAAATTTGCACTTTAAATCTTAATATTTCACAAACGAATCTTTATATCAAAAAATTGTTAATGGAAACTATCAATATTATTTAAAGGCCTATTAAATGATACCCCACACTAAGGGGTACGCGAGAAATAAAAAAAACATCCCCACTTTACGTGTACAGGAGGTACCCTAAAAAAAAATATTTTACGAGATTTTATTTTACCACTTTTTCGGCGCTACAAATCTATATATTTGCACCAAATTACAGCTTTCTAGTACTGGGCATCCCTGAGCTAAGCTGCGGACAGACGGACGGACGGACGGACGGACGGACGGACGGACGGACATGGCGAAACTATAAGGGTTCCTTGTTGACTACGGAACCCTAAAAACAGCTAGGACGTCTATGAAAGTTCAATGCCTACCTTTAAAATAGTCGAAGACACGTTTACACGTAGACACTATAAATATCATCCCAAAAGAACCAAAGTAATAGATCACACAATTCCCAAAGCGTATGTTAGCAAAGATCTAATACCCTCAACTTGCACGATAAATCATAAAAATACATTCTGTATCTCCATCTAGGGAATACCTAGGACTTCGTTTGCAAGTATAATCGTCAAAAATGTTAACTACGAACTTGGGATGTCTGTGTGCAGACTTAAAGAAATATTTGATTTAGAAAGACAAATATTGAAGTATTAAATAAATGATAGTGAAGACAATTAAGGATAATTGCATTTTCTGTTGAAGTCTTGAAGTTTTACGATTTACGAAAATTATTCTTGTATAATGAGAAATAAAAGTTTTCTTATTTGTCAAAAAGAAAATTCAGCCAAAAGTCGTCCAATGCTGTGTAAGCCTCGCATCGTGTAAGGTCGCGGGATTGTTTAAGCGAGTTACCATAGCCCTGGAACACAAAAGGCATCCGATTGACATGTTACTTTTAGATTTATTAGGAGTCTGAGAGTTCTTTCATCTACGCCCAGAGAGGAAAGACTAATTATGATAATATGAGTGAATCCAGGAGATGGTTGGATAGATATAGGTTTAATTAATTGATGTAATGTATTTAATTAATAATTATAATAAAATTTGTTTGTGAATAATAATTATACTAACATAGTTTTTAAGAAATACTAACAAGTTATGGGTTTATGTGCCTGGACCAAAGCTAAATAAATAAATAAAAATATAACCATACCAAACAAAGGACGTCGCGTCATTGAAACACAAAAACAGTCTGATTTTTTCATATTAAAGCAATGCAAAAGTATCGGACTTGCACCGACTAAGAAATATTTATATTTTAATGTAACTTGTTCTGCTTCAGATCGACCTAAAATATTATAAACTAGTGTTTCATAATGTACAGTATGTAATGTGCCTACTACACTAAACTTCAGTACTTAAATAACAACAATTAAGTTCGGTAACTTATTTACAACTTACGTCATAAGACGACAAGGCCTTAAAAGTAAATAAATTAATAAGTCTTACATGACTCTATTAATAGAGTACAGTTATGAGCACAAGTAGTAGCGAAGGCCTCCTGCCCGGGTCGCGGGAGTGTCCGACAGTCCCTCCCGTCCTTCCCGCGGAGGATTCAATTAGTGATTTTTAATACAAAAAAAAAAAACACTGAGAAAGATATTGATGATCACAGTTATACGAGTAGATAATCATCATCTGTTGATGGACGCTAAGGCGCCAATGATATTATAAAGAAAGATACGCCATGTTCATACTAAATGGCGTTCAGATTTCGTTGCGTTGTTATTATAAGTACTAACTTAAATGTATACAGTAATTTAAAACTACGACAGCGATAGATAATACGGAACGTATAAGATAGAAAGAGATAGCTAGTTTTAGTGTGTTGCGCTTGAAGTAAACACCACACTAGAGTACACTAGAGTATCATAGAGTTTGTCGATTCACCACAGAAGAGACATTTAATATAACAAATAGGCAAGCGCGTGGGGTGCGCGCTTGGTATAATTATTTATTATTTTTATGCCGATTACCAATGTACAGCTACTAAGTACTGCGAAGGAAAATTTATCTTTTTACAATATATATATTATATTTTAAATACTGTCAAATATTTGTATCAAATTTCTGAAGACAGTTTATTTATATTTATAGTTTAGTCGAATACGTAATAGCTGTTAGTTACATTGGCGACTTTCATAAAAATGAAATAAATGTGTAGGATTTTAATAATTAATAAATACTTCAACACAAGCGCCTGTGAGAATAAGTAGATTTCTTATATTGGTACTGAGTTGGTAATGAATGATGTTTTAAATAAAATTGAATTCTATTTATGACTATAACTTTATAGCTATAACTATAAATTTGTAACTATAACTAACCTCATTCTATATAACATTAATCATAAAAAATTTAAAGCGCAACGCTATAATTGTGCCTACCATTTCGCTTCTGTTTGAATAATCTATGACCCGACTTATGACGGATGCTATTTGTCTCTGTCACGCAGCAGATTGCCATCCTATTATCTATCCTTTTCGAACCATTACGTCAATAATACGAAATGTATTTGAAAATGAGGAATAACTCGTAAAAAAAATACAAAATTGATATATTTTTAATAGACTTGCTTATGGTATGTCACTCCACAACTCTTATTTTTCTTGGCACCATAGTTTCTGCACTTTCTGAAGACACAACTTAGCGTTTTTGTTACGCCGCGCACTCACTTTACCTCGCTCGCTGTTGTAATCCGACTAAATCAAGGGTGCTACAATTGTGTTACATTCTCCTCAACATTTTGTGCGCGCTAGTGCGATATCTACCTCTTTTTATTTATAATATCATTGTAAGGCGCTATATTCTTGACCCAGTTTTGGCCCGACTCAAGTTAGTTTTTCATTGACACGTAACGAAGATTTGCATTGATATTTTCCTGATAAATGTCACTTAGTATTTTATAACACATTTGCTCGTAAAAGGTCTCTTACTGCACCTATTTCAGTATCGTAATGTATCTTATTACGCACTAGTGCGTAATGGTAAAGTAAAACGCACGGTTCATCAAGATGCTCCGTCTAAAACGAACGGTACTTTTTTAAATCTTAGCAAAGAGTTTTTATGTCAGAAAAGCGGTCAACATTTTATTATTAAAATTAAATTTGGGAGATGAAATATAATAAATAAACATTTTATTCTTTATTTTAATTAATTTTGACAATTAATTACAACCATTTATCTGTAATAAAACCACAAAAGAATTAATTTACTTTATTAGTAATACTGGCTGTTTTTTGTGCCTTTGCCATAAACAAAAGATGCTGGTGCGCGCGCATCGCTAATTTGTGAAAAAGTAAAAATTATTCCGCTTGCTTTTCCTTTTCGATGTAATGATTTTATTTATTTACTCACAAATGTGTTATAAAACGTCATATGACATACGTGCGGTTTGATAATTACAGCCTCTGCTTTCTTATAGCACTCGCCTTACGGCTCGTGTTACCAATATCGCCTCAGCTGTAATGATCAACTTACCGCACTTATATCATAATGTACTATTACATGGAGCGACTGCCTATCTGACGTCTACTTTTTTTATCTTAGTTTAAAAAATAACGCACATTTCCAAGACAAGTAATCACATTTTACAAAAATGCGTACTGAACATAACAGTGCTTAGAAACATGTAACTATTGGTGATTGTATATAAATGTAAGACCCATCCCTGTATGTATATTTATTTATTGCTAAGGACTTTGGAAGTTTAATCATAAATATCATTTTACGAGTATACTGACTGTCAGTTTCAATTTATTGGTAGTCTTATAAATATTCCGAAGTTTGAACGTATGTATAATGTAGTTAGGTATTTTAAACGTACGACTTCAAAATCATCATCATCGTCATTGGCAGCCCTGGGGGCCAATTCTCGATTTTCGCCATTTATCTCGAGATCGAGATTGTAAGTCTATCTCTATGTCTATCAAAAATATCTCTATCTCTACCAAAAAATGTCGAATTGAGCAGAAATCCGTATTCTCAGTCAAAATAGAAATAAATGTCACGAAAATGTCGAGTCGAGTGAACATAAGAAGAATCGCACGTTCCGTTTTAGGTAGCTATAAGTGAATTAATGATTTTGTTTTAAAACGCTGACTAAATCGAATTATTTAAGTATAAAACGAAACGTTTAGCGTAAAAATAATCAGTTTGACAGTTGATTGTCTGTCAGTGGCATAATTTGCGTCTTTTGTTATGTTTACATGGACTCTGTGTTTATGTGGTGTTTATAAATCATTAGTGGGCTGTGCTGTTTAACATTTCATGATTTTTATTTTAACATGGAGGTGAATTATTTTAATGACTTCTGTTTCGCTCAAATCGTAAACATCGACGGCGGGATAAGTGCCCGGTTCTCACCACTTTCCAATAACTCCGAGATAAAAAATGCTAATAAACTCGTCCATCTTTCAGTGGTTTCAAGTCCAATCGTGGGTACACAAATTAGGTACAAAGTTTGTTATTTGCGCGAAGGTTGTCGTTTCAAGAAAACACAATACAAAAATCAAGAGTATAAATCGAATTTCCAGTAAGAATGAGATGCCAAGCCGTATTTTATTTAAAGAAAATAAAACACAGTGTACAATCCAAAACTCAACGAATTCACTCAGAAATGACGTATCTCTACAATCGACATTACATCTCTACTGCTCAGAAGCACTCGAGATGAACTCTAACGTTAGCCTTCGACAAATGTCGAATTCGACACCCCCAGAATAGCAACTTTTAAAATTTGTCGAAAAAATGACGTCATTAGAAATTTTTGTCGAGTTCGACACCATCTAAGCCGAGAATTGGCCCCCTGGCCCTATAGCCAAACGGCAAACGACAATCGCTAACATTCAGCAGTCATTAATACATTTTCAACTTTATACCCCAGCGCGTAAAGTTGAAAATCTATCGAAGATTACAGATCGTTTTCGTTTTTTTCGTTCGCTATCGCTCAGCAGTCTTTACTAGATTTTCAACTATAATGTGATGAGGTATAAAGTTGAAAATGTATAGCGACTGCTGAACGTTAACGATTGTCGCTTGCCGTTTGGCTACAGGCTCTGTTCCACCCAGTGGCTCTGCATTCTTATCTAAGCTGAACAAGATTGGTGTCACGAGACTGTCTCATCAGGTAAACCGTGACCCTGGAACATAAAGGGATAATAAAGGGTCACTGTGGATTTTAGTCAGTACAAGTCTGACAGTCCCTCCCGCTCCGCCCTGGGTAGGAGCACTCATTTGATGATTTTACTACGATAAAAAAAGCTTATAAAGGTTAAACCAAGTATTTCTCGCGACCCTCTCAACATGTTCAATTCAAAAACAGTGTAAGTATAAAACGAGAGTTAAAAATCTCTAAACAATATTTTCTAAAAGAAACAATAGGTTTTCTATTGCTCCGTCCAAATCAATTGTACTTAAGAAGCTTTTGATTTCCAATCAACATTGCCTTCTCAATTACAATTACCGCTTCATAATTGTTTCATTGTTCAATTCGTTCATTCAACCTTTTACCAAAACTTTGTCACCATAAGTAGCCGCGACCAAGAAGTAAACAAAAAACCACTCGATCAAAGAAAGGGCGCAAAGGCCTTGAAGCATAAAGCGCTTCAATAAAAAAGTCGGCGCTGTACAAAGCATAAAAGCGTTTCATGTATTTATTGGTAAAAAGTCTTGTACAATAGCGAATGGCAATTGTGATTGCATTTTGTGACGAGCTTTCAATTGTTGGTGTTTGGTCGAAGGTATAAAATACAGGGTGATTTTTTAGTCACCATCCAAATTTTAATATATTAATCTTTGGCGAAAATCATTGAATACGTGTTTTTTCTTTTTGTATCAATCAATACAAAAATATCGAGATATCACGTCTCAATGTTATCTATAAAAAGTTGATGAATCTGGACACCGCGCTGTGATGTGTCGCTCAGGTGTAGCGGGGCGGGGCGGGGGGTCAGCGGGGTGCGCTCTTCCCGTTTCATGCGTCGGCAAGTGTATATTATTAACGTTTAGCTTAGTGACCACACAGAGCGGATGAGAAAATGATTTAATATGACAATTTGACGTATCGATTTTTTTTCAGAAATGGGTTTAGTGATTGATACCTAATGCATAGAAAAATTTTGGACGGTGGTAAAAAAGTCACCCTGTATAAACTTTATTGAGGTAAGGGAAGGATCGGAAATTTGTCAAAAGATTTTCTTGTGATGACAACACCATGTACGAGTTTAAATGGTAAAATATTGATTTTAAAAGTTTGACAATTAACTAATGATACTCGTACAACGCCTTCGAAAGTATGATGAGGTGTTAGTACTAGTATTTGTACTAACACCTCATCATACTGTCTGTGTCTCTGTTCTGTTTGATAGTCGTCACGCGAGTACTCTAAAGTTGGAATTTTTGAAGTCAGAAAATTAGAGTTTCAGGTGTTTCTAGATAGACAAGAAATTGACCTTTTAGAACGACTACATAATACAATGAAAGTAATGACAATTCATTTTGTTACATTTTTTTTTGTGCAGAAATATATAATTTTTTAGTCAAAATTCCCTGGTTTCCTCGTGAATTGGCGTGGAGAAGTACAAGATCGAGAGAAGTCGAAGAAATAGAGGAGACCTTTACTGAAGATTTAGACAGAATAGGTTAACAACAAAAAAAAACTCACCTTTATCAACACTGATTGATTTCAATCAATATCCATCCCTAAGACATAAGAAATAAGTTCTCTTATCACTTACACCACTGCCCAACTCAATACTCAGCGATTTGTCAGCTTCACCAGCCACTTAGGAAGAAATCTTTGTTCGTACATTGTGCTGCAATTAATATGTACTTGTATCGAGGGTCGTGAGAAATATACCCCACTAGGAAACTTGCTTTAATCTGAAGTAAAATATTATTGTGCATAAGTAATTGGTAAGGGTCCCTTAGACGGTCGCGGGACTAACGAATTACCGTGACCTGGAACGTAAAGGGCTATTGAAGGACACCGTGGATTTTGGTCAGTACAAGTTTGACAGTCCATCTCGCCCTGCCCTGGGTTAGGACTCATATTTTGATGTAAATACCACGTAAACAAAAAAGGGTCCTTTAATTAGACTTTTAGAAGTTCTGATTCCCAACGTTCCATTTAGATTTTTGGTTACTGAACTTGTAAAATATGATGACTTTTATAATTAAGGATCATCAAAGGATGACATCAGGGACATTTAGGAAACTTGAAAATTTTATATAATCATAAATAAAGAGGTTTTGATAGACGGAAGTTGGGCACCCATATGGCGCATTTACATTAAGTCGGTTAGACCGTATTCGGCTGCAGGCCGTATTCGGTCACCGACTAATATAAACAGGTATTCGTTTGGCCGTATTCGGTTTGACCGTTTTCGGTCGAGCCCGTTGTCGGTGTCGAGTGCGCCGTGCCCCGCCCGTCGCCCGCCGCCCGCAGCCCGCAGCTCTTCGCTTGATCGCCGCATCAATCAAGTCGCCGAATTCGGTGACCGACCTAATGTAAATGAGCCAACACGCCAATCTGGTTGACAAAAAAGGTACAAATTACGGTTGCGGTTCTGGTTGAATAATTTTCAGTTGCAATGCAGGTGAAGCCGCCAGATTTCAAAATAAATTTATTTGACGTCTTATTACGACTTTTTAGTTCCACGAAATCAAAATCTACTATTAAATTACAAGATTAAATTAAATTTCTTTCAGAGAATTTGTTAGAATAACCTAAAATAATAAATTATAGGAAAGCAATTTAAAGTTTTGTGACTTTGAATTAGAATAACGGTGAAAGCTGAAAGATACACAATTGTTTTCTAATTATTTTACGTTAAAATATTGTTGTAAGCAAAATAACTTCAGTTTTAATGAAGTTTACTTTAAACTTTGCAAACAAAAATTAATTCGTTTAAAAAGTCTTGGACATATTAATAAAAAGCTCTATTTATTTGGATTCTAGATATACTATAGAGATCTTTATTATAAATTCTATGAACAATATTATTATTTACACTATAACCATATCCACTCAGCCTTATTGATCACATGGGGTTTCACACACCCTATCGCACCTTTGAAGATTAAAAACTTTTCAGTTTCTGAATTTAAAAAGCTGTAATTACCTTTAGCTGCACAAAATCACGTGTCCCTTATGGTCAGGGTATCACAGACCCCACGCCACCGTTTATGTAACTTTAAGCGCAGCAAATTATGGGTTTAAAGGACCAACATAAATGAATTTGTTCCTTGTATAAGCGCTACTTATTGCTTAATAAAATATGCGTGCCCTATAATAATGCCCCGGTGCAACGTAAAAGCTTTCCTGGCTGCTTTTATTAACTTTAAAGCGTTCCTTGTTATTGTGTTATATTTTTATTGACTGCTGCTCTACTTGCCATTTTATTGGGTTAGGTTAAATTGCTTTAATGTTTATAAAATGTTTTCGTAAAATATTTATTGTTTTTCGTCTATTTAGAGCCTATGAACACCACGTTTTTTAAACGAACCGGTACAGCGCGTTTCGCCAGGGGCAGTTTGTTGTCGTTTGTTTTAGGCTGCGTCTGACTTGCGTGCGTATCGCGTCTGTATCGCGTCAAACGCGCTGCACCGGCGTGTTTAAAAATCGTGGTGTGCATAGGCTCTTAATTTTGATGTGATAAGCAATAATTGACAAATTGCAATAAGTTTGACAAGACATTTCGGGTTTGTTGAAGAAGATGATGCCTATTTGCACAATGAATTATTAACAGATATGGCTAGAGCATTAGAACTTTGTCATAAAAATACTAAGGCAGAATTCCATGTTGTTAAGTTGTCTTTTGTAAAGCCTGGCACAAAATCAAAAACATAAAACCTTAGGCGCTGGCCACACAGAAGAGACGTAAGCCGCAGTCGGGGCGGAAACATTGGGTACGGTTAGCCGATACAAAATCTAAACAGAAATCGAAAATCCTGAACAGCATTCAGCCTATGCTGACTAAATTATCGGCTGAAACCATGCTGAGTTCAGACGAAAGTGAAGCATTTTGACAGCTGTCTCAGCCTATGCTACTCAGCATTCGCCATTTTTCTTTTAGTGCTGCTCAGATATTGTATCGGCTAATCGTACCCATTTGTCTCAACAGCGTCTCTTTCATACAAAATGTATAGAAGGGTCGCGACGCAAAACATACAGAAGTACATTTGCGCCTGTCCGCGTGTGGCCAGCGCCTTATGTGGTAGTACACAACACATTACTATGTATTATACTTCCTTTTTTTTAATTTATTTGTTTATTTTTATTATTTTGTGTTTTTTTTCCTGTCCGCGTGTGTCCAGCGCCTTATGTGGTACACAACACATCAGTAGGTATTATAATTCCTTTTTTTTAATTTCTTTGTTTTTTTATTATTTTAGGTTTTTTTTGTTATATTAGGTGTGCTACATGAACTGATGTTAAATAAAATTTATGTTTTTTTATGTGTCATAAAACATAATTAAAATGACTTTAAAAAAAAGTAACACAAACTGAATTAAAAATAAAAAGGACACTACACTACCCTTTCTACCATAACCCAATGAATCGTGTCCATTAATGTTTCGCTTTGATCTCAAAATTTACCATAGCTGGCATAGGAGTGACTTTCGCTTTTTTTTTAATTGCACCCCTCTCTTTTTTCCGTTAAAAGCTATGTTAAGTCAAATGTTTTAATCGAGTTTAATGGAACGGTTAATAGGGAGATTGTTTTGATCAAGTTGATAGTAATATTGTAGTTACTGATCTGTGTAGCCAAAGGTGGAAAAAATTCAGCAACATAAATTAAATAAATAAAATACTTAATATGCATAAATAAATAAGAAATATTTTTTTATTAACAACCAAACGCACCTACTTAAAAAAAACACTGAGAAATAATAAGAACATGAATTCATCGACGACTGGCCTGTTGGTCTAGCGGTTAGTGACCCTGACTGCTATGCCGGAGGTCGTGGGTTCGATTCCCACCCAGGACAAATGTTTGCGTGATGAGCACGATCATTTGTTCTGTGTCTGGGTGTAATTTATCTATAATAATTATGTATGTATTTAGAAATATATAAGTAAATGTTTATCAGTTGTCTGGTACCCATAACACAAGCTCTGCTTAGGTAGCTTGGGACTAGATGGCGTTGTGTGATAGTTGTGGAATATTATTATAATATTATATTATTATTATATCAACAGTTGGACATAAGTAAGGACTAAGGATAAAGAAGAGATTTTAAAGAGAAACAGGCACCATACAATATTTCATACAATTTTAGGTTCGTTCACATTCGTGTCAATTTCAAACACGTACGAGATTCAATTGATTCTAGAAAAGTTCCTAGAATACCCATTAAATAAATAAATAAAATAAGACAGATGTGAGTAGGAATGCTAGGACGATGCCCTACGAAGACCTAGACTGACCTCATTAGTGAGATTCTCCAGAAAGGTCGAGTGCGTAGTACTTAATCGTAGCCGGCGTACCTGTACGACAAAAAAGTATGATACATGGCTATGTCATCGTATTCAACAACTATTTGCCACATACATGCTTTGGTTGCCGTGACACTCACGATGTCGTCAGTACGACCGAGTAGAGAGGCCTACGCTGCGTCTTACGACGAGAACTTTTCTACCACATCGGTTGTCAGTTCTACAAACGCTGTGGCCTACGCATTGCCAACTTTAACTTCCAGAGAGCTATGTAAATGACTCTTTAAGCCTACCTATTTATGTCATCAACATCACATGCCTGCATTTTCCCAACTGTCTTGCGATCGACTCACAGTCGAACTCGATGCTGCTGAATATCAGTATTTTAAATGGAGCAATTGCCTATCTGACCTTGACTTAGCGGCTTCACCTGACTTCCGAGACACGGAGAAATCTCGCTATGATAGAAGGTTAACCATCCACAGGCCAACCTAGGCAAGCGCGGCGTAACCAGAAAGACCCGCCTTTGTGGCCGTTCGAATTTAGCCACAGGTTCCTTAATTAAATACTCATGTAGCATCCATTAATTCATTAAAATCATGATCAACGTTAATGCATCAACCCGTCGGCAGCACATGAACTAACTCTCCAACAGCTAGTACTCGTAGTTTGAGTTTGAGTGTAAACAAGATGGCACAAGTTGGACGGCGGGATGGATCACCGTCTTATCTGCCGGCGCCGCGCTCCGCTCATCAATCCTGAACGTCACATGTTTATTATATCGTGTACGTGTTGCTGGAGAACTGTGGTTTCAGGATGTTCAAGAAGCATTTGTGTTTAACAAAAGTCGTATAACAGACACACAGTAAGCGATTCTCATATGAAACACAACCGCGCGGTCTAGCGGAGCCTACACCTTCTCCGCGGCTCGGTTTCATTTGATTTGACGCCTCCGCCCGAACACGCGGTGGAATTGTATTGTCTGAGGATCGCCTATGATCTCTTCTCTGAATAGTTTGTCTTAAGTGGCATGTAAAGCAAGAGTATTACAAGTATTAAAGACACGTCGCGAAACCAAACAAGCTAGTGCGCTATTATTGAAGTAAAGACAATATGCTTTACTCCATGCTTTGCAAGCATGATGTAAAATATGACTTTGGCACCGTCCTGCAGTGTAGATAGGCTTGCTTATCATTTCCATTAATTCCTGTCCTTCTCTTCCAAATTTTAATAAGCGGTTGAAACATCATCATGAATGTTTGTGTGATGAGCACGATCATTTGTTCTGTGTCTGGGTGTAATTTATCTATAAAATGTATGTATTTAGAAATATATAAGTATGTTTATCAGTTGTCTAGTACCCATAACACAAGCTCTGCTTAGCTTGGGACTAGATGGCGTTGTGTGATAGTAGTGGAATATTTATTTATTAATTATTATCTAGAGATTTCCCAATACTCAAGGTCGAACCGCAACATTACATTAAGTGTTTCGTACTGAGGTGATGTTGGTATAATTTTCGAGTTAAGCTGGGGCAATATTGTCAATTCATAATATACATATAGTGCTCAATCAATCAACAAAGGCAATCATAGCTCAGTCTTAGACACTACACTATCTCAGGTAGGTAACTGAAAGTAAGATCAGAAAATATAGTAGAAAAGTAAGTCGTGAAGGCTACAGCTTGTCGCGATTGAACTTTGCTTCTTTGATCTTTAATTGGTGTAAGAATCCGACATGCCCTGGAAACAATATCATAAAATTCTGGTGGAATTTTCCAATCATTATAATAATAATAATATTCCACAACTATCACACAACGCCATCTAGTCCCAAGCTAAGCAGAGCTTGTGTTATGGGTATAGACAACTGATAAACATACGTATATATTTCTAAATACATACATATTATAGATAAATTACACCCAGACACAGAACAAATTAATGATCGTGCTCATCACACAAACATTTGTCCTGGGTGGGAATCGAACCCACGACCTCCGGCATAGCAGTCAGGGTCACCAACCACTAGACCAACAGGTCAGTCAATCATTGATTCATATTGGACCCGCATGGCATATTGCAGCCGACTCCCTCTCACAGAAAGAAAGACTTTATAAATGTCTCACAATTCGCGAGAATTTCCTAGTCTCATTATACAATGATATAAAACAAAAATTTAGAACATTTATCGATATTTTTTTAAGATCGATCAAGCAGAAAGATAAGGAAAAATCTTCTGATATTTCTTATTAAATGAAGTGAATAAGGTAACCCTGGCTACTTATATCACACAAACTATGAAAAGGAAAGACGTGAAAAGATACCAGTGCGTAAAAACTGAGTCAGCACTTCTGGACCGCTAAAGGAAAGTGATACTTATATAAAAAGGCCCAGTAGTAACACAAAACTGCCCACGCCTTTATACTCTCTAAAATCCACCACACATTCGCCAAACAAAAAACTTTTGTCACAAACATTCGTACAAAAACGCATTGTGACATTAATGAACTTAAAAATAGTACAATAGTCGCGAAAAATGAGATCAACACTACACTGTTACAAGACTCAAATATTTACCAAGATAACGATTTCCAGCCAAAATAAACATTTTGCACGAATTTGTACCTTGTGGAAAAGAAAGAGAGTTACAGTGGTTGAGATGGAGGGTATAAAAAAATGGTAGCCAATCGATACCTGTCCCGCGAAACTTATCGGCAAGCACAATAGAATAAGAATTACAATAGAAACGATACTCCATTCACAACCGTAGCTAAAAACATGAATGAACGTTAGAATCAGTGAATTTATGAATGAAGTGGACAAGTGTACCCCGTAGTGACAAACTCAGACGAACAGGCGACAGCATTGTTAGACAATTTAAAAGCAATGTTCCAAGAACGAAGCCATCTTGGACTTTAACGGACAATACGCAGGTGGTCATTAAATGTCTTTTCCAAATTCATTTCCGTTTGTGATTGCGTTTTAAATGAAGTGCCTTTTTGAATTTGAAGAAGAATGAAGATTTTGTATCCGTTGTTCGATAATTAGAAATGGTTCTTCTTTGTATTTTGGAGCGTCAATTTGAGATAAATTTGACGGGCTTTATTAAACTTTGAATTAAAATGCAAAGTTCGAGTTTTTCTTTGGTTAAAATTAGTGGAGACTACCAAGGAGGATGAATTTTACCAATGAATTTATCATACATTTTGAGCGAGTCTTAAACGGGGTTCAGATGTACGAGTATTGATCGTTTTTAGCTTATTTGGTGGAATTAGCCTTATATTACTAATAAAGGTTACAAACTTGGAACCTTTAGTATTCGTATAAAGTACCTACTAGTTTTGTTACCAAAATTCAGTCGTTCCAAAACATTTTCACACATGGTAAGGTTTGACGCAGTGTGACCTCAAAGCGAAGTTCAGTGCACAAAGCCTGGATGAAGCTTCGAGCATGACGTCACAGCTTAACGGATCTATGCACCGCGGTCCCTAACTACGTAAGTACTTTGCGTACAACTCTGATGTTTTTAGAATAAATCTACTGTACTTAATGTTCTAGCTTAGTTGACCCTTAGTATTTATAGATAGAAAGGGTTAATAAACTGTTCAAAAGAATAGAATAGAAATAACAATTCGAAAGTCGAACTTGAGTTTTGCAATCTATCATTAAGTTTGCAAGTGCAAATCTTTCAAACTTTAATTACTTATCCCGAAAATGAACAAAATAATTGATGTAGAAATAATACGAATTAAAATCAGTTTCAACTATCAAAAGAAAATCACGTCAAAACATCCCGTTACAAAACCTCTTTTATTTGAAAACAGTTACCTAATTTGCCATATTTTCTATTGTATAACTATAAGAATTATCATTACCGTGTCATACGCCACCTGGTGTACTTTGACGTACACACAATTAGGACGATACCCTCGGTTTTATTCGATAATAACCCTTTATATCTATCTGATTTGTGGGGGAGTTAGACCCTCGATATTCCACACAAAATTCACCTTTATTTTTACCCTCAAAAGGTACGAAACTTCTTTGCGAATTTTAGGAGGATCAGATACGAACAGTAACCAAGTGATGTTTGCCCAAACATTGTTATTTTCGTCCTATTGTTTGGCTGACGCGATTTCGTGATCGAATTCAGTGCCGTCAGATTTTTGTAACAAAAGAACAAAAATGTGTTGCAAAAAATATTTGCTGATGATAGCAACTGATTTGTAGTTTGTGTATTTTTGCTACTTTTTTCCTCTACAGCCTTGGGCCCGGACGCATCCCTTTACTTGAGATGATTCTCATCGCACTTGATTTTGTTATTTCTCAAAAGGCCATGCGCCAGGAAGCAGCCGTCGGCTCTTGTTTAATTTTGGTCCTTTGAACTCTTTGATTTACGAGTATTTGCAAATTGAATTGCGAAGTCTTAGCAATTCTATTTTGACGATCGTGATGCTTAACGTACACTTGTAGATATAGTTATGTTTCTATGTAGTTATGCTTTACAATTTTTTTCTGATAAATTTCTTCTAGGTAAGTGATGAAAAAGGTTTATGATGGATGAGTGCACCCAAAAGACAATATACTATAATTACATAGAATTTTTTCACTTTAAACCTGTGTTGCAATCGTAGTAACGTAATTGTCAAAAGCTAATTTCAGAATTTCGAAACTTACGAAAATTACTTAGACACGTCAATAAGGCTCAAAATGGAGTCTAGATTGAATGTCATGAATGCCTCGATGATACAGATACAAAACAAATCACCGTTGAGAAATACAAACTTGTCATATTTACTCAAATCCAAAATCTCCCATATGAAACCACTTACGCACACAAAAGAAAATGTTACTTTACAAATTAATACTGACATGATAATAACATGAATTGCTTCACAATTATAATGCTGTCGAATATTAGGGTGCTTTTAATATTTCATAAACTAGTTTGGCCAGGGAACGAAGGGCGGGGCTTCAATATCCCCTCCCCAATTGGTAGGGTTTCTTTTGCAAGGATCACGCGTGCACCATAAGGATTCAATTATGGAGTATTCATATTTAATTAATATGGTGCGGTGTAGTGCGAGCGAGTGGTTTTGATCGTTGGCTGTTTGTGAAACTGAGATTTGTTTTAGACACATTCTAAATAAAAAATAAAATGATTTCATGGCTTAGGCAGAGAGTTACCCCTAGTTTATAATAGAGATTTTTACAGTTATCATAATTTTTAAATTTCATTTAAGCACAAAACATCTGATAGCATTTGCTTTGACTTTGTACAGACGCCATAGCACATCAACCTACCTCAATCTGTCAAATTTCTTTGATAGATTTTCAACCTTATCACAAAAATGGAAGGTTAATATTCGATTGATAAAATGTCTGTACCTACTTTATTTTCTAAAAAAAGAAAATCATATTTATGAATCATAAAACGAAAGAAAAATATATTTGGTTTAAATATAAATGATATAATTAGTCAAACTCCAAAAAAATAATTAAATAGGCCCTTATTCAACACATTGGTTCTCTTTTCGTTACAGAAAACATGTTCAAATCCCCTAAAGACGTTAAGAAGTAATAAATAATAACAACATTTTCATATCTCCTTTTAGAAAACCTGAATAATTTAGCAACAAAATAATCAACGTACACATCCACACATGCATTCAAAACAGTAACCAAATTGGATTTAATGAGACAGATATTAGGGATGTTTCGTGCCATACAAAATTATTCATAGCTACTAAAATGCTCTATTCAAACTTTTTTTCCCTAACACTGGGGTTGACGTCTCACCGACAAAGGGTTGGGCCGGGCCAAATAATTGCCAAAACGCTTCGAGGCCCATTGTGTGTATTTACAATGGGGTGCACTAAGTGGGGGTAGTTTTTGTAATTGTTACTTTTAGGAGCGACGCACCCCATATTCAGTAGTGTTCCGGAGTTGGAAGCGAAAGCTACACACATCAAAATGTCTCGGTCGTTCTTAGTCGACGCTTTAATAAGTGATACGAAAGATTGCAAGAAAACTGAACTGTCTAGTGAACCTATACATCCTTACGCGTTGATCGGTCATCATTTAGATCCACGTTCGAAATACATTCCGTACCCTTATCCTGGGAACTTGAACAATCTGCTGAACATCGGTCTACATCAGCAACGGGCCCCGGATCTGTTCAGGCCGTTCTTGGAGCAGCTGAATTTTCGGTATCCTCTACTGCATCAGCTGCCTCGTCCTGATTTTTACGAAACTCAGACTGAACCTAAGCCATTTGAAGGATATTTGAAGACTGAAGAGCAGGAACCTGTCAACTTTGTGCATAGACGAAAGAAGTCTGTTTCTCCGTATCTGCACCACCCTTACAAAGTTGCCACGTCGCCATCGAAGAGTCAAGGACAAAGATCTCCGTCACTATCCAGTGAAAGTAGGAATGGAACTCCTAGCCCACCTCTCGGTCACCCAGAGGAACTCCTTCCAGGGTACTCAAAAGACTTGAAACGTATGCCACTAAAAGAAGACTCCAGCAAGAGAATCAGGACAGCCTTCACAGGAACTCAACTCCTGGAGCTAGAAAGAGAGTTCTCAATGAACATGTACCTCTCAAGACTAAGGAGAATAGAGATCGCGTCCCGACTGAAGCTGTCAGAAAAACAAGTGAAGATCTGGTTCCAAAACCGCCGTGTGAAACTGAAGAAGGAGGAATCTCCGATGTCCTCTGACCCTCGTGCGAAGAAATGCTGCTGTACGAAGAGTACCTGTTCTTCGAAAGACCAGGAACCTTGTGATCAGGAGCAGATAGATGTAGTCAGTGACCACGATAATAGTTATGAGGCCCAAAACCTTTCGCAGTATTCTTGAGTGACGGAGTTGTGAACATTTTGGTTTGAGTTGTCTATTTTATAATGGAGGTTTTAGGATTGAATCCAAGGTTGATTGATTGAAAGCCTTTTGTAGAAAGTTTTTATGACTGTTAACTTGATTGAGAATGCTTAGAAGTTATAAAAGCATTTTGAAATGTGTGTGAAAATTCTGAAGTGCCAATGTTGAGGTTGTGAAGGATTTAGTACTTCTTTTCATTAGATTCTTGCAGAATTTTGTAGAATTTTTTGCTATCGATATTTAATTTGAAATTTCACAGTTTTAATACCTATGAAAATTAGTTTTATCTTAATTACATCGTAAAATCAAAGGTAAAATCGAAATTCAAATAATTTGATAACTAATTAGTGTTATCATTCGCTGCAGTTGTTCCATTTAATTTGATACTGAAATAATTAGTTTCATTAAATGGTTTTGTATTAATTAGTTAAACATTTTCAGCATTTAACGACTTCATATTGTGATAGTAATAAAATATATTTCGGAACTTATTGGTAGTAAGTTATATCTAAGTTCAAATTAAGTAAGGACTAAGGAGTGCTTGTAAAATATTTGTATATTGTTAATAATGTAAATAATAATTTATGAACTGCGATTTGGTATAAATGGAAAGACGTATATTTTGATAAAAGTTTACAATTTGTTAGTGTATAATAAAATTGTACGAAACAGAGCTTTCTTTTTTTATTTACTACATTCTCCCAATACATAGAGTCATGAAACAATTAGACAATGAATGAAATAGATCTTATTCTACATTTGTAAAGGGCAAATAATTTGAATATTAAAACCATAAAAAGATAATTCGAGGAAATAATTTAAAACAACTGTCTACATCTTAATTAATACAGCGTAAACATTTTCTGGAAGTGGAGAGGTTTTGGAGTGGAGACCACGAACGGGAAAGAGGAATGTGGGAGACAACCGACTAGGTGGACAGACGATCTTGTTAAAGTGGCCAGAAGACACTGGATAGCCATAACACAAAACCGCCAGAAATGGAGAGATTTGGAAGAGACCTACACTCAGCATTGGGTGACCAAAGGTTGAAGAAGACGAAGAAGTACTGAAAGCCTTTAGTACTTTTAATAACTTGCAAGAAAATGAGACGACAGCTCTCACTAACTACCCAATTTTAGACCAACATCTATAGCTTGATACTTGTGTTGTTACAAGTGAACAGCAGTAGTTATTTCAGATTATAAAGATATCACAAATATTATCATCATCATCTACTTAGCCATTTATCAACTTTATTGGAAATGTATATCCTCCACAACCCAGTAATTGGGTAATACTATATCAGATCAGTAGTCCGAGCTTTTGAGTTACGGCAATCAATAATTTCATATTTAAACTTTTCCAGGAATCTGTACGTCAAACTATCTTTATCCCAAAACCCTCTAAACACATTACATCTGACGTGAATGATCTTCAACTCACTTTTAAAGGGCACTCTGAGCCTTAAAGTACACTTTATCGAGCTCCCTTCATCACACACACTCCTCATTTTCACACTTCTTAAAATACCAAAGAAAAGTATAAAATCTAAATATAAATAGTCATTTAACTAACTACCGTATAAAACTCGAGTTGGTATAAAATAAAGCCTCATTTGTTTCGTAGCGTGCGTAGCAGCTTGCTACGCTCGTAGACGCCTACGCGTTGAGGCTCGTGTTCCGTAGCGAACATAAGCCGGCTAATATGCTACGATAAACGATCGTGGAATAATATTGTTGCTGAAACCAGATACTTTGCTAGGCTATACTCGTATTTTACAGCACTGTTTAATAGAATCTCAGTATACAACTGATTATTATTTTTCACCTCACCCGCTCGGAAAGATTCTATTTTTCATTCAAAATCTGAGCGCAAGAGCACAGTGTTGTTTAAAATTCGAACACGTCTTGTAGTCAATTGTTTTCTACACTGGCAGGCGAGCCGCCCCCACTGCATTTCCTCGCTGTGTGAGGTGAAAAGTTGTGTGTTGCACTCAGCAGCAAAGTTTTTCTGCGTCTCGTACCTTTGAAAACTTCGCATCGCTCAGGATTCTATATTTGAACCGCTCGTTTCTCTCGCGGTTCAATCTTAGAATCCTTCGGTCGCTCAGTTCTCAATTCAAGTACTCGCGCCAAAAATCAACTTTGCAGCCTTGCATAACAAATAACTATTCTTTACTCGAAAAGTATCAGCACGAATTATATTTCTTGCATTTTTAGGGTTCAGTACCCAAAAAGTAATACGGGAACCCATTACTAAGACTCCGTTGTCCATCCGACTGTCACCAGTCTGTATCTCATGAACCGTCATTGTGAAACAGTTTACTTTTTTACCTACTTCAGAAAGGAGGAGGTTCTCAATTCGGATGGTTACATTTTTATGTTTGTTCGCACATACTCCGACGCTTACCAACCGATTTAAATAAATATTTTTGTTGGAAAGTATTTTCCAAATGACCCCACGAAAATCTTAGAACTTGGAACAAGCGGTTTTCGAAAAAACAACAAAAAGCTAAAAAAAAATCTACAACGATTACTCCGAGGTTTCTGGTCCGATTTAATTTTGTGTGATTATTTTTGTTCGATGGAGTATACCTGCAATTTGGTTCCATAAAATTTTAACTTAGTATTCAGTAGTTTTATTTTATGAGCATTGTTAACTTATTGTGTTCATGAGCGATTTTCTTACCGGTGCTACGGATAACAAAATTGTAGTACACATGTAAGAAATGTGTAGGTATTTGACAACAATATCGGTTGAATAATTTATAATTGAAAAGGGTAAAATACCTACAAAAGTGCCTGCAATGCTCAAATTGAAATAAATACTTTGACTTGGAATGCAGCTTAGTTTATGAACTGAAATAGACAAGTAACAAAGCCAATATTCCGAGAATAAATAAAAGTAAATATCTGCTCAAAATTATACATACCAAACTTTAAAAAAAATATATAACTAATGTAATTACAGGAGATTGTAATATAAGGGGACAACAACATAATGATTTCATTAAGAGCAGAGGATTTGAAGAGGCCCAAAGAATGTAGGGGACACATTAATGTGTGGACCTCTAACAATGCAAGCTCCCATAGTTCGGCCTGGCGACTGGAATTTTGTAGAGAATTTCAGTTGTAGAGTGTACTTTTAATTAATTTTAATACGGTGTTAGATTATGTTTGAAATTATCGTGTGGGTCTGGATGGCGGGTATTTTCCTGCAGAAATAGTTATTTGTTATGCAAGGCTGCAAAGTTGATTTTTGGCGCGAGTACTTGAATTGAAAACTGAGCGAGCGAAGGATTCCAAGATTGAACTGCGAGAGAAACGAGCGGTTCAAATATAGAATCCTGAGCGATGCGAAGTTTTCAAAGGTATGAGACGCAGAAAAACTTTGCTGCCGAGTGCAACACACAACTTTTCACCTCACACAGCGAGGAAATGTAGTGGGGGCGGCTCGCCTGGCAGTGTGGAAAAGTAGAAAACAATTGAATACAAGACGTGTTCGAATTTTAAACAACACTTTGTGCTCTAGAGCACAAAATGGAGTTTTGCGCTCAGATTTTGAATGAGTAATAGAATCTTTCCGAGCGGGTGAGGTGAAAAGAATATTTTCGTACCACTTGCTCAAAAAAGTGACATTCTATGCCACAAAAAGCGTACATAACAATAGTCATTTTTAATCTGTTAAAAACAGGGAAAGAAAGTTGTACTGAATTTCATTCATCCTCTAGGGAGAGAATGTGATTTTTTGGAATACTTACCGATACTGAACTACATCAGTCTGTCTTTACAACATTGAGTTTGTATAATTATCTATAGCATTATATATTAACTTTTTGAAAAAGGAATACGCATTTATTATGCAGTTATGATTATTCAATAAAATTACGAAAACCGAAGAGGCCGTATGAGCTTGATGCCTTTGCTTTTCCGACAAAAAAATATTAGTCGAGGAATTTGCCGCATTTTTGTTTTCTTCAAATAAATAAACGTTAAGTTTATTTTAATTTATTTTTATAAATAAGTTAATGTTAAATGCTAATGTTTAATAAATGCTTATCTCATATTATTATTGTGTTAATTTTTTCGCAATGGTACGAAAAGTAGAGTATTTTCCTCGGTGATAAAGCTGTCTTAGTCTTGGGTGAACTTAAATCCCTCGCTACACTCAGGACACGTCTTAAATCCCTCGCTACGCTCGTGATTTAAGTTTTTAACACCCTCGCTACGCTCGGGAGTAAACCTCGAGTCCTTCGTTAAGCTCGCGATTTAAATCGTCACCCGCGACAGAAGACACTGCTTTATCCCCTTGGTTAATAATCTACTATTTTATGTATGACAAGAATGTACCAAAAATGCACAGACTCTAGCAGGTCAACCTACCCGAATGTGTCAAATTTAACCGATCGAACATAAACCTTCCACCATTGTGTTATGGTTGAAAATCTATTGAAGAAATTTGACAGATTCAGGTAGGCTGATGTGCTGGCGTCTGAACCTTTATGTCCTCTAATGAGATTCAGTGAATCTCCATAAAACAAGAAAAATGCTTGTTACTTTACTCAAGCTTTGGAGGACGTGGTGGCCGCCTTTGCCAGGACTGTTGGTGCCCTCCCGATATTGTTCAATTTAGGGAGCACTGCAGGTTTCATCAAAATCGGTTCAGTAGTTTTTGAGATAGGGAATTTTTCAGCTCGATAAGTAACATGGGCGATGTTATTACCAGTGCTACGGATTACAAAATTCTAGTGCACATGTAAGAAAATTATGTATTTGACAAGAATTTGGGTTGATTAATTAAACTAAAAAAAAAACTTTTCCAAAAAAAAATAACCGACTTCAAAAACAATCACAAAAAAG
Source organism: Agrotis clavis (assembly GCA_954870645.1). Classification (NCBI taxonomy): domain Eukaryota; kingdom Metazoa; phylum Arthropoda; class Insecta; order Lepidoptera; family Noctuidae; genus Agrotis; species Agrotis clavis. The sequence goes on from OX940929.1 coordinate 2,583,449, forward strand.
GGTAAATAACCTACCAAATACGTGGCAAAGATGTCGATGAAAAATAAACTACTACTACTTTTTGTATTTTTTTTTTCCTTCGAATCGGTTTAATTACCGAGTTTTATTTACAACTTTTTTAATTTTCTGATTCCTTTAGATACTAACTATCTAGTGTTACATCAAGTCGATGAGTTTCATGAAAATGAACTTGGCAAACTATGGAAATGAAAACACAAGTTGAGAACTGAAAACAAGAGGAATGAAATAAATCGATCTTGGCCCAGTTTCAGTTCACTAGAATACTTGTTTCAGTTGAAAATGCTTTGGAACAGAGTTTTGGTATTCCATTTCAATGAAATTTCGCAGTGAACTTAGTTCTAGAACTTCTTCTCATGCAAAAATACGTTCTTTGTTATGATTGCCGTCTGATATTTTGATTCTTTTTCTTTTATTTTTAATTGGTAAAATCATCAAATGAGTCCTACCTCCGCGCCTGGAGCACAAAGGACTAAACTTTCAGACTTGTACTGACTAAAATCCGCCGCATTCCTTCAATTGCCCTTTACATTCTTTTTTTCTTTCCCTATATGATGATGGTATCCAAATATATCCTTTCTTTGGTACTGTTCGTCGTTATGTTGAGCTCCTTGAATTATGAGTCGAACTACACGATAAATGACAAATGCTTGCACTGACTAGACAGGTCCACTCAAATCTGTGTGGTTCTTTCTTCAAAAGACCATCTCAAATATTACCATACCAATTTAATACTAGGGTTCTCCATCTTTGCGAAAATGCGTTAAATTGTTTTTATTTAATGGCTTACAAAAAAAAACTAACCAGCGGTACTGGCTGAAAATTTAAATATAGTCCCTCAAAAGAGTTGTAAATAAGGAGGTTATATGCAATTTGCGATAATTTTATTCCAAAATAGATTTTTACCAGACTTATCACTCCGCCCTCGTATCTGGACTTTAAAAGAGACAGTGACCTCTGAGTTGGTTCCAGCTGTTTCTTCTCAGAGTAGTCAGGTACGAAACAGCGGCTTCATCTAGTTTGTAATAAGACTTACTTGCAAAAATTAATATAATTTTATCATTTTATTTCATTTATGTATACCTAAGTATATCTTGACTGTTAAATCTGGGGGCACGGCAGTGCCCCGCCAAGTCTCGAGCAAAAGGGCACGGCCGTACCATCTTTTCTCGAAGCGATTCGCGGCTGTTTCGCCCCCCCTATAACTTCGACGTGGACAAAGCTAGGAGTTTAGGTTTTCGGTGAATAATAGTAGGCATTAGAACAAGCTTAAGTTCGAAATTACATGCCAATTGAATGAATAGTTTAGGAGTTACGGTCGATCAAAGTTACACCATTTTGTCACTCACTCACTGACCGATCATCAAAAATCTAAGGTACTTCTAGCAGACTTAGAAACTTCAAATTTTGCACCAAGATAGGTCATTAGCCACATTTAAAGGAAAAATTATAAAAACATTAAAAAATAATATACCATAGAAAACAATTTTATATTTGCGGTTTCGCAAGAACATTGTGTATGGATTTTGACTGCATTGTTAACTTTGTTCGTTGTTTAAGTTAGTATTCAATTGGATGAATACATACATAGAATAGAAAGGAATAATATATAATGTAATACATAGACTATAATTAATATAAATTTATACATAAAGTTCATAATTCAATAAATTAATGAAGCTATAAAACTCCATTGTATTGCGATAAATATTGTATGCGCGCTCGATAGATGGCGTTGTACTTGTCTGAATCGCGCTATGGTTTCGTTACAGAGCGCAGTCTAAGTAGTACTTTAAAATAATTCAATAATTTTCATTTGATAGCGCCATCTATCTATGAACAACCATTTCGAAACTAAAAAAATATTGTAGCGATATTCGGAGTAGATTTATTATTGTTACTGAAACAGTTATTTAGAAAAATAGTTTATTATTATAACATAGACATAGTTACATATCTAGTTGTTTACGTGTTATTTAGTTCAGTTATATTTAGTTTGTAAGTTAGCAGATATATATTTATTTAGTTGTTAGTTAGTTTAGTTCTATTTGACTGACCTCTTCGTCTAGTGGTTAGTGACCCTGACTGCTATGCCGGAGGTCGTGGGTTCGATTCCCACCCAGGACAAATGTTTGTGTGATGAGCACGATCATTTGTTCTGTGTCTGGGTGTAATTTATCTATATTATGTATGTATTTAGAAATATATAAGTATGTTTATCAGTTGTCTAGTACCCATAACACAAGCTCTGCTTAGCTTGGGACTAGATGGCATTGTGTGATGTTGTGGAATATTATTATTATTATTATTTAGTTTGTTAGATAGAGAATGGATCCTAAGCAAAAAAGTAGCTGAAGTCCAAGAAATTATGAGGACACCTAAAAAAAAGAAAGAAATACACTTACAAAAAATTAATGAGATCCCACCAAAAACATTAAATGTAAAAAATGCCAAGTCTCTCGATGCAGTCTTTCCATCGTAAAAAGTTTTGAGATCTCACAGAAGCCAAGTCCTATTCAAATTATTTTGTAGTTATAAATCAACATTTAGTAATTATATCAATAGTTTTCTTTATATTATAACTATAGTGACTTGGCAATGAGCACAAGTAAAAACAAATAAAACGGCATATTTGGAGGAGTTGAAAGTTACACACACCGCATGCGTAAACATTCTCTTTTACTTTTTTTTATCTTTTACTTTTCATTATCTTTAATTCCAGTTGGACATTCTAATCCCACCAGGGATTAGAATGTCCAACTGGAATTTTAACTTAGATGATTTTGGATTTCTAACTAGAATATTATTATTTTCTAATTTTCGAAAATCGGGAATGGGGGCTTGTGTCGTAACAACATTTGTAAAATTACACCAACCAAGTGATGTTTTGTGATTTTTAGAAGCATTATATCTTCGTCAATGTTTTGGTTTACATAGGTATTTCATATCAAAGGAAAAAATACGGAACAAATATATTTTTTAATAATTTATGACCAATCCAAAATATTTCGTTAACTGAACATAAGAAAGTTCTAGGTTAACAACAGAAACAAAGAAAGAAAAAACCCTTTTTTTAATTTTGTTTACTATTATTTCTGTGTGTCTCCAAAATCAAATCAATGTTTTTTTTTATTCTTTCCTTATCCGCGACCTCCTCGATTAATTCTATTATTCAATAATAACTAAAAAATAAATATAAATATTATGCTAACGATACAAATTAGTAAACACCACAAAATAAAGAGAACGTTAACAATACCCAATAATTTATTTAGTTCCGCCCAGCGGTAGACGTTCCGATACAAAATAAATTAATCAAGCGAAGTCATTTGTAGTTCGCAACTGGCAACACCAGGAACGCTGGCAACACTGGCTGGCAACTAGTTTGACGTACAAATTACTCGGCGAACAGAAATAATCAAAGTTTGTTTTGTCTTTGGGTACAAGTGAACTATAGGGTTGTGTGTTAGTGAGTAATGTTTTTGAGTTTGGTTGGTCATTCTAGTTACAATCGCATCATTGGATTTTAGAAAAGTCAATAATCCTAGCCAGGAATCGAACCCGTTGATTTTTGAATGGTATCCGTGACTCTGGAAGGTACTGGGCTATTAAAAGAACAACGGGAATATTATTCAGTACAAGAAACAGTCCCTCCCGTCCTGCCCTGGGTGGGTGGACTCATTTAATGATTTTACTACGTTAATTTTAAAGTAATAACACAATTATGTCGTTCAAAACCGATCAGCCAGTCTTGAAAAGGTAACAGAGAAACAAACAAACAGACGAAGTTAATTTTGCATTCTTTTTTAATTAGGTACTTAGTATAATAAAGAATCAGCAAAAATACATTTAAGTACAGTGAAACCATTAACCATTCTTACGTCTCAGCAATGAATATTCCAATAATTTGTATGCAGCGAGCCTGCACAAATTCTGGGTCTCGGTTGTGTATCGAAAACTTTCCAGTCCACTCCATCGTTTCATTAAAAAAAAATACTCCAGAAGGACAGGTGTGCGATATAAGAGGAAAAAAAATACATGAGGGCAATGACACTGAATACATTATGAACCATGTTTTTGAAATATGAGACTTACAGTCTGTCTATAAAATCATGAGAATCGATGAGGGCGCTGCGGATGTCATCGACTTGTTTTTCGACTCGTTTTCTATTGCGTTTTTATTCCTTTTCAAGTCTACGGTGATAACGAGTCGCAAAACAAGTCGATGACATACGATGTACTCGATTTAGTGCTGTCCTACTTTGAATAATTTTAGTTCCCTCAAACATCGTTTTCATGATTTTATAGACACACTGTACTCGTTGATCTACTAATCATAAACGCTGCTGTTGTAGAAGTCCTGGCTTTGATATAAAGTCAAGTTTGATTGGGTTTTTCAATTAGAGATCTGGGTCCCTTTGATGGCATAAGGTTCACTGAGTACAAATTCAGTCGTAACTGGTTTCACGATTGCCATTTTTTAATGCGCATAAACTGAAAAGATTTTAGTGTCCTTTAGTAGAAATAGGCAAATAATTCAAGACCCGGATTCAGCTGAATGACTTGCAAAAGTTATAAAATAGTATTTTACATAGACCACATAATAAAATATTTAAAAATAAAAGAAAACTTACAATGACAAGAGTTAGCCTTCTGACCTTTTGTACTCTGTGGTCCTTATTTAAATCACTAGCTTTACTCATTGAGCGCTTGGCTGTGCCATTTATTAGAATATTGAATTGGTCTGAGGTATTATGAATTGAGTTATTCAATTATAAGGTATCTTGATAAATTACTTTGACAAGTTATTGGTTGTTTAGTTAATAGAAGGATCCCTTTGGACGTGATTGAGGTGCTTCAATATTTCTTGCTTGAAAATAACTTAAGATACCTAATTCTTGTTCGATTTATTAAAGGTAATTATGATTTTAGTATCTTTGGCTACAAAAAAATCTTTTTTGTCCTGTGATGTGACAGAGATGTGAATTAAAAGGGGCGTGTGAACTACCAACAACATGTCAAATTTAGTATGGAACATTTTATGTACATAAAATGTTCCATACAGACGCCAGCAGGTCAACCTAACCGAATTTGTCAATTTTTACCAATCGAAAAATAATCTTCCACTATTGTGATAAGGTTGAAAATCTATTAAAGAAATTATGACAGATTGAGGTAGATTGATGTGCTGGCGTCTATACTTTTAAGTATGTATTTATTTTTTAATAAAATACCTATTTCGTTGGCACGAGGTTGGCGCTGTCATTGTACACACAGCGTATAACCATTAGTTTAAAAAATGTGTCTAGGATTTTAACGAATTTTTAACTGATTATAAAACTGGCCCTATTTCAAATAATTTCGAATACAAGCTATTTCATGACCCTTAAAACGCAACGCAACACGCTTAATAAAATATCTCCCACGTAGGGATTCATAATGTTTGCCCAACGACCATCATCCATCTAAAATCAAATAACGTAATTATTTGCCAAAAGCATTTGTTATCTACGGAGGGACGCGTTGCCGCGTGGCAGCCATATTAGAACTCTCGACCCCTTTTGCTGTTCAAAATTGATAGGTTTTTCTATTATAGACCGTAACACCACCCAATAACATCCAATTTGATCCGTTCACTTTTTGAAAAATGTAAAAATAATTTTGTTTTTCCTGACACTCACAATGCATTACCAAAATAATGTATTGTTGTAAATCTCATGAAGGACTTTTATTATGAGTACAGAGCGTTCAAAATTGAGTGTTCTTTTATTAACAAATTGCTAAATAGAAGTTGGTTGCAGTATAGTTCGCCACGCGGCATCTTTTCATTGGTATCTATTTGAATTTCGAACTTCAAATTCGGAATTTGTTTTTCATCAGCCAGTTCCCGTTTACGATTGGACTGTCATCAAGTGCGTTTCCTATTGTCATTTTGATTTATTTGTCTATGGGATTATTGGTCAGCAATTAGGGTGGGAAATTGATTATTTGTTGATAGTATTACGTTAGTATCATTAAACTTGGTATTTAGCGTAATTTCCATTTAATGTTTGAATAATTTACGGCAAAAGGTTACCGCATTAAAAATTAAGAAAAAAACACTTAGGCTGAATAACTTATTATCTTTACTCAAGAAACGTTTCCGTACTTAAAATTCTGTTAAAGAAGAAAAATGAAAAAGACATTAAGAAAAACTTAGTAAAAAGATTGTATTTTTAACAAAAAGTTAACGAATTTTGTGTACAACGTAGTCATGATAAAGTAATCTTGAAAGTCATGATTAAACATGATTTATTTCTTGCCAGACGCGGCTTAAGCTTTAGTTTAGACTTTAGATAAGGCTTCAAGTTGATCAAAGTTTTAGTTTTTAACCTTGCTTGAGGCTTTCATAGTTTACGATGAATAATTAGTAAGGTACCTAACTATAAAATTTGCCTGTGTGTTGTAAAATTTTCAAGATTTCACTGATTGAGCTAGCCTGAACTACTTTTTACATATCTGGGGGGTATTACAACGTCTTAAAAAAACCTGGGCTTGTTCCGGCGAGTGAAAGTGACAGAGCTATATACAAGTCGTCTAGCGCCATCTTGTTCACTCACTGGAACAAGCCTGGTTTTAGGAAGTTGTAATACCCCCCCCTGGTCTACCTATAAACTAACTACTACTAAGAGATAAATAAAATATAATGAATAACGTTGATGGGCTAAAAACTACTGAGGAGAATACAATTTTTTGTTTTTTTTTTTTAACAACGAAAGCAGAATTTTCAACGAGAAATCTACACAGTTTTTTAATTATTTGACCTGCAATAGTATTCTCTATAAAAATAGCCTTGAAACCGCGCAACCGCCACGCTGGGACTGAAGACTGGCCTGTTGGTCTAGTGGTTAGTGACCCTGACTGCTATGCCGGGGGTCGTGGGTTCGATTCCGACCCAGGACAAATGTTTGTGTGATGAGCATGATCATTTTTGTTCTGTGTCTGGGTGTAATTTATCTATAACTAGCTGTTGCCCGCGACTTCGTCCGCATTGTATTTGGTTTTAAGGCACCTAAACTTAGGCGGAGACCTCTTGCGCCCGGAATTGGTTGCGGCCATGCTGCGGGGCGAGACGGAGTGGGAAGCGGTCACCTCCTTCTGCGAGGCAGTAATGCTCGTGAAGGAGGAGGCAGGCCGCGAGCGAGAGAGGACAGCGTCCTCCCTCCGCCCCAGCCGCAGTGGTAGGCGCCCACGGCGACGGACGTCGCTTGATGATCTCCGGCCACCGTAGGCGCGGGCATGCGGGCAGCGAGTAAAGGGCAACTCGCTGCCCGACCAAGGACCATGCCGGGTCGACGGCGCGTTGTGTCCCACGCGCGCCTCAAAGAGCGTCAGCATAATGACGGGGCCCCCCTCTCAGAGGGCCAAAGCCTGCCGGGGTCGCGGGATTATTCCCTTACCGTAACCCCGGAACATAACAGGCTATGAAGGACACCGTGGATTTTAGTCAGTAGAAGTCTGACAGTCCCTCCCGCCCTGCCCGGGGTTGGAGGACTCATTTGATGATTTTACCACGCTAAAAAAAAAAAAAAAAAAACTAACCTAATATTCTCTTTTTAAATTGCTAAAATAAAAAGATGGTCAGCATTACTGACAGGCGAGCATGTGTTATATAGTTGGCCGTGGGAAAAACAGTTGGACCTTAGGTCGACATCAGCTTCCTTCAGGGTCTGTCCTTGGGACTTATTTATGGTCATCGCGAAGAAAGCGGCTACCGGGAATTGTGTGAGTTTGAACTGGAAAGGGAAATTGTTGGAGATGAGTGGTATTCACGGTATCAATGCTGTTTCCCCTGAGCCACATCCGGTGAGATTTCTGTGTAAAGGTGCGTACAGACCATGTAACATGTTATTTAACATGTGTTATAAAACACTACAACTCTATGTAGAATGTTACCATGAAAAATGAAATAACAATGTTAGATAACATGTTATGTTATATAGTCTGTACGCACCGTAATGCAGTAACTATTAGTCGCGTTCCATTGCACAATTTTGGTGGAGTTAGATTTCTTAGAAGCATTATTATTACTTTTAGGTTATTTTATGAGCTCGAGGACCACAGGCAGTTGATGAATTTAAAATCTCGAGTGGGTAGTTGCTGGCATCACCCTAATTCACGACGTTATTGTATGATGTGTAAACCACATCATTCCCAACAATTTCGGCTAATATGTTTTCATTTATTGCAGCGGTTCGGTCATTTTTTTAGTATCGCAAGATCACATAGCCAAGAGTTTTCCTGAAGTGTTATACTTGACGGGACTCCGAATACGTAACTTATCAATTCTTCTTACAACGGGCAGTGTCTGCCGGAATTTTACAGAGAACAGTACCTACCTTGATATTGTCCATGGGTCTATCATCATGGCGAATGTCTCAAAGTGTTCTGTCCACGGCCTCGACGGCTTTTTTGTTCGACATTGTACATTCAGACGATTAAATTTTTTTAGCGTGGTAATACATCACGTGGAACACAACGTGCACTCTTACTCGCCGCCCGCGTGGCCGCGCCTACAGTGGCTGGAGATCGTGTAGCGACGTCTGTCGCCATCGACGTCTACCGCTGCGGCTGGGCTGGAGGTGGACATTGTCCTCTCCCTCATGCGTCCCGCCTCCTCCTTCGCTAGCATGACTGCTTCGCAGAAGGAGGCGACTGCTTCCCATTCTGTCTCGCCCCGCAGCATGGCCTCGACCAACACTAAGCACGAGAGGTTACCGATTATCGTCGTAGTGAGTACACGGCGGTGCTCTGCCCAAGCGGGTAGTCCTGCACCGTATGCTCCACCGTGTCCTCCAGGCGATCCACGCAGTGGTGACACCCAGGCGATTCTTCTTTCCCTATCAGACACAGCTACCTCCCGAAACTTTCGTGTCCGGTGAGGACCTACGTCATGTAATAGGTCAGGCGCGATGCCGTGACGCCTATCCAGCTACTCCTTAAAGAGGGGTCTTACCGCCGCGGTTGGGGCGTGCCCGGAACTCGGTTGCGACAGTCGCTCTCTCAATATTGCCCTGTGATCACGCCGGAGCTCTTTCCGGGAATTCATCCTGGCAATTGTATTGTATAGCGGGCTGGTATCCGCAACTCCACGTCATATGCGCGTATTTTGCGTGCGGATGAGATGATCATTCTCCTGGCGATGCGCCTCGATAGACGCGATGGAGGGCCGTCGCGTCCAGGGGAAGACGACTACATTATAATCCTGAAACACCTTTGCTTTGTCACAATTTCATGACTACGAACACGTTGCGTGTTGCAGTGTTGTCTTAGTCAAATGGGACTTTAAACAACAATAAACAAAAAAAATATATTATTATTATTATTATTTTACTTTGTTAGTGACGTACAACAGAGACTGCTCATCAGGCTGAACAACTTTGCTAAGACGTCATTCCTTTTTATGTTATAGTGTAGCTGGGCTCTTGGAGTTTCACAACAGGTGTTCCAGATCTTCAATTTTTATACGTCAACAGAGAGTGCTCATCAGGCTGAGCAACTCTTGCTAAGACGTCATTCCTATACAGGGTGATTTTTTAGTCACCATCCAAATTTTAATATATTAATCTTTGGCGAAAATCATTGAATACGTGTTTTTTCTTTTTGTATCACTCAATACAAAAATATCGAGATATCACGTCTCAATGTTATCTATAAAAAGTTGATGAACCTGGACACCGCGCTGTGACGTGTCGCTCAGGTGTAGCGGGGCGGGGCGGGGGGTCGGCGGGGTGCGTTCTGCCCGTTTCATGCGTCGGCAAGTGTATATTATTAACGTTTAACTTAGTGACCACGCAGAACGGATGAGAAAATGATTTAATATGACAATTTGACGTATCGATTTTTTTTCAAAAATGGGAATAGTGATTGATACCTAACGCCTAGAAAAATTTTGGACGGTGCTAAAAAAGACACCCTGTATATGTTATAGTTTAGCTGGGCTTTTGGTGTTCCACATTAGGTGTTCCAGATCTTTAATTTTTATATGTCAACAGAGAGTACTCATCAGGCTGAATAACTTTGCAAAGACGTCATTCCTACGTATGTTTTTGTGTAGCTGGGCTCTTGGTGTTCCACATCAGGTGTTCCAGAGATCTTCAATTTTTATACGTCAACAGAGAGTGCTCGTCAGGCTGAACAACTTTGCAAAGACGTCATTCCTGTATTTGTTATAGTGTAGCTGGGCTCTTGGTGTTCCACATCAGGTATTCCACATCTTCAATTTTGATATGTCAACAGAAAGTGCTCGTCAGGCTGATCAACTTTGCAAAGACGTCATTTCTGTATTTGTTATAGTCTAGCTGGGCTCTTGGTGTTCCACAACAGGTGTTCCAGATCTTCAATTTTTATACGTCAACAGAGAAGGCTCATCAGGCTGATCAACTCTTGCTAAGACGTCATTCCTATATATGTTATAGTGTAGCTGGGCTCTTGGTGTTCCACATCAGGTGTTCAAGATTGTCAATTTTTATACGTCAACAGAGAGAGCTCATCAGGCTGAACAACTTTGCTAGGACGTCATTCCTTTATATGTTATTGTGTAGCCGGGCTTTTGGTGTTCCACATCAGGTGTTCCAGATCTTCAATTTTTATACGTCAACAGAGACTGCTCATCAGGCTGAACAACTTTGCTAAGACGTCATTCCTTTACATGTTATAGTGTAGCTGGGCTCTTGGAGTTCCACAACAGGTGTTCCAGATCTTCAATTTTTATACGTCAACAGAGAGTGCTCATCAGGTGGAACAATTTATGCTATCGCACCATTTTTGTATCTCTTATAGTTTAGCTGGTCCGTTGCGGTTCTGCACCAGGTGTTCAGGTTTCCAAGATAAATTATAGCCTATGTGTTGGCCAGACTTAATATCTATACAACAAAAAAAAAATCATTCAAATCCGTCCAGTACTTTTTGAGTTTATCCCGGACATACATACAGACAAACAGACAAACAGACAAACAGACAAACAGACAAAAATTCTAAAAACTATATTTTTGGCTTCGGTATCGATTGTAGATCACACCCCAAGTATTCTTTTCAAAAAATATTCAATGTACAGTTTTGACTTTCCTACTATTTTATTATATGTATAGATAGTGTAGCTGGGCTCTTGGTGTTCCACATCAGGTGTTCAAGATTGTCAATTTTTATACGTCAACAGAGAGAGCTCATCAGGCTGAACAACTTTGCTAGGACGTCATTCCTTTATATGTTATTGTGTAGCCGGGCTTTTGGTGTTCCACATCAGGTGTTCCAGATCTTCAATTTTTATACGTCAACAGAGACTGCTCATCAGGCTGAACAACTTTGCTAAGACGTCATTCCTTTACATGTTATAGTGTAGCTGGGCTCTTGGAGTTCCACAACAGGTGTTCCAGATCTTCAATTTTTATACGTCAACAGAGAGTGCTCATCAGGTGGAACAATTTATGCTATCGCACCATTTTTGTATCTCTTATAGTTTAGCTGGTCCGTTGCGGTTCTGCACCAGGTGTTCAGGTTTCCAAGATAAATTATAGCCTATGTGTTGGCCAGACTTAATATCTATACAACAAAAAAAAAATCATTCAAATCCGTCCAGTACTTTTTGAGTTTATCCCGGACATACATACAGACAAACAGACAAACAGACAAACAGACAAACAGACAAAAATTCTAAAAACTATATTTTTGGCTTCGGTATCGATTGTAGATCACACCCCAAGTATTCTTTTCAAAAAATATTCAATGTACAGTTTTGACTTTCCTACTATTTTATTATATGTATAGATAATATGTATGTATTTGGAAATAAATATAAGTATGTTTATCAGTTGTCTAGTACCCATAACACAAGCTCTGCTTAGCTTGGGACTAGATGGCGTTGTGTGATAGTTGTGGAATATTGGTGTTATTATTATAAAGTTTGCTATGCTCAAGCTGCTGCTACTGACAGTGGCAATTATTGATTGGACGATCTCAGAGCCGTCGCGTCGAAGAGCACGTTATAGAGTACAGCGATGTGTTTTCTTATAAATAATAGTATAGCTGTAAGAAGCCTATATGCTAGTAGCGTTAGGTTCATTGATTGTATTTTTTTTTGGAACGAAGTTCCTTATCGCGCGTTGCGAAAGGGGGCTAGACGGAAAAAATTAAGACGAAAAGTTGTAACGACACGCCCCGCACCCCGCGCCTGCATCCCGCGCCCCGTACCCCTCACCCGACCCCCTGTTCCACGTGACTCTTGTCGCATTGCAATTGCGGCGTGCGCATGTTTCTCTGTCTGTCTTTCTCTCTCTCTTATAGAAAGCAAGCCAGATATTTTCGTTTCGTCTTTCTATTTCGCATTGAACAGTGTGGTGTCGCGACGATTATTTTTGTTGAGTGTATACAGTAACTTCGTTCCATCCAGGTGTCCCTTGTTTTTTAAAGCGTTGCTCAACAAGGAATTTTCTCCTGTGTCGTGGGTTGCGTTTACAAATATAGAAACTCACATAAACAAACGCCCAGACCCAGAACAACTACTTGTAGATCATACAAATATTTGCTCCGTGCGGGAATCGAACCCACGTTATGCAGCGCAGCAGTGAAATCGCTCAGCCGCTGCACGAAACGTGCCGTCAGGTCACATTCAGGCAACTTACGAGACTGCTATACGAAATCGACCCTTATTATCAAACGTAACTAACAATAACGAATGATTCGGGAACAAATGACATGCGAGCATATTTGCATGTCATTCGAAACGCTCCACTCAGTAGTCCAATAAATCGCATCACGTTGACAGCCGTATGCTTTGATAATAGGTGCCCGATTTCAAAGACCCCCTCTTGTGCTGACAATTGTAATTGAACTCATTTGCTAAGGCGTTAATGTTTAAATTGGCTTGTAATTAAAAGGGTGACTACAGCAGTTGTATTGCTTCAATAAAGTCTAGTTTACTGTGCCGTTTAATCATGATGTAATAAAAAATAAGAGATTAATTATTTTTTACTAACTTTTCAGGGTTTTTTTTTATAAATAGGTAACTTAGTTGGGCTCCTTGTTCGTGACGCGATGCGTTTCGTTTGAATTGCGTTAAGTACAAACCAAATTAAAGTGGTAGAGTAGGCCAGGTACAGCTCTTGGTTATTTAAAATGATTGACAGATTCCAACTACAAGTGAAAATCAACCTTGCTACTAAGAAATAATGATGCAATTCGATTGACTTGACGTCGTCGTGGCGATTGTGTTTTGTTTTTCAACGTGTTTTCTGTCATAATGTTGTAGTGGTAAGGTTGATTTTCACTTGTAGTTGGAATCGGTCGAATTGCAATGGCTTGTGTTTAATTAAACGCCTACCAGAAAAGTAACTACATTAAAACCAAAAAATCCAAATTTCCACCAGAATGGATAAAATATGTTCACCAAATTGTGCTTCTTATAGTAATAAAGAAATAAAACTATTATGTGTAATAAAAAAATTCTACCTAAGAAGGGTCGACGAAGCCCCGCTTCGCGGGGCTTCTTTTTCTGTGTGCAAGGTTTACAGGAACCTAACCAAACCTAAATTCGGGGTGTTTCTGAAATCTTGCTAAAGCGAGTTTTAGATTTGGTGATCATTTATCCATTTTGGTATGCAAGAAGAATTATTGATGAGCATTTAAATTGTAGCCAATTGCAATCGCGTCGCGCCATGGGTCAAGTCCCTAAGACACAAATAAAATGGGTGCTAATTAAGGCAGCTTCTTTAAAATGTCATTCTCGTCTGCAAATATATTTAGTTGTCTAATGAATTAATAGGTCAGCGACAAACTTTTAGCGTCTAATAAATGGTTTATAAGCGACCATATATTGTAAAACAAGCTACTGTTAATATGACGCAACATGGTGATAATTCTTAAGCAACTAAATTTGTGATATGTCTACTCATTGCCAGCTTCTAATAAGTGTATCAACTTCATCTATAAAATAATATCAACGTACTCTAATTTCATAGAGTCACCGTTATTTTTATACTTTAGCATAAGTAATTGATGAGTGAATCTACTATATTTGAACATAAAATTTCCTTAATATTGTCATCAAATAATGGTCAATAAAAGCTATAATTTCATGTATTCGCCTATCTATTTATAATGTTACCTGTAATTGACTATGGATGGTATTTAAAAGTACTTCAATTTATTTAAAAGTACTTCAATTTATTCCCATTTTATTTACCTAATTTTGTCTGTGTTCCACCAAATATACTGAATGTGCACCAAAATATGTTCATTAAAATATGTCATAACGAGGTGTAATAAAAAAAATCTACCTAAGCAGGGTCGACGAAGCCCCGCTTCGCGGGGCTTCTATTTCTGTGTACAAGGTTTAAAGGAACCTAACCAAACCGAACTTCGGGGTGTCCCTGAAATCTTGCTAAAGCGAGTTTTAGATTTGGTGCACATTCAGTATATTTGGTGTACAAAAAGAGCTCGCTCATTGGTGCAAATGGCCGGTCGCGCCCCTCTGATTCCCAACGAGCGTCAGGTACACTCCCGCGCTTGTGTTGCAAACTTTCACGAAAAAAGAATATGATTTATTAATTTAGTTGTTGAATGAAAAACTTTGATTGCTAATTTTGAGGCTGGATTTTGATTTTATTAGCAGACAGATGTTGAATCTCTAAAATATATAAAGTAGCTCACTTACAACATTAGTCGCTGAGTTATCAAATCAGAAGTAAATATATTTATCGGTAGCTCGGAGTCATATTAATTTACGCTCGTAAATTGACGCTGGTTTCTTGATATTTTGTTGGAATAGTAAAGATGATGAATTAATATAATTGAAGCTGTTCTATTAACTCGTCGCTCACATATAAAAAAAGACGCTAGGTTGCAGGTGCTAAAGAAAACTTTTGTTGCCGCACATATAATTTCCCAAATAAAATAACATTACAACACGCAATTTATAAAAAAAAAAATGGTTCTAAATATAGTCTAGGTTTACTAAAATAGGGACACGAAACCTTATCATCTACTTACCTAAAAAAAAATCCCCATGGTAAGACTGGTTGTCAGACTTTAGAGCTTCTGACTAACAGTAACGACTGTCAAAGATCTACAAATGACAGCCGGGACCAGCGATTTACGTGCTCAAGGCACGGAGGAAACTATCGCTATGACATGCAGATGGTCACCCATCCGCAGACCAACAGCGGCATGCGCGGCTTAACCCGGAAGATCGGCCTGTGCGGCTGTAATTATTTAGCCACGAGCTCCTCATTGTGTAATCATCTAAGTTTAAAAATGTTTATAAACGCATCCACGATACAGTAAAAACATCCTAGTAGACCAAAAATTTAATAAATGGGAATAATTAGTAGTTCAGATAATTAGCATTGTTGGTAAACCAATTATTTTGTTCAGACTGTCACCCTTTTTGTTATTTCCATGACAATAGTCTACAACTGGTTTGATTGTGTTTATTAAAATCTGTTTGCGAAACATTTTGATTCGATTCGCGACGGCAATGACAAATGTTGATATCACATTTGTTTAAAAATAAGGGCATAACAGGGATGTAGTACGAGTAACTAGCTTTATTGATATTTTAATGACGCCAAGCAATAATGATGTGAATAGTGAACACGTGGTCAACATTTGGATGGCCTTTTTCCAACTTTATCTATACATAATTATAAATAAAATTGGTGTGTCTGTTCGTAATATAGAAATAACCGTTTTTTGCTACCTACATGCATACGAATATTATATTATAAACGGTACATACACCAAAATTTTTTTTTTACAATTTTTGACTGTCTGTCTTTCTGTGTGTAATGGCTAATCTCTGAAATGGCTAGGCCAATTTTGACGGGACTTCTATTGGCAGGTAGCTGATGTAATAAGGAGTAATTTAGGCTTGTTTTAAAAAAAATTAACATTGTTGAGTTTCGACAACCACGCGAACGAAGTCGCGGGCACAGCTTGTCCTACTTTATAATATTATAAAGGCGAAAGTTTGTAAGTATGGATGTATGGATGTATGGATGTATGGATGTATGGATGTTTGTTACTCTTTCACGCAAAAACCACTGAACGGATTTGGCTAAAATTTGGTATACAGATAGTTTATAACCTGGATTAACACATAGGATAGTTTTTATCCCGATTTTATGTTCCCGTGGGATAATTTTCGCGTTGCAGCGGGTGAAACCGCTGGCAACAGCTAGTATACCATAAAAGTAACAAACAAGCAGCCTATGGACGCCTGCAAAACCAAAGATAACTGTTCTTATGCAGTTCATCATCTTCTTCTCATTTCATTTGGGATTGATGCAACAGATTCTTCCCTGCCAGACATTAATTTACTCTCGTTTCTTTCAATTCAACCCTCACACCTCTTTGGCCGCCCACTTCCTCTCTATTCATCAAACAGCTGATGCCAACATGAACTTTCCACCATAAAATATTACCTTCCAATACCCATCATTACTTTAATTTAAATTATAACATTACCAGCTCCATTGCCAAAAAAGATGGATGTTCTACAGGAATACAACACCGCAGTAATTTCACGCTACATTGAGCACTTAATCAATTTTGTTGGCCACCTGCTCATTGATAGGATAATTATTATAATATTATGTATGTGTGTGATACCTATTTGATTAAATCATTCTGTGATTGTAGTGCGAATACTTATTCCTCATAAAACAAATATTTATTTTTATTTTTTAAGTATTGAGAAGCTCGTGGCTAAATAATTAGGCCGGTCATCTGGGTCAAGCCACACTTGCTGAGGTTGGTCTGTGCCATGGGTGACCATCTGTCATAGCAAGTTTCCTCCGTGCCTAGGAAAGCATGTAAAGCCGTTGGTCCCGGCTGTCATTTGTAGAACTATGACAGTCGTTAGATACTATATTAGTCAGAAGCTCAACCAGTCTTACCATGGAGTATCGTATTACCCAGTTACTGGGTTGTGGAGGTCCGACAGGCAGTCGCTCCACGCTGTTATATTCAGACGCATCTGGTTCGACTGGAAGCCGACCCCTATATAGTGGGAAAAGGCTAGGCAGATGATCTTGTCACATTTTATTATGGAATGCAATAAAGAATTGAGTATTGAGTATCATGATTTGTTAAGCATGCACTAACGATCGTCTGTGTTATCTCTTATTTATAATTCTAGTGCAACATGTGACTGTACGAAGTAAGTCATCATCAAGCATAAAAATTGTAATCTTTTAACATAACAATAACATAATAATTATATACCTAACATACTCGTATATATGATTGGTCGTGAAAGATGTAAAGAGTGGAGTGAAGTTTTTGTCAAGGAGTGGGACAAAAAGGACTAAAAATTATTAACTCCTAATAATGACTATTACGTCATATCCTTGAAAGAAATATTAATAGAATTTAGAGATGAACTACAACTAACCGTAACTAGGAAAATGCTGTTAGCTAGAGTTGATTCTATTAAGGTACTGTTTTCTTTTATCTTGGTAAAATCATCAAATGAGTCCTCCTGCCCATGGCAGGGTGGGAGAGACTGTAAAACTTGTTCTGACTAAAATCCACGGTGATCGTTCAATGGCCCTTTACCTACGTTCCAGGGTCACGGGACACTGATGAAACAGTCCCGCGACCCGGACAGGATTTGGATTGATGGATTTTGAAAACTACTAAAGTGGGAGGTATTTTTAGATTCCCAAATCTCTTGCAATATAATTATATCACCCAGCCATTCCATTACTGTCATTGCATTAGACACTACAATACCATTTATCGACATAATAAACGACTACCATCGATTAACTGTAACACGTTAACCCTCAATCAACTAACGTAACAGCCCACAGACACAATGATAGCCAATTCGTCACGGGTTGACATAAATTAACCATTATTTCACACCGATCTATAGATCTTCGATCAATATGGCCACCGATGTATGAAACGAGTGGATCCCATGAATGAAGGGCTCTCACAATCGGTGATTCGTCATGTACAACTTGTATAGTTTTGTATGAGAAATTGTTCTATTGTGTATCTGGTACTTGTCTTTTGTAACATCTTGTATCTGAAGTGTGCAAGATCGAGAAATTGCGCGGAAAATGTAAGAGGGTTGAATTCAATGGCCGTCGCTGGAGTACGCGAATGTAATTTTATGGTGTTTTATTTTTAAATGTGTCTTTGTGTCTCTTATTATTTTGATGTAGCCACTCTCTGGATGTGAATATGAAACGTCTGTGGTTCCCTGCCATAAATTCGTAAGCCGTTTGAAATATGATTTACCAAGCAAAAAGGTTGTAATTCCAAAATTTACGTTACTTATTTATTTATTAGCTATTACGTTCCTCGTAAGGCTGCTTTTCCACCAGAGATGCGCTATGTAGCTGTGCTGCGAGGATGTAAAAGCTGAGCTACGAAACTGTGTGACCGTTTCCACCGATGCTACGCTATGTAGCTATGCGGTAAGATGTGCTATGGAGATGGGTAGCTGCGCTACGAAGATGCGCTGTCACAGGGTAGCTGCGCTACAAAGATGCGCCGCCACAAGGTAACTGTGCTATGAAAATGCGTAGCTGCGCTACGAAGATGTGCTGTCACAAGGTAGCTGCGCTATGAAGATGCGCTGTCACAAGGTAGCTGCGCTATGAAGATGTGCCGCCACAAGGTAGCTGCGCTATGAAGATGCGTAGCTGCGCTACGAAGATGTGCTGTCACAAGGTAGCTGC
This sequence comes from Agrotis clavis, assembly GCA_954870645.1. Classification (NCBI taxonomy): domain Eukaryota; kingdom Metazoa; phylum Arthropoda; class Insecta; order Lepidoptera; family Noctuidae; genus Agrotis; species Agrotis clavis. The sequence goes on from OX940929.1 coordinate 2,602,195, forward strand.
GCTATGAAGATGCGTAGCTGCGCTACGAAGATGTGCTGTCACAAGGTAGCTGCGCTACGAAGATGCGCTGTCATAAGATAGCTGCGCTACGAAGATACGCAGCTCGAGCTATGCGATGTATCTGTCGCAGGGATATTGTTGGGTGTGGACTGTATTATTATTTATTCCCTGCTTCGATAGCTCAGTTTTGGCTTTACTTTACAAGGGACTCATTCGGAATTAAACTCTTCGACGATTTTAACACTTTTATTACACTGACTAAATTAACTTTCACATAAAACTGACTTTACACAATATACACACAATAATAATCAACTTAGGGCACGTGGGACTCACAGTAAATACTTAACTAAACACTATAAACAAGACATAAGAAGAATATAACAAAACATCACAACAAAACATAAAACGTAAAACATAAAAACATAGAAAATATGAAAAACTCAAAACTTTTTGAAGCTCAATTTGCTCCCATACTTATGTGAAAACACCACATCGCAAACCGTGGAGGGACCTGTTTGTAGAAATGGCCCTCTGGCCAATCATAGGCCTGCATTTTACTTTGCTTCGACTTGTGTCAGGCGGACAGGTTTCGACCTGTCGGAGGCTCCGCCCACAACGAGCGATGAGGCGCTTTCGTGACCTTATTTGGTCATGACCTTGCTACAACGTGAAGACGACATTTTCGCTTCCATATAAGGTAATGAATTGGTATTACATTAATGTTTACCTATTTTTCCCGCCTTGTGCGGGCCTAACACCTTTTTATTGATTGATATACATGTTTTTAGTGACAATTAACAATAATTACACATGATACTGTTCTAATTCTATCTTAATGTCTCTATGGGTTCGTCGTCTGCAACATCTCTCCCCCCGGCGTAGCCTGCGCAGCCTCCTCTTCACGATGCAGCACGACGAGCTTACTGACGGGACGCTTGAAGATGCCGGTCCTCGTTCGCACGTCGACCACCCTGATGCCGCCGTCAGGTCCCGGGTAGGTCTTCTCGATGACTCCTAGCGGCCACACGTTCCGTGGCAGCGTGCTGTCGACGACGATTACGACGTCGCCGATCCTCGGCGGGCGTCGACTGCTCTGCGGCTCGCCGCGGGGTACCAGGGTAGGGAGGTACTCCCGCAGCCAGCGTCGCCAGAAGTGGTCGGCAAGGGCCTGGCTGGCCCGCCAAGCACGTCGGTCGGCCTCGTCACAAGGCCCGGTTGAGGGTAGGCCCGTGGAGGACCCCAACAAGAAGTGGTTGGGGGTGAGGGCCTCTGGATCTGTTGGACTCACGCTGACGTGAGTTAGGGGGCGCGCGTTGATCGCGAACTCCGCCTCAGCGAGCAGAGTCCGCAGCACTTCTTCTGCAGGTGCCCGTTCGCGCAGAGTCGCAGCGAGGGCAGTTTTCACGGAGCGCACCAGCCGCTCCCACGCGCCGCCTTGGTTGGGCGCGCCAGGTGGGATGAAGCGCCACTCCATGCGGTGCAGTAGCCCCTCTTCTCGGAGCGTCGGCGCCCATTCTTCATACGCCGCTCGCAGCTCTTGGTCGGCTCCCCTGAAGTTGGTCCCGTTGTCTGAATACATGAGCCGCGGCCAACCGCGGCGCGCAGCCATTCTTCTCAGCGCCATGATTGCTGAGTCTGTAGACAGTGATGCGACGAGTTCAAGATGCACGGCGCGGGAGGTGAGGCACGTGAATAGTGCGCCCCACCGCTTTTCTCGGCGCCGGCCCACCTTCACCATCATGGGCCCGAAGTAGTCCACGCCACAGTTGGTGAACGGGCGGTGGAAGGGGTCCAGGCGGGCGCGCGGCAGGTCTCCCGTAGCCGGCGGCTGTGGTGTCGCTCGCAGCTTGCGGCAGTACGCGCAGGCCTTCTCGATGGCCCGCACCGTGGGCCGCAGGTGGATGATCCAGTAGCGCTGCCGTAGGTCGTTCGTCACTCGTTCCCTGTTGGCATGACCAGCGGCGCAATGTTCGCGCATTACTATTAATCTACTTACGTGATGTCGACCATCCAGGATGATAGGTCGCTTGGCCTCCACTGGCGCGTTTGAGGCTTCAATCCGTCCTCGCACGCGCAACAGGCCGTCTTCTAGTATTGGGTCCAGTCTGTACAGGCGACTCCCCCGGCTGATGGGGCGAGCAGACCGGATCTTGTCTATCTCTTCGGTGAAGCTGTCCCGCTGGGCTTTCAGCAGGAGCTCCTTCTCGGCGCGTTCGATGTGCCGATGTTCGAGTCGAGTCGAGACGCGGCGGCACGCATCTATGAAGGCCAGTACGCGCGCAGCTGCGCGCACCAGCGTCTCGTACTTCGAGAAGCGGGCAGGATCGGGTAGCCAGCTGTCTCGTTCGGGGCCCGGCGTGATGTGCAGGACCTCTTCTTGCGTGTCTTCTGCCGCCGGTTTTCCGGGCCAGTCTTCCTCCGGTAGGTGTAGGAAGTTCGGCCCACAGAACCAGCGGTCGGTCGCGCTGATCGGCGCGTCGGTGAGTCGGGTGGCGTCATCCGCCACGTTGTGCTCCGTAGGCAGCCAGCGCCATTCTTCCTTGCTGGTGAGCTCGGCGATCTCTCCCAGGCGATGCGCGACGAACGGTGTGTACCTCTTCATATCGTGGTGGATCCAGTGGACCACCGTCGAGGAGTCTGTCCAGTAGACTGTCCTGTCGATCTCGAGGCGGTGCTCCTTTTTGATGGTGTCGGCGAGTCGGGCCCCTATCACCGCTGCCTGCAGCTCCAAACGCGGTATCGTTTGGGCCCGCCGCGGTGCCACCTTTGCTTTGGCCGCGACCAGCACGACGTCGACGCTGTCATCTTCTTTCACCGCCCTCCAGTAGGCCACCGTTGCGTACGCCTGTTCGCTGGCGTCGCACAGCACGTGCAGTTCTATGCGCTTCGTCTTCCCTCTGAGGTAGCACCTGGGCAGCCGTAGTCTGTCCACCTCCTGTAGTTGACCCAGCCAGGCCGCGAAGAGCTCGTTCTCCTCCTCTGGGATGGGCGCGTCCCATGTCGTTTGTAGGCGCCACAGGCTTTGGAGTATTATCTTCGCTCGCACTGTAAAATTGCTCAAAAGACCCAGCGGATCATAAATTGACATCACGGCGCTCAGTGCCTCCCTCTTTGTGGGCGCACGGATCCTTTCTCTCACCTCATATGGTACCCGGTTCATGGACGTGTTGAATCCGAGTTCGTCTTGTTCTGCGTTCCAATACAGCCCGAGGATCTTGCTCTCAGGCTGCTCCCCTCCCAGCTGCGTCGGGGCGGTGGCGTGGAGTGTCTGGGGCACGTCGCGCAGGACCGTCGTGTCGCTGGAGCTCCAGCCCCGCAGCGTGAAGCCGGCGGCCGCGTGCACCTTCCTTGTTTCCTCTATTGCCTTCCACGCCTCCTCTGGATCGCTGTAACTCACCACCAGATCGTCCATATAATGACACTTGGTTATGGCCTCCAGGGCCCTGGGATACTTACTGCCGTGTAATTCCGCATTGTAGTTCCGGACGTAGTGAGCCATGTACGGGGAACTCGCTGCTCCGAAAATCATACTTGTCATCTTGTAGTGGCGCGGGGGCGACTTCCTGTCTTGTCCTCTCCACAGGAACTGCTGAGCCGGTTGGTCCTCTCGTCGTATCTTCACCCGCAGGAACATTTCTTGTATGTCTGCGGTGACAGCCACTGCCCGCTCTCTGAAACGAAAGACTATCCCTGGCAAGGACAGCAGCAGGTCCGGACCCTCCAGCAGTTCGTCGTTCAGGCACCTTCCGTGACTTGATGCCGCTGCGTCGAAGACCAGTCGCTGTTTCCCCGGCTTGTTCGGATTCTGCACGGCGAAATGAGGTAAGTACCAGCAGACGTTACTTTCTGATTCTGTCCCGTCGCATGGCACGGCGTATCCCTTTTCCAGTAGATTGTTCACCTGCGTGGCGTACTGCACGGCAAAGTCTGGTGATGCGTCCATCTTCTGTTCGATTTTCTTGAGCCTCCTGAGCGCTGCTCCATAACTAGGTGGCATGACCACGTTGTCTGTGCGCCACGGTAGTCCCACTTCGTAGCCTTCTTCAGTTTTCTTTATTGTGCTTTTCACAATATTTTCCGCCCTTTGGTCTGCCTCATTTACTCGGGGCTTCCTGGCGACTCCCAAGGCTTCTATCCTGAAGTGCGCTTCGACTAGGTCGTGTAGTTGCTCGTCTCCTTTTCTGGACTCGATGACGTGCAGCACGTTCTCTTCGTCAGCAACGATAGCTCGTGGCGCCGTTCCGTGCACCACCCATCCCAACGTCGTCTTTGAGGCAGCTGGCTGATTGGGGCCGCCGACTCGGAGTTCCCTGGTCACTATACACTCCCAGTGGTCTGTTCCCACCAGGAGTCCGGGGCGGGCCTGCCCGTAACAAACCTCCTCTCTTGGCAGGTCTCGCAGGTGTTTGTGATCCAGCAGGGTCTCTGGGATGGACTGCTGATGGAGCTTCAAGTTTTTGATGGTCCTCGCTCGAAGCTCGTGCGACTGGCCGTCTTTCCGGATGCCCCTGACTTGCACCCGTACCGCTTTGCTGTCCTGCTCTTCTGAGGTCATGTTCACGCCGCGTATACGCAGCGGGTGTGACGTACCCTCCGCTCCGATGCTGGTCGCCAGGTCTTCATCGATGAGGGTGACGGTTGCTCCTTCATCGAACAACGCGTACGTCCTTACCTCCCCCCGTGACCCGGTGACTATGATGGGGCACATCTTCAACAGTACTTCCTGCGGGCCGGCGGCGGACTTGGTTGCCACCGACAGTACTGCCTCCTCCTTGCTGGACTCTGCGGTAGATTTCGCGGTCGTCGTCTCTTCCTTGCTTGCCGCCCTCTCCTGGTGGAGGGAGGCGTGATGGGGTCGGCGGCATTGGTTTACGCCGCACAACCTGGCCTTACAGTTCAATCGCCTGTGTTTCTTCTCAGCGCACCGGAAGCATATGCCGTTGGTCTTTAAGTACTCCCACCGCTGGTCGACACTCATATCCTTGTACTTGGGACACTTCGGTAACACATGATCTAAGTTACAGTTGAGGCACTGACCTTTTTCTTCCTTGCTCTCGACGGCTGTGTAGACGGGGCTGGCCTTCTTCTTTGTAGTCACTGGCTGCCTGGTCTCCTTCTTCTGGCTGGCGGGCGCGGCGCTGGTGGGCGGGGCGTACGTGTATCGCAACGCCCGGTCCGCTTCCCGCATTAGAAAGCGAGACAGCATGACTATCTCCGGCTCCGTTGTGTCGTCGTTGTCGTAGGCAAAGTCGCACCATCTTGCCCGTATGTGCGGACTTAATTTCTCAAGTACCTCGCGTGTCAGTAGCGGGTTGTATAAGTACCCTCTTCGGTCGACTGTCTGGATTACGCTCACCGTGTTCTGCACCTTGATCGCGAAAGTGTTCAAGTCCGCGGCTGATGCAGTGGGCTTCGCCATCTTCTTCAGTTCGTCGATGGCGCGGTCGATGAGTACCTCTGGTCGGCCGAAACACTGTTCGAGTGTCTTCATGATGACCTCCGGATCGGTAGCGGTGTGTAGTAGAGCTGACACCGCCTCTCTTGCCTCTCCCTTGAGGCAGCTCCTCAGTCGCTGTATGTTCTCAGCAGGCGAAATGTTGTACATGTTCGTGGTGTCCCGTACGGCCGCTTTAAATGGTAGCCACTCGTTGACACCACCGGAGAACACCGGTAGATCCGTATGCCGTAGTCGGGGTCTTGCCATCCTTTCTAAGGTCGCTGCTAAGTTGTCGATGCTGTTCCTGTGCTTCGTCGGTGTCGGCGACCTTCCCCGTGGCATGTCGAATTTAATGTGTCTTGGGTCCTCCTGGGGGGCTCCCGTGCCCCCCTCCCCCCGTGCTCTGAGGGGATTCGTTTGAAGCCATTCGTCCACTCTGCTGTGGTGGCCTTCCTCCTGGGGAGCGAGAGGCTCGTCCCGCAGGCTCTCCTGTTCGTCCTGTATGACGGACACTTCGGCGGCTAGCCTCTTCTTGACTAGGTCTGCTTCTAGATCAAGAGACTTTTTCTGTAAGGCTGCTAGCTTTTCTGCAGCCTCCAACTCTGCTAGCCTTATGCGCGTTACCATACTATTCGTTGACCTTTGTGACCTCTGTGACCTTGCGGGTGACCTCCTCCTTTGTCCATGGTCCTCACTCAGTAGAAGACCCAATGATGGTCCCGCCGTGGCCGTGTCCACCGTCGTAAGAGGCGCGGTATTTAGTCGTGAATTAATAGTACTTTGGTCACCTGTGATCGCTGGTGACGCTGGCGGGTCTAGTGAAATCCTCCGTAGTCTCTCTCTTCGAATCCGTTCCGCTTCCTGGCGAACTGCCTCCCTTTGCTCTTCTGCCCTCCTCTGTAGGGCCCGCCTCTGGTCCTCTGCTTCGGCAGCATCACCTTGGCTACGGGTGATGACCATCTTCCTGACTGATGGCAAAACTTTAAGCGGGGAGCACGACACACAACACACGACAGTTCGTACCCGGTTTGGACTTGTCCAGATCCGTACACTACGACGTTACACTTTACGCGCACTTCGACACTTTACTATAATCACGACTAGCCCTATTTACCGCGACGGCACTATATACTTTCGACGGACGACGCGGCGCGCACTATATTGCAGCGCGCGTTTATGTACGACGCGTATTTACTTATTTATCTTACGCGACGGTCACTTCGTTTACGCGAACTCACTATATTTCGCTACGCGGTCACTCCCGACGTTGGTACAACGATATGTACATAGTACATAATTATTAACGCGCACAGAGTCTTATTTACACTTTATTTTACTGTGAGCCCCACGGTTCTGCCGGTCACTTCAACGCGCACTATGATCGCGATATTCGACACAGAGAACACCACTTTGCCCTAATATCGACACTTTATTCACTTATGTACACGACACAGTTATACATACACCAGTTCAGTTATTATTGTTCAGTACTTACAGTTTTATGTATCCGTTCACAACACTTATTTACGCGTTTATGTATTATACCGGCACTTTTCACTTTATACTGGTCGAGAAGCACCAACTTTTTTGGTACTTCTCCCTTTATCCGGCTCGAAGGACCAGAACTGTTGGGTGTGGACTGTATTATTATTTATTCCCTGCTTCGATAGCTCAGTTTTGGCTTTACTTTACAAGGGACTCATTCGGAATTAAACTCTTCGACGATTTTAACACTTTTATTACACTGACTAAATTAACTTTCACATAAAACTGACTTTACACAATATACACACAATAATAATCAACTTAGGGCACGTGGGACTCACAGTAAATACTTAACTAAACACTATAAACAAGACATAAGAAGAATATAACAAAACATCACAACAAAACATAAAACGTAAAACATAAAAACATAGAAAATATGAAAAACTCAAAACTTTTTGAAGCTCAATTTGCTCCCATACTTATGTGAAAACACCACATCGCAAACCGTGGAGGGACCTGTTTGTAGAAATGGCCCTCTGGCCAATCATAGGCCTGCATTTTACTTTGCTTCGACTTGTGTCAGGCGGACAGGTTTCGACCTGTCGGAGGCTCCGCCCACAACGAGCGATGAGGCGCTTTCGTGACCTTATTTGGTCATGACCTTGCTACAACGTGAAGACGACATTTTCGCTTCCATATAAGGTAATGAATTGGTATTACATTAATGTTTACCTATTTTTCCCGCCTTGTGCGGGCCTAACACCTTTTTATTGATTGATATACATGTTTTTAGTGACAATTAACAATAATTACACATGATACTGTTCTAATTCTATCTTAATGTCTCTATGGGTTCGTCGTCTGCAACAGATATGATAAAACCAGGGATATGTTAAACTAACAACACAATTTTTATAATTTCCCTAAACAAATCTAGTGATTTGACAAATCCTTATATTGGTTCAGTGACATAGCTACACCACTCGCGACGACCCGTAGCACGCATCCATAGCACGCATCCATAGCACGCATCCATAGCACGCAGCCACATCATGCAGCCATAGCACGCAGCCATAGCTCACAGCCACAGCACGCAGCCATAGCACGCATCCTTACATATAAAAAACACATCTTAGTTGTATCCGTTTCCACCAGTGCTGTGCTATGTAAACCAATGAATGTGATTGGTGGATATCAAACGCATCCGCAGCAACGTAGCATAGCGCATCTCTGGTGGAAAAGCAGCCTAAGAGTCCCTTGTTGACAAGTTTATTTTTTATCTAAAATTCTATTCCGAAAAACAAAAATCCAGACTTGGACGCAGGATACAATAACTTGCATGTATGCACATTCAGGATGCGATATCACCCAGTGAGAAAAAATAACATTGGGAGGACTCATTTGATTATTAATTTACCACGATAAATAAAGGTGTCAACACATCCGCAAAATAATTCATCCGAGGATGAAACGTCACGCTTCAAAAATGATGGGGGTTGACTCATCCGTAAGTTCAGATGATTTGTCGCATAGCTAATATTCATGTGGTCATTTCATAAAGATAGACACAGGTACAAACAATTGTGTAAAATTAAAGTTATAGAAAATAAGAACACAATGTGGAATCTGAACAGAAAGTACATAGCTAGGAAAACAAGATTATACAGGTGTTGGTATCGCCGTCTTCAGTACTTCAAAACGTGTTTGCAAGCACACTATAACTTCTCTTACAATGTATTTTTTTTCTATTTTACTTTCGTGAAGTTGTTATTCTTACACCTGGTAAATTAAAATTTCTAAAATATTCCTACATCCTACCTATTGTTTCGAGTACAATAAACAAAAACGTTGTGAAGTAGGACAGCCTGCGAACCATTTGTATACATAAATAAGAACTCTTTGTACATTTTCACAATTTCATTTCTTGCGTTATTATGTTCTCATTTTTTCAATTACATCCCATCTTCAACTGTTGTTACCGTAATTTAAACCTTAACTTCAAAGCTTAACGTTTATTATCGTTATTTGTTTTTGTGAAGAGGTTTGTCCCTTGGGAGAATATTTGTTTCGTAATTCATAATTTCTTATTGCCGATTTGAATAATATTTTGAGGAAGGAAAGAACGCATTTCAGAAGGTAAGTAGGTATTCACTGAAAGTTAATAATCTGTGAAATACAAGTAGGTACTGAAAATGGTGAGCGATTGAAGTCTTATAAATGTAGTAGGTATTCAGATCTTAGAATTTATCATTTGATCATGGCCACGATACAGTGCGAGGATGGCTATCCGATATATATCCGAAAAACTGCATCATTGAATTTTAGAAAAATTAATAATCCTTCCCAGGAATCGAACCCCTAATTACTTTGGGAACTTATTATATAGTATAAAAGATAGATCTACTCCATAGATATATTAATATTTCTGTGATCTACTCCCTAAAGAAGTAAAGACAAGATAGATTTAGTACTTATTTGTCCAAAAAATGTGGAACGCTTCACGATTTTGCGTGTCATCCTTGCGCAGGGGCCATGCTAATCTTCTCTGTATCGTTCCAATTTTAGTATATGTACTGCCGAAGCAAGTACAATTGTATGCAACAATCAGTTGAATGTGTAGCTAGAGACGATGGAAACTTTACTTGCGCGATGTAGGATTCTATTGTTATGGAATAGGCGGAGGGTGATGTGGACAGTCATACCACAGTCATACACAATATTGCGCCATATTTTTAAAGACAGCGTGTTCGATTCCGACGACCTGTTTTTCTTTTTGTACGTTTGTTTTGTACGATATGTTAATTAATTTTTCGTTATTTTTCTTGAAAAAAAAAACCTATTTAAATATAAATACCACTAGGTATATTTTAATCTGTTTTTTCTTTCTAAGAAAAATATAGAAATAAATAATCAATCGGTGTGTCCAATTGAAATTACGTCAGAACTAGACAGTTCTGATGATTACACTAATCTCTAATTACTAGACAATAACTAGAGATTAGTGTAAATGATGTGGTTGCAAAATCTTTCAAAATAAGTTAATATTTGCATCATAGTTATCAAGCTATGGGATACTCCAGGACCCCGATAGAATTTGAACTACAAAAGGACCAAAACACAATAATGATAATTATGGCATGTAATTTGTCCAAAAAATGTGGAACGCTTCACGATTTTGCGTGTCATCCTTGCGCAGGGGCCATGCTAATCTTCTCTGTATCGTTCCAATTTTAGTATATGTACTGCCGAAGCAAGTACAATTGTATGCAACAATCAGTTGAATGTGTAGCTAGAGGCGATGGAAACTTTACTTGCGCGATGTAGGATTTTATTGTTGAAGAATGGGGGACCGGGAAAGGGTGACGTGGACATTCATACTCAGTATTGCGCCATATTTTAAAGACAGCGTGTTCGAATCACAGGATCTGCGTATCTTTTTGTATTTTTATAATATCTTTTTTATTATTATTTGTCAATTGCACAAGAAAACTCTTTTTAACCGACTTCAAAAAAAGGAGGAGGTTCTCAATTCGTCGGAATCTTTTTTTTATTTTTTATTTATGGTCCCCGATTTCTCGAAGACGCCTGGACCGATTTCGAATTTTTTTCTTTTGTTTGAATGGGTATACTTTCCAATTGGTCCCATGATCACCAGATCAGGATCTGATGATGGGATCCTAGGGAAATCGAGGGCAACCTTCAAATTTTATAGGCACATAGTACCATTTTCATATATTTTCTAAAGCTGTTCAAAATCGGTTCAGTAATTTTTGAGATATGGAATTTTATTAGCTTAATGTGTACATGAGTGATGTAAGTAGTGGTGCGAAGGATTACAAAATTCTAGTGCACATGTAAGAGAATAATGTTCTTGACAAGAATTCGGGTTGAATATTTAAACTAAAAAGAGTAAAATAAAAACTTTTTCCAAAAAAAATGTAACCGCCTTCAAAAACAACCACAAAAAAGTGTAAAATAATCTACAAAATAACTTTTCTTTCGGAAGTCGGTGGCTAAAAAGACAATGAAAAGAAAAAAAAACAAAGGCACCGACTTCCGAAAGAAAAGTTATTTTGTAGATTATTTTACACTTTTTTGTGTTTGTTTTTGAAGGCGGTTACATTTTTTTTTGAAAAAGTTTTATAAAAATTGTGTTTATTCAAGTTTTAAAATTGTCTTACCATTTATATGCGGCTAACTACAGCTACACCAGTATTTTAATCATCTGAATAGTAACAGTTACAATAGTTACATTTGAATAGCTAGTTGTCCCTCTAGAGATGTCCCATTCATATTGGTCCAACGACTCAACTTGCATATTTATGAATCGAATCACAAACAAGATGCATTCGATTATTACACCGTGGTCCGATGAATAATCGAATCAAATCGATGCACGGAATTTAGAATTACAAATCAACGGATATTGTATCGAATAGGGTATCGATATTCAAATTTGGAATACCTTCCCATTTGGTTTCCAAATTATTTTGTTTGAACTCTTGTGGTAGTTATGGTAATTTTATTCGGTTTTTCTTTAATAAAAATCTTTGGGGAAAATAAAAATAGTTCTAGATATACCTATTTTGTTTTATTTTTATACGGAAACAACGAAGAAATTGAAGTTTATAATTTATTAAAATTCAAGTTTCATCCAGCTCACAAATATTTAAAATAATTACCAATTTTGGATATTTCCAACAATAAATTATTTTTAGAAGTATCTTTATGTACTTTACCATAGTAGCGTATGCCAGCGGCTTTGTTCACTAGGAGTTCAATTTTTTTTAGGTTGTTTTTTCATTGCGCTTGGCCCTCTATGGGGCCACTGTCAGATTCTTGACAATTCTTTGAGGTCCACGTGGAGCACAACGCGCTGCTGACCCTTTTTGATCGAGCTGCGAGCTACTCATTACTTGGTCAGATATCGCCTCGCTACGTCTGACGTCCTGAGAAAAAATAAACTATTTATTCAGCCTAAAACGAATGTAAAAGAAGGTACGCTCATAAACCAAAAAAAACACCAAAAATCCCGGCTTAAATGAAGTCGTAATCACAGAGAATCCTAACAAAACATTGTCTTAGATTAGTGTTAAAATCCCCCAACCGTTGGCTAATTGTTTAATCCTTATTAAGTCGTGAAAAAGTGATTAAAAGTCGTGTCCGCTGAGTGTTACACCATTTTAAGGGTACTTGGTATTTACTGTAATCCTGGTAACTAAAAGGGTGCGGGGAACACAAGTAAGATTTATTTTAAGGGGCTGGGCAATGTTCTTTTAAGTAAAATATTACTGTATACCGTGTCTTGTCTAGAAATAGCATTTATTTCTATACATAAGATTCGAAAAATGGAAATGCTAATTTTACCAACTAAATAGTTAATTTTTTTTTTGACTTTTTTAAAATGATTAAAAATTAAATACTACCGAAACAAAGTACGTTCAGGATTGTGAGGCCTTGACTCGTTCGTCACTCCGCAAGCCAGGGCCCTGTTGCCAAAAGACACCTAAGTTATCTTGGCTGTCATGTCGATCTTTGTCTGCCTTTAAGAAAACTAAACAACCAGCCTTGTGTAAAAAGAGCTAGGTTCTGCAATTACATTTAATAAATAAATAATTAATATCGAATCTTCCTTTTTTACAATTCAATATTTTCCTAAAAGTTAGGTAGGTACAAAAGAAAACATCACAAATGAGAATTTATTAACTATTTCTTCAAGTTTTTACTCTGCGTCTAACAAAAGTTTTTAAGGCAAAATCTCACCATATTGCATTACCTACTGAAAACATTTTCTTTCACGAAAACTCTTCGTTAATTTTTCGTGGAACAAAAAGTACCTAAAGATTCCTTCTAACTTTAGTAAGTACGTGAAATTGGTGTAAGTTAACTTCGGCAGAGGGCACCAGGTGCACTTCATAGGTAACGATGAAGTAAAGCCAGAAATCTAAGGACTAAACTTCTGTTTTTTTTTTGTACGTCGTTGTACTTCTACACTAATTAATTAAAATTAATAATTAATTTTATAAAAAGGAAAAACTTTGTATTTTTTGCTTGCTAATTTGTAATTGATTAACACATAAACTACTGGACCGATTTATATCCTACTAATATTATAAAGGCGAAAGTTTGTAAGTATGGATGTATGGATGTATGGATGTTTGTTACTCTTTCACGCAAAAACCACTGAACGGATTTGGCTAAAATTTGGTATACAGATAGTTTATAACCTGGATTAACACATAGGATAGTTTTTATCCCGATTTTATGTTCCCGTGGGATAATTTTCGAGTTGCAGCGGGTGAAACCGCTGGCAACAGCTAGTCTTATATAAAAATCCTTTCACCATTAGAAAGCTACATTTTCTGCGAGTAACAAAGGCTATATTTTAGGAATTAGAAATTCACAGAGGAAAAGTTCCGGACGAAGTCGCAGGCGAAGTGCTAGTTTCTTATAAATAGGTATTAAGGTCCTTTGGGACCACCTTGCCACTTAACTCACTAACTTGGCTTTAGTCATAGCAGTCTATCAGTGGAAGCATAAACTGGCCTTACGAACGGTTTATTCCATATAGATATGAGCGCCGATGGTCAATCTGTCGGCGGCGGCGCGCCGACTTTTTGAAGTCGGCGGCGGCGGCGTCGGCGGCGCGCCGTGACCTTTATTTAACTTTTTTAATTTAAGAGAAGAAATAAAAGAATATTTTAAGCATAGGTACTTAAGATTTATTATAATTTTGACGAGACAAATTTATTTGGCAAGATAAACTAAAAAAAAAAGAGAAAACCAATTTAACATTAAAATAGTGTGTTATTTAGTAAGTTATCTGTAAACCAACAGGAAATTAGAAACCGCATTAATTACGTTATTATAAAAAAAACTATTAAATAATCAAAAAGGACAGTATCTTTACATCTGAAACTCAAGGTGCTTCATCATCAGCCGGAAGACGTCCACTGCTGAACATAGGCCTCCCCCTTAGACCGCCACGCCGAACGACAATTCGCCACTTGCATCCATCGGTTGCCCGCGACCCACACGATGTCGTCGGTCCACATAGTGGGAGGCCTGCCTACGCTGCGTCTTCCGGTCCGTAGTCGCCACTCGAGAACTTTTCTTCCCCATCGGTAGTCAGTTCTACGAGCGATGTGGCCTGCCCATTGCCACTTCAACTTGCAAATTTTATGAACTATGTCGGTGACTCTGGTTGGTGAGAAGCTCGTAGCTAAATAAATACAGCCGCACAGGCCGATCTACCGGGTTAAGCTGCGCTTGTCGAGGTTGGTCTGTGGATGGGTGACCATCTGTCATAGCGAGTTCCCTCCGTGCCTCGGAAAGCACGTAAAGCCGTTGGTCCCGGCAGTCATTTGTAGATCTTTGACTCGTCGTTACTGTTAGTCAGAAGCTCTAAAGTCTGACAACCAGTCTTACCATGGGGTATGATATTGCCCAGTTACTGGGTTTTGGAAGTCCGACAGGCAGTCGCTCCATGTAAAATACTGATATCCAGCTGAATCTGGTTTGACTGGAAGCCAACCCCAATATAGTTAGGAAAAGGCTAGGCAGATGATGATGTCGGTGACTCGGGTTCTTCGCCGAATATTCATGTTCCGGATTTTATCCCGCAAAGAAACTCCGAGCATAGCTCTTTCCATTGCTCGTTGAGAGAATCTTAGTCTCTCTAAAAGGCCAGCAGTCAAAGACCACGTTTCAGAGTCATATGTCATCATTGGCAACCCACATAGGTTAAACACCCTTGTCTTGAGACACTGTGGGATCCTCGATGAGAAGATATCGCGTAGCTTCCTAAACGGAGATATAACGTCTGCCTGTCCCACGCCTTTCTGCAATTGGATTGGTTTCGTGCTCTCTTCCTGAAGTCGGATGGGCATAGTGGCGTTTCTATACAAACACTTCAACACTTCGATATGACATCGCTGGAGGGATTGCAATACTGCCCAGGTGGCCTACCATGAACTCTTAAAGCGTGAGTCTTTAGGCTGTGAGAAAGAGATGGCGCTAGACGACTTGTATAGCTCTGTCTCTTTCTCACAGCCTATACTGGATCGCGTTAAGAACTCGTGGTAATGGCCCAGGTTTCGATTGAATCGAAGGCTTTTTCATAGTCCACAAACGCTAAACATAATGGCCGATTATACTCCTCTGTCTTCTGTATAATCTGGCGGCGCGTGTGTATGTGGTCTATAGTACTAAAACCTTTTCGGAAACCGGCTTGTTCGGGAGGCTGGAAGTCATCAAACCAGCGTTCGAGACAGTTCGTAATGACTCTTGAGAACAGCTTGTATACACGGCTCAGAAGTGAGATTGGCCTGTAGTTCTTCAAAAAGGGTGTTTTATAAACGTCTACGTCTAGTGCCGCCATTTTGCCAGCATTTATAATCGTGCGTTCGGTTTGGTCAGCGTGTTAAGGCTCCTACACACAGTGCCGGTGGCAAGGCCGCCGGCCAAGCCGCAGTGCGCCAGGCGGCATTCAAAGCTTTGCAACACAAAGGAGCCGCCGGCATGGCCGCCGGGGTGTGCCGGCGGGTTACGCGGCTTGCCGGCGTCAGTTCGTTCCTGGCATTCAAGCGGCGTTCTATGTGACTGTCACAATAAGAATGATGCTTGGCGGCTTTGCGCGGCTTGTGCCGGCGGCTTCCGGTGTTATTGCCGTCGGCATGTGTGTAGTAGCCTTTAGATTAATCTGAACGCCGCCGCCCGCTCAGGTTCGGCGCGCCGGCGCCTGGGGACGGCGGCGGCGGCGCGGGAGGAATCACGGCGGCGGCGGCGCGCCGGCGCGGCGCTCATATCTAATTCCATATCACCTGGGTGAACAAAGTGGACCACTTGGTGTCCTCAATTATTATTCACCTCGGAAAAATATCACCTGAGTGATATCACCCAAGTGAATTGTGGACACCAAAGTTGTCCACTTTGTTCACCTCTGAAAAATATCTGGGTGAACAAAGGCGACTTTTCTTACGCGATTTAGTGAACTTTGGTGTCCGCAATTCACCTGGGTGATATCACTCAGGTGATATTTTTCCGAGGTGAATTGAGGACACCAATCTTGTCCACTTTGTTCACCCAGGTGATATCACCCAGGTGAACAAAGTGGAATAAACCTTACGAACAGCAAATGCATTTTATATTTTTACAACTTTTAACAGAATTATGGTACTTATTTATGTTTTTAAGCGTTGCCTTACATGTTTGGTGGGGTCATGGGTGCGTTTACAAACATATAAACTTACAAAAACAAACGCCTAAAACCTGGAAAAACCACTTGTAGATCATAGCAATATTTGAATTATTTTAAAGAAAATATAATCTTGATCTTCCGGCGCATGGCATCACAGTCACGATATTAAGCCTGCTTTCGACTTGAACTTCTGCAGTTCACCCACTCCTTAGTAGATAGTTGAGTGTATAAAACTTTGAACGTCATGCTTCATTTTGAAGACAACTTAACGGTCGTAGTTAAAGTTACTGTGCAGTAAACTTAAACTTTACTCCTGTTCCCTTTAAATGAAAAAGTAATAGTCGTCGTAGATAAAATTTTAAAAGCTTTAAAAACATCTTTTGGGGGCAGTTGTGGCCCAGTGGTATCGGCCTTCATTTCAGGCGCGGTCCGAAGGGGGGGTCACAGGGGACATGACCCCCCCCAAAACCTAAGGTCACATTGTAAAATTTCAAAAAATTGCCAAATAATAAAAGGAAACTAACTATCCCCCCCTAATGGCGATAAATAGTTTGCTGACATCTTATGCAATACGATTTGTGCAATCATGTTTTTTTTTATTCCAGATAGGTACCTATTTTTTATTAGTGTAGTGAGTGACCCCCCCCAAAATTTCAGGCTGCGACCGCGCCTGCTTCATTTTGGGGTTGTAGGTCGTGGTTTAGAACCCAGCCAGGCGCATTACTTTGTTTAATTTATTTCATCACCATTGCTCTCAAAACCGTGAAGGAAAACATCGTTTTGAGGTCTCAATGGCAGATTCAAATTTTGGTTCAAAGACAAAACTTATTAGATAAATTATTAGTACTCGGAAAAATATCGTCTGATAGAAATTATAATAGTAGGTACCTATCTACTATTCCTCACAAAATTAATTCGAGTTTATGTTCTTATTTTATTAAACAGAAAAGTTTTGAGAGAATGTATCTTAACATAATGTTGTGAAACCACAGACCGTGTTGTTCTTATATGGTTTATATGAAAGTTTTTCAGAGAAAACATTTCAATTTGATCAAGTTTGTGAATTCTCTTAGAAAATTTTACTAACTAGGTTTATACAGGCTTAATTAATTGAATGTGCTTAGAATTGCTAAACAAGCAAGACTTCGCCATTTTGTATATTAGCTTATGGCCGTGGCTTTGCTCGCAATTTGGTAATTTTAAATTAAACAGTAAGGTTCTTAATCAAATCCATTCAGTACTTTTTTGCGCAAGAGAGTAAAATAATATATAATATCCAAATCCATCCGCGTGATTACACGTGTCAAAGAACATAATATCTTTAAACAAATACATAAAATAACACGATTCCGTGTGCAATATGAAAGTCGACCAATCATGAAGAATGATCGACTGACGAGTCGTCAACGACGCGAGTGCCGTGTGATTAAAAAAGCTTTCAAAGTCTTCGATGATACGTTACAAATTACTCAATGAAAAAACGTATCAGTTGTCGATATAAAGGGAAACATTTGATGAGTATTTTATGGGTGACCGCAGTCACCTGTTGGGGCGGTCACCGTGAAATTGTGTAGGCCCCATAACGTAAAAGAGGGTATAATGAAGAGCCCTTTGACCGCTAATGGAATGTATTGTTTGTTGGATTAGTAACGGTAGCCTTAAATTGAGAGGAAGTCGTTGGTGAAATGACTTAACATTACCGTATCTATCTACATATTAACTCAATGTAAAGACTATTACTATTTTTTACGTTGCCGCACACTAGTTATTTTTCCTGTGTCGTGGGTGCGTTTACAAACATAATAATAAAGTCACATTCACATACGCCCAGACCCAGAACAATTACTCGTAAATCAATCGAATATTTGCTCTGTGCGGGAATAGAAACCGCGACACAAATAAACTGGCCGTAAGTTCCTTCCTCTTGCTTTGAAAAATAGCATTTCCAAAATCTGTAACTAAACCAGAGTCCTATTCTTGTAGGGTAATATTTGCTCTTTTTCCGGAAGCAACCAACAAGACCCACATTCCACCCACAGAGTTATAAACATAATTCTATTGAAAGGGCGATAGGGGACATCGCCAATCTTGTAGGCATGTTCAATACCAATTTACACTCAACCAAATCCGTGTGAAAAACCTGATCTGACATAAAGCGTGGTGGGCCTGCCATGAACCAGCGCAGCGACGCAATACATAAATAGTAATAAAATACTAGCTGTTTCTAGCGGCTCTGCCCACTAAAATAAAAAGTGATACATAAAATCGGGATAAAAACTATGCTACGTGTTAATCCAGGTTATAAACTATTCTTCCAAATCTGTACAGTGGTTTTTGCGTGAAAGTGTAATAAAATCCATCCATCCAAACAAACTTTCACACATTTTAGCCAGTACGAGTCTGACAGTCCCTCCCGCCCTGCCCTGGGTGGACTCATTTTGATGATTTTACCACGATAGAAAAAAAAAAACACGTAAATATCCAAGACAATCAAAAAATTGTACTACTCTAGGTATTAAATTCTCCGTCTCACGTTCGAGCTAGGGCCTCTGATTCTATCACCCGTGTCACCTACTTTCAGTGAACTTTATGATCGAAATCCAATAAGATTTCCACGTGATTTTATAAAGCCTCATACGTTGAAACGACTGGTAGGTTAACAAAAACGACTTTTATTGCTTATACTCGTACGGGTCAGGTCAATGTGTCGTGTGCTTTTTTGTTCGTGTAATATTCAATGGGTTCATGTAGTATGGAGGTAGATAAACTTAGATATGTGACCAGGAAATATCCAATGTGAAGTTAAAATTTTCTTTTCACGACCAGAGGCCTACCACGAGCTCTTAACGCGATCCAGTTTAGGTTGTGGGAATGAGACAGAGCTATACAAGTCGTCTAGCGCCATCTCTTTCCCACAGCCTAAAGACTCACGCTTTAAGAGTTCATGGTAGGCCACCAGGTGGCTTTACCATTACGACGACGTTAGAAGACAACGGACAAAACGACGGCCTTGAAACCTTCGGTCTATTTAACGTTAATTCCTAAGTAGTTGGTTTATTGTTAGCCTCCACAAGTGAGATCTTAGACTGCTGCTACTTTAAATGCTAGTATTTAGAGCTGCATTCGGTTCGGAACTAAAACAGAGCCCAAGTCAGTTGAGCCTGATGAAAGCCTGGCCAGATGATGAAGAGAACGCAAATTAGTAATCTTGTTCGTCGTGTCGATGATTCCTAAGGTTTAAATGAGCTTCGACCAAAACTCCGCCACATTTATGGCGTTGGTGGCCTCCTACAGGTCCCGTAGAGTGCAGGTGGAATTACTCAAAGCACAAAATGGGCCATCGTTTGTGCTGAGGCTCCGCTGTCGCACCTTTCTTCATCACAGTACCCCCACCGAACCGTGATTTACTTGCAGGGACCAACCTGGCTTCGTAAACGGTTTAAGGTCTCAATACTAAACATCATCACCTAAACTTTAATAAAAAAACAGACCAGCTCAACAAGTTTTCGTCTCTCACGTGATTATCAACTAATTTTTTTGCACATGACAGCAACACCCCCAGGCCGGGATTAGATCATCTCATAATTATAACTATACAAACACACTAATAACTTTATTTACGTTCATAACGCTGTGTTTTACTTGGACACGTGCCGACCGTGTGCGTTTACGAAGCTCGGTACGTAGTGAGGGGTGTAATGAGGGTCGATTGCTTCATCGGCTTAGTCGCCTAGATAGCGCAAGCGAAACTTGGAGTAGGTACTAGTTTTGGGACCCAGCATGTTGATCAAAGCGTTGTTTTCTTTATGTAATTTAGCTATTTCAAATTAATGTACAGCAAATGGTATTAAGTGGAATCAATGCCGCAAGACAATCTCTCAATATAACAATCAAACAATATCACATTAAGTAGTCGTGATATGGTAATTTGTCATACTGCCCCAGGGTCTACATTAATTTATGCCAAGTTATTTTCAATTAGCTTGGTTTTACGTGGATGGGAATCCCGCAAAATGTACCTTAACTTTTGTGATATTGCTTTATTTCTGACAACGCGAAATAGCAACCATCAATCGGATAAAATACGTATGTAATTTTATAGAATAAGTGTTTGAAAAAGTTTACAAGATAAATGTTCTTAATACTCCTTTCTATGTTTTGGTAGAATTTTGCAAGTGTAATATTATGTTATTACTACCTATATTTTCCTTCGACACGTGTCGATCGTGTGCGTTTACGAAGCTCGCTACGAAGTGAGGGGTGGAGAGGGACGTAATTGGGGGTAGATTTTAATGCACTGCATTATCTGATAGGTAAACTGCCCAGGTAGCAAGTGACGTCGGCGACTAAAAAATGACGACATTCTTAAGTCAATTTAGGGTCACCACAGTTACGTCATTATTGTACGTCATACTTACGTACTATTATAGTACTGTACTGTACGTACTGTATAGGTCATAAAAGATACCTCCTAACAACGTCATTTTACAGTCTGTCCCTTATTAGTCTAAATCTGCCCTCAGGTTGACGACTGTTGTATGACATATCTGGTCCTAAGGTAACCCAAAGAGCTAAAGATTGGTTAAAGAACAGTTTATGGAATGCATCTGACTGACATAATTCCACGAGTGAAGTCGACCACCAACATAGCGAATATTGTGGGCAAATACTAATCATTATAACAAGGATTTGTATAGCCGGTACATTAGTCCAGTCAACGAGGATTTTTTGTATGAAGACTTTCGAAAAATTCCTCCGGCGCTGAAATTTGGCATATGATGAGAGTAGGTGATACAGATTACAGATGCACAATAATCCAAAAAATTTTTAGCCTAGAAGTTCCGTTTTTTTTATCAAAACATGAAAATTGCTTATAACTCTCTGTGAAAAATTCCTCAGCCTCAAATTCTTTTTGTATTTGTTTAAATGTATTAGTTAGAATAGGGAAGTATAAAAATCTAACAAAATTTCGATTTTAGTGTCACTCCAAATTAACTTTTTACATAACGCGCTCTAACTTCTAGTGAATAATTGCTCAGCCGATTTTAATTTTTTATGTGATTTCTTATCCTTAAATACGTAGGTTTTGTTACGTAATCCAAAACTTTTTCCTTTTTAAACAACATTATTTGATGTCAAATCAATCAAATAATGACGTTTGCTAATGAAAAAGGTAACAAACCTATGTATTTAAGGATAAGATAACACATAAAAATATAAAAATCGGCAGAGCAATTTTTTACTAGAAGTTACAGCGAGAACGGAATCACAGCGATCAATATTTATTTAAAGCTTCGAAAAATAGTACCGCCTAGCTCGATAGATGGCGTTGTAGTCGAAATAGAAGTCGCTATGGTTTCGTTACCGCCGATAGTATAAGGTCTGAAGAATTAATTTCGTTTTGTTGAGAAGTTATTGAGAGCAATGCATCGGTACAGTGAATACAAGTGTCAAGTTCACCAGTGTTAACAGTGTTCCAATAACAACCCACTCCAAAGAGACCTGCGGATTTATACATGGTTTTGCACGTCATTGGCTGCCCTAATATGTACGGCCCAGTAACGTCCCTATGAATTCAGTATATGATGTCACTCCAACGTCAGAGGCTGCCCTAATACGTACGGCCCAGTAACGTCCCTATAAATTCAGTATATGACGTCTCTGTAACGTCTGTAAACTGACGTCTTGAGGCTGTGACAAATTGACGACATCTGATGGGACCCCCCGACGTCAAGACATGACGTCTCTCACGTCGAGCAGTACCGTAAACTGACGACATAATGACGTAAAAATGCTACTTGGGTGTTATTAAAGTATTTTTGTGCGTAGGTAATAATTACTTTATTGGGTGAGTAAGTATCAGTTACGTTTTTGATGTAGTGTTCAATAATAATAATTATGAAGAAAATAGCGAAATTACTAGTTTGATAAAATAGAGACTAAGTTTGAGAAAAAAATCTGTTTTTGCAAGAAAGAGGAAAGTGGGCGCTCTACTATTAAGTGCTATTTTGAAATATTATCAAGCTCTCCACTTATCTTCACTCTTATATGTGTAGCCGTCTGTAGGTACTAGTTTATAAACATGAATCACAAAACTAATGAGTATGACATAATCATCGTTAGCCTTTCTAAAAATAACATACTAAATAATTTATGTACCTACCTTAAGAATAGCCCAATATAACTCAAAATGCGATATGTTGCGAAACTAAGCATAGGGGATTCAGTTCAGAGTAATGTTCCCGGGCTCAAGCTGTAAAAATAGTGCTGACAACTTGTAACCCGGAATTTGAGAGCAAAAAACGGGAATTTCAGTGTAGATTCGGAATATTTTACGGTAGTTTTGTAATTTATGCGAACTGATAAATTCTAGGCTAGGATTTCGAATATATTATGAACTAATCCGCGACTCATGTATTTTAATGCATAGTTTAGGTATTAATATAGGTACTTATTTCAAGATATAGGTACTGTAAACACAACACCCAAATAATCGGTGGGTTACATTCATTAAAACAACAGCTGGTTTGGTTAACATAAAAGTTTTAATTATGATTTAAAATAAGACTACAGGATTTAGGATGGCATTAAGATAAGGCAGCAGATTGCAATTTAGACTCCATTTTATTGACCTACCTTTGTTGGAAACCCGTTGTAAACAGAACTGCAAGCATCTACCTAATAAACCACTCTTGCATTTTCGTACTAAATACAGTCATTTCAGTGGAAAGTAGAATTTATTTATTTATTATTGCATCACTGTCGAAATCAGTATTGATCCTATCTCTATTACATTTATCTTTAGTTTTACCTCACGCATAATACCAACTCACATACACTAACGCCCAGACCCGGAATAATTAATAATTGTAGATCATAGAAATATTTGCTCCGTGCAGGAATCGAATTGGCGACTCGCAGCGCACCAGTCTAAATTGCTCAGCCACTACTCTCGCATAAATCGCATATAGACCACAGTTACTCTTCGTTGTTGCAAACGATTTACTAGGAAATATGTTTACTGTTTTTGTTTACTGCCAATAAAACTTATAGATCTGTGAATAAAGTGTACTCTACCATCTTAGGTGCGGGCCACATAGAAAAGATGTAAGACGCAGACGTGGCGGACGCATTATGTCTCTTCGGCGTCTCTTTCATACAAAATGCAATTCTATGGAAGCGTCGCGACATAAATCACACAGAAGAGACGGGGCGCGGCGCGGGCGCGACTCTCATACATTTTCGCACGTTCGCGACACGCGTCCTCGTCTTACGTCTTTTCTATGTGTCCCGTGCCTTACTTTATGAAAGTTCCCGCACATCCCGGGGCTCATCCCGGGACACGCCCCAGCACTAGTCCACGTGACGTTTATGTGTTTCAGTATATCACGGCTATTATCATTGTTTATAACTCTCTTGTACTTACTAATGACTGATGGCAGGTTTCTGTTGGACATTAACAGACGTTTTTAGGGAAAATCTCTGTAAAACGTGCCCGGAATAGCTACGTGAGTAATTAAGATCGGTCTGTTGTAATGCCATGGTTTGAGTTTTGTTTTGTCCAAGGAAAATCATTAGGTAGTTACAGTATTTTTGTAGTTTTCTGAGAGATTTAATTGAGATTAAATTGACTAACGTTCTTCAAAATCTTCAATCGAGATTTAATTTAATTTAAATTTAAAATTCGTAAACGGTTCAGTCAGAGTCATCATCAACAAATCACTACCTGAGCTTTTCTTTACTTTGGCCACCCTTATCCCGAATGGGGATGGCAACTCAAAGCTAATCGTAGATGGCGCTGCGATAGTTGGTCCCTACGTCATATTACTGTCTACCTTGTACAAAAAACAAACAAGATTTATTGTTATAAAAATTGAGTATAAATACAAAACAAATATGGAAAATTATTCGTCAATGCAAGTGCATATACTAAAAGAAGAATTAAGAAGCCGCGGTGCATCTACAAGAGGAAAAAAAGTGATTTAATTGAGTGGTAGTACATTCGATTTTACCGTAATAAATCCACAATTACCTACTTGTAGTTGAGGTTTCAATTTTTGAGTTTTGGTATGTTTTACCTGTCCTCTCCTCTACCAAGAATACAATGCTGCTTCTGACTTTCTATTTTGATAAAATATCATAATGTTTTAAGTCAGTAATTTTACCCCTTTTTTCTATTTAGATTCGAGAAATCTCACAATATATTTAATTTCTTAAAACAACAACTATCACAAAACTCGTTCCAGGTGATAATTCTTCCGCCAGATGAACCATTTCATGATTTATAGAGCGATGCAATACTGGTACTTAACCTCCAATAGAAAAGTAGATTTATTTTGAAAAGTGTATTCGATTGTTTAGTTATGTTATAATCATAGAATTTCATTAATAAACTCAACTAACGGCCTGTCTCGGCTTCGCAAGGCTGGATATTTGTTAATAATATAGCTTTTCCTTAGTTATAATTGAATTTTTGTTCTCAAGGCAGTCACAGCAGCTACCCATTATTACTTGATAGTGTGAATTGTCGGAAATTTGTATGTTCCATCATTTTTACAGCTTATTACACAACATCTAGTCATTTTACATAAATAAATCATATTTTTTCAGAAAATTCCTTTGTTTTGACAGTTCTTTTGGGACCAAACTGTCACTTGTCACTTTGACACTTGCCTTCCCCATTAAATAAGACTAGAGACTAGCTAGTTCTAGCTCCAGACTCATTGGTAACTTCCATGTCAATCAACTTTGACTTAATAACATCAGCAGTTATCGTTATACCTGAATGTTCGATAGCCATTATCATCGGAGAATAATGATCAGACAAACCCGCTAATAATAAGGATCCCACCCATTCATCGGTTATTGTAAATCCTGTGCCATTTAACCGTTGAGCTGTTTCGACGATTTGTGTGATGTAGATAGCCATCGAATCACAACTTTCCAATCTTATTGAAATCAAATGTCGAAGTAAGGTTATCTTCCTCGAGAAACCGGAGTCGTCAAACATGGTTTTCAACTTAGACCATAATGCTGCTGAACTTTCCGTATTTCTGATATGCACGTACAAACTGGGGTCAATTGTCAATATTAGTTTTGCCTTGGTTTTTGCATCTTCAACTGGCTTGATTTCGAAACCGGCCGGCGGTTTGATGTAACCGTCCATGCCATCCAAGACCAGTAAGTTTTGTGCCGCAAAACACCATTCATCATAGTTCTCTCTCCCTTTTAATTTCGGCACACTTGCAATGTAATTGGAGTTCATGTTTCCGCGAATTAACTAGCACAATTTTATCTTTTTAAACGTAAAAATCTGATAAAATCGGGAGAAGCCCATAACCTATTGAAACTAGTTAGCTATTCGCAACAGACAGTTTTTATTCAAAAATATAGAACACTGTCACACATAGTATATGGCATTCCTAGTTGCTTAGAGGAGGTTCAATATCCTTTTAATTTTGATATGGGTAATTACTAACAGTATTGCTGTATTATTATTCAAAATAATTCTATTTTGGGAAAAGCGACATCTATTCTACGGTGGGGAAACTACGCTTTGACACATGCATTGAGTTCAAGTGTCCGTTAATAGTACAACTTTATTTGCACAGATGGCGCTTCCATCAAATGTAACTAACGCCATCTATGAAAGAAACGTAGTACCTAACTCGTTAAAACATAATATTAACGTATTTTCAGGTCACAAATTCACAATCAAATTATAATAAATGTTTTCAGTGATCGTTTTTATGACATCAGCCAATCCATTCTGTATTTAATACAATTTTAAAAACTGTCTGTTAACAGAATCAAGTTCGCGTCGTAACCGCTAGGTGGCGCTGCCATTAAACTTAAAGCAAGTATTTTTATAATACTCTTTTTTTATATAAATCTATATTATTTTACTACTTTTACCAATGAAAAAAGCAGAAGACTGTGTTTTCTTCTGATACCAATAAAAATAAAAGTAAAAATCAATGTAATTATTTTATTTTTCTCAAAAAACCTATATCGCGCATACAAAATTTTCATGTTGCGAATGTTACATACAAAAATTGTAAACTTACAAGTGTACTTGCTTCGGCAGTACATATACTAAAATTGGAACGATACAGAGAAGATTAGCATGGCCCCTGCGCAAGGATGACACGCAAAATCGTGAAGCGTTCCACATTTTTTGGACATTTTATAGTCGTTTATAACCCGTCATAGCAAATATCAGCCTGCTGTGAGTTTTTTTACAAGATGTTATAAAACACGTGTACTTACCTATATTTATTAGCTGTGAAGATTCCTTCAATTTGGGGACTAAAAGGGTGGCAATTGACTCAGAGCCTGCAAGTAGCACATCTTATGAGGAGGCACGCCTCTTAGACGATACAGACCGAGTCTTAGAGACCGTGCGACAGACTTTACGTGAAACTTTTTCCGTAAACTTCTTGCATATCGACAAGGTGTTGATCGTCTCGCGTTTAGTTGCTTGCAGCGGATCTCATTATGAAGAAGCACGTCTTTCAGACTTTACATTGTTATAAAATGCGATAAAATTCGTAAAATGGAATGGTATACATGTCTTATCATTGTGTTCATGTTTGATTTCGCTTAGGTGGACTTTTTGACCTCCTGTTGTTTTTTACGTGGTAAAATCATCAAATGAGTCCTCTCATACAGGGCAGTGCGGGAGGGACTGTCAGACTTGTACTGACTAAAATCCACGGTGTCCTTCAATAACCTCTTACGTTCCGGGGCAACGACGATATAATACTAGACTACGCATTGCACGATCTAACGAACAAAACTATTCTGCCAACTCGCTGAGGTACTACGTAAGCGAGGGGGGCGGTGTACTGCGTTGTGATTGGCTAACTCAAGGTCTGTTCTGTCTCAACGTATGTTTACGGCTCACAGGATTGGTCGAAATGAGACGGATATAAGACTTTTTTGCCTAATGTGTTGGCAGACATCGGTCGCCTGTTATTAGGAGTCTAGTATTATATCGTCGTTGTTCTGGGGACACGTTTGCCCGATAAACCGCGAACCCAGCTCCTGTTAAAGCATGTACTTAGTTCTACTTTGCAGCATTTTTTTTATGTTTAGCTTTTTAATTCCTAGTAAATTTTTATAAAGATGCTCATTCACCTGTGAACATTAAGGTAAAAATTTTCCTAATACTTATCTCAATTTATTAACAAAAAGATCACAATCCATAAAAAACCTAAATAAAGTAATCCAACTCCAGTACACTTTCTTTCAATAGTTTTTGTGCAGTCTCACTTGACGTTTCTCAAGCAATCAGCGGGCGCTTAACAGCGCTGTCGGCTCTCCCGTGGGGGAGGAAAAAAGCGCTGTCTTGTCTCGAATCAAAGTGAGCAGGTTGTGGACGATTTCACATCTGCATTCACTCTATTGTGTT
The DNA here is from genome assembly GCA_954870645.1 of Agrotis clavis. NCBI lineage: Eukaryota > Metazoa > Arthropoda > Insecta > Lepidoptera > Noctuidae > Agrotis > Agrotis clavis. Next base: position 2,629,735 of record OX940929.1, read on the forward strand.
GTGTCGAGTTTTGTCTGAAACGTTCAACGGGTGTGGGACTTACTGAGTGGTAGTTGTTATAATAATAGCAGTTGTTTTGCGGTTTCATCCGCTGCAACTCGAAAATTATCCCGCAGAAAGATAAAAACGAGATAGAAACTATTAATATAAATGTTAATCCAGGTTATAAACTATCTGTAATAGTTTGCATTGCGTCCAATAGTTTTTGCGTGAAAGAGTTACAGTAAACTTCCATCCATCCATCCAAACAAACTTTCACGTTTATAAGATTAGCAGGAAGTAGGATTCTGGAGTACCATTTAATGGTTCATAACATATTTATGCTATTGACACATAACAACGATATTTTGATAAGAGTTTCCCTAATTAAATCGCGTATACCTGCTGAAAATGCTAATTTATAATAATGATTTAAAAAACCCACGTTTTTCGTATTTATTTAAGGGATTATTTATGGGATATATTTTACATGACGTGTAGGTATAGATCGTGGGTGTAACTTGCAAAGATACGCCCCCACGTTTTGAGTGGGTTATTTGTGTATCTTTTTTTTTAGTATTATATTTATTTGAGTGGGCTCTCTCAGCGCCGTAGGGTTATTTTCTTATTTTTAGGACATTTAAAACGTGGGTTTTTAGATTAATTAAATCTAAAACTTTTTTTTATCTTTGCTGTTTGTCTTCGGGTTTGAAAATACCCTGAATCTGAAATTTCAGCCTGCTTGCTTATCGAGAAGTGCATCAAAATTGAGTTGCAAAAATCCAACCGGAACGACAAACAAACAAGAAAAGTGAGTGTATGTAAAAAAACGTGGGAAAATTTGTCGTCAGTTATTTTAATATATTTCACTTTCATCCATCGTAAATCTCATGATGTCGTCGATCAACAAAACGGGAGGACTCTTCTTATTAATTACCTAGACTCGAAAATTTAGACCATTGACTTCCAAACAGGCACTCTAAGAGTCATCATCACGTCTCACATGATCACATCTAACTTATCCAATTTACAAAAAGCCTGACCATATAGGACGCTGAAAACTTAATAATTTACCGTCTAGATATAATATTTAAGCCACCGACCATTCTAGAAGCGTTCACCTGGTCGTCACGTCAACAACTCCGGTCAGCTCGCAGATGGGTGGGCGATATACCTGGACTTTGTGGAGTTACGTGACCATAATTGGAACAGGATTTCCGTAGAGTTGTCCCGTATTTTTTTCCATAATGGTCTGATATTGTCTTTTTGTTCAAATTTTGCAATATTTACGTTTGAGTTCAACTTTTTATATGTATGTAATTATAATTATATTGTTTGTTTGGTGATACAACAAAGGGCAAACCTACGTCTGAAGTTTATTAAAACACACAATATTTTGAATAAAATAAAATCTAAATAATTATTTTCCTTATTTTACTTTCCTTTTGTCAGGTGTACAGGGACGGAAATAGAGTACTTATCATAAATTTTTTTTTCCATTACTGTGAAAATGAAAACAATAATGTTCAATTAATATAAAAGATGGCGCGATGTTCGATCCGAATTTGACTGAAAAATTCTAAACAGCCCCGAAATCGCATGCAAAAGCTAATAAAATAAAAGTCTAAGTATCACAGATTCTGCTATCAAAATTCTGTATGTAACAAAAATTCGACAAGAACCCTCTCCACCCCCTCCTCTGTTGTCCATACTTCAAGTGGATACTTAAATGGGTTTTAGTAATGAGTTAGCGTGTCTAGACGGGCCCAATTCCTACGTAGGTACTATGTAAATTAGCCCTAAGCCTGCCACCACCCTTTAGTTGTCCACTGGTATTAAATTTTGAATTACTGAAGCTTATTTGAAATCATAATGTTGGGGAATTTGTGGGGGCATTGTGAACTCAGTTGGCTGCATGAGGGGGTGAAAAGGGTGCAATTTAGGTAGGTATGTGGAAATATAAATTATTGTGCCTTTGAATTTGAAAATTGCTTTTCGTCTACTATTTTGTTAGGTTTGTTTTGTTTAATCTAATATGAATTCCTAGGATTTATGTATTTTTGATTAATGTTTCTGTCAGATTTTTCTTCGGGTGATTTATTTTTTGCTTATTATAAAGACATGATTTGTTAACATTTTATTTAAGGAATTTACTTTCCGATATAATATTAAAACTACCTAGCTGTCGGTCGCGGCCCATATTATAGCCTAACCCAAGGTTGGAAAAAAACCGTTTTTTTTTCAAATTTATAAAACGAACAGCTCAAATTGCTTTAAACAAGTGTTTTTTTTTAGTTTATGGTTTTTTTTTTTCAAATAAATTCTACCTTATTTGTTGATGTCTAAACGTATAAATCAATTATGTTTCATTTCTAGACTACATCTTTTCAAATTCGCCCTTTGTAATGATTTTTTTACGAAAAATGATCAATGGAAAAAAAAACTCCAAATCCATCTACTTATCGCTTTTGGTACCGTCATTAAAATCAGTTCATCCGTTTTCACAATACTCTATACAAATAAACAAACCTTAAGCTGGAATAGAATATGAATCAGCTTTAACTTACACGTTTTGACGTCATGACGCCATCGCTATTGCCCCCTTGCCAATCAGAGGGGATCATAAAAAGCCAGAATCTAAAAAATCAACACTATCAAAACGTAAAATAAAGCTTGAATAATTATCATCATCTTTCTGCACTATAATATGCGTACCTATAGGGCAAAAAGACATGGGCGTAGCCAGCCATGTGCACAGGGTGGGGCAAAATTCTAGATTATGTGCTCAGGGTGGGGCAAAATTCTAGATTTTTTTGTGTCGTCTGTAGATTGTCGAGTGTGAGGTTTCTTACGGATATTAACCCGCGCAATATTGAACCGACCATTTGTTAAAAGACACCTAACAAGTCGGAGTCAGGGTGCAGGGTGGGGCAAGCACCCCACCCTGCCCCACCGTGGCTACGCCCATGCAAAAAGATGATCTGACCCGTTTTCTTCTCCCCTGTCAAACGTCAAAGCCATTTCACCTTTACATTCATAAATCATTCCATATACAATCCATAAAAATAAAACCTTAAAATTCAGTCTCAAAAATAAAACTCCGAATAAACACACACACACACCTCTAACACCCATTCAGTAAAGTAATAAAATCAACGTACATTGAAGTATTTCATTTAGTAAAGAGCTTTCTTATGAGGAGTCACGCACCGGTGAACGTCGAATAAAACCATCATACTTGTTTCAAATAAAACTTCACTAGAATAAAAACGTACTGCTGAAAAGTAGCTCAGCTTATATAAAGCCCGGTTTCCACCGCGAGCGGAACGGACCCATTAAGGAATCCGTTAAACTCGCAAGCGTAAACTGCATACTTGTATTTCCATCAACAAAGAGTTTTTTAGTTCCCGGAGCGAGCTCATTTTTACTCTTTTCACCCGTTGAGTCATTAATGTGTCCGTTCCGCTCGCGGTGGAAACCGGGCTTAAAGGAAAATATTGTGGGTTTTAAGTTTACGAAAGAGTTGTTTCAGTTTTAAGGCGAGGTTACAGTACTGTGTGTAACAATTTTTTTTTTAATTATGAGCGCACGACCAAAATGTGAGCGATATAACCCTACGTTTTGATTTTTTTTTTGTTTCTTGGAGAAAAATAATTAAAAATTATAAAATATGTTATTAACATGCACTGTAAAATAATACACCGTGACTTTTTAGTCGTCTTACAATGGCAGCCCAGTTCATGTATCCAATGACTAGAACACGTTTTCAATAAAAAAATTGGTATTAAAGAGATTTGAAATTTTTTAAAATAAAATTTTAATTCGTTATTATGACGCAAGGCGTAGTTAGATGCTGCGGGGCGAGACGGAGTGGGAAGCGGTCGCCTCCTTCTGCGAAGCAGTAATGCTCGCGAAGGAGGAGGCGGGCCGCGTGTGAGAGAGGACAGTGTCCTCCCTCCGCCCCACCCGCAGTGGTGGACGCCCACGGCGACGGACGTCGCGACTTCGCGAGACGATCTCCGGCCACCGTAGGCGCGGGCATGCGGGCAGCGAGTAAAGGGCAACTCGCTGCCCGACCATGGACCATGCCCGGGTCGACGGCGCGTTGTGTCCCACGCGCGCCTCAAAGAGCGTCAGCATAATGACGGGGCCCCCTCTCAGAGGGCCAAAGCCTGCCGGGGTCCCGGGATTATTTCCTTACCGTGACCCCGGAACATAACAGGCTACTGAAGGACACCGTGGATTTTAGTCAGTACAAGTCTGACAGTCCCTCCCGCCCTGCCCGGGGTGGGAGGACTCATTTGATGATTTAACAGGGTGTTTCATATTTCTAATGTACTTATTTATTAATAATCTAAATTCTTATTAACGATAAAAAAAAACTCGACTAGAGGTATTTTAGGTCGGATACATTATGTGGACGATTTTTGTAAGACGACTAAAAAGTCACGGTGTATAGCTGTGCAGAGCAATATTATCACTCTTTGGTGATAAAACGCTTTAGTTATAGAACCTTTTGTTACTTGGCCACTCGTATCTATTAAAATAACTTGCATATAAATTCATGATTTGGTAAAACTTATAAAAGTACGAATTTAAATATTTGTTTTTTTTTTCGAGGGCTTTATTCCAAATCTTATTTTTATCTTTACCATTCATTTGGGGGTTTGTTAAAATTTTCTATAAAATTATTTTAATTTCTCTTAAATCTAAAGTTAGTCATAACTTAGATTCGATTTTAAATAATCTTAAAATGTACTGCAACCTCCTTCAGCTCCATAAGCGTAAATAAATTCAGGTAGACGGATAAAAGAAAGATGATGAAAGGAATTGGTCCGACCGGATTTGGAATTGTGGTATGTACCTACTACCTAATATCACAGTATAACAGTAGTGGATCTCGGCCGCATGATAGAAATAAATACCTACAGCCGCGCGGTACGTAAACATGCGTTAGGGCTGTCCGACGCCCGTCTCCAGCATTTTAATTACATTTGCCTACTTTCTGTTTCTATTTAGTGTTGTGATTGTAAATATACTTTTCTTATATTTAAGTAAACAAATAAAATACTTTGTATATTGAAAAGGAAGTGTTCAATAAAAATGCGTGTTGTTTTTTATTAATAGACTTAATTTATAACTTTACGAGTAATAGTCGACCAACTTATAAAATGTAGGTACTTAGATAACATATTTTCCTAAACAAAATGTATCGGAGAACATGTTTTTCAACTGCAAATGTAAGTTTGTCAACTTTATTTTTACAGCTTTAATAGGTATGTTTTTTGGGAATAGGTAGGTTTTTATCGTCAACTATTTTTAACTAACTTCAAAAAAAGGAGGAGGTTCTAAATTCGTCGTAATCTTTTTTTTTTTTTGTGTATTTTCCCCGATTTCTCAAAGACTCCTGGACCGATTTTGAAAATTCTTCTTTTTAAAATTAAATTCAACGACTTAGTTTAAGTTAGTTCGCATAAGTATTTTGATGGGCAACTACGGAACCCTACACTGTGCGTGGCCCGACACGCACTTGGCTGGTTTTTCTAGTATTATTCATACACAAAACACAGATAATAAACAAATATTACTGTAGCGCCGTTACGTAAAACGCACCCGTGACGATATAACAAGGGTCTGATTACGTCGTCGTGTGGATTCGTGTCAACCGCTCCTTCAAGGTCAGTGCGCCGCTCGCGCTACCTCGTACAGCGCATCGCTCGCGCAGGCAGTCGGCCTAATGCAACCGAGTTAGAGATGCGCAAAATGTGTCAGTAAAAAGAAAATGAATGAAGTATATCTTTTCACTTGATGAAGTAGTTCATTCATTCATTCAGTACTTCATTTAGTCCAACAAATCAGAACGAGTTCTTGAATGAGATGATTCACTGAACTAGTTCATTGGACTAGTTCACTGAACTAGTTCACTGAATTAGTTCACTGGACTAGTTCATTGGACTAGTTCACTGAACTAGTGATTTAGAGAAATGATGCATTTCACTAAATCACTAGTTCAGTTTTATAAGAATATCGATATTCCTTCAAACTTTAAACGTTTCCCGTAAAGACTATATTCCTATTACAATAAAGTTCATACTTATTAGGGTGAATAGAGTAACTAAGCGAAAAGAAACACTGAACTAAAGACACATTTGAATGGCCAGTGAATGAATGAAAAGTTCATTTTGGGAAATGAACTAGTTCATTTACTTCAATCGTTCGCGAACTACCCATGTCTAAACCGAGTGCACACACTCAAATACGGAGCGAACTATGTACTCTTACGTTCCGAGATTCATGACTGTGTTAAAGTTTATGTAGTACACTGAATATACGTTGATTGTACACCGTACCGTAGGTAAATGAAGCTCACTGCTTCATTTCCGTGCCCGCCGACAATCCCACCGCGCCGTTACACCATGAATTTACTTTGAATAATACAAACTAACAAAACACACATGCACTGGAGTTTTAACACAAGAGTAAGTACCTACCGTATCATGATTCATTCAGAACCACCTATAACTTAACTATTTAACTTGCCTCAGTAACTTTCCTTTACTTTATTCATTTTACTGTATTTATTAACCCAAATACCCTTTTTTTCGTAAGATAAAGGAAAATACATAACCATTAAAAAGTCACACATTATGTACCTACCTACTAGCACGGCTACTAGCTACTAGTAAGTAAAATTATTTTATAGTTAGTACTCACCTTTCATGGGTTGCAGGTAATTTAAAAAAAAACTTATGTCTGGATGCGTTATTGTTGACGTTAAACACCCAAACACAGCACAATATTTTCTACTTGTCATATTTGCTAAAAAAAAACAACGCACCGTCCGTTCATCACTACGGTACGGCCGTGACCACGGCAGGCAAACTTAGAACAAAAAATTTCAACCTTATGCTCTATGGCCAGAAACTTCGCTAAAGTGAGGGACGCGGGGTAACGGGGGTAGTACCCTGCGTCCCTCGTTCATTCCCTGCCCCCTCTTTCGCCCGGTGCCAAAACCAAAGACAATTTACAAAAGTCTATGTCAATATGTCTGACTGAACAAAACTTCGAAAAGTTTCTATTTTATATTTTCTTACTTATTTAACAGTTTCGATAGTTTATACGGTAATATTTAGCCTTCCAGTGCAACATGTGCATCAAGAATTATGTGGTTCATTACAATGATAAACGAAAGGACGTTAAAATGAGTTCGTTTCGTGTTAATGAGATAAAACTTGAAATTCGCTTATAAACTGGGATTATTGTACTATATTCAGTGAATATGTGCGCTAGTTGACTACAAGATATCAAAAAATGTATATGTGTGCCAGAAAAGGTTTGAAAAGAGGAAGAATCGGCTCAAATTATCATTGTTTTCAGCTGATGAAATTACCCTAAAAAAATCTTGTAAAGTTGACGAAGGTTAGTATGTAAATCATAAATATTTGCTTATCTTATCATTTCGAATAAGCACCAATCTCCCACAGTTTGAATTAAAATTATGATGACATTGTTCATTAGAATTTAGAATGTTATATACCATACACTTAAAGTATGGACTGCGCAATAGCTACATAAAATTGATCCCACTCAACTAGAAAGAGGAATAGTAGAGCGGGTCCTATCTTTTCTGTTACAGTGGCTCTCATTCTAGAGTATGGCCAATTTTATCTTTCAGTTGGTCAATGGTACATCATACTTATTAAAATAAATTGTATTATTTCTTTTCAGGTGAAGAATTTGTGGTCCAGTTTCAGCTAAGCATTTGCATGTACTCTATTTAAGAAACGATAATTTTGTAAGTATTTTATTAATTTTCAGATATTTTTTTTCTTATTCTCTGTTTACATCAAATAGAAATGATAATTTTATCACTCACAAGCATTTGACCAATTTGTTGTAATAATGACATGTGATGTAATCAAATCAAAGAAGTTTATATTAATACCAGTTATTAATCTTATCATTGTGAATAAGCATAGTTTCCTGAATCTGATCTCTATATATATTTTTTAATAGCCCTTAATGTTCCTCTATTACTGGACAAAGGCTACCCCACATTTTTCCAAGTGGTCTTCAAATACAACTTCGGACCAGCCGTCATTAACCTTACTTCATTGCAATCAACCAAGTTTAATGCAAGTTTCATTTGTTTCAGTTCAATATCCTGATGGGAGAAGTTTTAGCCACACCCTCAAAGGTACTACTTATAATATATTCAACTCGGTTAATGGAGCTTGTGTGAGTTATAATATTAAGAACTCAAAAGTCACCATCAATGATTTTGGTAAGGAACTAATTATAAATTAAAAGAAAATACATTTAAATATTTTGTGTTGTATCAGAAAAGACTGTCTTTATAGGTGACTGATGAGCTGTTTTTTTTTTGTGAATATTTAGATCAATTTTAATGTATGGACTATCAACCAATCATAGACTTAAAGGATGGACTGAGCAATAGCTGCCTTACGTTGACCATACTCTCTAGAAAGACAAGAAAATGATTACTTGTTAAGTCTATGTAATTGTTTACCTCTCCTTCTAGACGGGACAATTTTATCTGTCAGTTGGCTAGATAAGGCGCAGTTCATCTTTTAAATCTATGGGACTAATAATGTGGCAATTTTTACTAAATGTTAACTATTACTGTACTATTGTTAATAAATTACCTAGAAATATTAGAGAACTCATGAAAATAATTTAGCTATAATCTATGTAACTGGCAGATGAACAGGAATTTTTGCATGGTGCATTTATTTTTTATAACTTTATCAAGCAACATGAAATGAGGTCCTTATTTAATTTAGCTTACGCACATTATTGCAAATTTCCTCCGAGAGTTAAAATATACGTTAAAAATGTAATTAATACCTTGTTAAATTATTGTATATGTTTATATAATTTATATATTGTTTTGTATAAGCTAGCAATTCTTACATCTGATAATACCTGTATTTTATGCCATTTATGATGTAAAATGTTATTTTGTCATAAATAAACAACTTTAAATAATTATGTTCTGTGTTTCATTTATATTTTTCTCATTTTTTTTAATCTCTGAGACTGAATTGACAGGTGCAAATGGCAAACTGACACAAATTTCAACAGTATTTATGTCAGTTTTAACATTATCATTTGTCAATTTGGTCTCCGAGATTAAAAAACAAACTAAAAATTTAAATCCTTTTTGGTGCAGGGACAACTAGGCTGAATATGGCAAAAAACGGTTGCCTTTGCCACAGATTCAACACTTGAAAATTAAAAAACATGAACTGTCAAATTCAATTTTTCCAATCTCTACGGACCATTTTTCTTGTATGGGAGTCGGTCGTCTGAGTGTCTATGTAGTCTGTGGCCGTGACTGTCTGCGCCTCGAGCGCGCCCCGACATCGAGGCGCGTAGGTATAGCTCGCGTTTCGTCCGTTTGTAGGTAGTTCCAATACTGTACATATTATTACCGTGCTAATATACTGTAGTTTGTTCTGGATTTTATTTCATAACAACTGACTGTCGTTTTCTGCATTTCAGCCCCATAAGGCGCGGTTGATACAGAAATCATACACTCGGTAAAATGTTCAATTATGAAGTTTTTCAATCCGTCTCTCGTCAGTGCCCCGCTCAGATCTCGGCTTGTGCCCAATCTATCATAATTCCTCCTTAATAGATCTATAAATTCTCCCGTATTCATCTGATAACTTAAAACTGTTCTGACTGAATATAGGTAGTGAGTATCCGGATTTCACGACAACAAGGTCGAAGACTGCTACAATGTGAACATAAGCTATCAAAATTCGACCCTTCAAACATTTTTTATAACAACATGACATGTGTCCTAGCAATCAGTAAACATTATCCAATAGAAAAATACGTTAAAGGAAGATAAGGAGAAGGCAGATAAGGTTATAAGCAATATCCCGCCGAGTCAGGGTGCAACGGAAATTGTATCTCGTTTCGATCACGACTCCAATTTTAGACACGATCTTGTTATATAGGATAATCTTGTTATATTACGTATTATAATGTACAATCTTTTTAAATAACTCTCTAAGAAGTAATTAATAATGATAATATATAAAAGCGTGAACAACATACAACAACTTGCAGGCTGCGCCAAACGTGCCGCGTAACGGAGCAGTTGGTCTCACGTAAATAACGTTTAGATACATTCTAAACGTTATGTTTATATTCTGGGACGATACTGAAATCAATCGGAAGGACCTCCCAACGCCTCAACCGCTTCGGAAATCATCCAGGGCGTTGGTGAACGTGACACAAATTACTAGGAGTTTTCGATGTACTTTTTAAATACAATATCATATTATTATAACGTATTAAAAGATAAAACTTATTTCAAAATATTTCAGTCTCTTTTATACTATCTTTCACACAGAACACAAATTAAAACATTTCCGAAAACAAAACGTTACAAACTCATGATTCGTTTCAGACAAAAACGTCAAACAATTGTTCGTTTCGCAAACAAATTACCGCGAGGACCCGCGTCAGAGTGCTGTAATTGTCCAGCGCTGGGCGTGGAATAAAGAGAGGACATTAATCTTTCAACAAATTGTGGGAATGTGGAATGTTATCCTAAAGACATCTGTAGGTAGTTGTAAATGCTACATTTGTTTTTTGTGACTACAGATATATAAACGGTTAGGTCTTGTTATTTGAAGAATATGATTTATTCACTAGCCGCTTCGCCTGGGCTTCACTGGGCTTCACTGGGCTTCTTTCAGTTGTAATGTCCTTTTGTGACTACCTATTAGGTTTTGTTCTGTTTCCAGCACGGGTAGCATGGCGCCGAGCAGGTTAAGTTTTTAAGTATATTGTTTGTAATATATATTAGTTTGTCATTGTTTTATATTTATATGCGTATTGTGTTTTTTTGGGCCTTTAGTTGCCCGAAATAAAGGATGAATAAATAGCAATGTTTAACATATTTAAAAAAAAATGTTGATATTTCATAATGGTATATGAATGGTGTCATACATAAGCAAAAAAATACAGTCGATTTGTATAGAAATAACGATAAAATAACTTTTTCTATTCTTGGTAGAATAGAGATAGAATTGGTTATGCTACTCGTACGCGTACTGCTTGACATCGAAGGAAGTGGAAACGTATTTTTCCAACTCCTCCACCATTCTTTTTGATTAATTTCGTTGCTGGATCTAAGACAGGTAAATTCATTCTCCGGAACACGTCGAGCTTCATTGTCTCGGCGCTTTTCTGGTGGTTACCACTGTTGACTCAGTCTGGCCTTCAGGAGTTGCAGTGGTTTGGGAATAGTGTGGTGGGGTTTGTCCCAAAACCTTCGCCCGCGTGTATTTCGTTGATTGTCCTGTACTATAAAAAGAAAAATAATATATCTTGTACTCTACAATAATGAAGTCATCAGTGTTTCTAAATCCCCACATCTCCATATATTTTAATCTAGTGTATTCAAATCTTCAAGCGTTCCGCTGCACATAGATTCAAGCGCTTTAAAGCGCACGTTTGAAGCAATTAACTGCGCTTTGTTGGAACTACGTCAGAAAGAACTTCGATGTTAATAAAAACCAGCTTTTAGTAGGTTACTTGGTTTCATACAACGTTTGAACGTTGATTTTTATAAGCTTTTATTTACTGGCTTTGTTATGGTTGTTTTACATGTAGGTACCAAAAAGTTCATAAAAGTCATAAATAAAAAACAAGATCACGTTAACAATTATTAAATGATTTGATTTGATTACAGTTTGTGCATTATGTAATTTTTAAGCTATATAAAAGATGAGAAAAAAAAAACGTGAGGAAGTCTTGGTTTGTAACAACGACGATATAATACTAGACTACGCATTGCACGATCTAACGAACAAAACTATTCTGCCAACTCGCTGAGGTACTACGTAAGCGAGGGAGGCGGGGTACTGCGTTGTGATTGGCTAACTCAGGGTCGGTTCTGTCTCAACGTATGTTTACGGCTCACAGGATTGGTCGAAATGAGACGGATATAAGACTTTTTTGCCTAATGTGTTGACAGACATCGGTCGCCTGTTATTACGAGTCTAGTATTATATCGTCGTTGGTTTGTAATCAATAATCATCATAATCCCAAGCCTGTGAGGTTACAAGAGACGATGAGGAAGGTCGCCATTTCATATAAGGAAGGCTGAAAGTTAAACAATTGAAGATATCATATAATTCATTTTTATTATAAACTTTTCACCAAAAATGTAAAACAGAAAGAGAAAACTGTAACTCAACAACAAAATATGTAATCGAAATAAAATTCGCTGTTTGTTGTTCTAGAAATTTCTCTAACCGCGGTGTTCCAACGCTCCCGGGAGGTTTATTCAATAAAATGCAATCCACTACAGGACCACTCGCTTTTATCAGAACACGTAGTAGGTTTAAGGTTATAGACTAGGATCTGGCCCGACTTCACACGATTGGCCTCTTTTTGTTTTTTTTTTTTTGCGTGGTTAAATTATCAAATGTGTCATACACGGGGCGGGGCAGGAGGGACTGTCAGATTTGCCTTCAATAGCCCTTTACGTTACGGGGTCTCGTTAGTCGTCTGCATAAATAAATTAAAAATCTTTTTAGTCCGAATAGCCCTCAGTTGGAGTTTAAAAAAAATATGTTTTTTTTTAATCAGGGAAAGATAAAACGCTTTGAAATTCGGAAAGTGCCGTGCTTGTGCCGTCTGTAAAATTATATCGACCGATTGAAGTTTTGTGATTTTTAGAAACGTTGTATCTTCGTAAATTTTTGTTTACGTAGCAATAATTATAATCTACCTATCCTTCGGACTAATTAATTTTTTTGAGTAAAGTAGCCCATAAGGCAGGTAAAATCTAAAACAGAAGTGGTGGCCCGGTGGCATTGGTCCCGACTTACGGCTTATTACTTTGTTTATTTTATTTCATCGCCACTGGTCTCAAAACGGTGTAGGAAACGGGCATCTCCTAAAAACAAATTTTGAAGACATGTGACTTCTACCAACTCGCTTTGAGCCTGCATGGTGGATGGTGGTGAAGTTTCAGTGAAGTGAACATTATAGGCTGATTATGATGAAAATATAATGTACTTATCTAAGTTTATAAATGGTTTTGTAAAGATTATCTCAGAATTTTAACATAGGTTTAACATTAAACCTTGAGTTTTCACCTGTTAGCTCTTAAATTAATAAATAAATTAACTTGCATAAAACACAAAATGTTTCATTATTATTTATTCACGAGACATTGAAACTGAACTCTCATTGGTAAACTTTGATGTGGTTTTGGTTTTGCTAACGGCTGAAAAAAGCGGTTTGGTATCTAACAGCATAAGTCACCTTTCATCTGTTTGTTGACTTTCATAACGACAAGAACACGATAGACACCTGGAACAATTACTATTTATGGTACGGTGCTCTCACAAAGAAGCAGGGTTTCGGTACACACAGGTCGGTACTGAGCTGGTAAAAGAAACCCTCAAATCTGCTACTCTTATTCAACAGATTGAATGTGAAATATAGAGGACTAGCTGTTGTCCTGTTAAATCAGGATAAAAACTATCCTATGTGTTAATCCAGGTTACAAACTATCTGTGTGCCAAATTTTAGCCAAATCCGTTCAGTGGTTTTTGCGTGATAGAGTAACAAACATACCTACATACACATACACATACACATACATACATCCTCACAAATTTTCGCATTTATAATATTAGTAGGACAAAGTAATCGATCTCGTTAAAATGAGGGCCCATTGCTACGCATCGGACTGTTACGCAGCTTGTCGCGGGTTCGATGCCGCATGGAACAAACATTATGACCTACAAGTAATTGTGCATTGCCTAGCAGTTTGTGTATGTGAGTTTAAATCTTTTTAAACGCACCCACGATAAAGGAGAAACTTGTAGTGTGGGGCAACGTTTTTATAAAAAAAAACTCCATTTTACCGCAGAAAATGTCTAATTCCGTCTGTTTTTAAATATACATGTATTATAAGTAGATCACGCATACGAACTCTTGGACAAATGCCAATAAATAAACGAGATTGACTTATACATAATAATGTTTGATGCGACCAAATATCCGCACATACGATATGCTTTTCCCAGTTATGAACCCCGACGAGTTATTCGCTAGCATTCACCGGCAAATGTATGAAATATCATACAATCACAGCCTCCTGGCTCACAGGTGACAATATACATTGAGCGTATCTATTGTGACTAGACAGCTCTGTTGCACTGTTAAATGACGAACGTTTAAACTATGATCAAGGGAATAATATTATCAAAGAATAATTACAGCTTTGTGAGAAGTGAACCTGCGTGACTGCAGAGTGATCCCATTGGCAGTGGTAGGCCTCACAGGGGCCTTCTGGCTCGCGGTCAGAATCATGACAGAGTGCGGCGCCAAAAAGTTTTTCATCATCATCATCAGCCTTTAATGTTCCCACTGCTGGGACATAGGCCTCCTCTCTGTGAGAGGGAGTGGGCCATAATCCACCACACGGGCCCGCAGTGCGGGTTGGTAGATGTCACATGTCTTCGAATTTTTGGTTCTAGATTCCTCACGATATTTTCCTTCACCGTTTTGAGAGCAGTGGTGATGAAATAATTACACAAAGTAATGCGCCTGGCGGGGTTCGCACCCACGACCTACAATTCGTAAGTCGGGACCGATACCACTGGGCCACCACTGCTAAAAAAAGTTTTTACTGTTTAATTATTTTTGTATTCGACGCGCATCGTCAAGATATTTTTGAGGAATGAAAAATCAGCTGCTAGTAAGATTTGAACCGGTAGCCTAATAGGTAAGGCGTCTGGAGTACTTTTCCAGAAGACGCAGGTTCAAATCTCACACGCAGCTGAATTATTATTTCCTCAAAAAACAGTTTTTATTGTGTTCGATGCGTAGGAGTTGTATCTGGGTGAGTTCGCTCCATATTAGGCCTCATCTTTACTGTTACTAAAGTTCTTTCTGCAGTTTTGGCTCGACTGAATAAGAAACATTCATTTTTTTTTATTGAACAGTTTTTAAACGACGGTTAAAGAAAAGTGCCAACGGCTTATCAATAAGAAATAGAACAAACCAGCTGAATCCACTGGGATCGTGTTCAGATATAACCTAATCTAACATATAGAATGATTTCTATACATCCGATACACACTCCATAGTTTGTCTATTTTTTATGTCTGGGAAATGGCAGGTGAATACGTGCTTCAAGTTAGATTAACATTTGGCTATGTACGGTTCTCAAATGAACCAGACATTCAATAAAATTGCGAAACTCAGAGGTCACAGTCTCTTTTGAAGTTAAAAGATATCTTGATCAAGTCTTAGTTTCAGTGTTTCGTTTCGAAGTTTAGTTTTATAAAGAAACTAAAAGTGAAACAGAAAGTTTTTGATTTAGGGACGGTTAATTGATCAGTAGTTCAGTAAACTCGTAGTTAAAGTTATATTTTTATCGATTGGTTAATATCAAAATTAAATAATGATATTTATCTCATTAAAGAAAGAAATATTTCGTTATAAAATGTTACTTAAAACCATCTTTTAAAACTTAATTTTTACAAAACTTGAAATATTGACTGATCTTTATGACGAAACGTTCGCAGCAAAGTCAAGTTCATCATAAATTAATAAATACCACTTAATTTGGAATGCTATACCTAAACAGTAAATAAACGAAGGTCTCATCTATTTGAAATACTTCTCAATATTAACACTTAAAGCTGAACGTAAAATCTAATCCATTCCCAATACTTTTAAAAATAAAAGATAATAAAACGGAAAGCACTCACATCCCTTGAAAAGCACCCGAAGGGTTATTCACACACCCCGTATTCCCGACCCGTCCTAACCTAATAGCTATAGAAAGAAAGATGGAAAGAAAAGATAGTACTATCGGACATATATCTTCTGAAGTCGTAAAAGTCAATAGAAAGTCGACTACAAGGCAGATAACCGACTCACCCTTAAGTTAAAGGGTGTTGACTTACAACTGATGCATTTCGTGTTTTCCCTCTAATTCCCAAATGAGTAGTGAATGGAAATTAAGGGAAGGACTGAGGGGTGATGTATTGACTGTTTGTATTTTTAAGTAAAACCTTCTTTCGATAGTGTTTTTTTATTTCATCACCATCATTTCAACCTTTGGACGACCACTGCTGAACATAGGCCTCCTCTATAGATTTCCAGTAGGACCGATTGAAAGCAGTTTACATTCAGCGCGATCCGTGGTCCTCATCAGATCCACCCATTCGAGAACATTACGGCCACATCGACTATCAGTTTTGTGTGCGATGTGGCCTGCCCACTGCCTGTTCAACTTGCTAAACCGCTGGGCTATGTCGACATTACTGTGGTTTGTCTAAGGATCTCCTCATTTCCCAAATCAAAGAGACTCCAAGCATAGCTCTCTCCATAGCTCGTTGGTTGGTTGTGATTACATTGTTACCAAAAAGGAAAACCAATGGTTTGTTTTAATTACCTACTTCAAATCTGAAAAAACCGGCCAAGTGCGTGTCGGGCCACGCACAGTGTAGGGTTCCGTAGTTGCCCATCAAAATACTTATGCGAACTAATTAAACTGATTCGCTGAATTTAATTTTAAAAAGAAGAATTTTCAAAATCGGTCCAGGCGTCTTTGAGAAATCGGGGAAAATACATAAAAAAAAAGATTACGACGAATTGAGAACCTCCTCCTTTTTTTGAAGTTAGTTAAAAATAGTTGACAATAAAAACCTACCTATCCCCAAAACATACCCACCTATTATTATAGCTGTAAAAATAAAGTTTACAAACTTACATTTGCAGTTGATGATCATGTTCTGCGATACATTTTGTTTAGGAAAACATACCTTCCAAGTACGTTTTATAAGTTGGTCGACTATTACTCGTAAACTTGTAAAGCCTACTTAGTCATGATAATTTTCCTTCAAACTTCGTTATATATACTACTATTTTGAATTTTTTCACATCGCCAAACATAACCGTTTAGCTGGTAGAGGGGGGGGGACACTCGAGTCGAGCAAAAATTAGCACTTTAAAGCTTAATATTTCACAAACGAATCTTTTTATCAAAAAATTGTTAATGGAAACTATCAATATTTTTTAATGACCTATTTAATGATACCCCACACCAAGGGGTACGCGAGAAATAAAAAAAAACATCCCCACTTTACGTGTACAGGAGGTACCCTAAAAAAAAATATTTTACGAGATTTTATTTTACCACTTTTTCGGCACATCAAATCCGTATATTTACACCAAATTACAGCTTTCTAGTACTGGGCGTCTCTGAGCTAAACTGCGG
Organism: Agrotis clavis; assembly: GCA_954870645.1. Lineage (NCBI taxonomy): Eukaryota > Metazoa > Arthropoda > Insecta > Lepidoptera > Noctuidae > Agrotis > Agrotis clavis. The sequence goes on from OX940929.1 coordinate 2,647,008, forward strand.
ACAGACGGACGGACGGACGGACATGGCGAAACTATAAGGGTTCCTTGTTGACTACGGAACCCTAAAAAGGAACACCTGCGATGATAACTTTACAACTTACCTCAGAATAAACAAAAAATTCTTCAGCAGAAAATTCACAAAGAAACCTGTATTATTCTGGCAAAGACCGTATGGGCGTTTTTCCATTAGACGGCACGGCAACGGCGCCGGCGTAGTGCCGGTGGAAGCAAAAAAGTACCGAGCCGCGGGAAAAAATTTTTGCCACCAAAACCTATACGATTTTAAGACCTATTTTTCCAAAAATACAGTTTAAAATCGGTCGGGGTTTGGTGGCTCAAATGTATGAACGCCGGGCCGGCGCCCGCGCCGTTAAGTGCAAAAGCGAGCCATACGTTTTCATACATTTTTGATTCCCCGGCACCGGCACGGCGCCGTCGCCGTCGTCGCTGTAGTTGCCGTGCCGTCTAATGGAAAAACGCCCTATGCAGAGTAATTTAACACGGCCGTTTAAACTTATTCGGACTGCAGCTGACAGCAACTAAAGCCTATATAGCGCTGAACAAAGTTGCCAAACATGTGTCGGAGTTTCACTGCTAAATCTTTTGGAAAGCGCTAAAGCGGCTGCATTGGCATAATCGTGCGATGTGGTATGGTAAAGTTAGGTGGATTTTTAAGGTAAAAATTAAATTAAAAATTTAAAAAACCCCCGACACAAAAACCAAGATCCCTTTAAAAAGTACTAAATAATAATAAAAGCTCAATCTTAAAGTACCTAATTATGTATTAATAATTATAAAAAAATACGTCACGTTGGGGGACCGCTCCAAATTATTTATTATCTACGATTTTTTTCGGTCCCCCAACGTGACGTATTTTTTTATAATTATTAATACATAATTAGGTACTTTAAGATTGAGCTTTTATTATTATTTAGTACTTTTTAAAGGGATCTTGGTTTTTGTGTCGGGGGTTTTTTAAATTTTTAATTTAATTTTATTTGAAACTTTTTATAGGTACACACTTATTATTATATCATTTTATGTTGGGCGGTTACAGCACAAATTATTTAATAACCCACGTGATAAATCATCTTTAGCAGAATTGCAAAGACTGAGATGTATTAATTGACACTCTCACTTGACAATCGGATTTCCATGTCCCAATTACTCTCTCCACCAATTTTCTCATCAAAGCTGAGATCACTCTCGATTAAGTCATCAGTATTCCCTTTCAGTGGATTTCACTTGCAGGGCGGTAAGGTCTACTGGCGCCTGTGTGCAAAAAAGGATTTTGGCGCCCCTTAAAACATTTTGAATTATCTTTTTTTTATGGTTGATAGGTCAGTGGTGTATTTTAAAATTCAGCGCCCATGGGCTGTAAAGCTTGCCGCCTTGGAACTTAAACGCAAAAGAAACAATCAAGTGCTACTCAAACTTCACACCCAGAGTGCCATACCACCTTAGAGAAGACAAACATAAAATTTTAAAATTTGTAGACCTAAAGAAGAATAACTTACGTAAGAAGCATATGTAATTGAAAAATGAGCTATCAAAAGAGAGGTAAAGAAAAGCGAATGTCAACCTTATTGGAAGCGCGAGCGAAGCGAGCGCGAAATTTTTTAGGTTTTTGGAATAGGACAAGGTAATTAGGTAACGCAGTTAGCTGTAAAAGTAAAACGTTTCCGGACTTCAAGTTTAATCTAAAAGTGAGGTCAAATATTTGAAGTCTTTAGTACTTAAACCTAATCCTATATATTATAGGTTCTCAACTCCTATTTCAAAATTATTTTTTTCATAAATCTTTTTTTCAAAATTTTTTTGGGCCCTCTCTTGGCTTTGGCGCCCTTAGAGCATGGCGGCCGTGTGCATTGCACACTTTGCACATAATGATAGCGGGAGCCCTGTTCATTTGAGACCTCACTCGTGTATATTTGCAGACATTCGGTTATTTTTCCCCACTTTTGACCCCTACAACTCGGCTCCACCGATTTTCATCAAACACATCTATATTCTAAGAACACTCGACACGTAAGTCACCATTATTACAAAAAAAAAAAAAAACTAAATTGAAATCGCTGACATACACACAGACAGACAGACATACATACAAACAGACAGACACATCAAATTTATAACACCCCTCTTTTTCCGTCGGGGGTTAAAAATGAGCTATCAGAAAAGAGGTCTAGAACAGCGAATGTCAACCTTATTGGAAGCGCGAGCGAAGCGAGCGCGAAATTTTTTAGGTTTTTGGAATAGGACAAGGTAATTAGGTAACGCAGTTAGCTGTAAAAGTAAAACGTTTCCGGACTTCAAGTTTTAATCTAAAAGTGAGGTCAAATATTTGGAGTCTTTAGTACTTAAACCTAATCCTATATATAATTATTAGAAGTTCTCAACTCCTATTAAGAATTATTTTTTTTCATATCTTTTTTTCAAAATTTTTTTGGGCCCTCTCTTGGCCTTGGCGCCCTTAGAGGATGGCGGCCGTGTGCATTGCACACTTTGCACATATGGTAGCGGGAGCCCTGTTCATTTGAGACCCCACTCGTGTATATTTGCAGACATTCGGTTATTTTTCCCCACTTTTGACCCCTACAACTCGGCTCAACCGATTTTCATCAAACACATTTATATTCTTAGAACACTCGACACGTAAGTCACCATTATTACAAAAAAAACTTAATTGAAATCGCTGACATACACAGAGACAGACAGACATACATACAAACAGACAGACACATGAAATTTATAACACTCCTCTTTTTCCGTCGGGGGTTAAAAATGAGCTATCAGAAGAGAGGTCAAGAACAGTGAATGTCAACCTTATTGGAAGCGCGAGCGAAGCGAGCGCGAAATTTTTTAGGTTTTTGGAATAGGACAAGGTAATTAGGTAACGCAGTTAGCTGTAAAAGTAAAACGTTTCCGGACTTCAAGTTTAATCTAAAAGTGAGGTCAAATATTTGAAGTCTTTAGTACTTAAACCTAATCCTATATATAATTATAAGTTCTCAACTCCTATTAAGATTTTTTTTTTTCATTTTCTTTTTTTAAATTTTTTTGGGCCCTCTCTTGGCCTTGGCGCCCTTAGAGGATGGCGGCCGTGTGCATTGCACACTTTGCACATATTATGGTAGCGGGAGCCCTGTTCATTTGAGACCCCACTCGTGTATATTTGCAGACATTCGGTTATTTTTCCCCACTTTTAACCCCTACAACTCGGCTCAACCGATTTTCATCAAACACATCTATTATACTAAGAACACTCGACACGTAAGTCACCATTATTACAAAAAAAAAAACTAAATTGAAATCGCTGACATACACACAGACAGACATACATACAAACAAACAGACAGACAGTCAGACAGACACATCAAATTTATAACACTCCTCTTTTTCCGTCGGGGTTTAATGTACTGACTAAAATCCACGATGTCCATTAATAGCCCTTTACGTTCCAGGGTCACGATATTCGTTAGTCCCGCGACATCAAACGATGCTAAGAACACTCTCGATTAAGTCATCAATATTCCCTTTCAGTGCGCTTTCATTTAAGACCCCACTCGAGTTTATTTGCAAACCTCGGTTACCCTTCCCCACTTTTACCCCCACAACTTTTAAACGGCTCAACCGATTTTCATCAAACATATCTAAGAACACTCGCCCGTAAGTCACCTTTAATACAAAAAAAACTAAATTGAAATCGCTTCATTCGTTTGGGCTCTATGGTGCCACAGACAGACAGACAGACAGACAGACAGACAGACAGACAGACACGTCAAACTTATAACACCCCTCTTTTTCCGTCGGGGGTTAAAAATAGACTTTGTCATGCAGTGACACAATGATGGAAATTCATTGTCATTGCCAACTGCTATGTAGTTACATGCCAGCTATATACGATGCATGCGGACGACGAGTAATAGGTGACTCGCCGTCCGATCATGAACCATGCTCGGGCCGACAGCGCGTCGTGTTCCACGCGCGCCTAAATGAGTAGTCAGCAATCTGACGGGGCCTCAGGGGCCAATGGGGCCTACAGAAAGCTGAGAACCTGGAACGTAAGGGGCTATTGAACTAATGCCGTAGATTTTAGTTATTTTATCAGTACGAGTTTGACAGTCAGATTTTACCAATATTAAAAAAAAAAACAAAACACGATCCCAATTGTGAAGTTTCCGGTAAAATTAACGATGAGGTTGGCCACCTTGTCATGCACACTGATAGCTAAAAATTTACAAGTTTACGGTAAATTGGATCGTGTAAGGCTGGCATTAGGTGATATGGAAAAATATTGAAATATTTCAAATTTACATACACTGCAAACAAATGCAAGGTCTTTGCCAAGGTTTTAAAGTATCAACGTATCGACCTCTTTATCATTTCAAAGTCGAGGTCGAGCCGTGCGAAGGTGGGGTGACGATCTGATCAGCACGTGTAGCATGGTACCGTAGAAACAGGTTTCGTCGGCGGAAGAATCGACATATGACAGATTGTAGAAATATTTGTAGCGTCTGAAGCATGCGATGATCTTTAAAATGTAAAAAGAAAACTGTCAACGAGTTGTGTCATTCTCGGGAAAAAAATTGAATTCAGTAAAAATAATTTTGTCTTGGCCATGGAAATTAAATTGCCTAAAACATTACCTGAAAGCTGAAACTTATCTAATTATAGGAATTTAACAAGAAATAAGATAAAATTAGCTCCCAGCGAAATCATTTGAGTGTTCTCATTTCTTCCAGCAAACTTGTTCCAACCAGATGGCACCGGTATGATCCGGATTAAAGCAGTTAATGTAGAACTAGACAATGTTGCAGGAAGATAATGATTTTTAAAACTTTAATATTTAACATGGTATGGAGCTGAAAATTTAATTAGTAAATCTACTAAGTAATTATCTTATGTACTGGTTAACAAAAGAGATATCTATTTATGAGATGCTCTGTATGATTCATGCAGGCAAAGAAATTAAAAATAAACAAAAAAAAATATACAAAGAAAATAAGTACTCCGACACAATAATTAAAGTTATAAGATAACACAAAACACAAAACTATTTTTTATACATAATATACTTAATTATCTCTTGTTGACTTTACTTTGGTGATAAAGCTGTCTGTGCATCGCACCACGATAATCTAAATAAGCAGTACTTAGCCTCAACTTGTATGAAAATAGGTGGAATTACCCACAGTGACGTACAGCCATGCTAGATGATATTCTCGTCAACAGCGACGTATAACCAAGCTAGACCCAAAATTCGTGCATAGACAACAAAAGAACCACAGCTTACATGGCAAACCACTCCGTGCACATTCTATGTGGTCGTCAGCCTATGTGTACCCGCTGTAACAGGAGGTCGATTTTTAAACCAAAATTAAAAGGAAGAAGTAAATATTGGTCGGAATGTTTTTTGCATGTATTTACGCTCTGTAGTTGTTTTTTTTTGTTCTAAGCAGTACTGTTTGTATACTTTTAGACATTCATTTCCCATTAATAATAATTTAGTTTGGGTTTGTAGTTTTTATTTTATGAGCATTTTTTGTTTTTTGACAGAAAAATCCAACGAACTATGAATTTCAATGCTTCTTAATAAAAAAACAACTACTGTGATCCCGCCATTTTCCTTTTTTTGTTAATAAATCAAATCAATTCACACTATCAAACTAATATTATTATTCCACGCTCATGCCATGAAGTTGAACATATAACTAATCTATATTATATTTTAGTCTCCAAATTCCTCCTTAAAGAAAAACCTTACAAATCTCAACCGGAACATTCCAGTTCACACCGGTTTGATCCGGATAAAACCGGCTAAATGACCACTCTACTTCTCCACCCTCATTATGGCCCTACCAAATTAAGTTCAGTGCTTTTTCGCTGTTTTTTGACGCAAGTGATTAAGACTCAAGGTTTGTGTGGTTCATGTCAAGGGTGACTTCTGATCTTAATCTTTTCATGGTGTTGACTCTGAGGTTTTCTTATTTTCTTGTTGGATTTATTTATTATTCGCACCTTTCTTTTGGCTTCTGTTTTAACCCTCGACGCTAAAGTGGTGTTTTATCTAGCTGTCTGGCATCGTAGCGGTACGAATAGACCGACTTTGTTCTTTGTTAATAAATCTGATCGAGAATGTTCTTTGAAGATCTGTTCAGAAGTTTCCTGACTTTAAGGCAGCGGTTATGTAATTTATTTTTTGCTTAATTATATTATGAAAGGAGATGGCCCATTTTCTTAGGGCACTCTGCCTAGCAAATAAAAAATCATGTAAAGTGACCAATTTTGGTTTATTTTAAACATAATATGCTGTAAAATTAACTGTGAAAGTTACATAATCCAGTAACTTCAGATTTCTTAGTAATTAACAAAAAGCATCAATTGGTCATGAACCTAGTCGGGCTCTTACCTCAATATTATCCAGATTATTTTGCGTGAATATAAAGAGACCCTTGCCACTGGATGGATAAACATTATATTCTACAGTTTAAACCAAGTATTACCAAGTATAGAGTGTGTGTATAGTATGTTTTATTTGTAGGTTTTCATAATAAGTTTTAAGTAGGTACATGCCTGAATTGTTAGTAATTGCACAAGCATCGTTTGGAAAGGCATGTCTAACGAAGATACAACATGTTTTCTTAGCCGTCCCGTAGCTATACCGCAGTTAATACACCTCATTGTTGTATTATTGTTGACAGTGTCCAAAACGTAAGCACAATCAAATCCGTATGAAAAGCACTAGATAATCGTTGGGCAATGGAATCAGTCCGTGTAGAATAGCAATGGTCGGTATAGAGAAAAGATAATCGCACAGTTTACAAACAAAAATAAGCCCCCGCACAAGCTGCGAACACAAATGAAAAAAATAGTATGAATGTCAAACAAAAAATATGACGGATGTCAAGCGATTGTCGAACCTGTCATGTCGTTTCGTTTCGTTGTTGCAGGAAAAAGTTATTATTTCAGTAATTTAAAATAAATGTTTCATAGCATTCGAATAACTTACAAAAGTGTTCTTTTATTATAATTGCAAAAGTGAATAATCATTTTAAGTCAGAATAATGTTAAATATTAGTCTGACAAGGCATTCATATTATAGCTTAACAGAGAATGGAACGTTTATCCGAAATAGCGTGCTGCCCCGATACGCCGGAAACGTAAAACAACTATTTAAGTCGAAATATTTTTTCGGAAGTTGTACGGAAACGTAAATCATTTAGTTATTTATATTTTTATTTTTTATGTATTTAACGGGGAATCGTTATCAGAGGGGTTGGGATATCGGAAATAACATTCAGAAAATCTTCGTTAACACTTTTAATTACTTGCTAACACACACTGAATACAAAATAGTCAAGGATTTCCGAGATATCGCTCGATTAAAAACTTAGGAACGCGAGAAGTTTAACATGGCGGAGCAACCAAAATGTCTACCCAGCTTGCCGGACCGATTCAAAGTGTTCACTTCACTCAACTGTCACCGCCGATGTGGCCTACCCCACACAGGTTAGCCAACATCTGTCAACGTCACTACCTGTCGTCGTCGAATAGCTGATTAAACTTCCGAATCGACATTTGACTCGACTATTCGCTCGGTGTTGCCAATGCTCCCCATGTTAACCATCTCCAAGTGTAATAACTTGGCATTCCAAAGCGTAATCTGTCAATTCTAACTTCATAGTTCATCCAATGAGAGATAGATGGCGTTATTCTAAATTAACAATAATCAATAGAGATCCTAAATTGCGCATCTGTTTTGATTCCAGGCCAACGATAATAGATGGCGTTATTCTAAATTAACAATAATGAATAGAGATACCAATTTGTGTTACTTTTTTGATTCCGCAGCATGATAATAGATGGCGTTATTCTAAATTATTGTGCTTCTGTGTTCATTCTGCGACACGGCCATTCTGACAATTCACACGACCTCGTGTGAGACATTTGTCCTCGTGTGAGACATCACATCCTGAGGAACCTGGAATGAGAAAAAAAAACTCGAACAGTAATCATTCTAACCGTTCGGCCATTCTTGACCCAAATGAAAAAGGTATTCTCATCAAAATAATTACAGGGTCTAATAAAAATCACAAAAAAAAAAACTTTTTATCTCAAAGCTGACATGTCGAACAACACCCATACTCATTCAATGAAGGGAACTAATTAAAATATTGCAGTGCTCATACTCTGACCTCCATCCGGTCTTCATCATCACACATTATAACCTCCATACGGTCATAAGCATGAAATCTATCGACCTCCATCCGGTTACAAACAACACCAAGATAATCATTTCGAGCCTTTATCAAAATAATTTTAAGAAGGTTTGTTCAACATGCTACCTTATTTTTCCTATAACGTTACAGATTATAAGAAAACTCTTACTATGCTAGATACTTTAAATGTTTAGTTGACTACTGCCAAACCAAAACAAAACAAACTAAAATGAAAGAATAAGGCACATAATAGAAATTGGCACAAAATTAAGAAAGCATTTTGACTCTACCAAACATATCCACAGCACTTAACCAGCACCATGCATCACTACTTACCCAGTCACTGAAGTACTTAACCAGTACTTAACATTGTAGCGCTTAACCAGCGTTACAAATCCTATCACTTAACCAGTGATAATAACAACGCCTTTACAGCGATTTAACAGCTAACTCTTAACCAGCGAAAGCCTACATCATTACACGCTTAACCAGCGATTTAACAGCTAACTCTTAACCACCGAAAGCCCACATCATAACACGCTTAACTAGCGATTTAACAGCAAACGCTTAACCAGCGAAAGCCCACGTAATCCGCTTAACCAGCGATTACACTACTAACGCTTAACCAGCGATAGTTAACACAACTCGCTTAATCAGCGATTCAACAGCTAACGCTTAACCAGCGAAAGCCCACGTAATCCGCTTAACCAGTGATTACACTACTAACGCTTAACCAGCGATAGCCAACACAACTTGCTTAACCAGCGATTCAACAGCTAACGCTTAACCAGCGAAAGCCCACGTAATACGCTTAACCAGCGATTACACTACTAACGCTTAACCAGCGATAGTCAACACAACTCGCTTAACCAGCGATTCAACAGCTAACGCTTAACCAGCGAAAGCCCACGTAATCCGCTTAACCAGCGATTACACCACTAACGCTTAACCAGCGATAGTCAACACAACTCGCTTAACCAGCGATTCAACAGCTGACGCTTAACCAGCGAAAGCCAACGTAATCCGCTTAACCAGCGATTACACCACTAACGCTTAACCAGCGATAGTCAACTCAACTCGCTTAACCAGCGATACAACAGCCAACGCTTAACCAGCGAAAGCCCATGTAATCCGCTTAACCAGCGATTACACCACTAACGCTTAACCAGCGATAGTCAACACAACTCGCTTAACCAGCGATAAAACAGCCAACGCTTAACCAGCGAAAGCCCATGTAATCCGCTTAACCAGCGATTACACCACTAACGCTTAACCAGCGATAGTCAACTCAACTCGCTTAACCAGCGATAAAACAGCCAACGCTTAACCAGCGAAAGCCCATGTAATCCGCTTAACCAGGGATTACACCACTAACGCTTACCCAGCGATAGTCAACACAACTCGCTTAACCAGCGATTCAAGAGCTGACGCTTAACCAGCGAAAGCCCACGTAATCCGCTTAACCAGCGATTACACTACTAACGCTTAACCAGCGATAGTCAACACAGCTAACGCTTAACCAGCGAAAGCCAACGTAATCCGCTTAACCAGCGATTACGCCACTACCGCTTAACCAGCGATAACATCACTACCGCTTAACCAGCAATAGCCAAGTAAAGTTTAAGTTCAAACACTAAACATAACACAATTAAGACTGACCGAAAATCCTAGAGCAACCAAGTACCTTTGCAATTTGTACCATTACAATGCAAGAAACTAATCATTAAAAAGCAGGAATCAAATTCGTGGCCTTTGGCTAACACTAGCCCCACCAACAAACCTCTGTTTGTTTCACACCGTTCATCATGAACGCACAATACACGACCTCCACCAGTGCCACCCGCACACCGCGCATCCATGGACACCACCGGGATGTCAATAAGATACGGACTACGGCTACGAAACAGCTACTGGTACGGTCTGACCAGCCGACCTAAGATTCCACACTTATCATCCAACTCAAAGCCTCTACTTCAAAATGGTACTTGAACCTCAGGCATTCTCCACAATCCATCAAGTGCCCGCTACGATCAGGCAACACATGAAAACAAATCTCAATACTTATGTCACAGATCTCCATCAAAGTCAAAATCTATAGGCTACAGACTTTAATAAAGAACACAAGGCACCAGAGTCTTAACAAAATGAAAATTGCTCACCGGATAGGTTCCCAGTCGACGCGCTCAGGAGGCACAGGTCAAACCTCTCCTCATTAACAGGCTTCGACGCCCCGGAGTCGGCGCCGCTCCTCTCATGTCGCCGTGGCAGTGGAAGCAGGGGATCCCGGATGCATGAGGCTTCGCAGTTGTCGATGGACCCCTCTCGTTGCCATCGCTGTGGTTGTGGTGCTTCGGCGTAGCTCGAATATCCTGTTTCACGTCTATGCGGTAGCAGTGCATGGATTCATGACCCGGCTTGCAGCAGGTAAAACACTTCAGAGGTTTCACAACACTTTTCGCTTTTTCTTCACAAAAGAAACGCTTGCAGCTCTTGTTGTAGCTGGCCACGTGTCTTGCAATAAAAAAGTCGCTTAAAATCAGTCCACGTCATACCAGGAAACGATACGGTAGGCAACCAGGCAGAAAGAAGCTCCTCCCTTCAAGGCGCGGCTTATAGCGACCATAAGCGGGGCGCCATGTTGATCTTGGTACGAAAGCACATCACTGTAGTCGTCACTCAAGCACGTGCATCCACATTTTGTTTCTCAGGATCGAAATCCGGTAAGCGAAAGCCATGTGGTGACGTAGTAAGTGTTTTCACGGCTTGAATCAGTGTCAGAAAATTGCGGTTCCAACAAACACATCCATTTTTCATCACTATAGTCTTTATTTCGAACACGTGGGTCGTCATGGTCCATCCCACTTCTGATAACGGGGAATCGTTATCAGAGGGGTTGGGATATCGGAAATAACATTCAGAAAATCTTCGTTAACACTTTTAATTACTTGCTAACACACACTGAATACAAAATAGTCAAGGATTTCCGAGATATCGCTCGATTAAAAACTTAGGAACGCGAGAAGTTTAACATGGCGGAGCAACCAAAATGTCTACCCAGCTTGCCGGACCGATTCAAAGTGTTCACTTCACTCAACTGTCACCGCCGATGTGGCCTACCCCACACAGGTTAGCCAACATCTGTCAACGTCACTACCTGTCGTCGTCGAATAGCTGATTAAACTTCCGAATCGACATTTGACTCGACTATTCGCTCGGTGTTGCCAATGCTCCCCATGTTAACCATCTCCAAGTGTAATAACTTGGCATTCCAAAGCGTAATCTGTCAATTCTAACTTCATAGTTCATCCAATGAGAGATAGATAATAATAATAATAATAATAATCTTTTATTTATCCCAAAAACATACAGAGTTTGCTTAGAAATACATTATTTAGATTATGTATCAATTCTGTACAAGAATAATACTCTACCTCTTAAGCTAGGGTATACCTGTATTATAAGAGGTATATATATATATAGATGGCGTTATTCTAAATTAACAATAATCAATAGAGATCCTAAATTGCGCATCTGTTTTGATTCCAGGCCAACGATAATAGATGGCGTTATTCTAAATTAACAATAATGAATAGAGATACCAATTTGTGTTACTTTTTTGATTCCGCAGCATGATAATAGATGGCGTTATTCTAAATTATTGTGCTTCTGTGTTCATTCTGCGACATATTTATAACTAAACATGTAAAATTTACATGTCACTGAGTAACTAGGCAGAAACTGGCCATGTCATTTTACACCGTGACTTTTTAGTTAGTTAGTTACAACGGCAGCCCAGTTCATGTATCCAATGACTAGTACACGCTTATAATAAAAAAAGGTTGCACTCCAGGAGTGCCGGTAGAAGTGAAAACTTTTTTGTTACTATGTTTTATTTTAAAACTGGAGTAGTACAGATATGAAATTAACTAATTTGAATGACGTCTTACTCATTTTCGATCAGGGTCACGTGACCCTGACGCGAGTTTTAAATTTTTTACCCATTACAGAAAAAGTGTACAACGCCGCTAAAGAAGTTTTCACTTCAAAAAATAGGTAAGTAAATAAGAGATTTGAAAAATTTTAAAATAAATTTTAATTCGTTATTATGACGCAAGGCGCAGTTAGAAACAACACCTTTGTCTCATAGAAAATGGAGATGGAATGATCTGCCCGACTATTGCGCTGGGTAGGTATACTCTACAGCTTGATACGTAAACATTTGAACAGGTTGTTTCATATTTCTAATGTACCTACCTATTTATTAATAAAAATTATTATTAAAAATTAAAAAAAAAAACTCTGCTAGAGGTATTTTAGGTCGGATACATTAAGTGGACCACTTTTGTAAGACGACTAAAAAGTTACGGTGTATAACGACCTCAATCTGTCAAATTTTTCCAATCGAACATAACCTTTCAGTCTTTGTGATAAAGTTAAAAATCCATTAAAGATATTTGACAGACTGGAATATCGTGATATGCTGGCGTCTGTACTTACCTAGGTACTGTTATTGAAGTGAAAACTTCTTTAGCGGCGTTGTACACTTTTTCTGTAATGGGTAAAAAATTTAAAACTCGCGTCAGGGTCACGTGACCGTCAGGGTCACGTGACCGTCAGGGTCACGTGACCCTGATCGAAAATGAGTAAGACGTCATTCAAATTAAAAAAAAAAGGTTGCACTCCAGGAGTGCCGGTAGAAGTGAAAACTTTTTTGTTACTATGTTTTATTTTTAATTTGAATGACGTCTTACTCATTTTCGATCAGGGTCACGTGACCCTGACGGTCACGTGACCCTGACGGTCACGTGACCCTGACGCGAGTTTTAAATTTTTTACCCATTACAGAAAAAGTGTACAACGCCGCTAAAGAAGTTTTCACTTCAATAAAACATAGTAACAAAAAAGTTTTCACTTCTACCGGCACTCCTGGAGTGCAACCTTTTATTTTTTTATTTAAATTTACATATAGGTATATCTATTACTAGAATTTATTTGACGTGTTAATTATTTCAGTTTTATCAGTTTTTTTTTTACTAAAAGTCTCTAATTATTATCTACATTTTTTTTGTTTGTAATTCAAATTGGAACTTTATTTGCATTCCACAATGTGTACTTAGGTGGTAAGCTGAAAATTTTAATGATTAAACAATGGTTACTGATGACTTCCAATTCGTTACAAAATAAATAAGTACAAAAATGTGGTCGCATCACGAAACAGAGATACAAAAAAAAACTTGAGAAAGAACCGGATAATTATAATTTATCAGTTGGTTGGAATGTAAATACATAGTAGATCAGTATTCATTTAACTGTGTTCGAAAGATAACGTTTACGTATTTTGCCTTGCGGTTATTTATTTATAAATGTTTTATAAATGAACTAAAAATGATACTGGTTTCATTATTTTTTGTGGCTATGGTAAGATTTTTTAATATGTTTTGTTTTAACCAGCGGCTTCACCCGTGTGGAGTTTGTTAAATATCCCAGGGAATCCCCTGGGACTTTTATCCCGGTAGTGTAATCACACTATCGGGATAAAAAGTCCCATAGGATTACAAAATTCAAGAGAAATTCATAATTTGGTCCAAAGTCAAAAATAAAAATTCCCTAGAAATTCGGAGTAGACGACAAACACAAAAAACCTCAAAAAACCTAAGCTTGATCTGGTAATCGAAGCCAGGACTACTTTCTAATTTAAACTAATTTTTAATTGGTGGACTCTCTTAGTGTTATAATTACTTTTCAGAGCTTGGCCAACGTGGAAAGTGTATTAGTACAAGTAGAGCAAGGAATTTTGAGAGGGGAAGTTCTGCAAAGGTCCACTGGCAACGGGCAGTATTGCAGCTTCAAAGGTATACGGTATGCTGCACCACCCGTTGGAGACCTCAGATTTAGGGTAAGTTCCATTTTATTATATTTTAATAATTAATATACTAGCTTATAATTAGGAGTACATGCAGTAGTGTGCCACGGAATCGCACGGACGGGATAAAAGCTATCGTATAATATTGCAGTATATCGCAGGTTCGATCTCCGCACGGAACAAATATATTTTGTATGATCTGCAAACAGCTGTTCCGGGTTTGGGTGTTTGTGTATGTGTTTTTCTATATTTTCGTAAACCCCACGATACGGGAGAAATTCTTAGTGTGGGGAATCGTAATATTATCAAAAAAACACAAAGTTTATTTGGGTTGTAAAACATTTCTATGCCAAAATTCATCTAAATCCGTTCAGTATTGTTAGCGTGAAAGAGTAATGCAATCATTTTCACAAACTTTCTCATTTATATACCTTTTTTAGGGTTCCGTAGCCAAATGGCAATAACGGAACCCTTATAGATTCGTCATGTCTGTCTGTCTATCTGTCCGTCCCATGTCACAGCCCTTTTTGACGAAAATATAAGAGCTATCCTGTTGAAACTTGGTAAGTAGATGTATTATGTGAACCGCATTAGGATTTTCACACAAAAATAAAACAAAAACCAAATTTGGGGGTACCCCCCGTACTTAGAATTGAAACTCAAAACATTTTTTTTCGCCTGACCCATACGTGTGGGGTATCTATGAATAGGTCTTGAAAAATGATATTGAGGTTACTAACATCATTTTTTTCTAAACTGAACGGTTTGCGCGAGAAACACTTACAAAGTGGTAAAATGCGTGTCACCCCCCTGTAACTTCTAAAATAAGAGAATGATAAAACTAAATAAAAACCGGCCAAGTGCGTGTCGGGCCACGCACAGTGTAGGGTTCCGTAGTTGCCCATCAAGATACTTATGCGAACTAACTAAACTGATTCGCTGAATTTAATTTTAAAAAGAAGAATTTTCAAAATCGGTCCAGTACCCTTAGCACGAGTTTTCAGTATTTGAGACGTAAAGTAAACTGGAACTTTGACAATTTCAAATTGACAATTTTCAAGGAAAGAATTAGTTCTTCTTTGCACACCAGAGGCGCTGTTCCATTTTTCCATACAAGAAACGCTGTAAATACTGTAAAGTAAAAGAGTGAAAATTCGTGGTAAGGGTACAGGAGTCTTTGAGAAATCGGGGAAAATACATAAAATAAAAGAATACGACGAATTTATAATTATTATTATTTATTTTTTATAGAACCTCCTCCTTTTTTTGAAGTTAGTTAAAAATAGTTGACGATAAAAACCCACCTTATCATTGAGTGTTTTAATGTTGGCAATAAGCTAATTGTTATAGGTTCTTTTATAGAAGATTAATAGCATGATAGTAGATAAAGGAAGTAAATACTCGATTACTATTGTTACATCTGCTACTATGATTCAATTACAGTTACAGCCTGTAAAACTTCATCACTATAACCGATAATGCTGCATTTTCCACTTATGTACAGCTAGATACCTACAATACCGTAAAAACATACCTATTAAAGCTGTAAAAATAAAGTTGACAAACTTACATTTGCAGTTGAAGCACATGTTCTTCGATACATTTTGTTTAAGAAAATATGTTTTCCAAGTACATTTTATAAGTTGGTCGTCTATTACTCGTAAAGTTGTAAAGCCTACTTAGTCATGATAATTTTCTTTTAAACTTCGTTATATATACTACTATTGTGAATTTTTTCACACCCCCAAACATAACCGTTTAGCTGGTAGAGGGGGGGGACACTCGAGTCGAGCAAAATTTAGCACTTTAAAGCTTAATATTTCACAAACGAATTTTTTTATCAAAAAATTGTTAATGAAAACTACCAATATTTTTTAAAGACCTATTTAATGATACCCCACACTAAGGGGTACGCGAGAAAAAAAAAAAACATCCCCACTTTACGTGTACAGGAGGTACCCTAAAAAAAAATATTTTACGAGATTTTATTTTACCACTTTTTCGGCACAAAAAAACCGTATATTTACACCAAATTACAGCTGCTCTCTAGTATTGTGCGTCTCTGAGCTAAACTGCGGACAGACGGACGGACGGACGGACGGACATGGCGAAACTATAAGGGTTCCTTGTTGACTACGGAACCCTAAAAATATATATGATGTACATTATATCCATGTAAACTTCAATTGAAAATTGGTTTGAACGAGATCGAGTAATTATTTTTTCTTTAATCGTCATAAATCGTAAACCGCAATTTACCTTTCAAAGTTACAATGAATTCCAAGAACTTTTATATTATGTTACTTGCTGCTACGGAACCCTTTATGAGCGAGTCCGACTCGCACTTGGCCGGTTTTTTAACGTGGCAACATCATCAAATGAGTCGGAATCCAGAGCGGGACGGGATGGACTGTCAGACTTGTACTGACTAAAATCCACGGTGTCCTTCGATAGCCCTATACGTTCCGGGGCCATCGTTACATGATGAGAAAGTCCCACGACCCCGGCAGGCATTATTCTTAACCCTAAATATTTTTATTTGTAGGATCCACGGCCTCCTTTACCATGGCTAGGATTAAGAAATGCACTGGCCCACGGCTCTGTGTGCCCTCAGATAGAACTATCCACAGATAAAATCCTTAATGGTAGCAATGAAGACTGTCTATTTCTAAACGTGTATACTCCTGAATTACACCCAAAGACACGATTACCAGTAATGTTCTACATACATGGCGGATTCTTCGCGATGGGAACATCCAATTCCAACCAGTTTGGACCAGATTTTCTCTTAGACCATGATGTGGTCGTTGTCACCATAAACTACAGATTAGGCGTTTTAGGTTTCCTCTCTTTGGACATAGATGAAGCTCCAGGAAATGCTGGATTGAAGGACCAAGTGGCAGCATTAAAATGGGTGAAGAAGAATATTGCCCAGTTTGGTGGAGATCCTGAAAATGTGACTATTTTTGGTCAAAGTGCTGGTGGAGCCTCGGCCACTTTGCACACTTTGTCACCAATGTCCAAAGGGTTGTTCAAAAGAGCGATAGCATTGAGTGGTGTGTTCTTCAAAGATTTCGATATACCGTTTGAACATAAGCGACGTGCTTTTCTACTGGCTCAGCAGTTAGGATTGTACACTAAGGATGCAAAGGAAGCTATTAAGTTTTTGAAAAATGTATCCGTAAAAGATTTAGTGGAAGCAAAACCATTTTTACTGTATTCTGAAGGCCCCAGAAGGGAGATGCTTGAGTTATTCTATTTCAGACCGATTGTTGAGAAAAATTTGGGTGGTGTACATTTTTTTATAGAACATCCACAAAAATTGCTCAGTGAGAATAAAACAAATGTTGCTGATTTGATTATTGGTCATACTACGGAAGAAGGGATTTATAAGGCAGACGAGCAAAAGAAAGCTATTTTGAAATACTTGCATGACTACATAGAATTTCTAGTACCAAACAAGATAACAAATAAAGTAAACGCAACGGAAGTTTTAAAATTGGGGGACCGTGTTCAAAGACATTATTTTGGAAACCGTGAAATTAGTGAAGGATCGTTCAGAAATGTAATTAAATTGTACACCTACTTCAACTATGTTTACAACATTTATAGATTTGCTGAAATGTGGGTTAAAACTGGCAACAAGGCATATTTCTATGAATTCACTTGCTTTAGCGAGAGAAATGTTAATGGTTTAAACGGAATCAAATATGGTTTAAGAAATTCAACGCATTCGGATGATCTCAGATATTTATTTGATGGATCGAAATATAATTTGACTTTGGATAAAAACAGCCGTTCATATAAAATGATTGTGCAGACTTGTACGTTGTACACTAATTTTGCCAAGTATGGGTATGTATCTTTATTTTTATCACTGGCATTATAATGTCTTTACTTTAAAAAGACTGGGATCTTTGAATTCATTTTTACTTAGACACCTACTAGTTTTACAACTTTTGGTTTTAAAACATTATTAGAATGAAGAATAGAATAGATCATTATTAATATTGTAGCGTGGTCGTGTTTACGAATGCCGTCAGTGAGATCTCATGAGAGGACAGTCATTAGGGAAATTCTTTGGATCATTGATTTTTGATTTCTTAAGTAGGTATAGTCATTTTTTACTTTTTTCTTTTACAGAAACCCAACTCCGTCTGGCAGTAACATAACTTGGATTGACTACAGTAAAAACAACAGCTATTTGGATATTGGCTATAATTTAATACTAAAAACGGCAAAGAAACAGCCTGAGATAGATTTCTGGAGAAGCATTTATGAATCTGCTGGGCAGGTCTTCTCTTAATTCGTCTATGAATGTATTTTTGTGTTCAATAAAGTTTGTCGTATGTCTTTGTTTACTTAGTCTTTCTATGCTTGTTGTTTCACACGTTTGCAGGCATTTATTGACTCTTTGCTCGGTTTAGTGTCAATATCGCTTGACCAGGGTACCAGGGACCAGGTACTACTATCTAAGCATGAAACCCATAACTTCATAATCTAATAGGGTAATCCCTACTGGGTTCATTCAAAGCTTTAGTTCGGCCCGTGCCCGTTTTTTCGTTGATGGACTAAGAGAGTAAACCCCCTGATCCGTCCGTCCGCGCGGATAAGCGGTGTTACGTAAAAATCGCCGCTATTTATTGTTATTGTTTAATTTTTATTAAAAATGTCTTTTTTATTTAAAAGACGGAATACCTACCTAAGTACGTTGTTTGCTTTATTCAACTGCACTCAGAATCGGGTAAATTATGCATCCTCTGTCTATGAGTTATTTGAGGGTACCTAGGTATGCCTACATCACGATATTTATTAAGCTTAAATCATAGCATCGACACGATATGCATCGTGACAACCTAGTAAGCTTAGGGACTTTACTCATGGCGCGATGCGATTCGAACTAATTCCAACTACAAGTGAAAATTAACCCTGCCACTAAGAAATAAAGATGCAATTCGATTGACTTGACGTTGTCATGGCCATCGTGTTTTGTTTTTCATTTACCCATAGATAACAACGTGTTTTATGTCTTATGTCATAGTGGTAAGGTTGATTTTCACTTGTAGTTGCAATTTGTTTGAATCACGTCGCATTGCGTTGCATCGTGCCATGAGTAAAGTCCCTTAGTATAAATTGAATAGGGTATTATAGTAGCTAGTTGTTACCGGTAGCTGAAGTATCGTACCGCAGATTCAACCCTTGTTTAGGACATCTTACTCACGCTGGTCTCAATTTTTTTGGAGGGTTATAATTATTATTAATCAAATGATGTGGAGCGGAAGGGGCTGTCAGACTCTTACTGACAAAAAAAGCCATATTCAAATAATAATAATAATATAATATAATATTCCACAACTATCACATAACGCCATCTAGTCCCAAGCTAAGCAGAGCTTGTGTTATGGGTACTAGACAACTGATAAACATACTTATATATTTCTAAATACATACATATTATAGATAAATTACACCCAGACACAGAACAAATGATCGTGCTCATCACACAAACATTTGTCCGGGGTGGGAATCGAACCCACGACCTCCGGCATAGCAGTCAGGGTCACTAACCACTAGACCAACAGGCCAGTCAAAATGAAACGAAATGAAAAAAAGCCATATTCCATCACATGCTGATGGAATATGGCTTTTTTTTCATTACATTCTAGGGCCCCAGTGCCTTTTTAATGTAGTTTGTCCATCCTAGTATCATGGGATAATTCTTGAGCTTTACATGCATAAACCCACTAATAAAAAGTCATCTCCTTCTAACCATGGCCAAATAATTAAGTACCTACTAGATATAGAAAAACCACCTTGTTTTTGTCAAAACCTCTAGTGAACAAACAGCCTATAATAAAGATAAAACGAGGCTGTCGAATATTCCAGGGCATTATTTACTTACATTAAAGATAGGTGTACACTTGAGCATTTACTTGTAAAATAACATCTCGAGCATTCGCTGGTTTTAATTCGAGCGACATTTTGAATATAATATGACACTCGATGTACGCATTTTGGTGAAAAAACTTTTGAGTAAACCAAACTTGTGGGTCAGACATTTCAACAAAGAGTGTACGCAAGGAAGAAATAAAAAAAAGTTACAGGTAAAAACGTGACATTACATGGAAATGTTTTCAGAAAAATGAGCATTGTCAACTGAGAATTTGAGTTAGATTTGCACGAAATAAATATTATATTGTATGAACTACAAGTATTTGTTTCGGGTCTAGGTGTTTGAAATGTGAGGGTCAGTGATTGTTAATATAACCCGGTTCATTGAAGAAAGGATTCTTAAATGGCGGCGCTTATCGTGTTCTCTCGCTCGCACACTAGTGCCGTCTATACTCACTCCGGCGCTTAGCGTTAGCACAGAATAATAAATATAATAGTACAAAAATTAGTCTTGATGTCTTGACGCGCTCATTGATCTTTTTTTAAGAATATTTACTATAGTTTTCTGTTATTTTTCTGTTGTTACCTGTTGATTATTGTTGTTTTAATTTTGTTTTATTGTTGGGTTCAGTTTGAGAAATTATTGTGACCCAGTCTTGTTTTTATTATTTTCAATTTGAAAAAAAAAATAATTTGAAATTTTATATGCTGACTGTACTATCTGTCAACGCAAGTACAAGCCGCCATTTTAGAATCCTTTCTTCAATGCTCCGGCTTATACACGCACCCGCGATACAGGAGAAATGCTCAGTATTGGGGAAACGTTTCAAAAAATTACTTAAAGCATTCGTAAAAATGGTACAAAATGCGATGTTTTAGTCCAGCCAACGGTAACCTTTGGTAAGCAACCACCGCAAAACGAAATAATCTAGTTACGGCAGCCCAATTTTTTTTTAGAAACATTTAAACTTCAGTTTACAAAACAATCACAGGGTCGGGCGTTGCCAAACGCTGCTCTAGTGTACACCCACCTTTAAGGGAACTATTAGGCCCATTACTCTTTGGTGGTAACTGAGGACTCCCAGAGGGCAATACAAATTATTAACAAAGTAGGTATAATGGCTCAAATTATGGAGCACAATACCGGATCTTAGGTTTGTATACATTTTGTATTAAATTATATATTTTATGAGAAGTTTTAACTACAAATAGGTTTATGAATGTTGGAAGCTCATTTCTGAATTTTATCTTATATCTTTAAACGAGCAATTCTTGTATATTTATTTATATAAAATCAGGATCTCGGAAACGGCTCCAAGGATTTTCATGAAAGTTACAGATTAAGGGTTTTTCGGCTCAAGGAATCGATAAAATCAAGGTTCAGATTCGAGAAAAGCTCGGTTCCCAAGATATTTAATAAACATTTTAAAAACCGAGCGAAGCTCGGTCAACCAGATATTAATAATTTTAAAAGAACATGAAATAGGCACAGACATGCCGAAAAACCCAAATTATAATGGTATGACTAAATTAGAACTTTCTAGTACAAAGAAAAACGCTGAGTAGATTTTTTATAGCTTAAATTTATTGGGCTTTCAACTTTAGATCTGTATATCAGTTACGAGTACAATGGCTTAGAAGGCGTTTCCTGGACATGAAACGTGATGTACGAGGCCTGTAGCTTTCAGGAATTATTGCTGAAAATCAGCGATTCTTCTAAACTTTTCTATCACAGTCAGTAACTATTTTGAAGAAAGTTCTATGTTCTTTGTGCTTTTTTTTTTGGGTAATATAAGCCTAAGTTAGGAAAAAGGAAGAAATTTCAACATAGATGCATGGGATGGATGAATTGTGGCTTTGGCACTTAGCCCTACTCTGCATGGTTTTGGTAACTGAATTGCCTTACTCCCAGATATATCATAGACTAGCTTTTACTAGCGACTTCACCCGCGTATAAGTAGAAAATTATCCCAAGAGATCAAAATACCGGGATAAAAGGCAACCTATACAGTAACATGGACTCTACAGCCAAATTAAAAAAAAAATCAATGAACCGTTCTGATGTAATCGAATAACAAACATCCACTAATCCATTCAAACATACAAAGATTCGCTTTTATAATAGTAGTTAGAAAAAAAGAAGATAAAAGAAGTCACTTGTGACCTAACTAAACCTATCTCCAACAGACACTTTAAATTAAAATAAACTAAAGTTAGCATAACTTAACAGTGGAACAATTAATAACGCTAAGTGTCATAGCACTATAATTAGCAAAGCTTTTAAGTACTTAGTTGGCCGAGAATTTTAATTCAAGCTCAGAAAAGGAGTAATGACTGTGCGACAGACGCTCTTATCACTGAGAGTTGCATTACGAGTGATACATCACGCTGGCGCTGGCTGAAGAATATTAAGGATTCTGCTGCAAAAATATGATGTGGTCTATTTTTTTACTGGTATCCTTTGGTGTCATTGCCCGGGATACACTGCTAAGACATGGATCCCTCCCACCCCAAAGTAGGTGTGTACTGAGATTAAATTGTAAGCATAATATGGTAAGTTGGATTTACGGATTTAGGAAAGGCTAAGAAGATGATGAATGATGCATAATGTTAAAGTAAGTTTTCATAAGTCGCGAATTAGTATGCTGGAGTGGAAGTAGGCCAGCCATGTCTACAGACAGACAGCCAGTAGATGGAGCGAACATGTGCTAAAGTGGAAACCCAGTATGGGCAAACATAGTATAGATCGCCTTGCGGTACGAGGATCGCGATGATTTGAGAAAGGTTGGCTGGCGGATGGTTGAGTAGTATGAGTACTGCCCAAGTCCGAGATGGTTAGTGCTTTTTAGAGGCTTACGTCCAGTAGTGGGCGGCAATTGGCTGAGGTGTGAGAGAAAAGCGTAGACCTGGTAACAAGAGGAAAGTTCTTAACAAAATCAGCACTACAAGACTCTCTACGTTATCTTTCTTCAACAATAATAAGATTCATTACCTTACAAGAAGTCCTATTATACGCAAATACAGTGAAAAAGTGCAGTTTATCATATTCTTACATTCCGTGTATTTATGTATAAGCACTTCGAACCCTCACCACCTTTTTACCCTGTTCCGTGAGTCCATTTATCTCACTGTCCATTGAAGCTATTGTCAAACTGACAGACGAACCGAATGCGTGGCGTAGTGTTTTTATTTGTAATGTATGGAATTGTTTGAAGTCTGTCACATAGAGAATCGGATCGCTTTCGCATTTTTATATGACATGATTCGGTTCGGTTCGCTATCGCCTGTCTGTTTGACAAAGGCCTTAACACTGCCCTTTAACTCAGTCATCTAAATAATTCCGCACTTTATCAGTTAAGACGTTACGTTGACCCTTCTTGTCCCTTACTAGGCACCCTTAGCTTCATCGGGACGCTTATACGGCTCCAGTCTTACCGTCCGCGAATAGCGAGAAGCGGGTCAACCTAGCGTTTTTTATCGAGTGTGGCCCAGAAATGAGCTAGGAATTTCATGTCAGTGGAAATCTAGCACCGCATGCCATAACATCTGCGCTCTTGAAGACTCATTGCGTCAGTGAGCTGTGGCCGTGTATCCAAATTGGGGTCGGTCATTTTTCTTTCCAAAAGGAGCAGCAATATCAGTTTTACAGGTAACGATTAGATGTGCTGTGTACATTCCATTAAGCATACATTCACTACACCTGAAAAGGTCTTTCCCTAGCCTCGGACAACTAAGGGTCCAGACCTTGAGTATGATTACCTAATTCTTTAGCCGGGTAAGGTGGCTCATTTTCGGATGGCAGCAGAATTCCAAGAGGTGGTATGGCTGCCGTGACCAGAGTTTTGAAATCCAAGCGAATGAACTCAATGTGCTCGGTATGATAACTTGTAGGCGACAAACCATTGCGAGATGAGGATCGCATAACCACGGATAAGCGAATGTCTTTTTTCTTGAGCTAGAAAAAAGAGGATTGCTAATTGCTTCTCGCCAACAATGGAACCTTGATCATGAACAGCGTAAGAATACAGACGGTCTTAGCATTCAAGTAAATTGTAGGGTCTGAGTTGTTTTACTTAGAGGTTCTGAATGTTTTTATTACAAGTAGGAGAAGTTTGTTTATAGTATTTTTGGGTGTTTTAAAATGATGCGACGTGTTTGTGAGTGGCGATTTGAGTTACACGCTCCTTTCACATGGTACTTTAAACTTTTTTTTTTTTCAGCGGTAGTATAAAGGCATTTTGAATTTAAATCAAAAGATCAATTCAAATCTTAAAATTCAAAAGAATCACAATATAATAATCAAAATACAATTATAATGAGCATATTATAACGCCTCCGTACCATCGCAAAAAAGAAATAAAATTCATACAACCCTTCGCCGATGAAAATTAAATTTATTTTCAAAAGCAAAGGCCATTTTACGGTTAAATAATACGTAGTCAGTTGATTACTAACGGAAAGTCAAAAGTGCAATTTATTTTAAAACGTTGCTCATTCATGAGTGCAAAGGAAATTGAGTGTGAACTAATTTCAGTAATTTTGTCGAATGACTTTCGTTGTGCGACTACGAAAGATATAATTTTGTTTTCGAAAATATTTTCTTTACTTTATTATTTTGTTTCCAAATGAGTTTTAAATGAATTGAGCGTTTTTTTCCTCTTCAATCGTGATCGAGTCGAATCGTGATTGGTGATTTGATAAAGAAGCAGATTGTTGGTATAGATAGGTTGGTCCGGATGGTACTGATCGGTGCCGTCAAAAAAAAAGCTATACTAACTTGATTTTTTAATAATTATGTTATTTATACCTATGTTATTTTATGCGGTCGCATAGGTATTGTATATGCGACCGCATTGAATAACATCCAGCCCATGTTACTGAACTATGTTTGTTCTAAGACTTTTGGAAATTAAAAAAGAAAGATTTTTCATACTGATGGGCCCGATCAAGTTCTCATTTTGTATGAAAAACCATTTTTTTTTTTGCGAGTTTCCAAAAGTCTTAGAAGAAACATTCTTCAGTAACATGGGCACGTTAAATGCGCGAAACCTCCCAACGTTTTGCGCATTTAACGTTACACGTTGTAAAGTATAGACACAGGTCGGACTGACTGCGCCGGTTCATATGGGTACTAGTCAGCTTTGTGCTGTAGTTATATGTCAGTAGGTTATAGAACAACATTTCCATAAAAAACTTCTTTTTGACCATCAAATCTATATTAATGGGTGGAAGGGTGGTAGTGGTAGGGGTTTGACTGGCTCAGAATTTAACCTGTTTTGTTTTATACCCACACCGATCAGTACCGATCCGCACTTACCTGTATGTACGGACAACCTCTTTCTTCATAAAACACTATTTTGCTTGATTGTAGAATTTCTGCAAAAAAATCCCTCTTATTTTCTGTAGTTTTAAAGTACACACCTAACTAACCAAGTTCCGTTGGTTCTCGTCCAGTCTCGAACTACATCTCATAAACATCAGTGCCACGACTCTCTATCTCTTCCTAGTAACTGGGTTCGTAGAATAGCATGCAAGTAACCCGATTTCCACTTGGTGGTTTAATTAGTAAGAAAGTTGAAGATTAAAGTTTCAGCGAAGCGGTGTTGCGGTACTTACATGCCTTAAGTTTTATGCGCTGAACTTCTTTTACAGTAAAAGCGAATTAAAAAGTTAGATCGTGGAGTGGTGGATTCTGTAGATAGTAATGTTATAAACGCATCAACCCTGTAATTTCCAAAGGTTTAAGAGGCGCGTGGCAGCGTGGGATGCAGCTAAAAATCAGCGTCAGATGGCACAGATTTTTAGATTGCCTTTGCCATCTGGCATCATGATATTAGCTGAAACTTGTCTTTTTTCAAGCCAATAAACCCTTTATACACACCCATATTTAGGCCACTTTGCTTAAGCCTAATGGCAAATTAATTTTAGTGGCACGGTTGGCGCAATGGTTGAGCAGTCGACTGCTGCACTGCGTGTAGCGGGTTCGATACCCGCACAGAACAAATATCTGTATGGCCTACACTACTAGAAGTTGTTTCAGGTCTGGGTGTTAATGTATGTGAGTCATACGCTCCCACAATACAGGAAGTAATCCTAGTGGGACTAGGTAACAAAAAAAAATAAGTGAAAAGAATAGATTATAACAATACAATCATATCCGACAAAATACTACCTCATATCGACTGTCTGTCAATACAATCGTACGAAGCTTTGTTAATAATCGTTTGCCTACCGTAATAATACCTTATGTAATTGACGTATGTCAATAACAAATAACTCTTCCCTTGTTTCCTTATCCGTATTGAAAGATAACAGAAAAAAATAGCTTACTTTAATATTATTTGTTACATAGTAGCTGTGCCCGCGGGTTTGTTCACTTTTGATGTTCTCGTGGCTTTGCAAATGCAAATAAGGAGATTTAAGTTATTCAAAAAGAAGAATTGAAAATACACATTTTCAATTAAATTAAGTTTTTTTTTTATTCAAAATCAAAATCAAAATCAAAAATCAAAATCAAATCGTTTATTTCAAGTAGGCCAGTTACAGGCACTTTTGAATTGTCAAAAGACAAAATTAAAATAAAATAGTTTAAAAAATAGTTACGGTGCTACAGTCCCAGTCACAAGACATAAAAACTGTGAAAGTACTGTAGATGCCCATTCCAAAGCGTAGATCTCTATGGAGAAGAACGGGCAAGAAACTCCATGGACACTCTTTTTCAATCGCCAAAATTATAACAAAATCTTTGTTACATCATTCAACTTGTGATGGTACATTATTGTGAGAACGATGTTGCAAGTGAAAAGTGTCCATAGGTGATTAATATAAAAAAGACAAAATTCTTTATAATTAAAATAAACCGTGGCTGCTAAGAGATGACCAGTCACGACTGACAGCGCCCGTTCACGAACATGACACATGCATCAGCATCACTCAACTCAACCATTTTGAAGGGAACTAAATGATCCGACACACGCGCCACCGCCAGCGAGACATTAGAGTGAGCATGACATAATCTCAACCGCCAGGGTCATTCAAGTCATTAAAAGACGTGGGTATCTACTCATTGAAAGTTATAAAGTACATTGTACTCACAAAATGATTCCTGTGAAACTATATAATACTAGAAAGATTGACTCTATACAATGCAAGGTTAGTTAACAATCTTCATCAGCTCCGACATTAGTATTAGATGATACCCTACGACTGTCGTAAAAAATAAAAGAATAAACACACAGAAAAATAACGAATTAAAACTAAAGTCAAATAAGATAATAATACAGAATAATTTGTTAAAAGAACATGAACAATGTCTTGTGTTCAACACAGCGACCAACTATTCTTATCATCTAAATAATCACTCACAGAATAGTAAGCCTTAGAACAGAGGTTAGCTTTTACTTTTGCTTTAAACACGTTAAATGGCAAATCTAGGAAAGAGGACGGTAACTTATTATAAAAAGTTATACCAACCCCAACGAATGAATTATGCACCTTATGAAGCCGATGAAAAGGAACACGAAGTTTGTGCTTATTCCTGGTATTAAAATTATGGATATCACTATTTTTACTGTATAGGTGAATGTTTTGCCTGATAATTATATAAGATGTTGGCAAATATGTACTGCGAAGCCACTGTGAGAATTCCAATCTCTTTGAAGAAATCTTTCAGAGAATCTCGCGCACCAAGTTGGTAGA
This sequence comes from Agrotis clavis, assembly GCA_954870645.1. Classification (NCBI taxonomy): domain Eukaryota; kingdom Metazoa; phylum Arthropoda; class Insecta; order Lepidoptera; family Noctuidae; genus Agrotis; species Agrotis clavis. The sequence goes on from OX940929.1 coordinate 2,674,682, forward strand.
TGGCACGAACAGCTCGTTTCTGGAGTACAAGTATATTTTGGATATCAGCGGCTTTGCCCCACAGTAGAATACCATAGGACATTACGCTGTGAAAATAACTAAAATAGACTAATCTTGCTGTGTCAACGTCAGTGTATTGTCTAACTTTTCTAACAGCGTAGGCGGCCGAACTAAGCCTACCTGCTAGGTTCGATATATGTTGACCCCATTGTAATTTTGAATCCACTGTTATACCCAGAAACAGAGCTGAATCAACAGTTTCAAGCTCCACATTACCGAGGACGATGTTGGGACCCAGATTTCTAACATTGGGCAAAGCGAACTTTACGCATTTAGTCTTCTTGGGATTGAGCACAAAGTTATTTGCCGTGAACCAATCTATGACCCTCGATAGTGCGTTGTTTACGTCGTCAAACACTTGTCTATTCCTATCTACTTTAAAGATTAGAGAAGTGTCATCTGCGAACTACACATCGCAGATGTTCTTCAAATGGTATGGTAGATCGTTAATATAAACCAGGAATTAAACGGTCCAAGTATTGAGCCTTGAGGTACACCTAGCTGAACAGGTAACCCAGAAGATTTCGTGCCACTAACATCGACACATTGAAGTCTATTAGACAAATATGACTCAATTACTTTGAGGGCTTCATTCTGAACACCGTAATGACGAAGTTTACGCAATAGTGTATCGTGGTGTACGCAATCGAAGGCTTTAGAAAGATCACAAAAAACACCAATTGCATTTTGCGACTTCTCCCATGCGTCAAATATGTGTTTCAACAAAGCAACACCCGCATCAGTAAGTAGTCGAACGGCCTTTTGTGAACCCGTACTGATCATTATGAAGTAGACTATTTGAATTAAAATGGCGAAGTAACTGTCTAAGTATTAACTTTTCAAATATTTTGCTGAATGCAGGTAGAATAGAAATTGGTCTAAAATTACCAATATCATTTTTACAGCCAGATTTAAATAAAGGGATAACTTTACTGCTCTTCATAAGATCAGGGAAAGTACCCAAGTCAACGCATTTATTGAAAGTAACAGCAAGATAGGGGGCCACGATGTCGATTATATTGCTCAAAAGTTTTACAGAAATGCCCCAGTAATCACCAGTGTTTTTGGACTTGAGTGAATTGAAAACATTAACTACGTCATGAGGCGTTACATGTTCGAATCTCAATACTTGACTACATTCAGGGACGCTACTTTGCAAAAGGTTTTCAGCCTTGGACGGTGACGAACTTAAGGAGCGAGTCGTAGTTGCAGGAATGCTGGCAAAAAACTCATTAAATACCTCAGCTACGTCAGCTGGTTTATTAACTAATTTACCATCAACCATGATCTCAAGTTGATTTTCTTGTGTATGTGATTTACCCGTTTCGTTGTTAATGATTTTCCAAGTAGTCTTTAATTTATTATTAGAGTTTTTGATAGTGTCACTTAAAAATTTAACAATAAAGATGATTTTTAATTTCAAATCATCTTTATTGTTAAATTATTTTATTTTTTAATAATTGGAAAATTATATTACTCGTTTATTGACATTTATCTTTTTTATCTGACATTTCTATGCATACTATTGGAAAGGGGTTTGAAGATTTGTGGCATACCTACCGCCGCCATTTTGATTTTTTTTCAAAATCGCGGCCAGCTATGAAACCTTTATAAATCGTTAGCTGACATTAATGCCAACAAAAAATATTATGACAACAACCCGCGTAAAGTTTCCGGTTTCCGAGATAATAACCGTGAAAGTTAATCACGTGACATTCACAATTCTAAGCTAGTGTATGTGTTCGAATGTATCAAGATGTTAAAAATGTATCAAGATGTTAAAATCAACTCGCCTCGCCCGCCTGCATTGTAGGTTTCTCGCTCGCACCTTTGAAATGTATGATGTATTATATTTTATTGATAAATATAACCATGGCATGTCACCTTTACTTTTTGCAATTTTCGTAGGGATGGTTAGATTTTGCCACATTTTTAAATATCGAATTTTCTTGTTTGTACCTGAAGCCATAACTTAGCCGTTACATTGTATCCCTATCATCAACAATTATGACCACTACAGACTTGGATTGGCTTGTACCGGAAGTGTATTTACATCGCGTGTAAAAAAAGGAGATATTTTGATTTCTTTTAATGAGTCCGCGCTCGAATATTCTCGCAGTCAGAGGTAATACAAAAAGTAAAAAAATGCCTAATTGTGCCGTATTGAGTTGTAGAAACAATACACAAGAAGTGGGACGACTATGACGAAGTTTGTATACTAAATTACAGTTGTATCATCAAAATATCTATGCAAAATATGACACGCTCGTCTCGATACAAATTAAAGAACATATTGCTTCTATCCAGATATATTGCTATGATGGCCATAGTAAGCAGAAACATCATGAGGCATATCATCATCATAACAGCCGTAGAAAGTCCACTACTGGACTAAGGCCTCACCCAAGGATTTTCCATTGGATGGTTATTGCCATACTCGCCACGCGTGGCAGGCGGGTTGGCGAGCACATTTATTTCAGCTTATTAGTCTTCCAACGCTGCTGCCCATTGAAAGAGTTTTAAGCTGAGGGGCTATGGATCTTACATTTTGCCTTATCCCTCGACCGACTTTTACGGTCTGCCGGAAGAGAAGCAGCTGGCACATTCTACGTTTTTCCTTTTCTACCAGACCATCATCTCACCTATCAATTACTAAAATATTTTATAAAAATATATTAAGCCTTTGTTATTCCGAATTAATGTGGTCAACTTTAACACTTTATATCTCAGAAACCGGAAACTTTACGAGGGTTGTGTCATAATATTTTTTGTTGTTATTGATGTCAGCTATCGATTTATAAAGGTTTCATGGCTGGCCGCGATTTTGAAAAAAAATCAAAATGGCGGCAGTAGGTATGCCACGCTCCATAGTAAAATCTTCAAACCCCTTTATCCAAAGACATTAAACTATTTTAAATCTTTTTGTTTGTATCAAATATTTTATTATGATATATTGAACTGTTTGTTTTCAATTTAACTTTCATTATGTAACTTTTTTTTTCTCTTCTTTAAATAATAATTGTCTTTTATCACCGAGCTGAAGAATTGTGAATATTATGTACGCTATTATTGTCACGTGCATCAGACCGCTCTTATTATAAATTGTAAATTTTAATGTTAAATGTATGTGATGTGGCTGTACTTTTCTAATAAATAAATAAGAATTTAAGCATAATAATTGCTACCATTCAACCATCTAAATCATCAAATGAGTCCTCCCGCCCAGGATGGGACGAGATCTGTCAGACTTGTACTGACTAAAATCCACGGTGATCCTTCAATAGCCCTTTACGTACCAGGGCCACGGTTACCAGGTGCGACAGTCCCGCGACCAAGGGGGGAGGGGTTGAGTTCCGACCCCACATTTATTCTAATACTATAAAGCAGAAGCGTTTGGTTGAACGAGCTAATCTCAGGAACTACTGGTTCGAATTCAGAAATTCTTTTTTTTTGTGTTGGATAGTCCGCTACCGTACGCTACGACCAATGGGAGCAGAGCAGCTGGTAAAACCACGGCAAAAAGCCAGTTTTAAATTTATTGACAGAATTGAGCAAGCTATCTCACTTCTAAGTTTGTACAGACCGAAAACGGACACACTTAATTATAAGGACTTTTTGTATCAAAATAAACTGTCCTAAAACCAAATTAAGTGTTATTTTAAAAACAGCTCAGTTTGCATAAAGGCACGATTCATGCAGCTGAAATTCAAGCGCTCTAACACTTTACGACTTGCAGCTGACAGCTCAAGTCCAAACAGTAAACAGTGAACAAAGTCAGCGCTTTATGCTTTATTGTAGCGCCAGGCATGAAGTAGGCAACCCAAAGAGGTGACTTCTTCTGTAGAAAAATACACGGTATTAGGGGCGTTTTTCATCTACGCGAGCTCAAAGGGAAGACTTGGGGTCTACTTTCTTAGTACGGGCCCATATGAAAGTAATTCATTCCCATATTAGTTCTGTATTTATAAGTTCTGACAACACATCGGGATTCATCATCAGCCTATAATGTTCTGAATGGGACACAGGTCTCCACTCTGAGAGAGGGAGTGGGCTATAATTCACCTCGCGGGTTCAGTGCGGGTTGGTAGATGTCACATGTCTTCGAATTTGATGGTTCTAGGACATTCTGGTTTCCTCACGACGTTTTCCTTCACCGTTTTGAGAGCACTGGTGATGAAAATAAATCACACAAAGTAGTGCGCCAGGCTGAATTCGAACCCACGACCTACAACTCGTAAGTCGGGTCCGATACCACTCGGCCACCACTGCTCTCGGGATTCGGGACAACAATATTATCACCTCAGTATACAGTATCTTACTAGTCTGGAGGTCAGAGTCTCACCTGAAATATGAACTTGTAAAGTTCATAATAAAGATTTGTCTATTGTCTATTGTCTAACCTATTTTTAGGTCCTACCACTAACTAAGCTTTATCTTGACTGTAACAGCCTTACTACAAAAACTTAAACATCTGTTGAACACTTGTCTAAAAAAAGTGTGACTGCAAAACGCACCTTATTTCAACGTCATAATCTGACATTTTTTTAGACAAGTGTTCAACAGACGTTTAAAAGTTTTTGTGGTACGACGGTAATTAGTGTTTGGGAGAAAAATCGCACATATGTAACTTCAAAAAATTACGGGCGTCTTGCTTGTATAGAGAAATTCTAAGTTCACGACTCGTCTCCTCATAGTTTTAAAACTTTTAGGCCGATATCAGATCATCAACTGAAGACCTAAAACTCAAAACCCGCGAGTCTAATGAAACACAAACTGAAATCTATACTCCCCGTAATTCTACACGACGGTTTAATCAATTCCTGAAGTTCGAACGTTGAAAATTCAATCAGGCTAAACACTGCCTTAGTCGGCACTTTGTAACTGGTTGCTAACAACTAACTTTCAAACCTATCGATGAGTTTGGTGCAAGCGAGTATTAATTACTTTGCGATTCCTACTTATAAAAGGATATAAATTATTATTAAAACCGACAGTTTGATCTTTCGTTGGATATAGACTTAGCGCATAAAGGGTGAGGTCCATAACTTAGCCAAAAATGTTGCGTATGAAAGGAGTAGGTACTTTTTTTTTTGGGATCTTAGAATGGTCAACTGAGTCGTCCCGCCCCGTGTTGAGCGCTAGGGACTGTCATACTCTTATGGGCCACAAAACGCCGCCACACGCCACTCGTGCGATTCTGCACCCCTTTCTCTCGTCAAAGGTTATACGCTCAGTCTGGCGTCAGTCTGGTCCATCAGTCTGCTCAGAATGACGGGACAATTATCGTCTAACCGGTTGACTGACGGACTGATGGTCCAGAATGACAAAAATTAAATATTTTTAATATTTTCTATCATTCTGTTGTGAATGACAGCAGACTGATGCCAGACTGATCGTGTTAACCGCTCGAATCATTCTCGCGTCAGTCAGTCACCGTCCCCGACGCAATTTGTACAACTGGCAGGCCTGTCGGTCTAGTGGTTAGTGACCCTGACTGCTATGCCGGAGGTCGTGGGTTCGATTCCCACCCAGGACAAATGTTTGTGTGATGAGCACGATCATTTGTTCTGTGTCTGGGTGGAATTTATCTATAATATTATGTATGTATTTAGAAATATATAAGTATGTTTATCAGTTGTGTAGTACCCATAAAACAAACTCTGCTTAGCTTGGGACTAGATGGCGTTGTGAGATAGTTGTGGAATTAAAAAAAAAATTAAAATTAAAAATGTTTTATTGTTACTTTTACATTATACAGCATTACATATGAAGAGTTAACCCCAGAAAGTTATAAAATAATACTTGTATTGGGGCTACCTCGCTACCTCCCAGTGACAATTTTATATAATGAAAAGTTTTTGTTACAGCTAAACAAAAATAATAAATTAAATTTTAAATAAAGAGAAAGGAACAGCTTTAGGTGTATGAATGGATTTTGTGTGTGAATGTGTGTTTTGTATTCGGGGTTTTTATGTTTAGTGTATTTGTTGAATGAGTGTGAATGAAAACCTGATGTTGAGTGTTCTTATTATATTTAGCTAATTCTAACTAGTATGGCTTCTGTGTCTGCATAAGTTAATGTATTTAACCATTTTACTAGTGTTTTTTTACAGTCGTGGATCAACATAGGGAAAATTTCTAGTTTTAAATTGACTTTATTGTTAATGTAAGTGGACTGTGTGGAGTACTGACGCCTAGCAAATACAGTGCGCACCATTGGCGAATAAGCCACAATGTCTTTACGTCTTTTACTCATATTTGTAGGCTTATAGGGTAGTTTCTTATGCATTTTTAGGGTTATGTTTAGTATATAAAGTTTTCTGACTGTCAAGAGATTGCTAATCTTGTAGAGACTTTCAGAGGGGAATCGATATGGCTTGAAGTACATAACCTTTATGAGTGATCTCTGGGCTCTCTCTAGGTCCAGAAATTTGGTTTTGGTGGCACCTCCCCACACAGAGATACAGTAAATTATTACAGATTGTGCTATGGCCACATAAACCTTATTTAATAGCGGCGCTGTCATTACATGGCGCAGATTTTTAAATACCCAAATAAGTTTTCAAACCCTAGACATAATAATTTCAATGTGGGAGTGCCACGATAATCTTTGGTCTATGGTTATACCCAAGTATTTCGTAGTTCGAAGTTGCACAATTTTCTGACCATTGCAGTCTAGCGTGTTGGCACACCCATGTATGACGATACCAAAGTCACCTCCTGGTTGGGATCTTTGATTCGGCGCGAAACAAATGAAATTACTTTTGGAGATGTTAAGCGTTAGCAAATTATTGTTTAGCCAGCTAGCTATTATAGCTAGACTCCTCTCTGCGTTAGCCTTAACAGCAGCCCATGATACCCCAGTAAAAACAATTGCGGTATCATCCGCATAAGAAACAACCCGCCCGCCACTGATCCCAATGTTACACAGATCATTTATGTATATTAAGAACAGTGTCGGGCCGAGTACACTTCCCTGCGAGACTCCGTATACTACATTTACTTCTTCGCTTACGAGGTTATTTATTTTTACTTGTTGTCTTCGATTTTGTAGGTAACTTCCCAGGATTGAGAGAGCCATACCTCTTATACCGATAGCTTCAAGCCTGTGCAGAAGGATGGGAATAGAAACGGTGTCAAATGCCTTTTTTAAGTCTAAAAACACTGCTAAACATTTATCTCCTCTATCAACATTAACAACTATTTCAGAAGTCAGTGCCAACACAGCGTCCTGGGTGGAGCGACCCTTTCTAAAACCGTATTGTGAGTCGGATAAAATATTATTTTTATTTAAATAAGAAACAAGCCTATTGTTTAATAATTTTTCTATAATTTTTGAAATACTAGACAAGACGGAAATAGGTCTGTAGTTGTTGACGTCGCTTGTATCCCCACCCTTGTGCACAGGGGTTACCACTGATCGTTTAAAAGCAGCAGGAAACACTCCCTTAGCAAAGCATAGATTAGCCAGCTGACTTATTAGTGGAACGACAAAGTCTCTGGACAATTTGAGGAATCCGGTAGGTATACCATCCCAACCAGGAGCGCTCGCGGAATCTAGACTCATGAGTATACCATCCACTTCCTGAATATTATTATTATTAATAAGCAATAAACAAAGTATAAATAACCACAGCAATTAAATGAAAAAATGGTTGATTATAACTTTACTGTTAAAACTTATTTTTTTGAAGTTTGGGTTGTCTTGCTGTGGTTATTCAGACTATGCTGTATTGCTAACTGTACGGTCCTACCCGCCAGACGGTCTTCGCCGAGTTGACCTTAATAAGAAGTAAAAAATGAGAAATGATGAGAAGACTTATTCTCGATATTGTGCTGTTTTTGGTTGCTTGAATTCTTCAAGAACGCATCCAGAGATACCTAACATTTTTTAAATTACCTGTTAACTACGAAAGTTAAGATTATAATAGTAGATTATACACCGAGGGGATAAAGCACTGTTTTATGTCACGGGCGCGATATTGAATTCTGAACCAAGACAAAAACAGCTTTATCCGAGGAGTGTACTCTACTTTTCTCACCATTTGCAAGACAATAAAAAAGCAAGGCTCTAAAAACAGCGTTTTATTGTAGTAAATGGATGATGAGTAGGCAGGATCAGGTGACTTATTTGACTGTCGTCTTCACTTTACGAATGATAACTAACATAAGTTTTATCAGTCTGCTGTCAGTCTAGACTGAGCGTGTAACCGTGTTTTTATCCATCATTCTGGCATCAGTCTTAGCCGGACCAGACTGATGGACTGAACTGACGCCAGACTGAGCGTGTAACCGTTGACTTACCTCTGTAAAGTATTGGTTAAAAAAAAAAGTAGCAGCCAACGATCGCAAGTGTGGACCACCGGCCACAAATGCCTGTCGCGCGCTTCAGCTACCTCTGTAGCCGCTTCTAGCTTCTCGTGGCGGCGTTTGTGGCTGTCGCGAGTGGCTCGTGTGCGGCGACATTATCTGACTTAAAATCTACCCTAAAGTTTCCTTTCGTGCTCCAGGGTCACGGTTACTTACCTTCACAGACTGTGCCGCGAACTCGACAGGCATTAGGCCTTAGGCCAGGCCAGGTTAGGCCAGGGTTACCTTTCATTAACTGGGCAAGGCATAAATCTGGGAGCCAGATTTATGCCTTGCCCAGTTAATGAAAGGTATAAAGGACTATTTTCGTTTCTGTACACATCACAACGTATACAAAAATACTAATTTGATCGGATCTGTGGTTTACGCATGACAAGGTTACAAATAAACCTACTGTCTCAAATAACTTTAGTTTTTAGCAATTTCCAAGATCTACTTATAAATACAGACGACCTTATTTTTGACGAAATATATACTAGATAACTAGGATATGGAAGTAAAATACACACATCAAAAGTGTCTAGGGATCAAGCATTTTTATGCGGATTTCTTGAGATTGAGATGTGGCTTTGTAATAAATTTATGATTTTATAAATTTATATGGATCCTTTTTGGTGCATTTCATAATTTGAATCAGGAACTGTAAATCAAATTCGAGTAAAAGATGAAAATCAGCTGTCAATATTTTCCCTATAAAAACATACAACGCATTGAAGACATTATTAGTGCTACTGTTTCCCTACTACTGATTAAAACCAACGTTATTATGGAGCGGCGACGTCATTTAAGCAGGGAAGAAATGCTCAGAGCCGTGGGAATGATAGAAGCTGGTTCCCGGCAACGTACTGTGGCTTTAGCTCTGAATACAAGTCAGAGTGTTATCAGTCGACTTTGGACACGTTACCGAAGCACTGGTACCGTGGCTGAGCGCCATGGAGGACGGTATCGCTGCACCACACGGAGACAAGACCGATACATTCAAATCTTAACTCGAAGAGCTCCAACAATAACCGCCATGATGTTAGCCGTGAGGCTTCATCACTCTTCAGGGAACTTAATTAGCGACCAAACAGTCAGAAACCGCTTGCATGAAGTGAACCTTCATTCCCGAAGACCGCTACGGGTACCACCTATAGCAATGCACAATCGTAGGATTCGATATCAATGGGCTCTTGAACACAGAAATTGGGCAGAAGAACAATGGCGTTTCGTGTGCTTTTCTGATGAGTCTCGTTTTGGTATGAGACCGGATACAAGACGTATACGACACTGGAGAACCCCTGGACGCCAACAGCGATTAAAATCCTGCCAGGAAGTCCATCCTTATAGTGGTGGAACCATCATGGTATGGGCGGGTATTTGGATCGGCGGAAGAACTGAGTTGATTTGGATCAGAGGCAACCTCAACGCTCAAATTTATGCTGAGACGATTGTATCAGACGTCATCGTTCCTCTACAAGTGCAAATCGGTCCCTTATTTCAGTTAATGCATGATAATGCACGACCGCACACCGCAAGAGTTGTAAGACAGACTCTCGCCGCAGCTAACATCAATGTCCTGCCCTGGCCTGCTCAGTCGCCAGACTTGAACCCGATTGAGCATGCATGGGATATGCTACAGAGAAGAGCTCTGCCGAATATGGAGGGTATCCAGTCGCAAGAAGACCTTTTTTTGTTGTTGCAACGAACATGGGCGGCCATTCCACAGCGTGATTTGGATGAACTCATTTTGAGTATGCCAAACCGATGTTCTTGTGTTGTTAGTGTTCGCGGTAGAAACACGGATTATTAATTGTTTAAGTTACCCAATAAAATTTTAAAGAAAACTGTTATTTCAGTCTTTTTTTCGAACTTTAATGTTAGTGGTTCAAATGTCAAAAATCCCTTTATTAGGAAAATGGCAAATTTCTTTATGAATGCAAAGGTGACTTGGTTTATCGTTACTGTGACAAACGATAACACTTTATTTGATGAATCCTTAAAGAACATTTTAATGAATATCAATCAGGAGAAAAGTTATTGCAAAAATATATGTTGATCCCTAGACACTTTTGATGTGTGTAGTTGTTTGCACAGAGAAGATTTTTATTCAAGTGAATGACACAAGTCATTATCAAAAAACACATGTTCGAATATCAATTTGAAATGTTGTTTCAACTAAAAAGTTTTAGTACAGGATCCGTATATAGAACGACCTTCACCGATCGAGTAACCGGACGAAATGTGTTTTTTATGAATTAAAATATGCTGAAGAATATGACGGTGATGGGTTGCCTCATAAAATCCTGTCAAGGATATTTTTAATTAATTTTTTAAAAGGTTATTTTTTTTCAATACCTTCACCGATAGAGTAACCAAAGAAAATTAACACCAATTGAAAGTCCGAAGTCTATAGAATATGCTAACGTAGGGTTGCCTACCTTTTTCTTGTCAAGGGTATAGGGTTGCCTAATTTGAACAGGTGATAAAAAAATGCTACCTTCACCGATCGAGTAACCAAATAAATTATATATCAAAATAAAGACATTTTTTTTTACGAATACGATGGTATACGGTTGCCTATGAAAAACTTGTCAGAAATTAGGGTTGCCAAGCGTTGAAGTTTGAAAATTTTAGACGGTTGGAAGCCCATGAGTAGATAAACGGGCTAAGCTTCTTAAGAACGAGCAAAATTGTTACCTATTTTGGTAGGGTTGTCACAATAGGATAGACAAATTAAACAAAAATATATTAAATAGCTTTATTATTCAGTATGATAGAATCGAATTAAATAATTTAATTCAACTAAGCCAATTACAGGCAATTTGGAATTGTCAAAAGACATTTTTAAAGGTCACCAATATATTAGAGACCAAACCAGCCAATTACAGGCAATTTTGAATTGTCAAAAGACATTTTTAAAGGTGTTTGGTCACCAATATGTTAGAAACCTTCAAGAGGGCGCGCGTTGTCAAATAGACCGCGCTTCGTACCACTTTATATACCGCCAGTTCTTACCTTATAGTAGCCATACACCATCCCGCCTATCATACGATCGCGGATCGATTTGACGCTTGTAATTGTTTCAAATTGGCAGTTCGTCTATATACACCATACACTATACTGCCTATCGTACGATCGATTTGACACAACTTCAAATCAAAGATCTAGCTATAAAGTTGCTGAGTTGGCATCACTGCAGCAGTGATGCCAACTCAGCAACTTTATAGCTAGATCTGGCTATTATTCGGTGACGACAGCTACAATTTTATAAAATTTGTGGCTAAACTTTTTAGCTACTTTTCTAGCACCATTTCATTTGTATTTCCATACAAGTACAGACCAGTAAATAGGCAACGAAGGATGAATAACAGACCGAACAGACCGAATAATTTTCGACCTTATCGACATTTAAAATTGAGTTTGTTTTTCTCACATTCTCGTTAGCTAACATTGCTCCTTCATTAAAATCCGGTGTTGCATATAATATGTCAATAAGGTCGAAAATCGCTTGAAGGTCGGAAAACATTTGCTTAACGATAGCAAGTTAAAAAACAGGTGCAAGGGATTTTCGACCTTATCGACATTTAAAATTTAGTTTGTTTTTCTCACATTCTCGTTAGCTAACATTGCTCTTTCATTAAAATCCGGTGTTTGCATTAGTGTCAATAAGGTCGAAAATCGCTTGAAGGTCGGAAAACATTCGCTTAACGATAGCAAGTTAAAAAAAGTGGTGCAAGCAATTTTCGACCTTATCGACATTCAAAATTTAGTTTGTTTTTCTCACATTCTCATTCGTTAACATTGCTCCTTTATTAAAATCAGGTGTTTGCATAAATGTCAATAAGGTCGAAAATCGCTTGAACCTTTTTTTAACTTGCTATCGTGGTCCCTTGATACCTCTCAAGTTTTCAATCGTATTTTGGTTTAAAATAAAATGAATAACACTTTTTTTTATAAAAAAAAAAAATCCTAGAACTAAAACTATTAAAGTTAATCATCATCATCATCATCAGCCGGAAGACGTCCACTGCTGAACATAGGCCTCCCCCTTAGACCGCCTCGCCGAACGACAATTCGCCACTTGCATCCATCGGCTGCCCGCGACCCTCACGATGTCGTCGGTCCACCTAGTGGGAGGTCTGCCTACGCTGCGTTTTCCGGTCCGTGGTCGCCACTCGAGAACTTTTCTTCCCCATCGGTTGTCAGTAAACTATTAAAGTTACACAAGAACAAAAGTTTGATTTCACAAAAATTGCAATAACTTGAAAACTACTGGACCGATCTTCATGAAACAACTTGTGAATCTATTTTCGTAATGAAACACAGCCCTTTTAAATACTTTAATTGAAAAACATACATAAACAAAAAAGTGAGTTTTCAAGTTACGTAATAATCTAAGTTTTAAACTTTTACAATTTTCCACTAAAAAACTTATCTAATTAGAAACTAATAAGATCGTACAAGATAATCTAATAAGAATCGAATATATACACAACACAATCACTGGATTCTGATTAGAAAACACTTGTCTTAAAAAAATCACCTTACAAAGCATACTTGCACCCCTTGTCGTTGCGTGGGTCTCGTAGCCGACAATCACCTTCATCATATGCCAAATTTCAGTTCCAGAGGAGGAATTTTTCGGACCACATTTATGCCTCGTTGACTGGACTATTGGAATGGGTATCTACGGTACTTTCACAGTTATTATTTCTTGTGACTGGGCACCATAACTATTTTTGTACTAACTTTATTTTATGTCTTTTGACAATTCGAAATTGCCTGTAATTGGCTTAGTTCAATTAAATTATTTGATTCGATTCTATCATACTGAATAATAAAGCTATTTAATATTTTTTTGGTTAAATTGCCTACCCTATTGTGACAACCCTATCAAAATAGGTAACAATTTTGCTCGTTCTTAAGAAGCTTAGTCCGTTTATCTACTCATGTGCTTCCAAACCGTCTAAAATTTTCAAACTTCAACGCTTGGCAACCCTAATTTCTGACAAGTTTTTCATAGGCAACCGTATACCATCGTATTCGTAAAAAAAATGTCTTTATTTTGATACATAATTTATTTGGTTACTCGATCGGTGAAGGTAGCATTTTTTTATCACCTGTTCAAATGAGGCAACCCTATACCCTTGACAAGAAAAAGGTAGGCAACCCTACGTTAGCATATTCTATAGACTTCGGACTTTCAATTGGTGTTAATTTTCTTTGGTTACTCTATCGGTGAAGGTTTTGAAAAAAAATAACCTTTTAAAAAATTAATTAAAAATATCCTTGACAGGATTTTATGAGGCAACCCATCACCGTCACATTCTTCAACATATTTTAATTCATAATAAACACATTTCGTCCGGTTACTCGATCGGTGAAGGTCGTTCTATATACGTATCTTAGACTATTTCCACACTTCCCCTCAAACAACATCCATCATCAGATATCCTCACATCACACCACACCAGACACACTCAGATTCAGATCGCGCACACATTTATTAAATGCCACACGACCTAATGGTTTTGTCAGCACATCTGCTGGGTTATCTTCCGTACATACATAGTCCAGACGTATAACATTCTTAGCAATACAATCTCTGACATAATGCGCCCTTATGTCTATATGTTTCGTCCTTCTATGCGCTACAGGATTGTACGCAAGTTTAATGGCACTCTGATTATCTACGAAAATGCAAATAGCCCCAAGATATTCACCTCTTATAAATGCATTCAACTGCCGCAAGTGAACTGCCTCCTTGGTAGCCTCCGAAAGTGCAATATACTCGGCTTCCGTTGACGAAAGTGCCACACAAGCTTGTTTCCGGCATTCCCAGTTAATCAACGATTTTCCGCATCTAAAAATAAATCCAGAATATGATTTCCTATCTTTGATGTTCCCTCCCCAGTCAGCATCTACAAATCCCGTGATGTCCTGCACCGGCGACTTGGGAAATATCAAACATAGATCTTTTGTACCCTTAAGGTATCTCAAGATATGTTTAGCAGCTTTCCAATGACGTTCCTCACAACATGAGTTGTACTGTGCCAAAAAATTTACCGCAGCCGCAATATCCGGGCGTGTGTTACAGGCCAAATAGTTCAGCGACCCTATGAGCGCCTGATAACTACGAGAGTCTTGGCAGGATAAGATCTTACCTCCTTCCCCTTCCGCCAAGGCTTTATGGAAATCCATTTCCGTCGGAGTTTTTACAGGTTTGCAGTCAGACATACCATATTCATCCAAGATCTTCGAAATAAGCCTCTCTTGATTCAAATATATTCCAGTATCAGTCTTAGACAAAAGCATACCTAAAATTTGCCTCGCTTCCCCTAAATCCTTTATCTTGAAATGTTTAGAAAGATTGTCTAATAAAACTTCCTTCTGCTGTTTGTCTTTGTAAAACAATAAAAAATCGTCAACGTACAGAGCGATATAAAAATTATTATTTTTGTAAAGACAGCTGTCAAAGTCACAGCGCTTGAAGTTCAAAGACAATAACACCTCATTTACTTTTTCGTTCCAAGACCGTGAAGCTTGTTTGAGGCCGTATATCGCTTTTTCTAATAAGCAAACTTTTTCCTTTGAGTTTTGATCTATGCAACCCTCCGGCTGTTGCATATAAACTTTTTCCTGTAAATCACCGTTTAGAAAGGCGGTGTTTACATTAAAGTGACCGATGAAGAAATCCTTTTCCACAGCCAACGATAGCAGCATTCTTACTGTCGATCTTCTCACGACCGGTGAATAAGTTTCGAAGTAGTCAACCCCGTAGGACTGAGTGAAACCCTTCGCCACAAGTCGAGCTTTATAGGTCTTATTACCATCTGCATCGAACTTATACTTGAAGATCCACTTATTTCCCACGACTTTAGCTTCAGGTGGCTTTCTGACGAGCTTCCAGACCTTATTCTCGTACATCGAATCCATCTCTTTTTTCATGGCTTCCTTCCAGTTATCCTTATCTTCCCGACTTAAGGCTTCCTTAATTGTCAAAGGCTCCTGATCTTCTTTAAAGCATGCCAGTCCATGAAGGTTTCCTTTCCGGATTCTACTACGTAGAGGATAACGACATTCACCTTCGTTTGACTCATCTCTGTTAAAAGAATCTTCAGTTTCAACATTTCTCACCACGACATGTTCTGCTCCGCTATCACCCGTTTCTCCCACCTCCATCGCCGCGTCTTCAAATACTTCAGCCCCATCTATGGAACTCGGCCCTTGAGAAGCCTCTGCACTATCAGGTGACGAACCTGATTGGTCTTGTACCTTTGCAAGTTCCCAGATTACTTCAGCACCTTTGTCACCGCTACTTACGAGCTGACTAGGATCCTCTGAAACTACTGCTGTAGAGTCCTCCAAGAAAACTACATCCCTTGCTCTAACAATGACGCGAGGATTACTGGGATTAATGAAACGATATCCCTTGGTTTCTTCACAGTAACCAACAAAGACATGTTCTACTGCTTTAGGGCTCCATTTCTTCCGAGTTTCCTTGGGCACGTGCACAAACGCTTTCGTTCCAAAAACTCTGAAATTATCTAATGACTGAGCCTTCCCTGTCCACAACTCCTCAGGAATCTTACCATTATTGCCACTGTGAGGCAGCCTGTTCTTGATATAAACAGCCGTATTACATGCCTCTCCCCACAGTCTCGCACTCAGACCCTTTTCCGCCAACATAGCACGAGCCATCTCCACAATAGTGCGGTTTGCTCGCTCCACTACGCCATTCTGCTCCGGAGTGTAGGGAACAGTTAATTGATGTTTTATACCCTTTTGCTGTAGAAACCCATCAAACTTCCTGTTCACAAATTCTGTTCCATTGTCTGTGCGTATGCACTTGACCTTCAACCCGGTTTCAACCTCTACACTAGCTAGAAAAACTTTAAAATGATCGAAAACCTGATCTTTTGATTTAAGGAAAAATACAAAAGATTTACGTGTAAAATCATCTAAAATAACTAGCATATACCGAGATCCACCGTACGTGGGTTCAGACATTGGACCACAGATATCTGCGTGAACCAGTTGCAGTCTCTCGACTGCCCTCTCAGCCTCACCAACTGGAAAAGGTAAACGATGTGACTTCCCCTTAATACAGGCGACACAAGGTTCCATTACGCTCTTACCAAAATCCATACCCGGGAGCTTACGTAAATCTCGCTCATTTACGTGTCCAAGCCGCCGGTGCCACAACATCAAAAGATTACCTGCTTTCACTGACGCCAACGCAGTCCCATCTACAACCGCCTGACAACCTTCAAGCTTGTAGATCCCTGAGACTTCACTTGCGGTAGCCAGAAGCTTTCCCTTGAAATGGCCTGGAACCAAATGGTGAATTAGCTTGCACCCATCTCTGTCAAAACTTACCTTCCATCCTCTCTCTACTAATTTAGACACTGATAACAGATTAACATGCAAACCAGGTACATACATGACATCCCTCACAGTAAGCATTCGTCCTTTCAAACTCACTATGATATCACCCTTACCCTTGCATTCAATCTTATCATTATTCGCACAAGTCACGTTACTCATACCAACATTCATAACCAAATCTTTAAACCAATGTTTCTGGGAAGACATATGTGAAGATGCCCCGCTGTCAATGTACCACTCCGTCGGATTGAAGGAGTCCCCGGCGCTGAATGAAGACAGGCTCACGTCCGCGACGTCACTTAGTTTGGAGATTGAACCTGCTTTCCTTCTTTCAGGACAGTCCGGCTTCATATGTCCAGTCTTTCCACATTTAAAGCATTTAATTTTGGTCATATTATTATCTTTGTTCCCATTCCACTTCTTACTCTTACGCACAGCCAATGCCGAGTCCGCTGAAGACAATGTACTACAACCTTGACGTGAATCCTCCTGTAGTAACTTCTGCCGTACGTTCTCTGAAGTCAACTTCATCCCAGAGTGTTCCAGCGCCATTCGCATAGGCCTGTACTCTTCAGGTAGTCCTCTCAGTAACACGACAGCTACAAAATCATCGTCAAATCCGGTGGTAATATCCTTCAACTTTTGAGAAAGAGACATAACTACAGCAACATATTCATGCATCGACGAGTGTCTCTCTAGCTTCTCATCTAACAACGCGTTCATGAGGGTGATTCTGCGATTTACGCCTTTGTCCTCAAACGCTTTCGCTAGGCTATCCCAAGCATCCTTAGCAAAATTTGAATCTTGTACATACGCATAAAGTGTAGGTTCCACATGTAGACAAATCAAAGCTAGTGCATCTTGGTCCTTCTCGATGGCGGTGGAGTCTTTGAAATCCGGGTACGTAGACGTATACGTGAACAACTTTTCTCGTATGAGAATAATTTTTATAGCGAATTTCCACGTAGAGTAGTCATCTAGGCCGCAGAGATTCTTGATGGCAAATTTAGCGACTACGCCCATGACCTTTTGACGAAATATATACTAGATAACTAGGATATGGAAGTAAAATAGTTGTTTGCACAGAGAAGATTTTTATTCAAGTGAATGACACAAGTCATTATCAAAAAAACACATGTTCGAATATCAATTTGAAATGTTGTTTCAACTAAAAAGTTTCCACACTTATAAAGGTCGCCGGAAGACGCTGGATGCAGGTCGCTTCCAACCGGTATAAGTGGAAATCAAAAGGGGAGGCCTATGTTCAGCAGTGGACGTCCTACGGCTGAGATGATGATGATGATGATGATGAAGATCTACTTACAGCGTGCGGAATTTCCTCTTCCAAGTATTATAATGTTGGGTAACTCGCCTTCCGTCATGGACCACAGGACCATGCCCGGGTCGACGGTGAGTCGTGTTCCACGCGCGCCTCAAAAAGCTGTCTGCAAAGCCCAAAGCCTGCCGGGGTCGCGGGACTGTTTCATCCGGTAACCGCGACCCTGGAACGTAAAGGGATGTTGAAAAATATCACCGTAGATTTTAGTCAGTCCAAGTCTGACACTAATGGGTCAAATCAAATCAAAACGTTTATTTCAACTATACAATTACAGGCACTTATGAATTGTCAAAAGACATAAAATAAAACAATTACAATAATAGTTATGGTGCTACAGTCCCAGGCACAAGACATAAAAAGTGTGAAAGTGTGTGGAATGAGCACCTACGGTAGTAGGTGCTCATTCCAAAGCGTAGATCTCTATGGAGAAGAATGAGCAAGAAACTCCATGGACACTCTTTTTCAATCGCCAAAATTATTACAAAACTTTTGTTACATCATTCATCATCAGATGGTACATTATGTGAGAACGATGTGGCAAGTTAATAGTGTCCATAGTAAAATAAAAAGACAATTCAAAATAAAGTTACTAATAATTAGAATAGGCCGTGGCAGCTAAGAGATGACCAGTCCCAACTGACAGCGCCCGTTCACGAACATGACACATATATCAGCGACTGGTAGGAGGACTCATGATGATTTTACCACTATAAAAAAAAAAGTTATAGAATGGTCAATGTTATTCCTACTTCTTCTATGTCCCTTGATTAATTAAGTAACTGACTTCATAAATTGTTGAGTTTTGAATCGTTGGTCTTACGGTGTTGATATTTTAACTGTTGATATTATGGCTGTTGATCTTAAGTATGTATCCCTAAAAAAATGGACACGTTTTTACAGCTTCATCACTCTAATAAAGACTAAAGTAATTTAATTTCAAAGTAATTCAAAAAGAGACTACAGAATACAATGTAAGGGAAGAGAAAATTAATGAATGCAGTTCAATCCGGATCGAACCAGTATTATCCGGAGAAATTGCTGGACGTTGCATGTAATACCGGTTTATTAAAGGAAATTAGCTGCTGGGGGGAAATTGCTTTCATAATCTGTGTAAAATGGAAATTTATTGTAGATGTAGTATGTTGAAAAGATGTTTTTTAGTGGAGTAGAATTTTCATTCCTAACTGTATTGGGGTCGGCTTCCAGTCGAACCAGATGTAGCTGAATGTCAGCATTTTATATGGAGCGACCAGGGAGCGACAGCCTATCGGACCTCCACAACCCATATAACTGGGTAATACGATACCCCATGGTAATAGACCGGTTGTCTGAATTTAGAGATAACGAATGACAGCCGGGACCAACAGATTGATCCCCTAGGGCATAGGGTATCATCAGTTTTTGGAGATCAGAACGGAATAACTCGGTTGTACGTGCTTTTCGAGGTATGGAGGAAACTCTCCACAGGTGGTTGTTGGTGGACGGGTGATGGTCACCCATCAACAGACTAACCTCATGCGCGGGTTAACCCGAAAGATCTGCCTGAGCGGTTTTATTTATTTAGCAACGAGCTCCTCTTGACGTCTTCACATATAATTTTTATTATTCGTTTTGGAATAACTCCATCCAATAGACACTGCAATAGGTCACAAATTAACGTAAGTAAGTTTTTAACTACACATTTAAAACAAAAACAAACACCCAGCGGACCATAACCTACCTCAACGACGGCCCTAATCCATCTTCACCCACAATTTTCTCCTTGCAGACACATACCGTCCTCATGCATAAATCCGTCGCCCCATTATCCTAGCCTGGCATCCTGGATCCGCCATAATCCACCCCGTTCCTTGTAATTACGAGCAGGTGAGGGGTGCTATTACCCTGCCTCTTGTCTAAATGCTTCCTGATGTTGGCATCCTTGAAGGAAACGATTTGGTTCTAAGCGTTGAGGAAAAGATTGTTGAGTGCTTTTTTGAGATTTGAGGTTGCTGTGGTGTGATGGGTTGTCTATACATTTATACATAACTAGCTCTCCGCCCGCGACTTGGTATTTTGTATTTTTACATGTAATTTTCTTCAAAGTTACAAGTTTCCCCTTTGTTCAAATTTACAAGTAAATCAGTTACTTAAATTAATTTTCATACTATTTTAATCCCATTTTTAACGTTACATGTTGTTAAGAAAATATCTGCTTTTAATATCGCGTAAACCATTGAGTAAACAATACTAATAAATAACGTTATAAATAACATTTAAAATTCACCGTGTCTATAGATAAACAGAAAAATATTTAACAGTTCTATTCTATGTAACTCTCCGAGCTATCCACTTATTTTCGTAGTAATGAAATGCAAAGCGAATGTCTCTTTAATCAAACGGGAAACGCCAACTTAGATTCCGATCAGTGGCCAATCGTGTATGCATTACTGGAAACTACATCCATTAGTGTTTACCTGTACACTGTAGAATACATATCACAGAATAGTGTATACAGAAGAACAACTACAAACAAAAAGTATTATCTGCAGAGCCTTGTGCCAAGTATTTTGGGAGCCTGAATGCAGCTGAATATAAGAGTTTTACACGGAATGACTGCCAATATAACCTCTACAACCCAGTAACTGGGTAACACAATACCCCTGGTTAGGCTTGCTGTCCTTGTCAGACTTTTAAGCTCCTGAATAATAAGACTGTCAAAGCTTTACGTGCTTTCTGAGACACGGATGAAACTCGCTTTGATAAATAGTTACCTATTCACAGACCAACCTTGGCAAGCAAATATCGAATTAATTTTGAAGATGCTAATAATAGCTACGAGCTCGGATATCGATTACCAACTCATACGAATAACAAAGACACTAGCTCACATACAATCGTACAGTTGAAGTAGAAAAGGGAATCCTCCGACTTTCGAGTCAGTAAGAATGTCGCCGATCAGAGAAGAAGCAGACGCGCTAATAAACGTTGAAGATTACCCGAAGGAGTCTCATATTTTTCCTGCTGTTTTTTGTAACAGGGCACTATTGTTACAAATAAAAAGCTTTTTATCAATCATCTTAACTACGTCCCGGTCGTAAATCATCAACTGCCACTTTAGAATTTTAATTATTACCGCTAAATTAAGAATATTTTATTCTTTCGGTATTTTTTCTTTTTTGGCAGATTGAGATTTTAATCTATAGCTGTATTCAAATTTTAGGGTACCTAACAAGAATTGTTGTAACAAATGTTACAATTAAACGATCTTAATTAATTACTTTTTTTTTTTAATTTTCACGGTTTAATACTAACTTTAAACTGTCACTTACGGGATAAAAGAAATCACAAGAATTTCAATCGAGAGGCTTCAAATTGTCGATAACGTGGAATCCAGTTGTGACTACACTCATAATTATTAGCAGTCGGCATCGTAATAGACTCCACAAAACTTGGTGATACTGTGAGTGTGTTTTGCCGTGACTTAGTGTCGAGTTCCAGTAGTGCGCGTAGCAAGAGACAAAGAAAGAGGGTAGACAGATTTTTCTCATCATCATCATCATCTCAGCCGTAGGACGTCCACTGCTGAACATAGGCCTCCCCTTTTGATTTCCACTTATACCGGTTGGAAGCGACCTGCATCCAGCGTCTTCCGGCGACCTTTATAAGGTCGTCTGTCCACCTTGCTGGTGGACGTCCTACGCTGCGCTTGCTAGTCCGTGGTCTCCACTCTAGTACTTTTCGACCCCATCGGCCATCTGCTCTGCGAGCAATATGGCCTGCCCATTGCCACTTCAGCTTGCTAATCCGGTGGGCTATATCGGTGACTTTAGTTCGTCTACGGATCTCCTCATTTCGGATTCGATCACGTAGAGAAACACCTAGCATAGCCCTCTCCATAGCTCGTTGAGCGACTTTGAGCTTTGAGATGAGGCCGATAGTGAAAGACCACGTTTCGGTGCCGTAACTCATCACTGGTAACACACATTGGTTGAAGACTTTCGTCTTGAGGCACTGAGGTATGTCGGACGAAAAGACATTGCGTAGTTTCCCGAACGCTGCCCAACCGAGTTGGATTCGGCGGTTGACCTCTTTCTCGGAGTTGGACCTACCTAACTGGACCACTTGTCCTAAGTAGATATATGAGTCAACAAGGATTTTTCTGTTCTTTACAAAATTTATTTTCATCCACCCACATTCTCCAGTCAAACCGCGACCATGACGCTTGCAACAGCGTAGAAATATCGGGACCTTAAAATAATTAATAATCGTGGAAGATAATTATCCCAAAAGTGACCGTTTAAGCGCATTTCACACAGAGAGCGGGCGCGGGTCGGGCGCGTTGTGTGAAATGCGCTTCAAAGTTTCATCATAGTTAAATTCAAAGAAAGGTGATTCCTACTTCTTTCCTTGGAGATGGGTAAGTATATTTATGGCGATACATAATTATGAAAAAGGGTGGCCGGAACAATGATGTTCAAAAGAAAAAGTTAGGTTCCTCGCAACCGTGAGGTATCCTGATCATTCCCATGTATGTTCCGCGATTTTAATGGTTTCGAGTTTGTGACTTGCACTCGCTGTATATACGTGAATCGTGTCTATGTGTGCGTATGTTTTGTCTTTTTACGAAGCGGTCCCTCTGTACTATCTATTCTGTGTTCCAATGTTCGCAATAAGTAGCAGGCATCCATGTCAGATTAGAACATGTAAGAAGCTTACAGCTTGTTCTATTAAGGGTATAGGATGCACATTGTATCAAAATTTCGCTATATTATTATTCTACAGTTTAAAGGTTATGTAGGTAAATAAGTATTTAAATACTGATAAGAGAGCAGTGTTGACCCAGTGTTAGTCTACGACTTAGTAGTTTTAGTCGGCGTGTGCGCTCCCACCGTGCGGACGTGAGCGTTTACGAGTAGCTAAGACAGTACCTAACCTATAATTGAACTATCTTAAAGCGTCGCAATGGTTCAGTGTAAGTTGTGTAAGCTATCGCTAGCCCGAGTTAAAGGGGACAGCACCGTTAAATGTAATGGAGAATGTGAGGGTGTCTTCCACAAAAAGTGTGCAGTGAAAATCAAAACATTTACTGACACTGGTCTTTGTGATGAATGCCAAGTCTTGCAGACCGACTTATCGTCGCCAATAGAAGTCGATGTGTCGAAGACAACGCCCGAGAAACTGCTAGCTGAAGTCAACAAGAAGCTCTCAATAGTCTTCATCATGCAAAAGACTCTGGAGGGAATGTCAGATGACATAAGTTTCTACGCTGAAAAGTACCAGGAGCTTATAGAAGAAAAGGAAAAAACAGACAAAAAGATCAAAGCGTTGGAACATAAAAACGTGCATTTGGAGACCAGTAACAAAGCTCTGGAAGAAAGGATAGCATATTTGGAACAGCGGGAGAAAGGAAAAAATATAGAAATATTTGGCTTAGAGGAACAGCAAAATGAGAATATAGAAATTACAGTAAAGACAATAGCAAGTAAGCTAGGTATAGTTGATAGCATAATATGTGAGGCAATGAGGGTGGGTGAACAATTAAAAGCGGAGAACAAACAGCGCGAGAAAAAACCGCGTCCGATTATCATTACTCTGGCTACGAGGACCACCCGCGACAAGTGGCTTGCTACACGAAAAACCCACCAGCTAACCAATGATGATATATTTGAGAATGGTAATAAACAGCGGATTTACGTTAATGAGGATCTTACGAAACACACGCGCAATTTGCTATGGACTGCAAAAAATGAGCTAAAACCAACATTTAAATATATTTGGGTTCAAAATGGCAGGGTGTTGATAAAAAAAGATGATCCTAATGATGCAAAGATCTGGGGGCCAATTCTCGATTTTCGCCATTTTTCTCGAGTTCGAGATTGTAATTCTATCTCTATGTCTATTAAAAATATCTCTATCTCTACCAAAAAATGTCGACTTGAGCAGAAATCCGTATTCTCAGTCAAAATAGAAATAAATGTCACGAAAATGTCGAGTCGAGTGAAGATAATGTTACCATTATGAAGAATCGCACGTTCCGTTTTAGGTAACTATAGGTTAATGAATGATTTTGTTTTAAAACGCTGACTAAATCTAAATATTTAAGGATGAAACGAAACGTTTTGTGTAAAAATAATCAGTTTGACAGTTGATTGTCTGTCAGGTCAGTGTCAGAATTTGCGTCTTTTGTTATGTTTACATGGACTCTGTGTTTAGAAATCATTAGTAGGCTGTGCTGTTTAACATTTCATGATTTTTGTTTTAACATAGAGGGGAATTATTTTAATGACTTCTGTTTCGCTCAAATCGTAAATATCGACGGCGGGATAAGTGCGCTGTTGTCGCCGTGTATTGGCCAGTTGCTCGCCACTTTCCAACAACTCCGAGACAAAAATGCTATTGTTATTGTGATAAAAATGCTAATAAACTCGTCCATCTTTCAGTGGTTTCTAGTCCAATCGTAGGTACACAAATTACAGAGTTTGTTATTTGCGTGAAGGTCGTCGTTTCAAGAAAACACAATGCAAAAATCAAGAGTTTATCGAATTTCCAGTAGGTATGACATGCCAAGCCGTATTTTATTTAAAAACTAAAGAAAAGAAAACAGTGTACAATCTAAAACTCAACAAATTCACTCAGAAATGACGTATCTCTACAATCGACATTACATCTCTACTGCTCAGAAGCACTCGACATGAATTCTAACGTTAGCCTTCGACAAATGTCGAATCCGACATCCCCAGAATAGCAACTTTTAAAATTTGTCGAAAAAATGACGTCATTAGAAATTTTTGTCGAATTCGACACCATGTCTAAAACCGAGAATTGGCCCCCTGATCAATCCACACGTTAAGCGATATAAATATATATGTCGGATCCGGTCAATAGTACGGACAGCAAACAAATCGTAAGCGCGCCATTTTGAGTATCACGTGGTCTGCGCGCGCTTATACAGAGTCGTGATGTTTCATCGGGGCGGCGAGGAGCGCATTCAATGCCCGACCGCAGCAGTGTGAAGACATCCCGAAACTGTACTCGATTCGTTGTGCCCAGTATAAGTGTAGTGAGTGATTAAATTAAATTGTGTTTGACTTAATTTGTGATTTAAAATTAAAATAACCAAGTGAACCGCACCCAGTGTATTTTCATTGCACGAGACCCAAACTCTGCCCACATGATGCCTGAATCTGACGGAACAATACCGGTGGCTCCGACATCAGAATTGGGATCAAATCGTGCTAATGAAATTACACGCGGGAACAGTGACAATAACAATCAGTGGAAGTTAGTTACTTTTTGAAATGCAAAACCAGCAAACTTTGAAAACGCAGCCAGTGAAAAACAAGTTTTTATTGCCGGAATTCGACCCCGACAAACCGGATTCCGATGCGCGGTCGTGGTGCGCCACCGGATGCCAGCTTATTTTGACGCTGAGCAAGGCGCTAAAGGTGAAGCATCAACCTGGCTATTTCAAATAGCCTACAAAGGAATTTAAGGTACTTACAACAAGATTTATTTCGCAAAAGCGGGTACCCTCATTAAAAAAAAAATGAGTGGTAAAAAAAAAAAAAAAAAAAAAAAACAAGTGATAAAGAAACATTACCCACGTTCGCCAGTCGTTTCATATCTGATGCGAAAAATGAACACTATCTGTGAATCATCGAAAACAAGTGACACCAAGCGAGGAAAAATAACGTCAATTAAGTGTTATAGCTGTGCTAAAACGCCCAAGCGTATTGAGTGCCGAAGTAAGGCGATAGGCGAAGCGACGAAGGGAAGACCTACAGCATCAAGTCAAGTGACGCAGCAGCCGGCATCGAAGACCTTGGTGTGCATCAAATGTGGCAAGCCAGGTCACATAGCCGTGCGCTGTACGAGCAGTAGTGGCGGCAGTGGCAACGGACCAGTCCAAGGCGCGGCGCGACGCGTCGATGTCTGCATCGTGCAACCACCATCAGACACGTTACAACACAGGTGAATCGTTTCATTTTTACTTACGCCTCTGGTGCCTTGTGTTCTTTATGTTGACTATCGCTGGTTAAGCGTTAGTGAGTTAATATCGCTGGTTAAGCTTTTTTTATTATTACTGTCTAAGTGATAGGATTTGTAACGCTGGTTAAGCGCTACAATGTTACGAACTGGTTAGTAGTGATGCATAGTGCTGGTTAAGTGCTGTGGATTTGGGGGGAATGCCTGAGGTTCAAGTACCATTTTGAAGTAGAGATGTTGAGTTGAATGATAGTGTGGAATCTTAGGTCGGCTGGTCGGACCGTACCAGTAGCTATTTCGTAGCCGTAATCCGTATCTTATTGACATCTCGGTGTCCATAGAAGCGCGGTGTGCGGATGGCACTGGCGGAGGTCGTGTATTGTGCGTTCATGGTGAACGGTGTGAAACAAACAGAGGTTTGTTAGTGGGGCTAGTGTTAGCCACAGGCCACGAATTTGATTCCTGCTGTTTTGATTACAATATTGCTGCATTGTGATAATACAATTGCAAAGGTACTTGAATGCTCTGGGATTTCCGATCAGTCTTAATTAGATCCAAAGTTTAAGGGTCTGTTTAGAGTGATAAAGATTTTGAGATGGTGACCGTTACACATTGAAACCCTTGAATTCTAAGTGTACCTACAAACATTCCAACGGGTCATGTACCAGTCGAAGTTACCATAGATTCTGATTAAGTTGTGGTGAGAGGTCGAGTAAAACGGTCTATTGGCCGTCTTGTTTTCGACTGTACCAGTAGCAATTTCGTAGCCGTAATCCGTATCTTATTGACATCCCGGTGTCCATGGAAGCGCGGTGCGCGGGTGGCTCTGGCGGAGGTCGGGGTCTTGAGAGACCATAGTGTGTAGTCAGCGGGTGATGCACTCGGGCGATCCACGTGGTGGATGCGCACAGAAGTTCTGATCTATGCATTGGATGTGTGAAAGCAATGTGATTGCTGGTCGGCTAGAGAGCCGTGGCGTTAGAAGTTTTACTCGAAAGGCGAAGGTCACTGGAAAATTGGTAGTTTTTGCAATAGAGTTGTGAAAGTAGATTCGAACGACTGTGGTACATGGCCCGGGGTAGTTGTTGGTGGCCCGGGGTGGTTGTTAGTGGCCTAGGGTAGTGATTGATGTATTTTCAATTGGCTATTCCCAATGTTTGATTTAGTTAAAGAGTATTGGTTTTAATGGTACAGTAGAGTTGAAATTTCCTTATTTTCACCAAAGAACTGAATATAGAGTTTGGTCAGGAATGACCGAGTGGAACAGTATTCTGTCGTGGACTATTTTGTGTTTCAGAGTGATTATTACACGAGGACGAGTGAAAAGAGTTGAAGGAGGCCTACATCAAGATGGTAGAAAGAGGCTGAAGAAGAAGATCACACGAGGACGTGTTAATCGCAGGATGGCCGTGTCGGATCCGGTCAATAGTACGGACAGCAAACAAATCGTAAGCGCGCCATTTTGAGTATCACGTGGTCTGCGCGCGCTTATACAGAGTCGTGATGTTTCATCGGGGCGGCGAGGAGCGCATTCAATGCCCGACCGCAGCAGTGTGAAGACATCCCGAAACTGTACTCGATTCGTTGTGCCCAGTATAAGTGTAGTGAGTGATTAAATTAAATTGTGTTTGACTTAATTTGTGATTTAAAATTAAAATAACCAAGTGAACCGCACCCAGTGTATTTTCATTGCACGAGACCCAAACTCTGCCCACATGATGCCTGAATCTGACGGAACAATACCGGTGGCTCCGACATATACGTAAATAAGTAACGCGCATAATGTGTATGTAATAAAATACTTGATACACACAGATCAGAATTCGACGATCAAGCATCATACATAAATTCTAATATTAAATACAATAAATACACATGTATAGACAGCTGGCAAGAAGAATTATTAAGATCACATAATAATCTGAGTATTATTCACGTAAACATATTATTAAGATCACTCAGAAAAAACTTCAATGAGTTACTTGTTTTGATAAATGATTGCAAGGAGAAACTAGATATTATAGCGTTAACAGAAATTAATATTAGGCAGCAGGAATTATCTTTATATATTAAAGAAGGATATGACACATACATAAGTACAAGGGAAACGAGAAGAGGAGGAGGGGTTTTATTATATGTAAACAACAAACTAAACTTTACCGCAAATACAGTTAAATCTAGTTACTTTGAGATGATACATGGGCAGCTTTTTCAAGATGGGAGAAGAATAAGTCATATATTGGTTATTTACAGGCCACCAATGACAAATAAATGTGGTTTCATTGAAGAAGTGCACAAGATACTATCCGAATTATCAGCTGACTGTGAGGCGATACTGATTGGTGATACGAACATAGATCTATTGAATCAAACCGGTTCTAGTGCGACGAGTCAATTCACAAACAATATGAGCGAGATAGGAATGGAATGTGCTTTACGTGACGTAACGCGGGAAGAAGTGTACGGTGACAAAGTGACACGGTCTTGCATCGATCATGTGTGGGTTCGAACTCGACGAGTGATATCTGCGTATGTCTTAACATGTAAGTTGTCGGATCACTACATTATAGGTGTGTGCGTGGCTGATAACTCGGAACTGAACAGTAATTATGATTATTCATCAATATGTGGGAACTCGTGTAGGACTATTATATGTGACAAGAAGGTGTTAGAAAAACTTGGAAGTGTATCATGGTCGGAGCTTTTGAATTGTAAATGCCCGTTGGATTTATACAACAAACTTTTTACAATATTCACTGATGTTTATGAAGATGCTAAAATCCAAGTTTCTTTATCTAGCAAGAGGACAAGTAAACCGTGGATTACAAAACAACTTAAAAACATGATTGCTAATAGGGATAAGCTATTCAAATATTGGAAAAGTAAACCGAACGATATGAACTTACGGCTTCAATATACTACATACAGGAATAGGGTAAATAAATGTATTAATAAAGCGAAAGCAAGATATCGATAATAAATTAAAAAGTGTAATAAAAATATTAGCAAAATTTGGGCCAAAATTAACTCTTGGATAGGAAAAAAGAAAAATAGCGTAGATTCAGTTATTTTAAAATATCTGGGAAGAACGGAAAGTATAAATAACATTTGTGATAACTTTTCTGAAACATTTACAAAAGAAATTTTAGATATAAAACATGTTTGCGGTCATAAGTTTTTAGAAAGATCTAGCTATATAAATAAGTGTAACATGTCATTAAGGTTTCAAAAAGCCTACCCCAAAGGATGTAGATAAATTAATTGATATTCTAAGTAGTGATAAATCTGAAGGTATTGATAAAATAAGAGTGAAAGAAATAAAGTTGTTAAAAACCAAACTGAGCCCTGTAATAGCGTTATTCATTAACTTATGTGTTGAAAAAGGTCTATACCCTAATCACTTGAAAACTGCATTAATAAGACCTATATTTAAACAAGGATCGCACAGTGTTTACTCAAATTATAGGCCAATAGCTATACTATCTGTTATAAATAAAATTGTAGAAAAGTTTATTATGAATCAGGTCAGTGATTTTCTTGAAAAAAACAATATATTGTCAAATGCACAACATGGTTTCCGACGTGGGCGGAGCACGGCAACGGCTTTGGCCCAGTTTGCGGACGACGTCAATGAGTGTTTGGATCAGAGGAAGCAGGTGGTGGTGGTCTACATAGATTTCAAAAAAGCTTTTGATACCTTGGAACACCACCAGCTGCTTCAAGCCATGGAGGAATGTGGTGTCGCGGGGCCACTTAACAAGTGGTTCCGTGCCTACCTTACAGACCGGACGCTGCAAACGGTTATTGACGGCGTCGTTGGAGAACCCAGAAACGTCGCATGCGGTGTGCCAACCGGGTCCGTGTATGGTCCCGTCGGTTACATCATACATGTCAACAGCATGTGCAATGTAGTTCGAAACTGCCGAATGTACATGTATGCTGATGATACCTGCTTAGTGTATGCAGATAAAGATCTTGATGTTATTGAAAGGTATATTCAGGAGGATTTCACTAATGTTATTAAATGGGCGCATGATAACGGGATCGTAATAAATATAGATAAAACTAAGTGTATGCGTATACGATCGCCTTATCTTAAAATCTGCGAACGTCCGCCTCGCGTGGTGGGGCACAGCTATGAATGCCTGCACGGCGACGACGACGGTGCGATGTACTGTGCTTGTGCAAATATTGAGGTGGTGGAGCAATACAAGTACTTGGGTTTAGTTATAGATAACAGCTTTTCGTGGAAAACACATATTACACTCCTTTGTGACAAACTCAGATTAGTGCTTGTAAAATTCCACAATTAGTTTTGTACTGGACAGGGGCACTTTGTTCACGGTCTACTATGCACTAGAAGAGTCACTGCTTTCATATGGACTAGCATGCTATGGTAATACATTTAAATCATATCTTGATAAAATAAAACTATTACAAATTAGATTTATGAAATTGTTAGTAGACAAAAACACAAAAAAACGTTGTAAGAATAGTGATTATGAAGAGTTATTCTTAGAATGTAAGATGTTGCCGGTCCATCAAAAGGTGGTTTTGTTACAGGCCATAGAAAATTATGGTAAAGACGAGTTTAAAATCAAAGGGGTAAATATAAGACCCCAAAGAAAGAAAATCATTAGAAGATTCATAGTACCTACTACTGTTAACTATTATGGGCAAAGATGTAGAAAATGCTTAGTCCCAACAATATTTAATGACATACCAGTCGATCTGGAAAATAGCTGTACTACAAAACTTTCTTTCAAAAACAAAATGGTGAAGTTTCTTCTCAACAAGTTTTGTCAAGACCTCCTACATGGAGATAATATAGAGTAAATTTATGTCCTACTTGAACTTCTTACCTATGTGTGAATTATTATGTCAAATGTTTTTATTAATTAGATTTAGTTATTGTTTCGAAACCATTAAATTCGAATTCATATTTAAATTCAAACAACATCGTTTTCTATTCTATTCTAATATCTAGCCAGAAAGATCGAATGAAATAGCGGCGTTCGAGTCTTCCGTTTCCGGAGTGGAAGCTTGAACCAATGGCAGAGCGTTATGACAGCGCTCAAACGTCCCGTCCAATCACAGGCCTTTGGCCGCGCTCCCAGCGCCCTCCAATGGCGCGGAGCTGTGTGTAAGATTCACCGGCGCACGGAAAACGTGCGATCGCAACAAAAAATCGAATTTAAGGAACTTTCTCAATATTTGTGTGTGTGAACGTGTTCTGAACAATCTTTGTGATCCTCAAAGCCCAGGACAAGAACTATTTCCAACCTAGCGCGCGACTTAACACCAAACGAAACGCAGCGTGGGAGCTCCCAGCTAGGTACGCCAGCAAAGTACCTCCTGGACAAGACGTTCGTGGCTAAAGGTAAGAGTTTCTTTCTTTGGTGGCGGACTTCTTGAGCGTTGCAGCCCATTCGATCTTTAGCCAGGCTGCCCCCAAATGGGCAGGTAACGTCTTCCTGCCACATTTTTATGGTGCCGAAACCCGGGAACTTTAGACTAAACTCATTCAAATCAGTCTAATTTCCCCTCACAACGTTATTTCTACACGTTTTTAGAAATATTTTGCGATTTAAACTAATAAATCTTAATTTTCATCAATATTCTTTCAACTATTCTCCGTAGGAGGTAGGCCGTTTCTTGCAAACTTCAATCGACCGCCATTACGTAAAGTTACCTAATTTATTGTGTTTTAGGTAAAATCCATATTCAGTTCTCGAATGCAAACGAATATTTTCATATTATTAAATTAATTCTTTGAATTTCGTTCGTATTCCTCGTGTAGAAATTCATTTATCTCGAAAAATAACGAAAAACGCATTTAGTGTAACCCGCCTAAAAAAGGTTGGTTATCACGTTGCATACGATTCGCTCCGTATACCGTACTTCCACGTTTGCGCAGAAGCACTACATAATTTAGTCGCGTATCATTAGTCCGAACTCGGAATATTTTGTTGTTGTCTATAATTTCACATTCCGTCCGGGCTAGTGTTTTTTAACGTTTTTTCGGATTCGTATTTCGACTTCTCACACGCCAAAATATTGAAAATATACCAAACAAGACGGTCATCGTATCGTGCTTAGGTAACATTCACTCGATTACAACATCGACCTTATGTCAGTTACCTAAGACTCACATTCGCTTGCGCTTTGCAGCGGCTACTCGTCGTAGCAATTTTCTCCGAAGTGCAAATCTCACTGCTTTGTTTGTTCCTTCAATTTAGATTTTATTGTTTCATCCGTACCTATCGATAAACTTCGATAATTATTATGCAAGTATCATAAAGGTTATTGAACTAACACGTTAACGCCGAATAACTATATTCGCGTGGGTACCTACCCATACGTAGGTTATTAATCGATTTTCCGTAGGTACTTATAACGATCGCGATCTTTTGTGTTATTCTCACTTTCTGTAAACCGTCCATAGTAAAGTGGTATTGCAGAAGGTTCAATTCGAAGTACCTATTTTACCTATCATAACTATTTACGTTTTATCTTGTGATTAATATTACAACGCGATAGTGGGTGGGCACAGTGCCTATTCGTTCTACGTTATTTATTAGACTCGGACTTCTTGTACTATACAACAATTCGTTTTATATCTCTTGTATGGTGCCCTTTCGTTTCCGATTTAATAATTAAAACGTAGGTTCTCGCGCTGCACCTACCTACCGTGTCCTCACCAATTGTAGAATTTTATTCGTTGCTCGATTAAGTTGCTGCCTACATTTTTCGTTTGTTGTTCGCTTTCATTCTCATCCGGTGTTTACCTACTATTGTGATAGGTAAATTAAGTAAGCCAAACTTTATTTTCTTTGTATCGTTAGTTGTTAAATCGTAAAAAAAATGTCTTACCCTACTCGACGAAAGTCAAAAATAGACCTTGCATCAAAGAAACGTAAATCTTTCACCGTGGTTGATGATGAACCTGCACTCACCGTTCGGGACTTACCTGTTTTGCGACGTAAGCGTACGCTCGCATTAAATCGTTTAAGGAAGACGCTGGAGGTCGCTGAGTTGGCTCAGGAGAAACCTTCTCAATTGAATGCGTTTCTTGCTCATTATTCCGTCGTACAGCAATTAAGTAAAAGCTTTGAAGAGGCACATTCAGATATTCTCTGCATCGTGGACAGCGAGTCCGAAGAACAGGAAGATGACATTCGAGTAGAATTCGATCAGATATATTTCGACATCATGACCATTCACAGGCAGTTAGTTCCCACCGAGGCAGGAGAATCTAAATCAAATACAATCGCTACCGACCACTCTTGCATTTCTAACGTGAAGCTGCCTAAAATCAATATTCCCACATTTAGTGGAAAAATAAAAGATTGGCCAAGATTCTATAGTCTTTACAATTCGTTAATTCATAACAACAAATCGCTTTCGGACGCTGAACGCATGCACTATCTTTTTTCAAGTCTCTCTGGGGATGCTCTTTCTCTTATTCGCACATATCCTCCAGAAGGCACCTTGTATCTTGAGGCATACCAAACATTAACTCAAAGATACCAAGATAAGCGTGAATTAGCTTTTACTTGCTGGAAAGAAATACTCGAAATAAACTTAAAATCTACATCGCCTGA
Organism: Agrotis clavis; assembly: GCA_954870645.1. Taxonomy (NCBI): domain Eukaryota; kingdom Metazoa; phylum Arthropoda; class Insecta; order Lepidoptera; family Noctuidae; genus Agrotis; species Agrotis clavis. Next base: position 2,708,393 of record OX940929.1, read on the forward strand.
CGAACTTCGTCGTGCTCTTGATTATACAACAGAGAACTTAAATATTTTAAGGGGCCTTGGATTACCCACTAACGAATGGAATTTCGTTCTTTCGTACCATTTTTTATCCAAATTAGATTCGCAAACACGGTGCGCATATGAACGAAAACATATCAATACAGAGCTACCAGACTTCAAGGAGTTGTTGGCATTCTTGCACACTAAGTGTGAGGCGCTCGTTCGAGACACACACTTCTCCCTTCTGGATCGCTCGAAAACCTCTGGTAATCGTGGTCAAGAGAAGCCTCATAGTCAGACAAAATCAAATAGTAATTCGTCAAAACCCAAAACCACAGTGTTCCTTTCCAGCACAGAAGATAAGTCAAAGTCTACTCCTCAGACGCCTCAATCTGCCAGTTCGAAATCATCACCACCTCCTTCGTCATCTACGAGCCCAACCGTTAAGTGTTCGTTCTGTTCAGAAAGTCACTCTATCTGCCATTGTAAGCAGTTTGAACAGATTCCCGTCGCTAAACGTATGGAGCACGCGAAAACTAACCGTTGGTGTTTCAACTGTCTTAGGCCGTCTCATCGTATCACAGAATGCAAATCTATTTTCAGGTGTCAAAAATGTCGTCAGCGTCATCACACTCTCCTTCATCTAGATCAATCTGACAGCGCAACCTCGTCGTCCACTCAACCTGTTGCTTCATCGTCTCGACCTACTTCTTCACCAAATCAACATGCTTCCAGTGCTTCAAGCGACAATCAAGTTCAAGTACTTACCAGTCTCCGTGATCAACCTATGGTGCTTCTTTCTACAGCCAAGGTTCAAGTCCGTGACTCTTCTGGCAACTTTCAATCTTTTCGCGCCCTTATAGATTCGGGAAGCCAGGCTCATTTCATCACGGAACGTGCCGTGGAACGACTTGGTGCGATTCGTAGTGAAACTTCACGCCGTGTCATTGGTATAGCCCAATCATCTGCTGCTGTTTCCGGAACAGTCCAGATTGAAATTGGTGTCAACGGCCAGTGTCTCTTTAAGGTCAACGCGCTCACGTTACCTAGCATATGTGGCAAAATGCCATCTACTCGCATCGATAGCTCCTCATGGCATCATTTGCAGGGTCTTACACTAGCTGATCCGGATTGTTGCAAGCCAGCGCCCATCGATCTTCTTCTTGGCGCTGAGATCTTCGCCTCATTATTGCGTCCTGGTAGTGTAGGTGGAGGATCAAAGCAACCAGCAGCGCTTAATTCTGTATTTGGTTGGATTTTGCTCGGCGGTACCGGTAGCAAGGATCCTGTACAGTCATTTTTCGTTAATGAAGATGATTGTCTTCATGAAGAAGTCAAACGCTTATGGGAGCTTGAGTCATTCGAGACCACTCGACGCCTTACCTCCAATGAAGAGCGCTGTGAAGAAATCTTTGCAACTCAACACACTCGCGATCCCACAGGTAGATACATTGTTACTTTACCGTTTAAGGAAGAAAACCAAGATCGGTCTTTTCCAGGGTCTCGCGACCTCGCTTTGCGTTGCTTTCATTCAATAGAACGGAAAATTGTTAAGGACCTGGATTTATATAAACAATATAAGGTATTTATGAAGGATTATTTAGACCGTGGTCATATGAGTGTTGTTTCGATCGACGAACTAAAAACAGCAAAATATTATATCCCTCACCATTGTGTCCTTCGCCCGGATTCCACTACTACTAAATTACGTGTGGTGTTTAATGCTTCGGCGAAGGATGCAACCGGCGTATCTCTTAACGACACCCTTTTAATCGGTCCTAAATTACAAACCAATATCGTTGAGATTCTCCTCAAATTTCGAACACATTTCGTTGTGTTCACCGCAGACATGCGGCAGATGTATCGCATGATCATGATGGCCAGATCTGACCGCGATTACCAGCGCATTTTTTGGCGCTTTGATACTGATCAACCCGTTCAGGAATATCAGCTTAACACCGTAACCTACGGCGTGTCCTCCGCTCCTTTTCTCGCATGCCGTACCATTAAACAGTTAATTTCCGATGAAGGTCGTGATCTGCCAGTCGCTAGTAAGGTTTTATCCTCAGATGTATACATCGACGATATTGTGACCGGTTTTGACAGCTTTGATACCGCTCTGCAAGCTCGGGATGAAGTTATCAAGTTGCTCAAGAAAGGACACTTTGAATTGCGGAAATGGGCAACAAACACTCCTGAGCTACTTGCTGATTTACCTCTCGATCACTGCTTATCCGCTTCAGTCACTCTAGACGATAAAGAAAATCCTACCCTCAAGGTCCTAGGTCTAAGGTGGGATCCACTCAGTGACTGCTTCTTCTTTTCCGTTGTTCCACAGCAAAAGAAATGTACGAAGAGGAACATTCTAAGTGAGCTTGCGCGCGTATTTGATCCCCTGGGTTTTCTGTCCCCCTTGACAATCGTCGCCAAAGTGTTAGTCCAGCGTCTTTGGGTTCTCAATGTAGGATGGGACGAGGATGCTCCGGAGGATATCATTAATTTCTGGAACCGTTATCTAGAACAGCTTCCCCTCTTAAAGTCGCTGCGTATCCCTCGCTGTGTATCTGTAAAAAACATTGTATCTTGTGAAATCCATGGGTTTTCAGATAGTTCGGAGACTGGTTACGGGGCTGTCGTATACTTACGAACGACTGATGTGGACAATAACATTCAAGTCTTCTTCGTCTGCTCAAAGGGACGAGTAGCTCCCGTTAAATCTACGTCGTTGCCTCGTCTTGAACTATGTGCTGCAGCCCTTCTCGCTGATCTTTTGAAGTTCGTTAAGGAATTGTACTTACCAGTTTTTCCTTGCACCGGTGTCTTCGCTTGGTCTGACTCTACCGTCGTGCTTGCATGGATTCGCTCTCACCCTTCACGTTGGAAGGCTTTCGTCGCGAACCGCGTAGGTCATATTCTCGATGTCATTCCAGGTGCTCGTTGGAATCACGTGGCTTCCGAAGACAATCCAGCGGACGTAGTCTCGCGTGGTCAACTTCCGTCAGCTCTCGTCAACAACCTTTTATGGTGGGCGGGTCCTTCGTGGCTTTCGCAACCTGTTCTCTCTTGGCCTAGGTCTATCGAAACGCTTGATCAAACCGCACTCGAAATGGAAGAAAGGGGTCCGCATTCCTTACTCACCCATGATGATTCTCCGGTTTCATTCATAGATACCTTACTCGAACGTTATTCGGCAATTCGCAAAATCCAACGCCTTTTGTGCGTATGGACAAAATTCATCAATTTCCTTCGTAGCAAACGTACACGCAGCTGTAATCCTGCATCAAATCGTATGGAACTTCATAACGCGCTTATGATTGTTGTGAAATACATTCAGTCTTGTTACTTCCCTAACGAGATTCAACAGCTGCAAGCTGGCACTCTCGTATCGAAGCAGATGCGTAAGCTAAACCCATTCCTGGATGCACAGGGAGTACTCAGGGTAGGCGGCAGGCTGTCGAGATCAGGGTTGGAGTTTGAACATAAACATCCCGCTCTTCTCCCTCGTAAGTCAAAATTCACCTACATGATAATCGAAGCGCTTCATCGTGAAAACTGCCACGCTGGCGTTAATACCATGCAGTATCTTTTAACTCAACAATTCTGGATTCTTTCCCCAAAACGCGCTATTCGACATTGCTTGTCAAAATGTTTGCAGTGTTACAAAACTCATCCCACTCCTCTCGGACCGTTTATGAGCGATCTACCTGCCGTTCGTGTGAATCAAGTGAAGCCGTTCTCTGTTGTAGGTACGGACTACGGGGGTCCATTCCGTATTAAATTAGGGAAGCATCGTGGTGCCAAAATCGGCAAGGCCTATCTGTGTCTATTCGTTTGCCTTAGCACAAAAGCACTTCACCTCGAAACAGTTTCGGATCTATCAACTGACGCCTTTCTCGCCGCACTTCGTCGGTTTGTCGGTCGCCGTGGTAGGGTTAGCATTATCCATTCCGATTGCGGCACCAATTTTGTAGGCGCGAGGAATCAACTTCATTCGCTCATGCAATCTGCTGCTCATATTGAGAATATTGAATTCCATTTCAATCCACCTTCAAGCCCTCACTTCGGTGGAGTGTGGGAAATCCAGATCAAATCCGTTAAATCTCACTTGTATCGTCTCATAGGCGAACAAGCACTTACCTTCGAGGAATTAGATACTGTTTTCATTCAAATCGAGTCCATGCTTAATTCGCGGCCCCTCTGTCCATTGAGTTCTGACCCCAATGATTTAAATGTACTTACTCCGGGACATTTCTTAACGCTGGAACCGTTGACGTCTGTTCCTGATGAGGACTTAACTTCCATCAATATAAACCGTCTCGGTCGTTGGCAGCTGATACAGCGTTTCCAACAAGATTTTTGGAATCGTTGGAGGCGGGAATACCTTCATACCCTAACTCAGCGGGCAAAGTGGACCAAACATTCCAAACCCTTAGACGTAGGATCGGTTGTCATTCTTAAAACTGATAACGCTACTCCATTACACTGGCCTCTTGCGCGTGTTGAGAAACTTCACCCTGGCCCGGATGGAGTGGTGCGCGTTGCAACCGTTCGCTCGGCTGATGGTACTCAACTAACGAGACCGTTGGCAAAGCTGTGTCCTTTACCGAACCTCATTGATTAATGCGTTATTCGTTTTAGCAAGTTAGTTTTATCATAAATTTAGTATTTATCTTAGCTCTTCTATTCGTATGCATTCAAGTTTCTAAGTACTAATTTATTTTCATTTTCATAATAAGTTAGAAAATACACAAGTGTATTTTGGTGGGCGGTATGTTTCGAAACCATTAAATTCGAATTCATATTTAAATTCAAACAACATCGTTTTCTATTCTATTCTAATATCTAGCCAGAAAGATCGAATGAAATAGCGGCGTTCGAGTCTTCCGTTTCCGGAGTGGAAGCTTGAACCAATGGCAGAGCGTTATGACAGCGCTCAAACGTCCCGTCCAATCACAGGCCTTTGGCCGCGCTCCCAGCGCCCTCCAATGGCGCGGAGCTGTGTGTAAGATTCACCGGCGCACGGAAAACGTGCGATCGCAACAAAAAATCGAATTTAAGGAACTTTCTCAATATTTGTGTGTGTGAACGTGTTCTGAACAATCTTTGTGATCCTCAAAGCCCAGGACAAGAACTATTTCCAACCTAGCGCGCGACTTAACACCAAACGAAACGCAGCGTGGGAGCTCCCAGCTAGGTACGCCAGCAAAGTACCTCCTGGACAAGACGTTCGTGGCTAAAGGTAAGAGTTTCTTTCTTTGGTGGCGGACTTCTTGAGCGTTGCAGCCCATTCGATCTTTAGCCAGGCTGCCCCCAAATGGGCAGGTAACGTCTTCCTGCCACAGTTATATTATTTAAGGGAGCTACATCTGCCAACAAACTGTTTTACAGTTTGGCAGAAGTAATATTTTTTGTAAACCATGTTTATTACCTTGAATAAACGCTTTTTCATTTTTTTTTTCATTTTAGTCCACCAAGTTCGAAAAAAACCAGGTGCATCACTTAGTGTAATTTATTTCATCGCCGCTGCTCTTAAAACGGTGAAGGAATACCTACGTCATAAAGAAACTGGGGGCCAATTCTCAGCTTTAGATATGGTGTCGAACTCGACAAAAATTTCTAATGACGCCATTTTTTCGACAAATTTTAAAAGTTGCTATTCTGGGGGTGTCGAATTCAACATTTGTCGAAGGCTAACGTTAGAGTTCATCTCGAGTGCTTCTAAGCAGTAGAGATGTAATGTCGATTGTAGAGATACGTCATTTCTGAGTGAATTCGTTGAGTTTTGGATTGTACACTGTGTTTTATTTTCTTTAAATAAAATACGGCTTGGCATCTCATACTTACTGGAAATTCGATTTATACTCTTGATTTTTGTATTGTGTTTTCTTGAAACGACAACCTTCGCGCAAATAACAAACTTTGTGCCTAATTTGTGTACCCACGATTGGACTTGAAACCACTGAAAGATGGACGAGTTTATTAGCATTTTTTATCTCGGAGTTATTGGAAAGTGGCGAGCATCTGGCCAATACACGGCGACAACAGCGCACTTATCCCGCCGTCGGCATCGATATTTACGATTTGAGCGAAACAGAAGTCATTAAAATAACCCCTCCATGTTAAAATAAAAATCATGAAATGTAAAACAGCACAGCCCAATAATGAGATATAAACACAACACAGAGGAGTCCATGTACCTAAACATAACAAAAGACGCAAATTCTGACACTGACAGACAATCAACTGTCAAACTGATTATTTTTACGCTAAACGTTTCGTTTTATACTTATATATGTAATTCGATTTAGTTAGCGTTTTAAAACAAAATCATTCATTCACTTTTAGCTACCTAAAACGGAACGTGCGATTCTTCATGGTAACATTATAACATAATGGTAACATTATGTTCACTCGACTTGACATTTTCGTGACATTTATTTCTATTATGACTGAGAATACGGATTTCTACTCAATTCGACATTTTTTGGTAGAGATAGAGATATTTTTGATAGACATAGAGATAGACTTAAAATCTCGAACTCGAGATAAATGGCGAAAATCGAGAATTGGCCCCCTGGCATGTCCTAGAACAAAAAGATCGAAGACGTGTGCGTGTGAAGACATTTACGAACCTGTAATGGGCCGGCGTGGTGGATTGCAGCCCATTTCCTTTCACAGACAGGAAACTTGAGTCCCAGACTTCCAGCAGTGGGAACACAATAAGTTTATTAATACTAGTGTTGATTTTCTTGACCCTGCTTTATGGAGTTTCAAGAAAAAAAATCTTATTGTGTACCAACCTGTACTATCGGAACGCAAATAAAAAAAAACTTATACCCCCGAAAGGTTCTAGGCAGTAATTATACCCACATTTTGACTGTTATTTTTAGACGAATACCAATCAAGCCTCCGGGTTGCTACAGAGATCCCTAAAATCCCTAGTGGAAACATTTATAACAGTTTATTCAACCTAGTAAAGGAATTTAGGGCATTTAGCCCATTATTTATTCCATTAGGGCATTAGTCTCTACAGGCGTCCCTTATATGTATACATATAAAAGTATAGAAGCGTCGCGACGCAAAACATACAGAAGGGGCGCGTCGCGGGCGCAACGCTCATAAATCTGCGCCTGTCCGCGAAGCGTCTTCGTCTTACGTCTCTTCTGTCTGGCCTGTGCCATTGACCAACAATGCGAGATTTTTTTTTAGAAAATTTTAAAGACATATTTATTATGTTTTTTTTTTTTAAATATCAATGAATTATTTTTTCTAATTAAAAAAAAATACACTGTCTTAAATATTAATTTAGATTTCATAATAAATTAAATGAACTCAAAATCTCTTTTCTTTCAAATAAATGTTCGCTCATTAATATTTATAATGATGAACGTAGCAAAAACTACAGAGTGTATAATAAATGGAGGCTCTTCAATTGGCGGTGAGACAAAGAGAAATTTTGATGTTCACTCGTTACTAGAAGTGGCTTACACAAGTTAGAAATATACGCTAGCGTTTTGTTTGATGGTCTTTGTTCACAAAAAATGTAGCACTCATATTTTCATTTAGGTACCTTTATTAAATTTATTTTAGGTTCGTGAAATTATTTACATTGTTTCAGTGAAAGCATTGTGTTTATGTATTTTGTTTTTATTTTATTAACAGTCACTGAATATGCTATTATTCAATATTACGATTATCGTAAGTCTGAATTTTTTATGAAATCAGTCAGTTTAAAATTCCAGTTTCAGCCCAATTTTCAAACGGCGATATTTTAAGTGTCTGTTATAAAACCATGCCAGTTTTAACTATCCCATTTTAATGATTTCTATTGTTATCTTTTTTAGACTTTATTTACATTTTTAAATAACTACAAAATAATAAAAAGGAACATTTTAAAATATAAAAAATAGCAGTCCACCAGTATCAGGAACAGGTTCCAGGCTACCGGTTGGGGAGCTCTTGAGAGATGAACCTCGTAACAATGCGCACCGCGTCCAGAGGTACTGCCTTCTGAATCAAACGCATGATTGAGCTGTCGAGAGCCTCCTTTAATGTTGGTCGAGGCAAAGATCTAAGATTATTCTAATGAAACTCATTTTTTTTTATCGCGGTAAAATCATCAAATGAGTCTTCCCACCCAGGGCAGAGCGGGAGGGACTCTCAGACTCGTACTGACTAAAATTCACGGTGTCCTTAAATAGCCTTTTACGTTCCGGGGTCACGATAATTCGTAAGTCCCGCGACCCCGGCAGGTTTTGGCCCTCTAAGGGCGGCCACATTCATCAGTTTTTTTTTTCCGTTTGGAATTCGAAATGATGAATGAAATGTTCACATTTCATTCATAATTTCATTCAACACATATAAAACATGCACACTCATTTGTATAATTCACTGTGTTCGGATAGAAAACGGATCGAAAACGGATAGAAAACGGATCCTGATCAGGAAAACTGATGTATGTGGCCGCCCTAAAGGGCGCCCGTCATTACATATGCTGACACTCCTTGAGGCGCGCGTGGAACACAACGCGTCGTCGACCCGATGAAACTCAACTTAAATAAAATATTAGCCACTTCCACCATTTCTAAGTCCACAGCCCATGCACCATTCGTTACCGGCAGGCAGTTCGGGTTTGTCTCCACGGATCCCGGTATCAGATTGAATTAGCCACGGATCACGGCGACTTGTTTCCAGCGATACCGTGATCCGTTTCCAACACAAAAAATAAAAAAAAATGTAGCCACCGATCACGGTATCCGAATAATAAGATTTTTTTTAAAGTATAACCTCTTTTGATTTGGGAAATTAGATAAAAATCAAATCAGGTTGAAAAATAATCCAGCACTGGAGTCATAATGGATTGAATTTAGGAAGAGTAGTGCACTTGCTGGACTGCACTCGATTGCCAGAACTATCAACTCATCCACATAATATATGACTCTTCATAATTTTTAAAATAATTGACATTTATGTCAGTCTCTCGACTTACTTACCCCCCCGTATAATGATTGAGGATAACCCAAGAAAAAAAAAACAACAGGCTTGAAAAACATTTTACTCTGTTTCTTGTCTCTGCGCATCGAGATCAGTTTCCAAAAATAATACAATTTAAATCTTGTAGCCACGGTGATCGGTGATCGGTGGCTACATTTTTTTTTTTTTTTTTTGTGTTGGAAACGGATCACGGTATCGGTGGAAACAAGTCGCCGTGATCCGTGGCTAATTCAATCTGATACCGGGATCCGTGGAGACAAACCCGGCAGTTCATTCCGGAACCTAGCGGGAATTAGTTCGCCACCCGACCACTGGTCACATGCGGCATTAAACTAACTACTCACTGTGGAACTTATTACTACAGGACCTCTTTATATGGATATTTTGCGGTTTGGGACTCAAATGGTAGAGGCAAATGAAGAATACTTTATCACAAAGACACTACCGTCTTTTCCGGAAAGTCGTCATCACTGGGTGGAGTTGAAGTGGAGTTTAACTGACAAAAATCAACCTGTGCCTCTCTTATCTTCCCTTACCTAACCTTTGCGTTTCAGAGCCGTAGTCTTGCAAAAACTTACCGTCTTTTTTTAGGGTTCCGTAACTCTGAAAAAAAAAACGAAACCCTTATGGAGGATCACTTTGCTGTCAGTCTGTCCGACTATCAAGACCCGTATTCTCAGAAAAAGTATGGAAGTATCATGCTGAAATAAACAGCAAATGTATTCCTTTGGAGTAGTGAAATAATCAAGCTTCAATCAGTATAAGTAGAGAAATAATCAAAGTCAATGCAATTAAAACTTACGGCCATTTATGCACCGTTTTCCTGCATGTTTCCGTACACGAAAATTTAAATTTATTTTTACGACATAACCCTTAATAATTGCGCATGGTCACGCACTTAGCCAGTTGCTTTATGAAGAAAATCTCCTGTATCCAAAAATATTTGCACAAAACTCTTTATCTTCTGTAACAACAGAAACAAACAGTCTTACAGTAGGAACACCAAAATATTTTAATAAGAATTTATATATAAACTCCGTTCTTATAAAATAAGCAAGCCAGCCCCAGCAGCCATCTTGTGCCTCGCACGTTATTACAGACGGAGTGTTATGTTATTATATTACTGGCTGCATGCATAGGACGCTGGAAGCTCGGCTTTAAATAATTTCATTTAGGATCGAGGGAGAAGTTGGATTGCTTGGAAAGTTCAGGTTGCTTTCTTGATGATTTTGGTCTAGCTATGAAGGTTGTAATGAAGTTTGATTGTATTGTCTCTAATATAAGTCAAGTTTCAACTTTGATCACAGAATATATTATTATTTTAATTATAGGTATTGTTTTTGAACTTCATAGGTTCGTCATAGTCGTATTTCTAGAAGATGTAGCTAGAAGTGAGAAATTGAACCTTTTATTTTTCAATGTTTAAGCATGTTTAAGAGATAATATGGTACAAACCATAAACACCCTTATTCCGCCAGCTACACCTAAAGGAGGTGAACCTATTACCTAGCATAAACCGTGCTCAGATCCAAATTCCTTGGCTGACTAAAGAATTTCTGATGTAAAACCTAATAGCAATTTGCCCCACTTGGTAATCAACCCAAGAACATTTAATTTTGAGCAGCATTCGCACTTGCGATTATAAAACGGTCAATTTATGTCTTCAACTACTTACAGTCACCAATCGAGTTGATTGAAGCACAAAACAGATTATCTGATCTGTAGATTCAATTATAGTGATATCTTAATCTTTAACTAAAACTTTATGGCTACTGAAACGCTCTAGATATTTATTTCAGTGAAGTTCCTACATTTACAAGAAGATAAAAAAAAGCATGTAAAGATAAAAGTAACTCGTACAGTTTCTTCTCACAAATTCAAGGAACTTCTTATTATTTATGCAAAAGATGTCACGATATGCATTAGCGTTGCTCCTCGGCAAAGAAGATTACCCACTGAACAGCCAAGCTGCAGCTAATTTGACTGGATGGCGGATTTAAAAGGAGAAAAGATTTAACTTTTCAATTCAATCTGTTAACATGAGCATAGATTTGCGGTTGGATCGACATTTTCTCTGATTCTTTTTGATGCAAATCTTTTTATTCTGGTTATTACGTAAAAGGATTTTGCTGCATACGGAATTGGATATCGGTTTTTCATAGAAAATATTCTGCTTCTGAATAAATGAAAACTTCCCAATCAGGAGCCTTACCACGAGCTCTTAACGCGATGCAGTTTAGGCTGAGGGAAAGAGACAGAGCTATACAAGTCGTCTAGCGCCGCCATCTCTTTCCCACAGCTTAAACTGAATCGCGTCAAGAGTTCATGGTAGGCCACCTGGTTATTATTCAAAATAACACAACGGCACGATTGACGCAGTGGTTGACCGATCCACTGGTACGCTGCAGCTGCGTGTAGCGTCTTCCATTTTCTCACGAAATAATATTTGTATAGCCAACGGTAGTCGTACCGGGCCTAGTTGATTGTGTGAGTTTAAATATTTTGTAAACGCATATGGAAACAAATATACATGATGATTATTCTCCTCGGAAAAAAGGTGAATAGGAAATAACTATACAGCTTATATTGTAAAAATTAACAACCTTTCATGGGCTGAAAGTACTTATGCTCATTATACAACTTTTTCTACGCAGCGAACGAGGAGAGATAAAAAAGCAGGTGTTTTATCATCATGCATAAAACAACCCTGTATAATGCCACCTGCTACAATCCTTATATTGTGTTTCATCGCATTCATTCAGCTTAAGACAATCCGTGTAGTAGTTATCGCTTACGCTCTAACTCAATATCCTATAATTATATCTAGTACCTATCTTAATGAACCCAGAACAAAATTAAACGCAATATAATACCGTGGCCCAGCTACTACATAATCCATGATGGGCCGATGAACATTTAACACGGGCCTAACTTATTCAAAGTCCGGCCTGAGCTCGGAAGGCAATTTCACGAAGCTAATTGAGTACTGATCCCTCGACGACCAGCAGATTGAATGGTAATACTTAGGATCGCTTTTAATAAGAGCTGAGCGAGCGAAGCGGGCAGGGAAATAGTACGCTCATGGTGATTCTTCATTTTTTCAGCTTCGCTCAGAAAAGTACTCGTTGCGAAATACGTTCAGCGAAGCGAGGTCTTTTTAATGGCAACGCGAGCGAGTGATGTATGCGAGAAAAGTACGCGAAACAATCATAGAAGAGTAATGATAGCATATTTATAGCAATTTTAGCAGTAGCAATTAAAGAATCAACCGTATTGTGAAGCAATAAAGGTTCATCGTTGTCCTAACAGAATTTAAAAAAAAACTCTACCACATACTTGTGTTTTTTACATCACGTCACACACTTGTGCTGGCGTCTCTAAGCAGAACTTATAGCTGAGCGAGCCCAGACCACCACGGTTTACTTTTTCTCGCTCAGCTCTTGTTTATCACACAAAACACATCTTTCGCGTCGCTCCGCTTCCGACACAGATTGTTCATAGTGCCGCTAAGTGAACGGGTTTGTTCGCCTCAGCAAACAGATTGGAAGGTTTCTGCCGTTCTGCCCACATGGACTGGGAAGTGGACCCTGAAAGGGTTGGATTGATGAGGGCTGGCAGTATGAGGGTGAACCTAAATTGGTAATTAGTTTTACAAGAAACGTCGATAAGGATACCAAAATGAAATATTTTATACGGTTTAGTGCCTGAATTGAATTGTAAAACACTTTCGTGGAAAAAAAAATGAGCAGGACTTGGTTTCTCGAGCATGACTGCGATGGCTTGATTGGTTTTGAGTCTAGTGTATTTTTAATGAATTAGAAGGTCATAGGTTCAAGTTCTGACATCAAAATTGTGTTGCATTATATCACGCATGTAATCATCGAAGGGTTAGGTAGATTTGTACTTTAGTTCACCCACACAATGGGCCATTATGGACGAGCATATTGCCAGTAGCTGAGGAAAAATCCGGACACCGTGGATGCTACTGCGGAAATATCCTTAAATGGAAAAAGCAATGAACCCAATAATACGCAATATTGAACAACATTACTGTTTGATTATTCTATTATGGTAATAAGAATTATTTCAACCTCAACGCCAGGAAAACTTAGTTAAACATAAACAGCAAAAAATAAATCAGAAGTTGTATAAGCCAAACTTTGCAGTTTGCTTTAAATAACTAATGAATCTTTTAGGCTTTCCTTTATTATTTTCAAGATGGTCGAGTAAACTTCCTTTTAAAATATGCTGTACTGCATAGGATATGAAAACTGTAATTTACAGCTCATAAAGTAAGGCTTATAATGTTTCTTACTCATTATCTTTTCCATTTTGTCTTCCGTTTTCTTCAGTAGGTCACTCATAAACGAGAAATGTGTTTTTCTTACGACGCACATAAACTATTTTAAACCAGGGTTTATGAAGCTTATCTCGTAGCTTTTTCCTTTTCCTCATTTCTTAGCCTTTACCCTGCATACATTCTTTACAGAGCTGGATGATCCGCGATGTTTTTCTTCATCGTTATGATGAAGTTCATTTTATGTTTGTCTATTGGTTTTAATTCATGACCTTATAACGTACTAGTCCCGCCCCTACTTTGCACGGTGCCGCCATTGAAACCAAAATAAACTTAGTTTTCAAGTTGATACCAACTATGCACATTCAGAAAACATTTTAGTTTTGTCAGCATGGAGATTAGCGTGTTTTATGGCTCTGAGCGTAAGATTAGGAATTTGGCGTAATAGTAACTTTTGTTCAGTATTAACATATACCTATCCAAAGATATATTATACATAACTATTGGTTGATGGGACCAGAATTCATACAAAACCGCACTTTCCTTTGCTTAGTAGGGGCTGTTACAAATACTTAGAAAATCATACTTACTTCCCAAAATCCCAACATTTTACTCCGAATAACCCACACAAAGTTTTCGTTCCAGAAAATTCTACGTCTTAAATTACACAACTTGTAAGGTCTCTGTACTTGAAACTTGTTGGAATCTTCGAAAGCAATCAGAATCAAACTAGGAACAACATTGGTACAAAATTCCACTTAGTAGAGTGGAAACAGCATCCGTCGTCGATCCCTAGAGAAGCGAACTAATTAACATGTCGTGTAAACAGCTAGTTACTAACTACTTACTACTAACAAGACGTTAGTAATCTTTATTGTTTCCGTATTAACTAATGCAGTTAAGAAAGTTGGAACAAAGGTCGACTGATTGTAGAAGAGTTTTTTGTTTTTAGATCTATTTTGCTTCGGTTTAAGGACGGAGTTTTAAAAGGAATTGAATTAGCTTGCTTGGAGATTGCAACAAGGGGATTAAATAGGAAAGGAGTCATTGAGAATAAAAGTAAAGTTGTGAAAAAGATCAAATCTATACATATAATAAAATAGTAGGAAAGTCAAAACTGTACATTGAATATTTTTTGAAAAGAATACTTGGGGTGTGATCTACAATCGATACCGAAGCCAAAAATATAGTTTTTAGAATTTTTGTCTGTTTGTCTGTTTGTCTGTATGTATGTCCGGGATAAACTCAAAAAGTACTGGACGGATTTGAATGATTTTTTTTTTGTTGTATAGGTATTAAGTCTGGCCAACACATAGGCTATAATTTATCTTGGAAACTTGAACACCTGGTGCAGAACCGCAACGGACCAGCTAAACTATAAGAGATACAAAAATGGTGCGATAGCAAAAATTGTTCCACCTGATGAGCACTCTCTGTTGACGTATAAAAATTGAAGATCTGGAACACCTGATGTGGTACACTAAAAGCCCAGCTACACTATAACATATAAAGGAATGACGTCTTAGCAAAGATGTTCAGCCTGATGAGCTGTCTCTGTTGACGTATAAAAATTGACAATCTTGAACACCTGTTGTGGAACACCAAGAGCCCAGCTACACTATAACAAATACAGAAATGACGTCTTTGCAAAGTTGATCAGCCTGACGAGCACTTTCTGTTGACATATAAAAATTGAAGATCTGGAATACCTGATGTGGAACACCAAGAGCCCAGCTACACTATAACAAATACAGGAATGACGTCTTTGCAAAGTGGTTCAGCCTGACGAGCACTCTCTGTTGACATACAAAAATTGAAGATCTCATGAACACCTGATGTGGAACACCAAAAGCCCATCTAAACTATAGCATATACATATGTATAGGAATAAAGTCTTAGCAAGAGTTGCTCAGCCTGATGAGCACTCTCTGTTGACGTATAAAAATTGAAGAACTGGAACACCTGATGTGGAACACCAAGAGCCCAGCTACACAATATTATGTAGGAATGACGTCTTTGCAAAGTTATTCAGCCTGATGAGCACTCTCTGTCGACATATAAAAATTTAAGATCTGGAACACCTAATGTGGAACACCAAAAGCCCATCTAAACTATAACATAAAAAGGAATGACGTCTTAGCAAAGTTGTTCAGCCTGATGAGCAGTCTCTGTTGTACGTCACTAACAAAGTAAGATGCATATTTTTTTTTTTTTTGTTTTTTGTTGTTTAAAGTCCCATTTGACTAAGTCAACACTGCAACACTCAACGTGTTCGTAGTCATAAAACTGTGACAAAGCAAAGGTGTTTCAGGATTATAATGTAGTCGTCTTCCCCTGGAGGCGACGGCCCTCCATCGCGTCTATCGAGGCGCATCGCCAGGAGAATGATCATCTCATCCGCACGCAAAATACGCGTATATGACGTGGAGTTGCGGATACCAGCCCGCTATACAATACAATCGCCAGGATGAATTCCCGGAAAGAGCTCCGGCGTGATCACAGGGCAATATTGAGAGAGCGACTGTCGCAACCGAGTTCCGGGCACGCCCCAACCGCGGCGGTAAGACCCCTCTTTAAGGAGTAGCTGGATAGGCGTCACGGCGTCCCGCCTGACCTATCACATGACGTAGGTCCTCACCGGACACGAAAGTTTCGGGAGGTAGCTGTGTCTGATAGGGAAAGAAGAATCGCCTGGGTGTCACCACTGCGTGGATCGCCTGGAGGACACGGTGGAGCATACGGTGCAGGACTACCCGCTTCGGCAGAGCACCGCCGTGTCCTCACTACGACGATAATCGGTGACCTCTCGTGCTTAGTGTTGGTCGAGGCCATGCTGCGGGGCGAGACAGAATGGGAAGCAGTCGCCTCCTTCTGCGAAGCAGTCATGCTAGCGAAGGAGGAGGCTGGACGCATGAGGGAGAGGATAATGTCCACCTCCAGCCCAGCCGCAGCAGCAGACGCCGATGGCGACAGACGTCGCTACACGATCTCCAGCCACTGTAGGCGCGGCCATGCGGGCGGCGAGTAAGAGTGCACGTTGTGTTCCACGTGATGTATTACCACGCTAAAAAAATGTAATCGTCTGAATGTACCATGTCGAACAAAAAGCCGTCGAGGCCGTGGACAGAACACTTTGAGACATTCGCCATGATGATAGACCCATGGACAATATCACGGTAGGTACTGTTCTCTGTAAAATTCCGGCAGACACTGCCCGTTGTAAGAAGAATAATTGATAAGTTACATATTCGGAGTCCCGTCATGTGTCCGTGTGCTATGTGATCGTGCGATACTAAAAAATGACCGAACCGCTGCAATAAATGAAAACATATTAGCCGAAATTGTTGGGAATGATGTGGTTTACACATCATACAATAACGTCGTCAATTAGGGTGATGCCAGCAACTACCTACTCGAGATTTTAAATTCATCAACTGCCTGTGGTCCTCGAGCTCATAAAATAACCTAAAAGTAATAATAATGCTTCTAAGAAATCTAACTCCACCAAAATTGTGCAATGGAACGCGACTAATAGTTACTGCATTACGGTGCGTACAGACTATATAACATAAAATGTTATATAACATTGTTATATAACATTTTTCATGGTGACATTCTACATAGAGTTGTAGTGTTTTATAACGTCATGTTATATAACATGTTACATGGTCTGTACGCACATTTACACAGAAATTTAAGCGAAGCTGAAATTCTCACCGGATGTGGCTCAGGGGAAACTGCATCGATACCGTGAATACCACTCATCTCCAACAATTTCCCTTTCCAGTTCAAACTCACACAATTCCCGGTAGCCGCTTACTTCGCGATGACCATAAATAAGTCCCAAGGACAGACCCTGAAGGAAGCTGATGTCGACCAAAGGTCCAACTGTTTTTCCCACGGCCAACTATATAACACATGCTCGCCTGTCAGTAATGCTGACCACCTTTTTATTTTAGCACCAGAGGGAAAAACTACCAATGTCGTATATAAAGTGTTGTGTCTGGAAGTTTTCATTTCATTTGCTTTAAATTTAGTTATAGATTCTATAACAAACTTTAAAGTGGGACATCAGGTACCCTCACTTTCTCAACAAATTAAAAAAGAGAATATTAGTTTAGGTGCCTTAAACCAAATACAATGCGGACGAAGTCGCGGGCAACAGCTAGTTATAGATAAATGTGATTTATGGTGATAAGTGCAGTTGACGTTGCGACACGTCGCAGTATGATGTCGCTGTAGTCATATTTCAAATGCAACTGGGTATAGAGGAAGATTGCCTTTTCCTCAATGCGTTCTATCACCTCTTTGACTAGCAATATTGCAGAAGGAGGTGACTGCTTGCTAGACGCCCGCCATGGCATTTCTTCAGCCACTCCTCGCAAAAGCGTATTACCGCCGTGATTGCGGCGTGACTATTCTTTTTCTCCTGAAGAATGGATTCAGGATTTCTATCCTTTTATATCGACCAGAATGTGTAATAAAAAAATTCCTTGCCATCATAAAACGATTAACCTCATCCAACCATAATTGGTAATCCCCAGCGTCGATGTTAAGCATGTCCCAATTACGTAATTTAGTAAAACCATCATGCTTGGCACACATAGCCTGGTTGAGGCATGCAATATAATTGCGCGCTGTCCTATCACCGAGATATTAAATTCCTGTCTTTCAGCCTAGATGAAAATATCGTGGAGCAATCTGTGAGAGACGAGTGGCCTATATTTATTAGATTTCCCACATGCTAACATGTTGTGAAGATATTTGGGATGACGTTCATTAAGGGTGGACTGATTTGGGTTGGCGTTGTTTCGGACTGGAATTATTCGGGCTAACGAACCTTTCGGGGTATCTACAGAGATCCGGACTATTGTTTTTGGAAAAGGGATTTGATTCCCTCGTCTGTCACATTATATAAAACTGTTTTACGTTTGTTACATTATTTTGGGTTAGTTGAAAAATTGTAAGTCGGCACAAGACACCCAAAAGACTGAATTAGTTTTTTTGACGCATTTTGTTCATAATTACACCTTTAATTATTTTGCTTATAATGTGTATGCGATGTGTCTGTAATAAATGTATTTCATTCCATCCTTTCGTCTTGTCAATGTGATTGGGGTGGTGTACAGGTAGGTTATGGTATGGTACGTGGTATATTATATTGTATGAGTCCGGAAATATTTTGGTTTTGCAATGAAAAGACTTCCGTTGTAATATTCAAATCTTTTAGTCATTTTAATTATGTGAGTATCTATTACCCAATTCTTTGCTCAGATACCTTAGGTGTAGACTATATTGCATATTTTCTAACGTTTAAAATGTGATCAAAAACTTGATTGACATTCCTAACATTGATTACTGAAGTGAATATTCCACTACGGACTCACATACCAAGCGATGCACCGACAGTTCCAGTCATATTACTTGAATGTCATTGTGATTCGAAGCAATTAGTCACGAGCCAGCCTGCAATATCGGTATACAATAATAGTTTTGCCAAAGTTATGCAATTGGAGCGAGAGGGTTACATGATAGACTCTACGTCAGTCGTAAACTTAAGGGCTCTGTCTCAGGAGAAAACTGAATTATTTATATTAAAATACCACGTGTTTCGGAACCGAGATTTGAGGAGCATAGGTAGGGAAAACTTGCTAGGGTTGCGGGAATGTTCGAAAGAGTTACCACAACCCTGGAACGGTTTTTTTTTTTTTCTTTAGCGTGGTAAAATCATCAAATGAGTCCTCCAACCCCGGGCAGGGCGGGAGGGACTGTCAGACTTTTACTGACTAAAATCCACGGTGTCCTTCAATAGCCCTTTCTGTTCCGGGGTCACGGTAAGGAAATAATCCCGCGACACCCTGGAACGCTAGGGAATTAATTTAAGCAAGGGAATTTTAACAAGTTCAACTCTGACACAATATTGTATCAGAGTTGAACTTGTTAAAATTTAATTATTATCTGTGTATTTTTTTCTTTACGTGGTAATATCATTAAATAGGTCAGGAGTCTAACAGTCCCTGTTGTTTCTTCAATAGCCCTTTACGTTCTAGGGTTACGGTTACCTTTTAAGACAGTTCTACGACACCTTTCGCTTCCCCCTAAGCGGGAAAAGACTTCTGATTATATCCCACAGCAACTATAATAACAACATGTTTAAGAAAATTGCATTATCGATTAAAATAGCAGCGTGTAATAGTACATTATAAGTGCGGTAAGTTGATAATTACAGCTGAGGCGATATTGCTAGCACGAGCCGTAAGGTGAGTGCTATAAGAAAGCAGAGGCTGTAATTATCAAACCGCACGTATGTCATACGACGTTTTATAACACATTTGTGAGTAAATAAATAAAATAATTACAGCAAAAAGAAAAAGCACGCGGAATAATTTTTACTTTTTCACAAATTAGCGATGCGCGCATCAGCGTCTTTTGTTTATGGCAACGGCACAAAAACAGCCAATATTACTAATAAAGTAAATTCATACTTTTGTGTTTTTATTACAAATAAATGGTTGTAATTAATTGTCAAAATTAATTAAATTAAAGAATAAAATGTTTATTTATTATATTTCATCTCCCAAAGTTAATTTTATTCATAAAACGTTGACGACTTTTCTGACATAAAAACTCTTTGCTAAGATTTAAAAAAGTACCGTTCGTTTTAGACGGAGCATCTTGATAAACCGTGCGTTTTACTTTACCATTACGCACTAGTGCGTAATAAGATACATTACGATACTGAAATAGGTGCAGTAAGAGACCTTTTACGAGCAAATGTGTTATAAATATGTTTAGGTCAACTTACAACTCGAACTACCGCCTTTCTTCATTGGTCACCATGGTCATCTAGAGTTATTAGAGGAAATCATGCTATTGTGAAAACAACGTTAAGAAATCCTTTGTCCGTGTATTCTTCCGTCTATGGTTTTAACAAAAAAGATTCGTAATACTGACTTGCTTTACTGAAACAAAAACTACTCTAACATAACAACGTAGTCATAGTGTAACTAACTTGGGTGAACTTGCTAGTTTTTCTTGAACTGTAACAACTAAGTTGTGTAAAGTTAGCCCCTCGGTTGACTCTCGAACTTACGAAGTACAAGTACTTGATGTAAGGGCTGTTTTTCTTTATGTGAATAAAGGGTGGGTAAATAATGGGATTTGTGCGCTATATTTTTTAACCGACTTCAAAAAAAGGAGGAGGTTATTGGAATATTTTATGAGACACAAAAGTATGATAAATGTAGATAAATATTTTCAGGATTTTCATAACTGGCTTCCTTTAGTAAATCAGATGTCCTTTGAAATCTTTTGATGACAAGGGAAGCGCATTAGTTGAGTAGCTGCTGCGCTGTGCGGGTTCGATTGCCGCATGGATCAAATAGTAATTGTGTACCTAGTTGTTGTTTTGCGTCACATGCAGACCCAAGTTCAAATATTAATAAAAGCAACCAGGACACACAATAAATCAATAGTGTGGGTTAAACGGCTATAATTTCATTCTTCGGAAAAAAATGTGTAGTGGTATGAAAATCTGTCATTTTTTATTATAATTCAATAAAAAAGTTTGCATGCTTCCCAATTAATTATGGTTTTTTGTTATATTTAAAAGTGTTATAAATAAAACAACAATATCAAATTACAAAATAAAATTGTATTTAATGGAGTCTCCACAAATAAAACATTAAAACAACGTGTCCAACTAAATGCGAGGACTTACTTAAATATACAATAATATTAAAAACAACATAATCATAAAAATAATACTTATGGCTACGTTCCGTAACTAAAATAAATGCAATAAATATTTTGCCAAATGCAAAAATAAGCCTTATCATGTTCATTTAAAGTTGATTTACGGATTATTTGTTTTATCGTTTAATTTAAGTATTCATGTTTATTCTTTTCTACTTCAGGGCGTTTTATATTTTTTAGGAGTCGAATAACTCTAATATTTATTAATTTCATAACTTTTTCACAAATAATCCGTAAAATTCTAAATTTAAAATTATTCAAATACATTATAATTTATAAATATTTTAAATTATTAAAATTAAAAACAAATTTATTTTCTTTGACACAAAATGACTAGAATGTAAGAGATTCGAAATTTTATCGATTACTTTAAATTATAAATTATTGCACTGCCCGAAAGTCAGTCTTCTAATAAATATTAAAATTATTTTTTGACTGAAACTTGACATAAACTACACTTTGGCAGCATGGGCACAGCGATGTTTTAATAATTATCATTTATTTCATTTAATAAAAACTAAATAAATGTTACATGAGAACAATCAGAAATGCAATGGTATTTATACAATGCTTGTTAAATGTAGTTAGTTTAGTTGCTTGAAATGTAAAAAAAATATCGGTTGTTTTTATGTCTTCGAGTAATGCTATCTTTTTAATAAAGTAACTCTTTTCTTGCTTTCTGATTTAAAATAGGTAGGTAACGTTTTTTCCCCCCATAACGTTATTCTCTAGTATAATAATTATTTGATGTCTTCAAAACTTGAATGATTTTTTTTTTTTTACTTTTCAAGCATGTATTTTACTTCTAAAGTGACGGCCAAGTGGTTTCTACGATACTACTAACGATTAGCTTGATTATAAAACTCTATGACTAAATGTGTGACTACCTTACATCGTGATAAATGGTACAATGACATTGAAAAATATTGTTTTGATGATATGAACGCATTCGAGTTATTCACAGATTGGTCCTTACACTCAACTAATGGGAAATGGTATTTTGTAATTAAATTAAAATATTAACCCTTAATTAATTTTTTTAGACAGAACAAGTTTTCATACATACATAATATAAATTTAATGTTTCTTTGAGGGAGAAAGTCAGCCCTTTTACGACCTCAGGCGATGCGACTTGCAACGCGACCGTGCGTCAAACAACACGCTTGTGCGACACTCTTGTTTTATTCGCGATTTCATTTCACCTTTCGCATGCTGTTTTTCCTTTTATTTCTTGTCTGCGCTGTCGCTATCCGCAACCTTTATTAGTGGTTACAAAAATAATCGAAAACTAGAATTAATAAGTGACTAGAATTCGGAAAAATAGGGGTAATTCCGGTACCATTTTTATAAGAAAGGGGTACACGAAATGTTTTCTATCTACCAGGTTCCAACACCAAGAACGAACTGCCTCCGAAACAAGTATCCTAAGCTCTAACATTATATTTATCAACAATTCTATTGCTATCCGGCGAATCGTCGGCGAATTTTATTTCGTTTGACGAATCGGAATTCTCGTCAGCGAATCTTATGTCGGCGAAATCGTTTCGTTTTAGTGTGTCCGAGTCTTTTTCTTTAGTTTCGTTGACTCTTTTCAAAGTCGACGTGTCGAAGTCACTTCGATTTTCTTTCCTGTGGACTCTGACGGGCGACCTCGTTAGTGTTAAATCCTTCATTTGTATCGTCACGGGACTTTCAGCCTTCTTCTTCTTGTTTCTCTTTGACATTTTGGGCGAGTTTTGCAGATCAGTTATGCTGAAGTTTAGGGGGTGTATAATGTTTCCTTTTTCGATGACTTTACGGAATGATTTGATGGACTCGTTGGATCTGTTGAGTCGGTTATCTGGGTTTCTCTTGAGGGTGCTGGATGATGGTCGGTCTTCAGGAGACTCGGTGTTACTGCCGGGGTCTGGGTGTAGTTCTTTGGGAAGAATCTCCTGTGGAAGGACATTAATTTTATGTAATGATTTAAAGAAAAGCTTAATTTCGTTGGCAACTCTAGCGATTTTTTTAAAAGACCAAGTTCTTAGGATAATTTGGGGATATGAAATTGAGTCTTCATAAAATTTGGCTACAACTTTACTTTCCACCAAGTACCTGTTGTTTCACAATAGACAAAAAAGTGCCTAATAGATTTTTTTACTAAATTTTGTTTGAATAAGTGATAGGGAAAAGAGGGGCCCCTCTTTTCCCTATTTTGTCCATTTTTCTCGATAGTACTTCTTTTAGTAAAAATCACTATAATGCTCGAAAATACCTGACCATATCAATACGTACCTCATAAATTGGCACCTTATTTTCATCGATCTCCTTCAGGATATCTCCTTCTTCGAGCGGCGGGATCCAAACCAGGAACGCTGGATCCATTCCCAAGTACGAACCGGGAACTGAACCTGTGACAAATGACAATTCAGTTTCTTTTTAATTAATTTTAAAGGGTATAAGGGACGATGAGGAGACATAGTGAGTCGCTTCAAATAAATTACTTTTATTAAACTCCATTCATTTAGACTCGAAGTCGACCCCAACATTGTTAGGGGAAGCCTCAGCTGACAGATGTTAAAGTGACTTTCAGTATGTAGGAGATAAGTTGGTTAGTTGTCTACTAAACCCTAAGTAGGCACCCCACTTTATATTTGAGTACCCTGTTACATTGTGTGTCTCTACACTAGTAGTAAAAAGTTTAACAGCTAAAAACAAAGTTGCTTTAGAACTTACTTATGTTTACGACTTTTATACGAGTCAAAATTATTAATTTATGAAGGCAACAAACTCTTATTTTAAATTAAAATGAAGCTAGAAAAATCCATCAATATTGTAGTCTTTGTTTTCAGAATTTTTGGTCTGAAATGAATAAAAAAAGCAAAAAGGAACGGGAACATAATAAAATGGGACCAACAGAGGCGTCTCTAGCCCTTGTGGCGCCCGTGTGCAACCAGTACCATGGCGCCCTCTAGTCTAGTAGGAGCGGGGCCAAAATGGAATACTAAGGGACTTAACTCATGGCGCGATGTCGATTGTCGATTGCCGATTTAAGTCGCACTTATTTACTATGGTAGTGATGCAATGCAATTCGACCGTACACTTCAAAAATCCACCTTTCTGCTACGACATAAAGGCGCTGCAAACCAAAGACAAAAGATGTCGCACGTGACGAGCAGTTGCGCAATCGAATTTCGAACGCAGAATCATGTGCATTGTCATTAGCACGTACATGCAATTCGATATCGAGGAGATCTGTGAGCGATATCGTCAATCCGTGCGACTCCATTAGCAAACACTAGCGATGGTCCATACATTTTCTTCGGCCGGACGCTTGTGTGATATCTGATCGATATTGTCAATCGATGCAATGCGATATCGCGTCGCGCCATGAGTAAAGTCCCTGACAGTTATAATTTCAAACGGAAATTCGGATGCAAATGGTGCAATTTTTAATGATGTCGGGAAGTAAAAGTTTTTTTAGGAAGGAAAGGAAAATCACAACTTTGTTTTGCGTCGCTGGGAAATTACCGTATTAGAATGCTATAATTTGAACTTTATAGCATTCTAATACAGCCGAGTTAGCAATGATTGTCGGCGTGTTGTCAAACAATTGATAAATTTGTTGACTATTAAATGTTATTACTCGATTTCTGATTTTTTAAATGATGAAGACTTAAAATAATTCTGACATTGCTGTACCTATGCCTGACATAAATAACTGACATAAATAATTCATTCATGACATACTTATTAACAATTTATTTTGACATTGTGTTTGTATTGTGTGTCTGTGTTAAGTATGCCTGTAGTTGTAGTGTTAAACTGTTTTGCATGCCTTAGTTAAGGTAGAAAGTATAAGGATCACCTGTTACTTAACATCGCAATATTGTACCTACTTTCTGTGCAAATAAACAATTATTCTATTCTATTCTATTCTATTAAACATGCCGATGCCGGCACGCGCCTTTGGTAGCGATGAGACATTAGGTACGCCAATTTAATCTTTAATTATCTATTTTAAGGTTGATTTCACATTGAAACAAAAGTTATTGTGTTTTAAATAGAGTTGGAAAAGGAGTAGCCTTGCTTTGCTACCGCGCGCCCGGCGTCGACCATAACACGAGCGCAGGGTCTTTGATAGCGCCGGCATCGACGCATCTTTGGAGGTGTCGCGTTAGGGGGCGCTCGGCGCCCCCTTAGACCTGGCGCCCGCGTGCACCGCACACCCTGCACTATAGGTAAAGACGCCTCTGGGGACCAAAGGTGCTTGCTCTAGTTAACGTCATTTGTTCTTAGTCTTCGGATTATCGCGGATGTAAGTGCACTCCGAGATTGGGGTTATTTGAGTTTAATGACGTGGACTGCAGCTGCGAAAGCGATAGGTACTCAGAAATGGTGTTACGAGTGTCATACCAATCCATGTTAATTATAATGACGCGAGAATCAGAAAAGTGTGGGGTCCGGCACCACTCACATCTTCTCGATGGAATTAAAATGAACTACTGCTATGATAATGTTCGAGAATAACCCAATAACACTGCCTGTCCCGAGAATGCTTAGTAAGGACCATTAATGTTTTTTATTTCTCAATTTAACTAAGATCCAAGTAATCATTCCATTTTAATGATGAATGAGGATGCATGCTATGACTGCGTGCTATGGATAAGCTCGAGCTGCGCATCTTGCTAGCGCAGGTACTTTGCGGCGGCGCATTTTCATAGCACATCTTACTCGCACAGCTACATAGCGTAGCATCAATGGAAACGGTCACACAGTTTCGTACCTCAGCTTTTACATTTTCGCCAATAGCACATCTCTGGTGGAAAGGCATTCTTACTCAGGAGTGGAACCAACGACGCAAACAAGATCAATACAAACAGATGGTACAGCGAAGACCTTACCAGCATTATTAACTTCATAGTCGTAGTAGTCGATCTCCATCTCGGGGTGCGAGGTGAGGCTGAGGTCTGACTTCAGCAGGCGACGGTTGCTTGACTCTTTTGTGTGCTTCGGGTTGTCGCGGATCCTGGCTGCTGATACGCCGCTGAGCGCTGGTGAATACCAGCCCTAAGGAGGAAAATCTAACTTATAATTATTGGATCATCGATACGTGGATAGTTTGGCGGATGATTCTTGAAAAAAAAACAAAAATTTGGTAAATAATATTGACAGCGGAAAATCGCAGGAAAAAAAATCGTCGGTAACATTCATGGTTACAAGTTCTGTATGTACTGAAGTTTTAATTTGATTCGATTTCTTAATTGTTTTTTTATATTGTTTTTTTTTTTATCTCTCTTATATTCAAAATAACTCGTTAATGAATGGAAAGAATGGAAGGTAGATCTTGGCCCAGCAGTGGAACAAAATAGGTAAAAAAAAAACAAATTTATAAGACAGGCATGATGATTCCTCTATTTTGCCCTAAAATCTCAACAATTCACACGTTCAGTTCGATCGTTAGAAATTTATGATGAGACGCGTAGGTCAAAGATTAAAGGTTAAAAACCACCAATCTAAATAATTCTTCACTCTACACTACCACTCACGTTAGTCAATGTAGCAGCTGATGCAGAAGTAGAAGTGGACGCTCTACTCTCACTGCGATCCTTCTCCCACATGCTGTCCCTGTCCTTCTCGCTGCAGCTGTCCCTCTCGCTCGTGCTGCTGACGCTGGCACTCATCTCCACTACCATGGAGTCAGAGGTCGATGGAGGTGGGGAGGATACCTAGATGATGAAACAGATAGTATTATGGAACGCAACAAAGTGCTGCGAAGAGCATCAGTTAGAGTAGGTATTGAAAAATAATGCACGCGTATTTTTTGTATCAATGAATATTGAAAAAAACAGATAAAACGCTTCGAATCGCTTTGGGAGTGGAGGCTTGTGACGTCATAACGCCTGTAAAATTATACCGACCGAATGACGTTTGCGTTGTATTTTCGTTAATATTGGTTAATGCAACAGAAGATAAAATACGGGCCAAATATTATTTTGCCCATATTATATTATATAAACATTTTGATAACTTAACAACTAACTAACATTTTGATAGCTTAATCTTTATAAGTTTGGAGGTACAGACACTCTTGTCTCTGTATCTCCAAACTTATAACTATGACTGTTAATCACTAAAATGAACTAGCATCTGTACCAAAATATCTTACGATTTTATCGAAAGGATAGACTTGATAGTTTTTTGTTTAAAATGTTTTAAAGTTTTTTAGCATGGAAATCATGCTAAAAAACTTTAAAATATTTGGGACAATTCTTACCTGTTGCACTGTAACATTAGTCACAGACACAGTATGTGACCTCCTTAGAGGTGACGGCGGAATGTTGCCAGTAACAGGCGCGCTGCTAGACGACACAGTCTCTGGTGTGACAGTTGCTTGACTGGCAACACTGTCTGCGCTGGCGACGCTTGTATTGTCACCTGCGTCGGCTTCATTGTCTGTGCCTTGGTCTTCTTCGTCCCTGCGAGAAGATTCTTGATGAGTTTTAGTTTTGTCAAAAATTTTATCATCATCATCAGCCTATTATTACTCCCACTGTTGGGACACAGGCCTCCTCTCTGTGAGAGGGAGTGGGCCATAATCCACCATGCGGCCCAGTGCGGATTGGTGGATGTCGCATGTCTTAAAATGTTTGGTTCTAGGACATGCCGGTTTCCTCACGATGTTTCCTTCAACGGTTTGAGAGAAGTGGTGATGAAATAAATTACAATTAGTAATGCGCCTGGTTGGGTTCAAACCCATGACCTTCAACTCGTAAGTAGGGGCCGATACCATTGGGCCACTACTGCTCACAAAACTTTAGTCTGAAGAAATTTTTGCTAGGGTTAGGTACTTTCAGTAATTCATCATTTGTGAGCTTTGATTAATATTCTTATATCTAAACTCATTTATAGAGAAGTAAAGCTCGTAATTTTTTAGCAAGTAATCTCTGGAATAAGAGAACCAATTTTTGAAACTTCTCTCAACAAGTAGAATTTCTAAATATTTTTGAGTGAAAAATGCTGTTTTTTTTTCAAATTTCACCTGCGAGAATTCTAGGTGGGTCGCTACTTAATAATATTTATATTGCACTCGCAGCAGTAGGTTCAAAAATACCTAACCTTTCATTCAAGAACACTTGAAATCCTCAAAGAGAACCCTTCAATGGAGAGAGGAAAGAATAATTAATTAACAAACACTTGACGCTTTGGGAGCACGTTGTTAACTGCGAGGCCATTGTTCGAGCACGTATCGCATGTCAAAATAAAATGATGGCGGTACAATTTTTTATATTCTTAGTATTATTTCGGAATAAAAATCTTTTATTAAATGCGTGACATAAAGATAAGGGAGACAATTTCATTCACAACATTTCTCATTCCTTTCTTTGATCACCTTCTTGCTTTCATTAATTCAATATTGATGCCAAGCGTGACCAATGCGGGCACGCCGCAATTGCGGCGGTAAGACCCCTCTTTGAGGAGTGGCTGGAGAGACGTCACGGCGTCCTGACCTATCGGATGACGCAGGTCCTCACCGGACACGGAAGTTTCGGGAGGTTCCTGTGCCTGATGGGAAAGGAGGAAACGCCCGGGTGCCACCACTGCAAAGATCGCCCGGAGGACACAGTAGAGCATACGGTGCAAGACTGCCCCGCTTGGGCAGAGCACGTGGATTTTAGTCAGCAAAAGTCTGACAGTCCCTCCCGCCCTGCCCGGGGTGGGAGGACTCATTTGATGATTTTACAACGTTAAAAAAAAAAAAAAGCGTGACTAATTGTACGCCCAATCACTTGTGGCGATCAAGTATCACCCGAAATTAATATTCCATCCAAATATCATTACTTTATTTTTGACGTCTGCTTCTGATAAGACATCTTTAAGATTCGGATAGACGAAGACGCCACCGAAGATGGCAACCGAGAAAGATTGTTAATTTTCAGCATTTATATACCTACCTACATTGACGGGGTGTTCACATGCCCGCAATGCGTGTGAATCTTCGCACCCGACTTCGACATCGACTTATATGTGATCACATAAGTCACATGCAAGCATATGAACTACAACTACAGTGAAGCTGAGGCAATCGCCTTGACCGAAATCGGTCGGATCATACAGAAATCGTCATGGTCGTTATTGGGTAATAAAAAGTCCACTCCCATCACTTTATCCCCTAAAAACATCCAGTTACCTCTGTTCCACATTTTCAGAGTTCCTGTCGGAGTCTCTCAGCCGGGTGTGTCTGGTCTTCCCGGACGGCAGCAGTCTTCGCAGCGACACTCCGCCGCCGACCACCTCTGACAGTAGAGTACTGCGGGAGCCTGTCGGCGCTCCACCAAGCTCCAGTGATGCTGAACATGCTGGAAAAGAAGAATTATTAGCATCACCTAAGCCTGCTGCTTTGTAAAATAGATCCATTTTTTTTTCTTATGAAAATCCTCATTGATGCCTTTCACACCAGGAATCGCGAAAGAATCAACCCTACGGACTGAAAGCTTACAATCTCCATCTCTACTTTCAGTCTTTGTAACAACGTGATTTCTTTGATTGAAGTTATCTTGGAAATCACAATCATCATCTCTGAAGGTACATCGTGAGGAGACCTAGACTCATTATCATTATTTATAGCTTATCGCAGTCCACTGCTGTCTAATCTACCTCAGTCACTTTCTTAAGGTCGTCGCTCTATTTAGCTGGGGGCATTTCACATTACGCTTGCCGATGCGCGGTCTTTACTCCAGTACTCCTCTGCTTCACCGGACATCGGTCCTTCGACAGATATTGCCAGTCCATTGCCACTTCAGTTTGCTTGCAAGCTCTATCCGACTCATTTAATAATAATATCTATACATATAATAAAATAGTAGGAAAGTCAAAACTGTACATTGAATATTTTTTTAAAAGAATACTTGGGGTGTGATCTACAATCGATACCGAAGCCAAAAATATAGTTTTTAGAATTTTTGTCTGTTTGTCTGTTTGTCTGTATGTATGTCCGGGATAAACTCAAAAAGTACTGGACGGATTTGAATGATTTTTTTTTTGTTGTATAGGTATTAAGTCTGGCCAACACATAGGCTATAATTTATCTTGGAAACTTGAACACCTGGTGCAGAACCGCAACGGACCAGCTAAACTATAAGAGATACAAAAATGGTGCGAAAGCAAAAAATGTTCCACCTGATGAGCACTCTCTGTTGACGTATAAAAATTGAAGATCTGGAACACCTGTTGTGGAACTCCAAGAGCCCAGCTACACTATAACATGTAAAGGAATGACGTCTTAGCAAAGTTGTTCAGCCTGATGAGCAGTCTCTGTTGACGTATAAAAATTGAAGATCTGGAACACCTGATGTGGAACACCAAAAGCCCAGCTACACTATAACATATAAAGGAATGACGTCCTAGCAAAGTTGTTCGGCCTGATGAGCTGTCTCTGTTGACGTATAAAAATTGACAATCTTGAACACCTGATGTGGAACACCAAAAGCCCAGCTACACTATAACAAATACAGAAATGACGTCTTTGCAAAGTTGATCAGCCTGACGAGCACTTTCTGTTGACATATAAAAATTGAAGATCTGGCATACCTGATGTGGAACACCAAGAGCCCAGCTACACTATAACAAATACAGGAATGACGTCTTTGCAAAGTTGTTCAGCCTGATGAGCAGTCTCTGTTGTGCGTCACTAACAAAGTAAGATGCGTATTTTTTTTTGTTTTTTGTTGTTTAAAGTCCCATTTGACTAAGACAACACTGCAACACTCAACGTGTTCGTAGTCATAAAACTGTGACAAAGCAAAGGTGTTTCAGGATTATAATGTAGTCGTCTTCCCCTGGAGGCGACGGCCCTCCATCGCGTCTATCGAGGCGCATCGCCAGGATGAATTCCCGGAAAGAGCTCCGGCGTGATCACAGGGCAATATTGAGAGAGCGACTGTCGCAACCGAGTTCCGGGCACGCCCCAACCGCGGCGGTAAGACCCCTCTTTAAGGAGTAGCTGGATAGGCGTCACGGCGTCCCGCCTGACCTACCACATGACGTAGGTCCTCACCGGACACGAAAGTTTCGGGAGGTAGCTGTGTCTGATAGGGAAAGAAGAATCGCCTGGGTGTCACCACTGCGTGGATCGCCTGGAGGACACGGTGGAGCATACGGTGCAGGACTACCCGCTTGGGCAGAGCACCGCCGTGTCCTCACTACGACGATAATCGGTGACCTCTCGTGCTTAGTGTTGGTCGAGGCCATGCTGCGGGGCGAGACAGAATAAGAAGCAGTCGCCTCCTTCTGCGAAGCAGTCATGCTAGCAAAGGAGGAGGCGGGACGCATGAGGGAGAGGACAATGTCCACCTCCAGCCCAGCCGCAGCGGTAGACGCCGATGGCGACAGACGTCGCTACACGATCTCCAGCCACTGCAGGCGCGGCCATGCGGGCGGCGAGTAAGAGTGCACGTTGTGTTCCACGTGATGTATTACCACGCTAAAAAAATCTAATCGTCTGAATGTACCATGTCGAACAAAAAGCCTTTGAGACATTCGCCATGATGATAGACCCATGGACATATATCACGGTAGGTACTGTTCTCTGTAAAATTCCGGCAGACACTGCCCGTTGTAAGAAGAATTGATAAGTTACGTATTCGGAGTCCCGTCATGTGTCCGTGTGCTATGTGATCGTGCGATACTAAAAAAATGACCGAACCGCTGCAATAAATGAAAACATATTCGCCGAAATTGTTGGGAATGATGTGGTTTACACATCATACAATAACGTCGTCAATTAGGGTGATGCCAGCAACTACCTACTCGAGATTTTAAATTCATCAACTGCCTGTGGTCCTCGAGCTCATAAAATAACCTAAAAGTAATAATAATGCTTCTAAGAAATCTAACTCCACCAAAATTGTGCAATGGAACGCGACTAATAGTTACGGCATTACGGTGCGTACAGACTATATAACATAACATGTTATATAACATTGTTATATAACATTTTTCATGGTAACATTCTACATAGAGTTGTAGTGTTTTATAACACATCTATAGTTATAATAAATCTGTAGAGATGTCAATTCTGTACATGAAATATATTTCCAAAATAACTATCAGGGGGTGATTAGGGATCGATACTGATGCCAAAAATGCAATTAATAAAATTATTGTCTGTCTGTCTGTCTGTATAACCGTTATAGAAACAAAAACTACTAGACAGATTTTGACGAAACTTGGTACAATTATTTTTCATACTCCTGCGCTGGTTATAGTATACTTTTCATCACGCTACAATCAATAGGAGCAGAGCAATGAAGGGAAATGTTAGGAAAACGGGAGAAGTTACTCCATACACGCTAAACTTCGGAGCTACTGGACGGATTTGATTGTTTTTTTTTTGTTTTGTTATATAGCTATTAAGTTTGGGCAACATATAGGCTATAATTTATCTTGGAAACTTGAACACCTGATGCAGAACTGCAATAGATCAGCTAAACTATAAGAGATACAAAACTAGCGCCATAGCAAAAATTGTTCCGCGTGATGAGCATTTTCTGCTGAGAAAATAAATTTGAAGATATGGAACACCTGATGTGGAACTCAAAGAGCCCAGCTACACTATTACATATACAGTAATGACGTCTTAGCAAGAGTTGTTCAGCCTGTTGAGCACTCCCTGTTGTCGTATAAAAACTGAAGATCTGGAACACCCGATGTGGAACTCCAAGAGTCCAGCTACACTATAACATACGAGTATATAGGAATGACGTCTTAGCAAGAGTTGTTCAGCCTAATGAGCACTCTCTGTTGACGTATGAAAATTGAGATCTGGAACAACTGATGTGGAATTCCAAGAGCCCAGCTACACTATAACATATAATAAATGAATAACATCTTAGCAAGAGTTGTTTAGTCTGATGGGCATTTCCTGTTGACTTACAAAAATGAAAGATCTGGATCGTCTAGAATCGTCATGCGCGTCCCGTTGTTTTCCCGTCCCCAGGCTCTAAGAATTCGACATCAGCCGTTTCAGATCTTCGATTTTGACGACCCCATTGTCGCTGGCATAAGCAACAGGATCCGCGTACGAAGTCGCTGGCAGAAGCTAGTTATCAATATAAATCTAAGGTCATGTCCGAGGCCAGAAATAACTTTCACATCAGAGTTGCCTACATCTTCACACGAAAAAGTAAAGGAAGAAGAACTACCGTCACTATCAGTCAGTGACTCCTTATCCGCGGCTCGCTGGTACGCCCTCGTCCGATGCGCTGAATGCAGCGCTAGACACAGCGCTGCGAGTGCTGCCGCGGCCGCCAGCGCCACAGCGGCCTCCCGCGCACCTCCACCGGTGCGCCACCACATGCCGCCGCTCACGGACGCCCACGCAGCTGACGCGTTGCGGATGGGCTCTGAATGATAAAGTGTTGTTTTAGTGTAAAGTTTTTATAGTTATAAGCTGTTCTTTTCCTTAATTAAATATCTCAAGACGATGCTTCAAACTATTTTTTCACAAGAATCTTGATTTTAATATTACTTTTAGCCAAACGGTGATGATAAGCGAAAAAAGAGTTCTAATGAAAAGAAAATCAGGAAGTTTCCTGGCAATCTGACTGTATGAATAATCAGCGACGCAAGGAACCATGTCTATGAAAACATTTGATAGCTAAACACCTCTTCATCGATGGTAAGACAAGCATCTTACTTAATTATGATTTACCAGGGCGTAAGAATTTAGAAGAAGTCTAAGTCCACTAAAAAAGTTACGACGAGAAGTCTTACCCATCTGCGTGGCGTGTGCTAAGAACCCTCCAGCACATCTGTCACTGGTGTCTCCAGATCGCAGCTCCACGAGGATGTGACGTCCACCAGCTATCTCCATCACACCACTGCCGTCTGTCGTGGTCTCCACGTCTCCGGAAGTCTACATGAAAATGAGGTAGCTTATAAGCTGGAATATTTACTCCTATTGTAGAAAGAACTAGGTTTATTAAACTTATGATTTTGTTGAGATCAATCTGAGTTTATTTAAAGAAACAAAGCCAAGATAAGAATACGGAGAGTTAGAAACCGTTTCCTTTTCACGCGCTGTATTTTTTAAACTGTGAGTTAAACTATCAATGGAATGCATCCCACAGTTTCAAAAGGCGAAGTGGTTGATAGTCAACTCGAAGCGATAAGTCTGTGAAATTTTTTGTGGAGCTCCTTTAGTACTGAGTTGAGCAACAGAATTATGTCCTATGTCCAGCAGTGGACGAATACTGGCTGATGATGATGATGAATGCATTGACTCGACAGGTCAATGCAAGGTGTACAGGTGTAGTTTTTTCATTGCAATACTATCTCAGACACTAATGATGCAGAAATCTAGCATTGAATACATCGAGTGCACTGATAATAAAAGTTTTGATTCTAAAAGAAACTTGAGAAATGAGAATTCTCAGATAAGTTTATATTTTAAAAGAGACTTTAGAAATCAGAACTGAGTTTGTATCAGATCTTTCTATCTCGGATTTGTCAGTTAGTAAATACGGTGGGTTATTTTTGTCTGAATCTATCTTAATTTAAGAAATAAGATTTCATATTAAACATAAAACCCTTCTTCAAAATTTTCAAACCCCTCCAATGCTATAAAATATTCTGACTCACCACAGCAGTACTATCGGGTCCATCCCACGAGGCCAGAAGAGGCGACCCCAGGGAGTCACCGTCTCTTGCCCGAAGCGACTGTCCGGCGCACGGCAACCGTACTGCTTCCATACGCAGTCTGACCACCAGACCTTCTTCAGCCTGAGAACAGAAATGAGAAGTGTTAAAAGAATCACCAAAGCATCTGAAACTAGAAGAAAAGAAAACATAAGACACATAAACAAAACCGGCCAAGTGCGGGTCGGACTCGCCCATGAAGGGTTCCGTAGCAGCAAGTAACATACCTAATATAAACGTTCTTGTTGTTGGTTGTAACTTTGAAAAGTAAATTGCGGATTACGGTTTATGATTACAAAAAAAAAATATCACTTGATCTTGTTCAAACCAATTTTCAATTGAAATTTGCATGGTAATGTACATCATATATATTTTTTTTAGTTTTATCATTCTCTTATTTTAGAAGTTACAGGGGGGGGGGATCAACATTTTACAACTTTGGAAGTGTCTCTCGCGGAAACTGATCAGTTTAGAAAAAAACTATGTTGGTAACCTAAATATCATTTTTAAAAACCTATCCATAGATACCCCACACATAATTATGGGTTCGATTCATAGGGATTCGAGAAAAAAATTCAATTGTAAGTATGGGGGGCAACCCCCAAAATTTGTTTTATTTTTATTTTTGTGTAAAAATCCTAATGCGGTTCACTCAATACATCTACTTACCAAGTTTCAACAGGATAGCTCTTATACTTATATACTTTCGAAGAAAAGTGGCTGTGACATACGGACGGACAGACAGACAGACAGACAGACATGACGAATCTTAATGGTTCCGTTTTTTGCCATTTGGCTACGGAACCCTTAAAAAGACATTGCTCCACATTTATTGTGGCTGCGTTTGCAATTACTTTTTCATTACGAACATACACAAACAGCCAGACCTGGAACATCTACTTGCAGATGATACTTGTTCTGTGCAAGAAATGGGCACGTAGCATAGCAGTCGGGTGCTCGACTACTGCGCTAACCGTGTCAACGATAGGGTGTAGTGGCAGTAGTTCGGTTGACCGCCCAAGTAACACAAACGTGTCTAGAAACGTACTACTAGATAGCTTATAGAATTAAATTGAATTGTCTACCATAAGAATAAAATATCTATAAGCAATCTTCTAGAACGCTTATAGACAGAGTTTAGTAAAAGTGGGCACATTCTTGTACCCTCTCTTAAGAATGAGTTAAGAAAACATGACTAGATAGAGTTCAGATCAAATTGACTTAAGAGATGTTTCTAGTGTCTCTCTAAACCGTTTATAGACCGCACGTTTATCTAGAAGCGTACTAGTAGATAGTTTATAGATAGAGTTAAGACCTTTAAAGGAATCATTGCTCGTCAAGTTTTAAAACCAAATGATCTTAAGACTAACAACTTTAAGTAACATTTTACTAGTGACGCATAATGGCGTGGAACTTACAAGAGTTATTTTACTTAATAATATTTGCATCATGGCGTAACAAATTTATTACTTTTTATTAATTTGTGTTTTAATAATGGGTAAATAAGCAAATCAATATGCGATTGAAATTCTATCGTTGAATATTATGTAAAACTCTTGTAGAATAAGAGCGCCCGCTGTAAATGTAAGATTTAACATTTTTTTTTCAAAATATGAATATTATTTGGTATAAGCAAATTTTCGAATTAACATTTTAATGCTTAAAATACTCATTTTATTTAAAATATAGTAATTTAAAACATATCAAATGTCTAATTAGACATGAATTAATGATAAAAACATTAAAATACGTAACAAAAATTACTTGAAGCAAAAAATAGGCAATAAAAATGGCGTCCAGATAAAATTTACTAGAAAACCGATTTCTATAGAACAAACAGTATAGAGATTTTTTTGTAGTATGGCTCTAGAATAATTTTACTTACTACATACTAAACTATCTAGTGAGAGAATAAACAGATTTAAGAGTGGTTTAAAATTATCTAGTAACTGTCACTCTGTATTCCTTTTTAACTTGTCACAGTATTTCTATAGTATGTACCATTTAACATGGCAATAGAGGTCATTCACTCCCTCCTACCAAGTTTTTCATCACTAAGCGATAATGACACTTATTGTTACCTAAAACTACTAATAAGCGATAGTTGCTTCTATCGCTACAGTATCGTGGTACCAGCCTGCTTGACATACAGAGGTTGTGAATCTTGTGTTGCTCTAATTCAAAATTATTATTTTTTATTTCTAGAAATCAAATTGTGTGCTTATAAATTTACGCGTGACGTAAAAAATGTTCCACTGTGTCTGACAGATTTAATGGATGTAGTGATAGGTAACGGCCCTTTTCTCGTCATATGTATTTTCGTCCGCGCGCGGATCATAGTACATTTTCAAAGTCGATTGTATGTTTGTTCACGATTATCTCGCGTTTCCCTGAACCGATTTTCATGCGGTTTACGGAAAAATGTTTATTACAGTCTAGGGAAGGTTTTAATATACAATAATAATGAATGTCTTGTGACGTTGCCCGCATAGATCCGTTTTTGTTGCTCGCTTGGATATAAATTTCTAAAGTTTCCGATTATACGAAGATTTTTGTTGAATGTCTGAACTAAAAAGGGTAAAATAAAAACTTTTTGAAAAAAGTACCGACTTCAAAAACAAATGCAAAAAAGTGTAAAATAACTTTTCTTTCGGAAGTCGGTGGCAATAGTCAATGACATAAAAAAAAGCCACCGACTTCCGAAAGAAAAGTTATTTTACACTTTTTTGTATTTGTTTTTGAAGTCGGTACTTTAAAAAAAAAAGTTTTATTAATACTAAGGGTACAACGGCGGTCTTATCGCTAATAGCGATATCTTCCAGACAATTATGATGGACTTGAAGAATCTTAAAAAAATTGAGGGTAGACAGTGATGCACATCAAATAATAGATAACCGATAATATAAATACAATACACACAAACATTAATAATAAAATAAAATACACATACATACATAAATATAAATATGTATTATTAGCAGCCCCGGATCTTCAACTTTTTTAGGTGGGGCAAAAACTGAGAAATGCCGCCCCCGCCCACTTATATTTATTTTTACCTTTATCATTCTTTATAACTTAACTAATTGATTATTTTTTATCATAAATCCACTAATTGTTTGATATAATTTGAACATAGCCTACATAAGACTTTCGTAAGTAATGCATCCATCACTGCTTTTTCTGCGCGGATAAAAGAAAACAGGAGCTTTATTTAGGATTTATTAGAGAGAAAGGAAATGATTTAAGACTAAGCTTTTAAAAGAAACCAGTGACTTGGCTTTTCTTACTGATACAAGCAATGCATTCCACAAACGACAGCCTGGACTGTGAAAGAATCATCATAAAAAAAATGTGGAATGCGCGGCATCAAAAGAATCAATTGTATATAGGTAATTATGTATATACAACGTGTAACGTTAATAGCGCAAAACCTCTCGTGGAGTAACTCAGCCCATGTTACTGAACAATGTTTGTTCAAAAACTTTCGGAAAAAAATAAATAAAAAAAAATGATTTTTCATACTGATGGGCTCGATCATTTTCTCATTTTTAATGAAAAATCTTTGTTTTATTTTTTTTTCCAAAAGTTGTCCGTAATTGCCGATTTATCAAAATCATCAACTTTTTGGAGAACGTTTGGTCTATTCCTTTTACCTTCAGGTTGCGTTATTTTATGAGTATTTCTGTATTCACGTAATACCCGATATATCGATCTCTTACTCACCCCACATATTTCTGACGTACGTTTGACAAGATCATGGTTAGTTAAATATTTATCCTCGGGCTTTGTGTTTTGGACATATTTAAAAATATTAATAATCATAAGACGTTCTCCGCTGGTGAGAATCGTCTTCTGTCTTTTTGCTGGCGGCGATGTGAACGGTATCGATTCCGAACCTTCTTGAGGTTGGAATATGTTTGGACGACGACGGCGTTTACTGGTTTCACCAGTAGATGTTCCAGCTTCTGGTTACATGCTTCTTTACAAGCAACAAATGAAGTAACAATAACAACACAGAACACAAAAACAAAACTGTAACAAACTCAAAAACGATAACATTAAAAGCAAAGAAATTATAGCACAGACCCAAAGAGATTTAAAAGAACCTATAGAGCGGGCATTGGGAAAATTGTCATACAAAATTATTGATGCCGTGTGTCAGTAGCACAATCTAGCGTTGCGTAGCAACGCGACTACTATACCGAGCGACTTTTTACCTAGCGGTAAAAAGTTTTGGATCACAACTTTCTTCGTGATGTCCCGTCTATTGCTCGTATTTAGTTTAATGTCTTTGCACAGACCGAACGCAAGCGAACTTCCACACGGAATGTCAAATCTAAATGGCGGCTGCTGCCGGGGGTGCTGCACCCCTGACGCGATGACCTCGTAAAACAAAAACGACATAAGATCAAAATTAGCATTTTCTGTTATAGTATTTATGTATACTTACGGCATTCATATCTTATTTATCATCCTTTTTATAATCGTTTTTTATAATATTTGTTTACTTTTCTTGTGACACTTATGTCAAGTTATGTCATTTGCCAAACTGTCACTTTCTTTTTATTTACTGTTTAGCTTATAGCTTATTGATCTTTGTTGCTACATTTTGGATTATATAATTTAATTTATCTAATTAATTTCATTGTATTGTATAAATTCTAATTTAATTATTGTAATAATATTTGTATTAAAATACGAAATTCTAATTTTACACATGTAAAAGCACGCAGACTTCCGTGGTCTGATATGTCAGATTCTCTACATCAATTCAAAAAGAGAAGAGAACAATGTTTTCGAAAACAAGCTGACAAGGACTGACTGGTATAAAAGCCGAGGATTCTGTGGAATCGAGGTATTCTATCCAGGACTGTCGGGTAGATTCTATCCGGGACTTTCAAGAGATTCTATCCGGGACCTTTGGGTCATGTACTCTTCACATTCTATCCAGGACTTTCGGGTCATTTCTATCAAGGACGACATTCTATCCAGGACTGTCGGCACTCTTCGTTCTTACTCTCCAGAGGAGGATCTTGCCCTCTGGGGAACTCCCTGCTACTGAGGACTACAGAAGAGCCTCTGTCACTCGGAGGAGGTTCTTACCCTCTGGCACTCCCTGCTGTGGAGGACCACGACTTCAGAGGCCCCTGCCTACTGAGGCCACTCCCTGCTTCGGTTCCTGCCTGCTGAGGGCTATCGTGGCCTTGTACTGCGCATTGTGCTGACGGTGTTGTGGACTGTGTTGTGGACTGTATCTTTTATATTATCCTGTATTTTCTATTTTAAAATAAAATTTAACATTCCTATTTTGTTAAAGTGTAACCCCCTAGTTTATTAAATCGTTACACTGTGATGAAATAGTTTTTGTAATTTATTTTAGGAAAAATAAGGTGTTTTTACCATCCTGATATCAAAAGAATATTAATACACTTATATCCATACAATATGCACTAACTTTATATTTACTCAGTATTGTATTATAGGTTAATGCAAAATTATATGATGCATAATAATATACTTACTTTTTTTAAATTGTCTCAGTGTGATAAACTTGTGTAAAAACGAAAATACAATATTTAAAAAAAATATATTTCGTAGGGTACGTTTGCTAGATTTTCTATTATTTTGGGTTGTGCATTGTGTTGTTTTTGTGGTAATTTTTTATGTATTATGAGACTCAAGCGATGTCAGTTTTGCGACAGTTTGCGACAGATTTGTACGGGTGAAGAAGAAGTATCGCTAATATTGAGATATCGGGATGAAAGTCGGAGCAATGACCGCTATTGCCGTGTTAAATGGCACATACTATAGACGTTCTTCAGTGAATAGGTAATTTCATGTGTTGTGAACGTAAGACCATTTTATGCAGTAACAAACCAATATAATTATTAATCAATACAAGAGGGTACCCGAGTAAAAAGTATTTCTGATTTAATTAAGTATAAACAATGTGAGAAATAATAATTATAATTGTAATTACATTAATACCCTTTCATTTGATACCCACATCATTGGGGTGGATTTCAAATAGCCAGTCCGCCATCTTGAATTTAAGTCACCTGACTATTTTTTTCGTATTCCTGACAGCAAACCTTTTCATTTGATACGCATATCATGGGGGTGGATTTTAAATAGCCTGTCCGCCATATTGGATTTAAGTCACGTCACAATTTTTTTTCGTATTCTTGACAGCAAACCCTTTCATTTGATACCCACATCATTGGGGTGGATTTCAAACAGCGAGTCCGCCATCTTGAATTTAAGTCACGTGACTATTTTTTCGTATTCCTGACAGCAAACCTTTTTATTTGATACCCATACCCATATCATAGGGGTGAATTTCAAACAGCCAGTCCACCATCTTGAATTTAAGTCACGTGACCATTTTTTTCGTATCCCTGACAGCAAACCCTTTCATTTGATACCCATATTATGGGGGTGTATTTTAAATAGCCTGTTCGCCATATTGGATTTAAGTCATGTGATTTTTTTTTCGCACTCTTGACAGCAAACCTTTTCATTTTTGATACCAATATATCATCAACAATTTTCTACGTTTTGGAGAAAGTTACTAGGAAGTTTCGATTCTTCTTCGGTCGACTCTTCTTCATTTTTCTTTCTTTTTAAATACTTTTTTTTTTTTTTTTTTTTAGCGTGGTAAAATTATCAAATGAGTCCTCCAACCCCGGGCAGGGCGGGAGGGACTGACAGACTTGCGGATTTTTCGACGAAAACCACAAGATCTTTTAATTTGTTTCATCTTCTCCATTGCATAAACTCATCCAATTTAAATTTCCAGTGCAAATGCACTTAACTAAGCCACTTTTAAGGATAAAAACTCTAAAAACACGACTTCTCTATCAGTTTTCTAGACAAACTTAAAAATATCTAGTAAAGTATTTTATCTAGACTGAAGTATCTATAGAAAAAAAAGATAAGAGTACCATTAGCTAAAATAGAATATCTGTAGAAAGTTTTGTCTTTAAATATATCGTTTTATCTATAAAACCACTTCAAAATAGGTACCTTTAGGCTTTTTTAACTATTTGTAGAGCATTTTATCTAGAAACATTCGTTATAACTATAAACGTACTTAAAAAAAGTGTTCTATAGAACAAATGCTCTTAAAATAATAAAGCTTTAGATAAAAAACTCTATAAGATTAAATGTTCTTTATCAAACCCATCTTTAGAAAGCCCGTATCTAAAGATTAACCCTGAATAGACAGTCTATAGACAGATTGGTTTTAAAACTTCCAGACTGTGTTACTTGGGCGGACCAATGAAACATATCTGTGGCAGAAGTTCAAAGCACCAATGCGATACTCTTCGGTGGCAGTAGTCCGAGGCGACGACTGCGCGCTACGTGCCACTGGTTTGATTCTCGTACGGAATAGATATTTGTATGGTCTAACTAACAGGTAGGTCGTTTTTTGTGAGTTAAATGTTTTTAGACACGCCTATACGAAACAGAAGTACCTAATCTATCTAAATATATAAAACTCAAAGGTGACTGACTGACATAGTGATCTATCAACGCACAGCCCAAACCACTGGACGGATCGGGCTGAAATTTGGCATGCAGGTAGATGTTATGACGTAGGCATCCGCTGAGAAAGGATTTTGATCAATTACCCCCAAGGGGATAAAATAGGGGATGATAGTTTGTATGAAACTTTGTCAATTTTATAAAAAAAAATACATTGTTAGGTTCCGACATCCATGCGAACTAAGTCGCGGGCACAGCTAGTTTATAATATAGGGGAATGTGAAAAAATTTAGTTTAGTTAAGAAAACAGTCTGATAGAAGGTACATGTTGCGTCAATCTCAAATATTAGGAAAGGGCCAGGAAAACAGTCATCAAAATTCAAGCAAAGTAGATGAATAAGCAATTCGCAAACATTGATTTCAGCGAATAAACAGTAACTTTTAATTAAAATACAACTAGGACAGATCAAGTTCAACAGAAACCGTTCAATAAATTGTTTCGGTATTTGAATGATATAATCAGAAAATGAAAATGAGAAAGTTGTTTATCGAGCAATTTTCTTGATGAACTGACAGTGGTCGGGTTTTTGATAGAAATGCATAGAAAGTAAGAAATGATGGCGTTGTTGATGAAAATTAAGAAAAAGGGTTAATTTCGTGAATTCTACGTTATAAGGGTATATATTATGTATCGTGCTATAATGTACATCTTTACATTATAGCTGCTGTGTGTGAAGCCCTTTACTCCGTCGACCGTATCGTCTTTTATTGCCATAATATATGTCCCTCTATACAGTTGATATTAATAACATAACATAACAACAATTTGGCTAGTTCCCCAGTTACTGTTACAATAATAAATTAAATCTCATTTAATTACTGCGGTGAGTGCTTGGCTCATGACGTATTTGCTTTGCCAACACAAATTCATTAGCAAAATAATACTGTACCGACTAAATTAGAGACTACTGTTGCCAATTTTATATCAATAAATTTGTTGCTTACGCTTGTTAAATAATAATCAATATCAATTTGCGAAATATTATTTACTATTCTGCCAAATATCATGATAACACGGGTTTAGTTAGTACAAGTATCACGGGGTGAAATACAACGTTATTATATATTGTAAAATAAACGGGTTTTTTTGGCGAGGTAAAATTATTAAATGAGTCCTCCCACCCAGGAGAGACTGTCAGACTTGTGCTGACTAAAATCCACGGTGTACTTCAATAGCCCTTTACGTTCCAGAGCCACTGTAAGTCGTTAGTCCCGCGACCATCAACAGAAACTAGTACCTATATTATGGTTGTGGGAATGTCTTAAGAGATTAGCGCGGCCCTGGAAAGCAAAAGGCAATAGAAAGAAGAAGGTGGTTTTAAATCAGTACGAGTCTGACAGCATTTTCAGCCCCACAAAGGAGTTATTTGATGATTTATTATCACCACAAAAATGTTATGAAACGCCAGAAGCTAGAAAAATCATGAAAGTCTTGTACAAAAAGGTATTTGGCTCAACTTTAGAAACGTGCTACCCGAATTTGAGTATATTGATGCATGGGGGGTGTAGAGAGGGGTTTATATAACTCCCCCCCAAGCATTTTTTTTGCCGGATTTTTCAAAAAATTTCGATGATAAATTTTTTCGTAAAAACGACTTGGGGCACACTGACACGGACAGGTTAGGTTAGAATTTATTTTTAAACCACCCAGAAGTAGGAGCACCGCGAAGCGGTGCATTTCATTGCTCCTCATATAGTGAAATCTTATCCTATCCGGACTTTGGATCGCGGGCATGCGGACAGCGAGTAAAGGGCAACTCGCTGTCTGACCATGGACCATGCCCGGGTCGACGGCGCGTCGTGATCCACGCGCGCCTCAAAGAGCGTCAGCAAAAAATGACGGGGCCCCCTCTCAGAGGGCCAAAGCCTGCCGGGGTCGCGGGATTTATTTCCTTACCGTGACCCCGGAACATAACAGGCTACTGAAGGACACCGTGGATTTTAGTCAGTACAAGTCTGACAGTCCCTCCCGCCCTGCTCGGGGTGGGAGGACTCATATGATGATTTAACCACGCTAAAAAAAAAAAAAAAACCGGACTTTTGATTGAAAGCGCTAAGCACTTTCCAATTGTAGAATTTGAACTTGCCATAACAAGTTGTTATTAACTGCCCAAATTTATTTCAGAGGAGTCATGTTACAGCTTCTGACGT
Organism: Agrotis clavis; assembly: GCA_954870645.1. Taxonomy (NCBI): domain Eukaryota; kingdom Metazoa; phylum Arthropoda; class Insecta; order Lepidoptera; family Noctuidae; genus Agrotis; species Agrotis clavis. Next base: position 2,752,812 of record OX940929.1, read on the forward strand.
GAACTTTAAACTATAATTAATTATATAAACTGAAGACTTAATTTGCCACTGTTCAGTTAATTCAGAATGGTATTAAAAACTAGTTTCTAATAGTGATGTTTTGACCTTAATTACGGTCAATTAAGCGTTGAAATGAGTCAAAGATGTAACACTTACCCTCGGTGCACTTTGGTGTGTCACTGAACACGAATTATGTCACAAAGGATTTGTAATAATTACCTGATTGAAAAAGAATGTCCATGGAGTTTCTTGCTCGTTCTTCTCCAAAGAGATCTACGCCTTGAAATAGGCATCTATGGCACTCGTAGTTTCAGTTATTATGTCTTGAGACTATTTTTTTTTTGTCTTTGGAAAAAAAAAATGCAATTCAAAAGTGCTTGTAACTACCCTACCTACTTGAAATAAATGCTTTGTTTTTATTTTGACTGCGGGTGATTAACCGAAAACTTATTCTTCGTGTCTTCCGCCTAAAAAAATATGCTGCTTTATTTCTAGGCATATCTTCACGTAGATCATCCATCTTTTCGTTAGTATTTCTTTATTCACCTCATTTCCCTTCATCATCAGCCTATTAATGTTCCAACTGATGGGAAAAAGGCTCATTTTCCTTATTCCTTAGATATTACTTGGTAAAATAATAACAATTTCTTATGATTTTCCTAAGTAATTTGTCAATTCAATGCCTATATTTTTAAAAGAATGGAGCTACAGCTTTTGTTCAACACTGTAGCTGTTAAAACTTCTAGAATTTTCGCGAAGAATTTAGATACAACATTTTGAAGATCATTTTAGACCTTTGTTTAAATAGTTCGAGCCGCTTATGAAGAAGTTCCAGACTCTTTTGTCGACGTGACTTAATCAACATCTAGATTTAGTGTTGATTAAAAGGAATAATTCTTTTTATTCTTGATTAAAATTGGTGTTAGGTAACTTATTTTAACCGAATGTCAATTAGTATTATTATATTTTCTTATTTAGGAAATATTTACAGAGGCTTTACAACAGTGTTCAGTACCCTTAGCACGAATTTTCACTCTTTTACTTTACAGTATTTACAGCATTTCTTGTATGAAAAAATGGAACAGCGCCTCTGGTGCGCGAAGACGGAACTAATTATTTCCTTGAAAAATGTCAACTTGAAATTGTCAATGTTCCAGTTTACTTTACGTCTCAAAATTCGTGCTAAGGGTACTGAGCTTGTTTTCAGATCAGTGGGACTCCCCTCTGCTGCGCCACTGGGTTAAGGCCACATAACTAGAAAGTTGGCAACGTCGCTAATAGCTGTCAAATATTTATAAGTTTTAACTAATTTGGCAATGTTACTGTATGGAAATAAGAAATATGGCTCTGTATTGCACTAGAAAACTGATATAGGAATGCAATTAAAACACTGAATTTGATGTTGTAACCGTTTCAGGTGTATAAAAGGCATTTGGAAAGTTTCCAAATGCGTTTTTTACGTCTAAAACTGTATATTCGGTGTAACGATATTAATGATTGCATTCCCAAATCAATTTTTAGTACACTCCAGAGCCATTTTTCTTATTTCCATACAGTAACAATGCCAAATTAGTTAAAACTTGTAAATATTTGACAGAAATTTGCGACGTTGCCAACTTTCAGAATATGCGCTCTTAAGATCCACGCCGCGCGCCGTTTGATTTGTTTATATTTTTATCTGTTTCACAATCTCTATAATTATATTACTAACACTTTTTTTTTTTTTTTTTTTAGGTGGTAAAATCATCAAATGAGTTCTCCCGCCCTGGGTGGGGCGGAAGGGACTGTCAGACTCTTACTGACTAAAATCCACCCGTGTTCCTTCCTATACCCTTTACGTTCCGGGGCCACGGTAACCTGGGTTAAGAAAAAACCCGCGACCCCAGCAGGCATTTGGCGCGAAACACGACGCGCCACCGACCCGGGCTTGGTCCTTGGTCGGACGGCGAGCTACCCATAACTCACCGTCCGCAAGCCCGCTCCACCGCTGTGCCCTCTGCTAATCAGAGGGACACGCGTTGGAGCGTCCACACGACAGGCTATTCGCATACGGGCAAAGAGACCCCTTAGGCACACAGTGCCTAAGGAAGAGTTTTTGCCCGCATCCCAGGGTGCACCGGCCCGAAAAACTGGTCTTCCCCCCGGACGTATCCGAGAGGGGACTCCAGTCCACGGGCGCACGTGGAGGTTTCCTGTCATAGCACCCCAATATTACTAACACTAGTCATTAAGTTACATTGTTGATATTAACACTATGGACTCATGTCTGAATTTTAAAGAATTTGAATTTAACTTAAACCGGTCAGAATTGGCTTGGCATGCTTGTCAATCGCTTCTTTTTTCGGGTTGCACAAAGCGACACAAAATAGCAGTTAATGAAGATGTACAAAAAGGAGACTCGTCATCTATACCCAAGTACGCGTATGTACAGCGTGTATTAAATATTTCAATTGAATTTTGACTTTTTTTTCTCTTTTGAACAAACCCTTTAAATTTTGATCTGCTACAGTATTAACTTAGCGTAGGCTTGCCGATCATACAAAACAGTTAACTTTTAGATCGGCTGACAAGCAATTTCGTTAAACCCGCACATTGTGAGTTAATTGCCAGTAGGCAGTAACTTGGTCGTCCCGTAAACAGTATCCGGAACAATATTAGTTTGTTGAACCGGGAGCGATCGACAAAGCGACCTTACTTCCAAAATGGAAGTTTTAATGACTTCATGTCGATACAAATTCAACTGTGCTGCGTTCAGATGAAATACGCCTGGTCTAGCAAGTTGATAGGCTAGTCGAGTTGAAGTATACAACATTGATAAGGAAGCAACCGAAGGTTACGAAGTCACTTCGAGGTCCGCAGCAATTCACGCCCCGCCCAGAATCAAGCCCAATATCACTTCGGTAGCCTCACTCAAATCCAAACTCGATGCGCTTGAGTTAATTGATAAACGGGCCAAGAGGCTTATTGGCAACGATGCTCTGGTTGATTCTAAGTTACAGAGCCTTGAACGCCGAGTTGCCAGCGTGTCGGTGTATCTGTTACATTTCGGTGAGTGTGCGATGGAACTGCACAACTTGATTTCGTTTGGCCCTTTCCGTCATAGGACTACAAGACTTACGGCAAGGCGTCATCGATATATGGTGGACATATCCCTTCGGTACCTACAAAGCGTTGTTTGCCAATACTGTTATTGTGCACACAGCTAAGGAGTGGAATTCCCTGCCAGCGTCTGTTATTTCCCGACAGCTATAACCTTGGGGTCTTTAAGTCCAGAATGAATAGGATACTTCTAGGCAAGCGTGCTTTACCGTCAACCACATCTTCGCTTACGATCAGGCAAGGTAGTGGTCAAACACAAACCCATCATTAAAAAAAATTACATCATCATCGTATTAAACGCTCCCACATTTGTTAAACCTCTGAAATCCGTAATGTACCGTCGCACGGTAAAGTGACAGCTTCATATAAGTTTGTATATCACGTTTGCCAATATGGCCATAGTTCTGTGACCGGTGCTTCCGGGGTTAAACACATGAAGTTAGCGTACGCAGGGTAGGGACAGTTCCCTTTTGACCTTTAAGTTTTGCTGTCACTACTAAGTGAAGTAGTTTGTTAAGTGATTTACAACTTGATTATTATTAGTGGGTATGACACTTGACTGACGTACGTATAAGACAGTCTAGCCTCTTCGTAGGGTGTCGAAGACTTGCGTCGCCTAGTGTACGAGGGGGCAAGGTATTAAACTGAATCACCTATCTGAATGATCTTTACTTTTGTAGGTATTTGCGTGACATTAAATATTGCATATCAATTCTTGACCCGTGTTTTTTGATAGGCGCTTGTGATTGTCTGTTTTATACATACCTTTGGTTGCTTAAAGACAAAGATCAAGATTGAGATATATTATTATCTACCGCCATAAATTGCTCAGAGCATACAATAAAGCCGGAAACACATTATTAAACACGCCACGCGACGCAACGTGTGACACCCGATGTGCAGTGAGCGCGTGTCGTCGCGTCGCGTGTGATTCTGGTCATAGAAAACAATACAATATTTGATTTGACCCAACACGCATCACGTTTCATCGGGTGGCGTCGGGTGTTAATAATGTGTTTCCGGCTTAACTCAACCGAAGGGAAACAGCTGTCAATTGCTATTGTCTTGCAAGTCGTCTCTCAAATCGTCTGACGTCATTGACGCATGCCTGTATACGAACCTCTATGGATCAGTATTGCGATAATCGCCTGGATACCAAAGTCGTAAGGTATCGGAGACTTGCGTCGCCAAGTGTATGAAGGGGCTATCAGCTACAGGTCTTTACTAATGATTTCAAACACTTAATAGGTTAAACAAAAACGAACTTATAACTAAGCGTTGAGAAATTCGCTCCATCTATAATGATCATGAATTCCCTGTAGATGGCATATTTAAATACTCGAACATGGCATTCTCAAAACAAGCCACGATTCTATATGAACTGAGGTACTAGTATGTAAGCACGAAACCCGCTGCTTCGGCTGAAGTTTCGGGGGTTGCCTACACTTGATCACTTACTGACATAAAATTAGTAAGAAAATAAAAATTGATGACAACATGATTGGTCAGTTGTTTGTCAGAACTTATGAATTCAGAACTAATAGAGAGATTCACTCAAAAGTTTCAAGTTGCTTCGTACGGAGCCGTATTTTCGTTGACAAACCAAGAGAGTAGACCCCTTGGTACCGTAGTTCTCTACTCTGTTCAAAGTTTCAGACAGCGTGATATTTTTGCGAATAAAGTCCTGACAAGAAGTTTTAAAACAAAAGTTTATTTAATGCGAATGGCAGCCAGTCGTCAGACCGTATAACACCCGGGGGCCTTATAAAGGAAGATAATGAAGTGAAAATGTTTGAAATAATCCCGACAGTAAAAAAAAAAACGAAAGAAAAACTGGGAAAAGAACGAAGTGACCTGTGTAAAATAACTTGTTGTAGGTTGGTAAGTTAAACTTTAGGAAAATATCGAATTTAAAGGAAAACACTGATCTGTCTTCAAGTCATGGAATGTTTTCGAGACACGTTATCAGATATGAAGGGGAAGGGAACAATTGAGAAAAGAGTAACAAAGCGTGGTCAAAGCGCGCAGGTTTCATCTCTGCCGAATGGGCATCCATTTAAGCTGTGGTCTGTACCTTGAAACATTGTCAAAATACTTCAGTACGCGTACCATCACGTACCTAGCATAATTATGGCGCCGTAGAAATGTGTTTAGTCGTCGCGAGAATAGACAAAATGATAGAACGTGAAAGATTTTTATCAATTTAAGCATAGCAATGTACAAAATATAGAAGAGATATGTTTCTATTCTTTAATGGTGTACGAATCATGTCATATTTGTGTAAAAAAACAGTCGATTTGTATAGAAGTAATGATGAAATAACTTTGTCTTTTCTTGCTAGAATAGAGATAGAATCGCCATGCTACGCGTGCAGGTTGAATATAAATCGGTTGTAGTTATTAGAGAGTTTACTAAATTGGTCCAGGAATAAAAATAAAATAACCAACCTGTAGTAACCAGAAGGATCTAGCAGGACAGGCTCTCGCGGAGCCGGCCAGCAACCTCGCAGCAGGTGCTAGATGGAGCACGCAGCCGCAGCGACACCTGGCACCGACCTCTGCAACCACCATCGACGAGTCTCCAGCCCACGGCCGCGCGGCGCATTCACATGCTGCCAACTCCACTGCTTGACCCTAAGAACATCACAGTGATATTAATAATAATAATAATAATAATAATAATAACTTTATTGACAGCCAAAGTACATTACAACAGTCTTAAGATCTAATAACAACACAATTTGGCAGCGAGAAATATACAATATGTGAGTCTGCTGACTCCCAAGCTAGAATACTCTGTGTTATGGGAGTCAGTGTTCCTCTATACAGCAGTGGGTTGCTTAAATATTATTATAATGTTAAAGTTGATGCCTGCTCCTGTGTAAAGTCAATCTACAAAAGTTGAATAATAAAATAGAGAAGAATAATAATCGAAAGTGATATTACGTAAGTATTGATTAAGGGAGAGTGTGTGCTTGTGTATAGTGTGTGAGTGCTTGTGTAGGTATAGTGTGTAAGTGCTCGTGTCTAATGTGGGTGTGTGTGTGTGTGTGTCATTAGTGTAAGTATATGTATTTCAAGTCTTTAGTGTAGATGGGAATAGTTGTGGTAGAATTTGTTACTTCAGTATCAGTTTCTCGGTCATATCATAGTCCAAGCTTAGAAGCCAATCCTGTAGTTTCTTTTTGAGAGAGAATTTTGTGAGAGATACTATATGCAGTTGATCGTCAATTTTGTTGTATAAGAATGAACTTAAATGTGGGTAGTGACGGGTAGCAAACGCGGTTCGAGTGGGACTTACACGACAGGGCTTAATTCTTGTTCTTCTTAGTGAATTTGCTACGGTGTTTGGTACAACAGTTGGATGTCGACGCAGGGTCGTGAGATACACAAAGAGCTGCCTTACAGTTAGCACTTTACATTCAGCATACAAGTCTACTGTTGGGAATCTGAAGGGTTTGGACATCATCACCTTTAAGACGGATCTCTGAGCTCTCTCAAGTTTAATAAGATGACTTGTCAGCACCACCCCATATAGGCAGGCAGTATGAGATGATGGACTTGCAGAGGGAGTCGTATACCAGTGTCAAGGTGACATGATCAGCGGAGGTGCGAAGTCGTTTCATCACAAATATAAGTTTACGAACTCGGCCACAAACGTTATCAATATGTGCGTGCCAATTTAATCCGTCGTCAATTGTTACACCAAGGTATTTAATAGTATCGGATCTAGTTATTGTTATACACGAACATCTTTCCGCGCTTTGACATGTATGGGCAGAAATCGTAAATGTTTGAGGAGGTTTGTAGGATTTCTTTAGAGAAAAAGTAAGATACTTTGTTTTTTCTATGTTAAGAGTTAAGAGATTACTATTTAACCATAGCATGACAATTTTTAAGGCAATTTCCGCATTTTGTTTTGTTTCAGCCCAAGTTTTGCCATCTATTAGTAATGCAGTGTCATCCGCGTAAGATACTACTTTGCAATTAGGGATTGTGATGTTACACAGTTCATTTATATAGATTTTGAATAGGGTAGGCCCAAGTACGCTTCCCTGCGGTATTCCAAAATGAGACAATTTTTGCTTATCGCTAATGATATTACTTATGGTAACCATCTGGGACCGGTTTTCTAAATAACTTTTTAGAAGAGAGAGACTGACACCACGAACACCCAGATTTTCAAGTTTAGATGTAAGAATTTTATGGGAGACGGTGTCAAAGGCCTTAGAGAGGTCCAAAAAGATTCCTAGGCATTTTATTTTAGAGTCTAAATTGTGAACAATGGTACTGGTGAAACATTCTACAGCGTCCTCAGTAGAGACGCCAGGGCTAAAGCCAAATTGATACTGAGAGATTAATTTAAATTGGTTTAGATAATTATTCAGACGGTTATTTATTATCCTCTCCAAGACCTTTGACATCGCCGACAAAACAGATATGGGCCTATAATTGCCCATAGCATCTTTTGCTCCCGATTTATATATCGGATAAACTAGTGCTGTTTTAAAAGACTCTGGGAATGTGCCCGTAGTTAGGGATAGGTTGAAAATGTGAGTAAGTGGTCGCGCCAATACCTCAATGCAATTCTTTAGAATATTCGCAGAGATGCCGTCCCAACCAACAGCACAGTTAGACCGTAAATTTAAAACGAGAGATTTGGTCTCAGCTTCGTCGATGGGTAGCATAACAAATGTGTTTAATGGAGGGGGCTCGATTGAAGACATCCTATTAAAGGTATGGTTTGTGTCTGGTTGGATTAGTTCTGCTAAATTTTTACCAACATTAGCAAAGTAGTTGTTGATAGCATTGAGGGAATTTTTGTTATTTGTGCCAATGTTGAGGAGGTCCATAGAAGGCGGATGTTTCTTTTGCGCGTCAGTGATTTTCTTTATGACATTCCATGTGCTTTTAGGGTTACCTTTAGCCGCTTGGAATTCGAGTTTTTCATATTCCTTTTTTACCTTACGCAAGAGATCATTACAAAAGTTTCTGTATCTTTTAAAGCTAATATTAAGAACAAAATTATCAGGACTAGATGCCGCTTTCTTATGGAGACTATCTCTATGACGGATGCATCTTAAGAGACCTGGTGTAATCCACGGTTTTAACGTAATTTGCTTTTGACGGACTTTTACTATTCTAGAGTGGTTACTAATAACTGATTTAATCATCGCCGCAAGAGCATCCGCTGCAGAATCAACATTATCGCTGTTTAAAATTGAAGAAAAATCGAGATTATTGACATCATTCACAATTGCTTTATGATCTGAAAGGGTGATGTTGTGCGCTAGTGGTTTATTACGGGAAATCATATTTAAATTAAATTAAATTAAATTAAATTAAATTAAATTAAATTAAATTAAATTAAATTAAATTAAATTAAATTAAATTAAATTAAATTAAATTAAATTAAATTAAATTAAATTAAATTAAATTAAATTAAATTAAATTAAATTAAATTAAATTAAATTAAATTAAATTAAATTAAATTAAATTAAATTAAATTAAATTAAATTAAATTAAATTAAATTAAATTAAATTAAATTAAATTAAATTAAATTAAATTAAATTAAATTAAATTAAATTAAATTAAATTAAATTAAATTAAATTAAATTAAATATTCATTTATTTCAGGCTCTTGTCCCATAAAGTGTTAGTGTACAATAACTTAAACTATGTTAGTAGGTGCAAATTATAATCTTCTATTTTCCAATGTCAACTGAGCATTCCATATCATGTCAATTCTATTAAATACATTGTCATAAAGCTGTTTAATTATCAAGTTATCACTTTTACTGAGCCGTAACCTAAACGAACAGATTTTCTTCCTTCTAATTGCAAAAAAGTCATCAACTCTGGCATCAGCAAACATGCCCGATGCACTGCAAAACTTAGGGAGACGCATTAGAAATCTGAAAGCGTTATTGTATTGCACTCTGATAGTATTAAGAGCACGTCTTGTATGCTGAAGCCAGAGGTTACATGTATAGAAGGACTGACAGTAGCTGCGAAACAGTGTCCTCTTGACCTGAGCAGAACACCTGACAAATCGTCGACTGAGCATGTTGGATCTGATTGCCAGTGATCGTCTTTCTCTTTCTAGATCAAGATCATCGTTCAATTTACTGGTGACGTGATGACCAAGATACACAAAAGAATCCACTAACTTGAGCGGCTCATTGTCCAAGTAGACAGGTGGAATGACTTCAGGTCCTTTTCCCGCTCTAAATACTAACAGCTCGCTCTTTTTTGCGTTATATAGAAGACCGTGCTCTTTAGCATAAGATTCGCATATTTTCAAAAGTTTTTGTAATCCCTTTATTGAGGGACACAGCAGGACCATATCATCAGCATAACTGATATTGTTCACACAAGTATCAGCTATGTGACCAAAATGCTAATTTAAACATGCTAATTTAAACATGCTATGACAGGAATATGATCTGTAATGTTTGTCTCTAGTTTAATAATAGTTGGTTTATTAACACATTTAAGTAGCACATGGTCAAGACAGCTATCTAGTCTCGTAGGACTATGATAGGCAGGGATGAGTCCATGAGATGATATTAGATTTAAGTAGCTGTCCTTATCTTGATTATAATTTACAGGCGAGATGTTGATATTTATGTCTCCTATTACAACGACATTCCGAGAAGATTTATATGTTAACAAAATATCATTTAAACCGCCCAAAAAGTTATCAAGTTTCAAGGAGGGGGATCTGTACAATGCTATAACTGTGACTTTATTGTCCAATGTCAGAACCAAACAGTTAGCATCTGTAAATGGTGGCTCGGTTACCTGATGGTGTAAGTCTTGGCGAACATATATATATTAATTTTAGATGTGATTGACCACGACTTGCTAGCTACCTAGCTTTTTGACGACTTGGCACGTTGCCTCAAAAAGTTAATATCACATAGCTGCATAGTGGAGAAAATCCGACAAGTCCCGTATCAGTTTCCGTTGAAATTATACCTTATCAGTAACAACCCTAATTTTCTGGACAGGCACTGGCTAAAAGTGGATATTGTGACACGATTTTAGAAAGATAATATAATGAGACGAGTAACTTTTCAATGTAATTTGCCAACCAAGTGTATTACATTTACTTTGAGAAATATGCATTACAATATAATCTTAATATATATAAATCTCGTGTCACAATGTTTGTCCTCAATGGACTCCTAAACCACTTAACCGATTATAATAAAATTCGCACACCATGTGCAGTTCCATCAAACTTGAGAGATAGGATAGTTTAAATCTCAAATTGTAGTCGCAATTTTAATAATATTATAAAGATTGCACCCGTGCGGAGCCGGGGCGGGTCGCTAGTATGTGTTTAAATTTTTCGTGTAAAAACGTGACGAACGCGTTTTCACTGGACTCAGTCGTTCATAAATCTATTAGAAATTCAAATTCAAATTAATTTATTTGCAAAAATGTAGGTACAATCAAGATCTTAACACTAATGTGGCCCAATTACATTTTACCATTACATATGGTGTGCAAATATGTCATAATATTATTAATGTTTGATTAACCCGCTAATTTATTTCAGTTCAAATTATACCTGTATACTATTCATTCATACATGCATTAATTAAAGTCAAAGAAAAATAAATACAATGTCAGATTATTTGAGAAATACAAAGTCATAGTTAATAATTACGAGTATAATGTCAGGATTTCAATAATATATTACAATACATTCAATGAATTAATAATTATCATCAGTATCAAGTACTATTACAATTTTATTTGGAGTGTCCTTCTGTACGATATGACATAAATTCTTCTAAATCATAAAAACAATTTTCTCTTAACCACTGTATTAACTTTCTTTTAAACATAGGTAAAGGTAAATCTTTGAAAGCGTCTGGTAATTTATTATACACCTTTATAGCCATTATGCTAGAGTTTCTTTTATGCAACGCTAGTCTACATGGAGGTACGCGGAGCATATGTCTATGTTTGGCTTTATTTCTAGGAGCTACATTTCTATTTACAACATCTTTATTATTCGTAAAATAACGTAGCGCCTTATTTAGCTTTTAGTGTAGACCAAGGAGTGTTTCCGGATCTTATGAAGCATAGTAAGGTAGCTCCACTTTTTAAATCGGGTGATTGTAAGGAAGCTAACAATTATAGGCCTGTGTCAATTTTGCCAGTTTTCAGTAAGGTGTTTGAAAAGTTAATGCTTGAACAAATGCTATGTCACTTCAATAGAAACTTCATCTTTCATGATCAACAGTTCGGTTTCACCAAAGGTCGTCACAACTGACGCCGGTGTTACCCTATTGAAGAACATTTTTAACTCCTGGGAGGAAGCGCAAGATGCCATAGGAATCTTTTGCGACCTCTCAAAGGCATTCGATTGCGTAAACCATGAAACGCTTTTGCTGAAACTGGAACATTATGGAATTAAAAATACAGCTCTTGATTTACTTAAATCATACCTAAGAGATAGACAGGTTAAAGTTCAAATAAACGGTACAAACTCATTAGGAGCTTAAATGACTATGGGCGTGCCTCAAGGTTCTATTTTGGGTCCATTCCTTTTCTTAGTCTATATTAATGACTTACCCCATTTACTAAAAAATCAACCACAGATGGTGTTATTTGCCGATGATACATCGTTAATTTTTAAGATAGATAGACGTGCACAAAATCTAGACACTGTTAATGACTGTATTTCTAAGGTTCAAAATTGGTTTACTGTTAATAATTTAGTTCTTAATGAAAAGAAAACAAAATGTATTCGATTCACTTTGCCAAATGTTAGAAGTAGCGATTGCGACATTTTATTGAACGGAGAAAAATTGGATTTTACTAATCAGACAGTTTTCTTAGGAATCACGTTAGACGATAAACTACAATGGGGCCCCCATATAGCATCTTTAGCGGGGCGAATCAGCTCAGCCGCTTATGCTGTTAGAAAGATAAGACAGTTAACTGACGTCGAAACTGCGCGTTTGGTTTACTTCAGCTACTTTCACAGCATTATGTCTTATGGTATTCTACTGTGGGGCCGGGCAGCTGACATTGAATCCATTTTTGTTTTGCAAAAGAGAGCCGTCAGAGCAATTTACAAACTATGTCGTCGCGAATCTCTTATTATCTCTATTTAAAAAGATTAACAAAATGACAGTGCCTTGTTAATTTATTTATGAAAATATAATGTATGTTAGGAAAAAAATTCATCTTTTTAATAAAATAAGCGATAGACATAATTTTAATACCAGAAATAAAGATAAAATTGATCAACCTTATTATAGATTGTCCAAAGTCCAAAAATCTTTTATGGGGTTCTGTGTTAAATGTTATAATAAAATACCTAGAGAAATTTTAACTCTAAATGAAAGAAAGTTTAAAAGTCACATAAAAAATACACTTAGTAAACAAGCATATTATAAATTAGAAGATTATATCCAAGATAAAAATGTCTGGAAACATGCTGGTCCTGCTCCATAGTACAGTCGGCCAAAAAAGTGGTGTACCACCCTAAGGTTGAATATCGCTTGCAGATTCATAGGTGATAAAGATTAGTTTCGCTTGCAGATCGATCTGACAACTTCTATTGCTGTCTTTATCTGATTATTGATAACGACTATTACTGTTTGTAACGTGACAGCTGTTCTTAGTTTGAACTTGATGGAACCAATGACGTCGTAAAATCAACGGCGGGGGGCTGTAGATTTTGATGACAAAATTGTATCTACAAATTCAGAATTGTAATCAACAAGTTACATAAAATTGTAAAGGCACAAGGCGAATCCACAAACCTACAATTTCTGTAAACTTGTAATTACAATATCAATAAAAAACAAGCTAAAAATAGATTTATCCTTTTATTAAATTTCTACAATCAATTTTAAAATACTTATAACAAACAAAAACATAGCATAAATAGTAATATTTAGAAGATATTCAAAATTTTTAAAAATTAGAAACGGGTGTAACCGCCGTTGGCCTCTATAACCTCTAAAAGACGAGACCTCATTGAACCAACAAGCCGTGAGCAAATATCGGTTCCCCGCATTTCCTCCCAAATATAATTACAGTGACTAATAAGAGCTTGTTTGGTTCTTTCATTTTGATGCGACCATCGTTGGACCATAAGGCCCCAAAGATTTTCTATCGGGTTGAGGTCCGGCGATCTTGAGGGCCACTGAATTACCCTTACGTCAGTGTGTGAACGAAACCAGGCTCTTACGATCCTCGCATTATGACATGGCACTTCGTTCTCCGGGTAAACATTACGGACTGTCGGTAGCATTGCATTCTGAAGCACGTCGATATAATTTACAGCCGTTGCTCGAGGAGGTAGAGAATACAATTCTCCTACACCATCCGCACTCATCCAGCCCCAAATATTTACGGAAATTCGACCTGATTCTCTATTTGGAATTACATGATCATCTTTATACCGTGTTGAATTATATCGCCAAAGGTGAAGACGTCCATGCTGACTGGATTTAAACGTTTTTTCATCACAAAACACTGTATTAGACCAATCAAACTCTAAGTGCTCTCTGGCGAAGTTCAGACGAGCAAGTCTGTGAGCATCCGTCAAATATATTTTCTTGGCGTAATGCCTGTGGTGCAACCCCATGTAATGTAGATGATTCCTTATTGTTTGGGCACTCACATCGAACATATCCGCAAAATGTTTTGTGGGCTTAAAACCATTGATTTCATATTCCCGTCTCATGAATTCTCTATCGTTATTGGAGAGTGCAGGCCGGCGACCACTTCTTCTGTGATCCAACAAACTTCCCTCCTCTCCTTCACGACGAATCCAAAAGCGGACAGAACGCCTCGATATATTCAAATTCCGGGATATCGCACTGATACTGCTTCCCTCATTAAATTGGGCAATTATTTGTGCTCTTTCGGCAATGGTCAAGTTGGCAGGCATTGAGATGATTTTATATGCAGTTGATTGAAAAATAACACGGAAAATATATCGATTTTTTGCATATATTTGACAAAATGTCAATTGTCAGTTTTCTTTTTCAAATGGAATTCGGTTGTCTATTTAAATAGTTTTTATTACTTTTGTTTGGAAACATTTCAATTGCTTTGTAGAAACTAATGTCCTTTTCATTTATACTAAAGGTTAAAATGTCATGTACTTATATGTGACATATGACGTATGAATACTAAATACATAGGTTTACGTCATGGTAATGTTGTCTCTTTCAGTAATATCTTTTTATAACGAACCTTGTTGTAATTTTCGATGACCGGGAAACTAAATCAAAACTGGTACACCACTTTTTTGGCTGACCGTACAATGTAGGGCTTAAGCAGAATCAAGCTGGTTGATATTCGAATGCTCACACACTTCTTATATTTGTAAAATAGCTTTGATTGCAATATTTTGTTAAAATGTGAACACCATACCTTTTTGCTTTTTTTAATTCTTATTATTCTTATTATTTTTTTTTATAATATTTAGTCTATATTTTCAAGGTACATTGCTTCCACATTATATATTATTTCAAATGATGTTATAAAAAAATTGTAAAACATGTTTAAAAAGAGTAAGTATGGAGTTTCTTGCCCATTCTTCTCCATACAACCTACCTTAGCGAATGGGTGTAGAATCAATCCCATCCCATCCCTTTCCTTAATTTTAATATTCGACGTTTAAAAGTGCCTCACTGATGGCCTATTTAAAATAAATGATTTGACTTTGACTTTGACTTTAATCTGGATTTTTTTTCACCAGTAGGCATAATTCTTTAATATACATGCAAGGTAAAGGCAAAATATTAAATTTTTTGAACAAGGGCTTACAGCTATCAGTATACCAGGCACCATAGATTGCACGCACACATTTTTTTTGAAGAGGATCAATTCAAAATCGTGACAATAATAATTTTTGAGGTGAACTATGGAGGTTTGTATTTTCAAAACAAGACAGTTTGGACCCCATGATGTAGGAATTCAAATTATTACAAATTAGGTCTAGGATCACCGATTTCAAGGAATGCACCCAATTACCAATAACCCTGTTTGTAAGCGCACCCATGATGTAAAAAAATTACTAATCAGGAATTTATTTTTAAGGTTTGAGTAACGTTTGTAGGAATTCTGAATTGCTTATAAATAATTAAACCCAGTATTGAACAGTGTATTAAAAAATAAAACCAATTTAAAGTAACCTATCAAATCATAACAAATTAATACAAAAATCAAACTCACTAAAATACAGGTTAACTATCAAATCAGTCAATTCTATCAAACTGACTAAAACAATAACAAATAAACAATTACACAAAATAAACCATTAGAAAACTTGCTAGACAGCAAATATAAAATTATTCTGCGCTCGGTTTATTTTTTTTATCCTCTTCATCATCATGTTGGTCAGCAGTCATCGGTTCACTGATTTCTTTTGTTGGTTCATTACTTCCACCTGTAGATTCATCAAAATGAACCTGTGAATGCGCAGCTTCATTTTCACCTTTTTCCGTTATAACTGTTTTATTTTCTGCCGGAATCGTACTTAAAGATTTTTGGCTAGCAGTATCTAACCTTGACTTAGAACCTAATATGTTCATTTTTTGTTGGGACATCAAAGACGTAGCTAAATCTGCCATCAATGATTTTTGTACCTCGAGTCTGCTCATATCTAGCATCTTGGACATGCTGGTCGCTGGAGTAATTGTTTCCTCAGCTTCAGGACTACTAATTATACTTGAATGCAGGGACAACACAGTAAATGACGGAATACTATCTTTAGGTGTTGGAAGGGACTCATCTTCGTCTACAGACAACAACTCCGTACTAGGTATTGTCTTTAAACTTTTGTCTGAAGATGATTGGTCAGAGACCGACATAACGCTTCGCTTATCTCCAAACGACAATAATGACTTTGATTCAAAACCAGTCACCAAAGGTGTCTTTTTAATTGGAACTTCAACGCCAAGATCTCCCTTGTCATAAATACGGCCAAGCGAAACTAAGGATTCCGTTGATTCAGCTCGGACAGCGTCACGATATTGATTTATAACATCAAGAATCTTGTTTAGAATGACTTCTCTTTCAATCAATTCACGAGAACGATCCATAGTAGCCCATTGATTCATTTTTAGCGACGCTTGTACTGCAAACGCGGATTCTTTAAGGATCCTTTTAAACGTTTCGCGTTCCCTTAGATGTTTCGCTGTTTCTACTACAGATTTATTTTGATCACCTAGAGCGGCGTGCATATTTTGCTCCAATACACGTACTTGCAGTAAAAGTTTATCATTGGACTTGGTCAGTTTCTGGATTTTTGCTTTCATTTTGTCAGCATCAAACTGTTTGTTTTCATATACAGCTTTTTGTTTTCTCACATCTTCGAACGCTGCCGTCAATTGATCTATTACTTTAAGTTGCACTATACTTTTGTTTATTGCTTTCTCTCGTTGCTCTTCAGCTACTTCCATTGCACAACGAGCAGCTCTCTCATCCTCTCTAAACTTTTCATTTTGTTCAGCTGTTTTAGCTTGTGTGATTAACAAACTATCTAATTGATTATTTAAAGCAATGTTTTCTCGAATAACCCTATGTGTAGAAGCAGCAATCCGCAATTCACTAGCATCTTGAAATTCTTGTGCTAACTGCAGAAGTCTTCCTTCCATTTCTTTCTTCAATTTATCTTTACTAATTATAAATTTCTTTTCAGTATTATATATTATTCTTTTATATTTCATTTCCTGTTCTTCATATGCACGCTCTTGTTTATCGAACTTCTTCATTAGGTCGTCTTTTATAGCTCGAAACTCTTCAAGCGTGTTTAATTTACCAGCCAATAGCTTATTTTCAGAAGTAAGTTGATCTTTCATTTTATTAAAATTACTCTCTAATTCACTTACAGTATCATTGAACTCTGCTGTTTCTGTCACCCTTAATTCCTCCAAACTTTTGACTCTTTCCTTTAGTTCAGCATTTTCTTCATTTTTCACAGTGAGAGTTTTTTTCAAAAAGGCAATAATATCAGCTCTATCTTCGTCAAGTTTATCGTAAGCTTTTTGCAATTCTTCATTGCGGATTTCATAGTCTAAGACGGTTCCTCTGAGACGAGCAAGTTTTCGATTTAGGTCTGCTACCTGAAGATTATAAAATGCTCTTTCAGTTTCGGAAAATACGGCTCTAGCGTGTTCAGCTGATACAGCTCCCGTTACACGTTTGGGACCCATGTTTTGTAGAATATGTTATTTAGAAGAGTAAAAATATATTAAATAAACATAATTGGAACAAAAATACTGGATTCAGGAATTAAAAACAAAAGAGTTGACTATAATAATGATGTTTGACGTTTAATCGTTTAAGGTGATCACACATATATAAGCATGCTGTACGCGTCGCATGCGCCACATTTACTGATGACCGCCATATGCGCCGCACCTAAATCTTTTGGCGTTGCCAACAACTTTTGCGTTATCCTCAGATGTGGATCGGAGCGGTGTCATGGATGGAAATATGTAAAAATATTATATTTTATTGGTTCGCTGAGTTAGCTAGCAGAGGAAGAAAAACAATTTCAAAGAAAAAGAAGATTTTGAGTTTGAAATATCAATTTTAAAACGTATTTATATGGAGAATACCATACGTCATTTCCAGATTTAAGAGGGAATACGGGTGGTTTTTTCTCCATACAAAAGCTTTTGCCTGTAAGGATAATGACCGTAAAGCAAATGTAAACCTTTTTATACCTCTATATTTTTCCTTTCGATGATACGTAATTTTCATAAGCACTAAAACTTTGTAAAGTCCGTCAACAGAGGTTTATAATAATAATAAAATTTTTATTATCAGACCAAGATAGTCCATAAGTTGTTAGTAGGTTAGTAACAGAATTTGCTTATCCTAAGTTAGAGTTATTAGTATGTACATAGTTTATTTTATCTTATAGAACCTACACATAATTTCATCCAGTGATTTTGGATGGGGCAATCCGGCCTATCGGCAATCATTTTCAGGATGCCGCTACGATTTTTACGCAAGCGTTGCAGCAAGGAAGCCGCTTTCTTTCGCATAATGGCTTGGAAGCCATCCGTGTGAGCTTCAGCAAACATTCTTGATGCACTGCAACGCCGCGGTAACCGCAACAGCATCCTGAAAGCGTTGTTGTATTGTACACGCAGGACGTTGTAAGCTCGACTTGTATATGACACCCACAGGCCGCTCGAGTAGAAGGACTGACAGAACGCCTTGAATAAACTCACTTTGACGTCTGCCGTGCAGCGAGCGAACCTGCGGGCGAGCATATTACTCCTCACTGCCAACGCCCTGCGCTCACGTTCAATGTCCCTATCATCACATAGGTCACTAGTGACAACATGACCCAGGTATTTAAAACTGTCAACCACTTTAAGTGCCACGCCGTTCAAACATACGGGAGGTACACGGCGAGCGTGTTGTCTAGGTGCTTTAAAAACTAGAATCTCTCTCTTTTTTGAGTTATATTTTAGGCCGTGCACCTCCGCATACGTCTCGCAGACACTCAATAGCTTTCTAAGCCCGCCTATCGATGGACTGAGCAGCACCATGTCGTCCGCATAACTTATGTTATTGACACAGGTACCGTCTATGTGACAGCCGACATGTGTGCTGCTCAGCCGCTCAATAAGCTGGTTGATATACAGATTAAACAAAAGCGGCGAGCTCAATCCTCCCTGCCTCACACCACTTTCCACTCTGTACTCATCCGACATACTACCGACCCATTTCACCCGATTTGTCTGGTGAGCATACCAGTATTTGAGGAGGGCTGTGTACTGCGCCGGCACACCCGTGCCCCTCAACTTGTCCCATAGCAGATTATAAGAGACAAGATCGAAAGCTTTCGACAAATCGAGGAAACACGCGTACACCGGCGTCCTCCTAGCGGTGTAGTACTTGACGGTGTGTTTCAGGCTAAGGATGGCACTCTCAGTGGATACTCCCGCCTTGAACCCAAACTGGGCATCATGCACTTCCACATATTCTGATAGGCAGCCATTTATCAGACCGTCAAGCACTTTGGCCATGGTAGTAGCGAGCGAGATGGGTCGATAGTTATTCATATCGGATGTGTCACCCGTTTTGTTCTTAACGACGGGAACGACTATGGTCCGCATAAGCGGTTCCGGCAAATAAGAGTGACCTAGGCACAGAGTGAAAAACAGCGACAAAACTCTTGGAAGGTGAACTCCCGCATGTCTGAAGTGTTCGATACTGAGACCATCGTGACCGGGTGACTTTCCACGTTGCATTTTAGAAATGATTGAAGCCACCACTTTAGCTGGTATTTTTGCGTTACGCTCAGTCACAACGGCCTCAGCACCGTCCACCATCGAGTTCAGAGGTGACCGCACAGAAAACTTGTCCCTAAAAGCGTTCGCTATGTCTTTGTGGTCAGTAATACCACCGACACTGACCGGAAGACTCGGTCTCACATTCATCCTGTTTGTATCCTTCCAGAATTGTTTAAATTTTTTATTAGCATGATTAGAAGCGAGAAGATCCATTTTAAGCTGGTCTTGCCTGTTCTGACACCACTTAAGTTTAGCCTTAAAATGTCTCCTCGCCTCCGTCATATCAGAAAATGTACGGCCACTGGCCGGGCGGCCGGCCAATGTCCACACCTGGTACGTGAGCCGTGCCCTGCGGTGAGCGTCGGCGACATACCTATTCCACCCAGTGACATAGCCGCCATTCCTCCGGCACTTTGTTTTATATGTCTGTGTGGCAGCCTCTGTCAGTACATTTACAATATTTACATACATTTCGTCAAGAACTGAGCAATGTTCGGGGTTCTCACAGAATTGATCACAACAACCTCTCAGCTCCTGAGGTAAATCAATAAGTTTTAGTTTAGAGTGACAGAGGTCGCGGTATTCGCTAATCTGCGCCGGCGACCTCTCGCCCCACTTAACACGATTTAAAAGATCATCAGTATGTATGTTACTTTGAATTTTTACATTAATTTTATGCAAGTCACATTCAATCACAATCGGAAAGTGGTCGGACCAATACACGTCATACAAAACTGTTACACTAGCGACTGATTGCCGCGCAGACTCAGTTACGATGCAGTGGTCCAACCATCTATTGCAACCATGTGATTCACTCGTAAAAGTATAGGTATTGCTCTCACACATATTTATATCCACACAGATCCATCCTTGATCTGAACAAAAATGTACCATTTCGTTGTAAAACAACTCATTCGGATGTGCATTATAGTCCCCTACGATATAAAAAGCCTCAACTCCTTTATTCTCCTCTACTTCTATTATTGAGCGAATAGAGCTAAGACAGGCTGTAAACTCGGGAAGATTGTCATTCGAGTTAGTGGGCATGTAGACACTGATTATCACTACAGATCTAGTACTTACGGTTATGTTGACCGCACACACTCGCACATTATTACACTCAATCGGCAACACTGATTCGAACGCACTTTTACGCCACAGTAACGCGACGCCACCGTATGGCCTTCCGCTCAAAAGGCCCGCCGAGGTGTCCACAGCTAACGTCCCGGTGCATCCGAAGTCATCATCTATAGTGCTGAGTAACGGCAAATCATGCGGCAGCAACCAAGTCTCCTGAAGGGCTACCACATCCGCTGACCGACATATTTGTCTCACTCCCTCCATTGACCTCTTCAGTGATTTGCAATTGAAGCTGACTATCTTGCTAAGACTATCCATTTTTGTTATCTATACTTTCATCTCTATTTTTCGGCCTCATATGAAAGTGTACAAAACGCCGAAATGATACTCCAGACGGCCACAACTTTTCATCTAAAAATGTATCAATTTTATGTCTAGATACAAATAGCTTGTAAGCGTTATACCCCTTTTCTTGTTTCATTTTAATTTTTACTAATGTAACTCGCTCTCGTGTCTTCTCATACACATAGCTGATAATAGCCTCCTCTGAAACCGTCTTATGCACATTGGAAATAAATAACGGAACTTTGATATCCGCTGCTCTAAACTGCCCACTTTGAACTTCAGAATCCACTGTCGCGCTTCCTCTTTGACTAACAAATTTATTCTTACGTTTTCGTTTTTGTACCACAGTCCATTCCTCATAATTTGGTATCTTACATTTATCATCCTTCTGAGTAACTTCAGAAAACAAGGGACGCTTCTCAGATACTGTTGCGACATTGATTTGTTTACAACGATCAGCTGCCTTGTTAACCGGCGCTTGCGATCGAGACACAGAGTTGGAACGAGGTCTGTGACGCGGTGGCTCCCCGTTATCAATTGATAGTTCGCATCCAGTTGTTGTCTCATTCACAAACGCCGCAGACTCGTTAGCCAGAGCAGGCGACGATGACGGGGGATGCGTTGGCGGCGGTTGCACGGGGGAAAGAGATGGATAGCTCGCGGCGGCGACATCGGCATGACACTCGATCTCCGATTCATCGCCGCAAGTGGGTAATGCCATTGGCCCACTGTCGAACAATGTGAATCTACCTCCACTTAGTTTTGTGCTGACATTTTTCTCGCGATTTGCAAATATCGAAGTTTTATGATATTCATTTATCCGATCATTTAATTCACTTTTCGTAACAAACTGATGTTGAAAGTCTTGTATGGTTTTCTCAAGTAAAACTATCTTTTTTAACATAACTGTGACATCGATATGATCGAACGTTACGGGTGGTAATTTTTCTAGTTTTCTGGCTACAAAAATCGGAATCTCTTCAGGATCTGTCTCTTTGAGTAAACAGATGATATCCTCCAAATCCCGCAGGGTTCTTCCTTCCCGCCTCCGCATTGTGGGCCGCTTACTCAACGATTCAAACAGTAACGACTTCGCTATTTTAATGTCCACTGCACTAAAAGCGCTCTCACATATTTGCACGAGGCTTTGCTCGTCCATCACATCCTGTTTATTTTGGATAAACGCTAACACTTCACATATGACAATATTACAACTAGCACATTTAAGTCTCATAGATACATTGTTATTCATTTTTTATTTTACGCGGAGGTGCGTGACCTTACTTGCGTTCGGGTTCACGGTCGCAACCGGACTGTTTAGTGTGCAACCTTTTAATAAGCCGCTGGCAACAGCTACATCAACTATAATGCCTAGTTGCAAGGATAAATCATTTTCAACTACGGAATCGTCATTGTCCATTACCAGACACGCACCTAACCAGTTTTTTACTGCGGACAATATTGAGTATCAGATACTCAGTGTATCAGCACCCCATTAAATGACGTTATCAACACTGTCAGCATTATGCCTTCAAAATTCGGATGCTAACAGCATTTTCTGAAATGCGGCGCAAACGGCGCGGATAAGTGTGCGAGGTTTTATATTCGACAACAAATTCTAAAACGCAGCGAGAGCGCGGGTGGTGCTGCTGATAAATGTGCAATCACCTTAAGACGTATATGAAAAAAAAATTACGTTTGAACTGTCACAGTAAAAATATGTATTTGTTTTCGCTTGAGTTTCTTACCACGAAGTTTTAAGAAGAAAATTGTGATTGAAACTTTTTGTTTGACGTTTGTGTTTTTTATTAATTTTGCAAAAAGTTTGTTATAATAGTAAAAAGTGTTGAAAATTATATTATTTGCTTTAATATTTTCAGTTATACCGTGATACTAATAAACTCCTCATTTCTAGTGGTCTCTTTACTAAACTAACAAGTTTAGTAAAGAGACCAGTTTTTACGTTAAAAAGGTACCTGCCGGCCCGCTACCTGTCCTGGAATGCAAGGAGCATAAATGTATGAACACAGTGGTATTTGGTCAGTTTAGAGTTAGAAAGTCCCTTCCGCTCGACCCAAACCAGGGGTGAGAATTCATAGATGATTATTATACATTAAAAACAAAGAAGAATGCTCAAAAAAAACCCAGAGTCGATTAAAATAATTTATGAATAACAAAATAGACCTTAAATCAGAGGACATAAATACGCTATTCGTTTCGCATAAAACCATAACCAAACAGGCCAGCAGCATAATAATATACAGGGTGAAAATTTTTCAACTGGGCGTGGATGGCTATATCCGAAACTATGAGGAATATCAAAAAACGTTGAAAGGGATCTCGAGCCCAATTTTAAAGAAAACTAGAACTGCATCATTGGATTTAGAAAAATCAATCATCCTGGCCAGGAATCGAACCCGCTAATTTTGGAAAAAAACACACCCTGTATTATTACACCATTCGATAGTGTTGCTAATAAGGATCAAATTCTAGGAAGTAATCATATACGGCAAACTTAAGGAAATAGCTGATTTGAAACATTATTTATATAGTTGACTTGAAACATTATAAAAAATTGTAACTTAACAGTTACAATTTTTTTTACTTGGTGATGGTTTAATCGAAAACTATTATTGGTTTTGGGTTATAGCATGTATTCTCTCCCTTGCCACAAATAAGTCGTTTTAATCGATTCTGGGTTTTTGCTCCATATATTTTTGGGCATTCCTCTTTGGCCGTGACACTCCCAGTATTACTACATAGTATTGTTGATCTCGAGGACAGAGCAGAGCGTAATTGATGATTAAACGAACTTATTGGAAGTGAAGTTCTATCCCAATTACACGAAGGCTCTGTCCGAAAAGATCAACACCCACCCAACCCCATTATCTCATAATCATGTATGTTCCATGGCTAGTACAACAGGTAAAATATAACCCGTGCAATCCAAAGCAATCCAATAGTACAACAATGAGGTTTTTATTTACCATCACTACTCTTCCACTTACCCGTTAGGGCCAAACTTTTTTTTTTTTTTTTGTAGCGTGGTAAAATCATCAAATGAGTCCTCCCACCCCGGGCAAGGCAGGAGGGACTGTCAGACTTCTACTGACTAAAATCCACGGTGTCCTTCGGTAGCCTGTTATGTTCCGGGGTCACGGTAAGGAAATAATCCCGCGACCCCGGCAGGTTTTGGCCCTCTGAGAGGGGGCCCCGTCATTATGCTGACGCTCTTTGAGGCGCGCGTGGGACACAACGCGCCGTCAACCCGGGCATGGTCCATGGTCGGGAAGCGAGTTGCCCGTTACTCGCTGCCCGCATGCCCGCGCCTACGGTGGCCGGAGATCGTCTGCTGACGTCCGACGCCGCGGGCGCCTACCACTGCGGTTGGGGCGGAGGGAGGACGCTGTCCTCTCTCTCTCGCGGCCCGCCTCCTCCTTCACGAGCATTACTGCTTCGCAGAAGGAGGCGACCGCTTCCCACTCCGTCTCGCCCCGCAGCATGGCCGTAACCAATGCTGGGCGCGAGAGGTCTCCGCCTATCGCCGCCATGAGGACACGTCGGTGCTCTGCCCAAGCAGGGCAGTCTTGCACCGTATGCTCTACTGTGTCTTCCGGGCGATCTTCGCAGTGGTGGCACCCGGGCGTTTCCTCCTTCCCTATCAGACACAGGAACCTCCCGAAACTTCCGTGTCCGGTGAGGACCTGCGTCATCCGATAGGTCAGGACGCCGTGACGTCTCTCCAGCCACTCCTCAAAGAGGGGTCAGGGCCAAACCTTAAAAGAAAAGAACTACCTTTTATAAAGTTATGTAAAACATGAAGTCCTATACAACCCAAACAGGGAATCTGGAGTTCACCCCACCACTCATGACCTGCGGGAAATTCGAGGAAACTTAAGAAACTTGGAATGTCCATACTGAAACGAAACGTAACATGGAATGTCCAACTCAGTGGTACGGTACGCTTCACCGCGGTGGCTCGAGTATTTCATCAGGCAACCGTGATCCCGGAACGTAAAG
Organism: Agrotis clavis; assembly: GCA_954870645.1. NCBI lineage: Eukaryota > Metazoa > Arthropoda > Insecta > Lepidoptera > Noctuidae > Agrotis > Agrotis clavis. Next base: position 2,777,657 of record OX940929.1, read on the forward strand.
GGCTATTGAAGGATATCAGTGGATTTTAGTCGGGACAAGTTTGACAGTAAGGTAGGAGGACTCATTGATGATTTTGCCACGATAAAAAAAATCTATTGTCAAATAACTGCAGAATTTCGGGATAAAAAAACTAAACGTGTTAAGCCGGAAACACATTATTAACACCCGACGCCACCCGATGAAACGTGATGCGTGTTGGGTCAAATCAAATTTATTGTTTTCTTTTCTATGACCAGAATCACACTATGAACACCCGACGCGACGACACGCGCTCACTGCACATCGGGTGTCGACACGTTGCGTCGCGTGGCGTGTTAAATAATGTGTTTCCGGCTTTATTCTAGTGTTAATCTAGGTTATATGTATAAACTATTCGAGTACCAAAATTTCATCACAATCCGTCATTTACTTTTTGTGTGAAAGAATAACAAACAATCATCCTCAAAAACTTACGCTTTTACATTAATAGTTAGATTCGTTCGAAGAAGTGGCGATACGCAGAGCAGTAGTTCAAATATCCAACAATATTGACTGAACAAAATTATGCCTGTTGTCGCTGGTCCATCGTATGAAACCGTTAAATGGATATTCTTTCAGGCCTCATCCTCAGTTTCTTCAAAGCGAAATTAAAAGCTCTAGCGTTGCGTTCAGCACAGAAACATTACAAAAAACCGCCTAAATTTTGAAGAAAAATATAGATAATGATACTCATAAGAACTTTTATTAAAATACTTAAAAACAAATCTTAAAAAAGAACTTAAAATAAATGTAACACATTAAAGTACATGCAATCAGAAATCACTGTAAATCTAAAAAGAATTGAAAGAAATATTTAGTCTGTTCTAGTTTACTTTTTTTCACCTTCGTCAGCGTCTTTGTCAGCAGTTTCTGGTTCAATTGTATCTTCCGTCTCTTTGTCTTGAACAGGTTTACTTTCATCTTCTTCGGCCGCAACTTTGTGGTGTTCATCGTCAACATCATCCGACCCTTCTTTTACAGAGACCATAGATTTTTGGCTACCACCATCTAACCTGGCTTTGGAACCCAACATGCCACTTAGTTTTTGATGAGATAATTGACTGTATGCTAAATCTGCCATCAATGATCTCTGCATCTCAGCCCTACTAAGAGCTAGCAACTTCGATACGTCAGTCATATCATTTTCACTTTCTGTTGACTCTTTAGTACTAGAGCTATAACTAGAATGTAACGATGTAACAGTGAATGAAGGTACACTTTCTTTAATTGATGGTGGAGACGCTTCATCATCAAACGGCACCAGCTCAAGACTTGGTATAGTCTTTAAACTTTCGATTGAACGTGACAGAGCGGAAGATATATCGCTACGTTTATCTTCATAAGATATTTGTGATGCTGATCTCGTTACACCTCCTATTCCAATCACCATCTGCGATTTTCGGGAGGGAGCTGGCTTAACGTCAAAGCCAAGATCTCCTTTTTCATAGATGTTGCTAAGCGAAACTAAGGATTCCATCGATTCAGCTTGGGTAGCACCACGATATTGATTTACAACTGCAAGAATTCTTCTAAGTACAATTTCTCTGTCCACAATTTCACAAGAAGGATCCGAAGAAGCCCAGTGATCCATTTTTAGTGCTGCTTGTACTGCAAATGCAGATTCCTTAAGAATATTCCTAAACGTTTCACGTTCTCTTAGTAGTTTCGCTGTTTCTACGAAGGATTTGTTTTGTTTACCCATAGTGGCGTGCAAGTTTTGCTCTAATACACGTACTTTTTGCAAGAGATTTTCATTACTTTTAGTCAATCTCTGAATTTTAGCTTGACTTTTTTCAGAATCAAACTGTTTCTTTTCATAGATAGCTTTTTGTTTTCTTACATCTTCGAACGCTGCCGTCAATTGATCTATTACTTTAAGCTGCACTATACTTTTGTTCATTGCTTTATCTCGTTGTTCTTCAGCTACTTCCTTTGCACAACGAGAAGCTCTTTCATCCTCTCGGAACTTTTCATTTTGTTCAGCTGTTTTGGCTTGTGTCATTAACAAACTATCTAATTGATTATTTAAAGCAATGTTTTCTCTTATAACTCTGTGTGTAGAAGCAGCAATCCTCAGTTCGCTAGCATCTTGAAATTCTTGTGCTAACTGTAAAAGTCTTCCTTCCATTTCCTTCTTCAACTTGTCTTTACCAATTATAAACTTCTTTTCAGTATCATATATTATTCTTTTATATTTCATTTCTTGTTCTTCAAATGCACGCTCTTGTTTTTCGAACTTCTTCATTAGATCATCTTTTATAGCTCGAAACTCATCAAGCGTGTTTAATTTACCAGCCATTAGCTTATTTTCAGAAGTAAGTTGATCTTTCATCCTCGTAAAATTATTCTCCAATTCATTTACAGTCTCTTTGAACTCTGCTGTTTCTATCACCCTTAATTCCTCCAAACTTTTGACTCTTTCCTTTAGTTCAGCATTTTCTTCACTTTTCACATTGAGAGTTTTTTTCAAATAGGCAATAATATCAGCTCTATCTTCGTCAAGTTTATCGTAAGCTTTTTGCAATTCTTCATTGCGGATTTCATAGTCTAAGACGGCAGCTCTGAGACGTGCAAGTTTTCGATTTAGGTCTGCTATCTGAAAATCATACGATGCTCTTTCAGTTTCGGAAAATACGGCTTTAGACTGTTCAGCTGATATAGCTCCCTTTACACGTTTGGGACCCATGTCTTGTAGAATTAATAGACTACTTAGTAAAAAATATAGTATTGAAACATAATAATTGGATCAAGAATAACGAATTCAACAAATTAAAAACAAAAGAGTTGACTGAAGTTGACTTTAACATGTTTGACGTTTAATTCTACCAAAATTCTCTATGATGTGTAGAAACTACTTGGAGTTTTTATTATAATCACAAACTATTAAGCACATTTCCGGGTCCAGACTCTGCCGTGTTATGAGTATTTCAGTGACGGGGAAAACACAGTTATTTATTGATTTTAAGTAAAGTTTACAGGCTAATTGATAATCATTATAAATATCGTATTTAAGTAAGGACATTTTGTTAGTGACAAGCTTCGTACAACTTGTAAGAACTTGTTCACAAAGCTCCGTGTCAGCAGGCGTATCGGTATCGTCAGTGTCCCGTAGCACGCTCGGACTTAAATGCGTACGAGAAAAATACAATATGGATTAATCTATAGTGTGCGTTGATACGTTGGTATTGCGTTGATTCTTTAGCTGATGGTAAAGAAACGGATTACATTGATACCGATTTCCCTGACATGTGTGAACACGGCATGGATGGATGTGAAGCATTGAAATGAACAACTCAGAACACAGTTAGCTCTGACCCGGAAATGTGTGGACATCGCTTAATAACATAAAAGCAAATTTTGGTTGAAACCTTATTCCTCTAATCACAAGAAAGATAAAAATCTGTTGAACACTTGTCAAAAAAATACTGTCAGCGTCAAAACGACATTTCACGTTAATCTGGGTCATTTTGCAGTTATACTTGTTTGATGATGATCTACGTAGAATCTAAAACGTAACCAAATAAATTGCGATCGGTTTTGCGATTATCTTAAACCAGGTGAGGAATGAGAAGACTCCGATATTATCAATTTTCTTTTTGGTTATGGTAAGTATGATAAAGTTACATAAGTGCCTATTGTGTTTTTTACGAAGAGAAGATTTTAGTTTGAGAAGTTTTGTTTACCTTACTTTCATTTCATTATATTGGAACGAAGTTCCTTATCGCGCGTTGTGAAAGGGGGCTAGACGGAAAAAATTCTTACGAAAAGTTGTCACGACACTTTTTGGAACGAAGTTCCTTATCGCGCGTTGCGAAAGGGTGCTAGAGCTCAAAGAGTGGAGTGGAGTGGAGTGGAGTGGAGGGGAGTGGAGTGGAGCGGAGCGGAGCTGAGCGGAGCGGAGCTGAGCGGAGCGGAGCGGAGTGGAGTGGAGTCGCGACGATTATTTTTGTTGAGTGTATACAGTAACTTCGTTCCATCCGGGTGTCCCTTGACACCTCTCAAGTTTTTATATTATTTTAGAAAAACATGCGCACTGAAAGAAAAGCTGTAATGATAAGTTTGCTGGTTTTGTCATCATTTTAAACACAATAAATTACAAATGTTCGTATCAATTACAATCATCGTATCGTACTATCGACACATCGCATAGCTCGAGCTGCGCATCTTCATAGCGCAGCTACTTTGCGACGGGCGGCGCATCTTCATAACACATCTTGCTCGCACCGCTACATTACGCTACATAGCGTAGCATCAATGGAAACGGTCACACAGTATCGTTAGTAGCTCAGCTTTTAAATTCTCACAGGACAGCAACATAGCACATCTCAGGTGGAAAGGCACCCTAATACTGTACAATGCAAAAGGATAATGAAATTGTAAAAAAGAACCTCTCATTAAAAAAAAAGATACGAAATATTATCATTCATCGGTGTTAGAACTATGGAAGTATGGACACGTATTGTGTTATTTTCAAAAAACATTATAAAATTAAAAATACTTTATTAAATAAAACCAATCATCAAGGCGACACACAATATTAAGTTAACACAGCATTGGTGAAATTAATACATAAATATTATTAAAATTTACTTTAAAACATACATTGTTATGTATTAAAACAAATTAAAACACACATTGTTATGTAATAAAACAAATTAATCTAATATATCCCTCTCAGAGAGAGGAGGCCTGTGTCCCAGCAGTGGGAACATTATAGGCTGAGATGATGATGATGAATCTAATATAATAAACCTATTTGAATAAATAGTCAAGTAACATAAAAATCTCCCTTTCATAATCACTTTTATGGGCTTCTTTTAATAAATTAATTACCTATTTACAACCTTATAAATGGATGAGCGATTCATATTCTCAATAATAATGTGATTAATTATAATAAACCTCGTTAATAAAACTACTTAAGTTAATACAAGTGCCAGAAGGCAAACGCACTGTGAAAACTACCCTATTTTAAAATACTTAAACAAAAATATATCGAATGAATACAAAACACCCATAAAAATATAAAATACGATAAAGTTCTTACGTTTGAAACAGCTCATTAAAAAAAAAAGTTATATATAAAAATTATGATTCAAATTACACTTAAATAAACCCTAAAAAAAGGATTAACAAAAACATACAAAAAACCTGATATATAAATAATATAAAGAATACATTTATTTCTGGTTTTCCTAGCGGTTTTTAAGGAGCATCAGTTTTTTCAATTTCTTCATCAAGATCTTCCTTCTTGCTAATACTCTGGCTTTGGGACTCTGTTGTTTGGATTTCTGATTCTTTATATTGTTCAACTTTCTCCATTTCATCCGTTGCTTTATCTACTACGATTTCCTCACTCACTTGTGATTCGGCATCATCAGCACTAGCTAATTTTAACTGAGATTTAGTTTTATTTTCTTGCTCCATTGCTAAATTCATCTGCGATTGCATAGTGTATGCCAATTCATCCATTAAAGATTTTTGCATCTGAATTTTGCTGGCGGCTAGTTGCTCTTCAATATCCAATTCTTTAACAATTTCTTCTTCTTCAACGACCTCACTATGTACTGAGGGCAGAAAAGTTTCAGCACTATCCGTTTCCACTACCTCTTTTTTTGCTGTCGAAGGTATTATTTTAATACTGGGTACAGTTTGAACGCTGCTTTGTTGTGAAGAGTCCGACAGAGACATAATCGTTGGTATTACAACTTCAGATAAAGAGACTTCTTTTATGGGAGTAACCACAGCTGCGGTAACAAGTGCGGTTGCAGACTTCTTCTTTTTTGGTTTAGGCACAAAACCTAGATCACCCTCTTCATAAATTCTGCTAAATGAACTTATTGTGCCTATAGAGTCAGAATGCTCAAGTTCACGGAATTGTGATACTATTTCAAGTAAATGTGATAGCAAAACATGCCTATCCATTACCTCTCGTTTATCATCCACTGAAGCCCATTCGTCTAATTTTAAAGCCGCTTGAATAGCAATCGCTGCTTCTTTCAGAATTTTTCGCAGTTTATCGCGTTCTTTAGTCATTTTCGCAGCATCTACGACGGCTTTGCTTTGATCACTTAACCGGACATGCAAATTTTGTTCTAGAACACGAACTTGTTGGCTGAGCTTTTCATTATCATTAGTTAGTTTATTAATTTTCACTTGCAGTGATTCAAAGTCGTAACTCTTTCTTTCAAATAAGCCTTTTTCCCGTTTGAGGTTCTCGTATGCAGCTGTTAGCTGCTCAATAACCTTAATTTGTACAATGCTCTTGCTAATAGCCTTATCTCTTTCTTCTTCAGCTAATTCTTTAGAAATTTGTGCCGCTTTCATACTTTCCTTGAAATTCTCGTTTTGCTGTGCTAATTTTCTTTGAGAAGCTAAAACACTTTCCAGTTCATTGTTTATAGTTATATTTTCTCGAATAACTCTATGTGTTGATGCCGCAACTCTCAATTCGGTCGCATCTTGAAAATCTTGGGCAAGTTGTAAAAGTCTGGCTTCCATTTCTTTTTTCAGATTATCTTTGCTTATAATAAATTTCTTCTCCGTGTCGTAGATGAGTCTTTTGTATTTCATTTCTTGTTCTTCGAATTCTTTCTCTTGGTTTTCAAATTTCCTCATCAAGTCGTCTCTTATAGCTCTGAACTCTTCTAAGGTATTAAGTTTTCCTGCCAGCAGCTTGTTCTCCGAAGTAAGTTGTTCTTTCATAATCATGAAGTCTTTTTCTAACTGTTTCGTTGTTTCATTGAAACGGTTATTTTCAATATCTCTGATCTCCTCAAGACCTCTAACTTTTTCTTTTAGTTCGTTATTTTCTTCATTCTTTACAGCGAGGGTCTTTTTCAGGTATGCGATGATATCAGCCCTGTCTTCGTCTAACTTATTGTACGCCTTCTGCAGTTCATCAAGCCGTACTTCATACTCATCTACAGCGGTCCTGAGCCTTGCCACCTTCCTGTTACTATCTGCTAGCTGGAGTTCTAAAAATGTTCTTTCTACTTCGTTGAATGCTCCACCTTTCTCATCTTCTTTTTTGCCTTTGTCCTTTTTAGGCGGCATTATTTAAATATGTTAACTAAGAGAATTAAATAAAGTAAGAAAATAATAGGATATCTATTGTGTGTTTGTCAGACCGGGTGAATTAAATCAATGCATTGGTTGCTATGGCACCCGTTACCTAGTTACGAGCAAAGTAAAATGATTCTTAATACAAGGTCCTTTGCGCCTATAAAACAAATTAAGTTTAGTGATACAACTGGAAATTGTATTTTTTTTTCCTGCATGTATAATATTGACGACATAATTATATATATTTACTACACAATATAACTTATTACATTCCTTTACATAACCTTAGTTATCATTAATATACTACTTCCACACTTAAATTAAAATAATACGCATATGAAAATAATATAATCTGTTTTTCCTTGCTGGCAACCGTGAACGCCATCACTATGGACACCAAATAACAAAAGCGGTAATGCAATGACGGCAAAATTATAGTCAGGGTGGGTGGCGCCTAAAATGTACTCTGTGATGGCGTCAATGCAACGCTAAATAATTTATTTAATGTTGATTCTTCAGGCCAACACAATAATTATTGCTGATTTGCATGAAATCATCTCAACTCATTAAATCTTTGTATTTAACATTCATAGATATTAATTCACCTTGAATAATAAAACTAACAAGTGCACGTATTATAATAATCTAGCAGTTTAGCAGCATTTCACTATCAGGTTATTAAAAAACTTAATAAACAATTAATACATGATTGTATTATTATTAACCAGTTTGGACGGCGTCACCGAAGCCAACCCTGAAAGAGATGACGAGATGATTTGGACTCACGAACTTACGCTGGGCAATAACACTTGGAAAAACATAGGGGAAGGTTTTGCCCAGCAGTGGGACAGCGTGGGCTAAACAAACCAATATGAATAAGCAAGTATGACTGACAATCAGTGGAAGTCTTACCTACATAAAAACTGAAGTATTAAAGACCTCAGATAAAAACTAAACTGACTTAACTAATCAGGTTCGCCTACCATGAAACCAAGAGTCCAGGATGTTACTGAGACACAGTACATGAAATCAGGAACAAAAATGATTCTTGAAACGTTACGATAATTTCAAAACACTAGAACTCAGTTTACCGAGCTTCGCTTAGTTTTTAAAATGTCTATATCTTGGGAACCGAGCTTTTCTCGAACCTGGGACCTTGATAAATCGTTTCCTTGAGCCGAAAAACCCCTAATCTGTAACTTTCATGAAAATCCTTGGAGCCGTTTCCGAGATCCTGATTATATGCAAATATACAAGAATTGCTCGTTTAATCAGTTTAACGAGATTACTAATAGCTATGCAAAGAAGTCACAATGTTTCTTTTTTCTAACACCACATTCAAGCCACTTACTTCACAGAACTTAGCGCCGTATGCGGGGGGCGGGGAGTCGCAAAAGCGGTGTCGACTGCGAGTCCGTGTAGAACAATGCGCAGGCGCCGGACACGCTGACCACGCAGACCACGCCCCCCAGCCGCCCGCGCCTCCGTCTGCTGGGGAGGTAGATATAAAACTATTTTATTTTGCATTATCTCTGACGTGTAATTAACTAAGATATGAAGCTCCAGATAATTCCAATGTGGGAAAGTGACAGAGCTAAACAAGTCGTCTAGCGCTACCTCGTTCCACTGGAATTACTCTCGCTTTAAAATATCATGGAAGGCCACTTAATGTTCTGCAAAGAATAAGATTTTGATCGAAATTACCACAGGGTCTAAAAAAGTGGCAAACGATAAACGAAAACGCTCTGTAGTAATTAACATATTTTCTACTTTAAACTGAGGCCATAGAATTCAAAATCGGTTAAAGATTACAGAGTGTTCTCATTCGTTCCTATCGTAGATATGAATGATGTTCAACTTTATGCTAGCTCCATCCAGGCTTGATGTCTTACCTGAGAGCGGCAGCGTGGGCAGGCAGTCCATTCTGACGTCTGCTACTGCGCCGGTAACTGCCTGTGATACGTACACGAAGCAGTACTCCGGATACCGCTCACTGAAGAGTCGGCAGTCGAACGATGCTGTGTGCTGACCCCTGCAACAATGATAAGGGTATAACATACTAATAGTCGCCCAGTGGTCGATTCCACTCTAATTCTTTTTTTTTAATTCATGATAGCTCGCGTTTAACCAACATCTCGGCCCTTGGTAAGCTAAGATGTAGTCGATGGTCAAGCACGCTTGTTGAGAACAAAACCTTTACACTCTTGACTTTAAGACCCCAAGGTTGTGGCTATCAGGAAACACACCAGTGGTAGGCGCCCGCGGCGTCGGACGTCAGCAGATGATCTCCGGCCACCGCGCGGGCATGCGGGCAGCGAGTAAAGGGCAACTCGCTGCCCGATCATGGACCATGCCCGGGACGACGGAGCGTCGTGTCCCACGCGCGCCTCAAAGAGCGTCAGCATAATGACGGGGCCCCCCTCTCAGAGGGCCAAAGCCTGCCGGGGTCGCGGGATTATTTCCTTACCGTGACCCCGGAACATAAAGGGCTACTGAAGGACACCGTGGATTTTAGTCAGTAAAAGTCTGACAGTCCCTCCCGCCCTGCCCGGGGTGGGAGGACTCATTTGATGATTTTGCCACGTTAGAAAAAAAAAAAAAAAAAAAAACAGGAAACACACACTCTGCCAGGAATTCTACTTCTTAGGTGTGAGCACAATGAACGAAAACTATGATGAGGTTTCTACATTTTATTTCTTCAGGTACTTTAACTTTGTTTTTTATGCTCTTATCTTGATTTCCGTAAAAAAATAAAATACAGGTATTAATTATCATTTTAATTGATTTGGTTGTTGAACAGTAAAAGACAGAAGACACGTTTTTTTATGTTACAAACCAAAACCAGAAACTTTTTCTGTGTCGCTGAGAGTATGCGGGCCATAAGGCCATACGGTTGGCGAAGTGGCTGAGCGATCAACTGCTGTGCAGCGTGTCGCGGGTTCGATCCCCGCACGGAACAAATATTTGTATGATCTGCAAGTAATTGTTCCGGGTCTGGGTGTTTGTGTATGTGAGTTTCTATGTTTGTAAACGAACCCACGATACAGGAGAAATTCCTAGTGTGGGGCAAAGTTTAGCTTTTTATTTCGTGCGTGAGCGCAACAACCAATAGCTCAGCCGCTAAATATGTGTTCAGCAATAATACTTGTCTTGACAGAGCATTTGAATACGGCATTCTTGTTTAGAAATTGTTGAGTCTAATTTTAATGAAATTACAACACTAATTGTTTAGACTAATAAATTGTACTAATAAGAATAACACTAATTTATTCACATTTAGACCCCAAAGTTCGCCGACATTAGCCGAAAATTAACGCCGACACCGCCACGTTATGCCGACGCGTAATGGCCCCCAGAATATAAATTAAAACCATTAATTACTGTGATAACGTGTTTACACCTCATTAATTAAATCGATACTGATTATCCAAGAAATTATGACAGTGTGAAAGTATATTTTAAATATCACATCATTGAAAGACTAAGAAATATCATGAAGTAATTCATGTTTACAGCAAAAGCATCATTTTCGGACAATTTGAGGGTAATATTTTACCACCTACATTCAAAATATGCATGTGTTTATAATTTATGTTACAACCCAAAATTTTTATGTCATAATTTTTTCACCTATTTCCATCATTTTGTCTGTTTCATCAAAGTGTTGCAAAGATGCAGCATGTGGCGAGATATATAGCTTGGCCAGAACGGATTGAAACGGAACTAATCTTTTAGTTTCTGACAACGTTTTAAAATCTTTGATATTATGTGTAAACTAAGACCGCAGGTTTGTTAGATTTATTATTGTGCCATAAAACTAACGTTCTATGTGAAAAAAAAAAAAAAAAAAACATTCGAAGTGCTGGTAGCGCGAAGACAGTGGCGACTTCCGGTTTTCTACAGTTTTTTGTCAAGCTGTAGATCTCTGGATAGAACAAAATATATTTGTATGATCTACAAGTAGTTGTTGCGGGTCTATGTGTATGTATGTGAGTTTTTATGTTTATAAACGCACCCAGGATACTGGAAAAAATCTAGGAGCAACGTTTCAGACATGCTATCAAGAAAGGGAGGTATTCCACATTGGGCATCCACTGAAATGGCACCTAGTATTTCACAACGGAATCCAAGTATCTCTATGGTCGTCGTAATGTTATGTATCCATTTAATTTATATATTTTATTCATGTAGGTTTATAAGTATAATTTATTTATCAAATATTATTTATAGGTATATGTATATAATATTTGGTATATATATTTTCATATGTATTAGTATATTATTTTTTTAATAGCTATAATTAGATGTAGTAGTTTTAATTGTTTCAGTAGAGTTGTTGTACCTATTCCAACTGCTTCTCCTTTTGACCCAAAGGTTGACTGGTAGATAATGCCTTGCGGCATTAAGTCCGCCTTATGTACCACAATTGTACATGAAAGTGTAAATAAATAATAATCCCATGATTGTTCTCAAAGTCAAACATTCAAATTTTATATCATAATACGAACCTACATAGCACAACATAATTATTAACATTTTAGTTTGTTCAAAACAGTAATTGGGGCAACATTTGTGTGGTCAAATAAGCCGATTATTGTCACCGCAAATTAGAGACCCCTATGATGTATCTATCGCTAATTAAACTAGCCAACATTTAATGAGGATTTCTAGTGTTAACCGTGGTTGTAAATTAATTTGCGATTTAATTTTAATAATCTAATTACATTAGCATTGAGTGCAATAACTGATTTTGGAACATATGGTTTGGATGTGTCGAATTTATAATTGAATAACTGATTTGCTCAATCCGGTAGATATTTAATTAATGTTTGATTTCTGAACGAATGGTCTTTTCATAATGGAGTGGGAGTCTGGGTGTCCTATTGCACATAAGTACACTGTTAGCGTACTGAAGCTGAGGCAAGTCCTGACAAAAAGATGTGACAAGATGCGAGTGCGAGTCCAGATCGGACTCGCACTATGATGGCTATTTAGAAGTGGCAAACGATAGAGTACGTGGAAAGATATCGGGGATATCGATATCTTTTTGAAAAAAAAAACGTTGCCCCACACTAGGAATTTCTCCTGTGTCGTGGGTGCGTTTACAAAGATCACAAACACAAACGCCCAGACCCGGAACAGCTACTTGTCAGTAGACAAATATTTGCTCCGTGCGGGAATCAAACCCACAACACGTTGCGCAGTAGTCAAATCGCTCAGCCACTGTACCACCCGCAATAAAGATAAAAAATAAATATTAAAAAAAACAAAAACCCCGACTGCGTAAAAAAACTAAAAAGAAAGAAACAAGCCCAGTAGTTTAGAATTCACCCGTTCAAATTATACCAATCAAATCTTCCAAGGGGCCCCGACTGTGAGTGCGAATGAGTGAATCGCAGTCGACGTTTTTGGTTTTTTTAAATATTTATTTTATTTTACTATTTTTAATTTTTGTTAGCATTTATCAGTCCAAATTAAATTGAAACATATAAGTTATCTATATTTTGGTAAACCATTTTTAAAATCCTTTAAATTGATACCCCACTTGATAGAACGTGAGAGATTTAAAAAAAATATTCTTATTTCGGAACCCTTTGCGAGTTCGACTCGCACTTGGCCAGTTTTATGTACCCAGTGACACTCTCACGTTTAAGACGAATCTTTTTTTTAGCGTCGTAAAATCATCAAATGAGTCCTCCCACCCCGGGCAGGGCGGGAGGGACTGTCAGACTTCTACTGACTAAAATCCACGGTGTCCTTCAATAGCCCTTTCTGTTCCAGGGTCACGGTAAAGAAATAATCCCGCGACCCCGGCAGGCTTTGGCCCTCTGAGAGGGGGGCCCCGTCATTATGCTGAGTGCTGACGCTCTTTGAGGCGCGCGTGGGACACAACGCGCCGTCGATTCGGGCATGGTCCATGGTCGGGCAGCGAGTTGCCCTTTACTCGCTGCCCGCATGCCCAAGCCGTTTAGGCTGCAGAGCAACACAAAGAAATATACATACCCTCGAAAAACATAACCCTCCTGGCGCAGTCGGGTAAAAAACAACAACAAACTTAGTATGTAACATCACAGTTGTTAAGATAAGTCTCACCTGCGCACACGTCTCTCAGCGACGTACCGCAACCTGTCAGCGTCTCTCCCAAAGACCCTGACCCTGTCAGCTCCTTCCAGCACACACTCGGGGTACTGGAACAACACCCTGACTCCATCGCCGCAGGGGAACACGGAGCCACCGTGAACGTTCAGCACGAATTGTTCTGACCAGTCCGCCTGGAGGAGGTAAAATAAAATGTTTAGATTTTGTAACGGGGTCACGGAACTGACTGACTAAGTACGAGTATAATACCGAGTTCATGGAAGAAAAAGGATCACCTATTCCTTCATATGCCAAGAAGGAACAAGGTGATTTTTAAGCCGGAAACACATTATTAACACCCGACGCCACCCGACGAAACGTGATGCGTGTTGAATCACATCAAATGTATTGTTTTCTATGACCAGAATCACACTATGAACACCCGACGCGACGACATGCGCACGGTGCACATCGGTTGTCGACACGTTGCGTCGCGTGGCGTGTTAAATAATGTGTTTCCGGCTTTAATCAGTGATAGTCAGTGGCGTAACTATCGCCGTATCAGCCGTATCAACTATACGGGGCCTCCAATTGTCAAGGGCCCCCGACGATTGGAATAAAACTAAAAACATGAATTAATGTTGCTTTTTTAAAAATGAAAAATTATCGCGGCCATTAATTAATCTCTCAATATTGAACTCCTACTCGTAATGTAGCTCAATTTTCAAAAAGGCAGTTGTTTAGAAATAGATGATTTACGTAGTGCAAAGCGCCTACTACTTTTTAATAGCAAGCAGTTCATACCACGTGTCTTATTGCATCAACAAACTTTCAGTTTTTATCAAACGATTTATTTATGTATACCGCCTAGTTATTATTTTTTTTGTTCTCCTCTGTAATTCGCACGGAATACAAGCATTACAACTTTGCTGGAATATTTTATTTAAAAACTAAACCTAATAATCCCGAACATGGCCCTACGACACGGATTCTAAAAGAAAGCTATACAGTAATCAGCGAAAATAAGAAAAATCACGGATTTATACTGGGATTACTTAATTGAAGATTGGACGAAACCACTTTGTACGGGGTACAAAGGTCATCACGAAGTTCGACGTGAACATCAAGGAATATTTGAGATCTTGGATTGTTGGATACGGTGTTCAGTGTTCATCATAATAATTAGCAACACCCAGTATTCTAAATTAGGTTTGTTTAAGGTAAAACGTTGAGTAAGTTTCAACAATTTGTTAAGGTCAGTACCTACTTCATTCATTTTATCGATTGTTACAACCAGATAATTATTTTCTGCAGTTAACCGATTACATTGTTATAATAATTGAGCAGGAACTAAGGTTATTTTGTCATAAATATACCATTAATTATGTTGTAGTTTCCTTAGCTTGAATTTTTTGTGTAAAAGGTATTAAAAAATCTGAGAGGTAGATGTTAACTTGTACTTTAAATTGTTTTTATTCCAGCTGTAAGACGGATTGTATGCTGTTATTGTACTGTTATTTCGTGCGTTATTAATTTGTTATTTCGGTGTATTTCAGTAAAGTACCGGTTTCCCAGAATGACTGACAAAGAGGAGAAGGAGTTAACCAAAAGACGGGCAAGTTATAAGGGGCTGGAATATTTTATTTAAAAACTAAACCTAATAATCCCGAACAGCAGTCGTATTTATTGAGCTAGGTACGATCAGTCAATCAGTATTCTCAATTTTCTAGCTCCCTACAAAATTCTCTTTATGACATCAGAGTAGGCAATAGCATTAGTTAGGTCACGAGTCGGGATGCTAATGTCTTTAATCCCCAAAACTATATACTTAGACTAGCTGTGCCCGCGACTTCGTTCGCGTGGATGTCGGAACTTAACAATGTATTTTTCATAAAATTGTCAAAGTTTCATACAAATTTTCATCTCTTATTTTATCCGCTTGGGGGTAGAATTGATCAAACTCCTTTCTTAGCGAATACCTACGTCATAACATCTACCTGCATGCTAAACAGCCCGATCCGTCTAGTGGTTTGGGCTGTGCGTTGATAGAACACTATGTCAGTCAGTCACCTTTGAGTTATAATATAACTCAAAGGTGACTGATACCGACCGTAGACCGTATATTATATATTTAGATTAGAAGGGCCCCAAACAAATTTTTATACAGGGCCCTTTCTGGCCTAGCTACGCCACTGGTGATAGTCCTTCTCTATCCGCCCAGGGAGGAAGATCCAGTTTGATTCCGCTCAATACGCAGCTATGTTTGACTCGAATTCTATGTCTACCATTTTGATCAATGATATATACGTCATTGATTTTGATCGCATCGACTCCTGGACTGGATATTCTTCATTGAGGAGAACGAAAAAAATAAAGTTTTTAAAAGGTTTTTCTACCGAGCGCTCGTCCATACTAAAAGAAAAAAAGTTTTCCTACCCCTAAATGTTATCCTATCTCAATGATTTTTTAGAATGCTTCTGACACAGTAAAAAACTAGGTTAATAGGTTCTTTTTTTCAAAAGTAACTCTTATGCGCCTGTAACTTTCAGACTATTATAAATTTTGAAAAAAAGAATAACTATAAACCTAGTTTTTTACAGTGTAGGAAGCATTCTAAAAAATCATTGAGATAGAATAACATTTAGGGGTAGGAAAACGTTTTTTCTTTTAGTATGGACGAGCGCTCGGTAGACGATCCTCTTAAGAGGGGCTTTTTATGAACATTTTCAAGTTAGAATAATAGTAGTTATTTAAAGCAATTTTTCTTGCGTAAAAATGACTAAAAGCAAATCTATCTCAGAAAAATTCTGTACAAATAGTAAGTCGTGCTCACTTCGTGGGCAGCAGAAGTAAAAAAGCATGATTACCTTCCTGCACTTTACAGAAAGTGGTTCCACGCTAATGGACGCCACTTTATTGGTTAATGGCTTGAAATAAACTATCCCACTATCTTGCTTTCTGGTTTACTTTTAAAACGATTAGAAACTTGAAATGTACATAATTGTATTTTAAAATAGTTTTGATGTTATTGAATTTCGTTGACATAAGATTATTGGATAACAAACTACTTTTTAAAATATCTGCGTCGAAAATATAATAATTATTATTATGGGTTTACATAATAATAATTATTATATTTTTCGGATATATTATTATAATTAATCTTACTTACAACGATAAAAAATGCGAATGCTTCTGAGAAAAAAAAAACCATAGCACGTTTTTAATGGATTTTGTTACGGATAGTTTTTAAACTGGACTAACACGTGTTATTTTATTCCCATTAAACAATCCCGTGGAACCGTTGCCAAGCATCGAGCAGGAATATTCGCGAGCATAATATGCTAGCTAGCTTTATATCAAAGGAATTAAACTAACTTAAAAGTTGATGACACATAAACAAGACTCGCACAATGAGCTTGATAATAATATCTAGCATTTAAAATACCTCATGTCCATAAAATACATCATTAAGGCAAAAGGCTCCTCATTCTATTCAGAATCAGTTTTAGAACTTCCAAAAATATTGTTGCGAACAGATAAAATTTTCACGATAAAAAATGGTGCCGTCGCACAATAATGGAATACAACACTTAAAACAGGACCCATTTATTACACATAAACTTTTATGTAGATTGTAACACTGAAGTTTTTGTAACGACCGCTGTAAAACATAATAATTTTCCTTCCACTCATCTTTTATAATAAAAAAATAACGAACAATATTGTTAAAATGTTGACTCTCAATTTAGATCAAACGGAAATCTTGCAGAGTTAATTTAAGCCCAACTTGGTTGGATAGAAAGTATAATTTTGGAACTTGAAATAAGAAAGATTTTTGTTCAAAGACTTTGATCGACAATGTTTGGTAGACGTGTTTGAGATCGATCAAGCGTAGATTTGGGCATGAAATTAATTTGGATATTGTGAAATTGCGATCTTACTAGCGACTTCAATGATTGAAATCAAAGTTAATACATATTAACAGAGATTTATGTGTGGCTTTGAGATTTTAATTTTGAAAAGCCTTTATTAAAATAATTTGAGTTCTGGAGACAAGTCTGAAATTCTTTGTTTGGTATGAGAGTTTTCAATTTCGCAATGACAATAGTATTGCTAAAATGTTCGATATTTGTGTTCCGGATATTAAATTGGAAAATTCATTCCTTTTCTGTGACAGAAAAGGCCTGTGGTGTCACTGCCAGTCTGAAATCATGACCAAATGATGACGCGGGTGCTGCGTGACTTGATGGCAGGTGGATAGGAATTATTCTTAAATAACGACGACTCTTGAATTTGACAAGTACTGTATTGCTGATACTTTATGAAGTTACAAAATGAATGCGGAAACTAAGTTTAATGGCGACAATTTGGGTTTGTAAAGAAAATGCAAAATGAAAAGAGAGGTGTTGGTGGCCGGCCCGGGCCGGTGTCTTGGATGAAGTAAAGAATCCAACATGGTGAACGATGTACAGTATTATTATTAAGAGCAGTGGTGGCCCAGTGGTATCGGTCCCGACTTACGAGTTGTAGTCGTGGGTTCGAACCCCGCCTGGCGCATTACTTTGTGTAATTTATTTCATCACCACTGCTCTCAAAACGGTGAAGGAAAACATCGTGAGGAAACCGGCATGTCCTAGAACCAAAAATTCGAAGACATGTGACATCCACCAATCCGCACTGGACCCGCGTGGTGGATTATGGCCCACCCCCTCTCACAGGAGGAGGCCTGTGTCCCAGCAGTGGGAACATTATAGGCTGATGATGATGATGACAGTATTATGGTTATATTCATTTTTTACTCACTTATATA
The DNA here is from genome assembly GCA_954870645.1 of Agrotis clavis. Lineage (NCBI taxonomy): Eukaryota > Metazoa > Arthropoda > Insecta > Lepidoptera > Noctuidae > Agrotis > Agrotis clavis. The sequence continues at coordinate 2,795,631 of OX940929.1, forward strand.
CATAAAATCTTTTTTATAAAATTTTATCTCTATTTTATCTTTTATCTAATTATATCTTTATATTTTTAATATAAACCATGGCAGATTTCCGTCTAAACATAAAGCTTCGTCGACAAGCAGCTGCTATCAATATCTATCAACGGTTCTCTTTCCGCTTGTTTGGCGGGAATTATGTACGATCTCCATACATCTCCCGCCAGGTGTTCAATAAAATATGGAAGAGATAGTGTTGCCACAATGTTGACGAGAAAAACGAGGACGATATACGTATCGTCCTCGTTTTTCTCCTCAAGAATTTTTCTTCATTTAGGAATGGTACACTTTGAATGTACTGCAGCCGCCAGCAGGTCAATCGACCTCAACCTGTCAAATTTTACCAATCAAACATTAACCTTCCATTATTGTGATAAGGTTGAAAATCTATTTAAAACATTGACAGATTGAGTTAGTTGGATGTGCTGGTCGCCTGTACAAAGAGTATAGAGAACATTTTTACGAACATACTTCCTTTTTTTCTATAGTCGCGTTGACCTAGAGACTTAGCACCTCGCTTCTCATGCACTCTTGTTGCAGTATAAACCCAGGCAAGTACCAATGTGTCTTTCTTAATTCAAGTTTATCTTGGATATCGCTGCAGACATCGGTGAAATAAAAACACGATGTTTTGCTGTCACTAATGACGGGAGGAAACCTGAGGCCTTACCACGAGCTCTTAACGCGATCCAGTTTAGGCTGTAAGAAAGAGACAGAGCTATACAAGTCGTCTAGCGCCATCTCTTTCCCACAGCCTAAACTGGATCGCGTCAAGAGCTCGTGGTAAGGCCTCTGGTCTTATTGAATAAATATGGATGTCTTTAAATAGCCATATCACAAACCTGTGGTATTTTTCGTCAACGTTTTTTTCGATAAAATACTGTTTCAACTTCCAAGTCTGGTAATATGCAAAATCGATTCTCGTTGAATGCTCAAAATACACGAAAATGGGCTACAATGTTCATGTATAAATAAATATGGTAAATATAGGACAAAACACAAAGCTCAATATTTAGACTGTCCTTTCATCCTCCGAGCGCGTGGCCATCCTTGTAACCTGTGCCCCTGTAAATATTTATAGAGGTGTTCATTTGAAAAGGCTTTTTATGAGAATGGAAGTCAGACGAGGTTTCGTTTTGATTGCCTCCAGCAAACATTTTTCACAAATAATTAAAAACGTGGAGTTTTTAACGAAATTCTGACCATTAAACACGGACAATGAGTTGTTTACTGTTAACAATTAAACGTCGACCTCGATAAATATTTTGTTTATGGGATATCTTTTGGGTCACCGTCATAGACTCGAGCACCAATAGAAGAGATTTAAAGCTGAATTAAAACGGTTAAATTTTGCGTTTATTTCCGCATTTTATTTACCAATGGACTATGGAGCTATACATATAAATCTTTTCTTTTTGGGGTGGTAAAATCAATGAGTCCTCCTGCCCTGTGAATTGGACGGAAGGGGTTGTGAGATTCTAACTAACAAAAAATCCACCCTTTACTTTGATCCCGGAGACGAGCAATAGAAACATGAGTGCCAACCAAAAAACCACATCGCCAAACATTGCGTGGCGTACCTACAGTAACGCCCTGGTGATATATGGACTAAAGACCTTAATAAGGTAACTAGGATGGACTGTATACGGATGAGAGAGAAGCCTTTATCCTATCATCATCATTAGCCTATAATATTCCCACTACTGGAACACAAAACTTCTCTGTAAGAGGGAGTGGGCCAGAATCCTCTACGCGAGCCTAGCTGTGCTATTCACAATAAGGCATAACATCGCTGGACTACAATGTGCTCATCGTTCGCGCCGCACGCGTCGCTCTCAAAAGCTTAGCGCATAGAATCAAAAGTCAAATTCGTGCAATACACCGAGTTGACTGATCATTTCGACAGAGGGTCATTGTAAGAGTTTCTTGACTTACTTTGATAAAAGCGGTGGCCAGATCCTGAGGTCCAGCAGCCGCGGCCGGCCTCAGTGTAAGAGCATAGTCCCCAGCCTGCCCGAAGAGTTCACAACGCAGTGTCATCGTACGACGACCTGGGAACCCGTGCATCTGCAAAAACACATCAATTAGTACAACACACATTTTTAAGGAAAATGAATTTTATCGAACGAACACGGAATCCTTTTTTTAGACTTCAAATAAGAAGGAGGCTTAGTCAGTCGGTATAATTTTTTACCGACTTCCAAAAGGAGGAGGTTGTCAATTCGAATGTTTGTATTTTTTTTTTATGTTTGTTCGGGCATAACTACGTCGTTTAACAACCGATTTGAAAACATCTTTTTTTGTTGGATAGGGTATACTTCCGGAATGGTCCCATTAAAATACGAAAAGAAAAGTTACTTTACACAATTTTGTGTTTGTTTTAGAACTCCATTTTTTTAACCATTGTTTTCAATAAATATACGTAAGGAATCCGGTTAATTACCAACACTAGCTAGGTACTTGTTAACGTCATTTCAGCCATGAAACGCTTCACGTTGAATCGTAAAAATAAAAATATCTAGTTTTGTGGTGATATCTATAACCTCCAGAATACAAATGTATATTAATAGGACTCTAATTCACTCACTAAATCGGCAGTGATGGTAACAGAAAATTCATGTTTCAAAAACTACTTGAATTTTGGGAAGGGTGGGAACTTCGTTACCCACAAAATAGACAACTTTTTTATTTTTGTTGCGCAGTCTACATTCTCATAAAAGGAGCTTTTAGCGTCCCTTGTTCAAGGAAACTGACGCTGGCAGCTTAGTTTGCAGCGTTAGTCAAATCTGAAGCTTAAACCCTCACCTGTTCAGAATATAAAACATGTGCATGAGAGCTGGTATTCTTCCCATCACAAAGAACTGCTCCTCCGCTTGAATGCCCGCAGTACAATAACTCCAGCCAAAAATCCGCGCTGGACTCAATAGGAGTGCACACGACCCTCGGGAACTCCAGTATCGCCATCACCTGTCTCTCAGGATACGTCTGTATCTGTTCTGGTGTCACATCCAGGTTCGCCGACGGCCACAACACGTCGAACTTCCAAGATTTCACGACACTGTCACCAGTCTCCATGAGACTGCCTTCACTAACGTCCCTCTTAATTTTATTACCATCGAAATCACGTTTGTTTTCTGTAGTGTTTTCATAGTCTGGTAAGTAAGGATCTTTATCTGATATTAGTTCTAGGTAATAGGTGCCTCCTCTCGAGAAGTATCCGCATGGCAGTGTCATGCGGTTTTCAGCGTCAAGTGCTAGAGGCATAGTGGCTAGGAGTGCTCGTCCGTCATCGTCTTCTCGAGCGATGCGGACCTTGAGGCCGCCTCCGGAGACGCCGTGGACTCGGATGTGCACATCCCCACCCAAGGCCACGAGTGTCGATGGTATCTCCACCCATACTTGGTTGAGATCGACGCGGTCTTCACTCACGTATGGGTTGACGAAACTGGCGCCGCCTGAGGACAAACAATTGTATTACAATTTTGATAATAATTTCACTCACAAATAAAGACTGATTATGATTTTGACGGCATAGTTGGCGAATTGGCTAAACCATGTACTGCTGTACTGCGCGTGTCGTGAGATCGGTTTCCTCACAGAACAAATATTTGCATGAACTACAAATAGTTATTCTGAGTCAGAATGTTTGTAAACGTTACCCACGATAGAGGAGAATTCTTAGAGAACTTTCTAGAAGTCTTTCTTTTTGAAGCCAAAATTATTCTTCGATACTTTTGCATTCATCCCTATAATGTTATCCCTGTTCAAACTGACTTGTGAAGCATACTGTTGTAGTAATACGAGACTTAAGCCGTACAAAATCTCCTAAAAAAACAGCTTTTCGAGCTTTGCTTTGTTAGCAAGCTCTCTCCAATACAGTGCTAAGTCAACGTGAACGGAAAGCACTTTACGTTACTGTCACACAGATAATCGAAAGAACGTTGTAAAGCTTCGAACAAAGGGAAATAACCAATTTTTTCAGTTGCACTAATTGCAAACACAAAATGTTTTTAAGAGTTCAAGTCAGTAACCGTGAAAACTATGTCAAAAGTAAATTTTAATAACAAGCATAGAAATACATTAACGACGACTTATATGTACATATACAGATTGTCTCCCACTGTTTTGATTACAATTTCGTACTAAGTACTCTGGGAAACACTATTTATTAAAAAGATCTAACATCAGTAGTTCAATAAATAAATATTAATAAGATCACGAGAAAATTGCCTTTGAGTTTTAGTGTTATTACTTCTTATGACTATACACACATATTCAAAATGTTATTTAATTTGGTCAAAACTATCACCTTCGCATTTTTGTTGACTGTACAATAAACCTGCAAAATATTCATAAAGTCTTTTTTATCTGTAATAAGGATATTTTGTATAAACACGCAGGTTTTATTATAATGAACTCGAGTATTCATCAAAACATTTTAAATTACTTCATCTTCGCGAAACAGCTCAAGAGATAATTTCAAGAAAAACATTTCATAAAACGATCTTCCTTGTATGAAATTATTTAATTTTTCCTTGAAAACTTGCTTGTATGTGTATAAGTTTAAATACGATTGAGTATATACTTTAAATAAAATAAAGCTAGTTTAGAATAAAGAAGCACTAAAAGTCTGATAAACATCATGACAATAAATTATTCTGTGTTGCTTTTAGGCTTATTTAAATTTCATAACATTGGTTTTAACAGCTATCGCGATATACAGAGTGATTTGTAATTCGTTACGGCCCTTGAAATGGGCAATACTAGACCTAATTTGCAAAAATTTTAACCCCGACAACATGGAGTCCAAACTGACTGGTTTTGAGATAACGAACTTAAATATTTTTCGAAAATTTTCCACCTCTCACTCATTAAGTGCTTATTGCTAGAAATTAACGACAGTCACCATTAAGAATTCAAACTTTTCTGATAGAATATGAACGACTGGATACAAGTTTTTTATAAAACTAAGGCCCTTCGTACACAAGGCGACTATCCAAGCGGCTATCGCAATACAAACCCATAGAGGTTCGAAAACAAGCACGCGTCAATGAATAGGTACCAAAATCGTAAGGTATCGGAGACTTGCGTCGCCTAGTGTACGAAGGGGCTAATCATAATATAGTGTCATAAAGTTTCTGTTTTTGATTTTGTCTCATTACCTTTTTAAAATGGTGCCACAGTACCCACTTTTAGTTAGTGCCTTACTAGAAAATTAGGGTTGTTACAGACAAGGTAGTAAATCAATGGAAATCAGTAGTATTTTTTTTGGACCCAATATTTTAATTATTAGGTTTTTGAGTCAATGCGCTTAATCCTGGTCAATCCTATCAGGCAAGAACGGTCCTTATCTTCTTATAAGCAAAAATATGACAACGCTGCCTATCCCACAAAAACTCTGCTTTTACGACAGTAACAAGTAAAGCCGAGAAATACTTTCCGTGATTTCCACACATAAGTATGTATATAGGAAAACGTTACGTACAAAAACGTTTAAAATATTCAAAATGCATGAAGCGTGATACATCGTTCATCAAAATTTACATACATTTTGCCATTAAATGCAAATGTGGGGTTAAAGCGGTATACCTATGGAAAGAGCTTTACCTCGAAGTATGTTTGTAACAACTCTAATTACTTTGTGTAAGCGAATAACATTCATAATGAACTTGTATTAAGGTTGTTTTTGGGGTGGAAATTAACAATTATTTTACGATTGCGAAATTAACTCTGTCTCAGAAAGGACTGACAATGCGGCGATGTTGTTAATCTTTTTAAATGGACTCGGGTAGGATTAAATGTAATTGTGTATTGTTAAGGACTTCAAGCTGGGCGAGTGAGAAAGCTGTGTAAAAAAGGTAGGACTTTTTTTTCTTTTTCTTTTTTAAAAAACATTGTCTCACACTAAGAATTTACCTGCGTCGTGGGTGCGTTTAAAAATGTTATATATAAACTCACATACACAAACGCCCACACCCGGAACAACTACTTGAAGATTATACAAATATTTGCTCCGTGCGGGAATCGAACGCGCGACTTGCAGCGCAGTAGTTTAATCGCTCAGTCACTGCGCTAATCCTGCCGACTTTTCAGTAGAGGATAGTAAAAAAATAATTATAGTGTTGTGATTCTTCAGGTTATTGTATTATTGTCAGCCAATTACCGTCCACTGCTGAACGTAAGCCTCCTATAAAGAGCGCCAATCCTCCCGATCCTGGGCAGACCGCATCTATCCGCTGCCAGCCACATTCTTCAAATCTTCGACCCATCTTGCCGCAGGGCTTCCTACCAGTCCTACACTACGTTTGCCCATTCACGTTTATGCGCTCCATCGACCGTCTGTACATCTGCAGACACGGACAGCCCAATTCCACTTCAGCATGCTGATTTTACGCACAATGTCGGTTACTTTGGTTTCCTGGCGAATGCCTTCGTCTCGGATTCTATCCACTTTTTTTTAGCGTGGTAAAATCATCAAATGAGTCTTCCCACCCAGAGCAGGGACTATCAGACTTGTACTGTCTAAAATCCACGGTGTCCTTCAATAGCCCTTTACGTTTCGGGTTCACGGTAGCTTGTTAGCCCGCGACCCCGGCGATATATCCACTAGAGAAACCCCGACCATTGTTCTCTGCATTTAACTATGTTTATCAATAACTACTGAAGAAATTCTGGGTAACACGTTCAACGGTAAAAGTAATTCCAAAATCTTTTTTTTATAATAAAGTATTTGAATTAGTATTTCAAGTTCCAACTTCACTAACACAGTCCTAAACACAAGTACACCTAAACCTTTGATTCTTACAACCTCACAACAGAGTGCCCTCACATTATTCACAAGGTATTTCCCTGGAGGGAAGGAGTGCCGTGTAACCAATATGTAGCAGGATCCTGATTAATCTTGGCACGACAACGTTGATAGCCTATAACAGGGTAGGCGAACCTTTAAGCATCAACGTGCCATTTTTTCTAAAAAAAAGTTTAATGGGGTCATTCGCGTGCCATCAAATAATTTTGACTTTCTGATTATTGGCAAAATAATAATTATAAATACTATCAAAACTCTTTATTAAATAAAGTAAGCAAAAGAGGTACATTTTGGTATGTTTATATTAAATTTCAGTAAAATTAGTGTGACTTCTGTTGCTGCAGGTTAGATGACAAATAATTTATGTTAGGGTTGTAAGATGTTACTTTTAGCAAAATGCATGCTGAACTAGATTCATCTGTCAAACGGTTTCTAACCGAGTTTTTAATGTTATTCATCTCTGAAAATAATGACTCGCAGGCATATGTAGATGAAAACATGGTTAAAATAGCATGAGCCAGCTTCTTCAAACAGTTAAATGTGTCTGGTAACGCATTCCATGTTTCCAGAATTTTATTATTAGCATTTTTACTTAAATTACTTGTCGATCTTTCAGTTTCAATTAATTCCAACTCTTTCCTTGTTTCAATACATTTTTGAATCCATATTGAACTAGATTGGAAATCAATCAGCTGCATTTAAAATTCTTCAATTTCCAACCAATCAAATTGAGAGAAGTTCAGTTTATGAAATGACGTCACATCTGGGTACATAATGAACTTGAGTATTTCCGACAATTCTTCGCAGCGTAGGAGCATCGCGTTCGATCGTCTTAAGGGGCGCATATCTTAGAGCGCAGCAGGCATTTAGAGTGATTTCCCCCCCTCCTGTCACGTGGCATCACAGCGCTTTTCAAATGAACTTCGCTGACCCCGTTGGAAAACGTACCACCTTGAGCTTATTCTAGCCTAGTACTTTGGCAGGCCATTTAGAGTTACCTTATCCCCGCGCTGCGTGTCACGTGGCGTCAGAGTGCAAGACATACCACCTTGATCTTATACTAGCCTAGTACTTTTGCTGGTTAGTGACATTCTATCAGTTTTTAAGCATAGCTGGAATTTAAAAACTTTTTACTTTTGAAAAATGCGCAATACAAAGCGTCTCAAGGAGATATCGACACGCGGGCATATTATTGCATACCTTCATGCATTTTTATTTCGAGAAATTCTTTGAAACATGTTTAAAATTCATCTCTCTTCAATTTATTTAATAAAAAATAGTGTATCCAAGTTAAAGCACAAGTTACTTGTGCACTAAAAGTAAAAGTAACATATTATTAGAAAAAAATAAATAAAAAACAAATAACAAATCTTTATGTAATGCAAAAAGAATATCATGTCAAGTAAGGATCGAACCCGAACCTCGTAGCTTACCAGTCCCAGCGTTCTTCCGTTCGGCTACGCGGTCCGCTGAGTAGACATTTAAAATAGCTGTTCATAAACTATGTCATGATTTTTCATTGTGTATATGATGTGATGGGTAAACTCTTCTTGTCTTGGTTTGATAAATGATGATGCAGACTTAGTTCCAATATTGCCTTATATTCATTAAAGATACAAATTATGGTAAACCCGACAGTAAAAGATGTCCGAGACGCGGACGCGGCGAGAGCGGAGGAGAAACGGAAGTGAACGGTGTTGCCATGCGCGAATAATAATTGGTGTTGCCTGGAACGCACATATTCGGCGTTAACATCCTGCCCCCCTTGGAACATCCTGTTCCAAAATTGGTAGTGGGACCAGTCTATTGTACGATCTTCTTAGCGTGCCAGTGATGGTGTGCACATCGGCGACGCGTGTGACGCCATCGTTGCCCGGGTACAGCCGCTCGATCCGTCCAAGCAGCCAACGGTTAGGGGGCAGTCTCTCGTCCTTCACGATGACCAGCTGATGAAGATGCAGTTCAGCACCTGGTTTGCTCCATTTGGTGCGCTTCTGCAGCTCTGTAATGTAATCACGTTGATAACGCCTCCAGAATTGCTCCTTCAGAGCCTGCACACGCTTGTGTCTTGTTAGTGTGTGAATCTTATTTACATCCTCCGGTACTTGAGGCGTCGGCAGTGATGTAGGCGTGCGCCCGATGAGAAAATGTGATGGAGTCAGCGCTACAAGGTCAGATGGGTCAGTCGACAAGGGAGTGAGTGGCCTGGAATTCAGAATTCCCTCTATCTGTACTAATACTGTTGACATTTCTTCATAAGTTAAATTGGCTAGCCCGAGAACTCTCTTTAAGTGGTGTTTAACTGACTTGACAGAACCCTCTGCTAGGCCATTAAAATGAGGACTATATGCAGGCGAAAAGTGAAAGTTAATTTTATTCTCTGCTGCATAACTAGAAATTGTATGACATTTAGATTTCAAAAATTTTGACAGCTCGTTGTAGGCACCTACAAAGTTTGTGCCATTGTCTGAGAATATGTGATGAGGCATACCCCGACGGGCAATAAACCGATTTAATGCTGCGAGGAAGCTCTCCGTACTCAGCTCTGTGACAAGCTCTATGTGTACCGCTCGGACTGCCAAACATACAAAAACACAAATATATGCCTTAATTAATCGAGATCCTCTACCTTTCCTGTCCGCAATCATGATAGGCCCTGCATAGTCCACAGCAGTACTCTGGAATGGATATTCAGCATGCAGCCTTGCTTGAGGAAGATTCCCCATTATGGGTTGGAGTGATTTGCCTCCAAAGCGGCAACAAGTTATGCAGTTTTTTACTGTCTTCCTGGCAAGGTTACGGCCACCAACAATCCAAAATGTATGTCGTAAAATTGAAAGTAATTGCTGTGGGCCAGCATGCATGAGTTTTATGTGATGATGTCTAACAATAAGTTGTGTTATATGATGATTTGCATGTAAAAGTATGGGATGTTTAGTGTTATAATCATAGTTAGAGTTAGATAGTCTTCCACCAACTCTTAATAACTGTTTGCTGTCCATGAACGGATTTAAGGAAATTAATTTATCTTTAGGTGATAAATTATGATTGCCCTTTAATAACTGATATTGCTTTCCAAACATTTCCTTTTGCACAATCCTACACAATGTGTCTGTTGCTTGTTCTAATTCTGACATCAGTAAATGATTATCAATAATTTTATGTTGTGGATTACGGCAATTGTTTATAAATCTTTGCATATAAGACAGTACATGTTGCAATTTTGTAAAATTGGAGAATCGTGAAATAAAATCTAGAGTATCTGTCTGTGTGAATGTCATATGACAATATAGTTTTGTCTCAGGTAAATCTATATATTCCTGTGGTTGTGGTGGTTTCTTAATGTCTATGTCATGGAGAAAATCACAGCCTGACCACCAGAGGTCGCAAGTGCGTAGCTGTTCAAAGTTTATGCCACGTGATCCTATGTCAGCTGGATTTTTCTCAGTAGGTACATGGTTCCAATCACAGCCCTTGGTGATATCTGTAATTATGTTGACTCTATTGAGTATGTATTGTTTTAATCTAGATTTAGACATTTGAATCCAACCAAGGACTATGGTTGAATCACACCAGTATGTTTCACTACTTAGCTGTACTGACAAGGCCGATTTCACCTTTTTAACAAGTTGTGCTGCTAGCACTGCGCCAGACAACTCAAGTTTAGGTATAGTCATATTTCTTTTAAATGGTGCTACCCTGGATTTGGCAATAAGTAAACGAACAAGAACTTTACCTTCATATGTAATACTACGTATATACACACAAGCTGCGTATGCATTCTTGGACGCATCACAGAAGGCATGCAGTTCTACTCGGACCGGTGAATCACAGATTACACGACGAGGTATTTGTATGTGCTGTTGAAGACAAGGTAAGTGCTTTATAAATTTTTCCCATTGTTTATTTAAGTTTTCAGGAATCTCACTATCCCATGATGAATTATCCTTCCACAATTGTTGCAAAATTAATTTTAATTGCAGTAAACATGGATTAATTAAGCCCAAAGGGTCAAATATTTGTGCCAGTGTGGATAATATGGTCCGCTTTGTTTGAGTTAAAGTGGAACTTACTGTAAGTGATGGCATAAACATTATAGAGTCGCTATCTAAATCCCAGGTGATACCTAAAATCTTAGCATTTTTTTCATTTTTAATTATTAATAAAGGATCATTGTTCATTTCACCATTATCATGTATTTTTTCTAATAAGTGAGTGTCATTTGATCTCCATTTGCGTAGATGTAATTGTGCAGATTCTAACTCCTGGATGACTCCCTTACAGGTCTGGACTAGCTGTGATGCATCATCAGATCCTGTCACGAGATCATCAATATATATATCATGTAATATTGTGGAGCTTACAGATTCATTAGCACAATCTCGACCAAGCTGAATGAGACACCTGGTGGCAAGGTAGGGCGCAGAGGCAGTACCATAAGTGATAGTATTAAGTTGGTATACCTTCAAACGAGCATTAGGATCTGAACGCCAAAATATTTGCTGCAATGGACGCTGTGCTGGTGTAACAAGAATCTGCCTATAAAATTTATCAATGTCTGCTGTGACAATGTATTTGTGTTGACGAAATCGGATCAGAATACTAAGTAAATCGTCTTGCACAGTGGGACCGATTCGCTGGATATTATTAAATGAAAGACCACTGCTTGTGACAGCAGAAGCATCAAATACTGTTCGAAGTTTTGTGGTGAGACTTGTTTCCTTTAAAACACCATGATGTGGTAAGAAGTATTCATGTTTGTGTTGAGCTGTGGTTTCACACATGTGACCCAACCGAATGTATTCTGTCATGAAATCTATGTACTTTTGTTTAAGGCGACGTAAGACGCAAAACCGTCCTTTTGTATTGTGTTTTATTCCTAATTATAAGGGATTTAAATTTTGAAAAAAACATATTACATATTTCAGTCTTTGGTCTACAGGTTGCGGCTCTTCGATACACGATTGCTTGCACTTTACTGCATCCAATTAAATCGCAAAAACAGGTCCAACTCATGGTTTGGATACCATTTTATTAGAGTTATACTAGGCTTTGAATAATAAAACTTATACCATCTTAAAGAGCGTCAAAAATGAGATAGAATGCGGCCGTATTATTGTGAAAGGATGAGAAACCATACCACTTAGTCCAGAATCAGGTGATTTCATCTTTTCATACACTCGACCCTTGGCATTTAGTCGGTCTTGGACCGTGTCGGAGGTCGGACTTACGTCAATTTTTTTGCAAACCCACCACCACGCTAAGTTCTATTACTGACAGAGACAAACATTAATTTTAAATAATAATACCTGTACATATTTTAATTTTCAAAATCCTCGTAGTATAATTCATTTTATAAGGTTATAATTTTGTAAACAAATGGGCAGAAAAAGTAAGAAGTTGTCATCGCCGCTCTTTGAAGGTTGAATAAACAAAAAAGGTAAGGATGCATTGGCAATATTATTAGAACCTCCTTTGTATATTTATTTCTCTTTACTAATAGTAGGAGAGCTACTGAACCATCCGACTTACCTGTTTTCCACAAAGAATGGGCATTTTTTTTTAATATGTTGTGATTGAAAAACCGTTTCGAGGAATAGCGTTACTGATCGTTATGGACTAATTAAAAAGGAAAAAGATTCATATTTTATTGATATTTTTAATAAAATACCTTTGACCTTCCTTGCCCTTCAAATGACGTCACCTTTGGCCGTACACAGTTTTGTATCTTTGCCTCAGAAACTAAAAAGTAAGTGGCATGTATTTTCCAGGGATGTCAGACATACCAATTTCTTGGTATACATACCAGTTTTCAGTGTCACGTACCATGTACCAAGACTATTACTCGGTCCTGGTACGTAAAAATACCAAGATTGGCCGTTGACCAACAATACAGAATAAACGAAAAATTTTATGGTACAATCGAGTATTTAATTGCTTACTAAAAAATCTTTTTTTTTCTGAACATGAATTTAAATATAACACGGACAAAAAATCGCAGTCGGTTGTTAGTATACATCCACTGTACTATACGGTTGGTAAAACTGCTTGTTTAGTGTTTACTGCCCTCTATTAACAGTAAAAGAAAAAAATAATGTTTTTCATTCATATTTGATTTTCGACACAATTTACCGATGTACCAGTATTTCGTATTCAGTACCAGCTTTTAGCCAGCTCGGTACAAGGAAATCTGAGTGGCCGTCTGACATCCCTGATTTTCTCAAGTGTCAAGTTGTCAATGTCAAAAATATAAACTTATACGTAACTTTTTATTGTAACTGCCCTCATGATCTCGGTTAAATCTGTTAATATCGGCATCGGCAATCTATACAATGTGCTGATCTGCAACCTAGTCAAATTCAAGGACGTGATTATACTCATGATTCTCGACCCAAATCAACAATAAAATAGAGTAGGTATTTTTTTATTTTATTTTTCCTTTTTACTGAAATCCGTAAGTGTGAACTAGTTTCTTCAAGAGTAGTAGATTCAATTCACGCACACCAGCTGCTCATCGCTGTGTGCGTACGCGCGGACTGCGTAGTCGGGTGATTCTCTTTCATTTGTATTGAATTAAGGGTTTAATTCTGAAATACTGTAAAATTTCAACAACAAAAAAAAGCAGCCCTTATTAGTTTTGCCCGGTACTGTACTTTCAATTGATTATTTATGACTTTTGTGACAACCACCTGAAGTTTGACGAAAATGCAAAAAAACAGCGTGTATATATAAAATTCAAAACTGACTGACTGATCTGACAACGCACAGCCCAAACCGCTGGGCCAAGAAACTTGAAATTTGGCATAAGCCCTCCTTATACCACGTAGGTGAGCACTAAGAACGGATTTTGCGAAATTCGGCCCCTAAGGGGTTGTTTTTGGGGTTGATAGTTTGTATGGAACTTTGTTACTACAAGTGCTAGGAGTCTCTAATTTGCACGGGGGTTCTTTTTAAGACCTAAATGCTTACCACGGTGGTATTTTGTGAAATTCGACCCCTGAGGGGTTGTATTTGGGGTTGATAGTTTGAAGACTGAAATTTTGCATAGGTTCTTTGTTGGACGTAAGTGCTACCGTATACGAGAATTTTGTGAAACTCGACCTCTAAGGGGTTGCTTTTGGGGTTGATAGTTTGTGTGTTTGTTATTACAAGTGCTAGGAATTTTAAATTTTGCATGGGGTTTCTTTTTAGGGCGTAAATACTCACCCTAGTGGGATTTTGCGAAATTGGATCCCTATTAAGGGGTTTGTTTTGTGGGGTTGATAATTTGTATGAAACTTTTCGTTACTACAAGTGCTAGGAATTTTAAATTTTGAATACGGATTCTTTTGATACCTACGACGCGATTTTGCAAAATTCGACCCCTAAGGGGTTTGTTTTTGGGGTTGATAGGTTGTATGGAACTTTGTTACTACAAGTGCTAGGAGTCTGTATATTTGCACGGGGTTTCTTTTTAAGACGTAAATGCTTACCACGGTGGTATTTTGTGAAATTCGATCCTTGAGGGGTTGATAGTTTGAAGACTAAAATTTTGCATAGAGGTTCTTTGTTGGACGTAAGTGCTATCCTATACGAGAATTTTGTGAAACTCGACCCATATGGGGTTGTTTTCGGGGTTGATAGTTTGTGTGTTTGTTATTACAAGTGCTAGGAATTTTAAATTTTGAATGGGGTTTCTTTTTAGGGCGTAGATGCTCACCATAGCGGGATTTTGCGAAATTAGATCTCTAAGGGGTTTGTTTTTGGGGTTGATAATTTTTATGAGACTTTTCGTTACTACAAGTGCTAGGAATATTAAATTTTGAATCCCCATTAAAAAATTATAGTCATACTGTGAGAGCAAAAACCAAATGACTTTGAGTCCGTTTTGAGGAATGATAATGCAACCACATAAATGCCTGCTAGAACGGTACTTTCCAATAATACAATTTAAAAAAAATCTAGCTTTGTGGAGAACGGGTGGGATGTTTCAGTGGCTCCTAGACTATAACCTATATATATACAAACCGCAAATATGTGTAAAACAGTTGAATTTAAACCCAATGTCAATATGAATAAAGAAGTCACGCTCGCAAAAGCTATAATGGTTTATTTTTCTCGCGGAATAGATTTACCAACCGCATCAAATATGTAAGACAGTTGAATTTAGACCCTATGTCAGAGTTCATAAAGCCACCGCGAACGCACTTATTATAATGGTTTACTGTCTCCACATGTCAAATAGGTAGTGGTCATAGTGTAGAAGTGTACACAGTATGATCATTTCCTTCGAAAATATTAGTTACTAGCTGTTGCCCGCGACTTCGTCCGCATTGTATTGGGTTTTAAGGCACCTAAACTAATATTCTCTTTTTTAATTTGTTGAGAAAGTGAGGGTACCTGATGTCCCACTTTAAAGTTTGTTATAGAATCTATAACAAACTTAAAAGCAAATGAAATAGGAAATAGAAATAAAACGTATAAAATAGAAAAGGCATCTTCAATTTTTATACGTCAACAGAGAGTGCTCATCAGGTGAAACAATTTTTGCTATCGCACCATTTTTGTATCTCTTATAGTTTAGCTGGTCCGTTGCGGTTCTGCACCAGGTGTTCAAGTTTCCAAGATAAATTATAGCCTATGTGTTGGCCAGACAAGCATGCGGAGAAGTACCAAACCAATAGAAAAGCATGCGGAGAAGTACCAAACGGCCGATCTGTTCAAAAAGGTCAAACAGATAACACGCAAATTTAAACCATCATCGTGGGTAATAGATGACAAACATGGCAACCCAATACACGAAGTCGAAAAGGTCGCAGAGAGATGGAGAGAATATTGTGAGGAGCTCTATCAAGATCATTTATCCGAGCCCATTCAACCAGCCCAGTTTTTGGTAGATAACGAAGCTGAACCGAATATACTGCGCTCGGAAATAGAAGACTCGATAAGGAAGCTGAAAACAAACAAGGCTCCAGGACCAGATCTAATCACAGCGGAAGTTATAAAAGGGTTAGGTCCGAACGGCATAGCAATTCTACTCAATATCTGCAATACTGTATGGGAAACTGGACGCTGGCCATCAGACTGGGTGCACTCTTCCATACTACCTCTTCATAAGAAGGGCTCGGTGCGAAATTGTAACAACTACAGAACAATCGCTCTAATGTCACACGCTAGCAAAATCTTACTTCACATTATTAACAACAGATTGAGGTCATTTCTGGACTGGCAGATACCCCAGGAACAAGCCGGTTTTGTCAAAGGCCGAGGAACTAGAGAGCAAGTCTTGAACCTTCGACTTATCATAGAAAAGTGCTACGAATACAATACCCCAACGATTGTATGTTTTGTGGATTATCAGAAGGCATTCGACTGTGTCAAATGGGAGAAATTATGGGAGGTACTTGGTGAAACAGGAGTACCAGCCCATCTCATAAAGCTGATTCGAAATCTTTATGAGTCCGGTTTTGGCACTGTAACCGTGGGTGATATTTCATCGAGTCGCTTCCATTTTCGTAGAGATGTCAGACAAGGATGCGTGATCTCACCCATACTCTTCAACATTTACGGCGAATACATCATGCGCCAAACTCTTGAGGGTTGGAATGGGGGCGTCAAAGTGGGTGGTCGTAGAATATCCAATCTCCGTTACGCAGATGACACTACCCTTTTTGCATCATGTGAGGCTGAAATGGCGGAGTTGCTGCATCGCTTGGAATCTGTTAGCCTTGGAATGGGTCTCGCTATAAATAAGAGTAAGACCAAGCTCCTCATCATTGATCGATTCGAAACCATCCAACGTACCGACCTTTTATCAGAGTATGAAACTGTCGACCAGTTTCAGTATCTTGGCTCAGTAATTACCAATAAGGGCAGCTGCGAACTGGAAATACGGAGAAGGATTGGTATGGCTAAAACAGCGATGACACAATTGAACAAAGTATGGAGAGATAAAAATATCACCAATCGGACAAAGCAACACCTGGTCCGTACACTTGTCTTCTCCATCTTTCTCTATGGGGCAGAGACTTGGACCATCAAAGCTGCCGATAGGCATAGAATAGACGCTTTTGAAATGTGGTGCTGGCGCCGCCTTTTAAGGATACCATGGACAGCCCACCGCACAAATGTCTCAGTCCTTAAACAACTCAAAATAGAGAAAGCGCAACCACTTTCTTCAACCTGCCTGCAACGTGTCCTAAAATACTTTGGTCACATTGCTCGTAGAGGTACCAACAACATGGAGCGGCTAATGGTGACCGGGAAGATTGAGGGCAAAAGACCTAGAGGCCGAAGCCCAAAACGGTGGTCTGATCAAGTTTCGGAAGAACTCGACATGCCTATCAGCACTGCACTCCATCATGCCACTGACCGCAACAGATGGAGAAAACTGATTGATAAGTTGAAACGGAGTCACGATTCTCAGCAGTGAGAGAACGATTGAGAAGAAGTTGGCCAGACTTAATACCTATACAACAAAAACAAAATCATTCATATCCGTCCAGTACTTTTTGAGTTTATCCCGGACATACAAACAGACAAACAGATAAACAGACAAAAATTCTACAAACTATATTTTTGGCTTCGGTATCGATTGTAGATCACACCCCAAGTATTCTTTTCAAAAAATATTCAATGTACAGTTTTGACTTTCCTACTATTTTATTATATGTAATAGATTAACTGCCGTAACCCCTGATTCACCTCCAAGCTTTAAAATTACGTAGATTTCTAATGTTTTTAGAGCAACGCAGCTGCAGGCCAAGCGCAGTGCGCATATAAATCGACTAATGATTCAGGGGATAACGAGTAAATTATTTTCTCTACTTTTTTATTTAATTAAAAGGATTTATTGCTAATTATTACGAACTAATCAAAATCAACATTTGTAATAAAGGTCAATAGAGTATTACTTTACAACCTGTTCATTTGAATAACCCTAAAATTGAGGAGTAAGTAACTATATTGTACCTACTTAATGAAAACAATTCTACTGATGATATCCGTTGAACTTACAAACAACAACAAAAACTTCATTTGTTTTATTGTTACAGAACGACTACTAATGTAGGTAACACCCATGTGACACTTGACGCTGAAATGCCTTTAGATGAATGCAGTCATGTATAACCTGTTAATAATATTAATGAGTAAGTTTGAGTTGAGTCTACTTTTGGTTTTACAGGATATTTTTGAGCATGTGGTTTTAAATATTTCATTAAAAAAAAAACTGGTTTCAGGTCAGCGGAGGAAATTGAAAACTGTACTTTGTTACGTTTTTCACCTTAAACACAAATTCGTGCTAATTTCAAAATTCCGGAACAATTATCACAATAAATATGAAGTTTCACATCCATATTATCCTTCACATTTGACGTCAACGACCTTAAATCAATCTACCTACTCCAACCTCTGAAAATAATGCAATATATGCGAAGGTAGTTTTACATTATATCTAATATCTTTAAACGAGCAATTCTTGTATATTTATTTATATATAATCAGGATCTCGGAAACGGCTCCAAGGATTTTCATGAAAGCTACAGATTAGGGGTTTTTCGGCTCAAGGAATCGATTTATCAAGGTCCCAGGTTCGAGAAAAGCTCGGTTCCCAAGATATAGACATTTTAAAAACCGAGCGAAGCTCGGTCAACCAGATATTTAATCCTTATCTTTATCTTTACATATAATAAAATCGTAGAGCTGTCATTCCTGTACATTGAATATTTTTTTCTTTTTGTTTTTTTTTCGAGATGAGGGATCGATTCTGATGCCAAATCAACTTTTTTTTTTCGAAGTTTTTTATGTTTTTTTGAGTTGATCTATCTCCTAAACTACTGTAAAGTTGTCGATCAAACTTTCCTCAAATATTCCTAATAATATGCTTCTGTTAATAGGCTATGTATTATTACGCTATTTGCCCTGGGAGATAAGCAATTTTGAATTTTGTTGTTTTTAAATGTTTGTTGGGAGTTGGAAGCTAAACCACTGGATATTATTTATTCAATTTTTCCTCAAATATTCCTTAAATAGCTCTTCAATTAATAGGATATGTATAATTACGCTATTCCCCTTGGGGGATTAGCAATGTTATAATATGTTGATTTTCAGTCATTGTTGACATTTGTTTAAGAACCGCTATTTGAAACTTACTGTCAGCGAACCAGCCAGTCTGGTTGGTAACCCGCTTGACTTTCGTGCAATAGGTCTCAAGATCAAATCTTGAAATTTTCTTTTTCACTTTTTGTTTCTTTTTTTTTTTGTTTTTATAAATAATAAAAAAAATAAAAAAAATGCATACTTTTATTTCAATATTATTCGCAATTTTAATGTATTACTATTTTTTTTCAATAGTTCTCTAGGATACACCTATTTACGCTGATTTAAATTGTAGGCAGTAGGTAAGTTAGATATTTTTTTAAATTGTAATTGTTTCGAGGTGTAAGAATTTTAAAGATTCGAAAACAATCAGTGTTTCTATTATTTTGTGTTTATTTATGTTTTGAATTGGTGCTCAAACCAGTGCATAGATTTTGTTTTAAACGACGGCAAGTTGTACTCATCGAGTTAAATAATTAGCTATTTTTAAGAATCACGCGGTATGCTAAAGGGAGAAGAGCAATGCTATCGTTCGTTTAATTTCGTTAACAAATTGCAGCGATACTGTAAATTGACCAAAAAATGATAGTCTAATGTTTAAGATAAACACCGATCTTTGAAATTAGTGTCGCTCAAATGGTCAAAGGATGTTTCATATGCAAACTATGTACTTACCTATAACATTATTGATCTAAACTAATAGGTATTATAAATGCAAGTATGTTTGTTTTTTACCTTTTCACGCATTACTACCTATTACTGAATCGATCGTCCCAAAATTTAGCATATACGTTGTCAGGAGTATAAACACGGATATAGGGTATTTTTCATCCCGAATAACAGAAGAGAGCTGTTGCCGAGAAAACAATTACGTTTATATTCCAGATGGCGCCACTTACACGATCCGTTTTGTTTCTCAAATTCTAAATTAACGCAAGCGAAGCCGCGGGCAAACACTAGTTTCCAAATAAAAACGATAAGTCATAAGTATTTAATTTTGAACAAAATTGCCCTTGACATCATTTGATTTCAATTAACACTTTAATATCTTAGGAGATATCATAGTTTCAAAATAATACCGCAACAAAAAAAAAAAGATACATACAAACGTACCTATACTAATCAATTCAAGTTGATCTACTGCTTTGCTCTACTCTGTAACTACTACCTAGATTTCCCAACTTTTGGCGCGCGTGTCATCGCGCATCGTAATTCATTACGTATCCGCTAGTCCTTGCGGACGCTGCGGTAGGCGTTGGATGCCTGCGGTGCTCAGGAAAACCTCGCCTTAAACACAAGATCATGTTGAAACTTGTGTTCTAATGCAAAGAATCTAGCTAAAGCCCTTTCTCTAGAATCACCTAGAGTGGAGGGGGACTGTTTAAGGGGAATTTCCACCACAAAACGCCCGTTTGACAAACGTGTGGTTGTTTGTTTAAATAACTTTTCACATTCAAGTTCATCATTACTTAAACTGTGAGGACTATTAATATTTTCACATTCAAAATAATGATCAAGACTATTTTGTAAGTCAATGTCTGAATTATTAATAAATTTACAATACACTAAATCCTGAATTTTGTTGTGTATGTTATTACAATTGCATGAATGTGAATGTATTTGAGACTCATTTATAAGATTGTATGAATGATTAGTATTATGAATAATACCTGATATCAGCCACCCTAACTTTGTTTCATTTAGAGATGGTTTATGTTTTCCTAAGGAAATATTATTATTGCAGAGTACCTGCCAAAAGATGTCTGCACCCAACAACATCTCCACCTCGGACGGTATGTGGAATGAAGGGTCTGCGAGGTGGATGTGTGAGGGAATATTGAATGACGAGGTATCAATCTTGCATCTTGGTAGTAACTGAGTAATATCTCTTACGATAAAACAATTAACTTTGGCATTAAATCCACTTTTTGTCAATGACAACATTTTAATGTCACATCTGGAGGTGATGTGTGATTGTTGATTATTGTGTCCCTGTACTGAGACACATGTTTTATAAGTAGGAAGCTTGAGTTTGTTATACAGTCTCTCAGTAATGAAGCTGGAAGTACTTCCATTATCAAGAAGACAGCGGACCTTGTGAACTTGACCATTGTGGTCCATTACACCAACAATGGCAGTTGATAATAAAACGTGGCTCTGATGTGTAGATGAGAGAGTGATATTATTTTGTGTCTGCACTTCAGTTTGTGTATTTGACTGAGTAGTGTCCTCCTGTGTGCCAGACAGAACAACACACTGTGTAGGATTAGACTTTGATTTCTCTGCTACATGTAATAAGCTATTATGCTTCTTGGTACAAATTTTGCAAGGGCCTAATGTGCATGATGTGCCTTTACCATGTCCTTTGCGTAAACAGATCATGCATAGGTTCAATTCCTTAACTTTCTCAATGCGTTTTTCAACCGGTAATGCCTTAAATTTAAAACATTTAAATATTGCATGAGATCCTTTGTTGCACATCAAACACTTGGAGGAAGGTTTTGATTGCGTGTCACTAGCAATAAAGGCCTTTGTTGACTGACTATTACTACTATCACTAGACTTTTGTGCCCCCTCCATAGTCTCAAGCATGTCTGCCCGACCCCTCAAAAATTCCATAAGTTGTTCCAATGTTGGAAACCCTTTTATTGTGCACCGCTTCTCCTCCCACTCACGAGCAGTAACCGGATCAAGTTTAGTGTTTACTACACAAATGATCATAAAGTCCCAATGCTCTGTTGGTAATGAAAGAATTTTGAGTGCACGGAGGTTCTTATATACTGTATCAGTTAAGTTGCGAATAGCCTCCGCTGACTCATGAGTGAGAGGTTCAATGTTGAGTATAGCGGTCATGTGGTTATTACCTAGAAGCCTATCATTATGAAACCGATCACACAATAACTGCCATGCAGTGTCATAATTCTCAGCAGAGAACTCAAGAGATTGAATGACTAAAGCAGCACTCTCCTTTAATGAGGCCCGTAAATAATGGAATTTATGTATTTTAGGTATGGACTGATTATTGTGTATGAGTGAGGAGTATGTGTCATGATACCCTAGCCAATCTTGATAGCGGCCAGAAAAGGTAGGCAAATGAATGGTGGGCAACCTAAGATTTGGCAAATCCGTAGCGGTACCTGTCTTTGGGTCATGGCCTGTCATGGGCTCCCCGCTACACAGCAACAGCTCCTCCGCAGCAGCTACGGCTCCGAAGTATGCCCCCTCAAACTCCTCACGTTCGTCCTCCTCTGCCTCTGGAATGTCGGTTAAGGATTCTATTGTAGTCTGCGTTTTATCAAACTCACTATAAATTGTTTTTATTTTACCCAAGCGTAGTGTTAGCTCCCTTATTTGCACACTACTAAGCTTCTCACAGCTCTGAGCTGTATCGAAGTACTTTTTGAATATAGTTAATTTGCATTTTTGTGAACTGCGAATCTTTTTTAGAGCCTTGAGGTCCATTTCCATTTTATAGATACTATTAAGTTAATGTGACACACAAAATGCTGCAAGATGCAAAGCAGATTTAACAGTGCAGCTGCCCACAACGAGCTGGTGAAAACAAACCGGTGGATAAAGGGTGCGAGAGAAAAAAAATGGGTGATACTTAGCTAACAAATGCAAAGCAGAGCAGAGGGCCTTCAGGCCGGCGTTATAACAAACCACGGGGGCGCATGCCAATCAATTCCTTATTCCTCACAAGAAACCAACTCCCAAATTGTTCTTCAGGCCGGCGTAAGTACAAACCACGTGGGCGCTCTCGTACATATAATGATGACTTCGGCGCACGCCTTATTTCCTCTTGAAACTCAATTCCTTATTAATTTCTCACAAGAATCCACGACGTAATTGTTTATCATATGCTCGGAGAATGGATGCACAGATTTTGTTGTCAAATCAATAGTGTTTGATTGTTCACACAATGGCGGCGAACGATCTGGAACACGGCGAACACGGGACCGCAGGCACACGTAGGTAGCTGATTCAGTTTTCTTCGAAGAAGGACCAGAAATGTATATGATGTGATGGGTAAACTCTTCTTGTCTTGGTTTGATAAATGATGATGCAGACTTAGTTCCAATATTGCCTTATATTCATTAAAGATACAAATTATGGTAAACCCGACAGTAAAAGATGTCCGAGACGCGGACGCGGCGAGAGCGGAGGAGAAACGGAAGTGAACGGTGTTGCCATGCGCGAATAATAATTGGTGTTAACTGGAACGCACATATTCGGCGTTAACACATTGGTTCTGATAAAATACAGCAGAGGACGAAGCTTTATCTTTCACATTTTATGTAATCCTGGTACTATCGGGACAAATGCATGCAAATTTTACGACTCTCATAACAAACTATAAGGCTGCGTTTCCACCAGAGATGTGCGAGGATGCGTAGCTAGGGATGTGTTTGTAAAGAACCAATAGAATCGCTTCATTTACCTCGCTTCGGTCAGCACAGCTCTGGTGAAAACGGCTGAGCGGAGCTAGATTTTTGCGCATACAAAACAAGCGAGGGATTTGTTCGAGGGATGTTTGAGAGGGATGTGTTGCGAAGGATGTGTACGAGAGATATGTACGAGGGATGTGTTGCGAGGGATGTGTAAGTGGGATATGTTGCGAGGGATGTGTTGTGTCTTCACTCCCACTACACCGCACCCTCGTCGCCACATTTCACAGCTACGCTACACATCCTCATAGGCACATTTTCATGCACAGCTTTGGTGGAAACAACCACACCTTTTACAGCACAGCTAAACATCCTCGCACGACACATTTCCATCGCACATCTCTGGTGGAATCGCAGCCTTACTGACTGAAGTGAAGCGATGCGCGCCGGCCGTGACAATTTATAAGGGGCCATAACTTGTCCTGAATTAAGGATCCGATATTCAGAATATGATTTAGAGTAAGAAACTTAGTCGTCAAAGCATGTACTAAATCGTGTCCTAATTAGGATGCTACTC
This sequence comes from Agrotis clavis, assembly GCA_954870645.1. NCBI lineage: Eukaryota > Metazoa > Arthropoda > Insecta > Lepidoptera > Noctuidae > Agrotis > Agrotis clavis. Next base: position 2,819,515 of record OX940929.1, read on the forward strand.
GTCCTAAATGCAATTACACTTTCCTGAATTATGGACGTCCTGAATATCGGAGCCTGAGTTTAGGACAGTGTAAATTGCCCCTTATGTTTTGAAAGTCTAAAATAGTTTGAAACACCGCCGTTATGATATCTTGCGTAATATGTTTGCCTGGTAAGATTGTCAAAAATGCCCTTAAAAATGATTGAAGGAACTTCGTGAAAATAAATGTTTGTTTACTTACGCTAATGTCAAAGAAACTCTTTCATATCTATGATCGCCTAGTACCAAAAACTTCGTGTATGACTTGTTAGAGCAGTGTTGTATAGTTTATGTGGCAGATTAGATAGAGACAAAGATACCATAAGAGAGAAACATCGAAGATATCATGGTGTCTCTGTCACACGACAGTGACAGAAATATACTTTGATGCCGCCTGCACTGTGTCTGTAATGTAACCGTTGCGTTTTATGCTTTCCTGTTAACGTGGCTACAAAATTACACTAAATGGTTAAAACTCAGAAATAAATGATATTACGTATATTATATCGATCACTAGCGGGGGGAATGGCGCGAGCCAGCAAAAGCGACACAGGTCCTACCTCGGACACGCCTCGCGGGCGACTGAAGCAATGCACGTAGGGCACGTCGTTATATAGTTAAGGGTAAAAAAAAACAGAAATATTTAGAAAAAAAGTAACCGGAAATTCCTCTGACAAACATCATTACCTATCTATTGATATGTTTTTAGGACCAAAAGCATGGTCTACTTCAAGTACCACTGAAAAAACGTTAAAAAAATCTCTATTTTCGCGATTTTTTTTGATCAAGGCAAGTTATAAATATCGCGTTTTCAACTGCAAATTAATTTAGATAGTTCATTGAACTACAACATATATTTTTTTCGGATCGAAAAAAAGAATATTTGATTGTTTATTGTTGAATCAAAAATAGGTCGATTCCTGATTACCTGGCCTTAAAATACCTAATTCTGCGACGTGCCCAAAATATTGTGTCGCGTGCCATCAATGGCACGCGTGCCATTGGTTCGCCTACCCTGGCCTATAACATACCTGTAAATTTGTTGTGGTATGAGATGGTTCTGAAATTGGTGGTTCGAAATCTAAGATGCCTGTCGAGATTGTATCTTGTTGGAAATGTTTATTGGTAACTTTTAGATAGATGAGTTATCTATCATTTTTATAAGAGCAACCCTGATGTAATTGAATTACCTTACGAAAAATTTAGAATTTATAATATGAATTATCATTTACAAACAAATAAAAAAATATATTTAAAAATATAAAAAAAATAAACAAAAAATGTTTTTCGTAAAATAGAACTCTCTTTTAAATTGGTTAAGCAACGGAATAAATAATAGATGTTAATTAATTTTATCGCTAATAATAATTTGTTATAAAATTTTCTTAATTTGGCGTTTTAAGGGCGGCCAACCCGTCTATCTTTTCATACAAACGCTCGTACGTGATTATGGCGTTGTAACAGATATTTCTTTGAAACTTTTGAACTAATAGGCATCGTGTGCACTATATCTAGGTTTCTATTAAAACGCGAAATCAAAATTTTAAGAAACAAATTCAGTACAAACCTCCAAAAATCAGCTTTTTTGCACAAATTTTTGTATGATCTTTGGGGGCTTATAATGTACTCATTAATTGTAACCGGAAAGAAATATTTGCATAGAAACCTTGCAAATGTAATGGAGTTTCTAAATGCAAAACTTTTTTTTCATAATCTTGTAAGGCTTACGAAAAAACACGTATTTCTTGGAACAAGTTTTATGAAACTTCCGCACACTATTTTTCTTTCAATGTTATCGCGTTCTTACTTGCTTGTTAGCCATGTGGCGGTAAGAGGTAAGCGGGGGACGAGGAACGGCAACGCGAGCATGGCCAAAAAGCTTGTTGTTTCATCCAGAACAAGAGGCAAACCCGTCTCCGCTCGACTCGTCCCCCGCTTACCTCTTACCGCCACATGGCTAACAAGTTACAAGCAAGTGAGAACGCGATAACATTGAAAGAAAAATAGTGTGCGGAAATTTCATAAAACTTGTAAGGCTTACGAAAAAACACGTATTTCTTTTATGTGTTTTTTCGTAAGCCTTACAAGATTATGAAAAAAAAGTTTTGTATTTAGGAACTCCATTACATTTGCAAGGTTTCTATGCAAATATTTCTTTCCGGTTACAATTAATGAGTACATTCTAAACGCCCAAACATCATATAAAAATTTGTGCAAAAAAGCTGATTTTTGGAGGTTTATACTGTATATAATTTGTTTCTTAAAATTTTGATTTCGCGTTTTAATAGAAACCTAGATAAATATAGTGCACAAGATGCCTATTAGTTCAAAAGTTTCAAAGAAATATCTGTTACAACGCCATAATCACGTACGAGCGTTTGTATGAAAAGATAAACGGGTTGGCCGCCCTTAATAATTATACCGAAATTCCAACATAGCGTATGTATTTGGAAAGAGGTCGCATTTCGTTAGTGAAAACGGGACAGCTCAACGTAAAGAGTGCGTTAACTGGAACTGTAAGCTTTCAGGCGTTTGAGCTTTTAGGCAGTAAGGAAGAATGAGAGCAGTGCAACAGTTTTCATAAACCAATAGATAAGTAAATATGAAATTTCTCACATACATTAACACAAATACTCTAAACAACCAAAGTTGAAAAGTGGGGACATATAATTTTGACATGAAAATAGTGATCAAATAGCAAAAACTCCGACACAGCTGAATTTTGCTAGAAACTTTTGATACAGAGTCTACTGTATGTGTGTCTATATAACGTGCCAAAATTTCCCGACGATCTCATTTAATTTTGTGCTAAACAAGTTATTCAAGATCAAAAGTCCAAATATTCAGATTTTTTTTCGGATTTTCTTGAAAATTGTAAGTTTCATCAAAAAAATAGCTCAGAGTAAAATAGTAGATCATGAAATTTCAAACACTAACGAAAGAAATCGAATTTCTACATACCTATTAACCCTAAAATGCATCTATAAAGTTACTGATTGCAATAGATAAGAAAAACCTCGACTTAGCTGCTACGTACAAATACTAAAATTCTTCACATTTCCTGAATAAGACCAGCCCTAATTGATGTCTTTAGCTTCTTCAACAACCAACTTAAACAGACCCTGTTAACGCATGATGTTGACGACGTGCATTTATTTGCTATTACTAAACCGTAGGCGTTTCGTTCTTGGGCCACCTACCTACACTCGTCATGACTCAAAAATAACACATCATCCTTGGACAGCCAATAAGAGGACCCCAAAGGATGCCATCGAAGAAGCACCAATAGGAGCAGTTAACGAAGATTTCGTCGAACGTTAACCACTCGGGTTTTCTAGAAGAACTAACACATTCGAACCTCAACCTTGCTCTGTATAACTGCTTTTTCAAACCATTAAATTTTGAACCGTTTTCACATTGTAAAGTATCTACTAACTCTCATTGAAATATACCATTTATATTTGGAGAAACCAAGGAGTATCATTCCATCTAATCCACAAGCACAAACTGAAGAGGAAAGCGCCTAACGCATGAACATAATTTTGATCCTACGAGCCACATACAACCAACCAGCCCAGGGAGGTGGAGAATCAGACGTGGACACGAACGAGAGACGCGCAACTCGTGCATCATACTTACACGCGAGATCGGGCAGGAGCCGCAGTGGCTACAGCCTCTACGCTCCAGACGCTGAAATCGTGTTCGCAAAACGTGAGTACTCCAGGTTTCTATATCCACCAGAATGGCCGAGTCAGGTTCTACTCATCTAACGGCTGCTCCTAAATCGCCACTTAAATCTCCGTTAATTGCACAAGTTAACGCCCTCACACGCAAAAGGGGAGTAATTAAGGGTCGATTGTCCAATTTGCAAAAATATGTTGAGTCATTCCAACAGCCGTTAGAAGCTAACAAAATTTTTGAATTCAAATTACGTATAGATAGTGCTACCTCCCTGTTATCTGAATTTAACGACCTTCAGTCGCAAATTGAAGAGTTGTGTGATAATTTAGATGAACATTTGGAATATAGGGAACAGTTCGAACAAAGATACTTTAGTGTCATCGCGCGAGCTAAGTCTTTGTTGTCTGAGGATAGTAAAACACCTAACAGTTACAATAACTCTGATCCACTACAACTAGTCAAGTTACCTACAATTCAATTACCGACCTTTGACGGTTCTTATGAGAATTGGTTGGAGTTTAGAGACACTTTTTTATCCTTAGTGCATAACTCCACACAAATTAGTCCTATTCAGAAGTTCCACTATTTAAAATCAGCTTTGAAGGGTAGCGCTGAATTAATAATCGACTCACTGGAATTATCAGCCAATAATTACAGTATTGCGTGGGAGTTACTCACTAATAGGTTCAATAACAGCCATCTATTAACACACAATCATGTAAAGGCTCTTTTTTCCACACAAGCTTTAACTAAAGAGTCACCCGTGTTATTGCGAAAGCTCGTCGATACAATGTTAAAACATCTACGTGCACTAAAAACACTCGGTGAGCCGACCGATTGCTGGGATACACTCATAATTTACATGATTACGCGGAAGGCGGACCCTGTTACCGAGCGAGAATGGGAAGAGTATGTACTCGCACAAACGGTAAAATGTCCTGCCGATACGAAGCTTAGGTTGAAGGTAGAAGATTTAATTCGTTTTATAGGTCGGAGAGCGGACATGTTAGATAAACTATTAGGGACGCATAGTAAAGGCACACACGATAAGAAACACACTAATGCGTCCGCTTCTAAAGTACACTGTAACGCTTCTTCGTCCGACACTACGAAACCACTGTCACACAAAACACAGTACAAACCTTGCCCTATGTGTAAGGAAAAACATCCATTATTTTCATGCCAGAAATTCCTTGATCTGTCCGTAGCAGACAAACATAATTTAGTCACGCAAAATAAATTATGTACAAACTGTTTGCGCTCAGGACACAAAGCAAACGACTGTCCGTTAGGACCGTGTAGGAAATGTTGTAAGAAACATAACACACTACTACATCGTAACGAGTCAGAGGACAACACGCAAAATCAACCTCTCTCATTAGTGACAGTAGGACAAGTTTCGCAACCCGCATTAGAATCACACACGCATAATGCGAATTGCGACGGCAACCCCACCACACAAGGGCCAGTTGCTGCCAAACCGGTTCTGTTGTCCACCGTGTTAGTCGAGATAGCCGATATTCGAAATAATTATCACACGACACGCGCGCTTCTCGATAACGGTAGTACACGATGTTTTATCACAGATGCGTTATGTAAGAAATTACAGTCACAAAAAATACAGTCCGCTTACAATATAACAGGTGTAGGTAACTCAGTTTCCCAGTGCACACAGACCTGTAATGTTACAATTAGGTCCCTGGTGGGTTGCTACACTACACACATACATTGTTTAATTTTACCCACAATAACTGCACAATTACCAGCAGTGTCTTTATCTAGAGATGGTTTTGACATTCCTGTGAACATACAGTTAGCCGATCCCTATTTCTTCGAGTCTCAACCCATAGATATGCTCATTGGTGCTGACCAGTTCTGGGACCTCCTCGAAAACGGAAGATTCCGGTTGAAAAGTGGTCCATACTTACAAAACACAAAATTAGGGTGGATCATTTCAGGGCCTTTGAGTAATTTTGCACATAGTCATCACGTTTCATGTAATGTCACATCATCATTGGATGAACAATTAAGAAAATTTTGGGAGCTCGAGGAGTTAGGCAGATCGACTGATGTCCGCAGTGATGAGGAGCAGGCTTGTGAGAATCATTTTATAAAGACCACCACACGTGACTCTGATGGCAGGTTTTGTGTTTCCATGCCCTTGAAGGAGTCCCCCGACGCATTGGGTGACTCATTTCTTCAGGCCGAACGTCGTTTCTACGCACTAGAGAAACGTCTGCAACGCACACCGGCCTATAAAGAGTTATACATGCAATTCATCCATGAATACATAGCAATGGGTCATATGTCACGTATCCATACATACAACACACCACACTACGTTCTACCACACCACGGTGTATTCCGCGAGCACAGTACTACCACGAAACTACGAGTTGTATTCGATGCAAGTGCCAAAACCACGACTGGAAAATCACTCAACGATATACAACGCGTAGGTCCAGCAATACAGGGTGACTTGTTTGCTATTTTGCTCCGGTTTAGGCAACACAGATGGGTAGGATGTGCAGACGTCGAAAAAATGTTTCGACAAATTCTAAAGGATCCGAGTCAGCGGGATTTACTCTTAATCCTATGGCGTGACAATCCCACAGACCCATTAGAAATTTACAGGCTCAATACTGTCACCTACGGAACCGCGTCCGCACCGTTTACTAGCGTACGTTGTTTAAAACAGCTGGCAGTGGAATGTTCTGACCCATTGATTCGTACAGTCATTCAGGATGATTTTTTTGTCGACGACCTAGTGACCGGTGCTGACAGTATTGAGTCGGTAAAACATATAGCTAAGGAAACAACTAAAGTGTTACAAGGTGGTTGTTTCCCACTTCGCAAATGGATCTTCAATTTTGATCATGATCCACAAGAGTTTCCGTCTCATTCAAAGGAACTTTCACTCGGGGAAAACGCACATCACAAAACCCTAGGTTTAGGCTGGTATAATCAGTCTGACACTTTGCACTTCCACACAGAATACACAAATGACAGTCGGCAATTAACGAAACGCATCATATTGTCGGAGGTATCTAAAATTTTCGATCCATTAGGATTACTTAACCCTTATGTAATGACTGCAAAGGTTTTACTTCAAAGGCTATGGCTATTGAAATTAGGTTGGGACGATATGTTACCTAGTGACGTCACACGCAGTTGGTCACAGTTCGTAAACGGTATAGCATTGCTAAGTACATTACGAATACCGCGGCACGCTATAGGTATCAATGCTACTCGCGTAGAACTACATTTATTTACCGATGCTTCACAAACAGCTTACGGCGCGTGTGCTTACATTCGTTCCATAACAGACAATGGCATGGTTACAATGAAGTTACTGTGCGCTAAAGGAAAGGTTGCGCCCTTGAAACCCGTCAGTATACCACGGTTGGAATTGTGCGGCGCCCTTTTAGGAGCCCAGTTACATGACAAAATCACAAAGTCTCTTCGTTGTACCTTTGACAGTGTCACATTTTGGACAGATTCCACTATTGTAATCGGTTGGTTACGCATGAATCCTAACTCTTTAAAACCTTTTGTACAAAATAGGGTCGCGGAGATACACGAATTAACAAAGGAGATGCCCTGGAACCACGTTTCTGGTAAGCAAAATCCAGCTGATCTAGTATCACGCGGTGTGACTTTGGACATACTTAGTTCATGCACGCTGTGGTGGGAGGGGCCATCTTTTCTTTCAGATCCGTCATTTAATATAGCCGATCAAAATAGCTCTGACCACATAGACTACACAACACTTGATTTACCTGAGATTAGGTCTCAAACACACACTCATAAAATCTCGGATACGGATAGTTGGTTCCCGTTTCATCGTTTCACTCGATTCAGTCACATGAGACGTGTTTGTGCCTATTTGTTACGTTTTGTACATAATGTGCGAAACAAAGTTGCAAGGCGTACGGGCTCATTAAACGTCAGCGAGTTAAACGAAGCACTAACTATTCTCACAAAGGCGTCACAGTCACAATCATTCCCCGACATTTTAAATAGTTTAACAAAACACAAACCGTTAAATCACTCACACAATTTAATAAAATTAAATCCATTCATCGATAAACAAAATGTAATTAGAGTCGGGGGACGTTTGTGCAATTCACCAGAGTTTTCTTATAGCAAGAAGCATCCAATATTATTATGCAGCAAGCACACATTCACGCGGCTGTTGTTTACCGCTGAGCATGAGCGACTAATGCACGCCGCGCCGCAGGCCCTCTTGTACACACTCAGAGAGACGTGGTGGCCGGTCGGGGGGAGAAACCTCGCCAAACAAGTTGTGCATAGTTGTGTTCGATGCGCTAGGTTCCGTGCCAGGCCTATTGCACCTATTATGGGTAACTTACCTGCACAACGCTTGTCTCCAGGGTTTCCTTTTATGACAACTGGTGTGGACTATGCGGGACCAGTTCTCATATTGAACCGTAAAGGTAGGGGTGCTAGAACCGTAAAGGCATACATATGCATATTTATATGTTTCACTACGCGCGCGGTTAACTTGGAACTGGTAGGTGATTTGTCAACAGACGCTTATCTATTAGCTCTCAAGCGTTTTGTCTCGCGCAGAGGCAAACCGTCACACATTTTTTCAGACAACGGAAAGAATTTCGTTGGTTTAATGAATTTATTTTCAAAATTCCTTTCCAAATGTTCACAAAATATCATAGATTACGCTACTTCACAAGATATAAAATTTAGTTTTATTCCCCCTTACGCTCCGCACTTTGGTGGATTATGGGAAGCTGGGGTAAAATCATGTAAACACCATTTACGCCGTGTTGTAGGGAATTTGCACTTAACTTACGAGGAGTTCAACACTGTTTTGACACAAGTGGAAGCAGTCCTGAACTCCCGGCCTCTTAGTCCTATGTCCACAGATCCCCATGATTATCAACCCCTATGCCCAGCTCACTTCTTGGTTGGCCGTCCGCTGACAGCGCCGGTCTGTGAGGACCTGATCGACAAATCTCCACACCGTCTGTCACGCTACCAGCGAGTGGAACAGATTCGTCAACATTTTTGGAGCAGGTGGTCCACAGAATATATTTCCGAGATGCAGACCAGGACAAAGTGGAAGTCAAAGCAAGCTGATCTGAAGCCAGACACACTGGTACTTATAAAAGATGATCACGCACCGCCACTGAAATGGTGTCTTGGCCGTATCATCAGCACCGTTCCAGGCAGCGACGGAGTTGTACGAGTGGCTGATATCCAGACCGAAAAGGGCATCATAAGAAGGGCATTTTCCAAGATTTGTCCACTGTGGGAGAATGAAGCTGAGTAAACGCGTTGAAAGATCATCTTTCAAGGCCGGGAGGATGTTAACGCATGATGTTGACGACGTGCATTTATTTGCTATTACTAAACCGTAGGCGTTTCGTTCTTGGGCCACCTACCTACACTCGTCATGACTCAAAAATAACACATCATCCTTGGACAGCCAATAAGAGGACCCCAAAGGATGCCATCGAAGAAGCACCAATAGGAGCAGTTAACGAAGATTTCGTCGAACGTTAACCACTCGGGTTTTCTAGAAGAACTAACACATTCGAACCTCAACCTTGCTCTGTATAACTGCTTTTTCAAACCATTAAATTTTGAACCGTTTTCACATTGTAAAGTATCTACTAACTCTCATTGAAATATACCATTTATATTTGGAGAAACCAAGGAGTATCATTCCATCTAATCCACAAGCACAAACTGAAGAGGAAAGCGCCTAACGCATGAACAGACCCTTTGCCATTTAAACGTATCTTTGAGACATGTATGAAATGTTACAAATTACGGTTGAAACTGAGAGACCGAACTTTATTGGGTACCTCAGTAGCGAATGATGTTTAGAATAAATCAACATGTTTTAGTATTTATTTTCAGGTGACTTGTGTAAAAAGCGATGGTTCATTAAATTGAACTGAATTTAACTTAATAATGTTTTAACTAGATAGGTATTTAATTCTTTTAACAGCCTTGTCGAGCATGGCTGTGATGGTCTCGTTGGTAAGTCGTCTGGTGTACTGAATCAGAAGGTTACAGTTTGAAGTTCTGCTCGCAATCGAACTTTTCTTTCCATAAAAAGCTTTAGAACAAGTCTGACAGTCCCTCCTGGCCTGCCCTGGGTGGGAGGACTTTTTTGATGATTTACCACACTTAAAAAAAAATACAATCCGCGACACAGGCGTTATGCGTATTAAATAATTAGAATGAATCCATAGTGTGAGTTTTAACAATATGACTAAATAATGTATTAAAAAAAACCATTGCTCTTAGCTATGCTGTTTTTATTACAATCTTTTCGTACTACGTATTTTTGATGTATAAAATATCAGTTTTTCGTATTGGCCTTTCTAACACGGCATTACAAATCTACCCTAGCAACGAACCCAGGGGTAATTTTTTTTAAATAGACTATTTATTATAATCGTTTTACGCCAATAAATTGTTGAACTGTAACTACACCTGTAACATCGCAAGCATAAATCTCCTGTTTACAGTTTCGTTTATAAAGTGATCTTGAACTTTTCCAATTTCTGAGAAAAACCTAATTACGTGTCATGGTAGTTAGGGAATTAAAAAAATAATTAGACAACTGCTGGCTCTGTTCCAGTTTGGTAACGAAATAAAAAATTTCAGGTTATCTGCAGTTATATATTTGGGTCGAGAGCGGCACTATCATTCTAGTACGTGGATTCTATGCCCGGGTGGGGCAAAATGTTATTCAGGGTTTTTCTCTTTAGAACTTAACTATTGTGTTTGGATAGACAGTGCCTACACAATGCTGGTTGAACGCATTTGCTGTTATGATGAGCAGCAGCGCGGCTAGCAGCACGCGGCGCATGCTGCGTCACGGCCCCATCAAGCTATTTAGTACGTTACTGGTTGAACCCACTTGCTATAATGATGAGCCGCAGCGACTCGGCTAGCGGCACCGCACCATCAAACTACTCGTATGTAGTACATTACTAGTAGAACTGACCTGCTATGATGATGAGCCGCAGGAGCGCGGCTAGCGGCACGCGGCGCATGCTGCGTCACCGCCCCATCAATCCGTCGTCGTACGCGCCGCTCTGTCTAGAACAATCAAATTACATTACGTTATTACATTTATTAATCTGGTTTCATCATTATCTTTTAATAGTAAGGGAGAGATTACAAAGACCGTCGCAAACAAAAAGTTTTGTATTCAAATACCAGAAAAGTACTTTAACAGCTTTTGCGAAGTCATTGATCAGGATTACCAGCATTTTCTTGTATTATTTACACCATCAAAAAGCAGTACAAGCTTCAAATTACCTTTATTTTATAAATTACAAACATTATGTTTACAATTTCATTGACCTATTTAATGCAAGAGGATACAATCAATATTTGGCCTTTATGAAAATCAAACCTTTCTCCATTTAAAAAGATCTACAATAAACCACCGAACACAAACGTCAAACAACAAGAATTAAAAACTATAACAAACTCAAACCAAAGCACAATCCAAATGTGTTTTAAAAAACTGAAAAATATTCAGTTTCTACTCAACTTGCCACTCCGATGTGGACTCAACTTTATTTTATTTCTCTCGAATTCTCGTAACTCTCACAGTCTTCAATGTTTCTCTGGGAAATAATAAAAAAAGAAACTGCCTTTAAACAACGGTTTCGCTTGATATTGTGTTCTTTATTTCAAAACTCGGAATGTATTCATTGAAGTTTGCGCTAACTTTGTCAGGAAGTACTATTGTTTCGTTCTTTCTTTTTTGACAAATAATCTGGCTTTTTTGGGTTATGATTGTTTGACCTAGGTAATAGTGACCTATTCTTTCTTTGCCAATGTACAGATGCCAGCACATCAAACTACTACAATTTATCATTGATAGATAGATTTTCAACTTTATCACAAAATTAATTGATTAGCAAAATTTTACAGATTCTAGGTTGATGTGCTGGCGTCTGAACTCTTCGCATTACTTCCGCGTATATCTCTGGGAGTTCAGTTAATTCTAATGTTTTAGTCGCTTCTGTTTCATGGACAAAGAAGGAATGAATCATCTAAAAGGTGACAGGGATAGTAAAGGCAAATGCCTTCTATCCCTGACTATTCACCGTTCTTCTCCATAGAGTTTGATAGCGTACTTTCACAGTTATTATGACTTGGGACTGTAGCACTATAACCATTTTGTCATACTTTTTTTTTTTTTTTGATAATTCAAAAGCACCTGTATCATTAACTCCCTACTTGAAATAAATTATTATTAGAATTTTCTATAAAAATGTCATGCTGCGTCGATCCTAAACAAATTAGTAGGGCAGGTGAAAGATACCTGCGTAGCTACCAGCTATAATAGTTATTTGTTATGCAAGGCTGCAAAGTTGATTTTTGGCGCGAGTACTTGAATTGAAAACTGAGCGAGCGAAGGATTCTAAGATTGAACCGCGAGAGAAACGAGCGGTTCAAATATAGAATCCTGAGCGATGCGAAGTTTTCAAAGGTACGAGACGCAGAAAAACTTTGCTGCCGAGTGCAACACACAACTTTTCACCTCACACAGCGAGGAAATGTAGTGGGGGCGGCTCGCCTGCCAGTGTAGAAAAGTAGAAAACAATTGAATACAAGACGTGTTCGAATTTTAAACAACACTTTGTGCTCTAGAGCACAAAATGGAGTTTTGCGCTCAGATTTTGAATGAGAAATAGAATCTTTCCGAGCGGGTGAGGTGAAAACGTTATTTTATTTTATCTAGATACTAAAAACCACTAATTTATTAACCTAACATAAAAGATAAAACCTTATCGTAAAACATTGGAAGGTTTGCTAAGTAAATCGTATTGAAGGTTCATTTATTAATTCACCTGCTTCTACATGAACTGCCTATATATTTCAGTCCTAATTGATTGTAGGTTAATAGTAACTAATTACATACTTTAGTCTAACACTTGTTTAATGTTTTAGCTTATCTGTGTTTGTTGAAAACCAATATCACTGAGAAACTCTAGTGTTTCGGTTTCTTCTAAGCAAGTGTCTTGCACCTGACGACGCATCGTCACTTCATACCAGGTGAGTTGCAACCTTTAACCCTTTTCTATACAATTCAAGTGATAACGAATAAGGCTTACATTTTCATGAGGAGCTTTTATTACAAAAATGTAACGATTTCGAAGTCATCAATAAATTCAGACAAATTAGAAGTTCCATGGAATTAAGGGCATTTTATTTGATCAGTAGTTAAACTATTTGTTGAAATCGATACATTTCTTAACCACTTTTTTTTATAAAAATAATGTAGTTTTAATCATTATTAGTCCAACTATTGATCAAACAACTGACATTACTCTATCTCAGTCTTCCAGAATTACAGCTATGATTGTATGCTATGTTAAACTCAGATGTTGTATTTTATTGTTCAAACAAGGGCCCAACATCAGTCCTTGCGATACCCCAAAACATCCTATCTTTTGTCGTACAATTTTTCGATGTAACAACCGAACACCGAGTCTTTCAAAGCTTTGCGTCACTTTGATTATTCAACTCCGCCATCCTGCTGTTTCACAAAAGAATTCCCATTGATTCCCTATTAATTCACAAAAGGGAAAACTTTCTGATCAAAAACATGAAAGATGGGGTCTTCATGATTTTTCTGCCTTTGAGCTTCGCATGGTGGAACACAATCAGTGTGATTCAGAGTCACTGTTGCGTAAGGAATGATTTTGTACGATTGTATTATGATTCTGTATGTTACCTTTGTATTTTTCATATTTGTTTAATCAGCGTGATTTTCATATGTAATGAGGAAGATTTCAATACGTGTTGCTGTATGATTTTTGACACGATTTTCCTTAATGATTATCGTCGTTTTTTATTGTGTATCTTTCAAAGCTTCTTCTACTCGTACTCTGTAGCACGTTTATTTATTTTTTTCAAACACGTCTTCAGTTTTTTTTTTCCTATTGATTTATATTTCTTGGCACGGTTAGTACAGTTGGTCAGCGGGTGACTTTTGCGCTACATATCGCAGGTTCGAATCCCTCACGGAACAAATATATGTATTATCTACAAGTAGTTGGTCCGGTCAGGCGGTGTCTGCGAGTTTTTTTTTTTTAAACGCATCTACGAAAAAAAACGCATCCTGGGAAAAAACTTAATGGAAGTGAAGTTTTATTTTACTTTCACAATGAATATGAAAGTGACACAAGTACTTTGGAAGCTAAATCACGATCACACAGTAAAATATGAAGTGCTATACAGTATTTATATCTGACATAACTAACTTCCCTTTGCAATGAAGTTGTGTTGCGACATAGAAGATAAGCCATCATTTCCCATAGGTGTTGTAAGCAGGAAATAAAACTTCAAGTCTAAGGAAGAGTTGAATCTGACTTGTCTTTTGGGAATCCGTCTTTTACTGCACTTGGTTGTAAAATATAAATGGCGTCTATTTGACCTGGCTGTATTTAAGAAACACGAGTTTAAATTAAATTGGTTGTTAAATAAAATATGAGCTTCCGAAAGATACATGCTTCGTGTATCCATTTTTTTGCTTGTGGCTGTACAAGTGTTTTCTGCTTCTGTATCTATTGTTTAAAGTTTTCACGAATGCACTCGTATTGCAAAAGCCATACTTTTATGAACTAGGTATTCCAAAGCAGAAACCGATATGTAATACGGGATGATCGGTTTTCTGTGTTTTGTAGACCGTAAACATTCTCATTCTCCATTCATCTCATCACTCACTCATTTTATCACTCATTTTCCATTCATCAATAAAACGACCCAGTCCAGGGTTAGTCTCCACGAGCGCGTTACCTCTATAAACATCGTGCTACAATTTGCATAACAAAATAAGGATAAATGAAACCCACCAACCCTGTAACAGCTCATACATCATGCCATCAACCTTTACGACTCGCCATAACTACTTATTACTTGATATTATTAAAACCGTGTATTACAACACTAAAGTCACGTACACACTTGTCACGTCTCGCATTTATGTTCCGGTACAGAGCGGCACTCACCGGTTCTAACCGGTTCCAACCGGAATTTTCCGGAAAATAAACGCCTCGCTGCTATGAGAGCTTCTTACATTTAATACAGGTAGAATTCCGTGAACGCTAAACGAGCAATTTAAATTAAGCAAGTAAATTTCGAGAGCAGTGGTGGCCCAGTGGTATCGGCCCCGACTTACGAGTTGTAGGTCGTGGGTTCGAATCCAGGCAGACGCATTACTTTGTGTAATTTATTTCATCACCACTGCTCTCAAAACGGTGAAGGAAAACATCGTGAGGAAACCGGCATGTCCTAGAACCAAAAATTCGAAGACATGTGACATCCACCAATCCGCACTGGGCCCGCGTGGTGGATTATGGCCCACCCCCCCTCTCACAGAGAGGAGGCCTGTGTCCCAGCAGTGGGAACATTAATAGGCTGATGATGATGATGATGAAGTAAATTTCACTGTTAATAATAGTTTTAATAAGAGTTTTCGTGATCAAATTGAGGATTTCCTTAGGCGGCGTTCATTAAAAAATTCAAAGCTTGTGGCGAGATGAAAAGTAAAGTTGAATTTATGTTCGTGCTTTAATTTAGTGATGGGACTGCGACAGATGATGCGGAAGAGTATCGATGTTGTTAAGAAAACACTTTTTGATTGATTTAATTTATTCAGAGCTAGACAATGTGTGTAATAAGGGCAGGGAAATGATGATGATCTTCCGAGCTGGTATAGTAAATATTCAACACGAAAGGCACAAAAAACTGCCATAAGGAGCTGGCGGTAAATTGACGGAGCTTTATAAGGTTAAATCGAAACACCTGCCCTTTTAGGATAGTCCCGCAGCCCTGAAGCACAAAGTGCACTATAGCAACAGGCGGAATTTAGTCGGTCAGATTTCGATTACATCTGATGAAATTTCCACCACAACAGCAATTAAGAAATAATAAATTAAAAATGAAAGAACGTATCTGTCGCAGTAATATCCTGAAATATTTTTCCCACCATAAAATAAAACCTCACTCCTTCACATCATCCTCTTCACAATAAAAATAAAACAAAATAAACAGCTCCTTTAAACAAACTCCTTCGTTAAAATATTCACGAGCACGCGTACATCTCTTTAACTCAATTTCTCGAAGATTGTTTCACAAAAGTATTTGAGGAAGGAGCCCGGTGGCGCCATTTATAAATACTTTTTATAACAAGCTTAATCTCTGAACACAAATTGGCTAAAACTGTACAAATTAGAAGAGGCATAACGTGTTTTTTTGATAAAAAGAGTTTTTTTGGAACAAAATAAGAGAAAGTTTTTGACTAAAGATTTTTGCTTGTTAAGATTTTTTTGTTAAAGAAAGTTTGACCCAAACTGGTACTTGTCTCATGTAAAATAAAGGGATACAGGGGGATTCAGGTGGATTTTATTGTTAGACTGGAAACAGGTTATAACAAACTACTAACATAACTTCTTCAATCTATAATTTTTTTTCCAATCGAACATAAACCTTCTTCTCTTGTGCTATAGTAGAAAATCTATTAAAGAAATTTGATTTTTACAGGTTGAGTTGCTGGTGTCCAGTGGTCTCCAGCGGGTGGTAAAATCGCCACTTTATCAATGTTACTAAAATTGTTTGTAATTGACTATACTCTATTGCTCAAACAGTATTTTTAGCATTAAGACTAAATAAGAATTAAAAAAAGGCAATTTATAACAACCTAACATTTAATAACACTTTTCACAAAATAATTACATCAAAACAAATTTACGAACCAAACTTATGACAAATCAACCATTTAAAGAGAACAATAACACAGAAACGGCTCACGTGTTCACAAACAAACGCAATGTATGGTGCTGACTCCACGAAGGCTGGCGAGCAAAAAAGGGACGTTCGCTGGTTGAGCGCCTGTTTTTATACACATGCGGCTCCTAGTGAGGTACGCGGTAGGGATGTGCTAACACGGCCTCTCCTGACTGGAGTCGTCCTCGACGTTGGGAGGCTCGGCGGTTCCTGACGAACACTCAGCATCAGCATCCGCATTAAGAAGGGGCATGGATGCTCCAGGGCCAGGATCCATTGGGCTCGTGGAGAATTCTGTCTCAGAGTCGTCATTTTCAGGGTCATCTGAAACGAGAAATTATGTTGAAACACATGTGTTGTTTTAAACAAAGCGCGTCATGCTTCCAGTCGTTCTATCTGCAATAAACCTTTCATTTAATTCATACGTCGCGTCTTCTCATTTCATAATCCATTCTTTCATGCTCAATTTAACATAACCATCGACACAAGCAAAGTAAACAAAATAGGCCTTAGTTCCTGTCTACACTTTTCCTTAGTAGGTTGGTGCGCCATCCAATCATTTGTGACCACTGGCCGTTGCTGCTGTCGCCGTAACAATGCGACTGCCCAGCGCACCTGTAACATGACGCATCACGTGCGCCGTCCGACTATGCATCCTGTGCAGACACGGACCATACCCACTATGCATCTTGTGCAGAAAGGGTAACAACGTGGTGACTAACACCCACCCGACTATGCATCCTGTGCAGACACGGGTATTCCCACTATGCAACTTGTGCAGAAAGGGTAACAACATGGTGATTAGCACCCAACAATATGGTGACACGCACCCACACACATTCATTTCATCCAATACCCCACACACGACGCTGCCTAATCCCAACCGTCTATCGATTTGGCTAACTAATTTATGGCTAATTGGAAAGAAAGCAACGCCGTATATGAAGCTGTTACTGAAATGAAATGTACTCACTTTCGAAAAATGCAGCGCATGTTTCCGGACACCATTCGCCTTGCCAAGGGACCATAAACTGTGCGGCAGCCTGCGTTTTCTTCCCATAGCCCCCGGCAAGCAGTTTTAACTCGTAGCGTCCGCTCGGCAGGACCTTGGTCACCTTGTATGGACCCCGCATTCCAGGGTCCAATTTTCCTGTTACCTGTGAGTACTTTATGACAAAGACTAAATCATTGACATTAAACTGCCGTGGTGCGCTTCTATTTTGATTGACGCGTTCATCTTGACTGGACTGATTCTCCTTAAGGAGCTGTTGAGCTCGACTCCTGGTCAATTCCCGAGTAGACTCTCGGTTGACGCTGGAGTCTGGCATCGCGACATCGCGAATTAGTGACCGTATGACCGGTGTCGTCGCGTCAACACCAATAAGAAGATTCAGTGGTGAAACCCGAGTGGATTTCTGCTTGGTAATGTTAATAACAAGCTGTAGTTTCCACAGCACCTTTGACCAGGGTGAGCCTCTGTGATTGACCTCGATGCGAATCATATTGAGAACAGTTCGCACGTACCTTTCAACTTGTCCATTGGCGTGGTGCATCTCTGGTGTTATCGAGTGGAGATCACACCCTAAGTCTTTGATCCAAGAAGCAAACTCTCTTGACTCAAACATGCGACCCTTATCAGTGACTACTAATTTTGGAGTACCGAATAGCGATATAGCTTGTGTGACTACACGTTTGAGTTCTGTCGCGTCTTGTCGACAGATTGGATAAAGTAAACAGTACTTCGTGAATGCGTCCACTATAATAATGATAAACTAAAAGCCTTCAGAGACCGACAGTGGACCTAAAGCATCCATATGTATAGTGTGAAACGGAATATCGGGCTTCTGCCAAGAAGTGATGTTTTGTAAAGGAGCTCGTGGTACACGTTTTTTTGATATACAAACTAAACAATGCTTAACGTACTTTATGACAAATTGCCTTAAACTAGGAAACCAGAAGTGTTTCAAAATAAGATCCACCGTCTTGTCAGCGCCTATATGCTCATGCTCGTCATGAAACACTCGGAGGAGACTTAAACGGTGTCCCCTAGGTATGAAACAGAGTAATCTTGGGTCTTCCCCAACTGGAGTGTAACGATAACAAAGCAAGTCATTATGGACCACATACCGTGTGGGGTCGAGAGCACCCTCCTGAAGCTTCTGTAACAGACCGCGTGTCTCATTGTCAGCACCTTGGGCTATCTGTGCCCAGTTACGAGGTTTCGATATTTGATTTACAGAAACTTGAGGATTTCGGCTGAGATAATCGGCATGTGGTATCATTATGCCCTTGCGGTACTCGATGGTGAAATCAAAATCTTGTAGATATATCCACCACCGAGCAACGCGAGGGATAAGATCCTTTTTCTGCTGGGTTGCCTTCAAGGCATTACAGTCAGTGATAACTACGAATCTTACTCCCACGAGATAGTGTCGAAACTGTTGAAGAGCCTTCACCACGGCTAGCGTTTCGAGCTCGTAGGAGTGATACCTGCTCTCAGCGCCCTGGGTCACTCGACTAAAATAAGCTACTACGTGTTTATTTCCATCGGGATGACTTTGAAGGAGGACTGCCCCATAACCTATGCTACTTGCGTCCGTATGGACTTCGGTGGGGTAGTGTGGGTTGAAGACAGCAAGTATCGGTTTACTGATCAGGTGATGAATTATTTCCTGACGAGCCTGTTCTTGCTCAGGTCCCCAGGAGAACTCAATCCCCTTTCTAGTGAGTCGAGCGATACATGCAGTCCTCACAGCGTAACCTTTAATGTACCGGCGAAAGTACCCTGCCAAACCCAAAAATTGGCGCACTTGTCTAACGTTTTCCGGGGGAGAAGTGTTAATCAGTGCCTCTACTTTACGGGGGCTTGGTTTGACTTTCCCAGCACTCACTACTCTACCCAGATATTCGAGTTCAGTGGCAAGGAAGGTACACTTCTTTAAGTTCACAGAAAACCCTGCCTGAGTCAAAGTAAGTAACACCCTGCGCAACAAATCTATCCCATCGGGCACAGAGTTACTCAGTAATAGGACATCATCTACGTAGACTAAGACATTACCTTCATCGATTAGTTTGCGCAGAGTATCATTTATTATTCGTTGATAGACAATTGGAGAATTCGCCAAACCATAGGGCATCTTGAGATACTCAAAATGCTCCTCTGGAGTGACGAATCCCGTTAGATGAATACACTCCTCCTTAATCGGTATCTGGTGGAAGCCAGTAGCCATGTCGAGGCTTGAAAAGTACTTATGACTACCTAAACGGTCGATATGATCATCGATTAAAGGAAGAGGGTATCGATCCTTTACCGTTAACCTATTCAGAGCCCTAAAATCAACACAGAGCCTGTCGGAGCCATCGCGTTTCTTCACTAATATTATAGGGCTCGCATACTCCGACTGTGATCGTCTAATAATATTTTTGGCTAGAAGATCTCTGGTAATTTCGCGTACTTTAAGCTTTTCCTGATAAGAAAGTTTGTACGGTCTGTACACTACAGGGGCGGAACTTGTGAGCTTTATTTCCATCTGACCCGTCTTAACCGTGGTCGCAGCCGTATCCGATATGAGAAACTCGGAAAACTCATTGATAACATTCATCAACGCCTTACGTTCGTCTCCTAACAGTGGTGAATTTACGTCAGAGTCACTAACGACTTTGACCGAATTGACCTTCAGAGAGATGTTTGATGAATGCGTTAAATATTGTTGGTATTTTGTCCTAATATACGTCACACCTTCGCGGTTAAGTACATCTGTTCCTAATATGATCGGCGCATTCATGCAATTAGACGGTACAATCACCAGATCTACTTCTATTGAAATATTCTGAAATTCTAATGTGACCGTGACATAAGATGTTGAAATTATTTCCTTATCACTAATGCCTTTCAAGACACATCGTTTTTCTTTCGGTTGAGTAGAAACATATTTTAACTCGTCAGAAGAAATCAAGGATACGTGTAGGGTCTTTACACCTTTTAATGATAATATTTCGATTAATACGCAATTGTACGTAATAATAGAATTTAATTGAATGATGATGAGTGCACGCGATTTGAATGATAATTGTGTACTAAAGTTTAGACCGCGCGTAGCTAGTAAAGTGCTGACACAATGATGTCAAATTTGTGCGTGCTTTGCACTGTACATGCTCCGGGGCCCGAGAAGATATGAATGAGATGAAGGATAATGATTTACAAGATGATAATCAACAATAATGCTTACAAACTTAAATAAACTAAGCTTAAGGTATTTCATTGAATTGAGTCCGAACGGATGGCGAAGACCCTCTGCTGGTGGTGGCGATGGTAGGGCGACCCGCAGAGGTGGCAACGGGAGCTACATAGCTCACGCTCGCCTCTGCTTGCTCAGCCGCCGGGGGTGCGGGCGCTGGACGCGGCAGGCGCGCTCGCTCGCGGTGCCATGCGTACAAGATAACGCAAACCACGACGACTCCAACTAAGATTTAGATGGCGACATAGTGGTGAATGTCATGGAATGTCACTTGATCTGCCAGTCCCTGATTGGATTTCATTTCTTTGAGTGCTTTTTCAATCGCCTTTATGTCTTCCCGTTGTTCGGTTAAATCGTCAGTCTCATTTAGTGGAGAGATGAGAGGTATAGACAGATTTATTATGTGATTTATTGGCGGAATTTCTATGTTCATAACATCGATCTTCGTTTTTATTGTGTTTGATAACGATCTGTGTGCATAAATCGTAAACATTCTGTCTTTGATGACGCAACTGTCCCCCAGTGTAATGACACCTGTTTTGCTGAGTTGCTCGATCGTAATATTGTCATCGCATATGACTCGCACACTGCATTGTCCGCAACAAAAGTAAAGATATGAATTAATTAAATTTAAGTCAGTCCAGGAATCACGACATTCTTTTGTTTCAATTTGACATTGATTAGAGGCTTGATGTTTCAGACATAGGTTGTTGTCTGACGTCATTTGATAGACGGGCCTTTTCAGCGGGCAAATGTACTCGTCGGTGTCGTAAGGAACGCATCTTTGTATGTCGCTTGTAGACACCGGAATATAAGAGTCCTTGTGTGTATTGATAGCCAGGTACTTTGCTACAGGCACTATGTTGACCATGCTTGCGTTGGCTTGTTGTGGAATCGGTATGAGGTTGTAAAGCTCATAGTCTTCCCTGCTCACAAGAGGAATTCTTACTTCGAAAATCAGGAACTTTCTGGTAGCTCTTGCTTTCACTTTCAGTAGGTGATATATCTTCGCCAAGTCAGTCTGAATATTATTAATCGGTAAGGCTAAGTCCTTTGAGATTTGTCCGGTTATAACATTCAGTTCGTTTTTCAACTGTGCTGGTGTTAGCAAGTGAAAGTTGAATTTCTCATAGAAAATGTTGGCCACTGTATCAACTAGCGTCTCCTGGATTTCCTTAAGATTGGTCATGATGTTATTGGCTATGAACGTTGATAATGTGAATTCCGCTTTGTTGTCAGTGTGTTGGATTTCTTCTTTCAGTTTGCTCATGCCTATGTTGCAATTATTAATGTGTTGGTTGATTATTTTGTGCTGCTTGTCTAAGGTATTTTCAATTCTTTTGATGACATTTAGCTCAGCCTCCACAACTGACGTTTGGTTTCTCCACAGATTGCTTAGATGTTTTTGATTGCTTCTGATTAAAGCAATATCTTTCTGATATTGTTCGGCGAAAGTTTCGTCCAAAACTCCAAACAAACTATGTGCGACGTAGCCAATGCCGTTGATAAGCCCGCGACGTCGGCGAACTTGACCTTGCTGACCAAGTAAAACGTTGTTGTAGTGTTCAAGTTCGTTGTACCCGTGAAGCAGCTGTAATCGGACTACGTTGCATTGTGGTATTTGATCCCTTGAACATATGTTGTCCAGATGATTGATAAACTTGTCCAGAAGGTTAATTCCTTGCCAATACGGAGCCATCTCACAATAAACGATGAGTTTCCATTCTTCACGTTCCAATTTCATGTTTGCGAGTTTATCAAAAAATATGTTTTTATTTTCTGCAACTTTGGAAATTTTGTGTTCGCACGTTCCTGAGCAAATAAACATCAGAAGTACGAGTGTTGTAATTATAAAGTTGCACAATTTTGATGAGGTTGGCTTGGAATATTTATTGTTTGTATATTGACCTTCTTGGTTTTCTTTTTCTGTGTCGTGGCTTTGATTATAATTGTCGTTGATCGGCAAAACGGACAATTTTGTTATTGGTCTCTTGAGTGTACCATTTTTCGTCCGTAGGGTCACTACTCTGACGTATCCGTCTTTCCCTGGATGAAGTTCAATAACTCTGCCCATAGGCCATTTTCCCGGCGGCAAATTAACGTCGTGAATGATGACGATGTCATTGATCTTCAAATTCTGATGAGGTTTGCGCCACTTACTGCGCGCTGATAGTTGGCACAGGTACTCAGCTCGCCATCTCTTCCACAGGTCATCAAATATTTTTTGTGTGAGCTGCCATCTTGTCCGCAAGTCTCTCTCTGTCTCGATAATAGTTAGTGTCGGACCACTTGCCAAGAAGTGAGATGGTGTGAGACAGTCTAAATCTTCGGGATCTTCGCTGAGTGCGCATAATGGTCGGCTATTCAAACATGCTTCTATTTGAGCGAGCAACGTCGAATATTCTTCAAACGTCAACTTCTGATCTCCTATGACTCGTTTGAGATGGTGCTTCAAACTCTTGACGGCGGCTTCCCAGAGGCCTCCGGCACTAGGCCAGGAAGGGGCATTAAAATGCCAGTTGATCTCCATACTGGTAATAGCCTCGAAAAAACTGTCATCCAAAGTGTTTTTGATGTTGACGAACTCTTCGTTGAGAATTCTACTCGCACCAACAAAATTAGTGCCATTGTCACTATAGACATGGCCTGGGGTGCCTCTCCGAGCTGCCATTCTTCGCAAAGCCGCTAGGAATGATGACGAGGTCAGGTCCGATACTAGCTCGATGTGCACAGCCTTGGTTGCCATACAAACGAACACAGCGATGTACCCTTTCGTTGTCTTGATACCTCGGCCCTTGCTTGCCTTTACGTCGACAAACCCAGTAAAATCAACCCCTGTATGGTAAAATGGTCGCGTTGGATTGCTGCGTGCTAGAGGAAGGTCGCCCATGAGTTGTTCGTATTTGATTGGATCGTGTTTTCGGCACTTGACGCAGTTTCGAAGACGCTTCTTGATAGCTCGGTTTCCACCCAGAATCCAATATTGTTGACGCAGCCATGCTTGAGTTACTCTCGCTCCCCCATGGAGTGTCATCTGATGTCCTTGTTCGATCAATAAATCACTGAGATGAGTGTTGTTGGGAATGATGAAAGGATGCTTCATGTTCTGGCTCATCTTCGCGTTGTTCAGTCTACCACCGACTCTCAGTAGGCCTTCTTGATCCAAGAACGGGTTCAGCTTTAACAATTTGCTCTTCGCGTCTATTTGTTTCTGATCTCGGAGACTAATTACCTCTTCCTTAAATACCGATTGCTGTACTTGTTTAATTAAAAGATGTTTAGCGATTTTTATTTCGCTGACAGTCAAGTACTGTGGTTTGTGTTGATTGCGAGATATGGCGCGCAAAGTCCAAGCAAGAACGCGCGATGCTCGGTCGAAATTGCTGAATTTGTTCAATAATTTTAAAATAATGTTTTCATTTAGTTGAACTACATTACTTTTTTTTGACTTTCTGATTTCTTCATACGTGACGTAGGTTGGTTGGTCTTGATTGTTGTTGACTTTGAATGTTGAAAGCCAGGTTGGTCCATGCCACCAAAGAGGATGATGATGCAGTTGATTCGCTAATAATCCTCGGCTTGCGCAATCAGCTGGATTTTCGGCCGATTTCACATATCGCCAGCTATTTGTTGGTATTATCTCCGTTATTTGTGCTACTCTGTTAGCTACGAATGGTTTCCAGCGATTGGGGTCACCATTGAGCCAACCTAGTACTGCGGTCGAATCGGACCAACCGTATATTCGTAGGTTATGATTTGATAAACAGTTCTGGACAACTTTCATCAGTTTTGACAACAAGTGCGCAGCGCAAAGCTCCAATCTAGGCAGAGATATTGATTTGTTGACAGGCACGAGCTTTGATTTCCCTGCTACTATGATTATAGGGGATTGACACTCCGCCTCTTCCTGATTGATAATTCTGCCATAAATTACGCATGCATAGGCCTTTACTGACGAGTCACAAAACCCATGCAACTCTATGTTTGCATTTTTTGGCGTTTGGAGCCATCTTGGTATGTTGATATGTTCGATTTGTGGTAACTCCTGTTTTATTTTGAGCCATTCTTCATTGATGTTTGTGGGTACTGCGTCATCCCATTGAAGATTCAACGACCAAACTTTTTGGAACAAAAGTTTCAGTTTGGTTGATACGGGTGACAGCCAGCCGAGTGGATCAAATATCTTTGAAATGTCAGATAGTAATGATCTTTTAGTGGATGGTGTCAATGATGATGTGTCTATCTTCATTTGGAACTTGAATTGATCGTCCAGGGGTAGCCAGCGCAGTCCCAAAGTTTTGGTTGATTCTTGATGCCTGAATTCGAATGCTTGTTCCTTGTCTGTTGTTGTTTCTTGTATGTTAATGTTATTTGATGACCATTTTCGTAAATTAAAGCCACCACTTTTCAGTAAATTAATTAGGTCGGCCTTGAGTTGTTTAGCTTCCTCTATACTGTGGTGTCCTGTTAGAAGATCATCCATGTAGAAGCACTGTTCAAGTACCGCTGATGCTGTAGGGTATCTTGACCGCTCGTCTTCTGCTAACCGTTTCAACGTCATCATGGCCAGGAATGGAGCTGCTTTGGTGCCATAGGTGACTGTAGTCAACTCATATTCTCTAAGCAATTGGGTGGGTGAGTCACGCCAGACGATTTTCTGATACTGTAGGTCCCTTTCATTACACAAGATCTGTCGGAACATTTTCTCGATGTCGGCTGTGATTGCATATTCATACTGTCTCCATCTCAGAATCAATGTAAACAAATCCTGTTGTAGATTAGGACCGCTGTACATTAAATCATTAAGACTGTAGCCCGTCGAAGTTTTTGCTGATGCGTTAAATACAACTCGCAACGATGTTGTTGCCGAGTCCGGGCGTAAAACGCAAAGGTGAGGTAAAATGCAATCCGGCAGAATTTTCTGTGCGCACTTGCGCATGTGACCCAGTTTGATATATTCGTTGATGAATGTTTTGTAATCTTCGGAAATATTATTATTTCTTGAAAATTTTCTTTCCAATTGATAAAACTGTGCTACGGCTCTTTGTTTTGATTCTCCCAATTTTTCTTTAATGTCTGGCTTCAGTGGCAGTCTCACCACATATCTACCATCATCTCGTCGTACAGTTTCCGAATGATATTGTTGAAGGCATTGATGGTCTTCAGAGGACATATTGGTATCGGGATCGGTGACATCTTCAATGCTCCAAAACCTTTGTATGTCTTCTATATTGTTCATGATAACGTTGCATTGATAGGACTTGACATTGCCGCTTAAAATCCAGCCAAGCTGAGTCTGTTGTGCTATTGGTAGAGATGAGTTTTCCTTGATTATGCCAGGCATGATGATTTCCGAGTAGACTTCTGCTCCCAGCAATAAATCAATTGGACGACAAACGTTGAAATCTGGATCTGCTAGTTGAATGTTTTGAAGATATTCCCATGATGGTTTTGAGAAACTGTGGTTTGGCAAGTTGTTAATTAATTTCTTCATAACAACAACTTCTGTTTGGAATTTGTAGTTGGAGTGTAATGAGGACGCCACAAGACTGAGAACTCCCTTACAGTTGGTTTGATTGGCACTGACTCCAACTATAACGCCTTTGCATGCTCGTCGAGGCAATTTCAGGATTTGAGCTGCGTTCTCAGTGATGAGAGAGGCTTGAGAGCCTTGATCTATGAGAGCCCTCATTGTGTGATATTCCCCATTAGTCCCTTGTATACGGACAAGTGCTGTTGCTAGCAGAATTTCAACAACAGATTCCTTGGAAACATGTGTCACATGATTTTGTGTTTTGATTTCACATGACGTAGACGGTGACATATCCACGTTGCTGGACACTGCGTTTGTCTGTAGGGCATCGTGTAGTACGGTGTTATGAGTTCCGTTACACACTCTGCATCTTGATTCAGAATGGCATGATTTATTTTTGTGTTCAACCAGGCAATTCTTACACAAGTTGAACTTTTGTACTGTGTTTTTCTTTTCTGCTGACCCCGATTCTAAAAATGGCTTGCAGTAGAAAAGTCCGTGGCTGTCGTCTTTGCATAGTGGGCAATATTGTGTCTTCGTTGCACAACTTTTTACAGCTGAACTACGTAAAAACGGTTTATTAGAATCGTTTTTATTGTTGAAATTATTCGATTTTGATTGATTCTTTTTGCTGAATTGATGTTCAGAATCTTTGCTTCTACTCGGAGACGACGACGATGATGATTTGGATGAATAATGCTTTCGCCGTGTTGACTCGAGAGCAGTATACTTGTTCTCTAAAAATTTAAGAAAGTCTGCTAGAACCGGCAAGGCTCTTGGGTTTTCTAGTGATTGTGTGTATTCACTAAGCGTCTGAGTATCCAGTTTCAGCGTAAGTAAATGCACAACCGTTGGTCCCATGGCAGCGACATCTATACCAAGATTTTTCAAGGCGTTCATGCATTCGTTGATGATGTCGAACATGTTCTTGATCTGTGTGTCGACCTGGTTTTGCATTGTAGGTATTGACAGCAGTATGTTCATGTGAGATGTGAAAATAAGTCTGTCATTGTTATACCTATGATTCAATATGTCCCAGCAAATTTGGTAATTTTCAGAACTGATATTGAGGTGTTGGATGATCCTTTCTGCTTCGCCTTTCAATTTACTTTTTAATAACTGCATCTTCTGGGCGCTTGGGATGGATTTGTTGTTATGGACTGCCTCTTGAAATAAGTCCTTGAATGATATCCATTTATGATAGTTTCCTGAGAAGGTAGGAATATCTATTTTCGGTGTAAAACTTTCCCGATATGAAACGGAATACATCTTGCTATTGACTAATTTTTTGATGTTAACGTACAGTTGTTCGTAGTTGCTATATTCCTGTTCGTATTCCTCATCTTCCGAGTACATCTCACTATCTATTTCCCAGTGCAGGGAATCGATGGTTGACCATTTTGCTTGAATGGTTCTGAGCACATCTTCGAATTCCCATTTTTCGGAGAGGCTCTCTATATCCACGCTTCTGATTGCCCGTGATAAAGCCTTGAAGTTACTCTTCTGCTTGCGGAGCATTTCTTCTAATTTACTGGCATTACCTCGAGAGACAATCTTCTTGAACAGTGATGTGGATGGGGTTCCAATTGGTTTGATATTTGATTGATCTGGATCAACTGACAACAAGTCTGCTTGCTGTCGCTCATCCGCAGCTTCTTGATTGCGAGTATCAGATACACGAAATGATGAAGCACTTGGTGACTTATCACCCTTTTCCAAACTGGTAGGCGGTTTGTAATTTTGAATGATGTCTTGAGCTTCATTGTAGAAAATTATTGTTTTATCATACATGTTGTCTGAAAAGTAGGTATAACCACGATTTTCAAACTGACACAATTTAGCATGATTTTCTTGAAACTCCCGCCAGTATGAATCCAAGATTTGCAAACGTTTTTTGATGTTAGCCGGAGTTTTGCGATCCGCAAAATCCTTCTTGAAATTCCGCAGATGCTGCTCCATAGCTTGAATGATCTGCTCTTGATTGGCCAAAATGTTTTCCATGTTGGCGCTCATGATTGTTGATGTATGATGGATTTGCTTACGCTTTCAGCAGTTTGTGGTGTTGCTATCTCTTCGCAATTCGCTTTCACGGGAAGAAGGTTGTTGCACACAATTTGCTAAGTTCGAGTAAGCAGTCGTTGAGTTGCAGCAGACGGATGTTATTCTGTCCACGGGTCGTAGTCGCAGGAGCTGTACTTCGTGCTGACAGTTTGATCACACTGTTATTAACGCGAAATAGTCCCGCACATACGGATGCTCGAAGGACCAAAAAGATGTAGGGTCTTTACACCTTTTAATGATAATATTTCGATTAATACGCAATTGTACGTAATAATAGAATTTAATTGAATGATGATGAGTGCACGCGATTTGAATGATAATTGTGTACTAAAGTTTAGACCGCGCGTAGCTAGTAAAGTGCTGACACAATGATGTCAAATTTGTGCGTGCTTTGCACTGTACAATACGTTTAAAGCGCCAGTATCTATGAGAACATCTATCGGAACACTGTTTATTACAGCAATGGTAACGTCATTATTGTTAGAGTAGGAAGAAAGTTCGGAACAAAGGTTAACTTTGCGTTGGCCGTTGCTAGAATCTACGCGCGTTTTAGCAAAACATTTAGCTTCCACGTGGCCAGGCTATTTACAAAATGAGCAAGTTACGGGACCTGTGCCCGAACTGCCTGGTGAAGATTTTGCTTGATTACTAGATTTTGGCTTAGAACAGTTACGACTAATATGACCTTTCTCACCGCAGTTGAAACATGCTCTGGCCTCACTACGTGGTTTAGTATTCGAAGGAAAGTGTTTCTTAGAAGTTGTTTGAGAACTAGACCTATTGTTATTGTTAATCTTACTATTAGGTTTTGTGTATATGGAAAGAAAAGATACTAAGTTCTGAGGGGTTACGTCAGCGTTTGCCGTGGCCGCTCGCACTTGCGGGCTGTCAATACCTCGAATGACAATGAGTGTCCTAAGTTCATCGCTTAAACCCGGAATTATTCTTAGTCGTAGAAGAGTTCGGCGTGCATACTCGGAATACGTGGGATAATTATCGGACGTAGACTTCATTGCTTCAAACAAAATATTTGCGTAATCCAACTTAGTTGGGCAAAGGGGCTTAAATTCCAGCTTAAAATTAGTCCAAGTTCGATCATTAGTGACCCATTCCGATAACCACACTTTTGCATCGCCCTTGAGACACGAAGCAACACGAGACAAACACTCATAATCACTCCAGGAATTTGCTTCTTTGGCACGATCAACCTCTTCACACCAGGCTTCAATATTATGAATCGTAGGGTCAAAATTTGAAACGAAATAGTTTTGTGATCTAATCGGGTGTACTGATTTCAGAGCGTGTATCAAGGCATGGGTGAGGGTAGATGCCTCAGAATGTTGAGAGTTCAAATCGGGGGTATTTAGAACAATATTGCTACTCGATTCAGCGTTTTTTGCTTCATTTGAAGTATGATGAGAACGATTCATTGAGCGATGACGACGGCTAACAATTTCGACTGGTGACCTACTTCGAGTCCCATGACGTGAGCGTACTGTCGTTTGACTATCCGTATATGATGAAACGGAACGGGATCTAGCACGCGAACGCATCTTACGGGTACGACGGTCGTACTTCGAGTTATCGTTAGACCGGCGCCGTTTAGTACGCGACATGTCCCTAGACCGAGATCGGTACTTACGCGAGACCTTCCTAGGAGGTGTCATAGTATCACGTGAGTTATGTGCCGAAGTAGGTTTATGCGGTGGACGTCTATCCCTATTGCGAGATTCGCGTCGAGAATCGTGACCAGAATTGCTACGCGAGTGGTCTCGTGTCTGAACACGCGAGCCGCTTTGGGAACGATGTTTTGATCTACTTCGCGTTTTGCTATCCATCATAACGGTCACAGTTCAACACAAGCAAAACAACCAAAAACAAATAGAATAGAAAAAAAAAAAAAAAAAACACGAGTGTAGATTTGCCAAAGATTGGTTCTAAAATTTCTGATCAAAACTGAGACAATTGGTCCAATTATCCCACTTCTGATTTTAGCATTAAGACTAAATAAGAATTAAAAAAAAGGCAATTTATAACAACCTAACATTTAATAACACTTTTCACAAAATAATTACATCAAAACAAATTTACGAACCAAACTTATGACAAATTAACCATTTAAAGAGAACAATAACACAGAAACGGCTCACGTGTTCACAAACAAACGCAATGTATGGTGCTGACTCCACGAAGGCTGGCGAGCAAAAAAGGGACGTTCGCTTTTTTTTTTTTTTTTTTGGATACGGGCATCTCGCAGGTCAACCTATAAGAGGTTGTGTGCTGCTTAACCGGACTAGGGACGTTCGCTGGTTGCGCGCCTGTTTTTATACACATGCGGCTCCTAATGAGGTACGCGGTAGGGATGTGCTAACAGTATAGTATAATTATTAAAGAAAAAAATGCATTATTAAAATTGGCAACGTTGTTAAAGTGGCGATTTTTGACCCGCAGTACCACACAAATCTGGTGTAAACATATTTTGTGTACGTGAACATGGACACGTCATCACATCAACACAACACAACACGTTTGTTTCACCAGATTACATATGATCTCACTTTCATCCCGTGGAACGTGCCGGCTTATCATTGACCGACCGCGTCGCTCTGCGAAGTGCGAGCGAACAGGTAAGCGCGGGTTAATGAGGTATTATGGCGGATTAGTTATCTGAGAACAAAATTATGTGATCGTTTGTTCTGGATAAAAGTTGATACCCGTCGTTTGGAGGATTAAATATTTTATGAGATCCATATTATACATCACTGTATACCTAAGTGGAAACGTATTTTTCCTACTCCACTATTCTTTTCTGATTAATTTCGTTGCAGGATCCAAGACAGGTAAATTCATTCTCCGGGACACGTCGAGCTTCAATGTCTCGGCGCTTTTCTGGTGGTGCCACTGTTGATGTGGTGAGTTTGTCTCAATTAAAATAAAAACATATTATACATATTTTTATACCTACTTCGAGATTTCACTTTCCTCCACAGTAGTCGGCGCTACTTAGATCATCTGATGGTATACCCTTCGAAATCTGTTCAGCCCTACGACACGAGAACCTAGCTGAGATAGGTATCTCATAAGGATGGATTAAGTAGTATTACATTTCTAGAGTCGAAGGGTCACGTCTACCTCGTTCTTCGAAGCTTTCTTGGATAGTGTTGATGCTGTTTAAAGAAGTGTCAGTATTATATTGAAAAGTTCACAAAAGTAATTCTAAAAACCGTTTGGTAGTTTTTGTAAAAGTTTGTCGTAATATTTCCCCACTATCTACAAATTAAATCAAAATAGGAAAACGTAGTCTTTAAAATTCCGCTTACCACATTTCCCACAGCACTAAAACACAAACTTTTAAACAACATAAAATGGTATACCGCACTAAAAAGTTAAAATATTCAAACAATGCACGTTTTCCGCAAATTACTCATTAGAAATGCAAACGGCAAACCGTAAAATATTTTAGCTTTCGTATTTTGGCTGCGTTCGGTCACGTTAGCGCGTTTGTTCATGACGCGATGCGATGCAATCCTACCGATTTGTGTCGTTGATCAATAGCTAATCATCTTCACTACTGCGACACAAAGGCGCTGCCAATATTAAACGTAGATAGAAAGTTAGTCGAATTGCAACATTATGTCCTAGTAGCAAGGACGATTTTTAGTTAGTAGGAATTTCAAATCGCACAAATTGATTCATGAGTAAGGGTGCTTACATCCAAACACATAATGTGGGTTTACGGTTTAATAACATTTTAGTCCAATTTAGGTACCAACCTGATTATTGCAAGCCTCTAAGTAAGCAAGCAATCAATACTTTTGTATCTGTGACTTGTTCAATGAACTGAAAAGGAATTGGGGAATATTCGGATAGGAGATAAAATATTTATGGACAGGTCGAGAGTAATTTCAATATTTCTCGTCCAAGAGGTTATTATAGCTGATAAAGCTCTTCATAATTATGTCAAGTGAACTATCAATAATTTTAGGACAGATAAGAGGGTTATTGAAAATTATTTCAGTGAAAAATTTAAGAGCAATTTTAAGGAAGAATTAAAAAAAAATATATAATGGTGAAAGGAATTAATTGCAGGAAGATTTGTCGAAAATTCTGCTCCTAATAGCTGGTGATAAATAAACGTATTATGTGGGGAGAAAAACGTTATTTCTTCATACACTTTGCCGGCAAGTTTCGTGGCCTAACCCCGTAAATTCCAACGGAATTCCATCTAAAGCCTATGGCATTCAACAAATTGTTTTCACTGTCCGCGTCAGTCGGCCGTCACGACATACTGACGCGGGTCACGTCACGTCAGGCCACGTCATTGCTGGCCATTCTCGCGTCAAACTGACGGCTTATGGCGAGATGTGGTCGAGACGTGTGCTCTTCATAGAAATTCCTGTGGGTTTGTAATTTGACATGGTGTTGGAAACTATCTGCTGCCTACGACTTGTCTGCCTCATAAAGGATATTATATTAGTATTGTAGTATGGTAAAAATCTTTTAAATTTAGTAAATAAAAGGATTAATTTAAAATACTTCTTCTTTCCTTGCTTCCTTCAATGGCATTATTGATAATTGTGTATAATTTATGTTTTGAGGAACGAAAAATTCAGCTGCGAGCGGGGCTTGAACCTGCGTCTTCTGGATAAGTACTCCAGACACCTTACCAATTAGGCTATGGCAACCACACACCAATCACAAAGCTGAATTGCGAAAACGCGAATTTTCTGTTCCTCAAAATACATTTGCGAAACGCGACACAGGCGTTATTGCGTTTAAATATATTTGTGTATTATTTCTAGACCAGTTATTAAAATTAGAATGAATCTTTAGTAAATTTTAGTCCTACATTCACTACTAAGTCTCTTCTATTGAATTGGTCTAGATTGGAAAATAAGCTACCTTTTGATCTAGATGTAGAACAACTTCTAGGAGTTGAACGTTGTCTGCGTCAAAGTTTGCAACACTTTGAAACTTTTGCAGCTATTTTCGTTTTATTTTCATTTTACCTAAGTTTGTATTTTGTCCTAAATATAAACAATTTACTTATTTTTCCCGAAATACTGGACATAACTACGACAAAGTGAAATGCGGGATGGTTGTGTGTATGAATTTTAAAATGCTAGGTTTCTTCAATTTGTTTTGTTTTTCCTGCAACACAAAGCCAAGGGAAATAAAATTTAAATAAAGAACCCAAAAAAAAAGAAGCAAATATATTTTTCTTCCAAATATACGCAAAGGCAACATCAATAAATCCAGAACGATCTACAAATTCCTCCTGGTCTCATATCCAGGAACTACTTATAGATGCACCCCGATTGGTAAAGTCTTCGTGAAGTCGTAAACAATACAGGAATAAAAAAAAAACTGTAGGAAAAAGGCGTCTATCGCATTCAGTAATATTCAATTATTCTTCCCCTCCAAAGATTTCCCGGCAGATTTCATGATCCGCTTTCGAGACTGGTCAGATATCAAATTATGATAAAATATCCGGCCAGATGTAAAAATGGAGTTTGTATGTAGGTGGTGGTAATGGATTGATCTGTGACCAGCGAATGATTAATTTGGAAATTAAACTGTTATCTTCACCTACTCATTGAAATATATAAATTATTACCTACGTAATATTTTGAGTATCTACTGAATATTTTTTTATTACTATGCGTATGGCACGAAGTACGTTATTATTTAAACAGCAAAGTAAATAAAAAGCTGCTGAAATAAAGTCATCGTATAATACAAAACACATAAATTTGAACAAGAAATAAAATAGAATCCACATACTTTCCTCTATTTACACAAAAGCTTGAAATTTTTACTAGTTGGATATTTCTTGGAAACAGAAAAGTGACGTAAAATTTGAAACCTCACATAATATCTATCGTAGCCGATTCTTAGAAATGGACTAGTCACCATCAAAATGTTTCTAGTTCTCCACCTACTGTGTAAAATAATCCTGCAGTTTCTACTTACATTATATTATTATTAAGAGAAAATTGTAACTGGCTTTCCGAGTGAAACGAAGCTCCCCAACCTTTTGAAAATGTTTTAATAAAGAATTTTCTAGAAGTCGCACATAAGCTGATTACTGTTCCTTCTAATTTAAAAATATCTGAAATACATAAAAGGGTCAATAATTCATACTACTTACTTCAGAGTCGAAGCATGAATATGAAACTTATCATTGCTATTTTAACCCTGTACAATCGACAAAGTGGAATCATGACCCATTTTGACAATAAATAGTTTAAATCCGTCAAATTGACAAAGATCAAAGTCGTTACCATGCCATGGATATGTGTTTACGCGAATGTGGACCTAATTGTATTTAAATGTCTGTAGGAAAATAAGCGATTGTACAACTTGTGTAATGCTAATATTTCTTTACAGATAAGTGAGAGGAATTCGGGCTAAGATGCACAAATTCTGTCGAACGCGCGCGTCTTTAATTTTTATTGTGGATTTCAACTGTTAGAGATAAGGGTCGAAAACGATCAGCTTATCTTTACAATAAAATTAATAAAATACTACAGATTTTCTCGAAGACCTCTCATGAGTGCAAATCAGTACTGATAAAGTGGATAAGAACCCTAAATTATGAAGAAACAGAAAAAATATTGTTATATGTGGAATAAACATGCATTGATTACAGAAACACACACGCACACATACATACACGAACACACATACACACATACACGCATACACGAACACACACACACCTACTGCTCCTGTAACCGACCCCAACTTCTTGGGGCTAGGGAATCTTACAGCACACCTTAGCCTAATAATAAATAAATACTTTCCCTCTAAATTTACTTACCCACTAAATAAATTAAATACAAAAAATATGTTTACATGTCTCTTGCTATGCTGCTAATACGATAAGGAAGAGCGGAGCCTCCTAACACAGGCATATTTACATGCCTAAAAGGAGACAGCAACTAATTTTAAGAAGAAAAATTGTTAAAGAAAATAAAGATTTATGTATTTGTATTTTAGGGTGAATTTGCTTTGTTAAGTTTCATGTTGACTCTTCGATGCGCTTCGACTCTGAAGTATGCATTCTCCCTAAGGGAGTTTATAGATGACGCGATGCGACGCAATTTGACCGACTCCAACTATAAAATCATCCTTACCACTACGACATAATTATGACATGAAACGTTTGGTTTTCTATGGGTAGATAAAAAACAAAACACGCTCGCCACGACAACGTAATGTCAGTCGAATTGCATCATTATTTCTTAGGCCTCCTATGGACTTCACCCATGGCGCGAGAGAATCATGTGCATTGTCATTAGGACGTACAGTCACGAGCAATAGTACTAGATATGTATACACTAAGCAGTATTCAAAAGCGATTTTCTGCTACCATATTGATTAAACTTTTGCCTTTTCATGAGACTTCTATTTTGGAAGCCATACTGTTACAAAATAAGGATAATTTCAAAGTGGAAACCAGTATTTCACGAGTAATTTGCGTTTGAATTTTGTTAAGTGTATACATGATTGTTATTGCTCGTGACTGTACATGCAATTTGATATCGAGGAGATCTTTGAGCGATATCGTCAATCCGTGCGACTCCATTAGCAAACACTAGCGATTGTCTATACGTTTTCTTCGGCCGGACGCTTGTGTGATATCTGACCGATATCGTCAATCATATGCAATTCAATATCAGCATCATGATCAAGCTCCCTTAGTCTTCAACTGTTCCAACTAAGAGCTAAAGAGTGAATAAAACAGCTTGATATTTTCATTTCATTCACTCTTACGTCTCTCTGCAAGCTAGTTTCTACTAACGAAGAGTACTTCATCCAGGATCAGACCGTTTCCATCGATGTTCTGCCAATGAGCCGCTTACTGCTCATTATTAACTTTGGCAACCGTTCGTACTGTGCTTAGTGAAGTTTCTGAATGCGGAGTTAAGTTGTCTCTATGTGACTCGTGATTAGAAAACAAGAATAATGGTAGAAATGGGCGGCTCTAAGACCTTTGTTGAACTATCATGTTTCTTACAAATTTTAATTGAATTTGAGTTTCAATCAAGAGTTAAATTATAACAGTAAAAGGAAAGGCAACCAATTTATAAAACAATAGTGCTATAATTTAGAGCGTCAAAAAATAAATAGCAAGCGGGACAGTTTTTAATATTTTTTTTCTGGCTATTCCAGTGAGCCGTCACTTTCAGTATAACGAACAATGAGAAAAATAAAAATCCAGCGAGATAGCCTAAAATATACTTTTATGTTTGCGACGAAAACTAAAATCTTTAATTGAGTAAGACATCATCTATCGAGGCTACTTCCAGCTGTGTCGAAGTTGGTGTCCAATCTAAACTGATAAAGCTGAATAATACCAGTATTTTACATGAAGTTGATAAAGCTGAATAAAACCAGTATTTTACATGAAGTAATTGCTTCTCCGATCATCACAACCCAGTCACTGTTTATTGCGCAGCAAAGATTCTTGATTTTTTTTTGCAGGAGGAAAATATAAATTCCGACTAGAACACGAAGTCGTTTGGTAAGCTGGTTGTCCGATTTCTGTCAGTCATTAGTTTTATAAAATACTCGTAACTTTAATGACTTTCAAAAATTTTAATCTCATAAGACAGCAGATTTATCATAAAAATGATCGTAAATCAAGTGGTCAATCTATAAACTCAACTTTTTAATAATATTTCGATGAACCAACCCGTCAGACAGTTGTAAAGTACGTTGGCAAATACATTATTGATCCGCCTGTGATGACTCAAATATTTATTTAAAAAATAACCCCCACTTTTTTTTGCAACCTGTCTTGTCCCACTCCTGGGCAAAGGTTTCCTCCACAACCTTACTCTCCCTTTATGCTGCTTTCTCCGGCACATTTGACATGAACGCATCTAGGTCGCCATGACATCGTTTCACACCCACATAATCCGAAAAATACCTCAAACTACACGAATTAATTTTCCATTCATCTCGTAAATCAACTGGTCAAGCTACACTACACTCTTGAGTAATATTTCGGTGCACCAACCCGTCAGAGAGTTTAAAGTACGTTGGCAGTGCGTTATTGATGCGCCTGTGATACTCTGACTAATGGCTGAACTTCTACCCGCCCTCGAGATGTGCCGCTGATTTGTGGATGCCATATCTCATAGACTGTGGTGTGTGGTGTGAGCGAAGAGAGAAAGCGATGGCTAATGATTTTTTAAAGAAATAAAGTAGGTTGTAAAGACCTGGATGGATGCCTTCACATACATAACTCATAACTACAACAATGGGGTCTGTGTAGAACCTTAGCCCTTTGTAATATGTGTAGGATTTTAATGTTTAGGACTGTGCCGCTTTACCACGACAATACCAAAATATTTGTCATCACTTATTGCTTTTCACATTATGGTAAAAACACAAAATACCGATTGCAGTTGCACATCAGATTCAGATTTTCTCCATCGATGTTCTACCAATGTGCCGCTTTAGGGTGCGAGTTTAAACTTCAATTACCGTTTATACTTTACTTACCAAAAAACCATTGTAGTGGCGTATGAAGCGTCTAGTCCCTTTTGTCACCACCGTCTTTGTCGCCACTGGTGATGATGAGGAATAAAAAAATCCATTTGTTGCAATTTTAGTGCTATGATGAACTTCTACTTCCAAACAACTCTAGATAAATACACGAAACGTGACTACTGCAACGAGCACTTTCTCTGAAGAAGCTTTAGCAGTATCCCAAGATGGATATTTAACAAACCAGATAGTAAATCGCTGTCTGTTCATCACTTGGGCCAACAGCATAGATTGACCTCCAGTTATTAACAAAGTTTATCATAGTTCAGACTGAACCATTTGTTTTGTTGAAGGATTCTCTTGATATGCTAGTTCCGTGTTCTTGTTTGAAGCTTTTGAGATTAGATTGTGAAGTTTTGTGTTCTTCACTAAACGTTATTTAATTATTAAAATAAATGAGCAATGGAGGATAATAGAGCGAAATATTATGACCTGAAGGTTTGGAGGCATATAACTACATATTTTTTTATCATAAATGCCTGACGGGATCCGATAGAGCCCAAGGCCTGACAAGATTCGATAGAGCCAAACACTATTGCGGCCTGGAACGCAAAGGGCAACTAAAGAAACAAGCTGATACATCCTGTTGATTATATTGTTTTCAGACCTTTCTCATTCAATTGCTGAACAAAGGTCTCCCAAAACGTTGACCTTAAACAAAATCATCCATAAATAAAATAAAGCTGTATAATTTCGGCATACTAAATCAACATCACACAATCCACCATCCATTACAAGCAGAAAGTACACGTAACAGACTCACTAATTCCACCAAATTGCTCTCGAGTGCTGCCAAGCTCATCGTATTTCCACAAAAATTATATCTTATGTACCCGACCTAAGTAAACACATTCACCCGCTGTTTTGTCTCTCAACATTAGGATGACCTCTAGGGATGTCGGATTTTGACCTTGGGTAATTCACTTTTACGAGTTGTTTTTAGGGTTTTGATGAAATGAGTACTCAGAGCAAATTTTCAGTAAGATAAATCGTGAAAAATATTAATGAAATATAAAATAATATGTTTATTTCAACCGACGAAAAAAAGAAGGTAGGTTCTAAATCGACTCATAACTTTTCCTTATTTAATCATTTGGCCGGCAAGTGGTTACCTGTAGTAAAAAAAAAAATCTGTCCTAAATAACGGCTTGGAAAGTAATTTCTTTCAATGGGTTATTCAACTTTGCTTAAAATTCAGATATGTTACTTAGGCCTGAAACCTTTGCAAGCAAATACAAAATAAGTATTTAAATAGCTGTTACAAAAAGCACATTTTCCTGTAGTACCTACATCTTCGAGCCGAATTAAAAGACAAAATCATAAACAACATACTTAACCCCGTGAACTATAACTTAGTACATCACTATCATATCCCTGTAGGAAGCATAAAGAGGCCTGAGGCCTGCTCAGCCCTGAAGAGCGCTTAACGCGACCTCAAGCCGGGACCCGACGGGTTATTTACATAAACATATGAATAGCCATTTGCTTCAGGAATTAGGATACAATTTTGGTGGCTTGCCTTAATCCTGAGGACCGGGAGTAGGTGTAGATGTTACTTATATGCATGTGGGAGGAAGATAAGCTTTGTGTTGCTTCGTTGCAGATTATTGGCATTAAGAAACATAAAGGTGGAGCTGGTGAAATTAGGTTTATCATCACTACTCTCGTGGCCCTTAAAGGGCAAAACTATGATTCTACTTCTTCGTCGGTTCACTCTTGAAAGAGTGGTCGTGGTCAGAATGTTGCAGCGAGACATCGTGCTGCCATAATTCGCCTCACAATGCGACGCCATCCCTCCCTGTCGGCTGTAACTCGTGAGAACTCATGCAGTGGACCACCTAGCCGACTTGATCTTGACCAGACAATAATAACTCACCCCCAAAAAACAGAAGCTTTCCATTATTCTGCCTACTGTAACTGTTAGCCTTCATCATATAGCTCTGCAAACGACTCTCCGGCCGGCTTCCAGGCATTAAATCCAGGGCCAATGATGACCACTGATCGCTGGTTCAACTCGCCCCACCAGATGCATGACTTGCTCATTAATAATCGATCCTGTGATCCTTTTTGGCTACCCCAAGTCTATGGCAGGCCTTTATGGATGATCTGTTGATGGAATTGAGGGCCAGCCTCTTGTTCATCACCTCGAGAATTACAGTACTGCTGACTTCACCTTCTACCTCTGGTATGCCGTGGAAAATGAGTGCCTTCCGCCGCTGTCTGGTCTCCAATCCATCAACCTGCTTGGCACACTCGCAGATTTGTGTTCGAAGAAGACTCAGCATGCTGAAGATCAGCTCCCTGAAGGTGCGGAACTCCTCAGCTACTCTTGCTACGGTGTCCTTGGCCGGCCCCGCACATTGAATTTGTGCTTCTAATTCACTCATTTTGCGGATGAAGCTGTCTTCAAGGCTCTTCTGTGCGGTTATAATCTCTTCAATTTTTGACATTGTGGTATATAATATTTGTGATCTTGAGTTCAGTGATGATAAAAAAAGTGATGAGCAATGATGCTGGCAGGTGGTGTATTACTACAGTTTGAGTCACATAAATGTGCTGCAAACGTAAGTACCAGTCGTGTACAGGTTATTCACAAAAAATATACTAAAATAAATTGAAAAAACTGTGAATTTCCAATTTAAATAAATAATTAATATAAAAGCTATGTGTGTCTTTATTTTACACCTACCCGCGAAAAAACCAAGTTTTATTGCTTAACCAAGTTAGTAAACAATAGTAAATACAAAGTAAGCCGTGTAGTTACAATTCTTCTTAGCGTGTCGATCGATGGCAAAACATTCAAATCTATTTGACCCAGCACATATTCAGTAACACCTAAACCATACGCCTAGCTACACAAACTTTGTTCTCTGATACAGTCAATATAACGTCAATAATGTAGATAAAACCGTTCAGATAACACTATAATTACCTAAAATTAAATGTTACCATCAACAGGCTGACTCATTGTACGAGTATCAAAAAAGATTTAATAAACTACATCAAGAAGATACAAAAATACACCTAATCTATCAAAACTCAAAAGATTTCCTTTGTATTTCTGAACAATACATCACATCTCAATGTTAAATACAAAAATACAACATAATATTATCAAGGGAGCCTTATCTTTATGTTATAATAGAAAGCAAAGGGAAAAACGATCTAATATTTGCCGGATATTTGTGACACATGTCTCTCTGAAGAGTTGACAGGAGAATCAAAGAGATTGTATCTGGTACATTCTTTTGGTCTTATTGACTATTGGCTGTCCTTGAAAGAAAATACTTGGCATGTTACGTGGAGTGACGTATCTTCTTTTGTTGTTTGAAACGAAAGGCTACAAAAAATAATATTTTAGCTTCATGAAACACTTATCTTATGAAATTATTTCACTTTTTTGACATGATTTCGAGATACTCGTATCATGTAAAAAGTTTTTTAAGATTTTATTTGAATGTAATGGTATTTTTTATTTATTTCATTTGATTGATTGGTTTGATCTTGCTTCTAGTCTAGGTCACAGGCGATGGAGACAAAGTCTACGATGATTGAGCTTAACCAGAAGAAGCCGTATTGGTACTACTTAACACAGAACTTGAAACGTGAGCAGGCCTTAAACATTCTTCTGTACTACAAGAAAGATAAACATTTGTTTAACACTTGTTTAAAAGAACTGTCAATGTCAAAATAGCATTTCTCGTTGATATAAGGGTCGTTTTGTAGTTACACTTTTTTTAGACACGCGTTCAACAGTTGTTCATTTTTTTGTGGTAAGGCGGAATGTCTTTAGAAAAACTCTTCAGTTAAAATATCACAAGTTACTAAACAGCAGACATTACCTACTGTTTTATCTACTTTAAAATAAAAAATACAATTGCCTGAAACAAATACTTTCACGTGAGCAAATTGAAATATACCAAACATCGTAAATTACAGTAACCCAATTTTTCAAATAAAAAGAATCGGTGCCGTCTCTCAAACAACTCATCAACACAATACAATCAATTAAGGAACAGGAAGAAGTACCTAGTACTATCAATAATCGAACTACGAATACTTCACTGAGCGGTCTACTCTCTTAGTCGGTCAACGAATATACGGACCCGTACGAAAGTAACTCTAAATTTTTAAGTGAATCCTATACTCCATAGTAAAGTACGATTTTTAATTCCAGTCAGTAAAATGACATTTGTACATACATGAATGAAATGTACTAAAACATGAATGAAATGTACTAAATTTCTTTGTATCAGTGACAGTTGTACTGTCATTTTACTGACTCGAATTAATAATCGTACTTTAGTTTTGAATTATAAATTCTGACAACACATCGGGAGTCGATACAACTGTCCAACATGTTGTCATCAATGTTTAGTTCGTACCACTAACTAATCTCAAGTGATAAAGTGTAGGTCGCGCGCTAAACTTTGCCTTCGGCCGAAGCGACGAGTTTCGTGCTTAGGTAGTAGTACCCAGTTCCGGAAGGTAAGTACGGTCCACTGTTTATCTCTCGCAATGGGGATGCTTCAGACCTACCCCTAATTCTATTTGTATTTAACTACCTTCTTACCTGACTTTGCTTGTGTAGTTCGGGATTAGGCGAATGTGTTGATTTAGTAAAGTAACTGTGTGTTTCCTTGTACGAGTAAGGTCAAAATAGTTGTTTTTGGAGTGTGTTCAAGCGTCTATTGTAGGAGGCATCATATTAATAAACACTAATATTCGATTAGAATCGTTTGAAAGTATTTCTGAAGAGTTGTTTTTTTTTCAATTCAAATCTTTTCCCATAACTATTGGAATTCCACCTTTGTCGTGGGTGCGTATGTTTAAACTCACATACACAGACAGCTAGACCCATAACAACTACTTGTAGATAGTGCCACTGCACCAGCCGTTGACAGAAAATCATCATCATTATCATCATTACAGCCTATTGCAATCCACTGCTGGACATAGGTCTCTCCCAGGGAGCGCCACAGTGCACGATCTCCTGCTTTTCTCATCCAGCCACTGCCAGCTACCTTCCTCAGGTCATCGGTCCATCTTGGGAGCGTCCCATCCTATGTTTACCTACTCGAGGTCTCCATTCGAGAACCTTCCTAAAACACCTTTCGTTGGTCAGTAACAGAAAATGGTATGCATTACTTCAACCGTAACGTTCTTTAACATAATATTCAGTATTTTTTTTATAAATAGTTATATAACATCAGTATTGGATAGATTTCATGTTTACCTGTGTCTACCCACCCGAAACATTTTAACGACGAAGTTACAAAACAGATTTTCATCGAATTCTCTTAATAAGGTCAAAGAGTTACCCTCGGTAGAAATATCATAGTAGCTATTAATAATTACAAACCATAATTCATAAACAAAACATTTCAATTCCCAAGAGAATCGTTGATACTACGAAAGCATCTTAATATTTTGAATATCCGTCTACTATTCGTCTTAGTGAAGACAGCGCTAAGTAATATCCGTCCGATGGAATATTGAATTAATATTCGGCATCGGCCTAAGCCCAAGAGACAGACTGATGTTGTTAATGCCAATACCATCATAATTTATTGAATAGAAGGAATATGAGATATCGTCCCTTAGCTTACAACACCGCTCAAGTCGAAAATTGGCGGTTTTTACATTTGAATGCCTTTAGATAGAGCTGCTCATTGCGCGTCTAACCATTGGTCACATGATATAGATTTCAGCCAATCAGAACCCGTAATTCGAAAAGTAGTGACAGCGCGAAAGTCGGTTGGCCTCGCAACACCGCACAAGTCATTAATTTGTCATACTTTTCTCGTACAAGTACCTCGCGCTCCGTGATTTTTTTATTTTTATGTGAGTTTTATCGCTGAAAGTTATATGCAAGAGTTTTAATAGAAGATTGATAGGTAAGCTATATAATAAAGTAATGTGAATCCATTTACGCTTATTAATATAGAAAGAAATTATACCTAAAAAAATATCTTCACTTACATAAGCGGTGTTTACTAACTATCTTTTATTAACTTAGGCGGTGTTTCAAAATGTATTTCATTTCTTTTAGGAAACTAAATATACTAACCTATGTTTTCACGTTTTTTAAT
The DNA here is from genome assembly GCA_954870645.1 of Agrotis clavis. Taxonomy (NCBI): domain Eukaryota; kingdom Metazoa; phylum Arthropoda; class Insecta; order Lepidoptera; family Noctuidae; genus Agrotis; species Agrotis clavis. Next base: position 2,863,506 of record OX940929.1, read on the forward strand.
TATTCTTGAAATCATCTATTAATGCCTTATTCCCTAACATTTCCGCAAACAACACCGCCTTAATCCAATAAAATAGTCAGTCAACACAGCTCAAGTCATAAAATAAAAGTTAAAATAAAGTAAATCGTCAAAATAAGTATAAATAATTATTTCTGAACCGCTAACTAGGGTATTTATTAAGTAATAACAGAAAAAATCCAGGTACTCGTATCCTCAATGTATGAGTCAGTGATACTCGAAATAAAATGATTTTATTTTACTTATTTATTCATATCAATTTATTTAGGATAAGTTATTATCGTAACAATCATGCAAGCCTCAAACCAAGCTTATTCAAAAATAAACTACTACAAACAGTTTTAAAACTAACTATGATTAAACCATACAAAAATCTCGCGTCAAAATCTCGTTACCAACAAGTCGAAATCTTACAAAGTCGAGATTGCAAGTCTGAGAAGTTTCTCGAAACTCGTTGAGTTTCCCAACGATTCAATTCCCACACCTGTTTCTTTAATTTGAGTGCTAAATCGAAAATCGATAATGGTTCCGTGTCTCGAGAAATGCTAACAGTTTGTGGGACAAGCGTTGGGATTTAAAGTTATAGAAGTAGGACGGATCTCCAGTACCTGAATTGTAGCAAAGAATGTAAAGCGTTTTTGTGCCTAAATTGCTGTTTTTTTTTTAGCGTGGTAAAATCATCAAATGAGTCATCCCACCCCGGGCAGGGCGGGACTGTCAGTACTGACTAAAATCCACGGTGACCTTCAATAGCCCTTTATATTCCGGGGTCACGGTAATGAGATAAGTCCCGCGACCCCGGCAGGCTTTGGCCCTCTAGAGGTTGGCCCCGTCAACGGGCCGCTCTTTGAGGCGCGCGTGGAACACAACGCGGCGTCGACCCGGGCATGGTCCATGGTCGGACAGCGAGTTGCCCTTTACTCGCCGCCCGACCTAACTTGCTGCTTGCTGAATTTAAAGCTATTCATGGCCTGTAACATCATGCAAATGAAAAAAAAATCGTCCGTAATGTCAAAGAATGAAATTCGTGTAGCTAAACGTGCGTTGTGCACAATACTTCGACTGCCATTCAACGGTGTCAGTTCCTAAACGTCAAAATCATCGAGATAAGATTATGAAGTACTAGCTGTATCGGTCCCGACTTACGAGTGTCGTGGGTTCGAACCCCGCCAGGCGCATAACTTTGTGTAATTTATTTCATCACCACTGCTCTCAAAAACGGTGTAGGAAAACATCGTGAGGAAACCGGCATGTCCTAGAACCAAAAATTCGAAGACATGTGACATCTACCAACCCGTACTGGGCCTGCGTGGTGGATTATGGCCCACTCCCTCTCACAGAGAGGAGGCCTGTGTCCCAGCAGTGGGAACATTATAGGCTGATGATGATTATGATGAGCTGTTCCCCTCTGTTTCACCCACTGCTCGGTTCCTATTGGTCATAGCGTAATGTTATAAATAAATAAATAAATAATTCCTGAAATTAGCGCGTTCAACCAAACAAACCCTTTTCAAATTCAATTCAAATAATTTATTTCTTTCGCAAGTAAATTGATAGTATTAGTGATTGGAGCCTCCTTTTAAGCATGAGATGCCTGTATTAGGAGACTCCGCTCTTCCACAACAAAAAGTACTTATCACAAATTACGTGATACAACGACGATATAATACTAGACTCCTAATAACAGGCGACCGATGTCTGCCAACACATTAGGCAAAAAAGTCTTATATTCGTCTCATTTCGACCAATCCTGTGAGCCGTAAACATACATTGAGACAGAACAGACCTTGAGTTAGCCAATCACAACGCAGTACCCCGTCCCCCTCGCTTACGTAGTACCTCAGCAGGTTGACAGAATAATTTTTGTTCCTTAGATCGTGCATGCGGAGTCTAGTATTATATCGTCGTTGACGTGATAAAAATAATATGCATAAAAATATATTTAAAAAAAAAAAACTAAAAATAATCAAATCAAAATACAATTAACTTTTGATACATAGATTTAATAATGACATTCGTGTGACACAAAACTTCGACTACCATCCAACGCTATCAATTTCTAAACATCAAAACCATCGTAATACGATTATCAAGTATTGTCAATGTTGCCAGTGTTGAACAAAACTTCGTCTATGTTCACTGTGACAGACATGAACCGAATAAATGCAGATTAAGTTCATAATTACCGGATTACCAGTTCAAATGGCCTTGACACTTTCGACATTGAAGATAAACTTGAAAAGTTTTAGACCCTTGAGTTTTCATCTTTAACCAAACCAAAAATCGATGTTAGTAGCTATTTCTAATTTTCTCAGACGAACCCTTTGACTAAGGGCTCTTGTCCTACATCTAATTTGATTATATCATAGTTGGACTTAAGGTCCGATGTTATGTACTTAACTGAGTGGAATGCCTGTCTGGGATCCTTGACGTGTCTTGTACCGACCTTATTATTATTGATTTAGGCAAAGGGAAAAATGTTATCAGTCTGTTCGACGACATGACGCTACGATGTTGCGACGTCTGGTGGGCTTACTATAACGTCTTAGAGCGAGAATAAATCCAGTGTGGGAAAGAGACACAGCTATACAAGTCGTCTAGTGCCACCTTGTTCCCACAATGGAATTACTCTCGCTATAAAATATATAAATATCTCGTCTTTTGCATAATTATCTTACGCTTTGCTTTTTCCGTGAAACTCCCCATTAACTTTCGCTTTAATATCAGTGATAATATAATATTCTAAATGCGAAAGTTTATGAGGAATAAATGGATGGATGAATTTTTGTTACTTTTTCACACAAAAACTACTAAACAGTTTTAGAAGGAATTGGATACAGGGATAGTTTATAACACACGGTGCATTTTATCCGGGGATAATTTTCAATTAATTTATTTTAATTTAAAATAAAAAAAAATATGTAGGTACGACTCAAGTAAACAGTTTCGAATCACATCATGTTAAGACACATATATTTAGTTCTAACATTTTGTAGATATTATTCATTGAATAAATCATGTCGTCTAACTAGTATCCCATTGTTAGCCTACTTTAGGATGACCCCAAATTCCAAATCCCATTCTATAACGGTCCTGTCTTTTGTTTTACAGAACCATACAGTTAGGAGAAGTTAATTAGTGAAGGTATTTGGATCTTTTGTTATAAGTTTGGCTTAAGCTGAATATAGATACCTATCTAGTTAACTTATAACTATATTATTAGGAATACAAATAAGAGACTTGTAAAGTAAAGCAGTTACGGCAACAAATCAGTAATCACTAACTTTAAAAAAGTAGACATGAACATTCTACGTTTATGATAAAATTGAAAATCTAATAAGGAAATTCGACAGATGGGGATAGTTAATGTCGTCGTGCGTCTGTATAGGTCTTATCTCATTATACACAGACACATATAGATACACTTAAGAGGATCGTCTACCGAGCGCTTGTCCATACTAAAAGAGAAAACGTTTTCCTACCCCTAAATGTTATCCTATCTCAATGATTTTTTAGAATGCTTCCAACACAGTAAAAAACTAGGTTTATAGGTTTTCTTTTTTTCAAAATTCATAATAGTTTGAAAGTTACAGGCGCCTAAGAGTTACTTTTGAAAAAAAGAAAACCTATAAATCTAGTTTTTTACTGTGTCAGCAGCATTCTAAAAAATCATTGAGATAGGATAACATTTAGGGGTAGGAAAACGTTTTCTCTTTTAGTATGGACGAGCGCTCGGTACACGGTAGACATGTAAAGATAATTATGTTTCCAAGAAACGTTATCCTTTGATACGAGTACAATTATTTGTCGTAAGGTTTGCAAAACCATTAAAAATATAACTTTTATTTCTTAAATACTTCACGTGTCGATAGAGTTCCAGTGCCAAATTCAGTACATAATGGGTATTTGTAATACCCGTAGAAACTATCTATCACGTTTATTGAATCCTCATTTCAATAGTTTACGATTGACTGGCCTTCCACATTTCCAATCGTTCCAATAATTCTAGGTTCAATCATACATTTGACTGCTGAATATGGTAGTTTAAGGGAACAAAATAGAATCTCGTTAATTGTCCTATAAAATTTACATCGATTCAACTTTTAATACCTAGTATATACCAATAATAGTAATAAGATTTTATTAGATAAAGGGAAACATCGTGGAGAAATTAGCATGGCAAAATATCGAAGATAATTATGTAACGTCTAAAAACCTTCACTGAGCCCACGTACTCGTAATGCTTTACTTATTAGTCCAAACACTGGAAACAATATAGACTGATTATGCTATGCTTCTTCTAGATACTATTGTAGAACTGATAAACCTACACAAAGAGAAACATTGTAACAAAACCAGTCATGAAATCTACAACAAATACGAGATAACAATCATCAATCATATGAAGAACAAAGAGTAAACAATTATATATATTTATTTATCCACAAATTATGATTTATTGTAACCAACCAACTTCCAACCAGAAAAGTTCAAAAACAAACCCATCATTTAAAAATTTGTCCCCTCAAACTCAGTCCAAACAAAAAAACCAACTGAATTCCAACCAACACCCGGCAGTCTGCATGACAAACTTTTAAAGGATAAAATTACATATCTCCAAAGAATTGTAATGTATTCTAAACGAACAGTCGCATAGGATGGAAAGTTTTCAGACTAGCAATTTCAGTTGAGCTAGAATTTATATGTGTTGGTGGAAAGTTTAGCCAAAGTATGCGAGGGTAGGTGCATGTTGTTTCTACAGCGGCGAGTTGAAGAATGGGCGCTTTGAGCCATCTCCGCTAAGTATATAGGATACTTTACTTTACATAGTTGGGAAAAACTCTAAGCAGATGATGCTGGAGAATATAACACACTTGTTTATCCTAAAAGTTTAGAAAGACGTGTCATACTTATAGTATACAACGACTTCATGTCGTCTTTGTAAGCTCGTTAGTTTACTACCTTGTCTACCTACAGACATCCGCACGTCAAGAGACTTTTTTATTTTGAAAACGCCTTTATGTTGTAGTGGTAAGGATGATTTTCAGTTCTAATTGGTTGGCGACGTAAGACAGTCATGAGAAAGCCCCTTCATACACAAGACAACACAAGTCTTCTATACCTAACGACGTTGGTATCCATTTACGCGTGTCTGTGAAGAACCTTCTATGGATTTGTATTGCGATAAATGGATACCAACGTCGTAATATATCCGAGACTTGCGTCGCCTAGTGAATGAAGGGGCTAATGAAGGAGTTTAAGAAAATTGTTATAAATCAAAACAGAATTTACATTTGGCAATCATTTAATTTCTATTTTAGACGACTATCCGCCTGTAGAACAATTCCGGGTTATAATTCAATATAACACGGCGTACCGATGGGTACTCGAACCGATATGTCGGATACTCGAACCCATACGACGACGGATACTTAATTAAAATCGTTCGTGGTTCGGTGATCACCGGATATTGGCCATAATCAGCCTTCCATTCGATGCTTCTGGCTTCAGCATGCACGTAGATAATTGCCAGTACTAGTAGGATTGGTAACTTCATCTAAAAACAAAATGATAATATTGATAAGATTGGTTAAAACTTCATTCACACAATTAGTATTGTCATTGTACACTTGGCTACACATCAAGCTCTGCAAAACTATTATAAGCTGACCGTTTAATGTGCAGAAAGATCAAAAAAGCGAGGCCAAGACAAACTGGTTTTGTATGGCTTGATATTGTGTAGCCCTGTGTACGTAGTAGAACGATGCGTGGTCTTGCCATGTTTCAGAATGAAAAATATTAACTCACAGATAGTAAATAGAATTAAAAGTAAATCTAAAGTACCCATGATTAACATCTTGAGTAAACATAACATAACACGAGGAATGGAAGAATAAAAACGTGCTGAAATAATTAATAGATTTAAAAAAATCTAAAATCCCACGTTTTTTAATATCCTAAAAATAGAAAATAACCCTACGGGGTTGAGAGAGGGGCCACTCAAAACGTGGGGGCGTATATTATTTAAGCGATTATTTATGGGATTTATTTACATAAAGTGAATAGATCGTGGGTGTAACTTGCAAAGATACGCTCCCACGTTTTGAGTGGCCCCTCTCTCAACCCCGTAGGGTTATTTTCTTATTTTTAGGATATTTAAAAACGTGGGATTTTAGATTTTTTTAAATCTATTACCTAATTATTTTATTATTTTTATCTTTGCTCATCGGGTTTGAAGCTACCCTGAAAATTTCAGCCTGCTAGCTTATCGGGAAGTGCATCAAACCTTGTCCGCCATCTTGGACGTCCGCCATATTGGATTTAAGTCTCATGACTATTTTTTTCGTATTCCTGACAGCAAACCCTTTGATTTGATACACATATCATGGGGGTGGATTTCAAACAGCCAGTCTGCCATCTTGGACGTCCGCCATATTGGATTTAAGTCTCATGACTATTTTTTTCGTATTCCCGACAGCAAACCCTTTGATTTGATACCAATATCATGGGGGTGGATTTCAAACAGCCAGTCTGCCATCTTGGACATCCGCCATATTGGATTTAAGTCACGTGACTATTTTTTTCGTACTCCTGACAGCAAACCCTTTCATTTGATATCCATATCATAGGGGTGCATTTCAAATAGCCTGTCTGCCATCTTGGACGTCCGCCATATTGGATTTAAGTCACGTGACTATTTTTGTCGTATTCCTGACAGCAAACCCATTCATTTGATACCCATATCATGGGGGTGGGTTTCAAACAGTCAGTCCGCCATCTTGGACGTCCGCCATATTGGATTTAAGTCACGTGACTATTTTTTTCTTATTTCTGACAGCAAACCCTTTCATTTGATACCCATATCATGGGGGTGGGTTTCAAACAGTCAGTCCGCCATCTTGGGGAGGGCGCCATATTGGATTTGTTATGACGTTTGTTAGCTAGTCATGTATTGTCATCAGAATTCAGAGCGTGTGCAAAATTTCAGCCTTCTAGCTTATCGGGAAGTGCCTCAAAATTGAGTTGCAAAAGTCCAACCGGAACGACAAACAAACAAACAAATAAACAAACAAGAAAAGTGAGTTTATAAAAACGTGGGAAAAAACGTGGGAACGTGGGAAAATTGTCAAAGTTGCCGTGATGTTTGTATTTTCCCACGTTTTTTCCCACGTTTTTTTTTTAAACTCACTTTTCTTGTTTTTTGTTTATTTGTTTGTTTGTTTGTCTGTCGTCCCGGTCCTTTTTTTAAGGAAATTTAAAAACGTGGGTTTTTAGATTTTTTAAATCTAATAATGTGCACCAAAAGGTTAATATTTAGGTACCTAAGTATAATTATTTATCAAAGGTAACCACAACTGGAACTGGCGGCAATGGCGCCGTTATCATAGAGTAACATAGGAAACATTCGTGTTGCTGTAGTTTTTCACAGCGTTTTAGTGGCTATTGGCGGTTACTTTAGGCAAATGAACTAAGCATTTAATTTTAATAAAAAAAAAAAAAAAACTTTATTAATTAATTAATTAAAAAAAAATTAAACTTCGTTCGAACATCTATGGGTTTGTATTGCGATAGCTGCTTGGATACCGAAGTCGTAAGGTATCGGAAACTTGAGTCGCCTTGTATACGAAGGGCCTAAGTGTACAATATTAGTGTCCGTGCGTTAATCGTTGGGGAGATTATTCGATAGTGGCTACAAAATCTGAGTTCCTAGCATGAATTCTACGTATTTGGTCGTATAGCGTACTTAAAATATTTACGTTTATTGCATGGAAAATGAAAAAGTGCCTCTACCTACATTTTTTTTGCTATCAAATAAACTAAAAAAAAATTTTATGTCACAAAAAACATGAAAACAAGTTACAAAAGTTTGTTTAAACATATGCCTTACCTTAGGAATATTTATTTAGTGGGGATGGAAGATAAAACTGCTCCTTCAATTCACAACAGGATACTTAATAACGTATCATGATGTCACCTGTCACTTTATACCTAACGTGGTCTATCAAAAACCGATTAAAAACGGATGAAGTAGTTTTCTTAATTAATTTACCAATTAACTAAGTGACGAGACGATTTAATTGTTATCTTTTTAATTTCCATCATGTTACATAATTCATTCTTCAATAAAGTACGAAACAGAAGTCTTTGTTATAAACGGTAACCAATCGGCTTGACTGGGAAAATAAAATATCATTAATTTCATGTTTGGGGTAGGTGGGATGGCCATGGTGGGATGGGCCAACGGCAGCATGATAGGCCTCCCTTTACCCTGGGATGATAGTAAGCTCAGTAATTCCACAGATGGTGGTAGGCCTCACCACGGCCACCACTATCCTGCCAGAGTGTGTATTGGAGACAAATAGTTTTGACTGTGCTCCATCAATGCGCAATAGTTCCAGATCCCTCTCGGTAAACTTGCTAAATTCTACGCCTTTTTTTGTAAACAGCGTTCAAAAAACAAGGGAACGAGATATTCAGCTTCGAGAGCCTAATTGGTTATGGCGTCTGGAGTACTTACCTATCCAGAAGACGCAGGTTTGAACTCTGCTCGCAGCTGTATTTTTCGTTTCCTTAAAAATATCTTTGCAAAGACGCAACCCAGGCGTTATTGCATATAAAAATATAAGTTTAATTTTATGTCTCATCTTTGCTTCTGGGCTATGTTGAGGCTAAGCGCAACCCAATATAAAAAAAGTATATAAACTTATAACATATTAACTCAACTTCAATCTCATCCCCTTTGTTAGTGACACTACTAACAAAGGTGTTTTCTCTGAAGCTGACTCTACCATCCATAACAGTTAGGATGACTATGCCAGGCAACTAGCAACATAATATTTTATACAAAGAAGATCTTACTATCCACTCTCCGGGCACTATCCCTCGGATTACATGGCACGGAACTCATTATTTTGTGCAAAAACCTTGCAGTATACTCCATTACATTTTCCATGAAAAATCTAGCAGTAATCCTTACAAAAATAAGCGTTCATCTAGCTCGAGCATAAACAGAACAAGCCGTTCTTCATGCAAAGTTATATGTATACTAGTATTTGCGCGTTGCGCGAGCTGCAAGCAGCTCGCGGGGTCGTGTTTTGGAGAAGTATTCCTTACCTTTATAAAATTTTGAGAATCCATAAGAATCTTTAAATGAATGGAAAATCCATAGTCCTTAAAAGATTATGTAAATTATATAAAATATTTTTAATATTCAGGAAACCCTTATAACTAATTCAATAAAAAAAGGAACAAAATTAAAAAGAAAAACAAAATAAATTGGGAATTCCTTAGGATAGTTTAAAGAATTTTAAAATCCGTTAGAGCACTTAAAAGATTTTGAAACCCGTTAAGAACCGTAATCCAATCTAAAACCTTAATAAAAACTCAGAAGGGAGGCATAAGGGGCAACTTTGAAAAATGGTTCTTACTTTTCTGAGCCTTCTCTATACGAATCCGTAAAAAAAAGAACACGGGTCTCTTAGTGTCTGAGATACGATTGGTGAGGGGGGGAGGGCCCAAAAGGAAGGGCTTAGTACTTTTTCCCTACTCATGAGAGTGACTTGTAAGTTTGCTTGTCGTCACCCCTGAGTTACGCTTCATCCACTCAACCTTCGTTACGTCCCATGACGAAATTGATAAACATTTCGAAAATTATCGAAGCCGCCATCTTGGATTTCGATTTTGACCTCACTAACGGCTTTAGCATCCTCGAAAACCATAAAAACGACTCCCATGATAAATATTTGGAAAATTATCGCAGCAGCCATCTTGGATTTCGATTTTGATCTCACTATCGGATTTAGCATCCTCGAAAACCATGAAAACGACTCCCATGATGAACATTTCGAAAATTATCGCAGCCGCCATCTTGGATTTTGATTTTGACCTCACTATCGGCTTTAGCATCCTCGAAAACCATGAAAACGACTCCCATGATGAACATTTCGAAAATTATGGCAGCCGCCATCTTGGATTTTGATTTTGACCTATCTATCGGTTTTAGCACCCTCGAAAACCATGAAAACGACACCCATGATGAAAACACAAAAAATATCCATCACAAAAAGAATTTTTCAATTCGAAACCAAACAAAACAAACTTTTCATTTTAGACAAAAAATATGATATTAAAAATATTATTGTGTTAGGTACGCACTTACTGCCCCTCGAACACTGCATTTTTTGCAGTCACCAACTTGGATTTTGATTTTGACGTCACTATCGGCTTTAGCATCCTCGAAAACCATGAAAACGACTGCCATGATGAAAATTTCGAAAATTATCGAAGCCGCCATCTTGAATTTTGATTTTGACCTCACTATCGGCTTTAGCATCCTCGAAAACCATAAAAACGACTCCCATGATGAATAATTCGAAAATTAAGAAGCCGCCATCTTGAATTTTGATTTTGACCTCACTATCGGCTTTAGCATCCTCGAAAACCATGAAAACGTCTCCCATGATAAATATTTGGAAAATTATCGCAGCCGCCATCTTGGATTTCGATTTTGATCTCACTATCGGATTTAGCATCCTCGAAAACCATGAAAACGACTCCCATGATGAAATTAATAAAGAATTCGAAAATTATCGCAGCCGCCATCTTGGATTTCGATTTTGACCTATCTATCGGTTTTAGCACCCTCGAAAACCATGAAAACGACACCCATGATGAAAACACAAAAAATATCCATCACAAAAAGAATTTTTCAATTCGAAACCAAACAAAACAAACTTTTCATTTTAGACAAAAAATATGATATTAAAAATATTATTGTGTTAGGTACGCACTTACTGCCCCTCGAACACTGCATTTTTTGCAGTCACCAACTTGGATTTTGATTTTGACGTCACTATCGGCTTTAGCATCCTCGAAAACCATGAAAACGACTGCCATGATGAAAATTTCGAAAATTATCGAAGCCGCCATCTTGAATTTTGATTTTGACCTCACTATCGGCTTTAGCATCCTCGAAAACCATAAAAACGACTCCCATGATGAATAATTCGAAAATTAAGAAGCCGCCATCTTGAATTTTGATTTTGACCTCACTATCGGCTTTAGCATCCTCGAAAACCATGAAAACGTCTCCCATGATAAATATTTGGAAAATTATCGCAGCCGCCTTCTTGGATTTCGATTTTGATCTCACTATCGGATTTAGCATCCTCGAAAACCATGAAAACGACTCCCATGATGAAATTAATAAAGAATTCGAAAATTATCGCAGCCGCCATCTTGGATTTCGATTTTGACCTATCTATCGGTTTTAGCACCCTCGAAAACCATGAAAACGACACACCCATGATGAAAACACAAAAAATACCCATCACAAAAAGAATTTTTCAATTCGAAACCAAACAAAACAAACTTTTCATTTTAGACAAAAAAATATGATATTAAAAATATTATTGTGTTAGGTACGCGCTTACTGCCCCTCGAACACTGCATTTTTTGCAGTCACCAACTTGGATTTTGATTTTGACGTCACTATCGGCTTTAGCATCCTCGAAAACTATGCAAAACGACTGCCATGATGAAAATTTCGAAAATTATCGAAGCCGCCATCTTGAATTTTGATTTTGACCTCACTATCGGCTTTAGCATCCTCGAAAACCATAAAAACGACTCCCATGATGAATAATTCGAAAATTAAGAAGCCGCCATCTTGGATTTTGATTTTGACGTCACTCTCCGCTTAAGCATCCTCGAAAACCATGAAAATGACTCCCATGATGAACATTTCGAAAATAATCGCAGCCGCCATCTTGGATTCTCATTTTGACCTCGCCATCGGTTTAGGCACCCTCGAAAACCATAAAATTGACATCCATGATGAAAACTTTAAAATTTTTTGCAGTCGCCATCTTGGATTTTGATTTTGGCCTCAATAACGGCTTTAGCATCCTCGAAAACCATGAAAACGACTGCCATGAACAATTCGAAAATTATCGCAGCCGCCATCTTGGATCTGAATTTAAACCTCACCATCAGCTTTAGCATCCTCGAAAAGCATGAAAACAACTATCATGATGAACATTTCGAAAATTATCGCAGCCGCCATCTTAGATTTTGATTTCGACCTTACTATCGGCTTTAGCATCCTCGAAAACCATGAAAACGACTCCCGTGATGAAATTGATGAACAATTCGAAAATTATAGCAACCGCCATCTTGGATTCTCATTTTGACCTCGCCATCGGTTTTAGCACCCTCGAATACCATGGAAACGACTCCCATGATGAACATTTCGAAAATTATGAAGCCGCCATCTTGAATTTTGATTTGGCCTCACTATCGGCTTTAGCATCCTCGAAAACCATGAAAACGACTCCCATGATGAACATTTCGAAAATAATCGCAGCCGCCATCTTGGATTCTCATTTTGACCATACTATCGGCTTTAGCATCCTCGAGAACCATGAAAACGACATCCATGATTAAAACTTTGAAATTTTTTGCAGTCGCTATCATGGATTTTGATTTTGACGTCACTATCGGCTTTAGCGTCCTCGAAAACCATGTAAACGACTCCCATGAAGAACATTTCAAAAGTTATCGCATCCGCCATTTTAGATTTTGATTTTGATCTCACTATCGGCTTTAACATCCTCGAAAACCATGAAAACGACTCCCACGATGAAATTGTTGAACAATTCGAAAATTATAGCAGCCGCCATCTTGCATGCTCATGTTGACTTCGCCATCGGTTTTAGCACCCTCGAAAACCATGAAAACGACTCCCATGATGAAATTGATGAACAATTCGAAAATTATCGCAGCCGCCATCTTGGATTCTCATTTTGACCTCACTATCGGCTTTAACATCCTCGAAAACCATGAAAACGTTTCCCATGATGAACATTTCGAAAATTATCGCAGCCGCCATCTTGGATTTTGATTCTGACCTCACTATCGGCTTTCGCATCCTCGAAAACCATGAAAACGACTCCCATGATGAACATTTTGAAAATTATCGCAGCCGCCATCTTGAATTTTGATTTTAACCTCACTATCGGCTGCAGCATCCTTGAAAACCATGAAAACGACTCCCATGATGAACATTTCGAAAATTATCGCAGCCGCCATCTTGGATTTTGATTTTGACCTCATTATCGGCTCTAGCATCCTCAAAAACCATGACAACGACTCCCATGATGAACAATTCGAAAATTATCGCCGCCGCCATTTTGGATTTTGATTTTGACCTAACTATCGGCTGTAGCATCCTCGAAAACCATGAAAACGACTCCCATGATGAACATTTCGAAAGCTATCGCAGCCGCCATCTTAGATTTTGATTTTGACCTCACTATCGGCTGCAGCATCCTTGAAAACCATGAAAACGACTCCCATGATGAATATTTCGAAAATTATCGCAGCCGCCATCTTGGATTCTCATTTTGACCTCACTATCGGCTGTAGCATCCTCGAAAACCATGAAAACGACTCCCATGATGAACATTTCGAAAATTATCGCAGCCGCCATCTTGGACTTTGATTTTTACCTTACTATCGGCTTTAGTATCCTCGAAAACCATGAAAACGACTCCCATGATGAACATGTCGAAAATTATCGCAGCCGCCATCTTGCATTTTGATTTTGACCTAACTATCGGCTGTAGCATCCTCGAAAACCATGAAAACGACTCCCATGATGAACATTTCGAAAATTATCGCAGCCGCCATCTTGGATTTTGATTTTGACCTCACTATCGGCTTTAGCATCCTCGAAAACCATGAAAACGACTCCCATGATGAACATTTCGAAAATTATGGCAGCCGCCATCTTGGATTTTGATTTTGACCTCACTATCGGCTTTAGCGTCCTCGAAAACCATGAAAACGACTCCCGTGATGAAATTGATGAACAATTCCGCTACCTAGTTTCCGAGATACGATGGGGGAAGGGGTGAAGAGGGGGAGAGAGGTGAGATTTGAAAATTGATTTTGACATATTCTGAGTCCCTTGATATGAATCTGAAAAAAAAAATGTTCCAAGTCTCTTCTGAGATCCGCCTAAAGGGGGTCAAGAGGGGGAACTTTGAAAAATGGTTTTTACCTTTCCGAGCCTCCTTCATAATGTATCCGTAAAAATACAAAACACGGGTCTCTTAGTTTCCGAAATACGATGGGGGGAGTGGTGAAGAGGGGGAGAGGCGGGAGTATTGAAAAATGATTTTCACCAACTCTGGGCCCCTCGATATGAATCTGAAAAAAAAAATGTTGCAAGTCTGTTAACTTCCGAGATCCGCCTAAAGGGTGGGAGAAGGGGGGCCAGAGGGGGGGAAATTTGAAAAATAGTTTTTACTTTTCCGAGCCTCCTCCATACGAATCTGTAAAAAAACTGAACACGGGTCTCTTAGTCTGAGATACGATTGGGAGGGGGGGGGGAGGCCTAAAAGGGGGGGATTGGTACTTTTACCCTTCTCATGAGAGTTAGTAGTACCGAGAGAGAGACCTAGTTTCCGAGTTACGATGGGGGAGGGGTGAAGGGGGGAGAGGCGTGAGTTTTGAAAAATGATTTTGACATACTCTGGGCCCCTTGATATGAATCTGATAAAAAAATGTTCCATGTCCCTTTAGAGATCCGCCTAAAGGGGGTAAAAGGGGGTCAAGAGGGGGAATTTTGAAACCAATGTTTTTTTCTTTTCCGGGCCTCCTCTATACGAATCCGAAAAAACCGAACATGGGGTCTCTTAGTTGTCACAGATACGATTGGGAGGGGGGGGGGGGGCTTGGTACTTTTGCCCTACTCATGAGAGTTACTTGTAAGTTTGCTTGTCGTCACCCCTGAGTTACGCTTCACCCACTCAACCTTCGTTACGCTACGGAGGTCGCCGGCTCGCTTCGCTCGCCACCTCCCCCCCTTCGCTCCACTCGGGACCTACCTACCACCGGAAAGCTATCACGACCTTGTCCCTACGCTACGCTTCGCTTCGCTTTACTGCTACCTACTTTTTCCGAGATACGACGGGGGGAGGGGTCAAGAGGGGGAGAGAGGGGAGTTTTGAAAAATGATCTTGACCAACTCTGCGTTCCTTGAAATGAATCTGAAAAAAAAAATGTTGCATGTTTGTTAACTTCCGAGATCCGCCCAAAGGGGGAGAAGGGGAGCAGGGGGGGAGGGAACTTTGAAAAATGGTTTTTAGTTTTCCGAGTAACCTCTATACGAATCCGTAAAAAAACAAAACACGGGTCTCTTAGTTTCCGAGATACGATTGGGAGGGGGGGGGGGGGGGGGTGGCCAAAATGGGGAGGCTTGGTACTGTTGCCCTACACATGAGAGTTACTTGTAAGTTTGCTTGTCGTCACCCCTGAGTTACGCTACACCCACTCAACCTTCGTTACGCTATGGAGGTCGCCGGCTCGCTTCGCTCGCCACCTCCCCCTTCGCTCCACTCGGTCTCGCAGGTTCGCTCCATTCGGGACCTACCTACCACCGGAAAGCTATTGTGACCTTATCCCTACGCTACGCTTTACTGCTACCTACTTTTTCCGAGATACGACGGGGGGAGGGGTAAAGGGGGGGAGAGGGATGAGTTTTGATAAATGATTTTGACATAGTCTGGGCCCCTTGATATGAATCTGAAAAAAAAAATGTTACAAGTCTGTTAACTTCCGAGATCCCCCTAAAGAGGGGAGAAGGGGGGCAAGGGGGGGAACCTTTGAAATATGGTTTTAACTTTTCCGAGCCTCCTCTATACGAATCCGTAAAAAAACAAAACACGGGTCTCTTAGTTTCCGAGATACGTTGGGGGGAGGGGTGAAGGGGGGGAGAGGGGGGAGTTTTGAAAAACGATTTTGACCAACTCTGGGCCCCTTGATATGAATCTGAAAAAATAAATGTTGCAAGTCTGTTAACTTCCGAGATCCACCTAAAGGGGGGAGAAGGGGGAGAAGGGGGACAAACTTTGAAAAATGGTTTTTACTTTTCCGAGCCTCCTCTATACGAATCCGTAAAAAAACACAAAACACGGGTCTCTTAGTTTCCGAGATAGGATGGGGAGGGGGGAGAGGGGGGGCGAAAAGGGGAGGTTTGGGATTTTTCCCATACTCACCAGAGTTACTTGTTTACGAATCTGTCAAAATATACCCACCTTCCCCTTCACCATCTGGGAGAACAATTATGTCAATCAGTCAGTCAGTCAGTCAGTGGTAATCGAGCTTTATATAGTATAATATATAAGTGGAAATCCTATAATCTTCGTACCTCGAACGAAGCCAGCCGTAATGAGAACTTGAGACTCAGTAAATATTGCGGAGAGGATCGTGCGAGCATGTGGTGTTCAGTGAGAAAGTAATTAGACAGTGTGAACTAATTTGAACTTTTATTGTACGTACGTGGTGGCTTAAACCCTTTTTTATTTTGAGTGAGGATTCTTATGGTGTTGCCGCATATTTTGAGTATGTTGGGGATGAGTTCAACGTGTGCAATAGTTAGGAAAGAATAAAAGATTCCGCTGTTGCCTATATTTTTTTTTCGAATTTAGCGATCATAATTATGGATGGTACAGAATCAATGCCATTTTCCTGTGTATGTAACTTACTTTGAATCACTTGATTGATAATTATAATTTCGTGATTCTTTGGCTTTCCCATAGAAAAGTTTGTCAAGAAATTTTCGTAGATTTAAAATGAGCCAGTGCATTTTACTCAGTGTGGCGTGCTAAAATCAAAGCTAAGAAGTACATACTTTAAAAACGTTGATAGCATTTTATGTACAATAAATTATTGCCCAAAATAAATGGTAATCCATTACCTTACTCATCTAGCTAACAATAATACATACTTATTTATACTTTATGTAAATTAATGGTATTTAATGGTACAATAGCGGGCTTGATGCCGCAAGGCATTCTATACCAGTCAAACTTTAGATTAAATGAAGCAACATTGTAACATCGTAATAGAGAGACATCATCGCAAAACCATTTTGGAAGAAAAGAATCCAAGTTTCTTTACAAGATCACTTTTAAAGCATAGTAAACGGTTAAATTTTATTTGTGGAAGAGATATCATTCAGATTTCTAATAAAAAAAAGTACAAAAAGTGCCAACAAAAGACGTTACTGTTGTAGAATTTTAATCTCACGATATTTTCAGTTAAAAGTTCTGTTGTCTACTACCATTGAACTTTATGTTCAATGGTAGTAGACAAGATGGCTAGTATGTTCATTAGGGTTCCGTAGCCAAATGGCAAAAAACGGAACCCTTATAGATTCGTCATGTCCGTCTGTCTGTCCGTCCGTATGTCACAGCCACTTTTTGACGAAAGTATAAGAACTATCCTGTTGAAACTTGGTAAGTAGATGTATTATGTGAACCGCATTAGGATTTTCACACAAAAATAAAACAAAAAGCAATTTTGGGGGTACCCCCCATACTTAGAATTGAAATTCAAAAAAAAATTTTTCGCCTGACCCATACGTGTGGGGTATCTATGAATAGGTCTTAAAAATGATATTGAGGTTACTAACATCATTTTTTTCTAAACGGTTTGCGCGAGAGACACTTCCGAAGTGGTAAAATGTGTCCCCCCCCCCTGTAACTTCTAAAATAAGAGAAACATAAAACTAAAAAAAAAATATATAATAATTATGATGTACATTACCATGCAAACTTTTATTGAAAATTCGTTTGAACGAGATCGAGTAATTAGTTTTATACCATTCCCACTTTAAAAAGTTACTTTTTCTCACTGAAAACAGTGAGTAAAAAGCTCTTTTTCTCACTGTTTTGGTGTTTGAATTTAGAACACATTGCTGCGGTCCACCACCGTCAGCCCTCGTGTTGTTAGGAAAATGTTACTCTTAATTTAAAACATTGTTCCGAGTTTAATGTCAATTTG
Source organism: Agrotis clavis (assembly GCA_954870645.1). Taxonomy (NCBI): domain Eukaryota; kingdom Metazoa; phylum Arthropoda; class Insecta; order Lepidoptera; family Noctuidae; genus Agrotis; species Agrotis clavis. The sequence continues at coordinate 2,881,374 of OX940929.1, forward strand.
TTGGCTTAGTGACCGAGTGATTGGACTACTTCGTCGCGTGCAGTGGGTTCGATTCCCGCACGGAGCAAATTTTCGTATGATCTACAGTTATTTGTTTCGGATCTGGGTGTTTGTGTATGTGAATTTAGATGTTTGTAAACGCACCTTTGCCTTTTTTTTTCTTCGTTAAATACCTATCTATTATCGCTTGATTATTATTTTTCTTGTGGTCATGGTATAAAGTATCGTATGTAACTCGTGAATAAAACGGATTTAAATCGAGGGCCTGAATCACTCGCGTCGCTCAGGATTTAAATACTTGAATCACTCGCTTCGCTCGTGATTCAATCATCATGAATCACTCCCTGCGGTCGTGATTCAGTCATTAAAATCATTCGCTTGCTCTTGATTCATATATATGGCCCTCGCTTTAAATCCGCTCTTTATTCACTCGTTGCATAATGTACTATTTTTTTTTAATACGTCATAAATCGTAAACCGCAATTTACCTTGCAAAGTTACAACCAACTACAATAACTTTTATAATATGTTACTTGCTGCTACGGAACCCTTTATGGGCGAGTCCGACTCGCACTTGGCCGGTTTTTTTTTTTTAATTCATGTCAATAGTAACATAGTATCGAAATAATATCGAAAACGATACGAATAATAAACATGGTAAATATCCCGTTTTAAGTTGTAATGATAATACTGTTATGTCCAATAATGTTTTTATTTACAGAGAGACTAAACAAAAGGCTTTGTGTTACAAAATTATTGGAATAACAATGAATACACAATTTGAAACGTAGGTTATCTGTTTTTGTTGAATAAAAATATGAGTGTTATGATCGACGGTTTATTTTATGAAATGTTATTGTTCAGATATTTTGATAATAGCAAACACTAAAAACAATAATGTTTAGTGCGGATTTTGTGTATCCTACTCACTTGTTGCTTTTACAAAAAATATCGTATAATTTAGAATCTCCCTCATCTTCTCAGTCGCTACACTATTGGCACAGTGGTCGTGGTCGTCACATCAGGGGTAGAGGCTCGCTTCACATTTGGTCTTATGATTGAAGCCAAAAGAAAGACTGTGAGTCGCGTAATTTCGTGTTTACAGATCACAATTTTTTTGTCACAAAAGCTTTTTCTATAAAACCCACCGAAGGTACAACTGTTTTTTTTTTTATAAAGGCTTCGATTTCAATTACCGAGTCGAACGTAGATTGTTTTTTATTTCTATCTAGAATTTCTCAGTTTATAAGTGCGGTCTACATTATTTTCTGGCCAATCGAATTACCGCTGTGGCGCCAAGTGTACTTGCGCCGTGAGACTTGCGTCGCCTAGTGTACGAAGGGGCTTATAGACAACTAGCGACCCGCCCCGGCTTCGCACGGGTGCAATGCTGATACTAAATACCTACACTACAGAAAAACTGCGCAAACGCTACGTCCCGCAATTTTTAAATCTGTAATATCTTCGAAAATATTGACTTAAATCATACGGTGTAAAAGGCCATATAGATCTATATTAAATGAACAATGTATTCAAGGTATTTAATTGGTTAAGGATTAATGCTGTATTGGTTAAAATCGCTTCGAAAATTAGCCATTATTTGTCGTAAAAAGTAAATGAAAAAAAAAAAGTTATTGTGGGTTATCCATAAGAGATAGACATATACCATCACGGACTTTTCTGTAGACCTTTTCAATGTGTACAATACTTACTACATTATTTTGATAAAACTCGTAGGGTTCAGCCTGCGTTTGCAATGTAAGCGGAAAAAATGTAATTATTTACGACATCACATTAGAAACCTCAAAAATAACAGTACTTCTCCACTATTTAATGGATGTTATTATACATATAAACCTTCCTCTTGAATCACTCTATCTATTAAAAAAAACCGCATCAAAATCCGTTGCGTAGTTTCAAAGATTAAAGCATACAAAGGGACATAGGGACAGAGAAAGCGACTTTGTTTTATACTATGTAGTGATAGTGATAACGTACAGGACGCTATGAGGACTCATTTGATGATTTTATTACAAAAGAACGTGTTTTGGCTACCTCACAACATACAAATCTGTAGCCAACATTTAGAAACACATTTGTCAGTATCATTGGAGAATCCCTCTCACCGTCTAACAGAGAGGAATGGCAACTAAGTGGAGCTCATTACTCTTTGATTTCCGGCTGTATGGTTGAGCACCGGTAGATACACGGTAATAACGCGAAATACATCACTAATAGGGACTGATTTTACTGTGGATATCACTCACTAGTAACAGAGGCAGGTAGATACTGTGTTTGTGATCGTTGAGGAATTTCGCAGTAAATTTTCACCACTAAAATAGAGTCAGGGCATGAGAAATACTTGGTTGTGCCTGAGATCTATTCATAAGTAAGTCGTTTCGGGAAAATATTATTATTATTAATTATTTCGGTTTAGATTTCGACGTTTTTGCTCGTGGCACGAATCATGAATCCAAAATAGTGATCAAATGGCTCTCCTTTTTTTTGGGAAGTCGTGTAAAATACTGCCGTGCTCGCGGGACTATCTTAAAAGGGTATTGCGGCCCTCGAACGCAAAGGAGACATATGAAGGGTGGTTTAAGTCAGTAAACGTTATCTGATACTTTTTTGCACACAAACAAAAAAACAAATAATGTAAAAACAATTTATTCATCATCATCACTTACAATCACTTTGTAACTTTGTAGTCATAATGAAAAGGTAAATAACTTCTAACAGCAGGATAAGAAATTACATATTCAGGTCCAGCAATACGGTAAGGGAAATAAGGGTATGGATAGCCACGGTAAAGATAACTATCACTATCAAAGATTCTGTACTTCTTGATGAAAGATGAAGCGTCGAGTTTCAATCCTTTTAAAGGCACAGTTGTCGCAAGATCATCTTCGTAGGGTTCCGTGATAAAGATCCGGTATTGTCCGCTAGGGTCCCATCGAACTTCGGCGTGGGTCACCGCGATTACGCAGAGAATAAGGAGAATCACTTTCATCTGTCAAGTAAAATTTCAACATCAATGTTTGACTAAAGCTCGAAATTAAAGAAATTTTGTTTCTTAATTTAAATCTTGATCCGTGTCCTTTGTAGCCTGTTTTTGATAAAACATTTTTCAGCTCGGATCGAGAAAAATCATCGTTGATTGTTAATAAAGATAGGGATCAAGATTCCATGATGATCAGATATGTGATTACGGTCGTATCTTTAAAATATGATTTTAAAGAAGAAAAATCCTTACTCACTGCAAATCAAATTGGAAAAACTAGTTTAACCTATAAAATTAAATCTGAGTTTAACATGAAATTCGTAATAAAATCTAATACTGAAAACTTGTACTTTACTTCTCTGCAAATGTTTAAAAACCCTTGAAACACTTTTATGCTCTCAAAAATTAAACTCAATCAAGAAACGTGTGCTTCATTCAAAGTAAATAAAAAAAAATCCTCTCTCTGAAAACCTTTTAATTCGTTCACAAGTAGTGATGAAGTATGGTCTGAGGAGAAAATTAAATTTTGCTCAAGTGAGGTTAAGTGAGAGAGGGACAATCATAATTAGACACACAGCACCCGGGCTCTTAGAGTACCCTCTGATGTTTAATATTAATCTTCTTTTTTTTCTACAGGCGATTTCCAGCCACCGTAGGCAGGCATGCGGACGGCGAGTATAATGGGTGACCCGCTGTCCGATTCTAGACCATGCCCGAGTCGACGGCGCGTCGAGAGCTGTCAGCAATCTGACGGGGCCCCTTTAGAGGGCTAAAGCCTGCCGGGGTCGCGGGACAGTCTCATCAGGTAACCATGACCCTAGAACGTAAAGGGCTATTGAAGGATCACCATGGCTTTTAGTCAGTACAAGTTTGACAGTATGGGTAGGACGACTCTTTTGAAGATTTTACCACTAAAACTTTTGGAAAAAAAAAATGATTTTTCATACAAAATGAGAAATTGATCGAGCCCATCAGTATGAAAAATCTTTTTTTTTCCACAAGTTTTAGAACAAACATTGTTCAGTAACATGGGCTGAGTTACCCCACGAGAGGTTTTGCGCTATTAACGTTACACGTTGTTTATGTATATTGGGTGTTACACACACCCAGACCCCGAACAACTATACTTTAACTTGAATACTACAAATCAAATTAATATTTTTCCAATGCGGGGAACGAACCCGCGACACGCTACGGCAGTCAACCACTGAGCCACTGCGGGAACCATGCCAAATGGAAGAGGAAAATTAAAAAAAAAATCGTTTTTGTTGCAACTTACCTTTTAAAAGACTTATATTCCATTAACTAGTGTCGTATTTCGTTATTGCAGCAGTTTATATAATATCAACTAATTGTTAATGCAATTATATATTTTTTTACAAATGTGTATTTGTCTATAATTTAAATAAGACTGATAGTTTAGTGATACGTGTTCTAGAGTCACCAGAAACTAATGATTATACCTCAGAATAAAAAACTCAATCTGATTATAATTCGATTTTGATTGACTCAATTATAGTGGTAACATTCTTTGATGACGTTTCACACGTACGCATAGTTTCTTGTATTGCTTTAAAGTATAAATATTAAAAATATTACTGACCAAAATTAACATAAATGCTAAAACCCATTTAATTCAAACTCATAAAGGATTCAAAGATGGCTGCTCATCAATTTGACGTGGAAAACCGCACAGTTTCATATAAATCCCTCATGCTTATTCGCGCGGCTTCACCTGTGCTATAATTAATTGAAGCTTTTATAAACACCCCCTTCTTCGTTCGGTCTAGCCTCCCCTGCGGCTAGTGGTGTGGTCTAAGTTTAAAGAGGAGAGATGTTCTAGGAATTAATTAACTTTCATGTTTTCTTTGTCAGTAGGTTATTTTTATTATAACACGTGTAGGCTACTGAAGGACGCCGTGGATTTTAGTCAGTACAAGTCTGACAGTCCCTCCCGCCCTGCCCGGGGTGGGAGGACTCATTTGATGATTTTACCACGAAAAAAAAAAAAAAATAACACGTGTACCTTTTTTTATTACTTGGTATATTCATCATATGAGTCTTCTCCCACCCAGGGAGGAATTCATACAAAACTTTTTTATGAACATTTCTCCGTTACTCAAAAACACTTGACCGGAAAACATAATTTTTAAGTTAACTCAGTGAATATCGTTTTAGCTTCCGTTTGTCACTTACACCACACACCTCAAGGATAAACTACTATGGCAGAATTGATGGCAAAATGCAACAGCCATTAACTTGGCAATAGCTTTCCTTCGCTATTGAATGACAAGAAAATACCCCCACACCTGATGCTATTCTTTCTACTCTATGAGACTTCAAGTTTCTAAGTTCTTAGTAGATGCAAATTTTTATATTGCTTTTTGGAACACAGAGTTTGATTCTTTATATAAATTCAATTGAAGTGAGACAACGTTTACAGTTTTTTGTATTACTATTAGCTTATTTCTGAAAATTTTGCCTTTATTTTCGCGGAATCTTTCTAGTATAGAGAGTTTATGAGGATGCAAATGTGTAGCTCTTTCAAGCAAATTCCACTAACTAGATTTTGATGAGTCAAAAACTAGATTAATATAGGATGCTGGGAGTACAGTAATCTTCAGTTAATCAAAGTTTCCTCTGAAATTTACTGTACTATACCATGTACAAATTATTGCTTGTAATGTGTAATGTCAAAATAATATTGTTTTAATAAAATAAATAAATAAAATCATTTAATTCAGATGTCCAAAGATCCATATTAATTGTTTTATCTAAATATTATTGTTAACAGTACCCATTAAAGTCCCACGACACGTTCACGACAAAATTAAGAATCGTGTCAAACTTATCTCATCTTTGTTAACCATTAAAATAACAGTAAGACTTAGAGGGGGAGACTGTCTCAATCCGACATGTCAGACAGAGCAGTGCACGTCGCATGTCGGAACACGTTGCTGCACTGTCAGCCCCCGTGGCGCTCAGCGAGACCATTTCATTTATTTTATTGATGTTTTTGTCACTAGACGTCCAGAGTTAGGGCTGGGACACACTGTTGACAAATTTTCTGGAGTAGGTATAGTAAGTACTAAGTCTTGGGCGAATACTGTGAAGGATGGAGAGTGGAAAAAGGTAGAACGCCGGAAAAACTATAAATCCGTAAATAGATTTATTGGTAATCAGGGGAAGGGTGCAATTATTCCTGACAATAAGTTTAAGGCTGCAGACATAAAAATACCTTTTTATATCTATAATGTGGATATGGCAGCTACTGTTACATTGTTTTTTTAGTGTTCCTGGCTCAGGTTGCTATTTCGCGGCTGCGTTTCTAATAAACAAAGTGTCAAGTACCTGCATTCATTGGTCAACCATTCCTATGTATCGTTGGTTTCATTTCCCAACAATAAATCACTTTTCTAAATTCTTTTAAACAGTTTCACAATATTATTTTGATCAAAACTTAGGTTGTTTACGATTGAAATGACATTCATTGCGTCAAACGTCAATTCTGACAGTTCGAGGCGCCCTCTACCGAAGTAACAACCATAAAATAATCGATATTTTAATCTAAGGATCACAAATCTTTAAATAGTATGAACTAACTCATTTTGTAATAATTATCAATTTTAAATAGTAAATAAATAAAAGAAATTAATAATAAACTAAATATCCATAAACGGAAATGATATAATTTTTTCAATATAGACTTTATTCGAGAACCTTCGACCGAATCGATACCTTTTTAATCTGTGGACTTTTGCGTGGATTGTCTCTGGGAAATGTCAACTTTAATGTTGTCAGGTGGAGCTCTCCTCTTACCCCGGCAATGTTGTAGGAATGGTTTCCCTGGTTGAAACTATTATGTGATAAATAATTAGGACAGATTAATAATGGAGAACGGAGTAGTTGAATCTAGTTTTGTGTAATTTATTGCCGACTGTGGCAAGTGTCGTCTCACAGTATTCAGGGTGAATTTCTGGTGTGAGGTGTTGGTGGTCGTTGCGGGGATATAAGTTTCTCCATGGAATCCGGGAGTTAGACATGTGGTGGTCACCCGATCTTGGGTTGCTTCCGGCAATGACTTTGCGAGGATGGGGAGCGTGACTGGCCGCCAGCCTCGCTGAGGAGTTACACATAGTTTTTGGTGCGCAGTCGTAAAAGGATTCCTAACAGCGCCTGTCGTCGCGGTTCTGCCCGGTGCAACGTGCAGCAGCCCGCAGCCCACGCCGCCTTCCCCGGCAATAACCAAAAGGCTAATCGGGGGACTCGCTTCACCGCCGGGATCGTAGGCTGAAGCTTAGAGCCGGGACGTGAAGTCCGTTCCTCGACACTGCTGAGAGCCTCCGGTGGGAGGCTGCTGTACGGCTGGCAGACACCGCCTAGCGTGAGCGCAGGCGTGACGGTTTTTTTTCTTTATATTTATTTTTGTTGTCACCGCACCTTGGAACACCGGTGTGATTTTGGTACCCGGTGTTGATGTCGGTACCACACCGAACTTTATGTTAAGAATCTTGAGCTCTTTCTGCATACCTCCGGAAGTGACAGTAGATTTGAGGATATCTTCAGCTCCAGGATTCGGGACTCTCCAGGTCCCTGGCGCCCATTAATTAAATTATTATAATTGTTTTTAACTGGAAGGTTCCGGTAGTTATTTAGTTCTGCTTTAGTTATATTAATGTAACCTTGTTCACGGAACAGTACTCGGTTTATCTCCAACCCCCCACGACCCCAGCTCTTCTTTAAACCCCTAGGTTACAACTGGCTAGCTTTAATTAATTAGAAAGGGTAAAGAATCTCACCACAGTAGTTTTATATGAATTTTATTCCCGGACTGTTGTTAAGGTTAATGATTTTTATTATTATAATAAGAACGTTACAGTAATATGTTAATTGAAATTCAATTTAAATGTAATCAATTAATTTAATCGAATAATTCTATTATACGGGAGATTGTTACTCGCAGTAATAAACCGGTTTTTGTTATTTCGTGGTTTTATTTTAGTCCGACCCTCAAAGGTTAGGGACAAAATATTTTATGTAACAACCTCCAAGGACATAGCAGATTATGTATTAAGCAGGACACAAGTAATGATATCACCTGAGAAAATTAATATGAAGAAACGCAAGGGATATGAGGCATATAAATTTTTAATACCTAAAATGAAACTACCAGTTTTTATGGATGAGAATATATGGCCGGAAGGTGTATCTTTCCGTCAATTTATTGAATTTAAAAATAAAACTTGAATGGATAAGCCTGTTAAGCTAATAAGTTTTAATTGTAAAAGTGTTGCGACTTCAGTTGATTGCATCGGACGACTGTGCGCCACTGCGGACATTATCGCACTGCAAGAGACGTGGTTGTTGCCGCATGATCTCGCCTTTTTGGGTAACATACACAACGACTTTGCTTTTACCGGAAACTCAGCGGTGGATACGACGGCAGGTGTACTTCGTGGTCGACCCTATGGAGGTGTAGCAATTTTGTGGCGGAAGAGTCTGTTCTCGATGGTTAGTGTAATAAAGTGTAGCAGTGTTCGTATCGCGGCGATAAAAGTGAGTTTGTGTGACAGAGATATGCTAGTTTTCTCAGTTTATATGCCTACCAACTCCAATGACAATCTCGCCGAGTTTACTGATTGCTTGAGTGAAGTCGCAGCTATAATTGACGGCAATGGTATAGAAACTGCACTTATGTTGGGTGACTATAATGCACATACTGGTGAGTTATTCCATAGTGAACTTCTTAAGACTTGTGAGGACCAACAATGGTTATGTGCAGATGTTCAGTGCTTGCCTAGTGACTCATACACCTTTGTGAGTGACGCGCACGGGTGTAGGCGCTGGCTCGACCATTGTATTATGACAGAGGCCGCGCAACAGACACTGGTTAATATTAAGGTACTATACGATGTATATTGGTCGGATCATATGCCTTTGGAAGTAGAATGTAACCTAAAGTTAATTACACCTAATATAGTATTACCTAAACCGAACAGTAATGATATTGTCTGGGGGCAACGTGACTCGGCTCAGATAAGTATGTATGAGGAAATGTGTAGTGTGGGTTTACGGGAAATAGATTTTCCGCAGGCATTTAGTCACTGTGCAGACATTCATTGTAGGAATGTGAGCCATTATACTGTTCTGGATGACTTATACAATAACATAATAAATATTCTCCAACGGTCTGCGGAATATAGTGCGGAGGCCAGTAAGTCCCGAACATATAAACCTGTAACAGGGTGGAATAAACATGTCAAATTAGCTTACGAGGAGGCTCGTTTGGCTTTTCAAGTTTGGCAGTTATGTGGTAAACCACATACAGGTTTGGAGTATAATAAAATGCGCGATACACGGAGAAATTTCAAAAGTAAATTAAAATGGTGTCGTAATAATGAGCAACAAATTAAACTAAATTTAATAGCTGAAAATTATAATTCTAAGGACTTTGTAAGTTTTTGGAAAAACACGAACAAATTGAATCCAAGGTCGAGCCTCCCTGTAAGTGTTGGTGGTAAACATGATCCTGCACATATTGCTAATTTGTTTGTAGAACAATTTAAAGTTAAGCCCTTGGCCATTGCCTCTGCTGGTTATGAGACGCAGGAGGTGACTGGCACTGATGTGAGTATGTCACGGGAATTTAATTTATCCCCTAAAGATGTCAAGAAAGTAATAAAAAAAATGGTTAGAGGCAAGTCCCCGGGACATGATCACCTTAGTGTCGAGCACCTTAGGTATGCAGGTATACACTTGCCTAGAGTATTGTCGATGTTTTTTAGGCTCTGTGTGAGTCATTCTTATTTGCCCAGTGCACTTATGCGAACTATTGTAGTACCTGTCATAAAGAATAAAACTGGTGATGCTGCTGATCCCAGTAATTACAGACCAATATCCCTGGCAACAGTCATAGCGAAGGTGCTGGACAGTCTGCTGGATACATACATGGCCCCTAGGATTGATTTGCATGACGCTCAGTTTGGCTTTAGGCCTGGGCTGTCTACAGAAAGTGCCATTTTGTGTTTAAAGCGGACTGTCCGATATTACACGGATAGGAAAACACCTGTTAATGCATGTTTCTTAGACCTGTCCAAGGCATTTGACCTTGTGTCCTATGACCGGCTGTGGGATAAGCTAAGAAATGAGAAAATAGATTCTGAGGTCACGTCATTGCTGAGATTCTGGTATGAGAACCAAATAAACAATGTTAGGTGGGCAGGGACTATGTCCGAAGAATATAGATTGGAATGTGGGGTAAGGCAAGGGGGAATCACCTCCCCTCGTCTTTTCAATCTTTATATAAACCAGCTGATTGTTGAGCTCAGCAATACTGGTGTCGGCTGTCATATTGATGGAGTTGCTATGAACAACATCAGTTATGCGGACGATATGGTCTTGCTGAGCCCATCAATCAGTGCATTGAGACGTTTGCTGAAGATTTGTGAAAACTAAGCGGTTACTCTTGGGCTTAAGTATAACGTCACTAAGAGTGAGTTACTTGTTTTTAATGGTGGTGCCAGAGGATACCAAAATGTGCCATGCATCTTACTGGCAGGTACTCCTTTGAAACAAGTCTCAAAATTTAAATATCTGGGCCACTGGGTCACTGAGGACTTGTGTGACGATTTAGATATTGAGAGAGAACGTAGGGCGCTGTCTGTTCGAAGTAATATGCTGGCCCGGAGGTTTGCACGGTGTTCTTACGACGTTAAAATGACGCTTTTTCGAGCTTACTGTCAGACTTTTTACACCTGCAGCCTTTGGGTCAAGTATACGCAGAAGGCATACAGCGCCCTGCGTGTACAATATAACAATGCCTTCAGGATGCTAGTGGGGCTGCCGCGGTCTTGTAGTGCGTCAGGTATGTTCGCCGACGCGAGAGTGGATGATTTTTATGCCATTATTCGTAAACGATGCGCTTCCCTCCGGCACAGAACACATACCAGCACCCACGGCATGTTGAGGGCATTGAGTGACCGGTGGGACTGCCCGATGCTTGGTCGATGGGTGAGACTGCACACACAGTTCGACTCTAGATAGATGCGTACACTTCGATTTGGACTGGTTCTATGTACTATGTTATTATTATTATGCCTCTTTGTAATTTATTTCTATTTGTTTTATTTTCTATGTTGTTTGTGATTTTAATAGTATGAAATTATTATGTTATTTGTGATTATTTATTTGATTATGATTTTGATTATGTGTTTGATTATGTTTTGATTATGTTATTGTTATTTTGAGTATTAATTGTATTTAAATTCAATTTTAATTGTAATGTGTAGGTACTAAAATTTTACTATGGACTTCAAGGTCTGCAAATAAATGTTTATTATTATTATTATAGACAGATGTTGGACAAAGTTTGAGGTAATGATGACATCTTATTTAAAATCAAATATCAAGCCTGTGATTATAATTGAATTAGCAAATAATGCAGTATTTCTTCAAACCCCTATTATTTTACAAGGTTTGTTGGCAAATCAAATCATTTATTTCAAGTAAGCCAGTTACAAGTACTTTTGATTTGTCAAAAGTTAAAAAAACAAAATAGTACAAATTGATGGTACTACAATCCCAGTCACAAGGCATGATACTGTGAATATGAAAGTCTGGTAGGGGCCCATTTAAAGCGTAGATCTATGGAGAAGAACGGGCAAGACACTCCATGACAGATCTTCTATTTAGAAGCTTATGCGACGACGATAGTTAAAATGTTAAAAGAAGGCAAGAGAATAATTATAAAAGTCCATAGACCAGTTCTGCTCAAGGTACTACATCAGAAGAAAAAGAAAGTTATTAAACCATTTCAAATAAAATACTTGACTTTACAAAAGTAATTTATTTTACCTACTACCGTTTCAGGTATGAACAGAATTTTAAAGTAGCAACAAAACCAACAAAATATATGGCGTATTACAATGTCGTATTGTGTCCGTACCCTAATCTAGGGGAGTCTAGGGGAAAATTGGCAGAAGACAGAGGGTTGTTCAGGGGTGTTTGTTCAGGGTACAAATGGGGTACTTTGGTGCATTACCAATTCTCTTGCAATTTCCCCGGACTTGGTTTTGTTTTCGAATTACCGTCAGTGGTGGTTATTTGCCAGGTGGTGGCTATAGCCATTTAATGGAGAATTCACGGTAATTCACTGTGGAAGTTCCTGAAACTTATGAAGTCGAGTATATGTAAGAAACATTCACTGCTTTCAGTTTTTTCGTAGCAGTCTTGAAATTCGCGTACACATTTTCCTGGCAAGCAATAAAAAATATTGTCGACAATGAGATTAAATACAATTGAAATCCATAATAATGGATCAACTTGCCCCAAAAAAATAGAAGGGGAACAAAAAACCTTTCAGCCCCAAGTGTTTAAATAAAAAGGATTTTAATAGACCCCAAAGTAATTTCCCTTCAATCATAAGTAAAAAGAAATCAATTTTCTTTTTATAATATCTACGTTGGAGATTGGATCCAAAATCTATACTTAAGTTGTGAAACAATATTGAGAATTCTGTTAGGGGATGAAGAATTGAAGATTATAAATATTTTAAAGAAAATTGCCAATTTATGATGTTAATGCGTTATTAGATTGGTTTGAAGTAGAATTTCGATGTGTTTTTAGAGAATTGGCAACGTAACCTGTATTGTAGATTTATTTTATATTCATTTAGAAAACGTTTCATTTTATAAGCGGAGAAAAGATCTTCAGAAAATACAGGTAAGCGAAAGTTTTTCTAAGCAACTTGGGACAGACGGGTCGCGGGTCCAACGAATACCGTGTCCCCGGAAAAGGGCTACTAAAGGACACCGTGGATTTTAGTCAGTACAGTCTGACAGTCCCTCCCGCCCTGCCCTGGGTGGGAGGACTCATTTGATGATTTTACCACACTAAAAAAAAGAAAAGGTTTCTACGCTCGGGCAGTGCTGGTACTTCACAATTGTTAATGAATAGCTATACCTAGTATTAGCTATCTGCAATACTCTGGTACTAGCTTTTCTTAAACCTGGAGGGTAAACGTTACCACGTTTAACCGTGTGAGGTGGACAGGAAAAGGGCTGAGACATGTACTCTGTACTGTAGAAGAATCGCCACTCGAACATTATATATTTGGGATATGTCAAAGACCAAATGTGAGCAGATTATTTCTGCAACAGAGGGTCTAAATACGGTAAATGTAATAAAACCAATTTACACAAAAAAAAATTCATCGTCAAAGGCAAAGATTTGTACCCCTAAACATTGAACAGGAAGTACAGTCTCAAGCAAAAGACTTTGATCGAAATATTATCAATTAATAATCCTCCCCTTCTGTGTCACCCCCTTCCAGTGACGTCATTCATTCATCACGATCATTTGGCGTGCTAAATTACAACCTTCTTTTTTTCAAAAGCACAGAAATTGTAATTACATATTTTTTTCGTGAGGAAAAAATCTCTATTTTAAGCTTGGGACGCTGGTATGATGAATCTGACGTTTCATTATGTTTATTTTAGAAAAAATGTCAGAATGTTGTTTTTTTTTTAAGTTTTGTTAATGAAGATAGAATTTAATTAAACATGAACATGAAGTTTTCATCAATTTATCTATTTCAGCATCCGGTTTTCTTTATATCAAGTACTCTAAATAAAGAGCAATTACTAATTTAGGCAGGCATCCAAATATCTTCAAAATAATAAATTAAATACATCAAAATATATCAAACTTTTTGCTTCAATTACCGCTCCGTTCAAAGCGATTTCCTCACTAATCAGACTCTGTCTATTCTCTCAACGAATTACTTCTCCGGTCCAATACCAATTTTGCGGGACTTCCTCACTCCTTTGTCGTTTGATTGGCTGACGGCTTTTCTTAGACATTTTGTTAATGTCTGGCTGTTAAATGGGCATACCAGAGTACGGACGTAATGAGAAAAGAGCAAGGAAATTGTAGACGGAAAATTAGGCTGTTAACAAATTACGTTTCTTTATTGAATTAATGTATTGACGTGAGTATCTTATTATTATTAATACTTACTTCTTATTATCATGAGGATGAATACATGTTTGTTCGGGTCAGAGCCCATTCGTACCCTAAGATTCGCACCCTGTGCCCACTCGTACCCTGGAAGTTTTGAGGGGCCCACTCGTCCCCTGATGAATATTTATTTTTATTCATTCTTCTAATATAAGTACATGTACATGTGTATACTGCAGCTTGGTAGTCCTGGTACAGTCGCGCAGAAAAGGGTAAAATAAAAAATATAGTAATTCGGTAGATATCATGTTTATTTCAAATAAGATTAAGTTTAATAAATGCCTCTAGGCTCTAGGCATTAAGTCAGTCTTCAAAATAATTAATCAACTTTTGGTTTCTTGTACATTTGTAAATATTTAGCAAAATATATGATAACTACATATAATAATCTTAAAATGCAGTATATGCAGTAAAATAAAACTGTGTAACTATTTAAATAAAATCTCAGTAATATAATAACTGTATTTTAGATAAATTTACATCCAGTGTACAAACAAATAACCAAATATCAATACCTGTTGGAGCGCCTACGCATTTACTCATAGCTTTAAGTTTACTGTAATTTTAACTAAACCATTATGTATTTGTTAGGTGCCTGCGCGCACAAAAAATCATGTGTCATTCTCTTATCCAAATTATAAAACTCACACACGTTACCTAAGCCGGCTGCCTTTTATTTCAAAATATCGTTAATTTCCGATCATATTGGCCATTACGAGCTGGATTTAATAAATAGCAAGGATCAGCTATTATTTGATGAAGAATCAAGATTGGAATAGTGGAATTAACGAAAATTAATTAATTCGTGCTACGAGGTGCACTGACCGGCAGTGTGGTATGTGAATCAAGTACATAAAATAAAACGGTGTTAAGTCTTATGTATTGATAATATCGTCACCCAACACTCAATCAGGTAGTATATATAACGTCAATTAAGGATTTATCAGGTTAGTCCTATTAATTAAGCTGTTGTATTGTGTATTATGTTCGTTCCGTTAAATACCGTACCATTTGCATTGTGATAGTTTTATTTTCACTATTGTATGTTCAGAGCAATTAAATTGGAAATCATACTAATCCAAGTATAGTAATATTGATTTATTACATTATATTTTTCGTAATTTAATTGTATTTGCTAAAATATTAACTGAATAGACAATTATTTTTGCATAGGTAGTAGGTACTCAGGAGCAATATAAATTTTAGAGTGTTAGATATTGTTAATTGTTTAATGTTAATGTAATTACCGTATTATTTTAATTATTGTGTTGTACTTCATTGTTAATTTATTGAGTTTTATATAAAGATTAAACCGAGTTTATTATCTTAGGTAGTAACTAATTAGTAGTCATTTAGGTACATCGGTATAGACGTCAGCTGTAGGTTGACTTTAACCCATACGTAGGTACTTATATATGATTGTTCATACTTTTATTGTATAAATTCCAGATTTACGCCCGCATCCCAGAATGACCGAGGAAAGGGAGTTAATAAAAAAGCGAGGTAGCTTCAAAGGCCGATTGACTGCGTTTGTCAATTATTTGGACGCGCTGGATGATAAAATGTTATCTAGTTGTAATATAACGGAACTACAGCTGCGTATAGGCAAGATGGAATTGTTGTACCAACAATACGATGAGGTACAGTTACGTATGGAGTGCATGACTGATGATACCAAGGCACAGTTTTCTGAGCGTTCTGAGTTTGAGTCCTTGTATTATAAATCATTGTCTAGGGCTCAGGAATTTGTAAACAACTATAATCAAGTTAATGAGTCAATTTGTAGTAATAAAAGTAATTGTGGTTCGAATTTTAAACCGGTTAAGTTGCCCACAATCCAATTGCCAAAGTTTAGTGGATCTTACACCAACTGGTTGGAATTTCATGACACCTTCACGAGTCTTATTCATTCCAATGATGGTATAGACGAAATCAACAAATTCCACTACCTTCGAACGTCTCTGGAAGGATCCGCTGCCGTAGTGATCCAGTCGATCGAGTTTTCGGCTACTAATTACTCTGTGGCATGGAAGGTATTATGCGAGCGATATGATAACAAAGGATTATTAATTCACAATCATGTTTCCGCCCTTTTTAATATGGAGACAATAACAAAAGAATCCTCTGTTATTTTAAAGAGTTTAATTGACCAAATAAATAAACACTTGCGAGCATTAGAAACCTTAGGCGAGCCTGTTAAATATTGGGATACCCTTTTAATTTATATTTTTACTAGAAAGTTGGACAACCGAACGTTCCGTGAATGGGAGGAGTACAAAGGTCGTATTGACAAAGACAAAAAGATTACCTTCGATGTATTCCTGCAATATATTCGTAAGCGCGCGGAATTGATTGAGACTTTGGAATTGTCGCGTAATAACCAGCCTCAATCTAATAATAAGGCAGGGGCTAAGCTGAAGTCTATGGTTACCGTCCAAAGTGATGCTAATTCTAGTTCAGAGTCAGGTACAAAGGTCTGTCCCAAGTGCAAAGGTGACCATCACTTAAGTGATTGTTCACAGTTCCTCGCATTAAGTAACGAAGCACGCATTAAATTGCTGCCAACTTATAAAATTTGTTTTAATTGCTTTCGTTCAGGTCATTTCGCGAATCGTTGCAAAAAGCCCGGCTGTAAACTGTGTAAACGCAAACACAACACTCTTATCCATGTCACTGATTTTAAACCTGTTGCAAATAGTGATAATAATACAAATAACAAGTCGTGTGATAACAACTTGTCGCCGCGATCGTCTTCAACGTCTTCTGTGACTGAGACGAATAACGTCGCGTTGTCGGCCAACGTCACATCTTCGCACAGTGGTGTGAGTCATGATGTGTTATTGTCACCGCATTAGTCAAATTATATGATCGTAATGGTCGAGAACATGTTATTCGTGCAGTTCTTGACAGCGGTAGTACATCGTGCTTTGTGACGGAAAGATTATGTCGACAGTTAAATTTAGAGACTAGGCAGATAGATAGGTCGATATTCGGCATCAATAACGTGACTTCTCACGTAGGTAAAACGTGTCGTATTAATATGACGTCATTAAATAATAGTTTCAGTACTGAACTTTATTGTTTCGTTTTACCATCAATCACTAGTGATGTGCCGTGTCGTGAAGTCGATCTATCTATTCTGAACATTCCGTCTCACATCTGTTTAGCAGACCCTACTTTTTACAAGCCCTCTCAAATAGATATGCTGATTGGTGCTGATGTCTTCTGGGACTTGTTAGGGCCACAAAGAATCAAGTTAGGTACTGGTAAACCAGTTCTATGTGAAACCAGGTTAGGATGGGTTGTCTCGGGTCCTATCAGTCGTAATAACGTTGCATTGTTTTCTAGTAACATTAGGTGCAACTTTACTAAAATCAATTCGTCATCTGACGACGATTTCGATAATATTCGAAGTGATTTAACTCGCTTCTGGCAGTTAGAAGAAATAAATAAGAAGTCTTCTCATTATTCGCCAGAAGAGAAATTATGTGAAGAGCATTTTGTCAACAATACGAGCCGCTTACCTGATGGACGTTTTTGTGTTCGTATTCCTCTCAAACAAGATCCTTCTATTTTAGGAGATTCAGTTGGAAAAGCTGCTCATTGTTTACAGTCGTTAGAACGAAGGTTAAAAACGAAATCTGATTTTAGTAAAATGTATCACGAATTCATGTATGAGTACGAGTTACTAGGTCACATGACTGAATGTAAACAAACCGATTTAAGCCCTTCTGGTTATTTTATTCCGCATCACGGCGTATTACGTGAAAGTAGTACCACTACGAAACTTCGAGTGGTGTTCAACGCAAGTTGTCCTTCTTCAACTGGCGTTTCATTTAACGATTTACAAATGGTTGGCCCTACTATTCAGGATGATCTGGTGTCGATTCTTCTCCGTTTTAGACAACACAAGTTTGTGCTCTCAGCAGACGTCGAGAAGATGTACAGACAAATAGTCGTCCATCCGTCTGACAGTTATCTGCAGCAGATATTGTGGCGAGGTAAGGCATCTGACTCCGTTAAAACGTATAAATTAAACACCGTCACCTATGGCACGGCCAGTGCGCCATTTTTAGCTTTTCGGTGCCTTCATCAATTAGGGCTCGATTGTCAGAATCAGAAGGTTGCTGAAGTCATCAAGCACGATTTTTACGCTGATGATTTATTATCTGGGGGTGATGATTTAGATGAGGTTAGATTGATTCGCCAAGAAGTCACAAATGTACTTGCATCGGCTGGCATGCCCTTGCGTAAGTGGAAATCGAACGAACCTCAATTATTATCTGAAGTCGCTCAATCTTCACTAGACTTAAACATAGGTTCTAGTGAGCCTGACAAGTTGCTCGGGCTAGGTTGGTATGCTAGTTCAGATGAACTAGTATTTTCCATAAGTTCAACTATGTCTTGCAGCAGTAACACTAAACGAGATTTACTTTCAGTGATTGCAAAGATCTTCGATCCGCTGGGGCTGTTATCACCACTTGTAATCACTATGAAAATGTTACTGCAGAGAATGTGGTTGGACAAATTATCATGGGATGATCCATTGACCCCTGAAATTAAATTACAATGGCATACCATCACTCAAAATCTGCCTCTTTTAAAAGAAATTCTTATTCCTCGAATTGTAGTGTGTCATTCATACAAGGAGTTAGAACTACATATATTTACTGATGCGTCTGAGCGCGCATATGGTGCGTGCGCTTATGTTCGCAGTATCAATGATGCGGGTGAGTGTACCGTTCGATTACTTATGGCTAAAAGTCGAGTGGCGCCAATTAAACCCACTACAATTCCAAGGTTGGAGTTATGTGGCGCTGTAGTGGGAGCTCGTTTGTATGAGAAGGTGCTAAATTCGCTTCGCATTAAGTTCTCGAGAGTCTTTTGTTGGACTGACTCGACCATCGTGTTGGGATGGCTACATATATTGCCATCGAAACTTCAGCCATTCGTACGCAATCGCGTTGCTGAAATTTTAGATCAGGCAGGTCATTGCACCTGGCGGCACGTCCCAACCAATGATAACCCAGCAGACCTACTATCTCGTGGTGTGGATAGTAGTCACCTGCAGGGTTTAAATAAGTGGTGGTCGGGTCCTGAGTTTCTCCAACAAGACTCTAGTAGTTGGCCCTCTCAATTTAAATGTTTAGAACTAGGCTCACTCCCCGAAACTAGAACTGATGTCGCTTTAAATGTTGTTCTTGACACTAACAATAAAGTATTTATTATAGACTTCAATCGTTTTTCTAATTATTTAAGACTTTTACGTACCATGGCGTATGTGTTGCACTTTATTGGGGTATGTAAACACCAATCGCCATACAGTAATTTTTTATCTGATGACGAATTGAAGAAAGCATTAAACATTTTAATTTATCAGAGCCAACAGGAATCATTTCCTGAGCATAAATTACTTTTAAATAAACAGAGTTTGCCAAAAAAGAGCGTCCTATTAAAATTTAATGTATTTTTAGATGACAACAATTTAATGCGTGTCGGAGGACGTCTCGACAATTCAGATTTTTCATTTAATAAACGGCATCCTATTATTTTACAGTCCACTCATATCTTTACTTATTTGATTTTGAACACAAAAGGTTAATGCACGCGGGTCCTCAATTATTGTTAGCCTCGATTAGAGAATCCTATTGGCCTATAGGAGGGCGAAATTTAGCCAAAGCGTGTTATCATAGATGCGTTCTGTGCCGACGTATGCAGGGTAAGGTTGTTACTCCATTGATGGGTAACCTGCCGCGGCAGCGCCTTCTTCCAGGTGGGTATCCGTTTGAAAGTACTGGAGTTGATTATGCGGGCCCTATTATGAGCGCTAGTCGTCAAGGTCGTGGATGTAGACTCGTCAAGGCGTACATAGCAATTTTTATCTGTTTCACCACAAAGGCTGTGCATTTGGAGCTTGTGAGTGACTTGACTAGCCATAAGTATTTATTAGCCTTGTATCGGTTCATTGCACGAAGGGGTAAGCCGGTCCACATATACTCCGATAACGGTACCTCATTTGTTGGTGCGTATAACGAGCTTTTTTTTTTTTTTTTTTTTTTTTTTTAGGTGGTAAAATCATCAAATGAGTTCTCCCGCCCTGGGTGGGGCGGAAGGGACTGTCAGACTCTTACTGACTAAAATCCACCCGTGTTCCTTCCTATACCCTTTACGTTCCGGGGCCACGGTAACCTGGGTTAAGAAAAAACCCGCGACCCCAGCAGGCATTTGGCGCGAAATACGACGCGCCACCGACCCGGGCTTGGTCCTTGGTCGGACGGCGAGCTACCCATAACTCACCGTCCGCAAGCCCGCTCCACCGCTGTGCCCTCTGCTAATCAGAGGGACACGCGTTGGAGCGTCCACACGACAGGCTATTCGCATACGGGCAAAGAGACCCCTTAGGCACACAGTGCCTAAGGAAGAGTTTTTGCCCGCATCCCAGGGTGCACCGGCCCGAAAAACTGGTCTTCCCCCGGACGTATCCGAGAGGGAACTCCAGTCCACGGGCGCACGTGGAGGTTTCCTGTCATAGCACCCCGCGTATAACGAGCTATCTAAATTTTTTAAAAACAATTCTGATGCTTTAAGTGAAAGCATAGCTAATGATGGAATTAATTTCCATTTCATTCCCGCGTACACTCCACATTTTGGCGGTCTCTGGGAAGCGGGTGTCAAATCAGCAAAATATCATTTACAGCGAGTGTTGGGACAATGTAATTTAACTTTCGAGGAACTTAACACCACATTGGCCCAAATAGAGGCAATATTAAATTCACGCCCACTAACGCCGCTGTCGTCAGACCCTGCCGATTGCACTCCACTGACCCCAGGTCATTTTCTCGTCGGCCGGCCACTTACTTCATTGCCAAGGAAGAATTACGAAGACCAATCTGCAACCCATCTTAGTCGTTACGATCGTATTGAGCAACTCAGACAACACTTCTGGACTAGATGGAGTAAGGAGTATGTTGCAGAGTTGCAGCAACGGACAAAGTGGCGTTCTTGCAAGAATGGGTTAAAGTTGAATTCCTTGGTAGTCATCAAAGAGGAGAATCTTCCACCTCTGAAGTGGAGACTGGGAAGAGTTATCGCTGTACATCCAGGCACTGATGGGATCGTACGTGTAGCAGACATCAAGACCTCTACTGGTGTCATCCGGAGGGCCTTCAACAGGATATGCCCATTACCTGTATCTTCAGAATCGGAGTCTGGTTGAAAGCACGACTTTCAACGCCCGGGGGCATGTTGGAGCGCCTACGCATTTACTCATAGCTTTAAGTTTACCGTAATTTTAACTAAACCATTATGTATTTGTTAGGTGCCTGCGCGCACAAAAAATCATGTGTCATTCTCTTATCCAAATTATAAAACTCACACACGTTACCTAAGCCGGCTGCCTTTTATTTCAAAATATCGTTAATTTCCGATCAATACCAATATAACAAAAATAACAATTAATTGTTAGTATGTACTTTGTACAGTCAAAGAGATCTACAAAATAATGCAATATCACAATAACTTTGTATTAAATAAATATAAAAAGTAAAATCAGTCTTTACCAACTATGTAAAACCAACATTTTTACTAACAACAAATACACATGCAAAATCACAATGTCCTAGAAACTAACAAAATACAACTTTTTTACAAAAATCAGCCTTTATTGACCATCATATAAATCAACATTAAATATGAATTATGAAAAAAAAATAGAACACATATCAACAGGAAATAATCACTTCTTATTTTTTTGTATATTTACCATCTTCATAATCATAATAACTTAAATCTAATTTGCTTGCGCGCAGATACTCTGGCTAAGATTACCCCTCCCGCTTCGGCATTTCACACCCCGCGCACATCTGGAGAGTACTTACCAATTTTAACGCAATTTTTGGTGGAAAACCGAATTAATGTTAGAACGTTCATTATTTTTAACCGATTTCCAAAAGGAGGAGGTTCTCAATTCGGATGTTTGTTTTTTTTATGTTTGTTCGGGCATAACTCCGTCGTTTAACAACCGATTTGAAAAATTCTTTTTTTTGTTGGATAGGGTATACTTCCAGAATGGTCCCATTAAAATTTTATCGAAATCGGATTTGCACATTTTGAAAAATCAACAAAAACCTAAAAAGTTTTAGTTTTCCTTAAACTTTGTCTACACCGATTACTCCGAGGTTTCTGGTCCGATTTCGATGATTCTTTTTTTGTTCGATATACTTAGTATATCTGCCATTTGGCCCCATAAAATTTGGGTTGAATAGTGAAACTAAAAATGATAACATAAAAAAGTTTTTCATAAAAAAAAATATAACCGACTTCAAAACAACCACAAAAAAAGTTTAAAATAACCTACAAAAAAACTTTTCTTTCGAAAGTCGGTGACAAGTTTATTTCGTTAGGCGAACTTCATATATTAAAAGACCAAAGACACATTGAACAGTCTCGTATTCGCAGTCACTTTCAAGAACCAGTGTGTCACCGAGGCAGCCATACCATACGAGTACAAACAAAACACCTTATCTAATTTTGTAACCCGTTTTTTTTAACAAGCCATTCGTAGAGAGACAATTTTACATCGTAAGCCTATCGACAGGTTATATTATTATCACGACGGATATCATTCATCATAGCTCTTTTTTCAATGAGCTGTTATGATTTATTAAATTAATTCCGTTAATAAACTGTTCACAAGTGTACTCTGTTAACCGTTTCTTATGTAAAATATGGCTAATTTTATCTCAGGGGCCCAATAGGCACCTGAATAGGTGCCGAATCTTTAACTTATATTGTATTATATTAGAGGGGACGAATGGGTACCTTAGAAATAATATTTTTTATTAAAATATTAATTGGTACCCTACCAGGAGACCAATGGGCACCTAAATAGGGGCCGAATCCACAACTTTTATGCTGGGGTACGAATTTTAGGGGACGAATGGGCTCTGACCCGTTTGTTCCTCTTTCACACAAAAACTACTGAATGGATTTAGATGTTTTTTTTTGTTTATGCAGATAGTTTAATAACCTAATTTACTACTTATAGAAGTTTTTATTTCGGCAAAACTATTCCGACGGTCATTTACCAGATCTGGCGTACCCGCGGGTATAACCTGGCTCACTAACTTATAATTCGAAGGGTAAATAGTAATTGATGATAAAATGTCCAAATTCCGTGTTCGAAACAATATGTAATGTTTTTAGTGAAGCCACTTTTTCATAAAGGTGTGAATGAGCGCCACGCACACATGTAGATGTTTTACTTCGAGATGTTCACTTGTTTTACGTAGGAATTGAACTACGGGGGTAAATTTTCTACCGTGTTTTTAGCTTCAGTTCTCAGTCGCCTACTAAGTATCTGGACACCGGGTACTGGAGTAGACTTGCTGCTGACTGGATAACGTGATGCGGTTTGGGAGAGACCACATAGGTCTCTGTGCAGCGCACCTGTCCAGCAATGGTCAATTTAGTTTTAATTATTTTATTACTATTATTCTCTGTGGACACAAAATATCCTACACTGTATCATGAAAGCAAACCACTAAAATAAAATAATACGAGTTGAGTTCTGCATAGTAACTAAATACAAATTTAAATTGGTATTCGGTTTAATTTGTATAACATATTCAACCATATCAAATGAACGCAATTCAATTCCCACTAAATATTTTCCGTACTTCAAACATGTTATATTTCACGAAATTCTACGTAGTTAAAAGCAAATTGTATACGCACTAAGACTATTATTATTTAACAATGGAATACTTTAATTACATCGGTGTTATTCCAATTTAAGTCTTATTAACATTGTATAAGATCCACTTAAAATTAAATTAGTATAACGCTATTATTCTCAACAATACAATGTTCCTATTTATTACGTGATATTCGAAATTGAGCATTAAAACTGGTCCTGAAAGCTCATTTTGTACTAAAAACGGCGAGTGTCAGGGGGTGAACAACGAGAAACACTTTTGTACTCGCGTGTACTGTGAATAAGATAGCGAAACATGTTTTTGTCGTGATTGTACCATTCGTTACTGTACGGGTGTTATCAATACAGGGTGTATTTTGGGGTGTCCATAAAATATTCAAATGAAGAAAACTCTTAAGTTCATTTCATTGCTTCTGTGCGCATACAAATTAACTCATTTTCCTTATAGTATTTTTTTTAAAGTTATATTCATACAGAGTGGTTGACTAGATTAGAAACAAAATTAATTTTAATTACTTACAATATATCAGCCTAATGTATTCCCACTGCTGGGATACAAGCCTCCTCTTTTTGAGAGGGAGAAGACTCACAAGTGGGTCCAGCGGGTTAGTAGATGACCTCACGAGAATTTCTTTCACCGTTTTGGGAGTTTTTTGAACAATTTTAATTAAATAATGATAGACACAACATCCTTTTGGTCGGAGGAACCTCTCATTTTAACGACAAATCGAGGAACTTGACACCCTGTCATACCCTTAATATGTTTTCTAAGAACGTGTTCCTTTCTTAATTACAAAAGTTACGCAAAATAATAAAAAGGTTTAATAAAACAAATTCGTACGTAAATTAATTTTCAAACAAAATGGCAATCACGAAAAGGTTATACTTTAATTTAACGATCACAAGACGTCTTTTCACCATTAGGGTGATTCTTGGAATTGTTTCCTAAAATATTATTATGCTTCGCGAACGACTGAGAATATTCTGGAAACTGCCGCGAGTTCCACTAATGTTTGTAGGGAGTTGAAATAAAATGAATGTATTGTTTTAGTCAAACTCATTGTGCTTTTACGAGTATTATGATTTTGTTAGTTTCTCATAATAAATAAAAGTACTACAGAAAAAAGAATGAAAATAGAGCGATACTATTTAAAGGCTTATATAGATTAAAAAAATGAAATAACGAGCATATATGACATAATACTCGTTATGCTGGCGAGCGTATTCTATTCAGGTTTTATTTATAAAAAGAAATAAATATTTTTTGTTTAAATAAAAATCCTGCTGCGATTGGAAACACCATTGTATTCGCGACAGAAAATGTCGACGTATATACGGAATAAAAGCCGCAAACATGATATTGCTGTGAACAGAATTTCTGATTGGCTGACTGACAGACAATAATATTCAGTTAGAGCCTTATTACTAACCTCTGAATATGTGACTTGCAACGCGATTTTCTTCAAACGCATGTATTTTCGATAACCTAAGTATAAAGTATTTGTAATCAAGCCAATCTTGTTGCGGGCATGCGGACGGCGAGTAATGGGCGACTCGCTGTCCGACCATGGACTGCGAGAGATTTGTGTTCCAAAATAAATATTCTTTAAAGTTCCTCGATACTCCGTTGATAAGGAGGATCCACCCTATGGAACCAGACGGGTGTTGTTTGATGAAGTTACTGCCTGTTTGTTGCCAACTTCTTCTATAATACCATAGAAGATGTCAGTTCTTCAACCGTACCATAGATGTCGCTACACTACTTTGTTGTAGTGTAACCGATACAATAGAAACTATATATTTTTTTT
This sequence comes from Agrotis clavis, assembly GCA_954870645.1. NCBI lineage: Eukaryota > Metazoa > Arthropoda > Insecta > Lepidoptera > Noctuidae > Agrotis > Agrotis clavis. The sequence continues at coordinate 2,906,914 of OX940929.1, forward strand.
ACACATTCCCTACAAATGAATTTACCGTTCTTTAACAAGTTGAAAAAAAGCCAATAACGTAGAAATAGACAGACATTTAATACCATTAAGAAAACTTTTACCGCCAACTTTACGAGCTAGACGTCTCATCCAATTTCATGGCCACCGTAACCTGAGTCAATGGGAAATCCAGCGCTGAATTATGAAGTCGTCGATCGATGCTGTCTGCACGCAAACTGTTACATAATTAATGTTTTTTTTTGTCTTCATAATGCATTGTTTTTCCATTAAACGTATAGGGTGGAAAGTACATGCAATGTAAATGTTATAATGCCACTTTTTAGCCTGTGTCGTGCGTGTTTTCTAGCAAGTAATTGATACCAATCGTCTGAGGCTATTTTCCCCTTTAAAAATGTTTTTGCCCGCGGAAGTAAACTTTTAATTGACTGCACAATTTATTTGTTTTTATTGTACTTATATTATAAATGCAAAAGCGTGTTTAACAGCCTTATCAACAAAACGAAACGGATTATATTTTGGTACAGATGGGGCCCTAGAGTCAGTCTTGGGCTATATGAGGAGCGTAGCTGCAGGCAACAGCTAGTATAGCATTCTATGTATAACTTAATAAATAGATTTTTCTATTTTTAAAGTTAGAATAGGTTTATTTTAAGATCGAAAATACCATCTTTTTGTTTGTAAGACTAAATATAGAAGTGAAATTCGTTTGTATTTAAAGTAGGGAAAGGTTAGCCAAATGCTACCTGAAAACGATTTCATGGAAATGAAAGTATAAAGATAAAACAATACGAGGTTTCTAATATTAGTTAAAACCACTTAGGGTATAATTTGAATGAGGGTGGCACAAGAACGACTAGCAGTTGTCGGATTCAGAGTGTGGTATGGTTGGCACAGTGACTGAGCAATTGACTACTGTGCTAAACGTCGCAGGATCGATTCTTGCACGGAACAAATAATTTCATGATCTACAAGTAGTTTTTCCGGGTCGGGACGTTTTTATAATGTTGTTTTAAGTTTTTGTACGCATTTACGATACAAGAAAAATACCAAACTCCGCGCTTAAGAAAAATACAAAATTAAAGAGCAGTTTATTTTTGACAATAATGCAGAATTGAAGGTTGCTTGCCCAACATAATACTGTTTGTGAAGAAATAGTGACAAATCCAGATACACCATGTTGGAAGAGCTAGCTGTAGTAATCAAATTGTGAAATCTTACAAGACAATAATATAATAAACTGAATTCAAAAACTTGCGTTAAAAGCAGTCGGAATAACACAGTGGAAAAAATACCGCTTTTATTTTTCCTACAAGCTGCCAACGGCACCACAAATCTTCAAGAAAAAGTGTCGATAAAAAAGCTATAATATTTTGTTGGAATTTTCTCGTTGCTTTGTCCCTTGAAGTGTGAAAATAAACTCGAATTCATCATGCAATAAAAACAACAAAAATACCTGGTCTACTTAGAAAAAACAGATACAAGGAAAATTGGGAGAAGATGATAATGAACCATAAATTAAAACTTTATTCGGCCTCATAATAACGGACTGACCCAACCTAATGCCTGATCAAAATGAACATCAGGGGATTAAATTTCGTAAAAGAGCAAAGTTAGCAAAGCAATAAAAGAAGTTAAAGTGAATAAAAAATATTCATTTTTGCCCAAAACCCGTAAATATGAGTTTGTGTGTTATTTGGGTTCATCCCCGGATCTAATGTTCTTATTTTTTATTTTGGTACAATCAATGTGTAACTTAGACTTGTGCTGTCTAAAATCCACTGTAATCCTTCAATAACCAATAACGTTTCAGATTCACGGTTACCTGATGAGGCGTCTCAAGTGGATCTCATGATAAGGTGAGCATCATCAGGTGTAGCGTTTCATCATCATTATAATCAATCTCTTGCCCTCATTCCAATTCATTTGTGGTCTCCTTTCATACTTATCTCACTCGTCATCTCAGCATTTCCTTTCTACTCATATCATCCCTCACACAATTAATTCATTTCTTGTTTTCCTTGTACCAAAACATCCAACGGTTAATGTATAAATCTTTCACAAACTAAACAACGTGAACGACGTTCAACGCTTTGTTTCAGCTTGAGTTTGCAAACAAACGAGCGAATTTGTGTAACATTTCATCGGGCGAAGAGACGAGAGCTGGCAAACTGTGTGACGCACGTGCGGGCAAATGCACTCTCGCCCTAATTATTACTTTGGATACTTTGTCAAGCAATTGCAGAAACATTGCATTGCATAAAAACCCTCGAGTATATACTCACCTTAAGGATACCTACTTTTATGAAGGTTTTTTTTTAGTTTTGAGTTTCGAGAATTCTTAAGATTTGGTCATTATTTTCTCGACTCGAACTAAGCCAAATTTCTCGAGTTCGAGAAAGCTCGAACCTTACTTTATAAAGACATGGATGAAGTATTTGAGTTATATGTGCCATTATTATCTTGTATTTTCGCAAATAATAACGATGTCAGCCTAATAGCTGTTATAACGACCGGTGTAACTATCAGAAAATATTTTTTTACCTTCCTTTGTAAGAAGGGAAAGTCTTGAAACTATTTTCTTTGCGATTGTACTTTTTGTTCGAGCATTTTTTGTTGTACAAATGTCTTTTCCGGTGTTGTTTTGCCTCGAAACTATTGCGAGCAATTGAATTAACATTAAATAAAACTGCTTTGTGTAAATAAATACGATTTCGTAAATGTAGAATAGTTTTTAAAGATCTTTTTTTATGCAAATGGTTTTACCCATCATGGTTAACAAGTTTATACATCAAAGTTTTAGTGAGATCTTGAAAAGAAAACCTATGGTTTACAAGTGATGTAGATATTGGGAATGTTTTATAATTAAATAGATCTCTTAAGCTGGCCATACACACTGCTTGAAGCAATCACTATCGACTGCTCGAGCAGTCGTGCAGCTTCGGGTGGTCGGTTCGGTCAAGCAGTAGTACGGCCAGCCTTATATATCTTTCGTAGGAAAGTTTCGAGTAAATCCTCATCTAATCTATTAACTCTAACTAAATCGCAACTTGAATTATTAATTTATTATTATTTAAGTAGCGCAACTAAATCTATTTCAGTCACTTAGTACATTAGTGACACTTCCAAGTACAAAGCAGTATAAACAGCAATTCCCGCAAGGCTTCAATCCCGCATCTTGGCAATCGTGGCCGTTGCATATAAAGCAGCTGCAGCGCTTACATTCGTCGCTTTCACGTAATACAACTGCAGAACTATGTCACGTCATGGAATAAATGTCACTAATGTCTTTATTATAAGGAAATTGGAGGAATACAGCGCAAAGTATGAAAATTGTGAAATATTTAGCAGAGAGTATTTAAGGCTGAGCCAAACACGGAGTGGCGTGGCGGTAGCGTGGCGTGTACTTGACGGGGCATGACACGCTACATGTTCAACTAATAAACATAATTTTCTTTATATTGTATATAGAATGCATAGAGATCGATAGGCCAGAGTTGTTACGCAGTGGGTGCAGGATAGGCGTCGTTGCCGACGGAGGCCTAGAAAACGCTGGCGTGACGATCTAGACACATTCACGAGAGATTGGCCGGAGAAAGCCGCAAAATGGGAAGAGTGGCAGGTTATGGGGGATACCTTTGCCCAGCAGTGGGACAAATTAGTTAATAAAAAAAAGTTGAGCTAGTATTGAAAATTTTGCTATTCATTTTCTATGGTGAAAGTTGGTCTGATGACTTTTTGTAGTAAAACAGCTGGACTTCTAAAACTCAAAAATGAATATTAACACTGTCTCGTATCACTCAACAAAGCCTAAAACAAATACAGTGAAAGGTCATACATAAAAATCAACTCCGTAGTATAGTGATACCAAACTGATGACAACCATGAAGATGGTCGATTTACGATCTCTCCTTTAACTTTTGTCAAGTACGCAGCTTTTGTCCAAGTAGGCACTAAATAAAAATACTAAGAATTTATGAGGATTCTATCGAGATAGTAAAAGTCAGCTCAAGTATTACAAATAGCTTAGTATCTTGTGTTCAATACCACTATCCATCAGTTAACGGTTTACTATACAATGCGGGTTGAGTTTAAGCCTGTGAGCTTAGCGTAAACTTGCAGTTTCAAAATAAATCATCTCGTTTCACTTGTGATTAAATGGACTTTGTTTTGAAGACTTTAAACCGAAAAATGTTAAGCATGGAAAATATGGGTCAGAGCCCATTCGTCCCCTAAGATTCGCATCCTGTGCCCACTCGTCCCCTGGAACTTTTGAGGGGCCCATTAGTCCCCTGAAGAATTGACATTGGAGATTGTATGAAACTGTACGCCCTAGCAGAAAAAAACAGACGAGAATAGTTCCAGTACGCGGGTAAATTACCCGCGGCGATAAACCGCAGTGCAGCCTCAATTAAAGCATCGTGAAGAAACTGCCATATCATAATTATGGGGAAAAATAGAAGACTTCAACTACACGATGTGTCCACGTGGTGTACCACGGACTACTCATTCTTACCTCCGGGTGTAGTCCTCTACCACATCCACCAATTAGAACATTCGATATGCTGATTATAATCAACAACTCGCCGTTGGTTTTCCGTATGAAATAAACGGCTGTAGGTACCTGGCTAAGCTGGTAATATTTTACATTGTGTAACTATGGTTAAGGCTGGCCGTTGGCCGCAGCAGTCATATTATGTAGATCTTTGGTCAGGTAGTTTATGGTATTCAATTCTGGCAGTCTTACTACCGTATTACCCACTAACAAAGCCACTGAGTTGTAGAGTTGAGATAGGTAATTAGGTAGTGATTTCATGTAAAATGCTTGTATTCTGTCGCATCCAGTAAGACCCAGCCCAATCAAGAGCCCGGATGAGATGATGTTAAAGAAATTAGGGCACTCACAAAAAAAAATTGCTTCAAAAAACATATAACCTCCCATTATACTTTGTAAATTGGAACAGTTTAAACAACAAAAAAAATGCTGGCGGTTCATAAAAACTTTTCTCTTTTTTTCAGGAAAACGGAAAAGGACGCGGCTGAAAGTTTCGGGCGACAACAAATTGTGTGCGCCTGTCTCGAAACTTCGACAATGCCGCGTCACTTAATGGCGAAGTGACAAAGGATTTGTCCCAAATGAGCAAAAATTATGGAGTTCGTAGTTAGTGAATATCGCTTTATAACGACTTTGTATGCTTTATGACGTAACTTTTAGTGCTGGATTAATTATTTTAGTAACAAAGGCGGCTAACAACTTGGTATTACTTTTTTAGTTCTTCGTCAAAGAAAAATTATTACGTCTCCAACATTACGTCAAATTAGGTGCGGGCCACATAGAAAAGACGTAAGACGCAGACGGGGCGCAGGCATATTATTATGTCTCTTCGGCGTCTCTTCCATACAAAATGCGTAGAAGCGTCGCGACGTACCAGAAGAAACGCGTCGCGGGCGCGAATCTCATACAATTTAGTCCGCCCGTGACGCGTCCTCGTCTTACGTCTTTTCTATGTGGCCCGCGCCTGCATTTCTTTACTACCCATCCTTTGACATTACAGTTTACGTTTTAAAAGTTTTGCAAAGATTTTGATCCTCTCATTTAATAATGATTACTAATTTCTGTCACTAGGGTTTTTGTCTGAAAAAATCTAACTAGTCAGTTAGATTATGAAAAAAAAATTGACACGTATCATTTATTTTGTTACGTAAACCAAAATTAACCGAAGATTCGACACTTTTAAAATTGGCAAAACGTCAGAAGCAAGTACACTTGCTAGTGACGTCACAAGCCCCCACTCTCGAATTTTGATGCGTTATCTTAGTAAATGTTAATTGGTTGACATTGAAATGACAAAAGAAAAAAATAGTGTCCATCAATTTTTGAAAATTCTAAATGACGGACTCTTAGCCACATGCTCGCGGCGCGAGCATGTGGCTAAGGCGCGTTTGAAAATCGTGGTGTGCATAGGCGCGTTTGAAAATCGTGGTGTGCATAGGCCCTAATTTATTGATGCTGTCAAATACCCTATTCAAAGCGACGTCACCGCAGTTTTTTTTGAAGTGAAAACTTCTTTAGCGGCGTTGTACACTTTTTCTGTAATGGGTAAAAAATTTAAAACTCGCGTCAGGGTCACGTGACCCTGATCGAAAATGAGTAAGACGTCATTCAAATTAGTTAATTTCATATCTGTACTACTCCAGTTTTAAAATAAAACATAGTAACAAAAAAGTTTTCACTTCTACCGGCACTCCTGGAGTGCAACCTTTTTTTGAAGTGAAAACTTCTTTAGCGGCGTTGTACACTTTTCTGTAATGGGTAAAAAATTTAAAACTCGCGTCAGGGTCACGTGACCCTGATCGAAAATGAGTAAGACGTCATTCAAATTAGTTAATTTCATATCTGTACTACTCCAGTTTTAAAATAAAACATAGTAACAAAAAAGTTTTCACTTCTACCGGCACTCCTGGAGTGCAACCTTTTTTTGAAGTGAAAACTTCTTTAGCGGCGTTGTACACTTTTTCTGTAATGGGTAAAAAATTTAAAACTCGCGTCAGGGTCACGTGACCGTCAGGGTCACGTGACCGTCAGGGTCACGTGACCCTGATCGAAAATGAGTAAGACGTCATTCAAATTAAAAATAAAACATAGTAACAAAAAAGTTTTCACTTCTACCGGCACTCCTGGAGTGCAACCTTTTTTTTTTTTTTTTTTAGTATTGTAGTGTGCTCCAGTAGCACGTGTCAAATAAAAATATTTCTTTCTTCTTTCTTTTTAATACTTCCGTCAACGCCTATCACCAGGAAACAGTAAAACATTTTAATAGTTAAAACAAATCCACAATAGCATAACAGCATCCTAATAGCCAACGAAAGAGCCCAATAACGATAAAACATCCCGTTTACGTTTTCCTGTACGACTGTGATATCGGATCCGTAACGTCTAACGTACCGAAAAGTACCGTACCGTACCAATAACGGTACCGTACCGTAAAGTCGAGGTGGCATTTGCCCTTTGGGCCCTAGCCTAAGCAGGCCCCCAGATGCTTATCTTGTGGTGCTTGCCCCAATCTAGGTGGTAGGTTGGATCGGGAGCCTGTGCACTTGTGCAGCCAATGTCTCAACTCTTGCGACCTAATTATAGACTAGCTCAAATAGTTTGTTCATGTAATTTTAGAGAGAAAAAAAGTTCGGAAAATGGTAAAACAGGCCAGCCTTGTCTTTTATTGCGATTGTAAAATTATCAAATGAGATTCCCTATTGATTATTGAGTGTTGACTATCAGATTGTTATTTACTAAAAGTTCGCCCTGCTCCTTCAGTGGCCCACGATCCCACGAGAGCAGACGATCCTTGGAACTAGCTCTTCTCCATACAAACCTACCCTTGCGAACAGCTGTAGAATGAATCCCATCCCTTCCCATTTCCTTTAATTTTAACAATCGAGGTTCAAAAGTGCCTATTTGATGGCCTAAAATGATTTGACTTTAGTATTGAAAATTTCTGAACAGCGATTAGCCCGGGCTTGTAGAGACCTGGGCCCTTCCTACCCAGTCCGGGCCTGAGTAAAACGGGTTTAAAACACTCAGATAGTTACTGGTTTCAGCTCCACTGCTTGTGATTACTATTGACCTGTTTCGTTCGGGTGAACCTGATGACTGTTTCCAGAAGATAAGCTGCTTATTCTCGGATTTCATGAATGTTATGTTATGTTTTGTTTTTTTTTTTCGGATATGTGTTTGCCTTTTTCGTGCGGTTTTATTGTTTTTGATTGCCGGTTTTATGAAGAAATTAACTTCGACTTTTATTATTATTATGGACTAGCACAACACTCATGTTGGAGAAAATTGTTGATTTAGGTTTTTTAAATAATATTTAAATTAGAAAAAACCTTCAGATTCATACTATTGCAGTCAATAGGCCTGATGGAAGTAGAAAGATTGAAACGGCGCGCAATTATTGTTGTCATAACGGTGTCATGTGACGAGTACGTGTCGTAAAAGCCAATCAAGATCTTGACTATAAATGTATTCTGACTGCTGAAAACATTTTCAAATGAACTAAGTACCACATAACGTGTTTTAAACTTTTCCAGTTACTCGCTCTCGAGAAACGAATTATGAATAAAAACTCATTCCGTAAAAATAACTCATTTTATTCAATTTTGGAAAGGTTCAAATAAATTTTTCAATGAAACAGTAATTAACAAAGACACAATAACAATATAATTAAAAACCGATCAGGCCCCGTAATGGGCAGTTGGTAATGACTTTATATTTTCGATAAAGTCACACCGTTTGGATCATCATTAATAAACGGTACTAATTACTGTTTCGGGCACAAATAATGGTTATAAACGATTGTCAGTCCATTCTAAGAACTCTTTGAGTTCAATGTAATAAATCATTGTTCAATATTAGAAACAGCTAAAGACTCAAAGTAATGAAAATATACTCGTAGTTAGAAATAATACTTAAATCAATTGTAATATTATTATTTTTTGTTTTATTTCATTCGCTGCCTAACTAGGTACCTGCCCCCAGGGATCGTAAAATCGAATATTCTATTCTATTGCTCAAGCAATAGAGTATAATTATCTACTATAGAGAGTATAATTTGATCGCAATTCGTATTATGATTTTGTTAAACTGGCCTTTCTAGACCCCCTGCAACATCGATAAACAAATTGGACCAAACTAAGATACTTTGCCCATCACCTACCTAAATAAATTAATAAAATTCTAGCACTTTTTTTAATATCTTCTCAATTTTTTTTTAATCTTCCGTACTTCGGAAAGCACGTAAAGCCCGGTAAATCCCGGCTGTCTTTTGTAGATCTTTGACAGTCGCTACTATTAGTCAGAAGCTCTAAAAGTCTGACAACCAGTCTTATCATGGGTATCGTATTACCCAGTTACTGGGTTATGGAGGTCCAATAGGCAGTCACTCCATGTAAAATACTGATATTCAGCTACATCTGGTTCAACTAGAAGCCGACCCCAATATAGTCGAGAAAAGGCAAGCAGATGATGCCTTTTTTAAATCTGTTCCACTCTTGAGCAAAGGTCTCCCATTTCCATTTCCAAGAAGAAGCACTTCTTTTCAAGCATCATTTCCAAGTATTTCTTTTCAAGCACCTAGTTCTTACGTATGTCTAATTGAAATCGATAGTTCTTCAAATAAAACTAAGTACCGAAACCTTACAATACGTCTAGACAGTTCAAGTACCTACGTATGTACCTACTAATTAAGTGTATTTATTCACTAATTGGCACTTAAATAAGGTTTAATTTAGGTCTGTTTCTGTTTTCTCAAAGACTGTGCTGTTACATTTTTGCGCTTTTTCTTAGGTCCGTATCGAGGAATTACTAGCCAGCTTTGTGCTCTTTTTTATCTGTAACATAATTATATCATCATCATCAGCCTATAATGTTCCCACTGCTGGGACACAGGCCTCCTCTCTGTGAGAGGGAGTGGGCCATAATCCACCACGCGGGCCCAGTGCGGGTTGGTAGATGTCACATGTCTTCGAATTTTTGGTTCTAGGACATGCCGGTTTCCTCAAGATGTTTTCCTTCACCGTTTTGAGAGCAGTGGTGATGAAATAAATTACACAAAGTAATGCGCCTGGCGGGGTTCGAACCCACGGCCTACAACTCGTAAGTCGGGACCGATACCACTGGGCCACCACTGCTCCTACATAATTATATATTGCTACATAAATGTGTTCTGTACGTAAAAAAATATCGGGTCGTATAAAAGTTTAAATAAAACTGTTCCTTCGTATCAAATCTTTTTACAAAATAATTAATTTTAAGAAATCATCAAATTCTTCAACACAATGAATTTCGGAAAACATCGTGAGGAAACCTGGACTTACACGATAAACAAATAAGTCCAAAGTCATGTCAGAAGCCAGTGGTGTTGCCAGAAGTGACTTAATTAACTTGGACACCAGCCACATGCTCAATTAAAACAAAAAAAAAAAACACACGAACGTTTTCCTAGACAAAACTTCCGTTCCTTTCATGGTTACAACTTCTACATCCCCAGTCATTGACTTCTAATAATCGTAATAACCTTCCCCTAAGCTAAAACTAGAGCCACCATAAACAGAAACTTCGCAAACCATCAAAAGTTAAAACTAAAAGAAGACTTAGAAACTTCCTTCCCATATCGTACAAGTTTCCCATAAGTCCAGCGCGGTTAAGGGAGCGGCAAACGACGTCACGATTTAAAGGCCCTGTTCCACAACAGCCCACGGCTAAGCTACACCAGAGATTTATTTTTTTTAAATTAAGGATTGGGTTTTGATTCCAACAAACTCATTTAAAATGTACAGCTTTTTTTTTTTTTTTTTACGTGGCAAAATCATCAAATGAGTCCTCCAACCCCGGGCAGGGCGGGGGGGACTGTCAGACTTCTACTGACTAAAATCCACGGTGTCCTTCAGTAGCCTGTTATGTTCCGGGGTCACGGTAAGGAAATAATCCCGCGACCCCGGCAGGCTTTGGCCCTTTGAGAGGGGGGCCCCGTCATTATGATGACGCTCTTTGAGGCGCGCGTGGGACACAACGCGCCGTCGACCCGGGCATGGTCCATGGTCGGGCAGCGAGTTGCCCTTTACTCGCTGCCCGCATGCCCGCGCCTACGGTGGCCGGAGATCGTCTTGCGACGTCCGTCGCCGCTGGCGTGCACCACCGCGGTTGGGGCGGAGGGAGGACACTGTCCTCTCTCGCGCGCGGCCCGCCTCCTCCTTCGCGAGCATTACTGCTTCGCAGAAGGAGGCGACCGCTTCCCACTCCGTCTCGCCCCGCAGCATGGCCGCAACCAATGCCGGGCGCGAGAGGTCTCCGCCTATCGCAGCCGTGAGGACACGTCGGTGCTCCGCCCAAGCTGGGCAGTCCTGCACCGTATGCTCCACCGTGTCCTCCGGGCGATCTTCGCAGTGGTGACACCCAGGCGTTTCCTCCTTCCGCATTAGACACAGGTACCTCCCGAAGCATCCGTGCCCGGTGAGGACCTGCGTCAGGCGGAAAGTAAGGACGCCGTGACTTCTCTCCAGCCACTCCTCAAAGTGCCTCGTGCCCGAAAATGTACAGCTTGGAAGGCATTTTGAGATGCTATAGATGAAACAACGAATTATAATTACTAGAGCCAGAGCATATTAGACTTACTACATCGCGACATTACTCACACAAAGGAGAATGTTAGCGCATCAGTTCGTGGCTTGACCCAAATCATCTCAGTTGATCTCATTGGGCACAACTGATCACAGCAATCCATCATCCACCTTATCGTTTCCCAACTGTGTTGGTGTAGTCTTCCAGTCAAACTGGATGCTGCTGAATACCAATACTTTGCATGAAGGCACTGCTTTTTTGATATCAGCAATTCACGGCCCCGCTTCGTAACAAACTGTTGCTAGCAAACAAAATAATTTTCGCATTAGATACAATGAACCTGTAATGACATTCTTGTTATAAGGGAGATTTTTAATAACCGCTTACGGGTGGCCAATATATTCGTCCATATTTTTAATAACAGTGGACGATGCACTTAACATAGGGGTAGGTACGGCACGACATAATATAGCACTCCTCTGATTGAAGTTATTGTCTCCATAAAAGTGAATTGTTTTCCGGTCGATGACCCCGTGTGTTTAGGGAAAGTAGTCTTTTTTGTGAAGGTTTTTTTGCCACACTTACGATGTATATTATAGCATCATTTACACTGCTATTCTGTACATTTGTCACTTCTGAAAATAAAAAGTATAATTATGTTTCTAGACTAGAGTTCTCTAAATTTTGTCGCATAGTAACATGTTCCCAAAATACCTCCATTTTAGAATAGCGTATTATTTTATATAGTCCGTCAGATCAAAAATATTATATTATAACACGTACTCGTATATTTTCATTTGTTACGGAAACCAATATTGTCCAATATATGACGCTTTTTAACCGCCAATACAACACAGGCATGTACTGTTTTTACTTGCTTCTGACATCACAAGCCCCCACTCTCAAACTTTGATGCGTTAAATCTTTGTAAATCGCATTGATTTAAGAAAAGAAAAAATACGTATCCATTATTTTTAAAAACTCTATCTGATAAACTAAAATGAGTTCAGTCAATGGGGACAACATAGAGGCTTTGCCTTGCAATTGTAGGGCAAAATTCCGTGCGGTCTAGACTATTATAGTCTAATTTATAGTCAAGAAAAAGACATATTATGTCTTTTTCTTTCTTTTATTATTAGTGGCCAGTTCCAGAAACATCCAGTAAGCCCTAGCATTATGACTACACACTGTTCGATATTCAACAATCTCCGTAACAGCTGTTACCAAGGTCATAATATCCGTAGTGGCCGCAACATGACGTAGGCAGCACGTCACAGCCAAGTCTTGACCTGTCACACTGTTGGCAGTGAGACCGCATAATGGTGACGTAACTTATGCACATAATTGAGCGAACATGGTGTTGGATCGTGCCCAAGCATGCCACGGTCACTGCCGTTGACATATCGCATAATAGCGTTAATGTACTGCTCGTTTTAGTGGTTTGACATCAGTGGAAGGTTTAGAGCATGTAATTGATATGGTATTTATGTGTTAAAGAGCTTTTTGTCTTTTGTTCATTGTGATAAGGTTTATCAACTTTATCACAATGAACAAAAGACAAAAAGCTCTTTAGAGAAGAGATATCTCTTCTACAACTTTATTAGGTCTAAGACTTCGCGGAGGCTTCGTAGTTCTCCATACCAATTTCAATGGACTGAGTCAAATGCCTGCCACTTCATATGACGATTTCAATCATAAGTCGATTGGATAGATTATTGTGGCTTTTCAAGAACTCCTGTGAGTCTTGTTCTGTATTTATGCCCAGTGCCTAGATTCGGTATTCCGTAATTACTAATACGATACTATTCTCATCATCATATCAGCCCGAGATCACCCACCGCTGGGTCTAGACCTCCCCCTTTTGTTGCCATATCCCTCGGTTCCGTGCGTCTCTTATCTATCTATTCCCCGCGATCTTGACGATAATCATCAACCCAACGGGCTTTTGGGCGGCCCTGATTTCTTTGGCCGAATCAAAACTATTTTGAAAAAAAAAAATCGTTCCTTTCACCATTTATAATAATTTCACAATTTTTTACCCACTTTTAAAAATATATTCGTTGAAAGTCAGTTTTTGACTTTGAAATCAAAGTATAAAACTAAATAGCACCAACGCGCCTCTTCGTCAACGTCGATTGCGAGCCAAAACTTCCGTGTACCACTTAAATGTGCTAATTGCCTTACCTAGAAAAAAAAAGAAACAAACCTTTTTGTATTTATTTACAGGAATACACGTAAAAGGTTTCTAAATTAAGCAGTAGACTGCAGGATTTTACAAATGGGAGTGGAAGCAAGCGGGATTATAGTTAGGGACGAGCGACGGTAATAATGTATGCCGTTCTAAATGCTTGGGAACAGCAGTAATGTCTACCAGCTGTATAAAAACATCTGTCGCTACTTATATGAATATTTCAGACGTATTGTACCTATATTGTAAATGTAATCGTAGTTTTTTGTTTCTTTATAGTGTGGATAGTTATGTCGGTTATATCTAGTATTCTAGTGGATTACGTTACAAGTTTCAAGTTAGTTTTGGTAGATACCAAATCTTATTTCTTTTCACAGAAACATATCAAAGTGATTGCTGTGTCAAATAGTATTTTACTCATTCGCATATATTCGGTTGTTGATCATCGATTTAATTGTTAACATAGGTTGTACAAATGTACCACCTACATGGTAATGATAAAATCGAATAGAACCTACTACTTTTTTATAAGTCGGCTTAAATATCATATTACTTTTGTATCAGCTTTATTATCAACAGACACACAATTGACATATTTATAATTATGATATAGACAATTTAACTAGCTTTTTTATATTTGTCAATCCATAATTATTGACGGCCTGAGTCGTCGTTAATGCCTTTGTCAAACTGAAAAGCGTGCCAAAGCGTTTTTGTTTGTAATGTATGGAATTGTTTGAAGCCTGTCACATAGACTATCGGACCGCTTTCGCTTTTTTATATGACAGGATTCGGATCGCATTCACTTCGCCCTGTTTCACAATAGCTTATAAGTTCCCCAATGATGTCAAGCAATGTTGCGCGATGTAGACGTGTGCGTCACAAATCTCGAGAAAAATCGATCAATTATTTTTGTTTTTTCCTCTTTTAACATTCAATCAGTCCTAAGACTCTCCTCTCTCTTCTCTCTCTCTCTTCTTCAACCTTTGGTCACCCAATGCTGAGTGTAGGTCTCTTCCAAATCTCTCCACTTCTGGCGGTTTTGTGTTATGGCTATCCAGTGTCTTCCGGCCACTTTAACAAGATTGTCTGTCCACCTAGTCGGTTGTCTTCCTACAGTCCTAAGACTATGATATGTGAGGTTGGGTAAATTATGAGCTTTGCCAGAACAATTCTCTTTCAGAATTTGTTCCCCTTTAGGATTGACTTTGGTAGCGTATGTGATTTTATAATTCTGCTCAATAAATAAAATAGCTGAATCAACACAATCAATAACTTTCCATTTAATTTCTTTTACATTTCCACGTATCATGTAATAAATTATTAACGCAATAAAAAAGCCCATATTGAACAATATAAATATTAAAATCTTTGTAGATTTATAATAAAATTTTGGCGAGAACACGAGCGTCGAATGAAAATATTGGTACATGATAAAACGGCGGACCGTTTGGCAATCGGCCAACGTGTAAATTGTAACATAACGCCTGAATTTTAGATGCATTATGTTACGTTTCGATATTTTCAGTATGTTTGTTGTTGGTTTAAAGGAGCAGGATGTTTTTCCTTTACTGGCAATCGCTGTACGAGACCCACCGTAAGGAAATCATTTTCTTTTTTTGGTTAGTTAAATCTTCAAATTAATGTGTCCTCACATTTCACAGGGGCGTGAAGCGGAAGAGACTGTCAGACTTCCGCTGTTTCTTTGCGCTCCAGGGCCACGTTTAGTCCGGTGGAAACCCCGTCGGCTTATGGTGGTATATCAGAGGCCTATTGAGGTCATCGGATGAGGCTGAAATAATTCAGTCACCTGACTCAATCACATCTTCATACGAAAAAAAAATGACGCGGCAATTATTGAGATACCTACCTTTTTATTTTCCATGTAAAACAGTTAAAGTTCAAATATAGTTCTGTTTAAGAGCTATATCAGTACTGAAGAAATAAAGCGCTGAATAATGGAAAAGTAAACCGATATTACCGCTAGAAAATACTCTTTTCAATATAAAATAGTTTAAAAAAAGTAAAGAACAAGTCATGCTGCATGGTCAACAAAAGAATATCAGTCAAGCAATGACTACTTTTGTCATAGATTTCAATCTAACTTTACACATTCTCAAATAGCAGAAGAATATAAGGAGGAGGCGGGCCGCTTGAGGGAGAGAACAGCGTCCTCCCTCCACCCCAGCCGCAGTGGTAGCCGCCCACGGCATCGGACGTCGGCAGACGATCTCTGGCCCGGTAGGCGCGGGCATACGGGCGGCGAGTAGTAGGCGACTCGCTGTCCGAATATGGACCATGCCCGGATCGACGACGCGTTGTGTTCCACGCGCGCCTCAAAGAGTGTCAGCATGATGACGGGGCCTCCTTTTAGGCCAAAGCCTGCCGGGGTCGCGGGACTCATCAAATTACCGTGACCCTGGAATGTAAAGGGCTATTGAAGGACATCGTGGATTTTAGTCAGTACAAGTCTGATAGTCCCTCCCGCCCTGCCCTGGGTCGGAGGACTCATTTGATGATTTTACCGCGATAAAAAAAAACAGTAGAATATAGATTAATTATTCAGTATCCTTTATAACCTTTGTAGGACGGTACTTGTACTTGTACTCGTGGCCTCTTTGTGTAGACACATACAACTCCATTCACGTCCAAATTAACATTGGTCATTCATCTGGAATTCCGGACCCTTTTCAAGTAAATTATACCCATTTTTTATTTACTGTATCTTTGTTGAATAGGATTTTTAGCAAATAATTTTTGATATTTTGTCGAGTGATTTTCGCTTGTTTGACATCCTTTTGATCAAGAGTACGTTTGCCAAATATCATAACTTTTTGTCAAACAATAATTTCATATCCTGAGCGGATTCTGCAAGTCTTGTAATACGTTGAACGAATATGGGTGGATCTCCAAAACGGGCGTATTCGTGTGATCGCTCTGGTGCTTTTCAGATATTGATATTTAACGGTAATTATGTATCTCATTAAAAAGTATGATATTCAAATAGTATATTTTTAGTTTTGGCCTTCAATTTACACTAACAGTTATGGAAATATTAAAGTTCAAAAAATTTCGCGACCAGAGCAATCATAATTGGTGCCAGAGCGATCATAAATGGTCAAACCAATTTAAAAAAAAAAAATATTGCTAAAAAATTATTAGTTTTGGCGTTTTTAGTCATATTCAGTTGGTATACGTGTAACAAGATAAAATATAAGTGATACCTTTTCTTCCGGAAGTCGGTGGCTTTATTTTTTATTTCACTGACTATGGCCATCCGACTTCCGAAAGAAAAGTTATTTTATACTTTTTGTGTTTGGTTTTCAAGTCGGTTCCTTTTTTTTAAAAAAGCTTTTTTTTCCCTTTTAGTTTAGATATTCAATTAAATCGGTGTCTTTGAAAATCAATACAAGTCAGCAAAAAAATGGATGTATGTGGGTAATGTCACAAGATATCCATTAGTTTTATATATTAAAACCGTTCATCATCATCATCTCAGCCATAGGACGTCCACTGCTGAACATAGGCCTCCCCTTTTGATCTCCACATATACCGGTTGGAAGCGACCTGCATCCAGCGTCTTCCGGCGACCTTTATAAGGTCGTCTGTCCACCTTACTGGTGGTCGTCCTACGCTGCGCTTGCTAGTCCGTGGTCTCCACTCTAATACTTTTCGACCCCATCGGCCATCTGCTCTGCGAGCAATATGGCCTGCCCATTCCCACTTCAGCTTGCTAATCCGGTGGGCTATATCGGTGACTTTAGTTCGTCTACGGATCTCCTCATTTCGGATTCGATCACGTAGAGAAACACCTAGCATAGCCCTCTCCATAGCTCGTTAAGCGACTTTGAGCTTTGATATGAGGCCGATAGTGAAAGACCACGTTTCGGTGCCGTAACTCATCACTGGTAACACACATTGGTTGAAGACTTTCGTCTTGAGGCACTGAGGTATGTCGGACGAAAAGACATTGCGTAGTTTCCCGAACGCTGCCCAACCGAGTTGGATTCGGAGGGTTGACCTCTTTCTCGAAGTTGGACCTACCTAACTGGACTGCTTGTCATAAGTAGATATATGAGTCAACAACTTCGAGTACCGAGTTTCCAACAGAGACTGGGGTGGGCACAACATTGGCATTTGACATAATTTTCGTCTTGTCCATGTTCATTTTCAAGCTCACCCGTTGTGAAACTCGGTCGAGGCCATCGAGCATCATGCTGAGTTCCTCCATCGACTTTGCCATGACTACGATGTCGTCGGCAAACCGAAGGTCAGTGATGTATTCGCCGTTGATGTTGATGCCAAGTCCTTGCCATTCCAGGAGCTTGAAGGCGTCTTCCATTGCGGCAGTAAACAGTTTCGGGGAGATAACGTCCCCTTGTCTTACGCCTCTTCTCAATGGAATCGCCTTCGTGCTCTGCTCCTGTACTCGGACCGACATGGTGGCGTTATTATACAAGCACTTCAACACCTCGATGTACCGATAGTCAATACGGCATCGCTGGAGTGACTCAAGTACCGGGCCCCATGTTTCCACCGAATCGAAGGCTTTCTCATAGTCCACAAACGCTAAGCATAATGGCAAGTTATACTCTTCGGTCTTCTGTATAACTTGCCGCAGCGTATGGATGTGGTCTATGGTACTATAGCCTCTTCGGAAACCGGCTTGTTCGGGAGGCTGGAAGTCATCTAGTCTGTGTTCGAGACGGTTCGTGTAATTATAATTATATTAAAACCGTTCCCAGAATAAAACTAACACTTTTCTGAAAACCGCATCAAAATCGGTTCAGCCAAACGCGAGATAATCGCGGACAAACATTCATACTCACATACAGGCCGAACTGAATGCGAATCTCCTTTTTTTAAGATGGTTAAATAGTTTTATAATGTACAATTAATGCAAAATATCATTGCTCTGGTCTTTTTGGACAGAGCAATCACAGCCATATCGATCAGAAAAAGTCACTAAATGATGAATATAGCCGAATTTAAAAGCAGTAGAAATTTATAATTACGTGTCATAAAAACCATCATAAAGATCATCCAATTCACATAAAAAACAAATTTACAAGCTTAATATTTAATTTGAATAACGTGCCATATCAATCATAAAATTCGAGAACCAAATCCAGAGTAATCATAAACTTGCCTTCGTGAACTTACCTTCGCGGATACGTGGCACAAAGGTATCCTCCTCAACGGTTAGACCACTGCTGGTGCTACCCAGCGATAGTGGAATAGAGTGTCTATAACGCGTAACTAGGCATGAGTGCGATGTTTTACCTCAGCGCAGAGCGATGAGATAAAATGCTCGGACACGAATTTAAATTCAAATTGTGGCAAAAGTATTCATAATAAAACTACAAGTATTTTATAACAATGAAGATTAACTATTTCTTATGTTATTTAAATAAGTTGTATCATATGTAGCTATTCATTAAAAAAATAAAGAATATTTTGTTCATTCAATCGGGAGTGAGGACAACCCAGAGCGATCAGGATTTTAGGGTTTAAGATTTTTTTTTAAATATTTTAAATAAACTTATTCATAATATTAGCCTTGTACCAGGTAGATTAGACACTGAACTGCATATAAAAAAATATTTTGAAAACGTTTTTCAATTTTAAAATGGGTTTATTCAGCCCGACACGAAAAAAAATGCCTCTGGAGATCGACCCATATTTGTGATTGTAAGAAGTAGTTTTCTTACATTGAGGAAATATTCTCAGAATTCCTATCAAATCACAATACTATCAGCAGTTGAAAGCATTAAAGAAATATTAATAAGTTAATAACAAATCAAGAAGCTGCCACCTAATAGTTAATTTTAAAAATTAACACAATGTAAAGTCTTTAACAAGACCGTCCAAATAAAAAGGAGAATACCCAAGTTCGTCGCAGAAAAATCCTGAGTAACATTTTTATTTTTCCTTTTTTCTTAAAAGAAAATGTCTCCGTTCAAGAGACGTTTTACAAGCAATCCCATAAAGAGGCGTGAGGAGCGCCGGCCTGCATTTTCCTTAGTAAATTAAACGGGTGTCAACGTCTCTCGGGAACCGTGTCCGGTATTCACCCGGCTGTCCGGTATTTACTGTTACGTCCGGATTCTCATGACGAGAATGTAATACCATTTTTTTCTGTTTGCAATAATTTTGGTGTCTAAGAGATCGGTGATTTTGAGAGTTTATATTGTTAATCATTATAAAATGTTTTCCTGATTTATCAAAATCAGCTAAAGTAAAATCAAAATAATTCGTTCTTCTCAGGATTGCTCCTAATTTCCTGCAAAACCAAAATTAGGATAATTTCATCGAATTTGTTTATGCTTTAAGAGTTCGTTTAGTGTTCAAATCCAATGTGCAAATAATTTTAAAAGTCCGCGATATTTTATACGACCTCAATGAATTTGAAAATTGGTAGAAACAACATTAATATCGTACGTTGATATGTAATTTCATCCAACTTCCTGATTGCCTCCCCGCGTCCGTGTCACCCCGTCACCCCTCACGACGTCGCACCCCTTTGGACGGAAATCGTCGTTTTACACATTGATTAGTACTTTTATTTTATTTAGAGACATATTTCGTACGTGTTTTGCAATAAAATGTATCGTATCGGACATGCTATCTGTATCGCCACCGTGTATGGACATTAAGCAGGAGGCCTACTAGTTACATTGTGGGAACGAAATGGCGCTAGATGACTTGTATAGCTCTGTCTCTTTCGCACAGTGGATCTACTCTCACTTTAAGACGTCATGGTAGGCTCCCTGCTCTTAAAAGTCATCTGTTAAAAATAGACGGTGTGTTTGTTACACAGTTCCCTTTAAAATGGTGATTTATTGGCATTTCCTGATTTTACTTTTACATATAAGTAACATTTAAGGTGGCCGGTTCGCATGCGAGACCGCGACAGGAGACCGAGACAGGAGACCGCGACAGGAGACCGCGGGGACTTGTCGCGCTCTCTTCTGCATAGGCGGCGGTTCGCGCCGCGACAGGGAGACCGAGACAAGAGACCGCGACACTTGTCATTGCCTAATGTTAAGAAGTGTTGCGATCTCCTGTCGCGGTCTCCTGTCTCAGTCTCCTGTCGCGGTGTCACGCGCGAACCGGCGGCGGCGGCACCTTTAGGGCTAATTTTCTAATATTCAGATAACTCTTATCTGAGGAATTAAAATAACGGTTTGACATATTTTCCATAGATAAGCTGTCCTGGTAAACCTGGTAAACCTGCACACGAAATTACTTCTTACAGACCTATTAGCTTGCTGCCGGTTATGTCCAAGCTATTTGAAAAAATCTTTCTGGAAAGACTCAATACGGCTCTAAAAGAAAGGTCAATAATTCCGGACCATCAATTTGGCTTTCGCAAGGAACATGCCACCACAGAACAAGTCCATAGGGTGGCAAGGGTAATAAGGAAGGCATATGAGAGTAAGGAATACTGTTCATCGGCTTTTCTGGACATCCAACAAGCATTTGACAGGGTCTGGCACAAGGGCTTGCTATGCAAAATAAAATCCCTCTTACCACACACGTACTTTGGAATTCTGAAGTCATACTTAGCCAACAGAATATTCCAAGTCAAAGAAAGTGATTGTACATCGGACTTCCATGAAATCACTGCAGGAGTGCCCCAAGGGTCTGTACTTGGGCCCGTCTTGTACTCTCTGTATACATCCGACCTACCAAAAAGCGAAGAGTTTACTGTCGCGACTTATGCAGATGATACAGCTTTACTCGCTTCGCACCCAAGCCCAGCTCAAGCATCTGAACTCCTACAGAGAGCTCTTCACAAAATAGAGAAATGGTTGGCCAAATGGAGAATTGTAGCAAGTGAGTCCAAATCAGTACACGTAACTTTTACACTTCGTAAACAAGACTGCCCCCCAGTAACTCTGAATGGCACACAACTCCCCCATCATAACTCGGTAAAATACCTGGGAATGCATTTAGACCGCAGACTCACTTGGAAGAAACATGTGCAAGCAAAAAGAGATCAGATTAACCTCAAGTACAAGAGTCTCTTCTGGTTGCTGGGTAGAAACTCAAAACTAGCCATTGACAAAAAAGTTCTCATTTACAATGTTATGCTAAAGCCGATCTGGACCTACGGTATTGAACTATGGGGCACAGCATGCAGCACCAATATAACAATAATACAAAGAGCGCAAAACTATATCCTGAGGCAAATGTCAAATGCACCATGGTTCATCAAAACAAAGGAGATACATGAAATTCTTAATGTACCAATGGTTAAAGAAATGATAGATTACCATGGCTTAACTTACAAGACACGGCTACTAAACCATCCAAATCAGCTTGCAGGACAGCTTACCATCCCTGAAACAATTCGTCGACTGAAGAAACGACGAGATCTCTTTGACGAGAATAGTTGCTGAAGGCTGACTATGCATAAAACGATGGGTGGGCTCCACTGGGAGTATTCTAGCACCCTACACATCAATTTTTCTACAACCCATCTGCTTATAGTCTATGCGACTGATTGCACGATAAAATAAGAGAAAAAAAAAAAAAAAAAAAGATAAGCTGTCAAACCGCCATTTTTATTCCTCAGATAAAAGTTATCTGACTGTTGAAAATCAGCCCTTATTAGTGGATCTTCTACTTTAAGTTTTGTTTAATGTTTATTTTCTAACAAGAAATCGATTTTAGCCCCGTGCCCTAGTCTGTGTTTCAAAATAGCCTATATTTTATTTAGAGTTAGTAAAAAACTTTTTCACACACGTTCGGTCCGACAGTCCTCTCACTGGCTTGCCACAAAAAATACTGCTTTTGTGAATCCATCAGGGTGTTGAAACCGGGTCTTTATTATAGAAAATAAAAATATATAAAAGTTGTGATAAAACTCACCCAATCTTAGCGCGTCTGGAAATGACTCTGTAACAAGAAAAATACAATATTAAATTCAGTGGTATACGAGTGAAGATAGATGCATCATCTTCCATTCTATTCATTTTCTATCCTTCCTGCATGTAAAGCATGAACAATTATAATTTCCCTCACACATAATTGCCTGCCTGACTCTAAATTCATTAATTAAGCACATTCTTTTCCTGTTAACAACAAATTAATACAGATGGTTACAAAAAGAGTATGAAGAATCACAGAAAAATGTAACCTGCGTTCTACATTATCTACCTGGTAAAAAGTCGTAAGTTTATGTAGGTCTGTATTATCTCAAGAGCTACAGGTACATAACATATAGCTCTTGAAAACGAAATAGATACAAAAACAAACATTTAAAACATGCTGTCTTTCCTTCATAAATAAAAATAAACATGTCAATCCTCTGCGTTCACAAAAAGACAGAGTATTGACATCTGCAGCCTTACTCTCGACACTCGATCTCAATTGAAATTGAAATTGGGATCGAGATCTGGTCATTTTTGGCACTCTTGAATGTTACACTAGCGCACGATTGGAACAGTATTGGGCGGATTTTTTTGGAACTAAATGAAATCGACTTTACTCGAACGAAAATAAATATCAGCACAAATTTACTTATTGATTTAATGAGTAATTCAATATTTTTAAATTTGGTAATTAACGTTTTCATTTGTACGGCCACCCCATGACAATCAGTGTAGGTGTAGTCGAACATGCAGTCGATTCAAATCTCAATCTCGACTTCGTTCAAGAGTGCCAATTTTCTGAATATTGGAATTGAAACTGAATCGAATTGGAATACGATCGAGATTGGGATTGATTTCAAGAGTAAGGCCCCAGTACTGTATACTCGCCCCTTAGATCCAACATTATCTGCAAGATTAATAAAGCATGTATTGCTTTCCAAATCAACTTAACGACTTTTTCTGCCATCGCTATAGTACTGAGTGAGGCGTCAGTAAGCGACTTTGCTGTTATCAGCCGTGTCGAGATAAGCAACATCGCCATCTTGGCAAGAGGAAACATTAGCCGACTTCTCGCGACAAATTATATAGAAATATACGAAGATGTAAAATGGTCGGCAACGTTTATTTGATGTAAGAGGTTTAAACTGCCTCGTATTCCAATGAAAGTTAGAATTCTTATGGAAGTTAGAGGAGCTCGTGGCCAAATAATAACATCCGCACAAACCATCTTTCGGGTTTACCATCTGTCATAGCGAGTTTCCTCCGTGCCTCGAAAAGCATGTAAAGCTGTTTGTCCCAGCTGTCATTTGTAGAGCTTTGACAGTTGTTACTTTAGTCAGAAGCTCTAAAAGTCTGACAACCAGTCTTACCATGGGTATCGTATTACTCAGTTACTGGGTTGTGGAGGTCCAATAGGCAGTCGCTCCAGGTAAAATACTGATATTCAACTGCATCTGATTCGACTGGAAGCCGATCTCAATAAGTTAGGAAAAGGCTAGGCAGATGATGAAAGTTAGTGCTGCTACGAAGTATACAGTCCTCAGTTTTATTCCCAGACTCGGCAAGTTTCAGCATCATTTCGAAACTTGGGTTTGAGCCCGGTTGACGGTAACACGCTAGATGACCATGATTATGTGGAACTTAAACATAGCGGTCGAAATGTGGGAGTACTATAGTGCTCATTGTTTGTGGCTGAGTCTATGATGACATTGAAATACCATTGCATTGTGCTGATACCTAGGGGACTCACATTGTAGACATATTTTACGAAAACTACAATCCCTTTCTGTGATCCTATTAAAAATTAATAGGGCAGGCCTATGTTCAGCAGAAGACGCGCTATCCGATATATATATCAAAAAGGGCATGAAAAAGTTGCAGGGTAGATGTATCTAGTGATCAGGAGTCAAAAGGTAACCTTTTGTGTGTGATCGCTTTTCACCAGGCGCGCCGTATGCTTATTTGTCACCTTTTACAATATTAAAAAGAAAAAAAAACTTTCAGGTTCCCAGTGCTTTTTAATTTATTAATTTAAGTATAATGAAAATATTTGCTATTTCATCTAATTAGTCACGAAACACAGATAAACAGTTCTGATATATATGTAGGTACTCAATCAGGTTCCAGGCCTTTTTTACTTGCCAATAGAAAAAATCTTACATTTTTAAATAATGACCCAAAGTTATAGCCTTTCAAAGCATTTCTCCTTGCAAAATAATAATCAGCAGTACATTCCAGGAAGAGGTCTTGCAAGTCGGTAAAGAGGATAGTAATGAGTTTGACGACAATCGGAACCGACAGCGCTTCAAGACCACTTTATTAAAGACAATAACTTCTGTGTGTGGCCCGCTTTTCCTAGAAAGTCTTTTATTGAATGGTAAGTAATATTATCTTTGAACAAAATGGCGGTGAGTACAATGGAATTTAACTCCTTTGAGACCGTCATGGAAATTGGATTAATGTTCAATGGCAGCTTTGAAGTCTGCGGAATTATTTTCGGTAATTTATTTTGTTCTAATTATTGTAAATTGGTTATTTTTTTGCGTTTCAATGAGAAGGTTTTCATTATTATTATTAGTGCCATGAAGGAAGTGTTCGAAATTATCAAATACTTTTCTAGGAAAATGCAATTTACTCCCAACATTTTTCAGAATTTACTTAATTTCTTCTTTAACTAGGTACTTTCAGGCTTCAGTACCTAAAAAATGAAAAACCGGAAGTCTTATAAAACTACTTTCATGTCTATCTGGCAAGTCTCTTATTCTCAGGAACGTGTAGAGATATAAAATTCAAATTAATACTTATAAATATCTATATTATGGTCTGCAATGCCTTGGAGCAGAGAAAAAAAACTTCCACTTCAAAGTGAAAGAGACGACCTCTTATGCTCGGTTATGTATTTTGACGCTCGCAAGGCAATCAAAATCTGTAAGGCAAACCCGCTACTCATGAAAGGTAAAAAAAAAGTGAGAATTTAAAATACAATCGCATAGAGCATGATTCCAAACTACACACAACCAAACAAATTTGTGGAACAGAAGTACAGTCATGCACGAAAAGATCACACATATTCTAGCTACGTATGTACTGGCGACAGAATCAATGTATGTTTTAGCTCTACGTAGCGTGCAAACATGTCTAGCGTGAACAACCACACGTAGTTCACACAAAAACATCACGCATGGGGATCCCTGCGGGTTCCGTACAGATAACGTGTTTATTTTGTACGTATACGGGTGATACAGACGTGGTTTTGACGTTGATGGAATCAATGAAATATCCCGTACTGTTTTTGGGTATATTGCTCGGAATTTAGCAGCACGTGGCAGCACTAGGCTTATGCTAAAGCAACACAATGCTTCTAACTTTTTTATCATATACAGAGTGATTTTTTCAACTGGGTTGTGGATCGCTATGTCTGAAACTTTGAGGAATACCTATCGAAAAACGTTGAAAGGAGTCTCAAGGTCTATTTTGACGCAAACTAAAACTGAATCATTGGATTTTAAAAAATATCAATAATCCTGGCCAGGAATCGAACCCGCTGATTTGGTAAAAAAATCACACCTTGTATTATTACACTATTCGATAGTGTTGCTAATAAGGAACAAATTCTGGGAAGTATAATCAACTAATCATATACGGCAAAGTTACTACGACATAGAGCTACACATTATAATACTGACTGACAATAAGTCGCTTGTAATGTAACGTATTATCCGCCGGACACATTTTTAATAACAAGTTAATAATGATGTTATAAGTTGTTTCATTACAAGGTGCGCATTGTAACACTCAATTTCCCTCCCTCACTGATGTAGTGCTCCAATATGTAACATTACATTACAGTCGAAGCCATTAGAATTCGTAATTCAACGTTAACTTGTGACATTCAGTTCAGTCCTGATGAAAATCTAGCAATTAGTGTCATTCGCACGCGTTATCTTCAGCTCCTAACAAGCAATTTAGAATGCTTTCAAGTAACAAGACAAGACCTATTTTATAATGGTTGGGAAAATTACTTACTGATATGTTAACACACTAATTTGCTGTCTGGAACGTAACCAGTCATGTGGGAATAATAGACTGACAAATTATTACATAGACACAGTTTGCATGACTAAAGAAATAAGTTATTGTTGGAAGTAGATCTCCACTAAAATATCTACCTACTTAATTACTTACGAAGTCTCATAGTCGGAAGCGCGATTGCAGTTCTTGGTTAGTTCCCAGGGGGCATGAAAAGACAACTTTACCAGAAACATAAAACGCATCCGCTATAAAATGATTCTGTAACTATTATCTACTCCATTGCTCAAACAATAGAATCGTATACCATTTTAAGAATTATATCGTAATTACTATTAAATACTGCTAATGTGGTCATGAGATTAGGTCCCGCTAAACGAAATATTGGCTTATTCCATTGGACATTTTGTCAACAGTCCAAAGAAGTTGACTTTGGAACCGTAGTGTCTCTCTGTCAACAAGAATAATATGTTTTTTTCTTGAATAATTATCATTTTGCTAATATTTGCGATTTTGGCGAAATATCCCTTCACTTTTTAATAGGAGACATCTGGCCCGTTCCAGTAAACTGATCTGGGCGAATCTACCCATGCAAATTTTAAAAAGGGAACATCTTGCCGGTGGGCCAGTTTTTTCGTGGGCGAGATGTCCCATAACCCAAACAGCTAGACCCGTAGGTCATACAAAAAAATTAAATATCGAGCGAGATGTGCTCATCCTTCCCCCACTGCCCTTGCTCAGGCCAGCCCACATTGCTTATCCTGTATTTTTTAACTCTTTCCAAAATAATAATATCAGTCAGATCCATATACAGACCCGTACTGTCTTCCTCAGCGACCGCCGCCCTAAACCTAGACTCAAACCCCACAGGGTGTCCCCTTAGTGCGTGGTGACTTAGTTTTTTTAGTTTTATTTTAAGTCTAAGCCCTTGCTGGAGTCTTACTTTCAAGCCGCGACAGAGTTTTCTGTCTGGTTGGACCACCAAGGTGAAAGAGCCACTCTGAAAATTTCAAAAGAGCCACTAACATATATTGTTCCATTACCAGCTACTCAGACATCGCAGTATCCAAGCGAGTGTGCTTGAAATTCATTAAGAGCACAGATGATGAGTGCCAGCTAAGACCAGATTAAATTCAACTCGTGAGTCAGGCTGAACGTGCTTTGTTCACGATGTGACGTCATAGCTGTGACGTCAGAGTGAGATTGAAGTGTGTTAGTGTTGCGTCATTGGTTAGCTGTGTGCGGTCTTTTGTAGTTTAAAGGAAATGTTGGAAAATTGTTTTTTCTTCGTTTCAATAATCCGCACGTATTCTGTTCGTTGGGATGTCACACTGTTTTTAACTTAAAATCGTTGCTCACGTACAAAAATACTCAGACCTGAATCAGTACTTTTTTATCGTGGTATCCCACCCAGGGCAGGGCGGGAGGGACTGTCAGACTCGTACTGACTAAATTCCACGGTGTCCTTTAATAGCCCTTTACGTTCCACGGTCACGGTAATTGGATAAGTCCCGCGACCCTGGCAGGCTTTGGCCCTCTAAAGGCCCCCGTCAATATGCTGACACTCTTTAAGACGTGCGTGGCACACAACGCGCCCCGTTGACCCGGGCATGGTCCATGGTCGGACAGCGAGTCGCTCATTACTCGCCGCCCGCATGCCCGCGCCTACGTTGGCCGGAGATCGTCTGCCGACGTCCGTCGCCGTGGGCGTCTACCACTGCGGCTGGAGTGGAGGGAAGACGCTGTACTCTCAGGGCAGTCCTGCACCGTATGCTCCACCGTGTCCTCCGGGCGATCCTCGTAGTGGTGAAACCCAGGCGTTTTCTCCTTCCTCATCCGACACAGGTTCCTCCCGAAACACCCGTGTCCGGTGAGGACAGAGAACTGTCTACCTGCTTAAAACATCTTTTATGCTACTCCAATATGCTACCATTTATTTTTAATGCTAACAAAACGTGATTTGACTTTTCTAGTTGGCACCAATTGGTGGTTTGCCTCTAGTTAAGCAGTTTAGTAGGTACATTTGGCACCTATTTAGACCCCAATTATTTAAAGTGCCAACTCAACTTGCATGAACAATGTACTTGGCTACTATTTCGCGTTAAGTTTTTGCATACCACGTACTGTCCTGAAAACCTTTGATAATTTTTGCACATTTTTGGCTTACTTTAACAGTTATGTAATAAAGAAAAAGTGTTCTAACTGAACAGAACTTCCCTTGTGGAATGATAGATATGACTTTTATTATGAGTAAACGAGAAAGTGTGATGCATAGCAATAATATAATCATTATCTCACGATAGAGCGATAGTAAGTATAACAAACCTTATTTTAAATCATTCCTTCTCGTTAAACTAAAATATTATTACCTCCAATCATCATCTGCCTAGCCTTTTTCCAACTATATTGTTATTTAACATGGAGCGACTGCTATCGGACCTCCACAACCCAGTAACTGGGTAATACGATACCCCATGGTAAGACTGGTTGACAGACTTTAGAGCTTCTGTCTAACAGTGACGACTGTCAAAGATCTACAAATGACAGCCGGGACCAACGGCTTTACGTATTATTATTACCTCTAATACCGGGGAATAATTAAACATCCCGTTATAACCGGCACCGGTGTAAATAAAACTTTATCTGAACCTGATAAATGGACTATCCAACACAAAAATATTTTGTCAATTCTAACAAGGAGATTATGCGTGTTCAT
Source organism: Agrotis clavis (assembly GCA_954870645.1). NCBI lineage: Eukaryota > Metazoa > Arthropoda > Insecta > Lepidoptera > Noctuidae > Agrotis > Agrotis clavis. The sequence continues at coordinate 2,935,839 of OX940929.1, forward strand.
CCAAAAAAAAATCAACTCTAATAGTAGCCATACACCATCCTGCCTATCGTACGATCGATTTGACGCTTGCAATTGTTTCAAATTGGCAGTTCGTCCATATACACCATACACCATACTGCCTATCGTACGATCGATTTGACACAACTTCAAATCTGCAGCAGTGATGCCAACTCAGCAACTTTATAGCTAGATCTGGCTAGTATTCGGTGACGACAGCTACAATTTTATAAAATTTGTGGCTAAACTTTTTAGCTACTTTTTCTAGCACCATTTCATTTGTATTTCCATACAAGTACAGACCAGCAAATAGGCAACGAAGGATGAATAACAGACCGAACAGACTGAATAATTTCCGACCTTATCGACATTTAAAATTTAGTTTGTTTTTCTCACATTCTCGTTAGCTAACATTGCTCCTTCATTAAAATCCGGTGTTTGCATAAATGTCAATAAGGTCGAAAATCGCTTGAAGGTCGGAAAACATTTGTTTAACGATAGCAAGTTATAAAACAGGTGCAAGGGATTTTCGACCTTATCGACATTTAAAATTTAGTTTATTTTTCTCACATTCTCGTTAGCTAACATTGCTCCTTCATTAAAATCAGGTGTTTGCATCAGTGTCAATAAGGTCGAAAATCGCTTGAAGGTCGGAAAACATTCGCTTAACGATAGCAAGTTAAAAAAAGTGGTGCAAGCGATTTTCGACCTTATCGACATTTAAAATTTAGTTTGTTTTTCTCACATTCTCATTCGTTAACATTGCTCCTTCATTAAAATCAGGTGTTTCATAAATGTCAATAAGGTCGAAAATCGCTTGAACCTTTTTTTAACTTGCTATCGTGGTCCCTTGACACCTCTCAAGTTTTCAATCGTATTTTGGTTTAAAATAAAATTAATAACACTTTTTTTTTTACGAGTGTACGCGACCCATGTGTGAAAAGCCTTAATTTTCCTGGTTACGATACACGAAAAGACGACGTGGTACGAACGAAAAGAGGCGCGGGCGTGGCGTGTCATCGGTTTGGCAACGTCGCACCAGAAATTGTTAGCTTTTAGTGAATTAACGTTATCAGTAACGATACTTAAATAGCGGTAAATCCTATAAATTAACGTTATGTTTAACGTTAATATTTAACGTAGCATAACGTTTATGTTTTGTAACGGTAACCGTCCCTGTTAAGAAAAGTAGCTAACAAGTTTAGCCACAAGTTACACTTTTTAGGTTCTTTTCTAGCACCTTTATAAAATTGTAGCTATCGGTCACAAATTGGCATCACTGCTGCCGATTTGAAGTTGTGTCAAATCGATTTGATCACCTATCAAATTGGCATGTCATGCCAATTTGATGGATGCCACGCCCACACACGGTCAATTCTAACTGATCAAATTGGCAGTATCATGCCGATTTGACAAATAGGCAGTATGGTGTATGGCTACCATTAGTATAGATTTCGAATCGTGAATAAAACTGAAAATAATCTTTACAGTCCAATTTATGTATTCATCGTTCAAGGTCAGCACACACACAAATTAGATAAGCAAAGGTCCACAGACCTAAATCCTGTAGGTAACTCTAATTGAATATCATATGCTGGCCCAAAGGCCTAGGGGTCAAAGTGTCATGGCGGCACATTTTATCTCTGTTTGCCCCTAATTTATTAATATTGCAAAACCTCGTGAGGGTAAAACGTTTAATTTATTGTTAATTAAAAATGTGTTTTGTTGAGTTTGTACTAATTTGTTGAATTAGTAATTTATTTTTCTTTGTTGAAATTTTAATTAAACTTACATAGTTTAATTTAGTTTCGCTTTGTGTCTAGGATTTAAATTATGTAGAATCGTCATAGTAGCTAAATAAATTAGTATTCATCGGCAGCTAAATAAACTTTTCAATGTTATTAATTTGACATAATTAAGTTTTAGAGCCAATAAAATTATGCGGATTTTATCAAGGACAAATGATTGGAGGAATAAGTATCCCACTCAGCTCAGTACGAAATACATTGTTAAAAAATACTGTTTTCTTCTTATTCAATCAACTATTTTTATTCAAAGATAATACTGTTAATTCTCTATTATTTAATCTAAATTCTATGTATAAATTGCTATGATATCAGTCTAGTCAATGCTTATAATGTGTTGTGAGCTTTAAATGAAAATTCAACTAATAATTTACACAACACACATCAATTATCTCTCTATTATAAGTGTCGATCCAACTACAACACCCTATTAATTACAAAAGCCAATATAAACAAGATAATTACAGTAGTGTAAACATGTTCTATTCGGCTCATAATTAATTTATGAAGAGACCAGCTTTCACCCGTGGCTTCGTTAGCGCCATCTATTATCATAATTATGCCACCTTTGCAATGTATAGATTCATTTTTCCTATTATTATATAGCTGCATAGCAGGCATTATGTGAGTGCCATGTACTTTAGAGCCATTATTGATTAGATACCTACGTACTGCACGTTATTGACTTGGCGGCTAACCCTGGCGGTTGAAAGTATGTCATGCTCACTCGAATGTCTCGCTGATGGTGGAGCGTGTGTCGGATCATTTAGCTCCCTTCAAAATGGTTGAGCTGAATGGTACTGATAGATGTGTCATGTTCGTGAACGGGCGCTGTCAGTTGAGACTGGCCATCTCTTAGCTGCCACGGTCTATTTTAATTAATACCTAACTTTATTTTGAACTGTCTTTTTATATTTACTATGGACACTAATAACTTGCCACATCGTTCTCACATAATGTACCATCTGATGATGAATGATGTAAAAAAGTTCTGTAATAATTTTGGCGATTGAAAAAGAGATGTCCATGGAGTTTCTTGCTCATTCTTCTCCATAGAGATCTACCCTTTGGTATGAGCACCTACGGTACTTTCACAGTTTTTATGTCTTGTGACTGGGACTGTAGCACCATAACTATTTGTGTACTAGTTTTATTTTGTCATTTTGACCATTCAAAAGTGCCTGTAATGGCCTAATTGAAATAAACGCTTTGATTTTGATTTTATGAACATTATTGTTGATTTTCTCGGAAACAGCATTTTTTTCGAGATGAAACTTAGGTACCCTGTGTCCATTTCAGTATACCTACTTAACAAAATAGTCGTAATTAAGCAGAATTTCGGGATGATCGGTTTGGTGATTACTTACGCTTGCTTTTAAAATATATATTAGTTTAGATAACGTAGTGGTAACTATAGATACTGCATTTGCGCCTACGTTTCAATTTTTTAATGACCGTCGCTTCTTAAACCAACTGCTTCCGACGTACCTCATATATTTCGCGTTACAGCGACCTAAATCTCTACTTATCTTCGTAACAGGATCAGTCGTTACGTACAGCCATGGCTAATCGATTGACAAAATGTTACTGAAACCGATGTAAGCTACAGATGAAAAGAAAACATCGAACTCTGCATCAAACTCTGCTGTGAACCAACAGGGTTTTTTAAGGTTTTCAATGTCATCAAATTAGTCTACCTTCTTTGGGTAGAGCAGAAGGAACTGTCAGGCATTTAGAAAGAAAGAAAGCAAGTATTTATTTGACTCAGACAAGACAAAAAAAAATCAATGACAAAATTAGAAGTGAAACGAGTCCTGTACGAGGTCAAAAATGGCCATCACAGTATGATGCTCTAACATTAAAACGATTGAGAGTAAAAATCACCCTGTTCTTTGACATGCCTTTTGCGTTCCAGAGCCACGGAAGGCTTAAAAGTCCTGCGACACAATCTACCACAGCAGAGTTTTACGTTAGACTTTAATTTGGTTTCCAACCTACTACCCTATCCTTTAATTGGCTGTCGAATATTCTGAAACGTATCCCAATGAGGGATGAAAGCTATAAACCAACTTACCGTATCACAGTCTGTTGAAGGCCCTCACTACATTAATCAATCACCAAGCTAACGTATAACTTTGCCAATGATAAAAAGTGACCTAATTAGGACTTTTGTTGGGTTGGTGTACATTTGCCGCAAAATTAATTTGCCACAGTTTTTTAAACTTCATTACAATGATAGTAAATTCGCCACAGCTTGATTTTGTAAAGCTATTGTCAAACAGAAAGGCGTGGCGAACGCGATGCGAGGCGTTTTTGTTTGTAATGGAATGGAATTGTTTGAAGCCAGTCACATAGACTATCGGATCGCTTTCGCTTTTCTATGTGACTGGATTCAAACAATTCCATACATTACAAATAAAAACGCTTCGGATCGCATTCGCTTCGCCCGTCTGTTTGACAATAGCTTTATTGTTTTACCACATAATTTATCTTCATTTCACATAATTTTTACTGAAGACGGCGGTACCAACACTATGATCCTGTATGATCCTGTTCTCCTAGTACTTTCTGTTCAGATTCCACAATTGTGTCCTCGTTTTTCGAAGTTTTGTGCTGGATCTTATTATTTAATTGTCCTGCTATCCGTGCGGAAAAAAGAAATGGGGCGAATTTACACTAAACAAAATTCGAAAAACAATATACTGTGGCTAATTTACACATAGTTTTTTTCGTGGCTTTACAAGAACCCCTTTTGTTGTGGGTCAATATGGCACATTCTTTCTAGCGGTCCTTTTTGAGCAACAGAACCGCAGGGTACAGCTTGTAACCTGCAGTGATGGCTGAGCGGCAGTGTGCACCGCACCGAATCTGTCCATCGCCTGACTCGCGACCCCCATTCTGTCGAAGTCCGGTTAGATAACTCCTGTTTTTTTCGTCGCTTAACAGTAGTTTCAGTTCATTCTGGGTGAGAACGTTCCATCTTATCCCTTATATTTTCTTCTGAGCTAGATTGATACCAAAATCAAACCAAATCATTAGAACTTCAAACGGTTTATTTGAGTTTTTTCGTGATCATTGCAACTGTGCTGAAATCTTGGTAAACATAAAATAGAAAATATCCCGTTTCATGTTATAGATATTTAGAGAAATAAATTAATTACCTATATCAGTTGTTATTTCAGCAGCGATAACTACTTATATTTTGTTTAACTTGTTCAACTAAATCACCAAATTGAATTCGATGAAGTTGGGCAGATAGATAAGTTAACTTGGAAGGTATATGTGAAAGATACAAACTTTATTATTCAAGCTCTTCTCGCGTTGAGTTTGTGAACTAAGTTACTGACTACCTGCCGACAAAAGGTATTCCATATCCTAATTTAAGTAATGTGGTAAATCCTTATTGCAAACTTGATCATCTATGTGAGAAGCTACGCAAGAGGCACCCTGGAAGGAAATCATCATCAATTTCAGCCGTAGAAAGTCCACTGCAGAACATAGGGCTTGCCTATAGCTTTCCAATAGGACCGGTTAGAAGCGGCGTTAGAGGCGGCTTACATTCAGCCTGATCCTGTGGTCTTCGGCAGATCGTCTCTCCTCCTTATGGGTGGACGTCCTACGCTCCGCTTACCGGTGGAAGGACATACTGATACTGCTAGCCTACTATATCATCCCACTGCTGGGCAATGGCCACTCCCCATGACTTCCAATTTTTACGATCCAGGGCCAAAGTGGACCACTGGTCATCGGTTTTATCAAGCACGTCCCGCCATCTTCTGTGAGGTCTGCCGCGACGCCTTCTGGCTGTGTCAGGGCTCCACAAAGTGGTTATTTTGGCCCACAGCTCATTGGGCATTCGGCAGACGTGGCCGGCCCAAGCCCATTTCAGTGCCGCTGCACTGAAATGGGCTTGGGCCGGCCTTTTGACTAACGTCAGCAATTTGTGTTTACATAGTTACGCTGATATAAATAATTAGTGAGATTCAGGTCGGGTGCGTAGTATTCGCTACAGGCGTGCTTTTTTGACCAAAAAAGGTACGAGTATCTAAATGAACGTAGATGAATTTGAAAAAGTATCTAGGATAAGCTGCAGAGAAAAAATAGTGACATCACTACGAAAGGGGTTCCTTTCCTTTGCAGAACTGACTGCAGGTGGCTTTCTGTAATTGGCAGAAATGCCAAGCTCCATTGAAAAAGGATGAAAAATTATAAATGTACGAAAACAAAGTTTCACATAATGAACAGAAATACCAAAAGCTTCACCGCAAAAATTCCGCATCAATTTGAAACCACTACAGCTCTTCAATCTACATAACAGATCAGCTATTAACAGCTTCAGAGTCTAATCGACTGCTAAACGATTGTTACCGATCCCTAGATTGAGTATCGATAAAAAATCGTTCTTTTATTGAACATCCCGTAATCCGATACTGAAAATCTTTGTTGAGCTACCTTGGATATTTGGGGTAGCGTTTTTTAAAACAAAATCAGAAGGGAGTATTTGGGAGTGTCAACTGATAGATGATATTGCTATCACAGAATTCGTAATTACAATTAAAATTCGGTTGGCGCGATTGTTTTTTGCGCTGCGGGTAATTGGTTCGATTCTCCTACGGAGCAAATACCTACTTTATGATCTTAAATGTTTGTAAGTACATCCACGATACAGGAGAAATTCCTTATGTCAACATTTAACTGAAAACCTCCTAATGAGCCCTGTTATCTAATATAATATAAATAGTTTAATAGACTCTTAGAAAAGTTTATTTGGACTCTTTCTTGATTCGTCTGCCTTTCACATTCGATACTCCGTATTCTGTAAGTCTGTACGTAAATAACAACATTAAAAAAACTTGTAAAAAAAACATGCTAGCGCTCGTTCTGCGTCTGTATGAACATATTTTTCACGGAATATACCCTCAACACCAATAAGTATTTATATTTAACGCTTTTATGCAGCGCAGAGTCGCACAGACTTCCGACCGCGCCGGAACATGCCGCCCCAGGCCAAAGGTATGGCGACGCGACGCGAGCCAGATGTTGCGACAAAACGCATTCAGAAAATTGCATTTTACAACATTACACAAAATAATGTACAAGTAGTTATAGAGCAGTTTTTATACTGCTTTAGGTACGTGCAAGGTACGTGCAAAAAATTCAAGCGGCGACGAAGACGAAGTGGCGCTTTCTTTTAGCTGAAAGTCAAACATCGAGAATCAGCTATCAAAAAGCTTATATTAGAAGCTTCGGGAAGTCTAAATAGGATACTGTGGCCCTAGAAGCAAAGGGCAACAGAAGAAACAGGGTCGATCTATAATCAGTAAGATTCTGACATCCTTTGTGCCTCAAAGATTTTTAAACTTCATCAAACAGTTTCATACGGTGACACGTCAAGCTTAACAAAAAACACACGTGTACGTACTTTTTTAGAACTTCATATCGCATTCTAGTTTCTTCTTTAAAGTTTATGTATAGATTACAATTTATGTTTGTCCTTATTTCTAAATTGCCAGGATTCTGCATCTCCCCACTGGTTATTCGAAGAATACCTCGAGTATGAATAGATCCTTCACGAACCTACACTGCAACGTCCCATTAAAATGGACTTCAATACTACGAGAACAGAACAGAATTCTCCATACACTTCAAATACCACGACAATACCAACGAAGCAAAGGCAATAAAAAGATCGTCAACATAAACTTTTATATTTTCATATCGTCAGTAAAGCATATTACTAAGGCCGACTGATTCCTTTGTTCGCGAGTTAATATGCTCAGTGGAGCCATGTTTGTTAAATCTGAAGTCTCAGAAGAAATACCTCGAAAGAAGAAATATTCCCTGGATTAGTTGTGAAATGGAAAACGTTCGTTTGATGTCGTCTGAGTGGGTCTCGCATGTTTATGTGAGGTTGAAGTGGGTATTAGATCTGATTTCTGTGTTGTGTTGCCAAATTGGTATAAACAGGTATAGATCAGTTATACCTACTTGGTGTATGATACTGTTACGGACTGGGTCGGAAAACGGTTTTCAAACTGAGTAAAAATAATTAGTATCGCTTATGAAAATAACTACTGTTTCCTATTGTATTGACGTCAATGCAATTGGAAACTCAGCAGTTTTAATTTATATTTTAAGCAATGGTTATTTCGATATAACAATACACCAAATTTAAGCTAAAATCTTTACTGATAGAAAAATGTTATTATAGCATCCAAGATTTCATGACAGATAAACCTTGAGTATTTACACAATTTTGATTATTTTTATTTTAAATAACTTGTTGCTGTAATTAGTTTTGTTTTGAATTATTTTTAATTTTAATAAATATTCACGATTTTATTATAATTATTTTTGCTATCGCACCATTTTTGTATCTCTTATAGTATAGCTGGTCCGTTGCGGTTCTGCACCAGGTGTTCATGTTTCCAAGATAAATTATAGCCTATGTGTTGGCCAGACTTAATACCTATACAACAAAAAAAAAACATTCAAATCCGTCCAGTACTTTTTGAGTTTATCCCGGACATACATACAGACAAACAGATAAACAGACAAAAATTCTAAAAACTATATTTTTGGCTTCGGTATCGATTGTAGATCACAACCCAAGTATTCTTTTAAAAAAATATTCAATGTACAGTTTTGACTTTCCTACTATTTTATTATATGTATAGATTATGTTTGAGTACTTTGCATTTTGATCTATTATTAATTATTCTGACATTTTGACTGTTTTATTATTTATTTGTTTTCTAACGCTATAATTATATAGTTATAATTGATTAATTTATTTATAAAGTAAGGATAATACTGTACCTATAGATAAATATTTAATACCTAGTTTTAAGTTATTTGCTGCGCCATATCAGGGTAATGTATTCATTAGTTTTAAGCTACGCTTGTAACGATGTGTACATTGTGCAATAAATAAATAAGTTAGGATAATCCTAACTTCACTATCACTAAACATCATAAAACAAAGTCTTCCGCCGCGTCTGTCTGTCCGTTCAGGATAAACTCAAAAATTCCTCCACCGATTTTCAAACTGCTTTCACCACAGAATAGGGTGGTTTTGAGAATGTAATTTGTCAAATATTTACATAAAATTATGTGCCCTGCGAAGCGGGCGGGTGACGGCGAGTAATATTAAAAACGCGTAAGTAAGTTTGTCTTATTATTAATTTTGTCTTATTATTAATCGATGACTGGAAATTATGATTAACGTTTTCCATTTTAATCGGGTTCAGTTGGCATAGTGGCTGAGACATTCGCTGCTGTGCTGCGTTCCCCGGGTTTGATTCTAACAGAAATAAATATTTGGGTTGGGAACTAATTCGGAAATTTTGTAACCGTGATAAAAAAATCCATTGAGCGGAGCAAAAGTACATTGCCAGTTACGAAAAGCATTTTTCAATCAACAAAAACACATTTCAGTAACCTGCATTTATATGAAAATACCTTTACACATTTCTCGCAACTTTTTCGATTTCCCAGAACTTTTCTGTTTCAGTTTTCCCTGGAACCAGGTGTTAACAGCTCAAATAAACTGTTGAAGCTTCGAAATTGAAAAAGAGAAATGAATTTAAAAGTTTAATAATCCATTTCGATTATTATTGCTGTTTGAAATGAGTTTTTTTTTAAACACAATACAATGTAATAATATGATAAAGTTTGACTGTTGGGCAAAGGTCTCCCCCATACTGCTTATGAAAATTTATGACAATATATACATTCAATATTTGACCTGACTTTTGAGAAAAAGAGATGCCATTTTTAAGATTTCACTATCAAATGTTTATCACGTATTTTTGGCAAATAATACTTAAACAATCATATTTTCATCCTTAGGTCATTTTCTGTTAAAAGCATTTCCTATAAAAACGGACGTGGTTCACTTTAAGTGAGATACAAAGTCCATAAAATATTGATGACTAGCTGTTACCAGCGGCTTCACCCGCTACAACTCGAAAATTATCCCACGGGAACATAAAATCAGGATAAAAATCTATCTATCATAAAAATCTCTATCCTATGTGTTAATCCAGGTTATAAACTATCTGTGTACCAAATTTTAGCCAAATCCGTTCCGTGGTTTTTGCGTGAAAGAGTAACAAACATACCTACATATACACATACTTATATCCTCACAAACTTTCGCATTTATAATATTAGTAGTATTAGGTATATCATTCACCTCTTGGATTGTACACTAAATCGTTGACAAGTATGTGATAAACATTATTAATTATATGGTTACAATGGCGGTCTAATAACGATATCTTCCAGACAACCTTTGGATGGACTGTACGACCGTAAAACAAAAATACTAAATTCTTTAATTCCTTCGTAATTCCTTAAACTATCGAACTGCTGCTTAATTATGCAAATATGAATAAAATGCATAAATTAAATACGTCGCTATAATTCTCAACGGAAGCCAAAGCTGAATACAGCATAATAAATTAACAGCAAGATTCTGTACATAAGCCGCATGTGCAATGTGCTAGCAAACACTCATGTACGAGTATTAACAGACGCAGTCACATGTATTTTGATATTAATATTTACTTCTACCTACCAGATCTCAATGTACGACAAAAATAAACTTAATTATAATATAGTTAAATATTCATTACTTGAAAAGTTGAATCTGTTACCGGCTAGGCCCGCGGCTATTTTGCTTGAAAAGTTTTTAATTTTCCATGTTGACGAGGTTGTAGGTATTTTTATTGCTACTAGGAAACAATACAAACCAAGGAATACTCGTGTCAGGCTTGCGGGCTGCAAGTTATGAATAGCTCGCCGTTCGATTAAGGGCCACACGCGCCTCAAGAAGCTAGCAGCGAGCTGACGGGGCCCGGGGCTGATAGGGCCATAAACTGCCGGTGTCACGGCACTATCTGTAAGGGAAACCATGACCCTGGAGCGCAAAGGGCAACTGAAGGAGCAGGGTGGATTTTAGTCAGTAAGGATGACAGTCTTTCGGTTTCCGTTCGAAGAGGTAACGGAACGATTTTATACGCACGTTATCGTTATGGCGTAATCATGAAGTAATAATATACTATCTACGATCAAGAATTGCATTAAATGCCATACTCCAAAAATATTCCGTACATAAAACATCTACAGTGTCGTTCTTAACTCCGAACACTGCATTAACCACCATAATGAACTCTATAAAAACTATGAAACTGTAAATTGAAACTTGCCTACTTTAAGCTATAGTTCTAAGTTGAAACTTAAATTCAACTTAGAGGGAGCCGCCTGAGCTCCGTTGTAAACGACATTTTAAACTTTCGCCTTATAATGTTGGAGTTTATAATGAGTGTTATAGTTTCTAGTAGATAAGGGTAGAGGGGGTGGGGGTGGATTATCTTGTTATGTAGGCAAGTGAAGTTAACATGTGTTTCGTCGAAGACGATGGTAGGTGTATTAAGTGTTAGGTGAGAACTTTATAGCAATTTTGAGTTGGTATTCATAAAGTGTGACGAACTAAATATTATAAGTTCCTTTGGAACTTGTAGGATTACTCGCGGTGAAAAGTAGTAGTCGAGAGGTTTCTGGCCAGAAGTGTCATAAAGCAGACTCAAGGAGATTTAAGAAGTGTATGATTATACATAAATAGCATTTATAATGTTCAAAGTTTCAAACTAACACGGTGGAATACAAAATAATGATAAGGCAAACTCTCTGTGAGATGAAGTGAATTCAATTGTTGGTTTAGACCATTCCAGTTCCGACCTGATCATTTCACTTTTCTGTTTGCTAATAGAAAACGAAGGTAGGTATACCAAAAGCAAGATCTTTTCCTTTGCGTCTTGAAATAATATCGGACCGGTATAACAAGATTACAATATTATTTTATATTACCTAATAGCAAACCAACTCAACGATGATTTGCCTTTGATGCCTTTGATTTCTAACAACCGAAAAGATTGGAAGATGTCGGACTTATACTATATAACTGAAGCTAAAGTAGTTACTTTAATGATTTCTGTTACCTACATCAAATTTAAGCACTAATAACATAACAAAACCTACCACAGTAGACCAGTTTTCTTTCCACACACAATCCGTACTCGTACTTTTCAGTGCTTTGAGATCCTCAAAACCCACATAAGGTTCTGAAAAGCCAAAGAAGTGACTCGCTTTGCTGAAAGTGCTGAAACAAAAGACGCAAGCTACCAACAGTAATAGCTTCTTTTCAGCCGACATCTGGTATAGTCAGCAAAAAAGTTCTAGTTAATTAAAGTTTGAAAGTTCGGATCAATTTGCTGACATGGCTTTATGAATTGAACTCGGTTTCTGCTCTATCGTGTAGATAATTTTATGTTTCGACTTTCTTAGAGTTTACACTCGGGTACACTTTTTGGATGATTAGAGGTGTAAGGGACTGTATACACTGTCGTTTGTAGACGGTGACACTTTTATCTATTTAATTTAATAACGTTCAAAGAATTTTGTACCCCCAGCGTTATAATATAATTTCTTTTTTTTTGCCGTTTGAAATTTGAAACATGACAAAAAGAAATATATGGGTTTGTTCTTGACTCTAGTCTATGTTAAGAGTGACAAAGTCAAATTCAGCGACGGAGCAAGTTTACCTTTGAAGAGCATAGGATAGCATATTGTATAGGTACGTTCGAAAATTCAGACGCAGGCAGAGAAGTCCTACAATTTACCAAAAGTAAATTTCAAGTCGCTGTTTTACGTAAGTATTCACTGAAAACGATAGTCTATATCGTTAACCAGTTTCCATAAAAAAGTCCACATTCATTAGCTTTTGTTGCCTCCATTATGTAAAGTTTCCCTCACAATTTTCATCATGCTTTTATTTTCGCTCTTGAAGCATTTTTCCTGTCGCTACCTTTGAGAAAAGTGCAGGTTGAATGCAGGGAAACACTTCGTCCTAGCACCACATTCTTCTAGCTTAAGTAAGCTATTATAATTTGCAAACCGTACGTGTTAAGACCCAGTCTTAACGGCAGCGAGCGTACGTTTGCATAATCAATTGAATTTATGCAATTGAGATTAATGGTTAAGAGAGGCAAATGTGCTATTTAACATTTTGTTTATTGAGTTTACTAGTTGTGAATTAATTAATCCCCATATAAATACAATGGCATATAGTGCAGAGTATTTTTTTCAATCTTCACCTTATGGTTCTCTTGGTGAAGGGGCGGGTTCGATTTCCGTTCAGCACAATTATTGGTATGATCTACAAGTAGTTTCGGGTTATATGTGGTTATGTATATAAGTTTAAATGTTTGCAAACGTATCCACTGAAATGAAATTGTTATATACATTGTCATAAAGCCGACGCACCCTTCAAACCATAACCTCGCCGCGTCCGCTCTCCGCTCTCAAACCTACCTCCGCTTACCACGCCACGGGTAATTAAACTTCTTGAATTCTTGATTTATGTGCGAAAGAAAATTTTATTTCCTTCTCCGTAGCTTTTAGCCGAGTGAATTAAATTCAGGAGCATGGCGGAAATAAATGGTGTGTTTATGCGCTGTAGAGTATGTGAGAAAAGATTGCCGTGATTTACTGCCTAGCACTGATTTTGGAGCTAGATTTTGAAAAAGAATTGGAGGCTAGATTTTGAAATGCGCTCTAAAACTTTTTCATGGTTTAACTGGACTGCACCAGATATAAAAGCAACTAGTGTTGTTCGCGACAATGTTTGCGTGGAGGTCGTAAATCTTTCAGTGGTTTTATTTTACTTTTATTAAATCAGCAACTGTTGAGCCTGGGTCCTGGCTTCGATTCCCGGTCAGGCAAAACATGCTTTTTCTAACTGTAGTTTGGAATTTTTTTGTTTGAAAACTGTATTTTCCCCGTGTCTCAGAAACATGTTGAACCACTGTTCCAGTGCCTGATCCCTTTGTGGTCTTGTCGGATTGCCGTCTCATCTAAATATGAGAGTAAAGGAATAGAGAGTGCACCCGTAACTGTACACACAGTCTTGTGCTCCATGTATAAAAATGTCCTGCGGAGATGATTAATACCCGCTAAGATTAAGATCTTTCAGGACTATTATTAAAATTATATCAGTCCCAGTTCCTTAAACTTGTTTGCGGCTAGACCTGTAATGTAGTAAGTACTTTTTTAAGTTACGCCATAATGCCTGGGTCGCGTTCAAAACAAGGAAAGGAAAGATTCGGATAATTAGTAAGGCATCTAGAGTACTTATCCAGAAGACTCACTCGCGGCTGACTTTCCTCAAAAATCTTTACTTACTTTAGGTACCTATCGTGTCCCAAAACGAGAAATTATTAAATCCTGTGCGCAATTGCATCCAAATCCGTAGCTAAAATGGCCTGAAAAAACTATAAACATACAGATTTTACTATCGCATTTATAATTTTGTTATGGAACCGCAAAGTTTTATAAAATACACCTTTAACATCAGATATTATGTTACACAGAATCTTATCTTTGTTTTGTATCGTACACTGCAGAAAATATGCTCCAGCACACAATATTAAACCAAGACCTTATAATCTTACATTTTCTTCACATATCCTTCACATATTTTCAAGAGTCTCCTTCCTTTATATTAAACCTTACGCCTTCACTAAAAAGTTGCCTACTTCAATACACTCCAAGTCTCTTCTATCAAAGGAAACGAAACCTTATCTCGATTGAAATAAAGTTACGAATACATGTGTGGATGTTTTATTGTTAAAGCGAGGTCACAAGGGTTATGGAGGAAAGTTCAAGTCACCACATGGATCTAGAAGGGCGGATGTATCCCAAACATGTATTAAATCCACTATTAATCCCCAAGGGTTATGGCTATTATGGTGATCCCTCCACCTTTGGGTAATATTAGCTCTGTTTAACATTTTAACTACTTCGTTTGGGTGAAGACGGACCCATGCGCAATTATAGCCTATGAGAAGATTATACAGGGAGGTAAAGGATCTGTTCGTGATTTTAGATATGAAAGCTTTGTTTTTCCAAATTGACCTCAGTAAACATCAGACAATTTGTTTTTTAGTTGTGGGATGAAAAATTCGATTGAGAAAAAAAAAATGTACAGTAGGTACATCATTGAGCAGTGGTGGCCCCCAGTGGTATCGGTCCCGACTTACGAGTTGTAGGTCGTGGATTCGAACCCCGACAGGCGCATTAATTTGTGTATTTTATTTCATCACCACTGCTCTCAAAGCGGTGAAGGAAAACATCATGAGGAAACCGGCATGTCCTAGAACCAAAAATTCGAAGACATGTGACATCAATTAACTGATTATACTTATTAGAGTGAATTTTGCCAGCAGATTTCAAAATCTTTGAGTTAGCATGAAATTACACAAACGCTTCTAAGAAAGTCTATTTTAAAGGCAAATTATTTGAAATAAACCCTTCGTTAGTCAAAATATACAAACACGGCTCCGAATTGAAGATATTATTATCAATTTTACTGGAAACAAATTGGTCAAAGGATCTTATTTTACAAAGGGTAAATATATCCAATCCTTCGTTTTAATGTTTTGACAAATATTTTAGAGAAACGTTTGTTACGGGAATTTTGCTAAGGACCAGATGTATTTTTTTTTATTTAGACTCAAATTCTGACTGTCCAGTGTCCATCCAAGATAGACAAAAGATATAATAAGAATAGAAGACAGAGATACAGTTGAGTTCCAACTTGAGAGACACACAGTAGGACACGTAGTACCTTGTTTTGATTATTTATATGTATGCCTTTTATTATTATTTGTTTCATTTTTGTATTGATTAATAAATTAAAATACGTACACAAAAGATAGTTGCATAGGTTTAATTTTTTTTATCCGAAACAGCCTTTTGTAATTCAGCTCAATCTTTAGCCGATTTTCAAAAATCTCAATCTTAAACTTTAAGGTCTCTTAGCACTTAGTAAAGTAGAGAATACGGTGCAAGACTGCCCCGCTTGGGCAGAGCACCGACGTGTCCTCACGGCGGCGATAGGCGGAGACCTCTCGCGCCCGGCATTGGTTGCGGCCATGCTGCGGGGCGAGACGGAGTGGGAAGCGGTCGCCTCCTTCTGCGAAGCAGTAATGCTCGTGAAGGAGGAGGCGGGCCGCGAGAGAGAGAGAGGACAGCGTCCTCCCTCCGCCCCAACCGCAGTGGTAGACGATCGACAGACGATCTACGGCCACCGTAGGCGCGGGCATGCGGACAGCGAGTAAAGGACAACTCGCTGTCCGACCATCATGGACCATGCCCGGGTCGACGGCGCGTCGTGTTCCACGCGCGCCTCAAAGAGCGTCAGCAAAAATGACGGGGCCCCTCTCAGAGGGCCAAAGCCTGCCGGGGTCGCGGGATTTATTTCCCGGAACATAAAGGGCTATTGAAGGACATCGTGGATTTTAGTCAGTACAAGTCTGACAGTCCCTCCCGCCCTGCCCGGGTGGGAGGACTCATTTTATGATTTGACCACGCTAAGAAGCACTTAGTTAAATATCCAATGTAGAAGTCCCTTCCATCGTTTAATGTTTAATCTTCATTTATTTGTTTATTTTACTAAGTGGGTACTTTTATAAGGATCGGCCTAATTTTAGAAAGTCACCTAAAGAGAGGCAAGCTAATTGGATCCTCCGTAAGTGACGAATTAAGGGTCGTTATTGTTTAATTACACAATGACCTATACTTACTTTACAAAAATAGCTAGCTAAACTGAAAAAATACTACATAATTAAATTATACATTTGAAATACATTACAAATTGACCTATTGAACCTAAAGGAAATAAAGTCTCTTCGAAAGAAAAAAAAAAATGTAAAAGCCACTGTCAGCAAACAAAGACGATTATAACACCACACAAAACAGCGGAATTTCTAGTTTTCAAACCGGATCCAACAAAGGTTTTTTCCAAACAAATGGTCAAGTCGCTGCTGCTACAACGACAGAGCGACAATCTGTCTCCCACTCCATTAGTTAGCGGATCCGGCCGGATCCGACGAGCTTGACAAATTAAAAGGCCCAATCTGTTCTTCAGATTGGATCAGGTGACCTGTTCCGTGATGTAGGGGTTTATTGGAACGTGATTTAGACTTTTTTGGAATGTTTTTTAGGTTCGATGTGTTTTATTGGGGAAAATAATGCAGTTTTCGAGTATGACTGCGAGTAAATATTGGTTGCTTAGGCAGACAATAGAATCGATAGATGGACTTGTTTCTTGTTTTAAACGTTGCCTTCACTAGGATTTGCTATCGTGTGCGTAGCTTAGGTACACAGACAATAAATTGACATTGATCTTTTATTGGAAATGTCCATAAGTAGGTATCTTTTGTTCAGTGTCATAGTGTTTTCTACTCGTTCTTTTTGATAAAGAAAATAAGGATTTTTAAAGTTTTTTTTTTCAATTCTGTTCAAAATTAACACATTTACATCGTCATTAATTTGAGTTTATGGATGATTGGATTGTCTCTCGTTAGGGCTCTTGTGGTAATCCTTTAATCAATCTAGGCATGTCTGCTATCTACCCTTTGAGTCCCGTTGAACATGTGATTCATTATTATCTGGAAATCCTTCCACGTCGCGGTCACAACTATCGGTCATTTGCATACTGAAATCAAAGGCTTTTGACAGTTCAACCATGTTATAATTTTACCAAGAATTACACTGAACATAAATTAGATATAGCTTTTAAAGAAGATATTAGAGGTAGATTTAAATATAGGAACTAAAACCAAATAAGTACGTCAAAATAAGGCCACATACAACTGTCAAGATGAGAAAATTTCTGTTTATTGCTGAAAAGCCTTATGAAAAGTTTATTTCATTTTGGCGGGACAATGACTCCTTTGGTTAACCTGAAGATCTTCAAACAGACACATGTCTGTTTGAAGATCTTCAGGTTAAAAAATCAAATGTACATAGATTGATCCAGGAAAATCGAATTTCTGGGAGAATTATAATTATAGCTCACTTAATAAAAGATCCATCACCACTACTCTATTATAATAAATCACCTCACATAATGGTGACCGCGGACCACGGACTGTGACGCGCGTTGAAACACGTTCACTCCACTAATTGTTATTCAAAAACAATTAAGTTTAAGCACTTACTGCCACAAATAAATACACAGTCATCTATTTTCATTGTCTTATTATTTAACGAGTTGTCAAGTAACGTTGAATTGTGTTGTAGTAAAATAGGTGTTGCTCACAGCTTCGCCTGTCTACCTGTAAAATATCTCACAATATAATATGAAAATGGCTGGAGTTCTCTTAACCTATAATAAAGAAACTGCTAAGCATGAGTGTTTTATAACCAGACAGTGTAAAAGCTGAAATAACACGTAGGAAACTTTTTTATCCCGATAATATGATCCCGTGTGGTCGCGAGCGAAGCCACGAGTGTAGACTAGTTGTCTAAATAAATGCAAACGTTTGGATGTTTGTAAAGCTGTCTGTCTACAAAGCTGGTACATGAGATGCATCGTCAAATGGTTTTGTCAAAGAACTATAGTTGATGCCAGTTAAGATGGCAATAGCGGACATTGACCCCTACCTAATAAGTCCTCGTATAATGACATAAGCTCAGAATTAGCATTTTTTATAAAATACCGAATAAATTAGTAAGTATATTGTAAGGATATAAGTACACACATCAAAAGTGTCTAGGGATCAAGCATTTTTATGCGGATTTCTTGAGATTGAGATGTGGCTTTGTAATAAATTTTTGATTTTATAAATTTATATGAATCCTTTTTGGTGCATTTCATAATTTGAATCAGGAACTGTAAATCAAATTCGAGTAAAAATGAAAATCAGCTGTCAATATTTTCCCTATAAAAACATACAACGCATTGAAGACATTATTAGTGCTACTGTTTCCCTACTACTGATTAAAACCAACGTTATTATAGAGCGGCGACGTCATTTAAGCAGGGAAGAAATGCTCAGAGCCGTGGGAATGATAGAAGCTGGTTCCCGGCAACGTACTGTGGCTTTAGCTCTGAATACAAGTCAGAGTGTTATCAGTCGACTTTGGACACGTTACCGAAGCACTGGTACCGTGGCTGAGCGCCATGGAGGACGGTATCGCTGCACCACACGGAGACAAACCGATACATTCAAATCTTAACTCGAAGAGCTCCAACAATAACCGCCATGATGTTAGCCGTGAGGCTTCATCACTCTTCAGGGAACTTAATTAGCGACCAAACAGTCAGAAACCGCTTGCATGAAGTGAACCTTCATTCCCGAAGACCGCTACGGGTACCACCTATAGCAATGCACAATCGTAGGATTCGATATCAATGGGCTCTTGAACACAGAAATTGGGCAGAAGAACAATGGCGTTTCGTGTGCTTTTCTGATGAGTCTCGTTTTGGTATGAGACCGGATACAAGACGTATACGACACTGGAGAACCCCTGGACGCCAACAGCGATTAAAATCCTGCCAGGAAGTCCATCCTTATAGTGGTGGAACCATCATGGTATGGGCGGGTATTTGGATCGGCGGAAGAACTGAGTTGATTTGGATCAGAGGCAACCTCAACGCTCAAATTTATGCTGAGACGATTGTATCAGACGTCATCGTTCCTCTACAAGTGCAAATCGGTCCCTTATTTCAGTTAATGCATGATAATGCACGACCGCACACCGCAAGAGTTGTAAGACAGACTCTCGCCGCAGCTAACATCAATGTCCTGCCCTGGCCTGCTCAGTCGCCAGACTTGAACCCGATTGAGCATGCATGGGATATGCTACAGAGAAGAGCTCTGCCGAATATGGAGGGTATCCAGTCGCAAGAAGACCTTTTTTTGTTGTTGCAACGAACATGGGCGGCCATTCCACAGCGTGATTTGGATGAACTCATTTTGAGTATGCCAAACCGATGTTCTTGTGTTGTTAGTGTTCGCGGTAGAAACACGGATTATTAATTGTTTAAGTTACCCAATAAAATTTTAAAGAAAACTGTTATTTCAGTCTTTTTTTCGAACTTTAATGTTAGTGGTTCAAATGTCAAAAATCCCTTTATTAGGAAAATGGCAAATTTCTTTATGAATGCAAAGGTGACTTGGTTTATCGTTACTGCGACAAACGATAACACTTTATTTGATGAATCCTTTAAGAACATTTTAATTAATATCAATCAGGAGAAAAGTTATTGCAAAAATATATGTTGATCCCTAGACACTTTTGATGTGTGTATCTTATAATTCATAAGATATCAAAATGGTAAAAATATTTCACCTATAAATAAGATTTTATATTATTTTTATATTTAAAACTCACAAGTAAACACTATCATTTCACAAAAAAATGCTAATTCTGATCTTATGTCATTATACGAGGACTTATTAGGTAAAGGTCAATGACCGCTATTGCCATCTTAACTGGCACCAACTATAGTAAATGCAAACATTTTGGTTTCGTCCGCCAGCCCGTAAAGCACAAAAAGCTATAAAATCTAGCTGAGTTAGCGTAGCTTTGTTTGCTTTAATGCAAACCCAAAGACAAAATAAAATATTTCAATCAATTTGTTTCTTTATTGCGTTAATTTGCTAAAATATGGTAAAACCGTACCAACCGGTTTCAAAATGAACTCTTTAATTAAATGTCAGCTACTGTAAAATCAATAATATTTTATGAAAAGCTGCCGAAATAAATTGTTATGCGTGATAGTAGGAAATCAGTTTATTTGTATACAACGGCGAGCCATTTGTTGGGGATCAAACGGGACCAACGGGGCTTAGGGCTGCCCCTAACTATAATGTCTCGACCAAGAACGTATTGTGTCTAACTTGTTGCTATTTCTTGCAGGAATTTTCCTGTTTTTTGGACGTCCATGCTTTTTTCGAGACAACTCATGAGTGTTATTTGTAGTTCGTTTAAAAAGTATGAAAACCATTTATTTAAGTACTATAACATGTTGGCGTCATATTCAGCTTATAATGTTCCCACCGCTACGGCACCAACATACTTCTTTATTAGAAGTATGTTGGTGCCGTAAATGAATATTGCCGTAATAATTATACTCTATTTTTAAATTAATGAATAGGATTGACAAAGAAGATTGGTTACAAAAGTCAAATTCGAGCAAAAGCGCAACAACTAAAGTGGAGCTGAAGTAATTGCTTTGGCCGAAATCGGTTGGGTCCCAAATGACATTGGTCAGATTTTTAAATGTATATTACGGATGTTTATGTAACATTACCCAATCATTGTTATAAAAAATACGTGTGGCACTCAACTAATGCAATCATAATCAACTAATCAATCAATCAAAAAATCAATAATCAAGTAATTAATGCATTTTTTTTTTTTGCGTAGAAAACCTAATAATTCGCCCACATTTCCACAGTTGTTTCATGTAACATTCTATTCTCTTTGGCAGATTTTGTCCCTGCTACTGTGTATCTGAACAAAAATCCTAATGAGACTTCAACTGCGCTTAGCAGTAAAGAAACAAAGCTTAAGCAGTAGATACTTTTCTCAAACATCAAATCATAAAAACATACTAACTGATCTTTTGACAGCCCTAAACCCGGCTAGCCCGGGCCGTTTCCCACCGTATTGGGTGCGCAATGAAAATATTTCTAGAGGCCTTTTTGACTTTCAAATTGAATCGTCCGAAGCACGAAGACTTAGGAATCAATTTGATACTTTATTTGTGATCTGTCTTACGATGTTACGATTTGGGTCCGATTACCCTTTACAGTAGGAGAAAGATTAGTTTATCTACATTTTTGGTCGCATTTCTCTTCGTAATTTCATTTTAAAAGCTGTGATTTTAATTTTGTTTGCTTACCGAGTTTAATAAAAGCGTTGACCAATTATGTTTTAAACTAAATGTTCACTAATTAAAATGTTATTAATGTCAGTATTTAGTGCTTGTAATTTTGTTTGATAGTTGCATAGTTGGATAATTGGTATCGGACGAGGTAATTTTAATAGGTTTTGCTGAGAGTAAATAGTAGATGAAATAATAATTTCAACAAAAGTGCTTTAGGATAATATTGTATCGTAATATTGATCGAGATGTACAATCATAAGCTTAAGCCTTTTCCCCATGAAATAGACAGGTCCTTCACAAACAGAAAGAAACCTCTTTACAATTGAAAATTACTTTAGAAAATAATCGTGCAAATTAATTTTTGACAGTAATTATCATCTTTATTATTTTTTTAGTATTTTCATACTTTCATGTAAGTATTAGAAAAGCGTGTAATATGGCGCCATCGCAGATGTGGTGGGTTGAAATCAGATAAAGTAAGCGACCGCGTCAGTAGCTGCCATAATATTTCTGAAGTCGATGTTATTTTCTGTACCTAGGTTTAGCATGAATGAATCTTGATTAAACCTTTGTATAGAGCAATGTAGCACGTATAATGTACAGTCGACGTTCAAAAGCGGCTAGGCACGCTTACAAGGCAATAGCTTGACGTTTAGTTTGACTTACGACCTTCTATTTTTAAGAGACACATTCATCATCAACTACTGATTGTATAGGATTCATAATTTCAACGTGTCTAGTATGTGTTCAGTTGGCCTAGCGTTAAAGCGTTCCACTTGACGTATGCGGTGAACAGCAAGGCATGAGTTCGAACCTCTCGTAGAGATATTCTTTTTGTAAGTTTTACTAAATTGTTAAATATTGTAATGGGACAGAAATATGATTAAAATCGTTGGTTCACAATTTCTGTGAGGTAGACCAAGTTTTAGGAATATTAACCTTGATCGAAATCAAGTTGTCGTTAGATTGTGGTTGTTGGTTAGTGACGTGTGATTATATAGATAGCGATATATTTAAGTATTCTCAAAATGCCGGCGAATATCAATATTGAGGCAAGAACAAATATTATTGAAATATCATGTTGAAGTTCATCAAATGAGTAGACTGTTGACTGAGGGATTGTCAGATTCGTATGAATCTGATATCACAAATATAATATAAGTTTGTTAATTACATAAATAAATAAATAAAACAAAATTAACATTTTAATTCAGCATGACTTTTTTTATTTCCACAAAGACCAAAAAAAAACATAAACACATAAAACTAATATTTGACTTTTTTTAATAAATAATAAGCATTAATAAATTGTAAATTAACATGATTAACTAACAAGTTATTAATTAATATAAATATCATGATTTAAAAAAAAAGAACAAAAAAATAGCTAAACACATTATAAGACTCAGATCTCATTGAACTCCACTTAGCCCAACAGCTATCAGTAATAAAATAAGTAAATTAAAAAATTTGAATGAAGATAAAACAATATTATCCAATTTCATTAGCTGATTATAACGACTAAATTACGTTTAATTATATTTAAGAAACTAAAGGGTTTTTTTATAAAGTGCGGCCTTTTTAGTATGTTATCCCATAAAAAAAATAATGTGTAATTTTGTCTTTATGTTAACAAAAGAAATATTAAAGATATGACTATTTATTAAAGCCATTTGAAATAGTAATAGTTCAGCAGGCCAATTTCTCTATGCGTTCCAAGGCCGCGGTGCCTTGTTACTATTTCAAACAATCGTCCCAAGGCACTGTGGTCCTGGAACGCAAAACGCTATTTGCCCTTTGCGTTCCAGGGTCACGGTGCAGAAACAGGTTGTTTTTAGCAAATAAATTTATTCCGCTCCTCCAAATGTGAATTACCAAAAAAAGTTATTTAAGGATCAATGTTTTTTTACTGAATTATAACCACGCAAATAACATTAGCACTACTTAAAAAAAATACTGCTACAGCTATGATTGTGAAGGCACCGCGGTCCTGGAACGCAAAGGGCAAGTTGTTCTTTGCGTTCCGGGGCTGCGGTGCGAAATTTTTTTTCTATGCAATCAGGCTTTTTGCGTTCCACTTAGTGCGATTTAGCAAAAAAAATATAATATGGAAATATTATGTTCTATTACTGAAATAGAACCACAAAAATAATAACCGCTGTCCATAAAAAAACCCTTTTGAGGACATCAGTTTAATTTTCGTTTTCTTTACGAAAAGAATGATTGAAACTTAGCCTCAAATCTAAGCCCTAAATTAATAAGAACTGTGAATAAAATTATGTTTTCGCTTACAGTCTATTAACAATGAATACAACGAAATTAACAACAAGCGATATAAAAAATATGGTCGTGCTTTTAAACGTTTTTTTTTTATTTCTATAAAACAAACGGTTTTTGGCTGATATTTGGTGTAATTTTTGTCTAGAGTGCACGGTGAAACTAAACGGTTATTCATTTCGTGTTGAATTAGTTACTCATTGGGGGAAGCTATTTCCTTCGTATTCATTCACCATAATTTTATTATGATGTCTGACAACCGTCGGTGTTGGACTTTGCTCTCGACTAGCTTGGCAATAGCGCTTGTCGTTCCTCGTATCTCATATCCACAGGATTCACAGTATTTCACTAGAACAAAACATGGAATACTATTATTATCTTAATGCAGAATATAACTGATAATTTATTTTACTAAAAGAAAAAACTATAAATAACACGTATTACTATCTTTTAAACAAACCTATTGTAGGGAATCTTATCTAATAAATAATATATTAACATGTGAAATAACTAAAAATTAAATGTTAATACTAACACTTAGTCCGGTTTAATTTGATATTTGTATTGTTTCATCCATATTTATGCACGGCTATATTATTCACCCTCAGTGATTATATTATTCCCACTGTTAATATTTCACAGCAAAACAATAACATTAAAACAGCGTAATAGATGTAAACAATCGTCACACAAAATAACCAGGAATCAACAACGTTCTATTATGAGACTCGAAACGATCTAACATAGTTATGTCCACCTCACAAATCGAAATAATTTACTTTTGTAACTTTTGTTTTGTTTTCTCTGATCTACCTACGAAACTTTATTATTCTTAAATGATGATAACGGTCGACACATAACTCTAATGACTAGTATTAGTAATTATTAAAAAAAAACAATTTTATTTATCAAATTTTATTTTAAATATATTTCTACAAAAAAATGCATGAAAAATAACAAAAAGAATAAAGCAATTATTTAAAATTAATAAAATAAAATAAAAGCAATTAGAAAAAGCCTTCTTCTACAAGTAATGCTGGCGCAGTGGTTAAGGTGCTCGGGTATATCCTTCACTGGCGAGGATCGATCCTTCGCCAGTGAAGGATATACCCGAGCACCTTAACCACTGCGCCAGCATTACTTGTAGAAGAAGGTTGAAATTATGAAGTATACCGTAAGTTCCTTTGATTTGTATAGTAACAACTTATAAAAAAAGGTCGTAAGTCACAGCGAAGCGTCAGGCTATTGCTTTCAGAAATGGAAGAAGGATTTTGGAATTCGACTGTACCTATAATCAATAACCTATCCTAATTACGTCAATACTGTATTACATTCCTATCTACTGTGTGTCTATTATGACGTCAATCATAGCTTAATTAGCTCCTAATTCAGCTGCAGATGAGCTGTCTGTAGCTAGAGTTGCCGATGACTAAACTTGTCTCATGTGTCTAATAGATACAGTTTTAAATGTGTGTATTTTGTAGAACAGTTGAAATAGGTAAGATCGCAAATTCTTGATATGCGACAATTTTCAAGTTGCAAAGCCGATGACGAAAACTAGTAGCTTAAAAAGTTTCAATTCTCATAATAGGCAATTAGTCCGAAAGCTTGAGTTTTGAAAAATAATGGACAAGTATTTTTATTTCGATAAACCAATTCATATTAACAAATTTTAACACATCAAAATTAGAGTTCAGCTCATGACTTCAGAAGCAAGTAAACAACTGTACTTGCTTGCTTGTGACGTTTTGACAATTTTAATACTGTCGTATCTTTGTCAATTTTGATTAAAAACTACACTAATTTATTGAATGACTAATGTTTGCAGTCAAATACTCTATTGAAATCAGGTGATGATATCTTTCTTAAAAAAAAGAGTAGGTAGGTGCGATTATTCACCTATTATATTCAAAATTCATAGCATATTGAACCTTATTTTCATAACATAAAGTTATATAGGTACCTAGTTTTTATGAGTACGCTAACATTGGCCAGACAATCCCTGTTTGATTTCTACTTCTCGGATATTAGATCGTAAATGTGACTCATTTTGTGTGAAATATGGGCTATGTAGGCTCGAGGGTTTTATGACTGTGTCGATTTTGGTTACGTAGGTACCTACTAAACTAGTATCTAGTATATTATTTTAGACCCCGAATATCCTGGATTTTATAGGGAAGTGTTGTGGAAGCAGCTCTGGTGGATCTCCAAAGTTAAGTATCCCCTGACAGAGTCCAATTGTGGATGGAAACCAAAATCCCGACTGTCATTTTTAGATCTTTGATAGTCGTTACAGGTTGTCAGTAGCTCAAAAGTACCCAGTAACTGGTTTTTGAGCTGCATCTTTTTGTACTAGAAGCAGATTCCAAAAGGAAACTTATCCGCCACTGATGTAGCTGTAATTTTTTTGGTTGTATTTTCTATGTCACTAAGTTTTAACATAGTGATAGAGACAAAAGTCGACGATGGAGTGAGCTTACCCAGAAGAAGTCTGTTCAGTTTGAAGAAATTCGGAGCTAGGGTAGTTGCACATCTATGCGTTTATGGACACTATACATAAAATCGCGAACATCTCGGTATGTCAACTTGAATGCGTACGAATCCGCCGATCAGAGGCCTTACCACGATCCATTTTAAGCTGTAGGTAAGAGATGGCGCTAGACAACTTGTATAGCTCTGTCTCTTTCTCACAGCCTAAACTGGATCGCGTTAAGAGCTCGTGGTAAGGCCTCAGGTTTTGGTGTGATAATATTCCATTTTGAAATTAGAAAGGTAGCGCAGCTGTTTAATTTTTTCACTTTCGCATTTAATCTCACACATTAAATTAACGTCTTCGTAATGGGAATAACATAAAAACGTTACATTTCTAAGCGTTATCAGTGAGCGGGAACACGTCGCAGACGCGACTCGCATAATGAATTGATTCAAATCGAGACAAACCGCTTCGGTGAGCAGAAGCCATTCAATTATGTATTGTGTGACGTGGATATATTTTATTTATAGTGTGTTGATAATATTCATCGTAGTGAGAAGGTATAGACGCCAGAACATAGGCCTACCTCAACCTGTCAAAGGGGAATGACAAGAATCGGCCCGATTCATGTTGTGTCCAACAGAATAGATAATTCATAACACAACACAATTAAACATAAATAATAATTCTAGAATAACATGCAAAAAAAATATTAATCATTAAGTTTATTTTATGTTAACGTTAAAGTAATACTTCTATATTGAGTGGTCAACTCTATACAATTACCTACTTTTTTTTCGGTGTACTTCTTATGGAAAATTATTATACTATTAAATTCTAAAATTGTTTTCCTTTTTACTGATATTTAGAGTCTTTCTTTTAAATTGGCCAAAAGGGAGAAATCCGCATCCATAAGAGATACGGGAAAACTTTCTTAGGAACCTTTTGTTCTTTGTTGATGTTGACAATTTTGGTGTTTTTATTTTTTTGGTCAAGAGTGAGTTGTCCTCAAAAATGAGTGATATTGGACAAATTTTTTGAATGCCATTCGTCTCTGTTTCATGTAAGGATCATAATCGGGACGGCGGAAGTTGGTCAAATAAAGCAAAATATTTTTTTATACAAATTGTATGAACGAAAAAAATAGCATATAATTTTTTTTATTATGCTGTTTGACTTAGTTTCTTGTAATAACGCGGCGTCTATCCGTGGACCACTTGTCTACCACTGTTGACGAGTGGTCCACAGTGGCCTTCGACTGACGAGGTGGAGCTGATCGGGTGCTAGGTGATCCTTATGATTTATGACCTTACACCGTTTTAATCACGACGGAAATGGACTACTAAATAGATACAAGAACACAAAAAGATTATTGAATGAAAAAAGCGTAGATAACAAATCTTCATAAAACCAACAATGCTGAAAAAGAACCTTCAAGAATCACAATTTATTTTGGTTAGTACAAAGTAGAAAAATAGGTATCTCAGGTGTCCAAGAGAATGAATAATGACTGAAAACTAATTGAGTGAAAGAGAAAAATTACGAGTTGCTCGAACTATTACCGTGATTTATTATTATTTTCATTATACCTGTTATATCTTTTTTTCTTTTTCGTTAAATTACGCAGTATTTTCTTAATAGTGAACACAAAACTTTTTGTCCACCCAGCGCGGGACGAATGGGACTTATACTGACTAAAATCCACGGTGATCCTTCAATAGCCCTTAACGTTCTAGGGTCACGGTGATCTGATGAGACAGTCGATCTGTAGGTCTAATTAATTTGAAATACTTGAAACACTAATTTGTTTTAAACAATTTGAACTCTTTATCAAATTAAATTTAAAAAAAAAAAACTGTTTTTTTTTCAAACCTCGTTATTATTTAAATTAGTTACTCCAATCACGAACAATCCTTCAAACAAACAAACCTTGATGGAACACTATGTAGGAAAATCAGTACCAAAAGCGTAAAAACAAATCAATTCCAACACTTTCCTTAACACCAATGCCGCGGAAAATATTCCACCACGCACAGAGGACATGCGTAAAAATTAAAGGTTATACACGACGTCATAACTTGCGATCCTACGCGTTAGGCCCCGCTCACGGCCTCAGGCGATGCGATGAGACTTGCATCAAGAGAAAACCAGGTGACCTAACATGACGTCATAAAACGAGAGCAATAATAATTCCTGTGTGGGAAAGAGACATCACCATCAGCCCATGTGAGAGGGAGTGGGCCGTAATGCGACACGCGGGCCCAGTGCGGATTGTTAGATAATATTAATAATAATAATAATATTTCACAACTATCACACAAAGCCATCTAGTCACAAGGTAAGCAGAACTTGTATTATGGGTACTAGACAATTACTGATAAACATACTTATATGTCACATGTCTGCGAATTTTTTGGTTCTAAGACATGCCGGTTTCCTCATGATGTTTTCCTTCACCGTTTTGAGAGCAGTAGTGATGAAATAAATTACACAAAGTAATGCGCCTGGCTGGGTTCGAACCCACGACCTACAACTCGTACGTCGGGGTCGATACCACTGGGCCACCACTGCTCTCTTTGGGCCACCACTGGGAAAGAGACAGAGCTATACAAGTCTTCTAGCGCCACATCGTTCCCACACTGGTATTACTCTCGTCTTAAAACCAGGCTTATTCCGACGAGTGAAAGTGACAGAGCTATACAAGTCGTCTAGCGCCATCTCGTTCACTCACTGGAACAAGTTTGTTTTCATCGCGTGAAAATCGTCGCTCCACGGCCACGATGGTACTCCATTGTTTTTCTATACAATCGCTGTTTGAACACGCAGCGTATCGTTCGTGGCCGCGCAGTACAATTACCAAAAAGGAAGTCTATGTACCTACTCGTATTTACCTAGTGAGCCTTCTAGAAAATCAATATGTGACCTTTGACGACGTGCCTGAAAATCGTAATTAGATTGGGAAGTTCATTTTGTGAATATCCGACTGATTGGTATGCGAAAGGCATTTGAATGATGAACTATTTTTTATCAAAAATAGCCTGTCTCGAAAATCATCAAAAGAGTCCTCCTAGGGCGGGGCGAAACGGCTATTGAAGGCATACAAGTCTGATAGTCCTGTCATACTTGTATGCCTTCAATAGCCCTTTATGTTCCAGGGTCACGGTTACCTGATGAGACAGTCCCGCGACCCCGGCAGGCTTTTAAGGGGGGCCCCGTCATATTGCTGACAACTCTTTGAGGTGCCTCAACACCACTACAACTAAATAACATCCAAATTTTTTTTCTCCTTCTATGTTTAATGTATGCCGCAGCCTTTAATTATGGCTACACTAAAAAATGTAAAAATCTGGCATCATTAGCATGTAATATGGCGTGTATTAACATATGTATTAAAAAGTGCTAGCGGGGCTCCTATTTTGTTGATGCCTTTGAAAGTAGACTTCAGGTCGTTCCTAAATTCGTCCAGAAATGTGTGAAACCTAACCAATCCGAAGCTCGGGGTGCCCCTTACGTCTACTTTTCAAAAACACCAACAACTCCTGGTCACTCTTGAGGTTCGGTTTGGTTAGGTTCCTTTAAATTTGCATCAGGAATAGGAGCCCCGCAAATACTTTTTCATACATTTCTTAAATAGCTTCGAAATTGTAAGTGTACATTTCCAGTAACATTGTTTAATATAAAAATACGATTTTGGCTGTCCATCAGTAATTAAATAGTAAATTAGTGCCTTTTGTCAGCATTATTTTTTAAATCTTCCTAAAACATTTAAAGTCAAAGTCAAAGTCAAAGTCAAATCATTTATTCCAATTAGGCCATCAAAGAGGCACTTTTGAACGTCGATATTTAAATTTAAAGGGAATAGGAAGGGAAGGGATTGATTCTACACCCATTCGCTAAGGTAGGTTGTATGGAGAAGAATGGGCAAGAAACTCCATACTTACTCTTTTAAAAAAAAATGTTTTACAATATTTTTTAACAGCGTTTGAAATAATTAATGTCAAAGCAATGCACCTTGAAAATCTAGACTAAAATTAAAAAAATAATAAGAGCAAAAAGGTACATGGCGTTCACATTTTAACAAAATATTGAAATTACACAATTTACAAATATAATTTATGTGTGTGAGCATTCAAATTTCAACCAGCTTGACTTTGTTCGGTTTAAAGAACTTTATTTCTCATTAAGACAAAGTCACTTACATGAGAACATATCTTATTACTAATTATAATTGAATCAGTGTGGGTAGATGAACACCAAAAAGTATTTTAGAAGCGAGTTCACCGCATTCCTAAGATAAGGTGTTGGCCCAAGTTAAAAGATTATGTTGCTTAAGGCAAAATAAAAAATACATCACAATTAGTATAGTGTTTCGTCGTTGGAAATGAAAGTGGATAACTTATTTTTAAAAATGTTGAGTGAAGTCGCTTCTTTTACATTCTTTGGAAGTTTATTATAAAGCTGTGCTCCCCCATAGGTTATGTTATTTTTACCATAATTAGTTCTTATTCTAGACAATACCAAGTGTGAAGCTCGACGCGATGAGTATTTACTTATTTCACCTTCCGTTGTGAATGCAATGCGTGAATGAATATGTTTATGAATGATTTTATAAATAAGTATGCATGTGTTATATATATAAAGCTGTTTGATGTTTAATAGTTTTGTCTCTTTGTAAATAGTTTTTGACGGGGTTAAGAAATCATAATTATATAGCATTTTGACTATTTTGTTTTGGAAAATTTGGATCGGTTTCAAACTAGTTTTAGACGAGTTACCCCATATTTCAATTAGGTATAATAAATGAGGCTTAACAAGGGAATTGTATATTACCAGCCGAACTTTTTTAGGAATACATCTAACAATTCTATGTAGTGAGCCCAACAGAGATGAAAGTTTATTTTTAATGTGTTGAATGTGTGCCTTCCATGTCAAATTGCTATCAAGAGTTAGTCCAAGGTATTTTTCCTGATCAGTATTTTTTAGTATTTCACCGTTTATGCGTAGTTTAGGGTAGTTAGGGAGTTTTTTATTTTTTGCTCTAAATATTATATAAGATGTTTTAGCAGCGTTAACAGTTAAAAGATTGCACTGGTACCAATTTTGTAGTACATTCAAGTCGTCTTGGGCACTTTTTGTGATATCATTTATGTTGTCTCCAAAATAAAACAAACACGTATCGTCTGCATAAAGGGCAAGGTGCCCTTGTAGACCTGCCTGGTGTAAGTTGTTGACATATATTAGGAACAACAAGGGACCCAAAATGGAACCCTGTGGTACACCACATGTCAAGGGTTTAGACGTGCTCTGGTAAGCTCCGATTTTCACGACTTGATGTCTACCACTTAAATAGGAGTCTAGCATTTTATAAGCAGTTCCGGTAATACCAATACTTTCCAGTTTTTGCAATAGAAGTGTGTGACTGACCGTATCAAACGCCTTCTTTAGATCAATGAAGACTCCTAGTGCTATTTGTTTTTGGTCGATCTTTGTACGTATTGTGGTTATCAAGTCAATAGTTGCACCAAGGGTGTTAGATTTGGGTCTAAAGCCATATTGCTGATCATATATGAAGTTTAATTCGGTCAAATATTCGTCTAATCTTTTAAATATGATTTTTTCTAATATCTTGGATAGTATTGGTAGGACCGAAACTGGACGATAATTCCCGGGATCTGATTTGGTACCGGCTTTGTAAATAGGGGTAACTTTTGCTATTTTTAAGTTTTCTGGAAAAAAACCGTCTTTTAAAAGTTTATTTAGGCAGTTTGTTAGGTTCTGGAGAATTAAGTTTTTTATGCATTTCAGTGCCTTCGTACTAATACCATCAATTCCCGTGCTTGTATTGGGATCCAAGTTGTCTATTATTTTAGATACCTCAGAAGCTGTGCATGGTTTAAATTGAGATAGTTCAAAATGTCTAGTGTTCTGGCTAAGGTTCGGTAAGGTGTATGCATTTTTGTTGTGTATGTGTGTACATGTTATTTGGCTTGCTAGTTGTGATCCAATATTCGCAAAGAAACTGTTAAAAATTTCGCATATCTCAATGGGATCCGTAGCTATGTTACCATTTTCGGTTTTTAGTCTTGGAGGAGCACAACTAGATACAATTTTGTTGTTTGAGAGGGTATTTATTAATGTCCACATTTTTTTGGGTTTATTTGCGCATTTCTTGAACTCTCCATAAAAATATGCCTGTTTTGTACTTTTGATTAAGCTTGCTACACTATCTCTTTTGGTTTTAAACTCTATTTTCAGGTTTTTGTTTTCCGGGTCATGTTTTAGTTTGCTCCATAATGTATTTCTTTCATTTATTCCAGCAATTATTTGTTTGTTAATCCATTCCTTTTGAGGCTGATTTAATACTTTATATTTTTTTTGTTTTGGTTTCGATAATGGATTTTTTTATAAACTTATCTAAGCTGTAATAGTCATTGAACTTATCATCGAAGTTTGACAATGCAATCCTTGCGTACAATTTCTTATAATCAATGACCTCGTATTCAATTTTTTGCTTCTGTGGAGGTATTACTCGTTTTAGTTCCATATAGATATTTTTATGATCCGACAAAGATGTCTCGATTAGGGCCATATGAAAATTGCTTTGCTTCAAATTTGTAGCAACGTGGTCTATTATAGTTTTTGTGGTTTCAGATTCACGAGTACAATATTCCGAATCTATTTTGTTTATAAGTTTGTAGCCAGATTCCTTCATCATGGCACTGTATCGTCTAGTTGTACTCTCAGAGCTCAGTAGGTCGATATTTGTGTCCCCAAAAACGATAGTCCTCTTCTTTTGCAGCAGTTGGTTCTCATAATTATGTGGATAAGAAGTCACCAAAATTTGAGTGCCCAGGCCTGTAAACAACCCCAATATTCACCGCGTATTTGGGTAGATGTATGCATAAGTAATTGTTTCCACAGATATAAGTTGACGTTAGTAGTTCATGATTTAGGTTATTATGCGCATAGATTGATACGCCGCCACCGATAACATTGGGTCGAATGTTGTAGTAATGAGTATAATTCTCTATATGAAACTGTTTAGCCTGTTCGTCCGATCTTATCCATGTTTCAGCTAATAGGATAATATGTATGCATTTTCTAAAAGATCGCAATATACAGTTTAGTTCATCAAGCTTACCTGGGGTACATATGCTTCTGACATTAGCATAGAAAAAGTTAAGGCTCGATTTAGTGGTAATTACATTTTGGTAATCATTAAGTACTTGATAAGTGTCGCTGTCCTGTGTGTTTTTTTCTATATTAGTAGTGCTTGAAGTTTTCAGTTTTTTGTATCACTAGTTGTGACGATTTTTGGTATTCCTTTGACATATTTTATCGAAATCCCATGTTCACCACTTGCTATTCTCTGTGCGAGCAAATTTCTCAGTTCCTTCAGGTAATTCATTTGTGCGGGTGTTTGATCGGAGTAAATTTTTATATTACTTTGAAGTTTATTCCTATTTCGAAGCAGTAGCTTAGCTGTATTCGATGTTTCGAAACAAACCTTAATATTGCGGTCTTTAGTCGGGTTGTATTTACCGAGCCGAAAAATGTTTGAAGGTTTTGGACAATCTGGTATCAAACTGTTTAACAAAGTAATTACCTCATTAGTATCATATGAGTGGCCTTTGTCATCAGTTGCCTCTTTGCATTCTGGTAAGCCTACCAAGATTATATTGTCAAGGCACTAAACACACTACACATAAATAAATTGACAAGGCACTGTCATTATATTAATCTTTTTGAATAATTCCCTAAGAGATTCGCGACGACGTAGATTGTAAATTGCTCTGACAGCTCTTTTTTGCAAAATAAAGATAGATTCAATGTCAGCTGCCCGGCCCCACAATAGGATGCCATATGACATAATGCTGTGAAAGTAGCTGAAGTAAACCAAACGCGCAGTTTCGACGTCTGTTAACTGCCTTATCTTTCTAACAGCATAAGCGGCTGAGCTTAGTCGCCCTGCTAGAGATGCTATATGGGGGCCCCATTGTAATTTGTCGTCTAACGTGATTCCTAGAAAAACTGTCTGATCAATAAATTCCATTTTTTTTCCGTTCAATAAGATGTCACATTCGCTACTTCTAACATTTGGTAAAGTGAATCCAATACATTTTGTTTTCTTTTCATTAAGAACTAAATTATTAACAGTAAACCAATTTTGAACCTTAAGAATACAGTCATTAACAGTGTCTAGATTTTGTGCACGTCTGTCAATTTTAAAAATTAAAGATGTATCATCAGCAAATAACACCATCTGTGGTTGATTTTTTAGTAAATGAGGTAAATCATTAATATAGACTAAGAAGAGGAATGGACCCAAAATAGAACCTTGAGGCACTCCCATAGTCATTTCAGCCCCCAATGAGTTTGTACCGTTTATCTGAACTTTAACCTGTCTATCTTTTAAGTATGAATTTAGTAAATCAAGGGCTTTATTTTTAATACCATAATGTTCTAACTTCAGCAAAAGCGTTTCGTGGTTAACGCAATCGAATGCTTTTGAGAGGTCGCAAAAGATTCCTATGGCATCCTGTGCTTCCTCCCAGGAGTTAAAAATGTTCTTCAATAGGGTAACACCGGCGTCAGTTGTACAACGACCTTTGGTGAAACCGAACTGTTGATCATGAAAGATGGAGTTTCTATTGAAGTGACATAGCAGTTGTGCAAGCATTAACTTTTCAAACACTTTACTGAAGACTGGCAAAATTGACACAGGCCTATAATTGTTCGGTTCTTTACAATCACCCGATTTGAAAAGTGGAGCAACCTTACTATGCTTCATGAGATCCGGAAACACTCCTTGGTCTATACTGCTATTAAATATAAAAGCTAAATAAGGTGCCACGGTTTCTATTATAGATTTACAGGCCTTTACAGACATTCCCCAGAGATCTTCTGTTGACTTAATTTTAAGATCCTTGAATGCTTTAATCACAGCTTGGGGGTTCGTGTGCTGAAACCTAAACTCCTTCGGGCAGGCCTTTACATTATTTCTAAGTAAGGCAGCAGAGAGTGCGGGTGACGAATTTAAAGACGCAGTCGTCTTAAGAGGTATATTCGAAAAAAACTTTTCAAATTCCTGAGCTACTTCTACGTCTGTGCTTATAGGGCCATGTGCAGTTTCTAAATTAAATTCGTTATTGCGCTGTTTATTCCTACCTGTCTCATTATTTATAATTTTCCAAGTTGTTTTAATTTTATCATCGGCTGATTTAATTTTATTACTAATATGAATAGCTTTAGCTGTTTTGCATACATTTTTAAAAGTTTTAGAATATTTAGCAACATACTGATGAAAGGTATCATTCACAATGTGTTTCTTTAGACCATAAAGTTCAAAAAGCCTTTCTCTGCTCTTACGAATTCCAGGTGTCGCCCAATCACTAAATAAGAATTTTGTGACGATAGTTTTAGTTTTAACTGGAAACGTGTGAGTAAATTGTGTATTTAAAATTGCAAAAAACTCGGCGTAAAACTCATTTGGGTCATTTATATTATTAAAGATATTTTGATCACATAATTTACTCGCTAGTGTATCATTAAATTTTTCTAAATTTTTACATGTAATTGGCCTATACCTTATTTGGGTTTTTTGCGTAGGTGTGTAGGCGTAAAACGTTATTGTTTGGCCACTGTGATCAGATGGCAATTTATTTATAATTTCCTTATGCAAATAATCACAATTAGAAAAAACATTGTCTATACAAGTGGCAGAAGAAGCTGTCACTCTGGTAGGTTCCATAAAAATATGTGACAAGTTAAATGATTTAAAAAGACTCAACAATTTGATACTATTGGAGTTATTTTCTAATATATTAATATTGAAATCACCACAGATGATGATAGATTTACTACTACTACATACTTTATTTAACACATCTTCCATTATTGAATCGAATATAGGAAGAGTCTGGTAATTTGGGGGTCTGTATACACACACTATAACATGCCTATCAAGCTCAACACAGGACAATTCAATTATGTGTTCAACTGACAGTTCCACAATGTCATTTCTTTTAAAAATGCCAAATAGCATCGCGAACCTACGTTTACCACGATTATTAATTTCTACTCCACCTGTCAACGCAACCAGAATAATTACATCTAGTTTCGACCAGGAACCACAAAACAGACCATCAAATGTGAAAATGTAATTACAGCGATAATTGCTCTGACACTATTTCATTAGTTCTACGCCACGTTTCACGCATCATCGAAATAATGTAAAAGTGATGACGTCATCGAGTCTACACTGTATTTGTAATTGATAAATGGATAAGTAGGTAGGTACCTCAATTAAATAATAAAAAATACTATTTAGAGTATGACACTTTTAAAACGGGAACCTGTTACTAAAACTCCGCTATCCGGGCATGCGAGCGGGGAGTAAAGCACGCAGAGAAATGTATACGAGAACTTCTGGTTGCAACCGTGACAGCAAGACTTACTAGTTGACTTTACATCATTTCTAGTAATAAATACTAAGTCCTTGTTATCTCTACAACTTCATCATCATCATCATCATCTCAGCCGTAGGACGTCCACTGCTGAACATAGGCCTCCCCTTGTGATCTACAACTTACTTAGTATTTATTACTAAGTCCTTGTTATCTCTACTAATTACTTAGTATTTATTACTAGAAATTTTGTAAAGTCAACTAGTGAGTCTTGCTGTCACGGTTGCAACCAGAAGTTCTCGTACAGGTAGTTAGACATTTCTCTGTGTGAGGGCAACTCGCTGTCCGACCATGGACCATGCCCAGGTCGACGGCGCGTTGTGTTCCACGCGCGCCTCAAAGAGCGTTGATATTTTCAGATGATACATAAATATTGCCGATGTCGTTTGTAACAAAAATACTATAAAACAGCAACAGACATGATTCTATAGATTACAGTACGGAACCATTCCAGCGCGTGTCTTACTCGCACATGGCCGGTATTTTAAATAAATCGTTATTCCAGTCTAGAAATTACACCCTTACACACTATGGATACATTCAAAAATTCACAATTATCAAAACTCACATTCACAAACAGCCAGATGGGATGGATGCATCAAATTATTCATACTCGTAATAGTATATTTACTGGAATATTAGAAACAAAAACAACATAAGTACCTGTCTTATTCTTAGAAAGAGGCTGTAGGCAAGGAGGCTAAAACGTAACCGGCGTAATGTGGGTGTACTCCAGGTAACCTCTGCCTTCGGGGCAAACATGTGTGATTCCATAATCATCTGAACAAAATATTTATATTTTTAAACATTCCTTTAAACATTTCCTTATTTTTCTCCAACATCTTATTAACTCAAAGAATCTCATGTTTTCCCGAAATATACATTTCTGGAATTAGTATATTTTGGTTTACGGAGACAGGACTTTAGTTCCGGAAACTGTTGAAAATATGGCAACAATTATTTTTTATTACTAATATTTCTCGAGTGGTAACACCGTCCTTTTTGTAATTGTAATGGCGCTGAATAAAGGCTTGCTACGTCCGTCTGTAAAAGTGTTAATTTATTGAAAACCAAAACCCCTAAAATTTCATCTGGTTATGGGCCCAGTACCTATAACCGCTGAAGTAGTAAGTTTTGGTTTTCAATTTTTCAAAAAGTAAAGTGAAAAAAAAAAAAAAACAAGAGAGCATCGAAACGGCGTGGCGTTGGCAACGTGGTCGGCGAGGCGAGGTCAAATCGTCATCAATCTAAACAAAGTCAGCGAGGTATCGACGAAGTCAAATCGTCATCGCTATCTACAAACAGCGAGGTAACGGCGAGGTTAAATCGTCATCGCTACGAAAAACGATAAGATGGATACATCAACAAATAATATCGATGTGAACTCTAAACTGGAGGGTCCTCACAACTGGAATGTCTGGAAATTCAAGATCCGAGTTCTGTTGATGGCAGCAGGGGTTTACGACATCGTCGAAGGCAATAATGTCAAACAGGAGGATACCAAGTGGATCAGTAGCGACGCGAAAGCTCAAGGTATCATTGTGACGCGTCTTTCAGACAAGGTTATATCACAGGTAGTGTCTTGTAAAACATCACAAGAAATTTGGGAAAAACTCCACACCATTTTTGAGCAAAAAGGAGAATTGTCATTGCATTTAGTACAGGAAAAGTTCTTTGCATTAAAATATGACGCAAAGGAATCTATGTCCGAGTTTTTGGCCAGAGTTGAGGATTTGCTATGTAACCTGAAGTCCTTGGGCTCCGAAATCCCTTCTTCAATGGCCATAACTAAAATAAATACTTGTTTACCAGCACAGTACTGTCATTTTGTGTCTGCGTGGGAGTCGGTGCCTAAAGATAAGCAAACTATAGCAGAGCTAACCGCTCGGCTACTAGTGGAGGAGCAGCGCTACCTATCCAGAGTTGCAGGTACAGAGGAGGCTTCATCGACAGCGTTACTCACAAAATCGGTGAAGAAAACTAGAAAGTGCTTCAAGTGTGGTAAGCCGGGACACTATAAAAGTGAGTGCAAGTCAAAAAAATCTAATTCTGGTAATAAAGATGGTAAAGTCTGTAGCATATGTAAAAAATCTAATCACACTGAGAATAATTGTTGGTTTAAAAATAAATCTAAAGGTAATGCGTTAAGTGCAACTCTTTTGACAACTTTCACAGGTGAAAATGTATGGGTTATGGACAGCGGAGCCACCGAACACATGTGTTTTGATAAAGATCATTTTACAACATTTGAAAACATAAATGAGCCTCGAATTGTTACTATAGGTGATGGCTCCACTATCTGTGCCACAGGTTTTGGAAACATACAGTTACAAGCTTACGACGGGGTTGATTGGGTTGCTACAACTTTGCAGAATGTACTTTATGTGCCAGAGTTAAAGGTAAATTTATTCTCGGTCACAGTGGTGATAAATAAAGGTTTTTCTATGAAAATGGATAGTGATAGTTGTAAAATATATAACAATAATGGTGATTGTGTTGCTTTGTCCAAACCAAAAGGTAAATTATTTATAATGGAGTTTCAATACTCAAACAGTTCTTGTGCTATTTCTGTTTCATTATGTGAATGGCATAAGAGGTTAGGGCATCAGGACACAGAACATGTAAAAAGCATTTTAAAAAGAAGTAATATTCAGGTAAATGAGAGTAACAAAAGTTCTTGTATTTCATGTCTAAAGGGTAAACAGCATAAAAAATATTTTCCATTGAGTAAGTCATCTGCTGGCAAACCGGGTGAAATGTTACATTTAGATTTATGTGGGCCAATGGAAGTAGAATCATTAGGTGGGTCCAGGTACTACCTTGTAATAAAGGACGATTTCACGAAATATAAGACAGTGTATTTTCTTAAACAAAAAAGTGAAGTGTATACAAAAGTAAAGTGTTTTTTGCTTATTGTGACAAAAAATCTCGGTTATTCTGTGAAAATACTGAGAAGTGATTGTGGTACTGAATTTGTCAATCGTGAAATGTCAAATTTATTACAAAGTTTCGGAATAATTCATCAAACTAGCGTGCCTTACACACCAGAACAAAATGGTAGGGCAGAGAGAGAGATTCGTACAATAACGGAATGCGCTAGAACAATGTTGTTGTCAACGGATTTTCATAAGAATATGTGGGCTGAGGCCGTGAATACAGCTGTTTTCGTGCTGAATAGAACAGGAAAAAGCAGGGTAAAGGATGTCACACCATATGAATTGTGGTTCAACACATCAATGTTTGATGTCAATCAGCTACAAGAATTCGGTTCCTGTGTAGCAGTTCTCATTCCGAAACAAAAAAGATCTAAATGGGACTCGAAGTCAGAGCTGGGTTACTTTGTAGGTTATGGAGAGACGTCAAAGGGTTTTCGTGTTTATTTTCCAAAGAAAAACAATGTTCTTGTGAAACGTGAAGTGGTTTTTATTGATAATTGTGATACAAAAATGAATGAAAGTTTGAAATCAAAAAATAGCCTTGATTTTCCGTACACGAAACGTCCGGAAGATGTTGACTTTTTTAGCTTAAAACCGGACAAAAATGGTGAAAGTGATGAAGATGATCAGTCTTCAGAAATCTCCGATTATATTTCTGACAGTGGCGATCAGTTTTCAGAGTGTATAAACCTTGATTCGTCGGTCGTACCACCAGTAGACCTGCAGAAAGATAACCAGTTACAGTTACAAAAACCTGAAGAAAATACGGTGCAGCAGACGATCCGGGAACCTGAAAAAGAAAACGAGACATTAGTTACGTCAAATGAACAAGAACTAAGTAAAGAGCAGAGTTCAGAAAAAGAAAAATACTCACATTCCAAGAGAAATCGTAAGATGCCTGTAAAATACAGTGATTATGAATGCTATTCGAGTGTAGGAGCAATAACGTATGAGGAAGCAATGTGTTCTGATGAAAGCCACAAGTGGAAGGAAGCGATACAAAAGGAATTAGATACTCTAAGTGAGAATAAAACATGGGAAATAGTGGAAAGTGTGCCAAAGTGTTCAGATGTAGTGTCGAGTAAGTGGGTATTATGTACAAAAGAAATAAATGGTGAAAAAATGTACAAAGCCAGGTTAGTTGCCCGTGGATTCGAACAGAGTGATTGTGATTCTGATGTGTACTCACCTGTAGCTAAATTACCTACATTCCGCTTATTCATGGCTGTAGCAAACAAACTCAAATATCTGGTATATCAAATGGATGTGGTAGGAGCATTCCTTCATGGAGATATTGATGAGCTTATTTATTTAAAATTACCAAATGGTCAATTTTCTAAGCTAAATAGGACATTGTATGGCTTGAAAAAATCTCCAAAAAATTGGAATAAAAAATTTGATAATTTCATGATATCACAGGGATATTTGAAGTCAAAAAGTGATCAATGTTTGTACATGAAGAGGCAGGGTAAA
This sequence comes from Agrotis clavis, assembly GCA_954870645.1. Lineage (NCBI taxonomy): Eukaryota > Metazoa > Arthropoda > Insecta > Lepidoptera > Noctuidae > Agrotis > Agrotis clavis. Next base: position 2,977,013 of record OX940929.1, read on the forward strand.
ACAATAATGTATGTTCTTCTTTATGTTGATGATATTTTGTTGTTTGGAAATGAGATAGATTCATTCAAAAATCACTTGAAGAACAACTTTAAAATGAAAGATATGGGTTTGGCTTCTAACTATTTAGGTATTGAGATTAAGCAGATAGGTTCTCAAACAATATTAAAACAGGAAAAATATTTATTAAAAATTTTACAAATGTACCATATGACTGATTGTAAAGTTGCTAGCACACCAATGGACCAAAATTTTAATTTTGACCTTTTGAAAAGGGAAAGTTCTGAAAATCGAGAAGTTGAGAGAAAATGTAGGCAAATGATTGGTAGTTTAATGTATACTGTGTGTGGGACAAGACCTGATTTATGTACAAGTGTATTCTTTCTTGCTAGATATCAGCATGTAGCTAGTGAATATTTGTATAAGTGTATTAAAAGAGTATTACGTTACATAAAAGGAACTTTAGATCTAGGTTTAATATTTGAAAGTGATCAGACGAACATACTTGGATTTGTTGATGCCGATTGGGCAGGAGATACTGTTACCCGTAAGTCAACTTCTGGGTACATGTTCTTTGTATTCAATTGTTTAGTCTCCTGGAATTGTAAAAAACAAAATTCTGTATCTTTATCCTCAACGGAGTCTGAGTATATAGCACTCAGTAGTGCAATTTGTGAGTCAATTTGGTTACAGAATTTAGTTTTAGATTTTAGCATTAAGGTAGATATTAATATTTTTGAAGACAACCAGTCAGTTATAAAACTTGCCTATCATAAAGAGAATAATAAAAGGTTGAAACATTTAGACATAAGATATCATTATATAGTAGAAAACGTAGAAACTAAGAAAGTTTGTTTGAATTATATTATGTCAGAGAAAAATTTGGCTGATCTCTTAACAAAGCCATTGGGTAAAATATTGTTTGTAAAACATAGGGATACTATCTTGAAAAGTGTGTAATGTTGGTTATAAAATTATAATAAGTTAACTTGAAAGGTTTAAACTAAGGTTGATTTAGAAAGGTAAATTTCTTTTAAGTTCATGCAAATGTGCCATAGGTTTAATTATTTTTATTGTTGTTAAAAAATATTTGTTGAGAGGGGGTGTTGAAAATATGGCAACAATTATTTTTTATTACTAATATTTCTCGAGTGGTAACACCGTCCTTTTTGTAATTGTAATGGCGCTGAATAAAGGCTTGCTACGTCCGTCTGTAAAAGTGTTAATTTATTGAAAACCAAAACCCCTAAAATTTCATCTGAAACATTGTTCACAACTTGTGTAATAAATCAAGGGAAATGTATGCAAATTGTAAACGACGAGTAATCACCTCCAATTTGGCGCCCCGGCCGCCCAATGTGCGGTGATTTGAAACTAGTTTGGAATTGTTCCCGTTTTACAATAAGGAAACATGATCATTGCTAGGCTTTTTCCCAATCATAGAAAGAAATTGTACAAAATAAATATATTTTAATGTTTTGTATGTATTAAAATCATGCTACAACAATATTATTATTATTATTGAAACAACTGAGTGGCAGTGTATACGTCGGACATTTTGAGCAACTGTATGTGTATATTGGAGCGCCAAAAAGCCAGTAAAACATCATATTAATTATAACAAATAAATAAAATAATATACCTAGTTGATCACAAATATACTACTTAATTAGTAACATATTATGACGTATTCCATATTATATGACGAATTTTTGTTACGTCTTAATTATGTTCATTTCAGTAGATATCACTACTTTTTCTTTTTTTTTTATGTCATTTCTCTTATTTTATTTTTGTTTCTGTGTTTCGTTGTACGTACCTCTATGAACTGCACTGAATAATCTATTATCTATCTATCTATAAATATATAATTTACGAGCAAAATTTTTCAAATTCTGGCCAGCAACTACGTAAACGTCTAAAAGATTTTTTTTTAAACCACCTAATACTTTTAAAGCAAACTATAAAATATTTTCACAGATTTCCAATTTAATTGAAAATTCGTCGAATATCGCGATTCAAAACGAAACGGAAAATCCCTTTACTCAACATTAAAAAAAATACAATTAAAAGTTTTGATCAAAAAAATACGAAACAACAAACCTGATTTATTAGCCCCAAATGGATTCATCATAAAATTAGGAATGCGGGAGGTGAAATAAAATACAATCGTATCGCTCGAGTTTTCCAATTTTGTTGGAAAAAAACTCGGCAGTGTTAAAAGCTATTTTCGAATACTTTCATCGCATACGGCTTTTATTCATTAAAAGTATTCAATCTCATTACTCTTAACTCGACATCACAGTGAATGTAAAAAAAATGTTTTGTTAAGAGTGACAGGAGTTTCCTTTGTAACATTTTCTGCGTTCTTTAATTCTTTGGCAATTTGACTACGTATTTAATTTCCTACGACTGATTTTAACGGCCGATTTAGGCAGTGTGGTTCGACCGCTGACGATGAACGAGTAACGAGTAGAACTAGAAACTATAAAAGAGTTGGCGATCAGCGGGAAGCGATTGTAGTTTCGATAGTTTTGTCGCCGGGCTATAACCGAGTGTGCAAGTGCGACGAGCGATTAATCGCGCCACTCGCCCGTGGTCGCTGTGCAAACCAGTACCCTTAGCACGAGTTTTCAGTATTTGAGACGTAAAGTAAACTGGAACTTTGACAATTTCAAATTGACAATTTTCAATGAAAAAATTAGTTCCTTCTTCGCACACCAGAGGCACTGTTCCATGTTTTCATACAAGAAACGCTGTAAATACTGGAAAGACGCTGTAAATAAAAGCGTGAAAACTCGTGCTAAGGGTTCTGAACAAGCGAGCCGAATGAGCAACGCTGAACGAGTGTCGCTGAGTGAGTTTATTTTTGAAAGCTCGTCGCTCAGCGACAAAACTAATAAAGCGAGTTGTCGCCGGCAGTGTGAACAGTCAGAGAGCAACTTTTAATATATGCATCTCTTTTGTTTACACGGAATGTAATGTACATTCCGTGTAAACAAAATTCCGTGTATTGTGCGTTTCTTGAGAGAGAAAATCGCCGATAGTTACTCGTTTTCTCGCCGCCGGTCGGACCACTGCCTAAAAGCGTCAATGTCCTTTCCACAATCTATATGATGCCTGTTTTTTACATATACCAAATACTGAAATAAAACTGTCACATCGATAAGCGAAGCCTCAGGCATAGCTTGTTAAATAACGAAACAAGTAAATTCAGTAACAATTTTCCGCCCAAAAAATATTGTCAAACGGTTCCACGCCGAAAGAATTTGACTCTGTAATTAAACGTCAGCTGCCATCATGTCATTTTGATAAAAAAAACATAGATCACATGAAAATATCTACCTCTGAAATGAAAAAGAAAAACACTGTTTATTCAAATTATGAAAGCGAATATCATGTGCAGACAATCTCTAATACATAAATATTGTTCTACAGTACAGTCAGCATTAAAAGTCGATGACCACATTCAGATTTTCAAAATTACTGTACATTATATCACCCATAAATCGCTCAACAAGATAGGTACCAGTATTGAATGAACATCATTAAAGTTCAAAATGAACTGAACACTAATTGTCAAAAGACACTGAACACCATTTTGTCAAAAATTGCTGATCGTTATGATACCCGAAAATATCATAACATTCAGTTTTACAAAAGTTAATGAACAATACAAAATGCTTGTTTTGGTTATCCAGTATAATCACGGCAACAAGAGTAACTTAACATCATAAATAACAAAAGTCACTGAACAATCTAAAATGCTTGTTTTAGTTAAATCTAGTGAAATCACGGCAACGTCCAAAATTAGCTTAACATCATAAATGACAAAAGTCACTGAACATTACTTTGTTTCGGATACGTAGTGTGTAAACTTATAACTACTTTGAAAAGTAGCTGAACTGCAAACTAAAAAATCTTCAGAGTTATAAATCCAATCTTGTCCTATCCAAACTAAAGCATGTAAAAAAACTTTTTCAAAAAAAGTAACCGACTTCAAAAACAACAACAAAAAAGGGTGAAATAACCTAATTAATAACTTCTTTCGGAAGTCGGTGGCTATATTTTTATTTTCATTGATTTTTGCCACCGACTTCCGAAAGAAGTTATTAATTAGGTTATTTCACCCTTTTTTGTTGTTGTTTTTGAAGTCGGTTACTTTTTTTGAAAAAGTTTTTATTTTACCCTTTTTAGTTTATTTATTTATTATTTAATCAACCCAAATTCTTGTATTGTAAAATACATAGGTATTTGTCAATATCTTGTAATCCGTCACCACATAAATATCCATTTCTCAAATACTACTGAACCGATTTTGATGAAACTTGCAGTGTACCCTAAGTTGAACAATACCTAGTATAACAAAAAAAGAATTTATCTTTATATATTAAAAAATCGGACTTGTAGTTCCGGAGATATGCGAACACAAACATAAAAACATACATATACACATACATACATATATACGCTTTCGAAATTTGGCACATTTGTTCAGACGCTTATATAGACCAACATATTCGAAAACTGGACAGTTCTGGAAATATTACATACATACGGGCCGAATTGATAACCTCCTTTTGAAGTCGGTAAAAAAAGAAAATTAAATGGATGTAAATTACGAATTTAACTTTCCAAAATTATTATTTTTTCATACTAAGTATCAATGAGAAATATTAGAAGAGGGTGTTCAAGCGACAAGCACATTTTTTATTTTATGGTTCTGTAGAACGAACGAGCGAAAACGAAAATAAATGAGAAATTAGAACTTGGCTCTTATTTCACATTTATGTTTTTGATGGGATTTCATTACTTTTTGAACATAAATATTATTAGTAAGTAGCCTGTGCTGATTGTTACATGTGTAATTACAGTTACACGCAGTAAGTATAAATTTAAATGCCCGGGTCGACGGCGCGTTGTGTTCCACGCGCGCCTCAATGAGCGTCAGCATAATGACGGGGCCCCCCTATAGAGGGCCACAGTCCTGCCGGGGTTGCGGGACATACGTATACCGCAACTCCGGCACAGAAAGGGCTACCGAAGGACACCGTGGATTTTAGTCAGTACAAGTCTGACAGTCCCTCCCGCCCTGCCCGGGGTGGGAGGACTCATTTGATGATTTTGCCACGTAAAAAAAACCGCTAGTAAGAAAGTTATCATTAAGAAAGGATTTTACGAGAATCCAACTCTAAGAGAGTGAAAACCTTTTTATTTGAAGTCTAATTACTTGGGATTATAATTTTAAACACAGGAAAAAGATTGGCATTATTAGTTTTTTAAAACTAATCTCATTTGGTGATTTTGATGACGTAAAATTTTGTATGGGAAAATAACATAACACGCAAGCGGACAAATTTGAAACTCAGTATACCTACAGAAATGAGATAAAATTGATCAAACACGTCTTTTTTAGATTTTTAGAAAATCACCCCCCAATTTAGTGAAAAGGGGTATTCAAGTTTTAAAGGAAGGATTTTATTGCATGCTTTAATAAAAGCAAAACTTGGCCTATATATTCTTTCAATTTATTAAAAGATGCGTATTAATCTGTTTTCGTTGTATATCTTATTCGTTCGGTTTAGTATCTAGAAACCATATTTCTCTTTTAATACAGGTTATTGTTATTAATTTTCCTTCAAAATGAAGTCAAAATAAGTTAATTAACTCTTCAATTCCCATGTCCAACCTAATGGTCTTTTTCAGTTTTTTCTTTAATAACCTAGTTAATAGTCGTTCATTGAAGAAGTAAAAGAAGAAAAAAATAAGTAAGGTTGCCTCCCTCCCGTTTTATGGGGGGGTCACCTACGGGTGACACTGGGCATTGTGATAGATGACTTATAAGACTTCAAGTATTCTTTCGGCAGAAATAAAAGTTCGGTTTTTATTTATTGTGTAAGTATATATATACTTACTATTATTTATAAAAACGTAACATAATTATAACAAATAACTAAATCTTTTATTGCGATACATAGGCCAACATTTCAAATGAATTTAGCGCACATTTTATTGTTCCTTGATGACAGTACTGAAATATTTACTGAGGATAGCCAATTTCTGAGTGACAATCTGCAGACCCTGCGCTGCGCTTCTCACCTCATTTGGTACTCTCTATTGCACGGGAACACCACAAGCAGAATTACGGCTCGGTTTTCCAAATTTATAGTCACAATCATCATCGGCCTATAGATGTTCCCACTGCTATGACACAGGCCTCCTCTCTGTGAGAGGGAGTGGGCCATAATCCACCACGCGGGCCCAGTGCGGGTTGGTGGATGTCACATGTCTTCGAATTTTTTGTTCTAGGACATGCCGGTTTCCTCACGATGTTTTTCTTCACCGTTTTGAGAGCAGTGGTGATGAAATAAATTACACAAAGTAATGCGCCTGTCTGGATTCGAACCCACGACCTACAACTCGTAAGTCGGGGCCGATACCACTGGGCCACTACTGCTCCAGAAGTCACAATAGGTCCAGTTATTTTCTGACACCCTTTTGATCAGTCACGCATTTTGACACGCTGCGTCTAAGCAGAATGCAAAGAGTGGAAACCATCACTTTTTGCCACGAAGGGCTTCTCTCACAGAGTCGATGTTTTCATCAAAACGATCGACGCTATGATCGACGCCATCTCTCTTGCTCATTTTCCAGATCATATTCTAGAATTTATTCAGAAACGGAAAGTCGATTTTGTAACTGAACTTGAGATCAAAGCATGCGTCCAGGTAGATGAAGAACGTTAGCATTATTTTCATCTCCACTATCCTCATCAGTATTATCACCTTGGTATCCTATTTATGCAACACTTCAGCAATCTCATCTAACGTCAGCTTATAAAAAAACAACTTGTAAAACGCCATTTCAACAGAGCGATAAGACTAACTGTAAACAACAAAGTTTAGTAAAAATAAAATAAATATACATAACATAATGCCCAGTGTCACCAGTGGGTGACACTGCATATTGTAGGCGTTGTAGCAAATATAGTTTTAGTTATTTTTGTCAATAAGTATATGTATAATATAGAATACCTATTTATTTATAACATGTAAAAAGAAAAAATACGATACTTACAGTCTGGACATTTTTATATTTTTTTTTTCACAATGAATGACGCAAACTCGGGTAGTTCCAACTACGCGCGAAATAACTTAGTGAATTTGACAAAATATGACAAATGATGCGTGTTGCCAGATAAAAAAAATAGAAGTAATAATCAGTAAAATTACTACTGTAACAGTACAACTGGAAATAAATATTGACAAGTGGTACAAAATCACTTTTAAACTTCAGTAACCTACAGGTGACACTGGGAATTGAAGAGTTAAGCCCTATTGGACTTAATTTTGACCCATCCACAACCCCTTCCTTTTCAAACCTAAAATCAACTGAGGTGACACGGCATGTATTTAGATTTTCCGAAAGTATCCCACGAAAAAATTTAAATTGTAATTCAAAGAGGAAGAGACCTAAGTTCGGCGGAGTTCTAGTTTTAATAATTTTTTTCCCTTAGGCACACTTTTATACTTACTGCCTGTAACTGTAATTATACATGTAACAATCAGCACAGGCTACTTACTAATAATATTTATGTTCAAAAAGTAATGAAATCCCATCAAAAAATTATAATTTTGGAAAGTTAAATTCGTAATTTACATCCATTTAATTTTCTTTTTAAATGCTTTAGTTTGGATAGGACAAGATTGGATTTATAACTCTGAAGATTTTTTAGTTTGCAGTTCAGCTACTTTTCATAGTAGTTATAAGTTTACACACTACGTATCCGAAACAAAGTAATGTTCAGTGAATTTTGTCATTTATGATGTTAAGCTAATTTTGGACGTTGCCGTGATTTCACTAGATTTAACTAAAACAAGCATTTTAGATTGTTCAGTGACTTTTGTTATTTATGATGTTAAGTTACTCTTGGACGTTGCCGTGATTTATACTGGATAACCAAAACAAGCATTTTGTATTGTTCATTAACTTTTGTAAAACTGAATGTTATGATATTTTCGGGTATCATAATGATCAGCAATTTTTGACAAAATGGTGTTCAGTGACTTTTGACAATTAGTGTTCAGTTAATTTTGAACTTTAATGATGTTCATTCAATACTGGTACCTATCTTGTTGAGCGATTTATGGGTGATATAATGTACAGTAATTTTGAAAATCTGAATGTGGTCATCGACTTTTAATGCTGACTGTACATGGCACTTTGGCGCGTTGCCATAACCTGAACTTAAACCACCATATTAAAAAAAAAACATTGCATAGACAATTCATTTTTTTTTTACCGAATACCATCCTAATACGCTCTTTTGACAATAATATTCAAACGCAATTAGCGCCTTGTAGTGCTGTAGTTTTATGACTATAGCAAAAATACAAATATCCATATCAACGCAGACTTTTCCCGCCATACGCCAGACGCCATATTCCCGCGTAATTAAACGTCAAGCAACCATTTTGCGTATAAACATGCATGAGGGAATCGGCGCGTCGCGCTGCCTGGAAAATGTTTTAACGCCTTTTTATATTTACTCGTGGATGCGAATCGAATATTAATTTAGGATCCCTTTGAAGCATAAATGATGTGTGAAGGAATTATGAATATGAAAAATGGCTTTCAGAAGTCCTAGTACCATTTAATAAAGAAAAGTAGGTGAAGAACAGACTGAATACAATATTCTATTAGCTAGAGATAAACAAAATAATATATCTAGAAGTTTCCCTCGAAATTAATGGACTGGAAAAAGCAACTACGCTACATTTACACGATTGAACACATCTGGCAGAATATCTTCACATTACTACACAATTTTGGCTAGGCATACATTCACAAATATCTTTCAGTGTATTGGAAATATGGAGTCGCAAAACCGTAGTGTTATCCAGGATTTGGTTATCCGAGGCACGAGGGCAATAATATGTTATCCAGCTTTTGCAATACATTAATGTCTTTGGAAGTTAAAATAACGTTACTTAAAGCCCTTCACAGTTTATTTCTAAACCACCAAAGTATTTCATTCTATAGATATTCAATTCACACTGACCATATACTTATCTAAAATTATAAATGCGAAGACAGGCAGACAGACTGTCTATACGTCGTTAGTAAGCCTATATTAGTTTGGTAGAGAGAATGTCCGTTTGTTACGACTATACGCCATAACTGGCTAAATATACATTTGGCACATGGATCAACCACAACCTGGGAGAGGACATCGAATACTTAGTCAGTCCTTGTAGTCTGCGTCTCGGTCAAATCAAAGCAGACGGTGGCTACATAATATGCGCAAGCTGTTTTTTTTTATCGTGGTAAAAACATCAAATGCCTTCTCCAACCCAGGACAGAATGGGAGGGACTGTCAGACTTGTACTGACTAAAATCCACGGTGTCCTTTAATAGCCCTCTACGCGCACGGTAGCACGATCGCTTGGGGCAGTTACCGAACTCAGTACAGGTAAAGCCGCTAGGTTAAGCTAGTTTCCATTCAAAATAATTGAACTTACCGCTGCCAGTACAAAAACAATAGCCCAAATGAATCACTGTTTTCAAATTCGGTCACGCATGTTGCCAGTAGCATTGGCACCTGATGCCAACTAACACCGTAATTGACTGCCAAGATGTGCACCATGCATAATACATGCCATACATTGGACGTTACTGTAATGGGAGCTATTGTACAACTTAGTTGAGCGACGGTTGTGCGGTAGTTGTGTTACCATTAGATGAAGTTGTGATGGGTGATTTGATATGATATGATGTGAAATGGAGCATAAGTTATACAGCAGTATATAAAATACGTCAAAACGATAACAATTATTTTTTAGAACTTAGAAAAGGGGCATTAAAAAAACAAACAGTAACAGCAATTGAAAAATAATTTGCCTTAGGAATCATGATCGAAAGTGATGAAGAATAACGTACGGTCAGCTCAGACCGAGACGTGACGCTGCGCGCACTTTTCAATAGAGTTATTCAAAATGTAACTCTATTTTAAAAGACAAAAGATACACCTTTCGCAACGCAGCTCGACGCCGCGCTGCGCAGCGCGGCGCCGCGCACGTCGTTCAAAATCTGACTTTGTTTACTACAAGAAAAGATACAAATTTGAAGTATCGTTGCGTCACGTCGCTTCGCGTCGCGTCTCGGTGTGAACTGACGCTTAGCACGAATTTTCAGTATTTGAGACGTAAAGTAAACTGGAACTTTGAAAATTTCAAACTGACAATTTTCAATGAAAAATTTAGTTCCTTCTCCGCACACCAGAGGCGCTGTTCCGTTTTTTTCATACAAAAACGCTGTAAATACTGGAAAGATGCTGTAAAGTAAAAGAGTGAAAATTCGTGCTAAGGGTACAGAAAGGAATCTAGTACTTAAGTATAATCACTGAAAATTAATATTGTAATGAACGTAAGTAATTGAAAATAATGGTTCGTTTCAATATACGTTAGTAAAATAACTAAGCACTAGGCTTCACCCAATTTATTTTGTTAGTTTTCAGCTGACACAAATTTATAGTACTTTAGCTTAGAATAAACAATCGGAAACACAAGAACAATTTCTCGTTGTAAGAACCACCCGCTAATCGCAATTTGCATAATGAAGACACCATACAATTCTGCCCTCGGCACCTTAATTACGTCAGCCAACAAGCAATACAGGCCTTTTAGGCGGTGATTACACGAGCCGACCCATTATGACCACAACTGGGCCAAATGTTTAGTAATGAGTAAGCCAAAAGAAAGCAGTTTGCTCCACATTCATGAATATTAATAAAAACAACGCTTTTGTTAAATAAACTGTACGCAAATCACGTCCTTACAATGACAAGTCCTAATCGTACATTACACAACCAATGATCGTCGGCTGCGAGGCCAATGTCGCGGTCCACTCGCCCAGAATATCGATCATGGAGCTCAGATGACACATCCGGTGATCACGGAAACTTTGAAAAAGGGAAATGTATATAAGCGTGCCGCAGGGTGACCACAGCATCATTCGTCTTCAGACAGTCGAAGCAATCAGTTCAACATGACATCTTTCGTGTGTGTACTCCTACTCGCAGCTGTAGTGGCAGCTGAACCTCCTCGATACAGAGTCAGGTTCCAGAGACAGGAACTAGAAAATGGTGCTGATAGTGTTGCAGTATCGGCACAAAACGGCGATGCCCCTTATCCAGCGGCTGGCTTCAGACCGGCAATAGAATTCAACTTGCCAGCTCGTCAGGAAGCGTCTCCTCCTTCAACTTCATACGGCGTTCCTGATGACAGCTACGGTGCTCCACTGAAGACTTACACAGCTCCTCAAACTCAATACGGTGCTCCAGACACACAGTACGGTGTTCCTGATAAGAGCGAAGGCGAGGACAACGAAGAGGTAGAAGATAATGGTGAACAACAAGTGGACAAGGAAGAACAAAAGAATGGTGACGATGAAAAGGCAAACCTTGAGGATGCGCAGAAGGATACTGAAGTAGTGAGTGCTCAAGGTGTGTACTATGTGCTGCTGCCGAATTCCCAGCTCCAGAGAGTGCAGTTCCAGACCCAGAACGACGCAAGAAACATGGCGTACACTGCCCGTCTTCAGTACAAGGATGAAGACCGTGCCCCAGTGTATGTGTACACCTCAGTGCCCCAATACCAATCCGCAGCTTACGTACAATTATTCTAATTCCGGACCCTTTCAACCAATGTTACCCCCAAACGGATGCAATTTAGATTTGTGAGGATTATACCAGATCCGATACAGAGATACGGAAAATACCGTTTTTCAAACGAACTTATTGTTCAATGTCGTACCCCGATATTTATACTGAATCGTTTTCAGTACGGTAAATGGTAATAACCACCAAATGTATTTTTATGTAATTTATTCAGGGAGGTTGTAAATAAATGTCTTTGTTTTACATAATTTGACGTGTTTTGTCTATTTACGAGTGTTGTAGTTGAAAGGTTGATGTGATAGAGGTTCATGTTTCTGAGGTAGAATCGAATTAATTTGCATAACAACTGCTTAAACAAACTAAAGAAGATTTGTTTTCACAGTACCTACCTAAATACAAAGGATTAAAATTCTTAGAGAATTCAATATTCATAAACTTGAATATGATCAAGAGAGATAACATCTCAAAAGAAAGTCTTAGCAGTGATTACACCTGATACGAGTACGTTCAATAATATAAGGTATTTTCTTCATCACGAAAGAGAATTTTAAATGAAAACTGACTAAATACAATATGGCGACATGTTTGACGTAGTGGCTGAGTGATTAGACTGCTGCACTGCGTGTCGCGGGTTTGATTCCCGCACGGAGAAAATATTTGTAAGATCTACAAGCAGTTGTTTCGGGTTTGTTTGTGTTTGTGAGTTTAAATGTCTGTAAACGCAACTACGACACATGAACGGTTCCTAGTTTAAAAAAAAAATTGCACGCAATGTTATGAATTAAGTCTGTTTCAAGAGGGTATATAAACTGAATGAAAATACATTTCTGAATTCAAAGCGATGACGACGGCAACATTTATTGGTACTTTTATGATTTAATATACCTTTGAAAATGAAAATGCACTATAAACTTGACAATAATTACATTTTGACTCATCTCACCTCAATGTTGTAGCATTCAGTAGCGCTTCTTGAAACTATTATGAAGTCTTTAGTTCGATTCCTAGGTCTTGAAAGATGTTATCAGGATATTCATTAAGCTTTTTAGTAGCAAGGCGAAGATTGAGTTTGCTTCTTGTTGATGGTGATAGGCTGGATATCTATATAAACTAAGCGGGACTGTCTGAGCTGGATACTGTGGAGCAAGATCCGTAGGAACGGGGTGACTTTTCTGTCAATAAGGGTCTGACAGTCCCTTCGGCTAACGGGACGAAGACGGGGTTCTCTTGTCCTGGGATCCTTTGAGGTTTTAAAATCATCAAATGAATTTAGAAGGAACCCCAAAAAACATATTCAACCTACTTACTTAAACAAGTTCTTAACAGTAACATCGAAAAACCAAGTTAAACTCGCTAAAGCAACAAACAAAAATATTGACAACGGTTTCGTCGTATTAACATAACAAATGTTGTCCCGATTTGGTAATACCAGTTTTACTTACAGACCGACCGCCGGCCACCGTTATGTCATAATAATACATATTTCAAGCAACTTGAAATATAATTTTATTTTTTAAATTAAACTAGGTATGTGGGTTAGATCTTTTGTTGTAGGATTCCATTGTTTTTCAGGCTGTTTTTTTTTCGTGGGCCTGTGGAATGAAATCAATAACATGTTGTATGGAAATAGCTCTACAAAAACGCAGTTTTGTGAGATAATTCCAATATTCTATGGCTTATGTTTAACTTACCACCAGATATAGTAACATATAACAGACAAAAATAGTAAATGATCACCAAAATGAAACCCGCATTTTAATGTAAAATTATAACCAGTTTTAACATTTCGCTATCCTATTTAATCAAAATGACTCCAAATAAATCATTGTCAACCCAAAAGTAGTAAATGAGCATCAAAATAATATGTTCACCAAAATATGTCATAACGAGGTGTAATAAAAAAAAATCTACCTAAGCAGGGTCGACGAAGCCCCGCTTCGCGGGGCTTCTATTTCTGTGTACAAGGTTTAAAGGAACCTAACCAAACCGAACTTCGGGGTGTCCCTGAAATCTTGCTAAAGCGAGTTTTAGATTTGGTGCACATTCAGTATAGATTTGGTGATCATTTACTATTATTTGGTGTTCGAATACAATTTGAAGTGTAGTAGCTAAGGGTATCAAAGCATTTTATGGTGGTCATTATATTTTAATCCCATATTCTATTATCGGTTTTCTTTATTTCAACTGATGACACGATTGGTGCTGTAGCCTGTGCAGTAGCTAAGAAGTGTTTGACTGTGGACCAAATATTTTTAAGACCTACAAGTATTCGTTTCAGATCTGGCTGTTGTGAGACTACATTATTGTAAACGCATCTACGACACAGTAGCATGTGGTAGATACTGACACACAACAAAGGTTTCTTTATCCAGTGTCAAATATCTTGGTCATCGGTCCTACTAAATCAGAATAGATAATTTCACCGTCTATTTTTAAAGTAACTCCTTAATGTTATTTATAAATAGATTGCCATCAAAAATAACAAACTGTTCAGTGGAAATTTTTGCTTTCGGCGCCGGGGCTGACGAAAAAACAATGTACTTTTATAGATAGATAGAAGTATACTCTTTCTTTGCCAACCCGAACTGAGCCCGCGTGGTGGATTATGGCCCACTCCCTCTCACAAGAGAGGAGGCCTGTGTCCCAGCAGTGGGAACATTATAGGCTGATGATGATGATGATACTCTTTCTTATTTCATCTTCTCCATACCATCCAATTGGCGTCCATGGTTGACACTGTCTTTATTATGTACACCATCAGAATTACTAACGTGAAAAGAATATTGCACTGTCACCAGTCAAAAATCGCGTCGTGTATTAATGAAATCGTTAAACTCCTCAGCTTCAATTTCTATTTCCTCCTCCTAAATTGACTCATAAATTAAATGAACAATAGCTTCGTTCCCCAATCCGTCACTATTGAATTCGTCGGCAGTATTTGGTAGGATTGAGTAGGATCTATACAGGCGTGTTCCCACATGTCTGCGGTTTCCTGAAATCCAACGTCATGTCTTGTGCTACATAATTGACCTAAACGCCGGTTTCGATACTGTCGGCTAGAGATGTGCTTGTCGATTTGATTTTGATTATGAAAAGTCGATCTCAGGACATTTTTGATTTTCTGGGTTAGAGATTTAGCTCAGATTATATCTATTGATTAGACATCTTAAATTAACTGATAGACATTGTATAGCAAACCATTATTAAAGCATGAAATTGTGGACAAAAAATATATAACTTAAATGAGCGCCAAGCGCCAAAACACACCAGATAATGTTACCTTTTAATAATGCTAACTTTATTATAATTCACGACTTTACAATTTTGTCTTATCAAATAATTTGTCAGCAAAACATGGTGCTGACCATTGCGCCTGTAGTGACAATGACAGAGGCACTCCCTGTTTCTATAATCACTTTGCCCATCACATCATTTCTGCCATGGATTTCATCACGGCAGCATTCAATTATTTCATTCAATCAACAAATGAATTTTGTCGCATCAAACGCACTCCTATTGAACAGTTGATAGAAACAAAATCAATTGAAATTGTCTAATCATGCGGAAAGGGGGATGAAATTACTCTGCAGAAACCAAAGTTTTCAATGTAGCTCACAGAATAACCAAGCTGAAGTGGCGATAGACCTGACATGTTAGCGATAAAAACTGGGGTATAGACGTTTTCTTGTGTGCGGACCTGTGTTGTTGCATGAGTTTTGCATGAGTCTCCTGAGAATCATGTTGAAAGATGTTTGATGGAAACACCATATCCAGCCGTGGACTCCATGATGTTGCAGACACCAAACAAGACACGGGTTGATACACGATACGATACTCACAATCTTTTTATAACCATGGTTGAATGTTTATTCAATAATACTATTTTATTTTGTCTACAATATTGGACGTCGAAAAGAATCTAAAGAGCTGTTTTTTCTTCAAGTGGATCAATCTTCTTAACAATCAGAAACTTTACACTTTGATGGCCTAATCAAAACAAAAAGGCTTATAATTAACATCAAACATTTAACGTCCCTTACAAATCACTTCGTATTAGAACTTTATTGAAGTTACAACTTAAGCTAAACAGACGCTTGCTTTTGCAAGTCTTAGCTCTACGTAGATTTAAAAAGTTTCAGACTTAAGCTGTCCAACTGGTCGACACTGAGACCAGAGGGCTGGTTCTAATGTTTTTCAATTATATTATCATTACTATTCAACGAACATGCCAATGCTGCCAGTCTTCCAGCCACGTTTCTGGACGGCACAGACATATTATAGGTCCATTGACAGTTTTATTTAGTTTAAAAATATAAATATTAGTGGCCCACCGATATCGGGAACGGAGTCCAAGCTACGCACGGTGGGCACGCCGCAATTGCGGCGGTAAGACCCCTCTTTGAGGAGTGGCTGGAGAGAAGTCATGGCGTCCTTACTTTCCGCCTGACGCAGGTCCTCACCGGGCACGGATGCTTCGGGAGGTACCTGTGTCTAATGCGGAAGGAGGAAACGCCTGGGTGTCACCACTGCGAAGATCGCCCGGAGGACACGGTGGAGCATACGGTGCAGGACTGCCCAGCTTGGGCGGAGCACCAACGTGTCCTCACGGCTGCGATAGGCGGAGACCTCTCGCGCCCGGCATTGGTTGCGGCCATGCTGCGGGGCGAGACGGAGTGGGAGGCGGTCGCCTCCTTCTGCGAAGCAGTAATGCTCGCGAAGGAGGAGGCGGGCCGCGCGCGAGAGAGGACAGTGTCCTCCCTCCGCCCCACCCGCGGTGGTGCACGCCCGCGGCGACGGACGTCGCAAGACGATTTCCGGCCACCGTAGGCGCGGGCATGCGGGCAGCGAGTAAAGGGCAACTCGCTGCCCGACCATGGACCATGCCCGGGTCGACGGCGCGTTGTGTCCCACGCGCGCCTCAAAGAGCGTCATCATAATGATGGGGCCCCCCTCTCAGAGGGCCAAAGCCTGCCGGGGTCGCGGGATTATTTCCTTACCGTGACCCCGGAACATAACAGGCTACTGAAGGACACCGTGGATTTTAGTCAGTAGAAGTCTGACAGTCCCTCCCGCCCTGCCCGGGGTTGGAGAACTCATTTGATGATTTTGCCACGTAAAAAAAAAATAAAAAAAAAAAAAAAGCTACGCACGGTCAGAGCTTCAAAGAAAGGAACCTCCTAACAATGCCCAACGAGAGCCGTTTGGTCGTGGCTCATGGGCCGACACGACTCATACGTCGGCACAATGATCACTGAATCCACATCCCACATAGCGAGCCAAATCAATATACTTATTTAGTTTATTGTTTTGAGTATAGTTCTTATTTTTTGTAAATATGTTTAGATTTAATTAACTCTATCTATAGGATATTGTAGTTTTGGTTATTGTTGTATTGTTATTGAGAAACAATATAAAAGTTCAAAACAAAACACAGTTACTCAAAAGAGCTTTCCGGTGATAGGAAGGTGTGAAAGTTTTCGGACAACACAAGCTGGCGATTCGTTACAATTACAAGACGTTTGTAAACCAACTCGACCCGGGTCTGAGACATGTTTCGACAACCATCCACACACTCATCCCTTTCGAGGAGTATTCTGGACTGGCCTCAACATGCTGACTCCGGGAATACGTAAGCTTGTTCAAACATGATTGATTGCGTCTAGGGTTACCTTGTATCCGAATTTGTCCGGATAAGTCCGGCTGTTTGGATAACTGTTTGTACTCTGTCTGGCCTTGTCAATTGTGTTGACTTTTCTACCTAAACGAAATCTAGGTACATAGAAAATAGAAAAAGTTTAAATGATTACTACGAAAACATCAATCGCAAAGAGAACCAAGAGAGGCAAGGACGATTTAGACTTCGCCTAAGTTCATGCTCTTAAAAAAATATCTGTGTTTTTGTTTTTTTTTTCCCTTCAAGTTACTATAATACTGCTACTGACAGTTCATCCCACTGCTAGACAAAGGCCTCTGCCCAAGATTTCTTATAGTATTACACAGAGATGTTTATAGAAAGTGTCTTACTCCTAAGTAAATCCCTCTTTTCTCTTTCCAAACTTTTCTATCAGTCTCGTGTGAGCCTTGCCCATCGACTTCGTCAAATTCTTATTCATATTTTTAATATTATACTCTTTCAAAAAGTGGTTGCTCCATTCACAGTTAAATTCTTTTTTTTCAAATGTCCAGCTTTTACTCAGGACATTTCAAGTTATGAAATGGTGACCCTAATTGCGTCCGAATGTGAACGTATCTCTGTATATTTGTTTACTGGCACCGTTTCATTTTAATTACACTTTCATGGCAATTTGGGTTATGTGGATCGATGATATTGAAGCCAATTATTATACGTTTGAGTTTAGGAGATGAGGGGTATTTTTGTAATATGAATAACTTATTTCATTACTCAGTAGCTGGTAAGTACTGTATTCACATTGTGGTATAATAAGGATGAATCTATATAAGATAAAATTACTTTTTTGGTTGTCAAATAAGTCCTTCCACCCTTTTTTTATCGTGGTAAAATCATAAAATGAGTCCTCTCACCCAGGGCAGGGCAAGAGGGACTGTCAGACTCGTACTGACTTAAATCTATGGTGTCCTTAAATAGCCCTTTACGTTCCAGGGTCACGGTAATTCGGTAAGGCTCGCGACCCTGGGTGAACCGGAAGGGACATGACAGACTCGACACACGCCATCAAACGGCCTCAAATATTAACTCGTTGCAGCTACTAAGAAAAAAAAAAACTGTATCCAGCCATTACTATGAGAGTTCTTAGTACTTATCCATTCCCTAACAAACTATAAAATGCTCTCCAAGCAATTTATTATTCTCAGCTAATCTCTAAAACTATCAAAGAGAGAGATATCCGTCAGTGATTAAAAGTTTTTAAACGTCCGAGACATGTAAGTTTTAACTGAAAGGTAGTTATCGTGCAGGGATAAGAATAGCTGCCTTAATAAGATTCAATTTATGTTCTGTTGGAAATATACGGGAATGGTTAGGGCTCTTTGCTAAAATGACTTCATTTGTAAACACAAATGAAGTCATTTGATGATGGTGATGGAACTGTTTGGTGTACCTGTAATCATCATCTACCTGCCTTCTCCCAACCATATTGGGGTCGGCTTCCATACGATCCAGATGCAGCTGAATATCAGTATTGATATTTTTTTATTAGTGTAGGACTGTAGGAACATCTGATAATTAAAAAAATGAATTTTGCTCTATTTCCCCCCACAAAGGGCCAAAAGCCGGGTCGTGGAACTGTTTAGATAGGTTACCGTGACCCTGGAACGTAAAGGACTATTGAAGGAACGCCACGTATTGTTGAGTACGAATCTGACGGTCCTTTCGGCTCCACACTGGGCGGGTGGACTCTTTTGATGACTGTAACACGCTAAAAAGTAATGAGGCCGTGGTACTCGTACAAATATTTACACAGTGTATAAATTAATGACATCATTTTAGAACGCTCTTAATTTTTTTTTACTGCATTTTTTTTACGCTGCGGTGTATGGATTGATTTCCTGAATACATGGTAACCATTTGTATTTTGCCTACCTTATACAATATACCCATCACTTTTTAACAATTACACTCAAACAGAAACTGACACAGATTTTAATTAATTACATTACAAACATGAATATTATACCAACAATCCGTGTTAGCTTATTGAATACTAGTATCTATCAACTGCTGCCAATACAATTATTCGATGATTACTGACAGTAATTAATTTTGTACCTATTAAACACTGACAAATTATAGGAATTGAGTTAGCAATCAATCCACAATGTAATTAAAATGTATTGTGTTCTGACAGTATAATCATTACAAATCATTATTTGAACTCCAGTCAACTCAATCTAAATGGTTGACTCAACTTATGTTAAGTTAAATTAAGACACCTCTCGTGTCCGGTCCAATCAATTGCGAAGCGAGTAGCAATGGGAAACATACACCTCCTTCTGCGAAGCAGAAATCTAGCTAAGGAGGAGGAGGAGCGTGGAGGAGGTGAGGGAGAGGACGTCCTCTACTTCTCGGGCCTCTAAAACAGTACTAGATAACACTAATATCTTAATCTCGATCAAGACCTAATCGTCCGCGCCGGTTTCCATTACCAACCCTTGTGTTTTAGCAGACTGCCGCTCGTCTAAGGAAGACATAAAAGTGTCGGTAGTTAATTAGCCAAACGTCCACACTCATACTCTTTGGAAACTCTCGAGTTCCTTTATTTTAATAGCTCTCTTCAACTTTTTCCTCAACGAGTAGTTTTACGAGCAGTGATAGTCTAATCGTGAAACAGCTAAAAAAGCGGTAACTGCTGATAAATGACAAGTAATATTAAATTCTTCTATAATGTTACAAATGCGAAAATAAGTTTCTTTGTTACCTTTTTACCCCTAAACCATCTAATCAATCGTCCTGAAATTCATAGGATGAATTTTTACACACTATCAAACGGTGTATACAGGGTTTGATTTTTTTTCCAAAATCTTGAAAAAAGTTTCGATTCCTGGCCACAATTGTTTATTTTTCTAAAATCCAATAATGCAGTTTCGTTTTCGTCAAAATCGGCCTCGAGACTCCTTTTAACTTTTTTCGATATTCTTCATAGTTTCGGATATAGCCAAAAGATTCGGCGAGAGCGGTAGAGCTGAATGATATCCAAATCATATTTTTGTTTGGCTGGGATCACACTCACGAATCATCTTAGAGGAAGATGATTTAAACCGAAACCCTTGTAAAAAATAATCAAACCTTCACACAGATAATATCTATGAAAACTGTCATGAGACATGAAACTCCGGATAAAAGAAATAACAATGTGCCAAAATGGCATGTCAGAATACATGACAGTACATGACAGCAAAACTATTAATTGTGTTGAACGTATCGCCTAAGAAAACTAATAGTATTATACACGTTAACTTCAGTAATAATCATTCAAATTAGTTAATAATGTTCCCTGTATCTGAAACAGAATCTTCTCATGTTATTCCTTTTTCTCTGAAGCCAAGAACGAAAACAGACTGTATTATAATAGCTGATGTTATGTTTCTAGAATGTAAGTTATTATTTAAGTACAAGAATACATACATTGCCATATCTGTGGGAGGAACGAATGGACGTTACCCTGCTACAATCCTTACATACTTTTTCGCCTCGTCCAAGTTCATAAATCTGGTCATACAAGCACGCCAATTGCAAGTTCGAGACACTCGACCTTGCGGGGGTCGTGGAACTATCGAGTAACCGTGACCCCGGAACGTAAAAGGCTATAGAAGGACACCGTGAATTTTAATCAGTACAAGTCTGACAGCCCCCCCGTTCTGCCTTGGGTAAAGTAAAAAAGAAACCCGTTTTTTCTGAAAAGCCACACCAATTAGATCAGTCAGTCTTCAGGCGTCTCCTCTCGCGTTATCACTCACATCTACTTTATAAATTCCTTTTGTAAATCACTTTCACTATCCTTCTTAACATGACCTTTGACGACGTGATTGGCGCAGTGGCCGTACGTCCGACTGGTGCGCAGCGTGTCGCGGGTTCGATTCCCGCACGGAAAAATATTTCTATGATCTACAAGTAGGTGTTTGTGTATGTGAGTTTCTATATTATTGTAAACGCACCCACGACACTGGAGAAATTCCTAGTTTGGGGCAACGAAATGAACGATCCACTAAAAAAAGCAAAGAGACCCCTTAGGCACTGTGTGCCTAAGGGGTCTCTTTGCCCGAATGCGAATAGCCTGTCGTGTGGACGCTCCAACGCGTGTCCCTCTGATCAGCAGAGGGCACAGCGGCGGAGCGGGCTTGCGGACGGTGAGTAATGGGTAGCTCGCCGTCCGACCAAGGACCAAGCCCGGGTTGGTGGCGCGTCGTGTTTCGCGCCAAATGCCTGCTGGAGTCGCGGGTTTTTCTTAACCCAGGATACCGTGGCCCCGGAACGTAAAGGGCATCCGAAGGAACACGGGTGGATTTTAGTCAGTAAGAGTCTGACAGTCCCTTCCGCCCCACTCAGGGCGGGAGGACTCATTTATTGATTTTACCAACTAAAAAAAAGCCACCTGACACCCGAGTAACACCGCTTTGTCTTTGGGCGTAATATGTTCTAGTTTCTTCTCCAACATTTTTTAGGTGGGCATTAAATCGTCAGTGCCGCTCGATAAAATGAATTAAAGGCTCGATCTAATTAAAATTAAATAGGTAATATATGGAACACTAAATGCACCTAGTGCTCCATTTATTTAAATTAAATGTTTGATTTGTTAACCATTCAGATAATATGAACGTTCAAGTATTTAGGCTTTTAATGTATACGAGTATAGTGGTCGATCAATTGAAATTCGATTATTTGGCATTCGATTCGTCATAGTCACCCCCGTCTTCGGGCATCCACAGGTGACAACGAGTTAACAATATAACCAACTGGTGGTCTTTTGAGAATAACACCGCACAGCGGAGTCAAAATCGTGTCGTCTACTAAATTTTAAGTTTCTTGTTTTAGGTGTCGTTGTGCTCTTCGGCGCCATTTCAGTACTTACCTGTACATGGAAACCCGAATATCCGATAACTGACTTCGGAAAACTAGCTTGTATAATGTACTTGTATGACCCGAGCGCCTGCGGCCGCAAGTTTCGACAAACTGAGAAGATCGCTAATATACACCTGAGCAATGACACCCATGGTCTGAATGTGCGTCCCATCAGATGGTTACCAGCAGTAACTTCTGTGTCTACTCGTTTGTCGGCAAAGACCAGAAAGTAAGTAAACATATCAAGAGACCCGTGTTAATCCCGAAGTGTAAGGCGATTCTCACACTGCCCCGCATCATGCTGCATGTTGCGTGTCGACGCACTTACACGTGTTCCTGCGGGAGTGCAGAAGGCTAATTCACGTAATTTTGTGACGCGCCGATGAAGTAGTAGTGCAGTTGCAGTTAAGTTCACGTTCGAGTGTTAAACGGTATGTAATATTTGAACTGCGCGTAAGCTGCGCGTGAACTGCACGTCAACTGTACGACAACCAAACCAGGAGAGAAAAATTATTGCCCACTGAATAATCGAATGGAATCGATTACATTTCAATGAATATGACATTAAAACTGCACGTTGATCGAATTGAAACTTGTATACTGTCATTTTGAAACGTCAAACGAATAGTAGAATACCGACCATGTTGCGATCCAAAGATCCAAAACACGCACGCGTGACGCGAACTTGACGCGAGCGTGTCTGACAGCGACAGAGAATACGAAAAGCGTTGTTTTGATCGAAACTTAACTGCAACTGCACTGCAACAGCACTTCTTTAGTTACGTGAATTGCCCTACAGATCTGCATCACCGTGCGGGTTTTTTGCGCACTCACGCGCGTAGGTGCGTTTTGTAGATTCACGCACGGCGGCTCTCATTTATTTATTCGCCGTTCTCTGTGGTGGTCGTGCAGTACTGAGCATTCAAAATCACGCGCGGCACTGCGGGATTCGGTGTGCCATACCTTGCGTCTCGCCCCGCACCTACGCGCCCGGTGCATGTTTCTCCTCGTGTATGCGCGTGATCTGCATGAACGCGCGTGGATGCATTTTCTGTGTGTTTCCATACAAACGGAGATACTTACAAGCAACGGAAGAACACGCATCCACGCGCTACGCTACATCATGCGGGGCAGTGTGAGAATCGCCTTAGGCAGAGACATTTGGCAAAACAGGAGACCTATAAAATGGTCCAGTCTTTTGCCATCAACCGCGCGACAATGTAGACTCGAGTTGCGAATTGGATATTTCTGATGGAAAACCAATTACATTTTGCCTGACCTTGGGGTCGATGCAATTTATGGTTCCTAGAGGTTATCCAGAGGCCGAAATACGACCATAATTCTTTTAAATGGTATGTTTAAAGTTAGGGTGCTCCCACATCTATCGACGCGGAATCGGCTTTTTCCGTCGCCCTTTCTCTTTCTGTCGCTTAGAACTGCCATTTGCTAGACCGAGACAATGCGATAGCACGCGGCCGCGTCGAGGATTCCGCCGCGTGCTATCGCATTATGCTTTCTGTCTCGGTCTAGCAAATGGCAGTTCTAAGCGACAGAAAGAGAAAGGGCGACGGAAAAAGCCGATTCCGCGTCGATAGATGTGGGAGCACCCTTAATAAGTTCTATTGTCATAGACCTCTTTGATCGATGTTTAGTGCAAAATGTTCGCTTCAATGAGCCAAACTCGTTCATAACTTAACTTATAATTATTTTTAAACTGTCTTGAATTTTGTCTGCGAGGTCTTTAAGATGAGTAGAATGGTTTTCACCAGTAAAATATTTGTAGACCCATATATATATTTTAAACGGGACTCATAGACTCATATGCTGTCATTTTTTTTACTATTTTAGATACTAAACTTTCTTTTCCAGTTACATGATCAAAAGCATAGCCTTCCACGCCATATGGGGTATCCTGGCCATTGGTTTTCGAATCGTCATTGCACATAGTACAGAAAGGCGCACGGTAAAGTACGCACTTGCCGTATTCTACTATTACTGCCTGTTCATCTTGTGTTTCGACATGACCATGGCCATTGTGTACGTTACCCATATCAAGCAAAGTTTAACCTATGGCATGATTTTGAGGTACAGCGGCTGGAGTACCGAGTTGAAACTACAGTCGTATGACGACTTCGGCGGATGGCTTCCTATAGCGGCTTCCGTTTGCTGGCTCCGAGGTGTCATAATCTACATGCTACATTTATACTTTTGCAAAGTATTATATACAGTGAGACAAAAAACTGAATTGAGAGGAATATTTAAGATGAAGTTGCGTACGGAAAAGTTTCATGCTATTCCTGAAGCTGAGCAAATTCGAACAGGTAACGCTGACGTTCTGTTGTACCGGCTAGGGGAGACTCAGCCACAAGTTACGTCATTTTTCGGTTATCTCTCGATTGGTAAGCAATAGTTACATCTTCGAAATATTACTAAAATCAGGGATTATACGAGTACTAGGGGGGTCAAAATCCTGCGACACATGTCGCTAGTGACGTCGGGTGAAGTGGTGCGACGTTGCCAGATTTCGCTCGACATAATATATAATATAATATAACATTCCATCCATTCCATCTCGGCGGGAGTCATGATATCGCCCAACATCGCTACAGACATACATGGCGCAATGTCGTCAGGTACATCAGGCGAAGTTTCAAGTCGCACGACTTCGCCTGCCTGACGTCGCTACGGACATAAAGTCGCGGGATGTCGCCAGATGTCAATCGGAATCGCCCAGCTTCCCTTGACATGTCGTGGGACATTTGTCCCCTAATGTACCCCTGGCATAATGCTTTTAAATTGGTAGCCATTTAAACCCTATGAATTAAAAATTTAAAACATTCATTCGTCTTTTATTATCTGGATGATTTTTTCCCAAAGGCCGTTTGGTAACGAGAAATGAAATGAAGCGGTTGTTCTTGAACGAATTCAATTTCGAGCGGTGGTAGAGGGGACGCTATTAAATTTTTCATTATCACCTCGACGGGAGACGTTTCCCATTAATTCTGGACTTTACCTGTAATCAAAACATGGGACGGACCCGTTTTAGTGACAGCAAATTGGTACACGGCCCTCTTGAAATTTGTTTGCTCTCTAGATTTTCTCGCAAACGTTTTGTAACGAGTTTGAGTGCGGCCTTGAATTGGAAAAGGTTTATGTTATTTAATAACTGAGGCAATAATAAACCTGAATAATGGGATCATTAGAATTTTGGAGCATGGTGACAATTCTATACCAAAGTAAGTGTGGTTCTAATATTTTAATTAATTTGTCGAAATAATAAATAGAAATGATAATTAATAAATAAGCAATACAATACTTTTTCTTCATAATGACTTCACGAATTGACGAAAAAATTGGTAAAATGTCCGAAATCTAACTTATTTTGATCAAATCTATGTGAGAGGGAATGTTTTGAGTATTGTTACATTTACAAACTTGTTATTGTTGCGAATCATATTTCGATCAAGTTACAACTTCTCACTTTACAGGCAAGAGGAATCACCTTAAACCTTTTTCCATTTTAAAGTTAGTTTGGTTAAAAAACAGCTGTTTTGAGCCTTACTTCTCTTCCATACTGATAATTTCAGCAATACTAGTCGTTGTTATGAGCTGGATGACTTTGGATTGCAAATTCGTGCCCAACGTGGCGGACCTTCACGAGACAACATTGATGAAGATTCTATACCTATACGACCCTGAGGCCTGCGGGAGGATACACTTCTATAACCTGACTTCCACCATCAGCTACGACAGGGTCTACAGCAGCGTCGTGTGGCCTATCACCAATAATGTCGCTGCAAGATTCCGGACGTAAGTAGTGAATAAAATTGTGCGCGAATTTGCGAACGGCAAATAATCGGTAACTTGCCGTCCGATCAAGGAATTTGTCTCTGTCGACGGCGCGCCGTGTTCATTGTCGTGATCTCTTAGCAAAATGACGGGGCTATCGGGGCATACGCCTGCCAGGGTTACGGGACTGTCTACGCAGGTTATCGCAGACCTAAAATTCAAAACGCATTTGAAGGAATTACAGGGTGGATTTTAAGTCAGTAAGAGTCTGACCGTTCTTTCCGCTCCATCCAGGGTCTGGTTTGATCAATAATTAATAGTGTATCCTCATAGACCAGACGCCTTATCATAAGGAACTTTGACATTTTCAAATTGACGAAGGAGGGTGTTTAAAAAAAAAACCAGCTCCGGCAGAAACGAGTTGTATCTCAAATTATATATATTATAGTGTAATAAAATAATAACCGGGTATGATCGTGATCCTTACTGGCAAACGTAGAAAAATCGCCAGTTTTGTTATTCAGTTGTCCATAGAAAAAGTACTTCGTAGTACCTACTAGTTCGGGCACGCCGCAATTGCGGCGGTAAGACCCCTCTTTGAGGAGTGGCTGGAGAGAAGTCATGGCGTCCTGACCTACCGCTTGACGCAGGTCCTCACCGGACACGGAAGTTTCGGGAGGTACCTGTGTCTGATGCGAAAGGAGGAGACGCCTGGGTGTCACCACTGCGAAGATCGCCCGGAGGACACGGTGGAGCGTACGGTGCAAGACTGCCCAGCTTGGGCGGAGCACCGACGTGTCCTCACGGCTGCGATAGGCGGAGACCTCTCGCGCCCGGCATTGGTTGCGGCCATGCTGCGGGGCGAGACGGAGTGGGAAGCGGTCAGCTCCTTCTGCGAGGCAGTAATGCTCGTAAAGGAGGAGGCAGGCCGCGAGCGAGAGAGGACAGCGTCCTCCCTCCGCCCCAGCCGCAGTGGTAGGCGCCCACGGCGACGGACGTCGCTTGATGATCTCCGGCCACCGTAGGCGCGGGCATGCGGGCAGCGAGTAAAGGGCAACTCGCTGCCCGACCAAGGACCATGCCCGGGTCGACGGCGCGTTGTGTCCCACGCGCGCCTCAAAGAGCGTCAGCATAATGACGGGGCCCCCCTCTCAGAGGGCCAAAGCCTGCCGGGGTCGCGGGATTATTCCCTAACCGTGACCCCGGAACTTAACAGGCTATGAAGGACACCGTGGATTTTAGTCAGTAGAAGTCTGACAGTCCCTCCCGCCCTGCCCGGGGTTGGAGGACTCATTTGATGATTTTACCACGCTAAAAAAAAAAAAAAAAAAAAAAGTACCTACTAGTTTGTTCCCCTATTTCTCAAAGACGCCTTCACCGATTTGGGAAATTCTTTTTTTGTTTGGAAGGGTGGAGGATGGTTTTCTAGGTGGTCTTACAATCAAAAGGTGAGACAAATTTTTTTTTCTTTTGTTTTTGTGGACCATTTTTGAAAATTCTTTTTTTTTTCTGACCCGTTCATTATAAAAAGTATGCCCTTCAACAAAGGGTACTATTGGTATGACCTCAATTAGTCACCTCAGGTCTGGCTGTTTGTATTGTAAACCTTCCAAGAAACATGCATTATTGGTTGAGGCAAACATTTATTTTATGATGCAAAAGTTTAGGTAAATAAAACACATTTAAAACCACGCGCTTAAAGTTCCTAACTCTATGTACTCGTAGAACGCAACCTTTTTTTTAAGTGATTTTTTTATTACATCATCTCAATATTTTTCGTCTGTGTATATAAAGTAAAAGGCACTCGCGCACAGAGCAGCCAAGGCGGCTATAGTTCGCATCAGCTGTGAAAAAGTTTCACTTTTACCGTGGTTTCATAAAACCACACAATCCTTTGTTATTATTTTTGGTTGGTTTGGTTTTAACACTAATCTAGTTCAAAAGTAACAACGACAAAGTCTACGATTTTCTTTCTATATTTCAGTACGATCCAGGTATGGTTGTCTCTACACTTGATCTGGCTGCTATTTGCGGTCATCAATGTGACCCAAGGGGAGCGGTCCTGCAGCTTCTACGTCACCTTACTGCCGTTCACCATCACCGGGGTCTGTCTCCTCATTACAGACGTGGTCAACGCCATCATGTTCCTTATTGATGCGAGATATACCTTTAGCGAATGTAAGTAAAAAGAAAGAAGGAATATAAATGGAACAGGATCACTCAAATTCCAAAAGATTTTTAAATCCTTTTGAAATTATCAACAGCATACATTGTAAAACCCTAATTTATTACAGTTTCGTTGATTTACTTACGCGATGAGTACGAATCACAATAAACAAAAAGCATACAAGGATATAACGAGTCACAAACAACAAAACATACGCAATCCGATCATTGGAAAACTAAATCCCTTTGTACATTAATATCGGAGCTAGCACTCCATCGATTGCGGTGTTTGTAGGTAACCCGACTTCCATTATCCTTTCAAAGGCAATACGAGCGTATGTGATATAAGAGCAGTGGTGGATTGGTGGCTCAGTGGAACTGCTGTGTGTTCGTGTTGTAGGTTTGAACTCAGGCAAGCAAATTTTTGCCATTTACTAGGTTGTGCCTTCGCCCGCGTATAGTTCAACAATGCTGCCGGGAAAATTTATGAATTATTATGTGTCAATCCAACCTTTAATCTACCTCTGCGCCAAAATGCATTCTGACGTGATTCATCATCCGCCTAACCTTTTCAACTATATTGAGGTCGGCTTCCGGTCGAACCAGATGCAGCTGAATATCAGTATTTTACATGGAGCGACTGCCTATTCTACCTCCACAACCCAGTAACTGGGTGATCCAATGGTAAAATTGATTGTCAGACTTTTAGAGCTTCTGACTTATGACAACGACTGTCACAGATCTACAAATGACAGTCGAGACCAACGGCTTTTCGTGCTTTCCGTAGCACAGAGGAAACTTGCTATGACAGGTGGTCACCCATCCACAGACCAACCTCGGCAAGCGCGGCTTAACCCGGAAAATCGGCCTGTGCGGCTGCAATTATTAAGTGAAGAGCTTTTGACGTGATTGAGTAACAATATTTATCCATCCAAGGTCGATGTTCCAAAATTACAGACATTATAACGCTTAATACACCCAAGTAACACAGTCTGGAAGTTTTAAAACCAATCTTTCTATAGACTGTCTATTCAGGGTTAATCTTTAGATACGGGCTTTCTAAAGATGGGTTTGATAAAGAACATTTAATCTTATAGAGTTTTTTATCTAAAGCTTTATTATTTTAAGAGCATTTGTTCTATAGAACACTTATTTTAAGTACGTTTATAGTTACAACGAATGTTTCTAGATAAAATGCTCTACAAATAGTTAAAAAAGCCTAAAGGTACCTATTTTGAAGTGGTTTTATAGATAAAACGATATATTTAAAGACAAAACTTTCTACAGATATTCTATTTTAGCTAATGGTACTCTTATCTTTTTTTTCTATAGATACTTCAGTCTAGATAAAATACTTTACTAGATATTTTTAAGTTTGTCTAGAAAACTGATAGAGAAGTCGTGTTTTTAGAGTTTTTATCCTTAAAAGTGGCTTAGTTAAGTGCATTTGCACTAGAAATTTAAATTGGATGAGTTTATGCAATGGAGAAGATGAAACAAATTAAAAGATCTGGTGGTTTTCGTCGAAAAATCCGCAAGTATTTAAAAAGAAAGAAAAATGAAGAAGAGTCGACCGAAGAAGAATCGAAACTTCCTAGTAACTTCCTCCAAAACGTAGAAAATTGTTGATGATATATTGGTATCAAAAATGAAAAGGTTTGCTGTCAAGAGTACGAAAAAAAAATCACATGACTTAAATCCAATATGGCGGACAGGCTATTTAAAATACACCCCCATAATATGGGTATCAAATGAAAGGGTTTGCTGTCAGGGTTACGAAAAAAATGGTCACGTGACTTAAATTCAAGATGGTGGACTGGCTGTTTGAAATTCACCCCTATGATATGGGTATGGGTATCAAATAAAAAGGTTTGCTGTCAGGAATACGAAAAAATAGTCACGTGACTTAAATTCAAGATGGCGGACTGGCTGTTTGAAATCCACCCCAATGATGTGGGTATCGAATGAAAGGGTTTGCTGTCAAGAATACGAAAAAAAATTGTCACGTGACTTAAATCCAATATGGCGGACAGGCTATTTAAAATCCACCCCCATGATATGCATATCAAATGAAAAGGTTTGCTGTCAGGAATACGAAAAAAATAGTCAGGTGACTTAAATTCAAGATGGCGGACTGGCTGTTTGAAATCCACCTCAATGATGTGGGTATCAAATGAAAGGGTATTAATGTAATTACAATTATTATTATTATTTCTCACATTGTTTATACTTAATTAAATCAGAAATACTTTTTACTCGGGTACCCTCTTGTATTGATTAATAATTATATTGGTTTGTTACTGCATAAAATGGTCTTACGTTCACAACACATGAAATTACCTATTCACTGAAGAACGTCTAGAAATACTGTGACAAGTTAAAAAGGAATACAGAGTGACAGTTACTAGATAATTTTAAACCACTCTTAAATCTGTTTATTCTCTCACTAGATAGTTTAGTATGTAGTAAGTAAAATTATTCTAGAGCCATACTACAAAAAAATCTCTAGACTGTTTGTTCTATAGAAATCGGTTTTCTAGTAAATTTTATCTGGACGCCATTTTTATTGCCTATTTTTTGCTTCAAATAATTTTTGTTACGTATTTTAATGTTTTTATCATTAATTCATGTCTAATTAGACATTTGATATGTTTTAAATTACTTTATTTTAAATAAAATGAGTATTTTAAGCATTAAAATGTAAATTTGAAAATTTGCTTATACCAAATAATATTCATATTTTGAAAAAAAAAATGTTAAGTCTTACATTTACAGCGGGCGCTCTTATTTTACAAGAGTTTTACATAATATTCAACGATAGAATTTCAATCGCATATTGATTTGCTTATTTACCCATTATTAAAACACAAATTAATAAAAAGTAATAAATTTGTTACGCCATGATGCAAATATTATTAAGTAAAATAACTCTTGTAAGGTCCACGCCATTATGGGTCACTAGTAAAATGTTACTTAAAGTTGTTAGTCTTAAGATCATTTGGTTTTAAAACTTGACGAGCAATGATTCCTTTAAAGGTCTTAACTCTATCTATAAACTATCTACTAGTACGCTTCTAGATAAACGTGCGGTCTATAAACGGTTTAGAGAGACACTAGAAACATCTCTTAAGTCAATTTGATCTGAACTCTATCTAGTCATGTTTTCTTAACTCATTCTTAAGAGAGGGTAGAAGAATGTGCCCACTTTTACTAAACTCTGTCTATAAGCGTTCTAGAAGATTGCTTATAGATATTTTATTCTTATGGTAGACAATTCAATTTAATTCTATAAGCTATCTAGTAGTACGTTTCTAGACACGTTTGTGTTACTTGGGCAAGTACCACGTTCACATCTGGAACACAATAAAATTGCCACATGCCCGAATGACGCCTCATCCCCGACTCTTAGTAATTGATGCTGCCTACACCCCACTAGGCCACTCCCGAGCTTGCCCGCTTTGTAACGCAGACGGACACGTTAAATCTGCACTTTGACTCGATAACTATCTATTCATTTCACTCTGGAGTTACGGGCCTAGATTCAATAGGAATAGGATCCTTTGATTAAGGATATGGGCTTTAATGGGAAACTGCTACTAAGAGGAGCAGTAGTATAATGCAGCACAGAGACCAAGCCTCTCTCGAAAGGTGTTCAAATGCTCCGTAGAAATACATAAACTCACCCACTAATCATGATTAAGTCCCATTTACAAGGGGGTGCGCCTGTTAAACAGCCAAAAATCTAAACTCCGAGGCTACTGGTTAGAAATTCCTGATAGGAAAACTCAAGACAGACCTCTTACTCAGCAGTTGTGCTAATATTAATTATAACTGTAAGTGTGAAATTAGATGGTCGCGGGACTAACGAATACCATGACCCCGGAACGTAAAGGTCTATTGAAAGACACCGTGGATTTTAGTCAATATAAGTCTGACAGTCCCTCCTGCTTGTCCTGGGTAGGAGGACTCATTTAATGATTTTACAAAGCTAAAAAAAAGTGTGAAATAAAATAGAATTTTGCACACAAAGTAAATATCAACTAGTGAATAGTATTTAGTCCATTTCATTCGGTTCTCCTTTCAACAGCTTTTCATTACAAAAGGCCGAATATGACATTATTCCGAACTTATATGCACGCAGCACAGTGTTGTGACAAAACTGTCACAACACTATTGGTCCTCCTTTATATTTTCTGCGGCTGCGTGCACCATAGTGGCAGCAATACTGAGGCATGCTATCGAGATTTGAATCACACTGTTAGTCATATCATAAATATTTGCCCCTTACTTGCTACAGCTGCAATTCTCCGCTACCTGGCCAGTGGAGGCCACCTCCGCGCTATGCACAAGAAGCCGATCACTCCAGGGAAGGCCAGCAATGATGACACATCTTGGATCGCTGTACTTCTGGCATACATAAGCTTGAGGGGATTCGTCCAGTGGGTTGTCAACTTCTGGATTGTGAAGGACAATTATTTCGAAGGCTTGGAACGCTATCGTAAGTTCTTTTGATATATTTATTAAAATAATTGATGCTTTTGAAATTAAGTGTATCTAAGGCAATCTAGATAGGAAATATAGGCTTCAAATAGTCCAACGGGCTATGGAGAGGGCTATGCTCGAAGTCTATCGAATCAGAAATGAGAAGATTCGTAGACGAACCAAAGTAACACCACCAACAAGGTGGACAGACGATCTAAAGAAGACCAGAGAATCACACTGGATACAAGCCGCTTCCAACTAGTCCTATTAGAAATCTATGAAGGAGGCCTATGTTTAGAAGTAGACATCCTGCGGCTATGATGATGATGATGAATAGGAAAATGCAGAAATCCATGAAAGTAATCAAAATTGAATGTTATACAAGCGAAGTACCCGGCTTGGTTTGAGTGTAACAAATGATGTAAATCGATAGAACAGTACCCTTAGCACGAATTTCCAGTATTTGAGACGTAAAGTAAATTGGAACTTTGACAATTTCAAACTGACAATTTTCAATGAAAAATTTAGTTCCTTCTCCGCACACCAGAGGCGCTGTTCCGTTTATCCATACAAAAACGCTGTAAATACTGGAAAGATGCTGTAAAGTAAAAGAGTGAAAATTCGTGCTAAGGGTACAGGGTAGGTATAAATAGTCAGTACAACTCTAACAGTCTCTTCGGCTCCATTTGAAGCGGTAGGAGCCGTTAGAAGATCTTTCATCCATAAAGTGGCATCATTATGTGCACTTTGCCGTGGGGATTATTAAGACTTGTTTCCACATAGGATCCGGCACTGGTATAGTTACTATCCTCATGCTTTTACAAGACAGAAGTGTACAAAATTATTGTAACATTTATAACAGTGAATAAAGTTTTAAGCAAGTCCTTGAATTCACCACTACCGCTTAGTATATTATGGAGCCCATAATTTATAAGCTTTATACTCAAGGGACTATCTTTAGTTCCGAAGTTAGGATCTCAAGTTGGTCATCCGTTTTAACGTTTATTAGTTGACTACTAAACCCTGAAACTTCACTTGCGAGGATATTAACCCTACTTATAATCGTTTAAATACTTTGCTCAGCGATTCAAAGCAATTAGAAAACGACGTTCATGTAGAAACGTTTTGTCTAATCCAAACTAATATTACAGGAGAAAAAAAAACATATTGTGTACGTTTTTAATTTAATGCATAGTTTAGTGTTTGAGTTTATGCATTACAAAATCTATAGTTAATCTCAAACGATACTTTGGCGATTAAAAAAAAAGTACCTTTGGAAATTAACAAAGTTATCATTGAGTGTATGGGTCATATTTTATTATCACACTACCCGTGCGTAGTAATAAACTGACTTACTCATTGCATTTATTTGGATTAGTTAGGAATCCAAAGCTACTAAGTGTAATAATCACATTAATGCTATTTATTTTATTTGCAGGTCGAAAACAAACCGTGCCAAAGAACAGATTACAAACGAAAAGTTCGTTATCATTAATTTAATTTTGAAGAGAATAACAACAAAAAGTTTTTTTTTGATAAATGTATTACTTAATACTTACGTTGTATAATAAAAGGTTATTTTAGGTTTTTAAGAAGCTTTTAGTTGACACTACCTGGCTCAACTCCTCAATTTTTCAAAATGTCATAACGATACCCTTGACCTTGGCAAAAACAGGAAAAAAAAAAGCACAAGGAAAAATAATTCCATAGGAGATTTTACACCTTGACAAAGATTTTCCTCATACACACTAAAAGGGAAACCCTGCAGTTTGTTATACCCCAAAGAATTTATTTGTCATGCAAACAATGTGTTTAGACTCTCCCTCTAGACCAAATGTCACTGATATGGGTTTATGGTGACCGTTGGGACAACAGGTGGGTTATGATCTTATCCTATTTTGTGGTGGTCTGTGAATAGACGATCCATGGCATGAATGATGAGCTTTTTAGCATTATTGTATTACATTGTATGCTGACTTTTTGATGAATAAACAAGTGCTGTAATATTTACTGTCATTTTAGTAGTTCTCTTATTTTAAATGTGATGTTGTGGCCACCTTTAATGTCAGACTTAATTAAAATCTGGGAACCCCGCAGGCCTTTTATATAGCTTTAAACTAGTATTTTGATATTTTTAGTCCATCATTCCTCATACAAATTTTTGTTTTGTTTTATACTTGAAAATACTGGAAGTACAATTTGTTTTCACAGAATACAAACTTTTGACTTGAAACAAAACCAAAGCAGAGTTGAAAATAATCACTCATTAAAACATAACACAATCAGCAACATCAAAATTGAAATTCGCCGACCTACATCGAAAACAGTTGCCTCGTTTTAACGGCAAACACTCACACAAACAGCTAAAGCAAATGAATGCCAGCGGATGAATGCGGGCGGAGCAATTAAAATCCTTCTCCATTATAAATGACATAATTATTGCGGAGATACCGACGTTTACCGCCACCCCTTAATGAATTGAGCTGAGCGAAGATTTTAATACTTACGGTATTTCAGAACGTCACTCAATATTCAAGTTTTACTTAAAACTAGATTCAAGGCATTTGATTGGTTGAAATCTAGATTTAAATAGAGATCAGTGCTTGAGTTTCGTTCTGTAATACGGGCCTTAGACTCGTGATACTGAGTCGCAGAAGCAGGAGTGAGGAGAATAACCTGCTTCGATGACATTTGAACGGAATTACCTCCATTACACTCATGCTGTCAAGCTATCTTGCATACGTAAAATCACGCGCTTGTATAAAAATAAGTTTTTAGGGTGAGGCCAAACGAGCGTAATTTTTGAGTCGTGACTCGCAGAATTTCGGTCCGCGACGCAAAAGCGACTATGAAAGCGACCGAAATACTGCGACTCACGATTCAAAAATTACGCTTGTTTGGCTTCAGCCTTACTGTCACACTTCGACCGATTTAAATCTATGAAGCTTGGGGCTGATGCTGTTTCTTTCAATGTTTAAAGTGTGAAGTCTGTATGATGTTTTGAGTGAGTGTGAGTGAAGTGATAATCACGTGTATTATTACAAAGACTAGTCTTTGCTGCTTTTTAGATGTCAAACATTTCTGATAAAAGGCAATTCTGTAACTGTAACCTTCATAAAAATAAAGGAAGCTGTATCAAAAAATAAAATTTGATAATTAATTAAGTTACCTATGCTTTAAAAGAGTATGCTAAATAAATTAATCTGCTATTTATTAACTGAGATAAAATTGTAAACGTCTAATAAACATCCAAACAGCACACAAAAAACAATAACCTTATAATGATTCAATAAATTCAACATTTGAAGGTCAAGGTTTTACTTCAAAACAAGTGTCTGTAGGGCTCCAAATGAATGGTTTTCGAAAACTTCTTAGCAAAACCCTATACTTAGCTAACTTATTGTTAATTATGTTAGAATTTGAGATAAAGACTTGAATAGACCACTTGCTACTTAGTCCAATATTCAGTTTAGTAAACTTGGTTGAATCTACTTTGAGAGGGTAGTGGTATTAGTAAAGATCGTGGCGAGTTGCAGGTCATAGGTTCAAACACAGACAAGGGCATTACTTTGTGCTGTTATTTAAAATTTTATCATCATTGCTTCCTTTTATAAACGCATTATCGTTAGAATAAAACATAACTAAAAGTCTTCTATCCATCTTTCTCTACTCCTTGATGATGTACCTAAAGGGTTAGTTCAAATTCATAACCCACATCTTGTGAAAATAGAGCTGTTTAGGGTCAAATGGAAGTTAGGGTAAAAAATATCAGCTGTTCAGTACATTAAGCAAACATAAATGTACTGAACAGCTGATATTTTTTTCACGATTTCAAGTTTGTTCCCATAGTAAAAGTTGTTGGTTATCATGAGCACAATCACGTGTTTAAGTATCGTACACTAATTACCAGTCACCCTATATAAGTTAGCCCCTATATATAAAAAAAAGAAAATCACCTTTCTGTTTAAATGCAGACCGCTGTGTAAATAGTCACACACTCTTAAACCAAAAATTAATACTCTATCTCAATCTAAATCAAGATCTGTCTTCTTTGACGACTGCCACTTGGGACATCTTTAAAGCTATTGTCAAACAGACTGGAGGCGTGGCGAACGCGAAGCGTATTTGTTTGTAATGTATGGAATTGTTTGAAGCCAGTCACATAGACTATCGGATCGCTTTCGTTTTTCTGTGTATGTGACTGGATTCAAACAATTCTATACATTACAAATAAAAACACTTCGGATTCGCTTCGCCTGTCTGTTTGACAATAGCTTAACAGTCTAATAAGCAAATATGGGGATCAAGATTGCAACCGAGCAGATTATTGATTTTCCAGCGATAATCCAGTTAAATCTCATTTCATCTCATCTTCTACAAAAAAACCTTTCAATCCACTAAAAGTTTTCACAAATAACTTTGCCTGTAAAACCTTTTCCCGATACCCTCTAGACGTTTCTAAAGGTTACGACTGGTAAGCAAAACGGTCCGTTTACTCGTAAGATTTCGGTGAAGGGGCAGTTTCGGCCTTTTACGACATACTTGATGAAAGCCGCTGATTTCTAGTCTAGACGAACAGAAAGAAAACATACTGACTTCTACAGTAATACTAGCCTACTTCTGCCTTACTGTAGAGCAAAGGCTGTTTTGCGGGACTGCCTTAGGCGGACGTCTTGGTGCTGGAACGCAAACTTTTTAAGTCAAAAGCCAACCTATTCAAGGTTGGGCTGTTGTAAGCTCGCAACAAAAATAATTCCCCACGAAAAAAATTGTAGGTACAAATGAATAAATTAACCAATGGTTTTTTTTTTTTTGATTATTGTAAATTCCCCCCCATTTTTTTTCCGCACGGATAGCAGAACAATTAAATAATAAAATCCAGCACACAATTACCGACAACGAGGACAAAATGTGGAATCTGAACAAAAAAAAGTTTAGATCGTTCTCCTAGTACTTTCTGTACTAGGAGAACGATCTAAACTTTTTTTCGTGGGGAATGGATTTTTGTGGCGAATTTACAACAACCCAATAGGTTACTTCTACTAGGTGTTTCACTGTCGACCACAATATTGCTTGCCATCGGGAAGTTAGTAGTTAGGTCGAATGCTTGCCTAAGGCTAAATAAAAATAAAGGCAACCGATGGAACAGGCTGGTTTATTCGTCACTAAAAGCCTGAAAGTCCCTTAAGCTCCACTCAGGACAGGTAAAAAATATCAAGTCACACAGAGAAGGCGATTTACGCAGATGTATCATACCTCATAAGTCACTGTGTTGTGCACATAAATATTGATAAAAAAACCGGCCAAGTGCGTGTCGGGCCACGCACAGTGTAGGGTTCCGTAGTTGCCCATCAAAATACTTATGCGAACTAACTAAACTGATTCGCTGAATTTAATTTTAAAAAGAAGAATTTTTAAAATCGGTCCCGGAGTCTTTGAGAAATCAGGGAAAATACATAAGAAAAGAGATTACGACGAATTTAAAACCTCCTCCTTTTTTTGAAGTTACTTAAAAATAGTTGACGATAAAAACCTACCTATCCCCAAAAAACACACCTACTAAAGCTGTGAAAATAAAGTTGACAAACTTACATTTGCAGTTGAAGTGCATGTTCTCCGATACATTTTGTTTAAGAAAACATATTATCCAAGTACATTTTATAAGTTTGTCGACTATTACTCGTAAAGTTGTAAAGCCTACTTAGTCGTGATAATTTTCTTTTAAACTTCGTTATATATACTACTATTGTGAATTTTTTCACACACCCAAACATAACCGTTTAGCTGGTAGAGAGGGGGGACATTCGAATCGAGGAAAATTTAGCACTTTAAAGCTTAATATTTCACAAACGAATTTTTTTATCAAAAAACTGTTAATGGAAGCTGTCATTATTTTTTAAAGACCTATTTAATGATACCCCACACTAAGGGGTACGCGAGAAAAAAAAAAACCTCACTTTACGTGTAAGTACAGGAGGTACCCTAAAAAAAAATATTTTACGAGATTTTATTTTACCACTTTTTTGGCACAATCACAATCAAATCCGTATATTTACACCAAATTACAGCTCTCTAGTACTGTGCGTCTCTGAGCTAAACTGCGGACAGACGGACGGACGGACGGACGGACGGACGGACGGACGGACGGACGGACGGACATGGCGAAACTATAAGGGTTCCTTGTTGACTACGGAACCCTAAAAATCGCATTAAAATCGTACAGAGCCGCTGAAAAGCCAGGGTTAGTTATGTTTCTAGATTCTGTCACGATTATTTTTCACCGATGTCAGGGACGTCCTAGATAAACTTATAAAGTACCTAAAAATTGAAAAAGTTTGATCCGGATTAAAACCCATAGCTTTTCGTTTGAGAGCTAAGCTGAAAACTTAACCATTGGACGATGGGTTCATTTTTTCTTATAAAAGTCTCTTCTCCCCTTTCCTTTTTAAATTCCGTCATGCATTAAATACTAACACTGAAGCTAGAGGCCCCATACGTAAGACACTCATGACCCAATTCTTTAGACGTTCATTCACGAAATCCGTTGGGAATATCGTCACCTGCCTACATTGTGTATCTTCTATACGCAGTAAGTAACTGAAGAAAATGTAAAACAAACTCGCAACAGAATATTGTGTGGAGATAGGGGAAATTAGGACTGATTTCAGTATAAAAAAGGATTAAAATGAATGGTTTTGATTGGCCATTTAATCATAGTTGAAAATGGGTACTAATTGGCCTCTCTTCTTTATGATAATATAAACAAGAAACTTAGCTTACTTTCGCCCGTGGTCTTGTGCTTTTTCTCTGGTTTGTAAAGGAACTATCCCTTATATATATATATAATAATTTCCGATCTACAGACAAAAAAAACCGGCCAAGTGCGTGTCGGGCCACGCACAGTGTAGGGTTCCGTAGTTGCCCATCAAAATACTTATGCGAATTAACTAAACTGATTCGCTGAATTTAATTTTAAAGAGAAGAATTTTCAAAATCGGTCCAGGAGTCTTTGAGAAATCGGGGAAAATACATAAAAAAAAGATTACGACGAATTTAGAACCTCCCCCTTTTTTGAAGTAAGTTAAAAATAGTTGACGATAAAAACCTACCTATCCCCAAAAAACATACCGTAAAAACATACCTATTACAGCTGTAAAAATAAAGTTGACAAACTTACATTTGCAGTTGAAGAGCTTGTTCTCCGATACATTTTGTTTAGGAAAATATGTTATCCAAGTACATTTTATAAGTTGGTCGACTATTACTCGTAAAGTTGTAAAGCCTACTTAGTCATGATAATTTTCTTTTAAACTTCGTTATATATACTACTATTGTGAATTTTTTGACACCCCCAAACATAACCGTTTAGCTGGTAGAGGGGGGGGACACTCGAGTCGAGCAAAATTTAGCACTTTAAAGCTTAATATTTCACAAACGAATTTTTTTATCAAAAAATTGTTAATGGA
This sequence comes from Agrotis clavis, assembly GCA_954870645.1. Taxonomy (NCBI): domain Eukaryota; kingdom Metazoa; phylum Arthropoda; class Insecta; order Lepidoptera; family Noctuidae; genus Agrotis; species Agrotis clavis. Next base: position 3,017,127 of record OX940929.1, read on the forward strand.
AACTATCAATATTTTTTAAAGACCTATTTAATGATACCCCACACTAAGGGGTACGCGAGAAAAAAAAAAAAACATCCCCTCTTTACGTGTACAGGAGGTACCCTAAAAAAAAATATTTTAAGAGATTTTATTTTACCACTTTTTCGGCACAACAAATCCGTATATTTACACCAAATTACAGCTCTCTAGTACTGTGCGTCTCTGAGCTAAACTGCGGACAGACGGACGGACGGACGGACGGACGGACGGACATGGCGAAACTATAAGGGTTCCTTGTTGACTACGGAACCCTAAAAATTGACCTACTATAGAGAAAAATAGTTGGCGTATTGACTGAGCGGCAATTGAAATTCTCTTGATACAATTAATGAAAAAGTTAAATTCATGCCGCTGAACTAAGACTCGTATTAATAAAGGCAATAAAAATATTGCAAAAACGCTTCATCACTGAGAAGTCAAGTGTCAATATTAGTACAATGTAAATCGATATACAGAAGATCCAAATAGCGTGATTTAAGTAATTTTCACGCAATTTCAAAATTGCTTGAAATACATTACGCTCTCGACTTGTTAATTTTTTGGTTTTTGAAAAAAGTGATTTTAAATCATTATATTTTCACTGAAATGTTACTTTGCTTTTGAAAGTTGTTGTTTTAACAGTAATGTGGAAGGATAAATGATTTGGTTTTATCTTACTCCATCACAAAAAAGAGACTGGCTTAACTGATCTGATATGCTTCCTTTTATAATTATCCCAATGGACCGCAACATCGAAACTATTAAATTGGTATGGGATAACTTTCAACTACCCCCACACTGGAACTGCTTGCCAATGAAATGAAAGCTTCACATTATGATAAACACTTTATTACAATACGAACAACATAACAACATCACAAGTTAAGGTCTGAGCACTAGAAGAGGAGCAGGGTTACGTAGTTGAAGTCTCGCGGTATACTTCATGTTCTGGACATCATTCTCCGTCACAAATTCCACTTTCTGCAGCTGTCCATTAGGAAGCAGGACGAAGTAAGTTCCAACACTCTTCTGAACTTCAACTGGACCTTCCAACTTCTCAGCCTGGGGGTTGTCAGTCGTTGGAACTTCAGTAGAATCAGGAACTCCATAGGTGTTGTCGGGCACGCCATAGCTGGTCGCTGGTGGCGTCTTGGGCAGTTCGAAGGCTTGACCCTGAGGCTTCCATCCAGAAGCAGGGTATCCTGCATCTGGTGCTCCATATTGGTCAGCAGGTGCTCCATATTGATCAGCAGGCGCTCCATATTGATCAGCAGGTTTTTCAGGCTGCTCGTTGGGCAGGGTGAACGGTTCACCTGCAGGTTTCCACCCAGATGCTGGGTAAGGTCCAGATGGCTCGGTGGTAGCTTCCGTTGGCGAGTCGGTGGTGGTCGGAGCTAACTCTTGGCGCTGGAACCTGAACCTCGCTGGTCTGAAGCGAGGCAGCTCAGCCAGAGCTCCGATCACAACACAAGAGAGGACTAGGAACTTCATGATTGCTGATTAGCAGTTGAATGATGCTGGTTGTCAAATTCCAGACCAATTTATACCATGATCATAAGTTTATGGTGCTTTGTTGTATCATAAATGGTGTGATAAGGACGTTATAGAGGATATTCGGTGATCTTCAGTCCGGTCACGTCGCGGTTGACTGACATTGACCTGATGACGGTGTTCGTATGACATCAATAACTGATTAGAACGTGTAGCTAATTAATTAAGTGATAATTTACGCAGTGATTTAGGAGTTACCTTGTAGTGCGATCGTGATTAATATTTAATTTAAATCAGGGAGTTTTCCCTGTTGAGTTTTCGTTTGTATTGAAAATTAATGTTCCTTCAAAATTGTGCCTGTACAGTTGTGTTTTGATTCAGAGTCAACCACATCAAAAGCTAGATAAAATCAGATCATAATCTCATTTTACTCGTACTTGAATAAATCTTCCTTAACATAAGTCTCTTATCTCACAAAATAGTATGGTATATCTTTATTTCCGCTAAATGTAAAGGCTTATTTTTCTCCTCAAAATGAAGGTAAACTGGTGATAATAAAAAGCCTATATTTTTAACAAGAACAAACAATCTGACGATTGTAATCATGGAGGGCTCGACTCACAGCTTGAAGGACCATTGTGGAAAATAAAAATGCGATTTCCTCCTCATTTTATAAAAAGTTTAATGTTTTTCTCTCTTCTCTTGGTTTTGTTGTGAAAGTTATATATCTTCTTCACAATGACAAACTCCATGTTGAAAAACATCGTTGTTTGTAAACTAGGTAAGTACTTGTTATATTGATCGTATTATAAAAATGTATGTACTGTCTGTATTCGGGCGTCGTAACGGAGTCAGGCCTAAGATTGGTCGGAAAAGGGAAAATATAAAGAATAAATGGGAGGCTCGGCTTTGGCCAGCATTGACACAGAACATTGAGACAGTCGTGTGTTTATCTGCAGTAGATTACTAAAGTACTACAACGTACACACATCAAGCCTGTAATGCCCAAAGTGTCAGGCAGAGCTGTACTTGATATACACTCACTTACGTTTAAATCCTATGTAAAAGGCCTTATTGCGATCAACCAGGCACTAATTCAAACTCCGTGACGACTACTGAGGGTCCCGATGGAATCTAGACACGCGAGAGCGTGGCCAGCCAAGTTCAGGCGCGCTCACAGTGTGTAATATTACACGAACCATTTGGAGCCACTTTTTAGCCCCTCATAACTCAAAAACCATTTAACCTAGACTTGTCAAATGACAATGCCAGATCCTGCCCCACCTTTCAGCCCAAGATACAGGAAATATAAACTAATGAAAAATATTAAATGAAAATAAGACCCCTGATTACATAATTGTTATTCTGCAAAAGATGCTTTTAAAAAGTTAGTGATAAAAGGATTTCGAAAACCCAAAAACCATTTCCTGTTTTCATCGCGGCCATGTGCGTTACGCATTAAGCATACCTACACGCAGAGAAAATGACAAATGACACCTTTTAATGTGTTATTGTTCGGATTTAAAATATGCAATATTCAGTTTTAATAAAACATTATTTTCAATAAGTGTGTTTAACGAAAATAATGTTTTTTTTTTATATATAAATCACATTATGAATATAAACTCTTAAAAATATTTCACATTTGAGCATGAATGATTAGGTACAACGAAACGTCATTGACGCGGAAATACCTAATCAAAACATAGCCCTATCATAAAATCTGGACTGAGCACTTCAAGTTACCTAGTACCCAAAAATGAACCGTAATCGCCACCGTTTAGGTTTTTTTTGATTTGCTATAATTAGAATGACGAAAGAGAAGAGCAACTTGGATGGCGCTTGTCCCTTTCCTCCTATTCCCAGAAAGTAGTATGGATAGAAACAGTAAAATATAACTCTTACTTGCTAACCTTATTTACTTTTTCGGCTTTAAAATTGCTTTCAGGTTTATTTTTCAATATTATTTTTTTTATTTTTATTCGGGCTATTGTCGCCAATGTCCCTGATATTGTTGTGATAGACAGATCGGTGCGCTGCGTAATGATAAATAATCGATGATACCATCTCGCATGACGAGAACCTTCTGAACTGAAAGCTGAGAAATGTAAATAAATGAAATATCTCAACTTAGCACGCGCGGTTGTCGGAGTGGGAATGTGAGCTCGGCTATCATTGTGCCGATTTATCGTTACAGCCAATGGCCTGATGGCAAAGGGCCTCGACGAATACCTTTCGAGGCTCTCTCTAGGTAGTTGGATCAAGGGCCTGATTTTGAAGGCAGTGTTCCTAAATATGGCTCGCATTGTGAGGAGGTTCCTGTTTCTGTAGCCCTAACCACCGGTAGTTTGGACCCCGCTCCCACACCGGTGGACTACTGTTTTTATGTTTATAAATGTTTTTTTATTGTTTTTTTTTTAAGAAATATTTAAAAACGTAATAACATGTATTTTGGTTACCTACCCTATTCATCATCATCATCATATCAGCAGTAAGACGTCCACTGCTGAACTTAGGCCTCCTTTGGACTTGTAGTAGGACCGTTGTAAGCGGCCTGCATCCAGCGTGATCCTGTGGCCTTCATAAGATCGTCTGCCCACCTAGTGGGTGGACGTCCTACGCTGCGCTTGCCGGTGCGTGATCTCCATTCGAGAACCCCCATCGGCCATCAGTTCTGCGAGCTATATGGCCTGCCTACTGCAATTTCAACTTGCTAATTCGTTGGGCTATGTCGGTTACTTTGGTTCGTCTACGAATCTCCTCATTTCTGAGTCGAGCGCGCAAAGAGACTCCGAGCATAGCCCTCTCCATAGCTCGTTGGACTTACTGAGCAGCTGAGGCCCATAGTAAAGGACCACGTTTCGGCGCCATACGTCATCACTGGTAACACACATTGGTCGAAAACTTTCGACTTGAGGCACTGAGGTATTTTGGACGAGACCTATACCCTATTAGAAAGAGACAACTGGCCCCATCGGAGCTATCTCTCTCAGCACGTTTTTACGGCATGAGTGCTCAGTCCATTTCGTATATTATTTGTGTATTTTATCCTTGTGTCAAAATGTCACAACTGGCATTATTGACAAAGTCATTTGATTTTTGGGTGGCTATTGTGTTTGTTTATTACAAATTATAAATGTGTTTGAATTATCTTACAGCTTCCACCAACATCTGTAATCCGTCAAGATTGTTAGTATTGTATTGTGTGTGCTTTGTGGCTAGACCAGCATTGTGAAAATAGGGACGTGACGTTAACGTATGCTCGACATAGGTATCTAACCTAAATGTGATATTTTATCCAATAAAACAGAAACTGCACTTTTAGACATTTAATCATAATTTTAGTTATCACTGATAAAGGACAAATAGAATGCTACATTTGGTATAGTTGGAAGCCAACTTTTATTTGGTGGGTCATAGCTCTAAGTAGCAACTGGCATTGTCTTTTGGCATATAACACTTTTCCCTATCTGATAATCGAACACTGAACTAACGAGACCCATTTATAAGAACCACGAGCACAATCAGCCTATAAAGCTTCTCCTGCTGGAACACGGAACTCCTCCTTGTGAAAGGGAGTGGGCTGTAATCCACCACGTGGGCCCAGTGTGGGTTGCTCAATATATTATCAATGTTTTATTGTCTCTTCAGGCAAATAAAGTACTCCTTCTGCGAGGCAGTAATGCTCGTGAAGGAGGAGGCGGGCCGCGAGCGAGAGAGGACAGCGTCCTCCCTCCGCCCCAACCGCAGTGGTAGGCGCCCGCGGCGTCGGATGTCAGCAGATGATCTCCGGCCACCGTAGGCGCGGGCATGCGGGCAGCGAGTAAAGGGCAACTCGCTGCCCGAACAAGGACCATGCCCGGGTCGACGCGACGGCGCGTTGTGTCCCACGCGCGCCTCAAAGAGCGTCAGCATAATGACGGGGCCCCCCTCTCAGAGGGCCAAAGCCTGCCGGGGTCGCGGGATTATTTCCTTACCGTGACCCCGGAACGTAACAGGCTATTGAAGGACACCGTGGATTTTAGTCAGTAGAAGTCTGACAGTCCCTCCCGCCCTGCCCGGGGTTGGAGGACTCATTTGATGATTTTACCACGCTAAAAAAAAAAAAAAAAAAAAAGTCAAATAAAGTAGAAATAAAAGCACACTAAAATGGCGTGATTTTGAACCTATACCTACAATTATACATGTTATATTAATGATTAGCTTGCCTACTGATACTGGTTTTCTGAAATCCGAAAAGGAAAAATTGTAACTCAAGTCGACTTAAGTCCACCAAATTATGCTAATAAACAAATTAATTAAAAATGCAGACAATACATCAAGTCTAACCATCACATGCCGACATGATTATGACATACTCATACAACCCAACAAAGCGATGGTAGTCAAAGGAAACACATCGTTAAATCAATACAAACGGTAATGAAACAGTGTCGAATGTCGTATACAACACATTCTTAACGTGACGTGAATACTGAATCAGTTAACGTAGACTACAATGTATGACGATATGAGTGATTGAATGGATGCATTTTTGTATTTGACATTTCGAAGATGAATGTGAATGTAGAAAGTTCTATTAACTTGATTCCATTTTTTATGTCTTACGCATTGACGGTAGCGTCGTAAATTTCCACTTTGTTCACCTGGGTGATATCACCTGGGTGAACAAAGTGGACAACTTTGGTATCCTCAATTCACCTCGTAAAAATATCACCCAGGTGAATTGCGGGCACCAAAGTTGTCCATTTTGTTCACCTCGGAGTAATATGACCTGTAAAGTCGCCTTTGTTCACCAAGGCGATATTTTTCCGAGGTGAATAAAGTGGACAACAAAATTAAGAATTGCTTATTATGACTATGGCTTAGTTGATAAAATAGACCTATATACAACGTTGTTTTTATTTTTGCAAGTAAGAAGTAAAAATAAGAAGACGATATTCTTATAGAATTTAGGTTTTTCTGAGAAATTAAATAATAAAAGTTGTTTTCATTACTGTCTAATAGCTTGGCAATTAAATTACAGTTATCGTTAGAAACATTTGGTACTCACCCGCCTGTAACTGAAGTCTTCCAATATAATCTGTGAAAAAAGAAAATTACGTTAGAATTAATAATTAGGTTTTTAATTAACTAAAAATAATTTGGAAACAGAAAATTTTAAATGGCTCCGTAAATATTAAATGGTTTGACGATGTTTACGTTATATAACCATTTTATATTGTAGTTAAAATAAATACGTATTTTAAGACACTACTGTTCGTTTGATTTTTGTTTTGATTTACATTATATTTTTTATAGTTCAGGAAATAGTTACTTGTTAGCTTCATTTTCATCACCATCTTCTTACCTGATCCTCATTCAAATTGACAACATCAAAACTGTTTAACTTTAACACCAAAAACAGTGTTGTTCCACGTTAGAAGCTTGTTTATCGATAAAACAAAGTACCGACCTTACGCTTGCCATACTCAGGCACCGACTTTGGCTCGAGTAATTTCAAAATACATAACCCTGTACGGGGTGGAACAAAATTTGTGCATAGGAGATGCTGTCTATTGCAGTTACCCTATCTCAGACATCGATACCGCTTGTATAATGCAAGATACATGGTTTATTTTGTATCCCTGAGGCAACACTTGCTATTTACCAAATGGAATTGAGAATGAGTTTCAAGTCTTCGCTAGCCAGTGGCCACCACCCCTCTTTAACAGTACTCTTGGGTATTGAAATGTTAAACATGTATTTACATTTTAGCTCTTGATCGACGAAATCGTTACTGATGCATACTCTAGTACAACTATACTCAAAGTGTGCTCCAAGGAACCCTGGGGCTCCGTTAAGCCTTTCTCAGGGCTCAGCGAGAATACAACTGCCAAAACAAAATATCGCAATAGACTAGATGCCGAATCTGATATGAGTATTCAATTCTCTTCGATCAAACTTAAAATAAACCGAATAATGAAAATAGAAAATAGTTCACACGTCTTATTAGTTTTTATTTTTTCATTTATTATAGTATACACTTTCATTGTAATGTGATTCCCTTTTATTGAAGAATGCACGTAACTTTTTGTTTTATTTTGGGGTTCCGTCAAAAGTTTTGCATTTCAAAAGGGCTCCGCCACCAAACAAGTTTGAGAACCACTGCTCTAGAAGTAGTTAGGTAGCTTGGCTACGATATATCGAGTGAATTTATTTTGGGATATTCGAATGGTTCTTTCAGCACCAAGGCCTTTTTATACCAAAAGAGTAACAAACAAGCATACGGTCCGCCTAAAGTAAAGTTTTCAACGTAGCCTGCACAACCAGAGGTTTCTTTCACACTGTCAAACTTGGAATATTTCACGCCCTTTTTTAAATTATATTAGGAAGGACCCTAATATTGTTTTCTAAATTATCTATCATAATGAAAACAGAAGTAACAAAAGATTCACTCCGTGCCTACAAATAACTTCATAACGGTTGATATTTTAAACAGCAAACAACTAAATTATTAACTTTCTATAACAAAATTAAATGGTGAACTCTATCTGATGGTCCGACCAAACTATTTAATTAGCTGTTCAATCAAAATGTTTCACAAATTTATGGTTGCCTCCGAGTCACCGGTCAGCCGAACTTAGTTTTAATGTAGGTCCTTTTAGTTTCCTAAACCCAGCTATAAAAGCCCTCGGGGAGACAGTTTCTAAAGGATAAAGTCCCTCAAAACATTTGGGAATTGAATTTTAGTCTGGGAGACGTATTATATTGTCCGAGAGACGTATTAAGTTGCGCCCAATGGACGTACTGGATTGTTGTTTGACGATATGTTGTTGTCTACATACATTTTATGATCCCGGTTTTTGTCTTGTATTGTGAGAAATGTTGTTGTTATTTATTTTGTATTTTTTTCCTTGAGTAGTACTAGGTTAGTAATATTATTTATTAGAATATCCTGAATATTCATGATCCATGGACAGCGTTAACTTTAAATTATGCCTCTACTAGCTGTTGCCAGCGGTTTCACCCGCTGCAACTCGAAAATTATCCCACGGGAACATAAAATCGGGATAAAAACTATCCTATGTGTTAATCCAGGTTATAAACTATCTGTATACCAGATACAAATTTTAGCCAAATCCGTTCAGTGGTTTTTGCGTGAAAGAGTAACAAACATCCATACATCCATTCATCCATACATCCATACATCCATACTTACAAACTTTCGCCTTTATAATATTAGTAGGATCGACCACGCGTGATTTAATCAAAATACAATTATATATTTACTTTTTTTTTGGTTTTAAAACCGACATAACGTTACTAACTAACAATATATTATCTCGTATTTACCATTTTTATTATTTATCTTAAGTCTTCGATATTTTGGCTCGACTTGCGATCACGGGAATATCGAAAACGCACGTACAAACAATTAGTAGTGTGACTATAGATCTATGATACATAACAACATACTCTAAGCACTGCTCATATCAATTGTCATGCACCTTCGAATCCGAATCCTCTCCCAAGCTGCAGATATTGAAGTCTGTTTATCAACGATACAGCAGCCTTTGGAAACAGTAACTGTAATCGTATGAACTCAAATGGAAAATTGGATGGGATCTGACATATCCAGTTAAAAGCTCTACTGACATGCCTTTGCAGACTTTGCACTCGAAATTTGATCCGATTTCACAGCTTTGGTCGTGTTCTCGTGTTAAATTGCAGCTTGCAACTGTAATTGGAGTAGTGACTTTTCAATTTGTCCACTTGTTATTTTCTTGCTGAATTCGGGGAGATAGTCTTGTGTCACAGTCATTTTAATAGGAAAGCTGCAACTGACTTTAATTTAGTTAATTGACAATACTAATGGTCTTTTGTTGCTTTCCGCAAAAAACGATGCCCCTTTACGAGCCAGAATGCTTTTCTGTAATGATTGATTATGAATTATTTATATGACAATCTATGTAGTATGTATGTGTATATTCTACAAGTATACTTATTGTAAAATAACAATACAAGTATAGTTATAGTATAGTACTCTACAAGTAGAGTATCTAAATAAGGTTCGAAAGCTATATAACAATGGTACATTTCGATATTCAATCTAGATCTCCCAAAATAACATTAAAAGCACGACATAGGACGCTTTCTGAGTGTTCCTGGGTCAGAGCTCCACGAGTTTGTAAATTTCTCAGCCTCGTCTAAAAAAAAATCTATTAAAGGCCTAGTAAATAACAATGTTATGTTGAAATTAAATGTTGATATGCACGACATTGTGAGTTCTAACCGTTGTTAGTTTGAACTCACAATGTCGTGCATGAGAAGCGACGGTTTATCTTCTAGGCTATTATGATTTACCTATTAAAAATGGTACAGCAAAAATGGGACATTAATTTGGATGGAATGGGTAGAAACCCATTCTACCCAAATTAGTATCCCATTTTTTTCAACGAATGTTCGTTCTAGAATTACTTTTAATAAAAATCAAACAAGTCACAACTTATAATTCGTACAAAATAATAAAGTTAAATGAAACCGGCAATGATTTACAGCTGTATAAATCATGGAAGCATAACATCTTGCAGATTACGAGTCGACGACGGTTCGTCACAATCACAAAGCGGGATGCGGGAATTAATCCCGCAAATTGTCGACACCTGGCATCGCAATCGTCACATTTTCGCCACAAAATAACTCATAACGTGACATTGGAACGATAATATCAAGAAAAATATTTCGCGTTATTTTTCACTGGATATAAGCATGGCTCAGAGATTCTTATTGATGTTTTAGATACAAAAGGTGTTACTTCCTCTGATAAAATATTTGTCTTTGTGATCTCAGGCCAAGATATTTGGAAACCTCTTCAAAATACGACGATAATCCACTGGAACAAGGAATTATAAATTTATTGTGAAGAGATTGTGTTTCTTCTTAGAGCCTATTCATACCACGTTTTTTAAACGCGCCGGCGTGTTTGACGCGATACAGACGCGATACGCTCGCAAGTCAGACGCAGCCTAAAACGAACGACAACAAACTGCTCTTTTCTTTACTGCTTGTTCATTCATGGTTCATTCCAATCGTTCACGATAATTGTCTATGAATCCGAACTTCGCCTGCGTGTCCGAAATCAAAATAGAGTAGGGTCAATAACGAAATTTCGTTCGTTGGCGAAGTTTCGTTTCAGAGAAAGAGAGTAGACCCCCTGATGAAAACGCGCCGTTCGACGCGCGTTTCTAAAACACGCTGCACCGACGCGTTTAATAAATGTGGTGTGCTTAGGCTATTAGCTACAACGATGGGATCTTTAAGTCAGGAGTAAAAAGGTTCTAGACAAGCGTGGTTCACCATTGACTACATGCAGTCAACCTGACCATTTAGCCTGATAGTATCATGATACTATCAGGCTAAAAAGCACATCGCTATTAATGCGCGCAGATAACAAAAACGGATTTCATAACAATAATTTAATTATATTCATCATTTTAACTGTACTAATTCACAACACAAAAGCGATGTCGCTGACGCAGAACATAAGCAAGTATGAACAGCTGAAAATTGTATACCTATATTGTATTAGTAAAATTGGAGTAAAACAAGAACCAAACTATTTTAGAAATAATAAATACGTTATGAGATGAGTATGTATACGACTGCCCGACTGGCTCGTGACGAAGAGTTGATAATGAGTTGTTAGGCCAGTATAACTAGGTTGTGGAAGTCAGATAGCAGTCACTTCGTTTAAAATAGTAGCATTAAGAGAAATTGGAAGCTGACGATAACTTATGAATTGAAACCAAGAAACATTATTCCGGAAAAATAGACATACCAGCTGTTAAAATTTTAGTATGGTTACAAATAATGCAGAGTGTACGTGGAAATGTGGATCAAATTGAACAGATGCATGGGAGAGGTCATTTCCAATCTTTTTACCTCTGAGACATACGGTGCTATTCTTTTTACAGTTTAAAAGTTATGACCGGCTTTCGTGTTCAGACAGGCAACAAATGCCAAAAGATTGCAATTAAATTTTATTCTCTAACTTTAAAACTAACTGGAATATCCTATTATTAATACTTCTAAAGAATCTCTATGTCTTGGGAAAGTTTCTCGAATAAAAATTCAACTTTTGCTTTGCTTTGCAAAGGGTCATGACTATCCGGATGATACGAGGATATACCGCACGATCGCCGAAAAATAATAAAAAACCGGCCAAGTGCGTGTCGGGCCACGCACAGTGTAGGGTTCCGTAGTTGCCCATCAAAATACTTATGCGAATTAACTAAACTGATTCGCTGAATTTAATTTTAAAAAGAAGAATTTTCAAAATCGGTCTAGGAGTCTTTGAGAAATCGGGGAAAACACATAAAAAAAAAGATTACGACGAATTTAGAACCTCCCCCTTTTTTTGAAGTAAGTTAAAAATAGTTGACGATAAAAACCTACCTATCCCCAAAAAATCTACCCTAAAAACATACCTATTAAAGCTGTAAAAATAAAGTTGACAAACTTACATTTGCAGTTGAAGAGCATGTTCTCCGATACATTTTGTTTAGGAAAATATGTTATCCAAGTACATTTTATAAGTTGGTCGACTATTACTCGTAAAGTTGTAAAGCCTACTTAGTCATGATAATTTTCTTTTAAACTTCGTTATATATACTACTATTGTGAATTTTTTCACACCCCCAAACATAACCGTTTAGCTGGTAGAGGGGGGGGACACTCGAGTCGAGCAAAATTTAGCACTTAAAAGCTTAATATTTCACAAACGAATTTTTTTATCAAAAAATTGTTAATGGAAACTATCAATATTTTTTAAAGACCTATTTAATGATACCCCACACTAAGGGGTACGCGAGAAAAAAAAAAAACATCCCCACTTTACGTGTACAGGAGGTACCCTAAAAAAAAATATTTTACGAGATTTTATTTTACCACTTTTTCGGCACAACAAATCCGTATATTTACACCAAATTACAGCTCTCTAGGACTGTGCGTCTCTGAGCTAAACTGCGGACAGACGGACGGACGGACGGACGGACGGACGGACGGACATGGCGAAACTATAAGGGTTCCTTGTTGACTACGGAACCCTAAAAAGGAAAGAAAAGGAAAGCATAATATGAATCAGACGAAATATGATGGCGGTATTATTTGCCCTGCCTGTTGACTTAGGTGCACTTTAATATGCATCACTCGTGTAGACTATTTTTACATTCTAGGAAACAAATATGAAGAATCGTCATCAATCACCTGACGAATATTCAATCTCATTCCTTGTATCGGCTACTTCTGATTGGACATCTTAGAGAGCTTACTCATGACGCAACGGGACTAGTAGGATATCGAGTCGATTGCCGATTCAAGTCGCATGTATTTGCTAATGGAACGATGCGATGCAATTCATCCGTGAACTACGAAAATCCACCTTACTACTACGACATAAAGGCGTTAAAAACAAAATACAAAAAATGTCACCTGAGAGGAGTAGTTGCGTAATCGAATTTCGAACACAAAATCATGTGCATTGTCATTAGAACGTACATGCAATTCGATATCGAGCAGATCTGTGAGCGATATCGTCAAACACTAGCGATGGTCATACATTTTGTTCGGCCAGACGTTTATGCGATATCTGACCGATATCGTCAATCGACGCAATTCTGTATCGCGTCGCGCCCTGGGTAAGCTCCGTTAAAGACTCGGATAGTCAAATTTGGCCAAAGGTCCAACCTAAGATGGCGGTCGAGATAGATTTATTAATTTCAAGTTAAAGTTCGGAGCAATTACATATTGACAATTTCCTTTATCCTTTTGGAGAGATCTGAGCTTTCTGTGGCTGTCCTTGACTTGGACAGGGGTCACCGGTCCCCAGACACAACCTTTAGAAGATATTGAAAATTTATCGTTGTAAAGGGTTCAAATAAATCCTGACACTTGGAGACAACAGCGGGATTGTGTTTTATGAATACGGTTAAAATTAAAGAAACATTATTATTTTTGTTGGATAACTCGGAGATAAAACCATGCCTACCTAATGGTAATTCATAATTACTTATCTCTGAATAGTTCCTAAAATCAATTTTCCATTAAAGAGATTGAAACAGGCCTTTATATTTTAATGCTGACTAAGTGACTAATATTATAATTGTTATGCGAAAGTGACTTATTTGTCATTCAAAATCAAATCACAAAAAGCTACATCAATTTTAATGAGTTTTGGTACAGGCATAGGTAATTGAAAACCTGGAAATAGTTATCCGCTACTTATTTTTGCGTAAAACTTATAAGGGAAGAAATAGCCGGTTGTCCTAAATAAAACGGGTGAAAGATTCAAACCAGAAAACATTTGGTAACAAAAATTTCGTCGATAACAAAACATGCTCTTTCAAATCAACTTGGCCCTTGAGAGTGCGGGTAAGAGCCTCAAAACCAGAGCTTCAGATCATATAAAAGCAGATCACTCGCATCAAAGAGCACACATTAGTAAATTAAAAAGCTGAGGAAAGGGATACGCGAAGAGGAAAATAACGTACGTATCCCTTTGTGAGTTCACTGATGTTGTAAGTACGTACTTTCATAATCATTACTTTGATAATTATATGGTAATGCGTTGTATTTCGTTCGTACATAATAACGAGGAAAGGGTTATAGAGAATTATTTTAAATCTCAAATCTAATGAGGAAATGAATTATAACTCGACGGCTGAACACGAAACTATACTGAAAAGCACTACGTACACAAAACTTAATTGGTTACCCCAGTAACGAACATAGGTGATTTCAAACGGGGTACTGACATCGTGAAACGAATGCGTTTCAAAATAGTTTTAAAAAAAGCTATAGAACGACGCAACCTTTGTACAAACTGAAACGTTTTACAGTTTTAATTAAACAGACAATAGATTTAAAAAAAAAGCATTTTTAGCTTTTGTAAACACGGAACGTCGATTGCAGCTTCAATATAGAAAGAATAGGTTTTAGATTATTCCAGCCATGTTTATACAGGATGCAATCTTAGTCGTGGGCAATATTTTAATCTAATGCTCTACTAACGATACTGAATGTATAACGCAACTCAAAAGCATTATTAATGCAAGTATGTAAAACCTTAAAAAAATTCATAAGTGTCTCAAAGTATCAACGCGGCGCGTAGACGCGATATACTGCGCTTTAAAATTTGGATGTTCAAGACTTATTGGGGATTAAGATTTTTTTTTTATACTTTTAGTGTTTATTTGCAACATTATGCCTTTGCAATGTGACTTAAAACATTTTTAAGGTTTTCCAAACTTGCATTAAAAATATTTTTGATTTGCGAATTATTAGCCCTAATACAATCAGTATCGTGACTAGAGTCTTATATTAAAGTATTGCCCACGACTAAGATTGCACCCTGTATTAATCAAGTAAATACCTAAACATCTTTTTCATATTCTATTCCCAACAAATTATTGTTGAGTAACACAAAACAAGATTGTTTATTCCCGAAAAACCCGAATCATTCCTTTGAGAGATCAAAACAAAAGTTATTGTCTTCCCAAAGGAACGCAAGATGAAAACTAGAGCAATTCATGCGACATTTTATTATATCGACCTCTGACGTGTAAGAACACAAGTTAAGTTACAAGTAACAGTTTGCAAGTTATTGATGTAAGGTAAACGTGAACATTGAGGTCAATTTGATGGATACTAGTTCCTCGTTCATACACCAGAGGCGCATTTTCATTTTCCATACAATTTATGTCGTATACGTACTTTAAGTACCTACAGACTAAGGTCAAATACGTAGACTTCGTGTTACGGGCCTCATGAAGGTACCTTGTAACGTACTTACAACGTCATCTCGTATGGATAAATGAATGTTTGTTACTCAACATTTCAAAACGGTTGAACGGATATTGGTGAAAAACTCAGAGATAGATTTATAGTCAGGAAATAACACCTTAAAGCTATTGTCAAACAGAAGCGAAGCGAATGCGATCCGAAGCGTTTTTATTCGTAATGTATGGAATTGTTTGAATCCAGTCACATGGAAAAGCGAATGCGATCCGATAGTCTATGTGACTGGCTTCAAACAATTCCATACAATCATTACAAACAAAAAGGCCTCGCTTCGCGTTCGCCACGCCTGTCTGTTTGACAATAGTATTAATTCTGGTCGTTTTGTTCCCGTGAGATATTTTTAGACAAACGCCAGTAAAGCCAATAGCAACAACTACACACATCAAAAGTGTCTAGGGATCAAGCATTTTTATGCGGATTTCTTGAGATTGAGATGTGGCTTTGTAATAAATTTATGATTTTATAACTTTATATGGATCCTTTTTGGTGCATTTCATAATTTGAATCAGGAACTGTAAATCAAATTCGAGTAAAAGATGAAAATCAGCTGTCAATATTTTCCCTATAAAAACATACAACGCATTGAAGACATTATTAGTGCTACTGTTTCCCTACTACTGATTAAAACCAACGTTATTATGGAGCGGCGACGTCATTTAAGCAGGGAAGAAATGCTCAGAGCCGTGGGAATGATAGAAGCTGGTTCCCGGCAACGTACTGTGGCTTTAGCTCTGAATACAAGTCAGAGTGTTATCAGTCGACTTTGGACACGTTACCGAAGCACTGGTACCGTGGCTGAGCGCCATGGAGGACGGTATCGCTGCACCACACGGAGACAAGACCGATACATTCAAATCTTAACTCGAAGAGCTCCAACAATAACCGCCATGATGTTAGCCGTGAGGCTTCATCACTCTTCAGGGAACTTAATTAGCGACCAAACAGTCAGAAACCGCTTGCATGAAGTGAACCTTCATTCCCGAAGACCGCTACGGGTACCACCTATAGCAATGCACAATCGTAGGATTCGATATCAATGGGCTCTTGAAGGCCAGAAATTGGGCAGAAGAACAATGGCGTTTCGTGTGCTTTTCTGATGAGTCTCGTTTTGGTATGAGACCGGATACAAGACGTATACGACACTGGAGAACCCCTGGACGCCAACAGCGATTAAAATCCTGCCAGGAAGTCCATCCTTATAGTGGTGGAACCATCATGGTATGGGCGGGTATTTGGATCGGCGGAAGAACTGAGTTGATTTGGATCAGAGGCAACCTCAACGCTCAAATTTATGCTGAGACGATTGTATCAGACGTCATCGTTCCTCTACAAGTGCAAATCGGTCCCTTATTTCAGTTAATGCATGATAATGCACGACCGCACACCGCAAGAGTTGTAAGACAGACTCTCGCCGCAGCTAACATCAATGTCCTGCCCTGGCCTGCTCAGTCGCCAGACTTGAACCCGATTGAGCATGCATGGGATATGCTACAGAGAAGAGCTCTGCCGAATATGGAGGGTATCCAGTCGCAAGAAGACCTTTTTTTGTTGTTGCAACGAACATGGGCGGCCATTCCACAGCGTGATTTGGATGAACTCATTTTGAGTATGCCAAACCGATGTTCTTGTGTTGTTAGTGTTCGCGGTAGAAACACGGATTATTAATTGTTTAAGTTACCCAATAAAATTTTAAAGAAAACTGTTATTTCAGTCTTTTTTTCGAACTTTAATGTTAGTGGTTCAAATGTCAAAAATCCCTTTATTAGGAAAATGGCAAATTTCTTTATGAATGCAAAGGTGACTTGGTTTATCGTTACTGTGACAAACGATAACACTTTATTTGATGAATCCTTAAAGAACATTTTAATTAATATCAATCAGGAGAAAAGTTATTGCAAAAATATATGTTGATCCCTAGACACTTTTGATGTGTGTAGTTACTTCAATAACTAAAATAATTTTTGTATATTTCCTTTGATACTAAACCCAGTAAATCATTATTTTACAAAAAATATTCCCCAGACAAAGTTTTTCGAGTTTATTTAGTTTTGAACCATGTCCGACGAGGAGCGATTAATAATAATGGGTTCCGTCGAAGCGTACTGAAATCTCGTTATAACTAACGTTGGTAAGCACAGCGTTATTCTGGATATTCCCATTACTATGCTAAATTGACGGTCAGCAGAGAGTATGGTCTAAGTTAGAGGCAGAGACGTATGAAGAAAGAGAACCTTAGTAAAGAAACAATAAAGAAGAAAATCAACAACGACACACTTTTACAGTAGACAACGACTTCTAAAAGCGTAGTATCTGTTACGTGTGTTATGTGATAATTGTATTTCACATCACTTACTAGTTTTTAATAACGAAATTAACTAAAAATTACTTAATAATAATAGTTTTAGAAATGTAAAGAGCATACTTATTGATAAGAATGTACGTTATTATTTCAATTTTACTCGATATTAAGATGTTTTTTTTTTGTGAGCAAAATCGCGTTGAAAGACGTTAATTTAATGTAACCCGCGAAACTTATAACTTAAATCAAGTTAACATTTAAAGTAAAGTAACCGGCAAAATATTAAAACAACACATAGCCGTTGTCTTTTGGGCCCGATTTCATCAGAACGTTCCCCGCTACAGCGTATGCTTTAAACCAACTAGCAGCGTAGTCGTCAGGCTCCACGGCAATTAGACGGCATTTTAATGGTACAACGGAATAAGATATTTCTAGAAATTATTTCAAAGTTTACTTATCCAGCCCCCGCTGTGATGATACGCAATCGTCTTTATTTGTTTTCGTGATGAAATATAAAGGTGTTTTGGATTGCAGGGTAGTCGGAGAATTCGGTTTATCAATATTAAGGCGTTATAGCAAAGTGGTTCGTGGAAATATTTTATTCCTTTAGACGCTCTAATTTTTTCAAACACTTTCACACCGTAAATCCCGTTTTGTTCCCAGGGGAGTAAGCGGTAACTATAGCACGTGCTCCTTACACGTTCATTCACGGACATATATATGTAGCATTTTAATTTCCAAAAAATGGATAATAAAGCCCAGCACATAATATTGTATAATGATAATAATTAAAAACTGTTTTTCTTTCATCACATCGTGTTATCCAGGGCTAACCAGGCCGTGGTGATTTGATATCGATTTGTTTTATCAATATCATTGCGTTACCAAGTAGCAACAGACCATGCCCTGGGATCCGGAGGCGAACTCCCTCCAGCGCGTCTATGAGTGGGGCGTGGAGACCCAGCGCCGGGAGGAATCCCCGCAGCCTCGACAAGTCGAGGAGCGGCGGGAAGAGCTCCGGCGTGATCTCTGGGCAGTATGGAGGGAGCGACTGTCGCAACCGAGGTGATGAAATGTACATAATGACATCATTATGTACATTTCCTCAAGATGTTTTCGTTCACCATATTGTGAGCGGTAGTACGCTTAGTAATGCGCCTGACTGGGTTTTTCGTTCCACGACCTGCATTCGTGAATTTATATTTAGGATAAAATATAATGAGTCACGTTACAGTTTGCAACATGATCAGAAGTTCTAAAACGGTCACTTAGCAATATCCGAAATGAATCACCTTCGTGAATTAATAGACAATGGTATTGCGGGTTCGTGCATTTCCCGCAACGTCACCTCTGATTCCGATTCACAATATTAACTGCGTACTGTTCATAACACGCAAGTTATAATAGAATTCCAAAGTGATCCTGCTAATTTATTAAATAATCAGTATTTAAACCGGGTTGAACTAAATTCAGGATGCCTGAGTGCGCTACCCTGAAATGGAGTTGGGCAGGATACTTGGCAAGACCTGATGATGGCAGGTGGAGTAATCACTGAATGGTGACGAAATCTCTTCAAAGTCATAGAAAACACTCAGGTCACTGCCGCAAGCCTGACTTACGAATTACCGTGACCCCGGAACTATCGAAGGACACCGTGGATTTTAGTCAGTACGAGTCTGACTGTCTGAGTAAGCTCTCTCCAGTAAAGAGCAAACCGATCTAAAAAAAAAAGGGATTCTTCTCATATTTGAATAATAACAGAATTCCCGTCAAATTTCAATTTTATGTATTGGTTTCCTGATTACATATCCCTTTGTGTATTGTACATAGTCCGACCTTGTTCGTCCCTCGTCTGACAGAGGTATACGGTCCCTCGGTACGCTCTTCGTTTAATATGGATTTATTACTATTCGTTAACATACGCATAAATATTGTGGAAATACGAGGACCTGCGATTCAGCATTACGACATTCTAAATACTGATTCAGTGCCACGGACACTCTTATCAGCCGGGCTCTCGCGGTCATGCTCACAACCGCGATGATACCCAATGTCCACCCCCAGTTTGTCCCCCGCTGGTGGACAGCAAAACTTCACCAAAAAAAAATCCTTTTGCCCACCCCGGGGTGGACAAAGAGAACTTTTTTATAAAATTTACCATTGACCACCACTGGTGGACAATGATACGATTTTTAAAATAAAAGAAAGGGTGAAGAATCGCAGGTCGAAACATTCTCACCCCCGTCATTTGATTGAAGCGATATCGCATGTACGAGTATTTAGGACGTAGTGTACGCAATTTGATATCGTCAATCCTTGACTCCACTAGCAAACTTGTGTTTTTCACATTTTGATTCATAGTATTTAATAGTCATATTGTATGAATCGGAATGCTTGGCTGTGAAAAAGATGGATGACAAACGATTTCATGTAGTGGAGATAAGGATGTTAAGATGGATGTGTGGAGTGACAAGAATGGATAAAGTAATGAGAAAGAAGGGGAAGTTTGAAAGTGGCGCCTGTTACAGAAAAAATGAAAGGGAATCGTCTATCTTGGTATGGACATGTGAATAGGAGGCCGAGGGATGACACTCATGTGACTAAGAGAATGTTGAGTATGAATGTTGATGGATAGAGAGGAAGAGGATGGCCAAAGAAAAGATGGATGGATTGTCTAAGGAATGATATGAAAGAGAAAGGAGTAAATGATACTACGAGTATATGATAGGGAAGAATGGAAAAAAAAACGTGTTGCGCTGATTCCAAGTAAAATGGGACAATTGCAAGAAGATGATGATTCATAGTATTGAATGCGTACTGTAGTTCATAACACGCAAGTTATAACCTAATCCAATTCTAACAAATCTTTGCTGCTAATCTTTAGGCCCACAGACAGACCATAAAATGGCATAATTTGCTCTTTGCCAATTACATTATTTTTTGTACCCGTGTATATTTCAGATAACCGTTTTTTTTATTTTGACAGCATTATGACACTTTACAAATTAAACAAGTAGTGACATACATTAACTATTTAGTATTCATTTACTCATGTTTAACTTTTTTCAGGGTTCCGGAGAAATAAACGAAACCTGTTTATTTATCGTAATCTAACTACCTGGATCAGGAGATTCTTTGAGGAAATCAGTTACATTAAAGGTTATGCACCATATACCGTTAGTTTAGATTATGCTAAAGATGGTCCGGACTTGGACGATTAATTATCTAATAAAAGAAACTATTTTTTCGCCGTTGCATTCCAGATATAAAAGAAAACAGTTGACAAAACTAACTGCATTTAATCTTGGTTTCGCTAACAAGACGTTCATCATACCTATACGAGTATTTCTCTTGTAAGCCTGTATTTATCAAGCAAAAACTCCTTACCCTCCCATCTCTTTATATATTTGAAACCTGCAAGTTTGTGAAAAACAATTACTCGCTTTTTGAGAAGGATGAAAAGGCTATTTCAAAAAGAAAAATCACACAAAAACCACTAGTAGTCCCGCGTAATAGACTAAAATTATGTGACAGAAATTGTTACACCATGGCGGTTAAAATATATAACCACTTAGATGAAGAATTTAGACGTGCAACAGATTTGGAATTCAATAAGAAGCTCTATAACTGGTTATGTGACAGATGTTTTTATTCCATCAATGAATATTTTGAGTACAAACCATGTAAAACTTAACTGAAGGGGGACGGTACGTTAATAGGAATATTTTAATTTTTGACGGTTGTTACTGTTTCATTTTATTGACTTAAATATCATCATTTTTATATTAAAATTTGACATGTTATTATGGTAGACTTAAATAATGTTGAAACATTTAATTTGTCGATTATTGTTGCTATTTTTGTTTAATGCTATTGACATAACATCGTTTTAATATTGACCTATTTTTGATATTAATTTTAATTTGAATGATTTTAATTTTAACTAATATGAATTGTAATCATAATATAATTAATTAAATTATTATTTTTATAATACCTATTGCAAATTATGTAAAAGCATGCTCATTGCTCTATGATATATTATACTTAACTAAGATGTAAACCTAAATATTTGTACGGCTGGTATGTCGAATATAGTGAAACCAATTTTTTAGATTTTAAGAACTTATGTATGTTACCTATATTCTTACAAATAAATGAACATTCATTCATTCATTCATTCATTCATTATTTGATAAATAATTACGTCGCTGCCAACTTTCACAATGTACCATGTTAAATTACTGGACTCGCACTTTACATAAAACTGGTTAAAAATAATTTGCAATTAAATTGTAGAACTGAAAAGCAAACATGGTTTATTGATTTTTCAGTTCTTGCCAGATGCCCAAATACCTGAAAACATGAATAATACATTGTTTTTCTGTATTTAAAAGACGTTGCTAGTATCTCACAATGCAGTTACCATCACTGATCTGAAAGGTGGACAACAACAATGAATAAAATTTTAACATTCTGCGTCGCTGCTTTTTGGTAAGTGTTGATTCATAATTTAGTACCTATCCAGTTCTCTTCTCTTTACCCATTTTTTACTTAATATCTACGTACATTGAATATTTTTACAAAAACAAGAAAAATAAAAGATTATAATAGATAAATAATAGTGGCCCGCCGGTATCGGGAATAGGATCCAAGCGACCGGCGGGCGCGGGGTTAGGGGGTCTAGAGAAAGGAACTTCCTAAAAATGCATCGAGTTAATTTCACTTTATTTAAACCTTTCTATTTCTATGTATTCATTCCTTGCTTTGTGAGCTCCTTAGTAATGTTGCTGCACCTGTCTTGTTTACTCTATGACTGAATTTCTTTCATCATCATCATCATCAGCCTATATTGTTCCCACTCTGCTAGGACACAGGCCTCTTCTCTGTGAGAGGGAGTGGGCCATAATCCACCACGCGGGCCCAGTGCGGGTTGGCAGATGTCACATGTCTTCGAATAACAACGATGAAAATCCTCACGATGTTTTCCTTCACCGTTTTGAGAGCAGTAGTGATGAAATAAATTACACAAAGTAATGCACCTGGCGGGGTTCAAACCGCCGACCTACAACTCGTAAGACGGAACCGATACCACTGGGCTACCACTGCTCTCATTTCTTTATTTTACTCTCTTCTTCTTTCTTTATTTTTATTGAATTTCTTTATTATATTCAAAAGCATATGTCGCGATTCAGTACTAGTCTGACATATTATCATCATTATCAAAAATAACATGATCAATAAAATTTACAGCGCGATACAAGCAGTTTCCTGTGATGACCCCATAGTGACCGTTGTGCAAGGCAAGTTGCGTGGTAAGCAGCAAGAAGGTGTCACCGGAGGCGTTTATTATAGTTTTGAGAATATTCCTTTTGCCAAACCACCCGTCGGATGGCTCAGGTTTAAGGTAAATATAGTATTTAACTTACAATAAACTACCGGTATTTAGTATGAGGAACAGGACGTAATGTTCCTTGAACACTCTCTTGAAAAATGGAATCCCTTAAAGTTACCATGGTCCTAGAATGCCCAGAGAAATAAAGAAACGAAGTCTTTTTTAGCGGTTGCGCATAATGTTTGGCCAAAAGCTAGGCGATCTCCGCTCACTGATGCAGTCATACAATCATCAAATGAATACAGAGGATTTTAGTTAGTACGAGTCTGACAGTGCGTTGCCCCCCACCCAAACTGAGGATTCATTTGAAAATTTCAAAAATAAAAACAGTCGTCAGACCAGTGCTGTATCCAAGTAGGCTTTCTACCCAAAAGACTGATTTGACATTTTATCGTTACAGGCGCCTGAACAGCCGGAACCTTGGGAAGGAACGAGGGACGCCACCGCATTGGGGCCCATGTGTCCGCAATACAATCCCTTAACAGACACTATTACCATAGGCAGTGAAGACTGTTTAACGTGTAACGTGTATTCACCTGATTTAACAGGAAACTTACCAGTTATTTTCTTCATATCCGGGTTTGCTTTCTCTTTTGATGCAGATTATGTTGATCTATATGGTCCCGACTTTCTGGTTAAAAAGGCGGTAGTAGTGAAATGTAACCACAGACTAGACGCTTTAGGATTTCTTAGTCTTGACACACCAGCCGTACCTGGGAATGCCGGTCTGAAGGACCAGGTTGCAGCGTTGAGATGGGTGCGTGATAATATTAATCAGTTTGGAGGCGATCCGAGCAGGGTTACGCTAGCAGGGATAAGTTCTGGATCGGCTTCAATTTTATATCACATGATGTCACCGATGTCCACTGGTTTATTCCACAGAGCTATTCTGCTGAGTGGTGTACCTTCTTGCGACGCTATATATCCCTACCAAGTTCAGAACGAGTCACAAAGCTTAGGCCGACATTTAGGTTTTCATAATGGAAATCAAGATCATTATCTAATTGAGCTTCAATCGTTCCCTTACCATTATTTCATAGGTAAGAGTTATTCTTTAAGTAGATATGATCCAACGTGTCAGTTGTTCAAAAAGATGGCCGTGTTTCTGCCTGTTGCCGAACAAGATTTTGGTCAAGAGAGGTTCTTGATAGATTTGAATGGGGATCTCGTGAACAAGGTCAAAGTCTTGATAGCATACAGTAACAAAGAATCTCTTATAGTCGTTAATCAATACGCAGAGTACTTAATCGATCTCTACAAATTTTACCAAGATCTATTTGTTCCAAATAAAATTCTGTACAAAGCGACTTCAGAAGAAATCAAAAATCTTAGCAGTACCATCAAGAATCACTATTTAGGTGACAAAGCTATAAATGTTGACAGTATCAAAGAATTTCTTCAGTGCACCAGTATTTCGAATATGATATATGATGTGATTAAAACCGCCAAAGAAATTTCTCATCAGGAAGTTGACACATACATGTTCAAGTTCAGCAGCTATTCAAATAGAAACATTTATGGTAAAGAAGGTGAAAAGTACGGTATTCCGGGAGCTGCGCACGGGGATATTCTCGCATACCTGTTCCACATGAAACCTCTGAACCTGACTGTAGACGTCAATAGTCTAGCAATGATTGAGCAACTAGTGAACGCTGTGACAAGCTTCGCCGAATCTGGGTATGTCTGCATTAATATTGATGAACGCATTCGCAATGACAAACGCAACAAACAATATTTTTTATCGTGGTAAAATCATTTGATTTAGTGAGCAGTGGTGGCCCAGTGGTATCGGTCCCAACTTACGAGTTGTAGGTCGTGGGTTCGAACCCCGCCAGGCGCATTACTTTGTGTAAATTATTTCATCACCACTGCTCTTAAAACGGTGATGAAAAACATCGTGAGGAAACCGGCATGTCCTAGAACCATAAATTCGAAGACATGTGACATCTGCCAACCTGCACTGAGCCCGCGTGGTGGATTATGGCCCACTCCCTCTCACAAGAGAGGAGGCCTGTGTCCCAGCAGTGGGAACATTATAGGCTGATTATGAAAATCATTTAATTAGTCCTCCTTCCCAGAGCAGAGCGGAATGGGACTGTCAGACTTGTAATGACTAAATCCACGGAGATCCTTTAATAGCCTTTTACGTTCCACGATCACAGTTACTTGATAAAACAGTCCCGCGACCATCATAAGAACTTAAAACGGAAGATTAACTGTGTTCTCTGTGTTGAGTTTCCTATTATTTAACTGTTTGTTGCAACTACCATGATTGAAGATGAAATGAAGTAGTAGCAGGTGAATATTTATGAGTAGAAATGAAGTAGTTGCAGGTGGATATTTATAAGTAGAAATGAAGTAGTAGCAGGTGAATATTTATGAGTAGAAATGAAGTAGTTGCAGGTGGATATTTATGAGTAGAAATGAAGTAGTTGCAGGTGAATATTTATGAGTAGAAATGAAGTAGTTGCAGGTGGATATTTATGAGTAGACAAAACGGTTTACCCTCTTTCTCGTTTTGGATTTTCAGTTCATCTGGAATCCTTCATTGTTCTTTCAACAGTGCCAAAATAGAAGAAACAAATCAAACAATAAATATTCCGTTAAATTGTAATGTTGATGCATACCTAAATAATGGTACAGACGCCAGCATGTCAACCTACCCGAATCTGTCAAATTTTAAAAATCGAACATAAAATTTCCACTGTTGTGAAAAGGCTGAAAATCTAATTAAGAAATTTGACAGCTTGAGGTATATACTCGTACGTAGGTTGATGTGCTGGTGTCTCGTACATAAATCTTCGGCCTTCCAATCGTTTTTTTAGTTAACAATATGTAGGTAATCTTTCTCTGAACTGCACTTTTATTTTTGTTCGTGTGTTAAATTACTGTAAGTGTAAAAACTGTGATTTAAATTATTATCGTGATATATTACAGTCAACCGGATGCTGGAGATATTTCTCCCTGGCCTAAATTCACACCGGAAAGCATGGAATATGTAGAGTTCACCGACAAAATGACGTTGAAAGAGAAGCCCGAAGAAGAAGATTGCGAGTTCTGGCAGAGTATCTATGACTATTTTGAGTAAATGAGGGACTACATTTCTAAGACCCGATTTTATAACAACTATTATACATTAAATATCATGTTGATTTCGATTTTCTTTTTCTTTTGTGAGATAATTTAATTAAACATTTGGTATTTTACAAATAATGGGGAAACGCCCCCAAAGTGTTTTTTTTACCCACAATATGTAAGAATACCTACCTATTCACTAACTTAGACCATATCTGCTGGGCAAACCTTCCACTCTCTTTCCTTTGTAATTTTTTCTCTAGGCGATCTATACATATAAAATTGGAGTGTCTGTTTGTAATATTGAAATAACCGTTTTTTACTACATGCATACAAATATAATTATATACGGTACATACAACAACATAACATTTTTTACAATTTTTGTCTGTCTGTCTATTTGTAATGGCTAATCTCTGAAATGGCTGGCCGAGTTTGACGGGACTTCTATTGGCAGGTAGCTGATGTAATAAGGAGTAACTTAGGCAAGGTACTTTTATTTTAGAAAAAATCCTTTGTTTAAAAAAAATACATTGTTGAGTTCCGACATCCACGCGAACGAAGTCGCGGGCACAGCTAGTCTCACATAAACGCATCTAAATTAACACGCGAGCGTTTTCTAGGTCTCTCTCGGCAACGACACCGCTCTTTTGGCACCCACTGAATGACGAGTCAGTCCCAGCAATCTGTAGACAAGGCCCGCACAATCCCGTTTCAATCTAGCAATTTTAAGCCGGATCCCTACGCGCTTTCAAAAGTTGTTGGTTCGATTTTTAGGGTTCCGTAGCCAAATGGCAAAAAACGGAACCCTTATAGATTCGTCATGTCTGTCTGTCTGTCCGTCCCATGTCACAGCCCTTTTTGACGAAGGTATAAGAGCTATCCTGTTGAAACTTGGTAAGTAGATGTATTATGTAAACGGTGTAAACCGCATTAGGATTTTCACACAAAAATAAAACAAAAACCAAATTTGGGGGTACCCCCGTACTTAGAATTGAAACTCAAAACATTTTTTTTCGCCTGACCGCTACGTGTGGGGTATCTATGAATAGGTCTTGAAAAATGATATTGAATTTACATAATTTTGTTCTAAACTGAACGGTTTGCGCGAGAAACGCTTCCAATGTGGTAAAATGTGTCCCACCCCCTCTGTAACTTCTAAAATAAGAGAATGATAAAACTAAAAAAAATAGTATATAATGTACATTACCATGTAAACTTAAATTGAAAATTGGTTTGAACGAGGTCATTATGTTACATGCTGCTACGGAACCCTTCATGGGCGAGTCCGACTCGCACTTGGCCGGTTTTTATTAAATCGAACACGTTATGTCGAAAATTCAGTTGTACGATGTTTTATCATATCGATGCTTTATTGGTGCGATGTAACGTTTGTGCGAAAAATCTTGTTGCGAAAAACTCTACTGCGATTGCTCATTTGTTCGAAGGCCATTTTACCTATAAAAACGGCAAAAAAATAACGTTTCATTACTCATACTCTGAAAGTAGGACATTACATGCCTGATAAGTGGTTTGAAAGTTATTAATTGCAGCCCTAGGGAGAATTCAACTGACAGTTGCCAAATAAAAAAAAAAACTTGTTCTGTTTTGACATTTCTATTCATATGTTTAAACTTTTTATACGGCCACTAAATCCAGCAATTTTTTTTAAATTAGAATAACATAAAGTTAAGAATTAAAAATGAAATTATCTAAAGACTAATGTCATAAATGCGAAAGTTTGTGAGGATGTATGTGTGTATGTAGGTATGTTTGTTACTCTTTCACGCAAAAAACACTGAACGGATTTGGCTAAAGTATGGTATACAGATAGTTTATAACCTGGATTAACACATAGGATAGTTTTAACCTGATTTTATGTTCCCGTGGGGTAATTTTCGAGTTGTAGCGGGTGAAGCCGCTGGCAACAGCAGCTAGTTAATATTTATATAATTTAGTTTCAACTATTTTTTTTATTTATTAACATAGATTTCGGTAAAATCTTTACCATTTTCATAATTATTATGAACATTAAAAATACTGGCTGTATAGCTGAACGACCACAGGATAAGAATTTAAAAAAAAATGAGCGGGAAAGCAACAATCCGATCAACACACTTTTTTTGTATAGCTAATTATTTAAGTTCTTATTTTACTTTCCTCATATTTGTAATGAAAAACACAGTGTTTACCTCGGGTAAATTACTTATTTATTCCCTCAAACTATTAGCACCCTCACTACGTTAAGTACGGGCGCCAAACCCCGTCCTAAATAAGTAACTACGAGACTTAAATAAGTAACTTTCACCCCTTGGTTAAAAATGTACTATTTTGTATGGGGAAATATATAAATATTGGTTTATTTTTAATTAAGAATTATTTGTTTCAAAGTGGATATAGGTACAGGTGTCCCCGGAAATATGGATCAAATTGAACAGGGCTATAGGAGAAGTCATTTCCAATAATTTTACCTCTAAGATTTGGTGGTATTTTTACGGTTCAAAAGTTATTGGCCTACCATGAACTCGTGAGTCTATAGGCTGTGGGATAGACATGGCGCTAGACGACTTGTATAGCTCTCTCTCTTTCCCACAGCCTAAACTGGATCGCGTTAAGAGCTCGTGGTAAGGCCTCTGATATGCAACAATTAATGCTTAAAATATGCAATTTAATTAAATTGTCTAACTTCTAAAGTAATAAGATTATTACACGATTTTCAACCGATTTTCTTGGGTAAATTACTTATAGGCAGTTGATCGCCTATTAGAAAAACTTCTCCAAAGCCATAATTATATTTATCCATTTTAAAGCTAGAAAATTTAATTAAATTGCATTTTATGAATTTCTTGCCCACTCGAACCCAAAAAAGTGTTCTGAACCATAAATAAAGTAGCACCCGATGTCTCAGGAATTAAAAGATTGAATACTACCTGTCACAATATGTCCCTGTTCAGTTTGATCCACAATTCCGAGGACAGCCTGTATAATTAAATATTATGTGGATAATGGCACAATATTGCCATTATAAAAATATCAAGCAAAAATCAGCAAAAAAAAATAGAAAGAAAAACATTTTGGCACAAAAACCACGACAAACACACAACAAAATAAAATTAAATAAAAAAAAATGAAACAGAAAAATGGAATCATAAACTAAAAACAAAAATACGAGTAAAAGGGAGAAGTGAAAAACAAAGATTTGATGTGTGTCCCATGGCTGCGCCAAATAGGCCCAGTTCAGCAAAATGTCGAGCAACTGGTGCTCGACGCTGGTTTTCAATAAATATACGTGAGTCCTTTACATTTTTTTTTAGTTTCTTGTTTGACCATTAGCTCACCTGATGGTAAGAGAAGATGCGATGATTTGGTCATTAGGTGACAAAACATAAAAAAATATTTCGACGAACTGAGAACCTCCTCCGATATTGAAACCAAGTAATGAGGTTTCAAAATCAAACGTTATTCAGTTGTTACTAAATAACCTCGAAAATTGCCATTGTCTTACTGAATAAACGAAATTAAGAATTTTTATACCAAATGTTGTGGTTTAAATATTTGCTGTTTAAATAATGAAACACATGGCATCCGCATCGCTTTTTTAGGGTTCTATGGTAAACAAGGGATCCTTTGAGTTTCGTCATGTTCTGTCCATCCGTCTGTCTGTCAGTTCGCCACTTAGCTTATATAAAGCCGACAAAGTGTTAAAATAAAATAATAAAATCGAAAAAAAATCTCGCCTCTCAGTATGGGATGTCTTTGGCTAGGTCTTTAAAAAATATAGATGGTTTGATAACAATTTTTCGATTAGGTAAGGGATCTGTTCCTGTTTTTTTTATAGTGGTAAAATCATCAAATGAGTCCTCCCACCTCGGGCAGAGCGGGAGGGACTGTCAGACTTGTACTGACTAAAATCCACGGTGTCCTTCAGTAGCCCTTTATGTTCCGGGGTCACGGTAAGGAGATAAGTCCCGCGACCCCGGCAGGCTTGGCCCTCGGAGAGGGGGCCCCGTCATTTTGCTGACGCGCTTTGAGGCGCGCGTGGAACACGACGCGCCTCAACCCGTCGACCCGGGCATGGTCCATGGTCGGACGGCGAGTTGCCCTTTACTCGCTGTCCGCATGCCCGCGCCTACGGTGGCCGGAGATCGTCTGCCGACGTCCGACGCCGTGGGCGTGTCCTCTCTCTAACGCGGCCCGCCTCCTCCTTCGCGAACATACCTAACTGTTTCGCAGAAGGAGGCGACCGCTTCCCACTCCGTCTCGCCCCGCAGCATGGCCTCAACCAATGCCGGGCGCGACAGGTCTCCGCCTATCGCCTCCGTGAGGACACGGCGGTGCTCTGCCCAAGCTGGGCAGTCCTGCACCGTATGCTCCACCGTGTCCTCCGGGCGATCCTCGCAGTGGTGACACCCAGGCGTTTCTTCCTTCCCCATCAGACACAGGAACCTCCCGAACTTTCCGTGTCCGGTGAGGACCTGCGTCATGCGGTAGGTCAGGACGCCGCCGCCGTAACGCCTATCCAGCCACTCCTCAAAGAGGGGTCTTACCGCCGCAATTGCGGCGTGCCCGGCCGTCGGTCGCGACAGTCGTCCCCTCCATACTGCCCTGAGATCGCGCCGGAGCTCTTACCGCCGCGCCTCGACTTCTCGAGGCAGCGGGGTTTCACCCCGGCGCGGCGCTGCGCCTCCACGCGCCACTCATAAAACCAGCCATAAAGTGCTAATTTTATTAGATTCAGGTGTCCCCTCCAGCCAGCCTCTACTATCTACACTTTCTACACGGTTGTGTTTATTTGTGTGAAATTCATGGTATTGTAATAGAATGATTAAAAAAAAACTATCATGGCGAATAAAGAAGGGTATACAGATTTAACCAACTAGTAAAATATACTAAGAAAACATAATTATTTTGCGTAAACATTATATAAGGGAAAAGATGTTTTTCAACTGCGAACGAAAGTTTGTTTTTTATTATTAAACCCTGACTACGGAATCTACCAAGAATCTACGGATCCCTTTACTTTGTGCGTTCCGACACGCACTAGGCAGGTTTTTAGGGTTCCGTAGTCAACAAGGAACCCTTATAGTTTCGCTATGTCCGTCCGTCCGTCCGTCCGTCCGTCCGTCCGTCCGTCTGTCCACAGTTTAGCTCAGAGACGCACAGTACTAGAGAGCTGTAATTTGGTGTAAATATACGGATTTGTTGTGCCGAAAAAGTGGTAAAATAAAATCTCGAAAAAATTTTTTTTTTAGGGTACCTCCTGTACACGTAAAGTGGGGATGTTTTTTTTCTTTCTCGCGTACCCCTTAGTGTGGGGTATCAATAAATAGGTCTTTAAAAAATAATGTGAGTTTCCATTAACAATTTTTTGATAAAAAAATTCGTTTGTGAAATATTAAGCTTTAAAGTGCTAAATTTTGCTCGACTCGAGTGTCCCCCCCCTCTACCAGCTAAACGGTTATGTTTGGGGGTGTGAAAAAATTCACAATAGTAGTATATATAACGAAATTTAAAAGAAAATTATCATAACTGAGTAGGCTTTACAACTTTACGAGTAATAGTCCACCAACTTATAAAATGTACTTGGATATCATATTTTCTTAAACAAAATGTATCGGAGAACATGCTTTTCAACTGCAAATGTAAGTTTGTCAACTTTATTTTTACAGCTTTTATAGGTATGTTTTTTGGGGATGGGTAGGTTTTTATCGTCAACTATTTTTAAATAACTTCAAAAAAAGGAGGAGGTTCTAAATTCGTCGTAATCTTTTTTTTTATGTATTGTCCCCGATTTCTCAAAGACTCCTGGACCGATTTTGAAAATTCTTCTTTTTAAAATTAAATTCAGCGAATCAGTTTAGTTAGTTCGCATAAGTATTTTGTTGGGCAACTACGGAACCCTACACTGTGCGTGGCCCGACATGCACTTGGCCGGTTTTTTAATGTATAGTGAGTGAATGCGACAGTTTTTCGTTTTTAAATTACCCCGAGTTTCGTATAATATTTGCACTCCACGTGAGATGTTCGTTATAAAAGGAACTGTAAGTAAATGGTTAATCGCTTCAAAAGGTAAAGACAGTAATTAGTACTCGTATTAAACTGTCCGCGTGTCCACTCAGACACGATGGGGGTTATTTCGTCATTTGCCACGCTAATTGCTATCTGGTAAGTTTTTACCGTTTATTTGCTTTTTTAGTTCCTACGGGTATCTTATAATTGGCATGATAATAGCATCAATAAATTAAAATTAGTCCTTCAGTGAACAATAAATTCTGAACATACATTTTTTTTCAATGAATATTGGCAAAGATATAACGCATCAAACACGGAAACGGGTCACCGATATCGTTTTCCTTTTTTTTATCTTAGTAGAATCATCAAAAATGAGTCCACCCAGGGCGGTACGGAAGGGAATGACAGATTTGTACTGACTAAAATCCGCAGTGATCCTTCAATAGCCCTTCCCACATAGTAGCATCGTATCTCTTCAATTTTGATTTACTTAACAAATAATATGGCTTTTTTTTTTTTTTTAGGTGGTAAAATCATCAAATGAGTCCTCCCGCCCTGGGTGGGGCGGAAGGGACTGTCAGACTCTTACTGACTAAAATCCACCCGTGTTCCTTCGGACGCCCTTTACGTTCCGGGGCCACGGTATCCTGGGTTAAGAAAAAACCCGTGACCCCAGCAGGCATTTGGCGCGAACACGACGCCCCGGGCTTGGTCCTTGGTCGGACGGCGAGCTACCCATTACTCACCGTCCGCAAGCCCGCTCCGCCGCTGTGCCCTCTGCTATTCAGAGGGACACGCGTTGGAGCGTCCACCTGACAGGCTATTTGCATACGGGCAAAGAGACCCCTTAGGCACACAGTGCCTAAGGAAGAGTTTTTGCCCGCATCCCAGGGTGCACCGGCCCGAAAAACTGGTCTTCTCCTCGGATGTATCCGAGAAGGAACTCCAGTCCACGGGCGCACGTGGAGGTTTCCTGTCTTAGCACCCCAACAAATAATATGGCTAAAATAATTTTTGGTAATCTAAATGGCGGACTAATAGGACATTAGCACAGAAATATTTATCATCAGTGTAGAACTCATATCAAGCTTCCAAATAAAAGGTTTTACAACTTTTTGCAAAATATCGGGATATAATGTAGGTATTGCTGTAAATGTAATATTATTTATAGAATTTCAACAAAATCTGAACATGTTTCATCCATGGCTACTAGTATGTTTCATGAGACTGTAACGTTTCACTGGCTTCAGCCATATTTTCATAAAATTACGATTCTAGCGATTCTAGAAATGTGTGTAGTAAGTAACTAAGTTTTGAATATGATTTTCAAACGTCTGATTTGTAACTGTCTATTACTTGAAAAAAAAACATATTTTTTGCAGCATTCTACAAAAGATTTCCTGCGAGGATATCGTAGTGGATGTAGTACAAGGGCAGTTGCGTGGAGAACTCCGTACTACGGTAACCGGCGAATCAACGTACTACAGCTTCAAAGGAATTCCTTACGCGAAGCCTCCCATTGGCACACTCAGATTTAAGGTAAAGGCCCTGTAAACAAGTGACAAGCGACAAAGCAAACCCTCAGTAGCCTTAGTGGATTTTTAACTTTATACCCAAAGTTGGTCGCGGGATTTATTTCCTCATCGTGACCTCCGAACATAAAGGGCTATTGAAGAACACCGTGGATTTTAGTCAGTACAAGTCAGATAGTCCCTCCCGCCCTGCCCGGGGTGGGAGGACTCATTTGATGATTTTACCACGCTAAAAAAAAGCATTTATAGTTGAAAACTTATAGACTTCTGAGCATTTAATAAGTTTTGTGACATACTTGTATTCACTAGGTTCAGTCGTTCATAAATTCTACCAGAATAGTCCACACTATTGTGTTTATATATAGTGTTTATGTGTGTGTTTATGTGTGCACACACATAAACACTTAATGTTTACACATAAAATATTTCGAAAAATCTTTAAAGTTAGATATCAAGTCAGTTTGGACCCCATGTTGTCGGTTTAAAAATGTTAATCTAGTATCACTCATTTCAAGTAATGTACCCAATAACAAACCATCCTGTATTACTAGTGAAGGGATGGGGTACATACAAAAAGGCCCATTCTTCTTTAGCCTATCTTCCTACATTGTACACAATAAATAATTATAAGCTAATTTAAGTACAATTTCTTACAAACAAGTGTACATCAAACAGTGACTTGCTTAGTTTTTTAATTCATAATAATATATTTAGTTGTATCAAAGCAGTTTATAACAACTCATTTTGTTACAGGCACCGCAGCCACCTGAGCCATGGGAAGGCATAAGGAATGCCACCGAGCATGGCGCTGTCTGTCCTCAAATAGATCTTCTCAACAGCATCTACGTCCCCGGCAGTGAAGACTGTCTGTTCCTCAATGTTTACACTCCCACTGTAACTCCTGAGACTCAACTACCAGTCATGGTTTTCATTCACGGAGGGGGCTTCAAATTCGGATCAGGAAATGATGACCTTTACGGTCCCGATTTTCTGGTCGCTAAAAATGTATTACTAGTCACAATGAACTACAGACTAGATACATTAGGATTCTTTTGTTTTGGCACAGCCGATGTACCTGGAAATGCTGGTTTGAAAGACCAAGTGCTTGCTCTAAAGTGGATAAAAGCCAATATTGCAAGCTTTGGAGGTAACCCCAACAATATCACTCTTTTTGGAGAAAGTGCTGGTGCTTCAGCCGTTGGTTATCACTTGGTTTCACCGATGTCAAAGGGCTTATTCCAAAGAGCCATATTACAAAGTGGTGTGCCCAGTATGGACCCTCATATTCCGTACAAACCCGTGGAAAGAGCATTTCAGCTCGGAAAAGCTTTGAATATTACAACGAATAACGCCACTGAGCTTCTTAATCGCCTTCAAGAAGTCCCAGTTAAAGAATTACTTAATAGAACCTCGTTTATATTTGCATCAGAAGAGATAACTCATATAATTTTTAAATTTACCCCATTCACTCCTGTCATTGAAGAAGACTATGGTCAAGAAGAAATATTTATATTCGAAGATCCGTTTGACACTCTCGATCGAGGCAATGTCAACACTGTAGATGTCATGTTTAGTTACAACACGTACGAGACTTTAATCATGATCCCGTTCTATGTAAACAAAACTTGGAATTACATCAATCGGTACTCGAGGTACCCCGAGCTTCTGGTCCCCAGTAAGATACTTATTAAGGAGGACACCGACGACATTTGGAATTTGGCGAAATTAATCACTAATTTCTATTTTGGCAACAAAACAATAAGCGTAGAAAATATGCCCGAGTTTATCAGATATTCCAGCTTTGCCAGCTTGGTGTACGATGTTCATAGATTTATTAGAAGATGGCCTCGAGTTGGAAACGTTTATTTATTCAAGTTTGAGAGTTATTCAAGCAGGAACTTCTACGGTCAACTGGGCGCCCCATATGGTTTAGAAGGATCTTCTCACTTTGACGATTTGTTTTACATATTTGACCCGAAATCACTGAATTTCACTTTGACGATCAATAGCAGAGAATACGCATTAGTGCAGCAAATAGCTACCATCTTTACAAACTTCGCTAAATACGGGTAAATATAATATTTTAATTCTATTTATTTTTTGAACTTTTGCTGCCTGACGCTGCCAGTTATCCGAATTATGTGGCATTACAACCACCAGAAAGGTTTGACAACTCTATCTTCGAACTTTTAAAAATGGTTTTGCAGTTTAGTCTGGCCTCCCGCTACTATCACTAAACTAATAGAGAAAATGGAAAATATAGGCATACGTGGTCTAGCTCTTGAAATCTTTAAAGATTATCTCTCTGACCGTAGACAATCCGTCAAGATTGACAATATAATTAGCGCAGAAGAACAGATAAAGTTCGGGGTCCCCCCCGGAAGTATTTTGGGTCCTACCCTCTTCCTAATCTATATAAACGACCTTTGTAAACTGCCTCTAGTCAACTGTGATATTTTCACTTACGCAGACGACACTGCACTAGTAGCATATGGTAAGAATTGGGATGACGCTAAATTGCATTCAGAAAACGCATTGCGGAGAGTAATGCATTGGTTAGCAAGCAACCTTTTAACCTTAAATGTCGATAAGACCAAATTTTTACGTTTCTTTCTACCGCATACATCAAATCCAGCTGTAGAAACCGGTAATCTAAAAGCCCATATCTGTCAGCAAAAGACAGAAGCTTGCAAGTGTCTCTCATTATCTATAGCGGAATCCATAAGATATCTCGGGGTGTTCGTTGATGAGAAACTTGACTGGACCAGTCAATTGGAGTCATTAACCTCTCGCACTAGAAGACTAATTTACATTTTTAAAAATTTAAGATTTTCAGCGGATAAAAATACTCT
Organism: Agrotis clavis; assembly: GCA_954870645.1. Lineage (NCBI taxonomy): Eukaryota > Metazoa > Arthropoda > Insecta > Lepidoptera > Noctuidae > Agrotis > Agrotis clavis. The sequence continues at coordinate 3,053,640 of OX940929.1, forward strand.
CCGAATGGTTTATTTAGCTCTGTGTCAAACAATCCTGATGTACTGTATCCCTGTGTGGGGAGGGACTCATAAAACTGAGCTATTAAAACTAGAAAGAGCCCAAAGGGCTGTGCTAAAAGTAATTCACTGTAAACCTCGTGACTACCCTACACATATGCTATACTCAGAATGCAATGTCTTAACTGTTAGGAAACTGTACGTCTTAAGATCCATCCTCTACAAGCATTCTTTGATCTCTTTCAATAAGCAGTTTGTCAGTCAGCGGCGCCGTGGCTTTCCTTTATGTCCTGTTGTCTCATGCAGGACTGCCTTTGCTAGACGTCAGTTAAATGGCCTTAGTGCTAGGCTGTACAATAAAGCCCACAAACAATTAAATATTTACGCTCTGACTAAGGGCGAGCTAAAAAACAAGCTTAAGACCTGGTTACAGAAATTGACATATAGTGATACTGAAGAGCTTCTTACCACTGTACAGTAAAGAGATAGGCTTACACACAGAACATGACAGACCCACTCACTCATACACACAAGCATGTAAGCACTCCCACATTCACACACATACATCCAAACACACACACACCCATATACACACACGCCCATACACCCACACACACACACACACACACACACACACACACACACACCCACATACACCCGCGCACTCATGTTTTATTTAATTTTTGTTTTTAACGTTTAATGTTTATAATTTAATTTTACAAAAGTACTTTGTTCACCTACTGCGCACGTCATCATCATCATCTCAGCCATAGGACGTCCACTGCTGAACATAGGCCTCCCCTTTTGATCTCCACAGATACCGGTTGGAAGCGACCTGTATCCAGCGTCTTCCGGCGACCTTTATAAGATCGTCTGTCCACCTTGCTGGTGGACGACCTACGCTGCGCTTGCTAGTCCGTGGTCTCCACTCTAGTACTTTTCGACCCCATCGGCCATCTGCTCTGCGAGCAATATGGCCTGCCCATTGCCACTTCAGCTTGCTAATCCGGTGGGCTATATCGGTAACTTTAGTTCGTCTACGGATCTCCTCATTTCGGATTCGATCACGTAGAGAAACACCGAGCATAGCCCTCTTCATAGCTCGTTGAGCGACTTTGAGCTTTGAGATGAGGCCGATAGTGAAAGACCACGTTTCGGTGCCGTAACTCATCACTGGTAACACACATTGGTTGAAGACTTTCGTCTTGAGGCACTGAGGTATGTCGGACGAAAAGACATTGCGTAGTTTCCCGAACGCTGCCCAACCGAGTTGGATTCGGCGGTTGACCTCTTTCTCGAAGTTGGACCTACCTAACTGGACTACTTGTCCTAAGTAGATATATGAGTCAACAACTTCGAGTACCGAGTTTCCAACAGAGACTGGGGTGGGCACAACATTGGCATTTGACATAATTTTCGTCTTGTCCATGTTCATTTTCAAGCCCACCCGTTGTGAAACTCGATCGAAGCCATCGAGCATCATGCTGAGTTCCTCCATCGACTTTGCCATGACTACGATGTCGTCGGCAAACCGAAGTTGAGTGATGTATTCGCCGTTGATGTTGATGCCAAGTCCTTGCCATTCCAGGAGCTTGAAGGCGTCTTCCATTGCGGCAGTAAACAGTTTCGGGGAGATAACGTCCCCCTGTCTTACGCCTCTTCTCAATGGAATCGCCTTCGTGCTCTGCTCCTGTACTCGGACCGACATGGTGGCGTTATTATACAAGCACTTCAACACCTCGATGTACCGATAGTCAATACGGCATCGCTGGAGTGACTCAAGTACCGCCCATGTTTCCACCGAATCGAAGGCTTTCTCATAGTCCACAAACGCTAAGCACAATGGCAAGTTATACTCTTCGGTCTTCTGTATAACTTGCCGCAGCGTATGGATGTGGTCTATGGTACTATAGCCTCTTCGGAAACCGGCTTGTTCGGGAGGCTGGAAGTCATCAAGCACTGCACTGCGCACGTACCAATATTTTTTTTTTGTAATCGTTATAAGACATGTTAATGGATACTCTTTCCTAAGATACAGACAGATTTTCTGCCTAGTTTAAGAAAGGGAGTCCTATGACCCACTTTATGTGTTGTACTGGTTGTATTCATTTACCACTAAGACAACTTTGTATACAATGTACAAACTACTTATTGAATAAATTATTATTATTATTATTATCACTAAATGTCTGACAGTCTCTGCCGCTCTGTGGGGGAGTATTATTAAAAAAAATCACACTTGAAAAAAATTAAAGGGGAAGTAAGGAAGGGTCTGCTGGACTGTTTCATGTAGTATTTTTAATCTGTGCCACTACCAGATCCACATTGTTTATTTTGTCCTATAGAGGCTTTATCGCAAGATTTCTGTATTTTATTTACAGCGTACTTAAAGTATTTACTGCGTTTATAAAATTGCCTCTAGTGTACGAACGAGGAAAATACTTTTTCCAACAAATTAACATCAAAATCCCCGTTTACTTTACGTATGAGACGTATCGTGAAAACCATTCTAAGGCTACAAGTTCTACTAAAATACGATTTTTTTTTTTCATTTACAGAAACCCGACCCCCGACAACTCTCTGGGAGCTATTTGGCCTCAGTTTAACACAACTAAACTGGCTTACGCGCATGTCGCAGATAACCTAACGATTGATTACAACCCTGATAAAGAGGACATCCGGTTCTGGAAGAAAATTCTCAAGCTTGCTGGCATCAAATTTTAAAATTCGCATTACACCAATGATGCTGAACAAGATCAGCACATCTACAACTTGTTCAAAAATTGTCAGTGCCAATGTGTCAAACTTTTGTTAGTGTTTCATTCTGTTTTACTACATCATTTTGCGAATATATGGTTGTTGAGTTTCTATGAATTTAGCGTCTATAAAGAGCATTCAATTTGCAACAAAAATGTCTTTTATTTACTTAACGGTAGGTTCGTCTTTAACCATTATCTGGTCTGAAGATAAGCGAAGATTTGATTAACGGTGAAACACGCTTCAGCGTATAACCAATAGTAAGCCAGATAAAAAACACCAGCACACCTTTTTCGAAGATGGCTGCCGCGGTACAAGGGTTGCGAACTTCCAACCCCATGAATTTGGATTTAACTTAAAACTAACCCCTCCTAACCTAACTCCTAAATTGCAACCCCAAAAAAATTAACTTTTCAATGGACTGTAGTCTTACTAATAGTATAAATGCGAAAGTTTGTGAGGATGGATGAATAGATGGATATATTTGTAACTCTTTCACGCAAAAAATAGCCTAACTCTGCCCCAAATTAGTCGGAATGGTATTTATCATTTAAAAGGTTTTAATCCTTAATTTGGCAGAGATCCGAATTATTTAATAGCATGATTATATTTCTGAAATATTAGTGTTAAAAGCAACTTGAAAAAATAATCAAAAAAATTTCATCAGAATGAAAATTGCCAAATTAGTGTTGTTTATATGGGTAAAACTGAAAAAACAGTATGTAAATGCAAAGACCAATGGAGAGATTTTTTACAGTTACTCGTACAAAATAAAGTCCTTTAATGCATTTAATACAATTAACAAAAACATCTGTATTTTTGCAAAATTTGTGTCTTTTTTTATGCTGGGATTAAGTCCTGTAATATTCAATCTGATTAGGGATATTATTATGTAATATACATTTCTGCATTTTTCCAAGAAAAATATATAATAACCTGTTTTTCTTTGTTTAATTTAGAATTAATCTCATAGCGAATGGCTTTATTTTCGTTGACTTCTATAACACTTACGTTTATGCAATAGCTAAGCATTTTATATACATACATCTAGTAAATGACTTAATATTGTCGTGTACTATCTTCTGGTTCTATATAAACCTTTTCCTTCCATCTTTATTTATATTTATAGGTACCCCCATAACAATCTGTTAATCAACGTCTGTTCAATCAAGCTATAATTTCTGTTTTCACTCTTTACATTACTCATAATTTTTTTATTTTTTTTGCATTTGTTTAGATCCAATAAATGTGATTCTAAAAGTCACAATTCATTAATTATCATTCCACCATATATTTACTAATTTGTAATAACAAACGATGATAATGAATGAAAAAGGAGTGAACGATGCTGTGACGTCTGATAGGGGAGAATGGAAGAAGAAATCGTGTTGCGACGGCCACAAGTGAAATGGGATAAGATTAGGAAGATGATGATGAACAAACAACCTGTAAAACCCCTCTGTTTTTACCCTATGGTGGAGAGTATAAATGTGTTTAGCAGTCTATGTATGGGTGTTTCTTCACAGTTTTCTCTATCGGCAATTTTTTTTCCCTAAATCTTATCTTTTTGCATCGTGTCTAGATGGATTTAACATAAATGTAGGTAATATAAAAAAAAATCTTAAAAAAAAAGTAACCGACTTCAAAAACAAACACAAAAAAGTTAAAAATAACCTACATGCAAAATAACTTTTCTTTCTAAAGTCGGTGACTTTGTTTTTATTTCATTGGCTTTTTATTGCCACCGACTTTCGACAATATAAAAAACCCTTCGACTCAATATGAGTTTTGTCTATTTAATGAATACTCCTCGTCACAGGCTGCAACTGCATTCACAATATGGTATATTATACATAATTATTTATACTTACTGTTCTACCAATCGCTTAGCACCAAACCGTGTCTTCAAGTATATTCGAAAACACATTTTCTTAGCTCTCTCTCAATAATAATTTCCACACCTACTTGGTATGGAAATTGTTTAACAACATGACATCATTATGAACATTTCTCCGTTTCGTAGATAATTTACGAATATTAATTTCGAAAAGTTCTGGAAAATTAACTGCAGCAAGGTCGTGTGGAAAAATTCAAGTAAAATTCAATAGTACTATTTTAATAATAAATCACCGTTAAAGTTTTGACCAATATTATTTTTATTTACTCTATACTTCAGCGCTGGGCAAAGAAAAATGTTCCTCCCATTTTCTTTCGTAGTGTAATTCCTCAACCTTTGAAAACGTTCCACCATCCCCTCAATGACCTGCCGACTGTCTGTCATTCCCGCATTCGAGCCTAAAGCTTTGCGCTGTGTATATATATATGATCCTGACCGATTTCGGCCACAGCGACTTGGATCTTCCTATTGAGATCCTCGCTGGTGTGCTCTCAGGTGACTGACATAGCCAATTTTTGCAGTGAAGGTGCGTCCACATTCACTGCAAGTCAGCACCCCTCCGATATAATTATATTGGATGGCCGCGGGTGGTCGGGCCTTAAGCTCGTCTCGTTTAGCATCGAGCTCTGCTTTACGTTGTCTTTCAAACGCAAACACCTGAGTGCTCACGGTATGCCTCCACAGTGACCGGTCTGCGGCCATTGCCTCCCATTGTGACGTGTCTAGGTCACATCGCTTCATGTGACGCTTAAGCGCATCTTTGTACCGAAGGAGTTGGCCGCCTTGTTTCCGCTTGCCATCCTCCAGTTCTGAGTAGAAGATGCGCTTCGCCACTCTGCCGTCAGACATTCGGGAGACATGGCCAGCCCACCGCAGCTGCCGCCGCATTATATAGGCCTCTATTCCACCGACATTAGCTCGCCGTAATACTTCCGTGTTACGAACACGGTCAGACCAATGGATGTTCATAATGTCACGTAGGCATTTCATATGGAATTTATCTAATGTGCGAATATGCTTGCGGTATAGGCACCATGTTTCGGAGGCATACAAGAGATTTGGCAGAACTATTGCCATGTACACAGCTATCTTCGTGGAGCGCTTTATGTCATGCGAGCGAAACACCTTGGCACGAAGTCTGCCAAAGGCCGCAGCAGCTGCTCCAATTCTGCTGTTGACTTCGTTATCAAGGAGGCACTTAGATGTTATAGTGCTGCCCAGATATTTGAATTTGTCTACCTGATTAAGCGAGACGTCACCGAGTTTGATGTCGACAGGGCTACTGTTCAGTGTATCAAGAGCCATGACTTCGGTCTTCTTCACACTGATCTTAAGCCCAAATCTACGACATGACTCATCAAGACTCGACATAAGTCTCTGTAAACCTTCTGGGGATTCCGCCGCAAAGCACAAGTCATCTGCATACATCATCTCAGTGATAGTCACGTGGGACACTTTGGTGTGTGCTTTAAGTCTAGTTAGGTTGAAGACACCACCGCCATCGATACGAAAACGGATACGAATACCCTCGGATAAAGTCTGCAAGGCATTCCGAACTACGACTGCAAAGTATAGGGCGAACAGAGTTGGCGCGAGTACGCAGCCTTGCTTTACGCCGCAGCTCACAGAAAAGAACTCTGAATCTTCGCCCTGTACACTGACACAACAACGCATGCCATCATGCAGGAGTCGGATCATTCTTACAAACTTGTCCGTGCATCCAAGTTTTCTCAATACCACCCATAAGGCTTCTCGAGGCACACAGTCAAAAGCTTTTTCCAAGTCAACGAAACAAAGGTACAAAGGTTGACCCTGCTCTCGACTCTTCTCTAGGAGTTGGCGTACAGAGAAGATGGCCTCACATGTGCCTCGGTTAGGCCGGAAGCCAAATTGGGTTTCAGGCAAAATGTCTTCAGACAAGGGCATCAAGCGGTTAAGCAAAATTCGCGCAAAAACTTTTCCTGGAGACGTCAGAAGGGAGATTCCTCTATAAGAATTGCAATCGGATTTGTCACCTTTGTTCTTGTAAAGAGAGCAAACACGAGAGACTTGAAAGTCATCAGGTATTCGCTCCTCATCCCACATCTGAACAAAGAGCTTCCAGATGGTTTCGTGCAATTCCACACCCCCATACTTTAATAGTTCTCCAGGCAGATTGTCAATGCCGACCGCTTTTTTGTTCTGCTGTTGTTGAACTGCAACAATAACCTCGCGCAAACTTAGTGGGTCGTCCAGCTTGTTGACTGTGGGAAGCGATGCCATCGAGTTGATATAAGAAATATCCGCGGCTCGGTCAACATTGAGCAAGATGTTAAAATGCTCCGCCCATCTTTTGAGTACATCTTGTTTGTTGGTAAGCAGTTGTGTACCATCGAGGGATCTCAGGGGTACTTTAGTACGAATCGCTATACCAACAATTTTGCGGACCTCATCATAAAAAGCACCCAGCTGTTGAGTATCAGCAAGCCACTGCATGCGCTCGGCCTTATGCCGCCACCACTGGTCTTTTACTTCTCGTACATATCTCCGCAGCGCGGCACCACTTTGCTTGACTTGCTCCGCTTGGTGGTCGTCCCGATGCTGACGTAAGAGAGATCGGTGACTCCGAATAGCTTTTGACAAAATTTCATCATTGTCGTCAAACCAGTCCTCGTGTCTGCTAGGTTTTATACCCAGTGTCTGCGAGGCAGCCGCAACTAAATTGGATGAGAGCTTATGCCAATTAGCCACAGAATCACCATTCGCAATGTCTACATTACGGACCGATTCACCAACTGCCTGTGCATAGTTCTTCCGCACCTCTAGACTTTGTAATTTTTGTATATCTACCCAAGTAACACAGTCTGGAAGTTTTAAAACCAATCTGTCTATAGACTGTCTATTCAGGGTTAATCTTTAGATACGGGCTTTCTAAAGATGGGTTTGATATAGAACATTTAATCTTATAGAGTTTTTTATCTAAAGCTTTATTATTTTAAGAGCATTTGTTCTATAGAACACTTATTTTAAGTACGTTTATAGTTATAACGAATGTTTCTAGATAAAATGCTCTACAAATAGTTAAAAAAGCCTAAAGGTACCTATTCTGAAGTAGTTTTATAGATAAAACGATATATTTGAAGACAAAACTTTCTACAGATATTCTATTTTAGCTAATGGTACTCTTATCTTTTTTTCTATAGATACTTCAGTCTAGATAAAATACTTTACTAGATATTTTTAAGTTTGTCTAGAAAACTGATAGAGAATTCGTGTTTTTAGAGTTTTTATCCTTAAAAGTGGCTTAGTTAAGTGCATTTGCACTAGAAATTTAAATTGGATGAGTTTATACAATGGAGAAGATGAAACAAATTAAAAGACCTGGTGGTTTTCGTCGAAAAATCCGCAAGTATTTAAAAAGAAAGAAAAATGAAGAAGAGACGACGGAAGAAGAATCGAAACTTCCTAGTAACTTCCTCCAAAACGTAGAAAATTGTTGATGATATATGGGTATCAAAAATGAAAAGGTTTGCTGTCAAGAGTACAAAAAAAAATCACATGACTTAAATCCAATATGGCGGACAGGCTATTTAAAATACACCCCCATAATATGGGTATCAAATGAAAGGGTTTGCTGTTAGGGATAAAAAAAAAAATGGTCACGTGACTTAAATCCAAGATGGCGGACTGGCTGTTTGAAATTCACCCCGAAAAAAATAGTCACGTGTCTTAAATCCAATATGGCGGACGTCCAAGATGGCGGACAGGCTATTTGGAATGCACCCCCGTGATATGGGTATCAAATGAAAGGGTTTGCTGTCAGGAATACGAAAAAGTAATCACGTGACTTAAATTCAAGGTGGCGGACTGGCTGTTTGAAATCCACCCCCATAATATAGGTATCAAATGAAAGGGTTTGCTGTCAGGAATACGAAAAAAATTGTCACGTGACTTAAATCCAAGATGGCGGACAGGCTATTTGAAATGCACCCAAATGATATGGGTATCAAATGAAAGGTTTGCTGTCAGAAATAGAAAAAATAGTCACGTGACTTAAATTCAAGATGGCAGACTGGCTGTTTGAAATCCACCCCAATGTTGTGGGTATCAAATGAAAGGGTTTGCTATCAAGAATACGAAAAAAATTGTCACGTGACTTAAATCCAATATGGCGGACAGGCTATTTAAAATCCACCCCCATGATATGCGTATCAAATGAAAAGGTTTGCTGTCAGGAATACGAAAAAAATAGTCACGTGACTTAAATCCAAGATGGCAGACGTCAAAGATGGCGGACAGGCTATTTGAAATGCACCCAAATGATATGGGTATCAAATGAAAGGGTTTGCTGTCAGAAATAGAAAAAATAGTCACGTGACTTAAATTCAAGACGGCAGACTGGCTGTTTGAAATCCACCCCAATGTTGTGGGTATCAAATGAAAGGGTTTGCTATCAAGAATTCATACGAAAAAAATTGTCACGTGACTTAAATCCAATATGGCGGACAGGCTATTTAAAATCAACCCCCATGATATGCGTATCAAATGAAAAGGTTTGCTGTCAGGAATACGAAAAAAATAGTCAGGTGACTTAAATTCAAGATGGCGGACTGGCTGTTTGAAATCCACCCCAATGATGTGGGTATCAAATGAAAGGATATTAATGTAATTACAATTATAATTATTATTTCTCACATTGTTTATGCTTAAATAAATCAGAAATACTTTTTACTCGGGTACCCTCTTGTATTGATTAATTATATTGGTTTGGTACTGCATAAAATGGTCTTACGTTCACAACACATTAAATTACCTATTCACTGAAGAACGTCTAGAAATACCTACTGTGACAAGATAAAAAGGAATACAGAGTGACAGTTACTAGATAATTTTAAACCACTCTTAAATCTGTTTATTCTCTCACTAGATAGTTTAGTATGTAGTAAGTAAAATTATTCTAGAGCCATACTACAAAAAAATCTCTAGACTGTTTGTTCTATAGAAATCGTTTTTCTAGTAAATTTTATCTGGACGCCATTTTTATTGCCTATTTTTTGCTTCAAATAATTTTTGTTACGTATTTTAATGTTTTTATCATTAAACTATATCTAATTAGACATTTGATATGTTTTAAATTACTATATTTTAAATAAAATGAGTATTTTAAGCATTAAAATGTAAATTCGAAAATTTGCTTATACCAAATAATATTCATATTTTGAAAAAAAAAATGTTAAATCTTACATTTACAGCGGGCGCTCTTATTTTACAAGAGTTTTACATAATATTCAACGATAGAATTTCAATCGCATATTGATTTGCTTATTTACCCGTTATTAAAACACAAATTAATAAAAAGTAATAAATTTGTTACGCCATGATGCAAATATTATTAAGTAAAATAACTCTTGTAAGTTCCACGCCATTATGCGTCACTAGTAAAATGTTACTTAAAGTTGTTAGTCTTAAGATCATTTGGTTTTAAAACTTGACGAGCAATGATTCCTTTAAAGGTCTTAACTCTATCTATAAACTATCTACTAGTACGCTACTAGATAAACGTGCGGTCTATAAACGGTTTAGAGAGACACTAGAAACATCTCTTAAGTCAATTTGATCTGAACTCTATCTAGTCATGTTTTCTTAACTCATTCTTAAGAGAGGGTACAAGAATGTGCCCACTTTTACTAAACTCTGTCTATAAGCGTTCTAGAAGATTGCTTATAGATATTTTATTCTTATGGTAGACCATTCAATTTAATTCTATAAGCTATCTAGTAGTACGTTTCTAGACACGTTTGTGTTACTTGGGTAGTCTCTTAGGCTTCACACCTTGTGATCTGCAAGGAGGATACAGTCGGAGCTTCATTTTGGAAACAACAAGACGGTGGTCCGTAGAGCACACCGCATTAGCATCGCGCATAACGCGAGTGACATGCACTTGGGAAATGTCTCTTTGTCGGACAATGACATAGTCGATCAGATGCCAATGTTTCGACCTCGGATGCATCCACGTGGTTTTATATTTTGCCGGGAGTCTAAACACGGTGTTGGTGATGGTCAGCTCAAATTCGGCACAAAGGGACAGCAGGAGTTGTCCATTACTATTCATGTTGCCAACACCATGTCTTCCCAAAACCTTAGGCCAAGCTTCAAAGTCACGCCCGACTCTCGCGTTAAAGTCGCCCATCAAGAGTATTTGCTCCCTGAGAGGAATTTTTGATAGGGTTTGCGTAACTTCTTCATAAAACTTGCCCTTGATGTCATCATCCTTGTCCATTGTTGGCGCATAAACACTGATGACATTAAGGTGGTTTTCATTAGCTAAGTGAAGGCGCAGGCTAGTAACGCGGTCCGAGATGTGAACAGGACACTCCTCCAATTTTCTGGCTATATCATTTCTGATTGCGAAACCAACACCGGATCTCCTAGGCTCTGAAGACGGAGTACCTTTCCAAAAGAAAGTATAGCCGCCCAGGCGCTCCACTCTCTCCCCCTCGTCGGCCAGGTGCGTCTCACTGAGAGCAGCAATATCTACACCATAACGTCGGAGTTCACGGGACACGAGAGCGGTTTTTCGAGGAGGACCCAAGTTACTCTCGCGATCAAGGAGGGTGCGTACATTCCACGCTGCAAATGTCATATTGTGGGTGTTAAAGATCTTGAGCCTATTCATTCTTTTTTGTATCTTTCGACCACGTGTGAGTGATGCAGAGACAGCCGTGGTTACTACCTCCGAGTATGATGGGTTAAGCCTTTTTTAGGACACCTTTTCTAGTCCCCTCCCCGGACCGGGGGAAGCAGGGCCTCTCTAAATAAAGCTGCTTCGTCACCCAGGGAGCTGCCGAATTGCACTGTTAACCCAATGCAGTGCAAAGCGACCATCTTCCCCGAGCCGCCTGCATGCAGACATCAGACAAAGCCTGGTTGGCATCACAACCAGACCTCTCTACCTCTGTCCATCGCTACAGGACTTTCGTTCGAGTCGGAGTCCATTGTCAGAGCCAAGTCAATTGCGCAGGAGATATTTAAGTGCACGAAACGTTAAAACGACAGTGTGCGCGCATACACAGGTGCACTCTTATCCCTACCTCTCTGTATCCAATGGAACGGGGGACCGCCACAATCGGCGAGAGATAGGAACGTCCCTAAGCTGATGGTTGTAGAATGATAATTATCAACCACCCTCATGATCCCTTAGTCGCCTTTTACGACACCCATTGGTAGAGATGGGGTGGTGCTATTCTTTATGTCCGGACACCACACGGACAATTTGCGCTGTGTAATAGGACTAAGACAATTGATTAGTGTAAGTTTCGACAACTTTCGAGATTGGGGCCGTATAACAGCAATCCGGGCGTTTCTGGTTTATCATCATATACATTGTAACTTCGCATGAAGTCCAAGATGCAAAGGTGTGAGATCACATGGTCTTTATTTAGACAGCAAGATGACTCGTTAAAAAATAAATAAGTATGATAATCATTAACCTACTTTAAATTCATTTACTCGTGTTTCACTTTTATAGGGTTCCGGAGAAATAACAAAACCTGTTTAATTATAAAAATATATGTAACTGCCTAAATCAAGCGGCTCTTTAAGGAAATCAGTAAGATTAAAAGTTTTGCAAAATATTTTGTTTTTATTACGCTAAAATGGTCCGGGCTTGGACGAAGGACGCAAAATTAAATTACTGTCTCATTAAATAAAGGAAACAGTTTTTTCGACGTTGCCAAATTCCAAAACATAATATAAATGAATAGCTGACAAAAATAACTGCATTTAATCCTGATTTTGCTAACAAGAACTTCATCTGAGCAGCGATACCTATTCAAGTATTTGACAACTCATCGCTGCCATCTTTCACAACGCACTATGTTATATTACTCGACTCGTGCTTTACCAAAAATAGTTTTTAACTAAAACAATTTTCAATTCAATTGCAGAACTGAAAAGCAAACATGGTTTATTGATTTTTCAGTTATTGCCAGATGCCCAAATACCTAATACATTGTTTTTCAGTTTATAAAAGACGTTGCTAGTATATCTCAATGCACTGTTAAGTATCATCGCTGATCTGAAAGGTGGACAACAATGAATAATATTTTAACATTCTGCGTCGCTGCTTCTTGGTAAGTGTTGACTTATAATAGTAGGTATCGAGTACCTATATTATTACGTTAAATAATTTCAGTTTTAATTTAGTGTCTGTGTAAACATTTAGTCAGTAATATTTGTTAATTTGTTAAAGCTAACGAACGTAGCGGTGGCAGCTGTCATACTCGATCTTTGTTAATATTACTGCACCAGTCTTGCTAATTTTATGACTGAATTTCTTCATAATTATGTGTTTCAATCACACATCATTTTTTGATGTTTGATTACCTACAAAGTTACATATTAAACATTTGTTGTATTTATTGAGCCCCTTTTAAATATTTTTTTTTTGTAATGTTTATTAGTTTAATAAATTGTTATACTGAAAATTTCAACTATCTAACTATTACGGTTCATGAGATACAGCAAACGGACAGACAGACCGACAACGAAGTCTTAGAAATAGGGTCCCGTTTTACCTTTTGGGTAAGGAACCCTAAATAGTGACCGGTTGCATTCAAATCCTTGAGAACTCTTAATCCAAGTTAGCATCGATACTTAGCACATTAAGTAAAGCCAGTCAAAATAAAATAAAAAAAACCGGCCAAGTGCGAGTTGGACTCGCGTGAAGAGGGTTCCCTACGATGTTACCTATCACGTTTTTATTTAATCTGACATATTTACGAATAATTGAAGATTGGTACGCACAATATTGAGTGATTTACCATGTTATTTTAATATCATGGACTTCTTATAGGTTTTCCTATAATCTATAAGAAAAAAACTAATTTCTGTATTTTTTTCCAAATTTTAGGTTCAGCAGTTTTGGAGATAAGGGGGGGAATGGTCAATTTTCGTCTATTTTCTTGAATAACTTGGAAACTTTTTAACATTAAAATTACAAAAAAAATACATATAAGATCTTCTCAACAAGACCTTTCATTTGATATGTAACACGATTCTGTTTTCAAATTTAGTTTTTAATTTTCCCCTTCCCCCCCAAAAATTACCTCCCATATACAGATTTTATCTATTCACGTCACACCTCTGTGCTTGGGTCACAGGAATTGATATGTGTACCAAATTTCAACTTAATCGGTCTAGTAGCTTCGGAGATAATCGACTGTAAGCGACAGGCAGACGGACACACGAGTGATCCTATAAGGGTTCCGTTTTTGTATTCGGACGTACGGAATCGCAAAAAAATTCGTATATCATGATGACCAGCTTATAGTGGGTACAGGCGTGATATCATGATGTGTGATTGCATAAATATTCATAGATCTGCAAAAGCAGCAATTGCGGTTGATTTACTGCCATTTGTTGAAGTATTCGGGGTTTCCTCAATGTCTCTTCGATCCTGACCTGATGAACATAGGACCAGTTGAGAAGTCCAAGGTGGTCTTTTAATAGCTGTAGCGTTTCATTGACTACGGGCATATTTTCCCAAAAACAAAAAAAAAAAGATTCTAGTATAATGTGTGCAACTTAGTTTTGAATAAGATTTTAAAACGTCTGATTTGTAACTGCCTATTTGTTTAAGTTATTTAATTGTTTTTAGCTCCCTTTAATTTTTATTTTTAATAACCACAATTTTTGCAGCATTCTACAAAAGATTTCCTGCGAGGATATCGTAGTGGATGTACAACAAGGGCAGTTGCGTGGGGAACTCCTTACGACGGTGACCGGCGAATCAACGTACTACAGCTTTAAAGGCATTCCTTACGCGAAGCCTCCGATTGGCACACTCAGGTTTAAGGTAAAGGCCCGGTAAACAAGTGGAAGCGGTAGCTAATATATTTTCAACTTTAAACTCCACAACACATTAAGTTGAAATTTTATTAAAGGCTTCTGAGCATTTAATTAGTTTTGTAACATACTTGTATTTACTAGATTCAATCGTTCATATTCTTAGAAAAGTATGAATTCAAAGGCATGACCGTATTTTATTTCTAACCAAGCATCATACATACATAGTTCATACATAGTTCACAATTATAGCAATTATAAGCAAAAACATTATTTCTCACAAACAAGCGTCCTCATATTCAAAGTGACTTACTTTTTTTTAAGCGTGTTAAAACACGCTAAAAAAAGCAAGTCACTGTTTCTCTCTCAGTCAATCTCATCATAAATTATGAGTCCTCCCACCCAGGGCAGAGCGGGAGGGACTGTCGCACTCGTACTAACTAATATCTACGGTGTGCTTCAATAGCCCTTTACGTCCTGGGATCACGGTAATTCGTGAGTACCGCGACCCCGGCAGGCTTTGGCCCTCTAAAAGGGGGCCCCGGTCATAATGCTGATACTCTTTGAGGCGCGCGTGGAACACAATGCGCCGTCATCCCGGGCATGGTCCATGGTCTGACAGCTAGTCGCCCATTACTCGCCGCCCGCATGCCCGCGCCTACGGTGGCCGGAGATCGTCTCCAGACATCCGTCGCCGTGGGCGTCTACCTGCATGACTGCATCGCAGAAGGAGACGACCGCTTCCCATTCCGTCTCGCCTCGCAGCATGGCCTCGACCAATCTCGGGAGCCAGAGGTCTCCGCCTATCGCCGTCGTTAGGACACAGCGCTGCTCTGCCGCAGTCCTGCACCGTATGCTCCACCGTGTCCTCCGGGCGATCCTCGCAGTGGTGACACCCAGGCGTTTCTTCCCTCCTTATCTGACACAGTTACCTAGCGAAACTTCCGTGTCCGGTGAGGACCTCCGTCATGCGGTAGGTCAGGACGCCGTGACGACTATCATTCATGTATTTAGTTGTATCAAAGCGGTTTGAAACGATGCATTTTGTTACAGGCACCGCAGCCACCTGAGCCATGGGAAGGCATAAGGAATGCCACCGAGCATGGCGCTGTCTGTCCTCAAATAGATCTTCTCAACAGCATCTACGTCCCCGGCAGTGAAGACTGTCTGTTCCTCAATGTTTACACTCCCACTGTAACTCCTGACACTCAACTGCCAGTGATGGTTTTCATTCATGGAGGGTGCTTCAAATTCGGATCAGGAAATGATGACATTTACGGTCCCGATTTTCTGGTTGCCAAAAACGTAATAATAGTTACAATTAACTACAGGCTAGATACATTAGGATTCTTTTGTTTTGGCACAGCCGATGTACCTGGAAATGCCGGCTTAAAAGACCAAGTGCTTGCTTTAAGATGGATAAAAGCCAATATTGCAAGCTTTGGAGGTAACCCCAATAACATCACTCTTTTTGGAGAAAGTGCTGGTGCATCATCCATAGGTTATCACTTGGTTTCACCGATGTCAAAAGGCTTATTTCAAAGAGCCATATTACAAAGTGGTGTGCCCAGTATGGACCTTCTAATTCCATACAAACCAGTGGAAAGAGCATTTCAGCTCGGAAAAGCTTTGAATATTACAACGAATAACGCCACTGAGCTTCTTATCCGACTTCAAGAAGTCCCGGTTAAAGAATTACTTAATAGAACCTCGATTATATTTGCATCGGAAGAGATAACTCAGATACTTTTTAAATTTACCCCATTCACTCCTGTCGTTGAAGAAGACTATGGTCAAGAAGAAATATTTATTTTTGAAGATCCGTTTGACACTCTCGATCGAGGCAATGTTAACACTGCAGATGTAATGTTTAGTTACAACACGTACGAAACTATAATCATGATCCCGTTTTATGTGAACGAAACGAATTACATCAACCGGTACTCGAGGTACCCCGAGCTACTGGTTCCCAGTAAAATACTAATTAAGGAGGACACAGACGACATTTGGAATTTGGCGAAATTAATCACTAATTTCTATTTTGGCAACAAAACAATAAGCGTAGAAAATATGCCCGAGTTTATCAGATATTCCAGCTTTGCCAGCTTGGTGTACGATGTTCATAGATATATTAGAAGATGGCCTCGAGTTGGAAACGTTTATTTATTCAAGTTTGAGAGTTATTCAAGCAGGAACTTCTACGGTCAACTGGGCGCCCCATATGGTTTAGAAGGATCTTCTCACTTTGACGATTTGTTTTACATATTTGACCCGAAATCACTGAATTTCACTTTGACGATCAATAGCAGAGAATACGCATTAGTGCAGCAAATAGCTACCATCTTCACAAACTTCGCTAAATACGGGTAAACATAATGTTTTAATTCTATTTATTTTTTGATTTATCCGAATCCTGTGGCATTGCAGCCACTAGAAATTTGGTTTCATTTAAAGACAACTGCGACTCTTCGAACTTTTAAAAGAAGTTTTGCCGTTACTCTGGCCTCCCGCTACCATCATCAAGAGTCTAACAGTCTTTGCCGCTCCACTCAGATCGGGAGAATTGATTTGAAAAAATCTCACCAAAAATTTTAAGGAACCGTGAGTAAAGTTCCATCGAGGATCTACACCATAGTACATGCATTAGGAAAAATCCTTTGACCGGTAGGGTATATTCAGTACCGTACAGTTGTGATCGGAACTTTCTTTGTGTTTATCGCATGGAGGAGAATTTCGATGTAGGAAGTTAAAGTGCCTCTATAATACAGTGTACGAACGAGGAAATACTTTTTCCAACAAATTATATTAACATCAAAGTGGGTTTACTTTACGTCTCATGTCGTGAAAAATCATTCTAAGGCTTCAGTTCTTCTAAAATACGATTACAGTAGTTTTCGTTATTAGGTCTTGTGACTGAAACTGTAGCACCATATTTTTGTACTATTTATTGTCGTTTATAACTCAAAGGCCTCCTCTTTCTCCTTGAAAGAAATGACATGTTGATTGATTTTATTTTCTCATTTACAGAAACCCAACCCCCGACAACTCTCTGGGAGTTATTTGGCCTCAGTTTAATACAACTAAGCTGGCTTACGCGCGTGTCGCAGATAACCTAACGATTGATTACAACCCGGATAAAGAGGACATTCAGTTCTGGAAGAAAATCCTCAAGCTTGCTGGCATCAAATTTTAAAACAATGCGAACTACACCAATGATAGTGAACAAGATCAGCACATCTAGAACTTGTTCAAAAATTGTCAGTGTCAATGTGTCAAACTTTTGTTAGTGTTATTTGTTACTACCTACATTATTTTTGCGAATATATGGTTGTTGAGTTGCTATGTGGCGTTAATAAAGAGTAGGTATTCAATTTGCAACAAAAATGTCTTTTATTTACTTAACGATAGATTCGTCTTACCACTATCTCGCATGATAAATAAGCGAAGATGAGGTCGACGTCGTTGAAACACGCTACTTTTCTGTATGACCAATAGTATGCCAGATAAAAACCATCAACCCTATTTTCCAAGAAGGCTGCCGTGGGTCATAGGTTGCAAACTTGCGACCCCATGAACTTGGATTCAACTTAAAACCCCTCCTAACTAAAAAATTCAGCCTCGAGTTGACTCGAACTTCTGGATAAGTTTAGTAGTGTACTTCAGACGCCGACTCCAGAGAATAGATATCTACTATAAGAAAATCTAAATAAATATCCAACAAAAATTGAAAATCCTAACACGTGCTATAACGAAGTTTCATACAAACTGTCACCTCAAAAACCATCTCTTTCTGACTCATAGGAAGTCAAATTTTGCATAATCCGATATTAGTGAGCACCTACGTCCTAAAAAGAATACACATGCAAATATTTAAACTCCTAGTACTTATAGTTTCATATTTCGTGATGAGTTAGTGAATCAGTGAGTGAGTGAGTGACCTTTCGCTTTTATTATGACAGATAAAGGACCGGTTCAAAAGTTCGGCAATCATTAAACCGTATAGCTCTGATATAGTCGACGTAAAGGGCTATTGAAAGATCTCCGTGGATTTTAGTCAGTACAAGTCGGACAGTACCTCCCGCACCGTTCTTGGTAGGAGGACTCATCTGATAATTTTACCACAATATAAAAAATAAGTTAAAAATAACTAAAACCCGACTACGAAAAAAACGCGCACTGAAAAGTATAAAACAAGAACCATAATATATTTATTTGACCGATATTGTGCTAGCCGTGGTCGTGTGCCACCTAGTCAATAAAGATTGTGTAGAACAACCGCAGGTGGTTCTTGTTTTATACTTTTCAGTGCGCGTTTTTTTCGTAGTCGGGTTTTAGTTATTTTTAACTTATTTTTTATTAATACACCATTTTGGGGTTGTATTATTAATTATTTGATATAATAATAAAAGCAAAGTAGCGAGTGAATTTCAAATGTCAACCTACTCATTAAGATTTTTCATTTTGATATCTGTTAGAAACAGGCAAAGTAGCTAAAAGTAGTAGTAAAAGCTATATAAATATATATTTGAAATGTGCTCATCAAGCCCTTTTGATACCCATGTCGATTTCGTCGATTTTTTTTTTCGTTTACGACTTTACATCCCCTAGAGGGCGCCATATTGGATTTAGTGACACGCCATTGGATTTAGTACCCTAAACCAGCGGACAACTGAGACGCTTCTAACGACACCTCATTTGTCATGTAATGATAAGGAGTTTAGAAGTTATGAGGGGACAGACAAACATACATACTTACATACATACATAAATACATACCGGTCAAAATCATAACCCTCGTTTTGGCTTTGCCGTAGTCGGGTAAAAAAAAGCTCTGTAATCTGTACTGATGCTTTTTACCACACATTTTAGCTTCTACGTAACATTGCTATTGAATATTCACCAGGCGCTCGACTTACACAACATCCTGCGGCCAAAAGTTCTCCTCCATGACGAGATACAGCAAAGGTACGCGCACCACGAACGCCCTGAAGTTCACGTTGCGGCACGATTCAAATAGCTGTGCTGTTGTACCGGGCGAATCCGCTGGCAATAGCTAGTGTATTAGGTTATCAGTTTAGGCTTAGCATAAGTCAAATAAATCAGGTGCGTCTTGCTCGCGGATGAGCCAGTTACTTTTGAAGGATCTTTGTGCCCACAGCAGCTGGGGACCCACGGTGTAGACAAATTTCACCGAAAATGTCATACTTTCTTCACACCCTCAATAAGAATTATCAAAATCAGCCTACACATTTGGTCTCTAGAACGGCACATAGAAACAAACATACATACATAGACTGATAAACACATTGTGCAGAAGCACAATAAGAATGCGATAAACTTGAATTAGAAATTAGATATAATTAGTTTGTGAAAATACAATTTTTCCTTGAAGACAGTTTGACAACCATATTGACACATAGAATTGATGTTTCTTCTTTACTCCTTTTTTATGGCTTTAAGGATCGTTAACATCCTCGGCCCCCTTGGAAGCCGTGCTTTCAAGTGCTCTGAATTGTCCACCGGCAAGATGCAAACTTTGCTTAAAGCTCGTCGGAGGACTCCCTTGCTTGTGGTTATATCTGCAACTCTGCATAAATTATTTCGTCCGAAGAAAAGCTTCTCTACTCTTCCCAAAATCCATTTCATTGGCGGTATATGATCGATTACAACGACATCTCCAACCTTGATGGGTGGGCCACTAGATCGACGCCATTTAACTCGCTGTTGTAGTCCGGAGAGAAATTCTTGCAACCATCTCTTCCAAAAATGTTGTAAGCGTTAGGACCCAAAATGTTGTGCCAGTCCTTTTATATGCTGATTGCGATTGACCATCAGTTTTTCAAAGCTGGGAGATGCTAGTGATGTCAGCGGACGCCCAATTAAGAAGTGGCCGGGCGTTAATGGATTTAGATCAGACTGTTCTGATGACATGGGTGTCAATGGACGCGAATTCAAAATTGCCAAAAGTTGTGTGAACAAAGTAGAAAGTTCTTCAAATGTAAGATGACTATTATCTGCGATTCGCTATAGATGGTATTTAGCCGCCTTGACACCAGCTTCCCAAATTCCACCGAAATTGGGTGCATAAGCTGGACTGAATTTGAATTCAATGCCCTCACTCGCTCCGAACTCAGTTACGGACTTATTGGCGGCCTTTAGCATTCTGCGTAATTCGTTATTTGCCCCTACGTAGTTCTTACCATTATCACAATAAATAATGCGAGGCTTTCCTCGTCTGGAAATAAACCTACGTAAACATGAAATAAATGCATTGGTAGTTAGCTCACTAACAACTTCAAGGTGCAAAGCTTTCGAGCAAAAACAAACAAAAAGACACAAATAACATTTAATAACTCTAGCGCCATGTCCTTTTCGATTAGAAATATGGAACGGACCTGCGAAATCTGTGCCACAGATCTCAAACGGCAATGAGGGAATTACTCGAATTATTTAATTAATCGAATCTGGTAGATTACCCGTTAAAGTTTGAACGGGTGTACCCTTTAAACGTACACACATAACACATTTGTTTACAGTTTGTGTGGCAAGAACTCTGCCACCAACAGGCCAAAAGTTCTCACGTATGATACTAAGTAATTTTTGAGGACCGCAATGTAATAGACGCAGATGCTCCTCTGCAAATAAAAGTTTGGTAAACGCATGCTTGGAATCAATTAAAATGGGATGTATTTTATTATAAGATTGTAATGCACCTTGAATGCGTCCCCCAACTCCCATGACATTTTCATTATCCAAAAATGGATTCAAAGATAGAATAATAAATTTACAATTTAAATGTCCTGTAGTTTATAAACAATGAATATCTTTTTCAAAAGAATAAGTTTGTGATATTTTAACTAATGTTTTTAATGAAGTTTGTAATTCTTGTAGTGTTAAAATACCTTTTATGTTTTTACAATTGTATATAAAACGTTGTACATAGCCTTAACTAATTTGTACAGAATACATGCCTGGGCACCTAAAGAATGGAAATATAGTGTGAATTTTTACCCGTATTCTTCCTTTAGTTTCGGTTCCTTTCTTAAGCGTCGGTCTAAATTAATGAAACGACGACGCGCTGCATAGTATGAGTCTCCTAGAGCTCCTTCTGGGGAGACAGTAAGAGGTCTCTTAACCGAAAAGCGACCGTTGCTTAATCGCCTTGTATTATTGGTGAAACTAATTTCACACAACTCTTCTGAAGTAGAATAAAAATGTTTTTTAACAGGAGGTACTGTCTGCGCCATTCGCATTATTTTATCTGTACTTAATTTTATACATTTATCAGTTGAAATTATAAACGCATACTTGCAACATTACACTCCACATGGTAACACATTCGAGAAGGATCTTCCTATAAAAATCAATCCTACATTCCTTTCTCACTCCCACTTCCTTCCTGGTTCCGTTCATTCAAACCGCCCCCGCCCGCTCACACTCGCAATTCCGCTACCCTATTGGCGACACGTACGACGTGCGCCCGCGCTCGCTCCCGCTAAAACAGTAAAAATCTAAGAACTATTGGTGTTGTGTGGTGAATCTCCAATTTATCTCCTCGTGACACTTGGTGGAAACAATTCGCGAACCGGCCGGCTCTGGAAGCTGCTATCGAAGGGTCTCATCTGCAAATTCCTCGTCCACGTAAGTTCCTTTTCCTTCCAAGTGTTCTGGTCCTTCTCACCCAATAAAAAAAAACTCATATCTACTACGCTACTCACATCTTATTTATCATATTATTCGCCTAAAAAGAATAGAAACGCTCAATTACGCACCCGCCATTACACACGAGACGCGCCCACGAGGGCACTTAATTCCCGCTCAATCTCATCAACGCTAACTTATTTTAATAAAAACGCATCTTATTTTAGTATAAACAACCTTAATCTGAAATATCATAACTATTTATTATACATCTCACGCATATTTTCGCATAATTCTCGAAACATAACGCACACGGGCGAGTCCATTTTGTTCCCGCAAGTTCGCATACCTACATCCACTCATCTATTACCATAGACGGTTAAAAACTCAACTAAGTATTTTTCAACGCTTAAAAAATGACTGCCACGCGTAGTAAGGATAATGAATCCTATACTTCTGCCGAAGAAGATCCTAAAGTACTTTTATTCGAGTCGAAAAAAGAAAATTTATTCCAAATTCTACAATCCATTTACGATCTCGGCCTACAAGTTTCAGTAGATAATTCAACAAAAACTCAATTTCTAGCTCGAATTAGCTCCCTTGAGCAAATTAGAACAAACTTTATGGAAACTCTTGATTCTTATAATTTAGCTTTATTAGAAAGTGGTTCGACGACAAAGCCGAACTACGCCCCACTTTCCGCATTCGATGAAATCTATTGTCAAATTAAAGCAATAGAATCTAACATTCTTAAGTCTCAAAATAGGAGTAATGACAACAATAATAAATTCGAGTTTTTAAATCGTAAATTACCGCCTTTAAAACTTGTTTCATTTGATGGCACACCCAGCAAATGGACAACTTTTCATGAAAACTTCAAAAGTCTTATTCATGATAATTCGCATCTAACTGACGCCGAAAAGGTTCAGTATTTAATAGGTTGTCTCTCGGGCAAAGCGTTAACTGTTTGCTCAGGCATCATACCTACCGCTAATAATTACCTACTTATTTGGAATGCTTTAATAGAAAAATATCAAGATACACGCGTACAAGCTTCCATGTATTTACATCAAATGGTGCAATTTAAACCTTATCAATCTATTGATACGTTCCTTGAGCAGTTTCATTCCGCTCAAGCCGCTTTACGTCGCTTGAACATACAAGATTTGTCAGATTTTATAATAACTGATATTGCACTCAGTAAGCTCGATAAAGAGGTCGTTAACCTTTTCGAACAATCGCATAGTCATATTGCAATACCTACTTTTAATCATCTTTCGCAATTTTTAAAAGAACAAAGTAAAATAATAACGCTTCGTCATCACTCTAACCCCTCTAAAGTTCGTAATAATAATACCGAAAATAATAAATCCTCAATTAAATCTAAAAATAGCCAAGCCTTCGCGAGTACTACCCAGGACACCCCAGTGCGTTCCTGTAAGGTATGTCGATCCCCTGATTCACATCCGCTTTATAGATGTTCTCCTTTTATGAATCAAAATGTTAAAGATAGATTAGATCTTGTAAACAAACATAAGTTTTGTCGTAATTGTTTAGGATTTCATGATATTAAAATGTGCAGGTCAACAAATACATGTTCGATTTGCCACCGTAAACATCATTCGCTATTACATCTAGACAACTTTTCAAACAATCGGGTAGTTGAACAGGAATCCGCGCAGTCCGCGCCCCGCGCGCCCGCTCCCGCGCCCTCGCTGTCCGCCGCTCCTGCGACACTCGATTCGTCGCCCGTGCTGGCAGGTGATAACGTTGAGCGCGAAAATTCAAACGGTCCGTGTTTATCAGTGACTTCGGCTACCTCGTGCGTTGAAAATAATACAACTGTATTGTTGCCTACCGCTTCTGTATACGCTTACAATAATAATAAACCTTATATTCTCCGCGTTTTTCTTGATACAGGCTCAATGAGTCATTTTATTACTAAGGCTTGCTGTAAACGCTTAAACTTAGAAATTACTCCTGACAAATCTTCTATTTATGGTATAGGTCACGCAAAAATACCCTCGTTTGGTACAACAACATTCAAAATATTTTCCCGCTTTGATCACCGCTGTTGTTATACAATTCACGCTCGGGTTTTAGATCGTATTACTGACGACTTGCCCAACGTATCCATAGATATCACGAATCTCGCTCCATTACGTAATTTACCCATGGCTGATGACGCGTTCCACGTTCCCGGTGAGATAGATTGCCTCCTCGGCAATGAGCTTTTCCCGCTTTTGTTGGGAAGTGGAAAGGTAACTTTACCTGGCTCCTCGGTCGTCGCTGTAGAAACCACCCTTGGCTACATAGCCATGGGTCGGGCTGATTGTCAACCTCGCATAGCTTCGCGCGCTCGCCCCACGCAATCAAACAAAAATAAAAGCGAGCAATCTTTTCTGTGCGCTACTAGCACGCTTAGCTTAGATACGCTTACGCAACGCTTTTGGGAACTGGAAAGCGTCCCTAATAAAATTCACATGAGTCCTGATGATCAGGCGTGTGAACAAATATTTAATTCAACTTACTCTCGCGATGAGACAGGTAGATACACAGTGCAGCTACCATTTAAGGCTCCGTGTACAGACTTAGGAAATTCGCACTCAACGGCGATGCGCCGCCTCGTTAATTTAGAAAAGAAGTTAGATTCTGATCCCGAGATCAGAACTAATTACAACGCTACGCTTCAAGATTATATTGACAAAGGTTATTTGACCAAGGTCAAAGATCCCTCTCTCAATATCCCGCATTATTATATTCCGCATCGTGCTGTTTACCGCCCGGATAAACAGTCCAGTAAAACTCGCATCGTGCTTGACGCTAGCTGTAAAACTAGCTCAGGTAAATCGCTAAATGATCTCCTTTATGTAGGTCCAAATCTACAAAGTAATATTTTCGATTTATTAATCAACCTTCGCATGTTTTCCGTCGCTGTAGTTGCGGACATCGAAAAAATGTATTTTCAACTTAATCTTTCCGCTGATCATCACGCATTTCAACGCATTTTATATAGATTCGATAAAGATTCTGAAATTTCAACTTTTGAATTTAACCGCGTTTCTTTCGGTGTCTCAAGTTCGCCTTATTTAGCTATGAGAGTAGTTCGCCAACTCGCATCTGATAGTCAGGATAAATACCCGCTCGCGGCTTACGAGGCTGAAAACCATATGTATATGGATGACTACGTATGTTCGCTAGATGGCGTTGAAATAGCTGAGCGGACATATCAAGAAATGGTCGCCATGTTCAGGTCAGGCGGTTTCAACCTCGTAAAGTGGATCTCTAATAGTTCCGAACTCATAAATAAAATTCCTTCAACTCATTTAAATCCGCAAAATATTGAATTTGACGCTGACGCTAATAATAATACTAAAATTGTAGGTATGCAGTGGAATCCTGTAGAAGACTCTTTTCAATTTAAAATAAATGGTAATTCTCTTAAATGTACGAAACGTACCGTTCTATCCGCAACCGCACGATTGTTTGACCCCTTAGGTCTTATAGGTCCAGTTACCGCATTCATGAAAGTTTTAGTTCAGGAATGTTGGAAGCATGAACTTGATTGGGACGATCCTGTACCCGCTTACATTGAAAATAAATTTAATCAATTTCACAAAGAACTTTCCTATCTCGAACAAATAAAATTCCCACGACATGTAGGTATCACTTCTGGTTCTCATATCACTCTCCTTGGCTTCGCAGACGCCAGTAAGCGCTGTTATGGCGCCGCTGTTTACATAAGGGTTAGTTCTAACGACGAAGATTACGGATCAGTCCTCTTACTAACTTCTAAATCTCGCGTCGCTCCGCTTAAAAATACGCCCTTAGCTCGCCTCGAGCTATGTGCTGCTCTTCTCTTAGCAAACTTAATGAACTCAGTTATAGAAGTTTTAAGTAAACGCTGTAAAATTAATAATATTTTTGCTTTTTCTGATTCAACAGTCACGCTTACCTGGATCCACTCGCCCTCGCATAGATTTCATACCTTTGTCGAAAATCGCATTGTTGAAATTAATTCCAAATTACCTGCTAAACACTGGTTTCATATCGATGGAACTGAAAACCCCGCTGACGTAGTTTCGCGTCCCGTAACGCCTAAACAATTATTAGATTTAACTCTTTGGTTTAACGCTCCGCATTGGGTTTCATTCCCCTTAAATCAGTGGCCAATCAAGCCATTTAAGGTCAATTTAAATAATAATAATTCGGAAGTAATGGAAACAAAAAATATCGCTCTCTCAAGCAAAATAACGCTAGAATGTCCTCAACCTATTCAATCTTTAATTGACCGCATTTCTAAATATTCTATTTTACTACGTAGTTTGGTTTTGATATTACGCTTCTGCAAGTTACTAAATTCGCGGGGTTGTATCACCGTTTCGGATTTGGATGCCGCGGAAATATACCTTATACGTTACGTACAAAGTAGATATTTCTCCGAAGAAATAACCGCTTTAAAGACTAATAAAAATTTAAATAAAAGTATCGCTAAACTCAACCCCTTTCTAGATTCGAGTAATATTCTCAGAGTAGGTGGAAGATTAACTCATTCTCAACTTGATTATGGTCAAAAGCACCCTATTTTAATTCCAACTAAATCACGTTTTACTCAACTCTTAATAGACTTTTATCATGTAACTAATTTACATACGGGTCCCGCTCTTTTATTATCGATAATAAGACAAAAATTCTGGATTTTATCTGCTCGTAACATTGTAAGACAACGCGTGCATAGTTGTAATAAATGTTTTAAACTTAAACCTCAAAATACTTACCCTCCTATGGGTGATCTACCCGACTTTCGCGTTTCACAAGCGAAAGCGTTTGTTAATACCGCTGTGGACTACTGTGGTCCTTTCTACATTACTCATATCCGAAAACGCGGAATTAAGAGCCACAAAGCTTACATTTGTGTGTTCGTTTGTCTAACAACTAAGGCAGTACACTTAGAGTTAGTCTCTGACCTTAGTTCAGATTTATTTCTCGCCGCTTTTAAGCGTTTTATTTCTCGTAGAGGTCCTGTTGCTATGATTTATAGTGATGGAGGCACAAACTTTATAGGCGCAAAGCGCAAATTGAACGAAATTTACGCCTTAATTCAATCCAAATCTCATATAAATTACATAGGTGAACAGCTAGCTGAACATCGTGTACGATTTAAACATAGCCCGCCTTACGGTCCTCACTTTAATGGACTCAGCGAAGTTAATGTTCGTTGTGTCAAAACTCATCTTTTTAAAGTTATTGGTTCTCAAATATTAACATATGAAGAGTTTAGTACCGTCCTTGTTCAGATTGAATGTCTTTTAAATAATCGACCTCTAAGTATTTTAAGCTCTGACCCGTCTGATATTAGTGCTTTAACGCCTAATCATTTTCTAAACGTAACTCCGCTTAAATTTTTACCTGCTGAAGATGTCACAGACATTTCAGACAATCGATTATCGCGTTATCAACTTCTTAATAAAATAACTCATTCCTTCTGGCATCGTTGGAGTCAGGAGTACCTCACTTCCTTGCAACAGCGGGAGAAGTGGAACGCACCGTCAAAGCCTATTAAAGTAGGTACAATTGTCATTATCAAAGACAATAACGCTCACCCGCTCTGCTGGCCTTTGGGTGTCGTGGATGCAACTTATCCTGGAAAAGATAATATAGTTAGGACTGTGAAGGTTAGAACGGCTTCCGGTTCCTATATACGCCCGGTAGTGCGGCTTTGTCCTCTACCTACACAATAATTTTTTTTCTCAACTCTTTACACTTAATTAAATTCCTTTTAAGTTAATTTAAGTTCTCATAAAGTTTTAGTTTAGAGGAAAACCTCTAGGCCGGGGGAGTTGTCTGCGCCATTCGCATTATTTTATCTGTACTTAATTTTATACATTTATCAGTTGAAATTATAAACGCATACTTGCAACATTACACTCCACATGGTAACACATTCGAGAAGGATCTTCCTATAAAAATCAATCCTACATTCCTTTCTCACTCCCACTTCCTTCCTGGTTCCGTTCATTCAAACCGCCCCCGCCCGCTCACACTCGCAATTCCGCTACCCTACTGGCGACACGTACGACGTGCGCCCGCGCTCGCTCCCGCTAAAACAGTAAAAATCTAAGAACTATTGGTGTTGTGTGGTGAATCTCCAATTTATCTCCTCGTGACACTTGGTGGAAACAATTCGCGAACCGGCCGGCTCTGGAAGCTGCTATCGAAGGGTCTCATCTGCAAATTCCTCGTCCACGTAAGTTCCTTTTCCTTCCAGGTACTTCTTCTATCTCCCTAAATTTCGTTAAAGTTTATTGAATACTTTGAGAAAAGTTGCACACAATATTATTAGAATTCTTATTACCGATTCCAACACCAGTAGGTCCGGATATTAACCAGCCTAATTTAGAGTGTTGCAAGGTAGGTTTGTTTTTTCCTAGTTTAATTATTCTTGGGTTTACAACATCCCAAAATACATCTGCACCCAATAGAATGTCAATATCAGAAGGACTGAAGAACTCAGGATCAGCCAGCTGAAGATTGTGAGGTAGGTTTAGTTTCGATGGATCAATGCTCACGCTTGGTAGTTTGCTGGTAATTTTTGGTATCACAAGACATGACACATTGATCCGAAATTCGTTCAATCGAGATTTTAATTGTAAATCGCAATATTGAGCCGTATTTACAACTACATTGTTGATGCCACTAACAGCGACTGCATTTCTGTTAGTGAAACCTAAGTTTAATTTATTTTGTAATTTTTTCGTAATAAAGGAAGACTGACTGGCGTTGTCAAGAAGAGCCTTCGCAAGGTATGTGTTATTTTGTTGATCGACTATTTCAACTAGGGCCGTACACAACAATACCTGGCTCGCCATCACGGCGGATAACGACACTGCAGGAGCGGCACTGGAATTTGACCCAGAAGTTGAAGGTAAGTTAGAATCTTCACTATCAGTAAATTGCTTTGAATCTTTACTATCATGTAGCAATGTATTATGTTTTTTGTGACAGATTTTGCAAGGACCTCTAAAACAACGATTAACATTATGACCACTGCGAAGACAATTGGGACAAAGCTTATGCTTAGCGATCTCTTTCAGGCGCAACTCTACACTTATTGTTTTAAACTTGTCACACTCATGAACAAAATGCCCTTGCTTGCAGATGGCACACTGTTTACTGGTCGACCTTTCTGTACTATTAGAAGATACAAAAGATTTAGCCTGTAAATATGAACGTTGGGATTTAACATCTGCTCTAAACTGTACAGTTTCTAAAACATCTGCTCGGTTTCGCAAAAATAAGTAAAACTCATCAAGAGTTGGACAAACCGATAAATTGTTTCGATGTTCCTCCCATTTGCGACCTGTGGCACCATCTAGTTTAGAAGACATCATGTAAATAAGGATTGTGTCCCAATACTTAGTAGGTTCCTTTAATAAATTTAAGGCACGTATGTTTTTAGTGAAGTGGTCAATCATATAACGCAAGGACTTATGTGATTCCTTTGTGATAGGCTCAAAATTAAATAACGATTTTAAATGGTTGTTTATCAATAATCTTTTGTTGTCATACCTATCACATAATAGCTGCCATGCCAGCATATAGTTTTCCGCTGTAAATTCAACTGATTTTATAACCAGTGCGGCACTACTATCCAATGAAGACCTAAGGTAATGAAATTTGTTAATATCTGGAATACCTTTATTTTTATTTACCAATGAATCAAAAGTGTCACGGTACTCGAGCCACTTCAAGTAGTTGCCGTCAAAATGAGGAAGGCTTATAGTTGGCAATTTAATAGTGAAATTATTCTTACAGGAATCGCTGCACGAAGTAAAGTTCGACTTCGCATCAATATTATTACCATGAACGGCAGCATTTTGAGCCTGCGATGCATTTTCAATTATCAATTGTGCATTTGAAATTAAATAACAAAACCTGTCCTCAAATGATTCTCTTTCATCAAGCTCACCTTCAGATTCAGGATCGAACGCTTCAATTTTAGATTGAAGTTCATCAAATTGAGAAAATAATGCCTGAAATCTATCTAACTTTAATTGTAATTCAGTGAGCTGCAATTTTGTTATTTGACTTGGATCAATTGGTTTTAATAAGTTTATATGTTTTTCAAATAAAGTAATTCTACCTTTTATACTACTACGAAACTGCCTAAGCTTTTTGATATCGTCCGACATCGTTGTGTAATGGTACCTGAATCAATACGAAGAGGCAAATAACGCTACAACATTATTATGTATGTAGAAATGACCAATATAAGTAGTTTAAAATGGTACCGACATTTCAACCAGACGAGCTCGGTGCGCAGCGAGTACAGGCTGACGGCGGCGGCGCGGCGTGAGCGTCACCTTCAGTTCAGCTTACTCTGCTGACCCACAGTTACTTATGCGCCGTAACAATTGCGCACAAACTTCACGTTTGCGTAGAACCTGGAAAAGCTTGGCGTGAGAAAACAGCACAATAATTGTGTGTACAAATTGGAAAATTGGAACTTGATGGTCGATATTTCGACAAGTTAGTCAAGTTACATAGGTAGAAGTTCGTCGTTATTATTTTAATAACGGAAAAAAGACAAGATAGGTAGTGGCAAATCGAAGTTCGTTCCTTCAACACGCCATGAAAAATCCAATCCAATCCCGTGCGTTGAGCAGATCAGAAGGTTGGTTGTTGCGTCTTCAAAGTATCACGTCGCATCACGTCGCATCACGTAGTATCACGTCGGGGTCACCAAATTATGTGCAGAAGCACAATAAGAATGCGATAAACTTGAATTAGAAATTAGATATAATTAGTTTGTGAAAATACAATTTTTCCTTGAAGACCTTTTGACAACCAGATTGACACATAGAATTGATGTTTCTTCTTTACTCCTTTTTTATGGCTTTAAGGATCGTTAACACACATTACCCTCCTTTGCGTCGCGCAATTGGGTAAAAAAGCCGTGATAAAGTAAGTTGAAGGGTTGCCAACGCGCAAACGATACTTCTGTCGATGTCAAAGTATTAGGTACATAGAACCAAAACTCATTAATTTTAAGATTAAATTATAAACTATGGGATGGGATGGGATGGGAAATTGCATAGAGCGGGCATTAGGAAAATAGTCATGCAAAAACCAGCAGGGCTAACATGCGCAAGTCGACAAAATTTTGTCGACACATTATCTCGTGCTGAGACGACATATGTCTGTTTGTCGATGGGAGCTAACATGGTGACACTTTTATGTCGTGTCGTTCTGACATAGAACTCATGACGTTCTGTCAAACCTGTTTTTGTCGTCAGGCTCTAACATGCGCGCTATATTTAGTCGAATTTTGACATTTTCCTATGACAAGTTTCTCGTCGATGGTTTTCGAAGACGAGAAATCGCGACAACAGTGACTAAAAACTGAAAAGGCGTAAATTTTGTGAACTTTTAAGTATAATGGCGGTGCCGTACTACAATTATCTTTTAACTGTGTATGAGGAGAGGGAAGCAAGAAAAATACAGAGGAAGGTGATTCGCGACGTCTGCAACCCATTTGACCTAAGGGATAACGAGTTACAGTCCCTTTGGCGAATTACAAAGCCTATGGCTATTTACGTTATAGATAAGCTCCAAGCCGATTTGGAGCCTCAAAACGGCTGTGGCTTACCTGCCTTTTTAAAAGTAAATATCTACTTATTTACCACCTAAACTACTGTTAGTGTAATCTGAATTAGGCTAATTTTTTGACTAAACGTCGAGGGCCGCTTTTAGTCTTTCCCACTGCCGCTCATATTCAGCGGCACGCTGCGGAGTTTCAAATTCTCCTGCCGCAAAGTTTGCATGTTGATGCATATAATCACAAAGATATTTAATCTGGCATTTTGTACTGCGTATTCTGAAACATTTACAGTTCAATTTGTAACTATCAATCTATCTCTTTCAATTAATAAGGGCACTATTATTGTACAGTACATGTGTATGACAAGTAAACTTTCGTTCCTATAACGAATAATGTTTCACAGCAATTTCAGAACTTTGTACTTACTGAATAGTCAACATTCAATGTTGATTTATGTATGGATTTTGTACATTACAGTTAGAACATTTCATCGAGATAATTAATGTTACATAGTATTATGATTACATATCTTAGAACTTTGAAAAATCCATTATTAACACGGTTTGTTTTGTAAATCAATTACAACATTGAATAGGTGATAATAAACTAATATGCATCTCCGCCATCTGTAACGGGATTTTGATCTAATACTTACAATTTCTTTGATGCCAAAGCCATCTTTTAAAAAACAATTCAACAATTATTTCAAATTCGAAAATATTTAGCACGAGCGAACCACAGAGCAAATTTTGAATTGACAAAATGTCAAAGAGACAATTGTACGGTCGCGTTCACAAATATGGCAGCGTTCACGCAATTCCCACCAATAATAGACCGAATGAATGAATGAAACCGGCGATACTAAATTATATTATGGTATGTTTTCATGAAATGGTAACATCGGTTATCTCGCGTCGAGAAGGCGAAGTCACGACGAGATATCTTCTCGAGCGTGGTGCGCATGTTACGAAAAGTGACAAATGAATCGAGAACGACAAATTTTGCCTTCTCGTTTAAGAGATATGTCGACTTGCGCATGTTAGCCCTGCTGGAATAAAGATTTTAAATTTCATATCCGACAAGTTTATAAAATTGTTCCAGCGACCTTTTCAAAATCTAAATCTTACCTACATATGAGCTGAGCCCAAATCCTTTTTATTTTTATTATTAATCTTTTCGTATGTCCATTGTAGTAGGTACTTAAGTACATGTTTCTTTGAGAAATAAATCTATTTTTGAGTTTTTCGGCTTTTTAACCGACTTCAAAAAAAAAAGTAGGTTCTCAGTTCGACCTGTATGTATGTATGTATGTATGTATGTATGTATGTATGTTTGTCCACGATTATGTCGCGTTTGGCTGAACGGATTTTGATGCAGTTTTCAGAAAAGTGTTCATTATATTCTGGAGAAGGTTTTAGTATATAACACTAATAGATATCCCGTGACGTTGCCCGCGTGGATCCGTTTTGCTTACTTGGATCGTAGATTTTCAGGGACGATTGCATGTTTGTCCGCAATTATCTCGCGTTTGGCGGAACCGATTTTGATGCAGTTTTCAGGAAAGTGTTCGTTACATTCTGAAGAAAGTTTTAATATATAACAATAATGGATACCTTGTGAAGTTGCCCGCATAGATCCGTTTTTGTGGCTTACTAGGATTGTAGATTTTCAAAGACGCCGATTATATGAAAATTTTTGTTAAATATCTGAACTAAAAAGGGAAAAATAAAAAACTTTTTAAAAAAAAAGGGAACCGACTTCAAAACCAAACACAAAAAAACTGTAAAATATCTTTTCTTTCGGAAGTCGGTGGCTTTGTTTTTTATTTCATTTACTATGGCCACCGACTTCCGAAAGAAAAGTTATTTTACAGTTTTTTTGTGTTTGGTTTTGAAGTCGGTTCCCTTTTTTTTTTAAAAGTTTTTTATTTTTCCCTTTTTAACTCTTTTCTTCGCTTTACGTTCACGTGCGCTGAATAGGATTTAGCCTCTGGAGCCCCGTGGCCCAAAGTTCCATCAATTATTTTACCATTCCAACATTCATTTAATTCATATCGAAAATTCAAATCGATAAACAAACTACTCTATTAAATAAATCAAATGATTTGCGACCTATCTTGAATTTATATCAATTAAATTACCGATTTGATATCAAACTCAAGAGAGATTATGCCAAATTAATGCCTTCTTATAAAAAACTTTAAAAAAAAAAGGGAACCGACTTCAAAACCAAACACAAAAAAACGATAAAATAACTTTTCTTTCGGAAGTCGGTGGCTTTGTTTTTTTTTTTATTTCATTGAGTTATGGCCACCGACTTCCGAAAGAAAAGTTATTTTATCGTTTTTTTGTGTTTGGTTTTGAAGTCGGTTCCCTTTTTTTTTAAAGTTTTTTATTTTTCCCTTTTTAGTTGCGATATTCAACAAAAATCTTCATAAAATCGGCTTCTTTGAAAATCTACAATCCTATTAAGCAACAAAAACGGATCTATGCGAGCAACTTCACGAGATATCCATTATTGTTATATACTCAAACCTTCCCCAGAATGTAACAAACACTTTCCTGAAAACTGCATCAAAATCGGTTCAGCCAAACGCGAGATAATCGCGGACAAAAATGCAATCGTCCCTGAAAATCTACGATCCAAGTAAGCAAAACGGATCCACGCGGGCAACGTCACGGGATATCTATTAGTGTTATATACTAAAACCTTTTCCAGAATGTAACAAACATTTTCCTGAAAACTGCATCAAAATCGGTTCAGCTAAACGCGAGATAATCGCGGACAAACATGCAATCGTCCCTGAAAATCTACGATCCAAGTAAGCAAAACGGATCCACGCGAGCAACGTCACGGGATATCTATTAGTGTTATATACTAAAACCTTCTCCAGAATGTAGAGAACACTTTCCTGAAAACTGCATCAAAATCCGTTCAGCCAAACGCGAGATAATCGCGGACAAACATACATACATACATACATACATACAGGTCGAACTGAGAACCTACTTTTTTTTTTGAAGTCGGTTAATTACACTCGAGTGTGGAAAGGCGAATGGTGCCCGCAACTTGAAATTTTTTTATTGGTACAAGTGTTATTAGTACAGCTTGAAATTGTTTTAATGGTACTTTCTTTCGCGAACATTTCGTGCATTAAAATAAATATTGAAGAAAGTGACACAATAAGATGATCCTATATAAAAAGGGGTTTCGATATACGATTGTCACAGTTTCCGGCTATCGGCTAATCCTGCTGTAGATATCAAGATGAAAGTACTAGCAACTTTAGCTGTACTTATTTTGTGGTAAGTTTTTATTTATTTCTCTTTTTTTGTATTATCTTAAAACTTTAAACGAACGAGTAATTTATTATGTGCATAATTTGTTTATATTTTTAATTTGCGAACTCCGGAAAGGGCTCTAACGATTTTGGAAGAAATTTTGTACTTAGATAAGCTTTGCTATATACGAACGCTAACAATATCAATTAAAAGTTAACCTAGTTACAAAATTTAAATAAGCTCTTTAAATTTTAAATTAATTTAATTACATCAGATCTTCAGTGTTAAGCACACACTCCGAGGTCTGGGGTGGCCATATTATTGCATTTACGGCCGTTGGTCCCGGCAACCATTATGTATATCTTTATCAGTTATTACTGTTTGTCAGAAGCTGAAAAATATTCGAATAATATTACATATTACCCAGTTACTAACTTGTAGATGAAAAATGCGTCCGGTTCGACTAGAATTTGACCCCAAAATAGTTGGGGAAAGGCTAAAAACAAATGATGTGTTCCAGAACTCAGATTAATAATATAATGTATCGATGTGAGAAGAAATAGAAACCTTAATAATATTTTATAAATATTAAACGCAAAAACGCATGCGTAGCGAATTTCAAAGATTTTCTTAGGAAAGAAAAATTCGATCCGCGGGCAGGATTCAAACCTGCGGCCTTTATTCATTTCCAATCGAGCATTATAACCGAATATTTATAAAATATTAAGTACGGTTGACGTCATCTGTTACAACAATGATTTAACTGTAATTTTAACATGTTGGTTGTAGTAGTTCGAATACTCTACAATAGATGGCGCTAAACGTCACCATGAGACGTTAGAAATGGAAGGAAGAATTCGCCGTGGCGGATACGATCCTCGGTAGCTCGGTTGGAAATGAGCGTCGGATGTACTGAATCCGAAGGCCGCAGGTTCGAATCCTGCCCGCGGATCGAATTTTTCTTTCCTAAGAAAATAGAAACCTTAACTAAAAAAACATTAATATCTTTGTTCTTAGTATAATACACAACATTGCCTGTCATGAGGTTGATACCAACTCTGCTAAAGTTCGAGTAGAGAAAGGAGAGATTCAAGGTGAAATACTTAAAACTGTCGTCGGAAACGTTCCCTACTACAGCTTCAAAGGTATCCCTTACGCCAAGCCACCCGTAGGCAACCTGAGGTTTAAGGTAAGTAAAGTGACTAGAACATTATTTTTTGTTCATGCGAAAACCGATACACCTGTCTAGTATCTTTTTGTAAAGAATTACAAAATTACAAAACTTCAACGTGAAAAATCATAAGCTTGTTATGTTACCTAATTGTCCGTTCAAAAAAGAAATCGCGCTGGCCTCCTCTGTCGTACACTCATTATTAATAGTGTGGCAATAGGTATCTAACAGTACAGTGAATGTGTTGTAATTAACTGGTGATATTATTAAAATATTTTTAGAACAAAATATAACACGGTGTAAAAAATATTCGAGTCGATTCAGATATTGATTCTGAACAAACTATATTCAGGTTTCGCTTGAACTAAAAATTTATAATTGAAATATTGTGTTTTTTAATACGAGCAACTAGTCCAAATTAACCAATGTGGACTTATATTTTCATTACATTTTTGGTTGCCATAAATAAGTCACGTAAGTCGTAGCATACATGATAACTTTTGTGGATGGACATCGTGTCCAACTCTCAGTTTTGTACCAATTCACAGTAATAAGACTAGCTTGTGCTAGAAGATCTATCTGTAGGACACAATTTTCAATGTTGTTCTTTTTAATGTCCATAGCGATGTACTAGCGATGACTGGCCTGTTGGTCTAGTGGTTAGTGACCCTGACTGCTATGCCGGAGGTCGTGGGTTCGATTCCCACTCAGGACAAATGTTTGTGTGATGAGCATGATCATTTGTTCTGTGTCTGGGTGTAATTTATCTATAATATGTATGTATTTAGAAATATATAAGTATGTTTATCAGTTGTCTAGTACCCATAACACAAGCTCTGCTTAGCTTGGGACTAGATGGCGTTGTGTGATAGTTGTAAAACTTTTTATAAAACTCAAAAAATGTATTAACCTGACTTGAGAAACAACCATTTAAAAAGTGTTGTTTTTGAAGTCTGCAAGCTAATATAAAAAAATACCCTTTTCAGTAAACATTCAACCCAACTTCTTGTCCTATACAATATTTATTACTCGTATTTTGTGAACATTTTTCACTTAGCGAATCTCAATATTTTTTTATGAGAACAAATGGCAATGCAAAAGCATCAAATAAAAAAATCACACAAATCATCACAGAAACCTCGTAATACATACATAGAAAAATACCAACAGAATTGAGAACCCTCCTTTTGAAGTCGGTTAAAAACTCGCCAAATATTGCTCTAAAATAATTCAGCATTATTCTACAGGACCCAGTAGAGGCTGAGGAATGGGAAGGAGTGCTGGATGCCACCAAACATGGAAGCGTATGTCCTCAGTTTAACCCAATAACTGCAATATACACCCCCGGGAGCGAAGACTGCTTGTTCCTCAATGTTTACACCCCGAAAATTAACCCTGACCAACAGTACCCAGTTATAGTTTTCATTCATGGCGGTGCTAATATATTCGGCTCTGGGAATGATGATTTGTATGGTCCTGATTACTTAATTGAAAAAGACGTAATAGTAGTCACGATCAGCTACAGATTAGGTGCTCTCGGATTCCTTAGTATAGGCAGTGAAGATGTTCCCGGTAACGCAGGATTAAAAGACCAAGTTGTAGCACTAAAATGGGTGCAAAAAAATATCGCAAACTTTGGAGGTGATCCTGAACAGGTTACTGTTGTTGGAGACACTGCCGGTGGCCAATCAGTTACTCTACACATGCTCTCGCCAATGTCAAAGGGACTTTTCAAAAGAGCGATTGCAATGAGTGGCGCGCCTACTTGTGATTATGGACTTACTTACAAACCAGAGCAAAAGGCACAGATTCTCGGCCTACAAGTCAACTGTACAAATGTTGAAAACCCCGCAGCACTTCTAGATTGCCTCCAAAACACACCAAGTGACGCTTTCTATCCTTTGGCCCCTACTGTTTTGGCTGGAGAAGAGATACTCGATGTTTTATTTAAAATGGAACACTTTGCACCAGTAATTGAAAGGAAGACCGGAAATAACTTCCTCACGGAAGATTACTACACCACGTTAACGAATGGAAACGTTAACAATGAGGTGGACTTCATGATAGGTTATAGCAAGAAGGAGGCTGTGCTTCTAATTGATCTTTACTACTCTCAATATTTAAAACAATATAACAGATACAGAGAACTGTTTGTACCAAGCGAGTTACTAACCAAATGTACTCCTGACACAAACCTCGAGGTGGCTCGCCGAGTTAAGGAGTACTATTTCGGGGAAGAACCAGTAACTGTTGATAATCTTATCTCATTTTTGAATTATGCCAGCAATGCCAGCATAGCATATCATGTCCAGAGATTCGCTAACAAATGGGCGCCCTTGGGGCAGAAAACCTACTTTTTCAAGTTCGACTGCTATACAAAGTGGAACGTCTATGGTCAACAAGGCGCAAAATATGGAGACGAGGAGTCCGCGCATTTTGATTGGGGATTCTATGTATTCAACCCTCATTCACTGAACTGGACTGTGGACACAGATAGCTTGGAATACCGGCTGTCGCAGATAATGACTACGGCCGTAGCTAACTTCGCCAAAACCGGGTAATTATTTTAAAATACCTATACATGATTATTTTGGTGGTTGAATGACATTGATGGTGGTGCGCTGTAAGTTTCTATAAATCTGTTGGTGCCAAATGTAACAAACAAAAATGTGATGGCGCCTTGAGTTCTAATTTATGATTATTTACAAATGACAGTCACTTTTTGCTTTAAGCTGCGATAATTGACACATGAAATGGATAACTTGCTTTATTTATGTCAACAGCCTCCTCTAAACTCTACATTTATGTCAGCACCATCGTTTATCTATCCTATCCTAGCCTGTCAATTAGGAACAGACTGCGATTTGAACGCTACGTGAGCGCTGCATCTTTTATAGAATATCACTGCCGTGCTTCCGCTGCGGCTGCGGAAAGCTTCAAGCGGCGGAAACAGTAATTGTAACTTAAGCAGAAACTATATTTAGGTAATTCGTTTGTGGTTGCAACTCTGAGGCCGTGAGGGTCCGAGTGCTCATAGCCGACACTTCCCATGACCCACGCACTGCCTTTTTTTTACCGTAGTAGAATCATCAAAGGAGTCCTCCCACCCAGGGCAGGCCGGCACAGCGGAGCTGTCAGACTCGTACTGACTAAAATCCACGGTGTCCTTCAATAGCCCTTTACATTCCGGCGTCACGGTAATGAGATAAGTCCCGCGACCCCGGCAGGCTTTGACCCTCTAAAGGGGGCGCTCCGACATAATGCTGACACTCTTTGAGGCGCGCGTGGAACACAATTAACGCGCTGCCGACTCGGGCATGGTGCACCGTCGGACAGCGAGTCGCCCATTACTCGCCGCCCGCATGCACTTGGCTTGGCTAGAGTCTCCTTTTCTAGGAACTGGGGTCTGATTTATTAACATTGCCACTATAACACTTTAATAACATTATTTTCAGTGATCCAAGTGTCGACGGCGTGGAATGGCTTGTCTACACTCCTACTGAAAAAGCCTTTACGACCTTCACTAATGATGGTCCGAAGGTGGGCTATGGACCTGACGAAAGCGACCATATCTTCTGGAAGGGAATCTACGAAGACGCTGGAATTCCATTCTAGTAATCCTATAGAATTATGAGAATGTGAAAAATATGAGCAAAATGTTACATACTCTTTTAATTTATGGTGCTCTTCCATGGTTTCTTTTATTTTGTCTACATCTTGCTAGGTCTTGCACAAAAATATATTTTTTTAGATTTGTTCAGTACTTTACATCAATCTTTCATAATGTAATGTATTTTTTATTTCATGTATTGTCATTATTTTGTTACAAACTGCAAAAATAATAATTTGTCATTTGAAAATAATAAATTTACCTAAAAATACTACATCTACTTCTTTTATTATTGAAAAATTCTTTTTAGGGTTCCGTAGCCAAATGGCATAAAACGGAACCCTTATAGATTCGTCATGTCTGTCTGTCTGTCTGTCTATCCGTCCGTATGTCACAGTCACTTTTCGTCGAAAGTATAAGAGCAATCCTGTTGAAACTGGGTAAGTAGATGTATTGAGTGAACCGCATTAGGATTTTCACACAAAAATAAAAATATAACTAATTTTGGGGGTTGCCCCCATAGTTACAATTGAAACTCAAATTTTTTTTTTCACCGGACCCATACGCGTGGACAACGCTATTAGACAGTTGTTTCGAAAATTTGTTGCCCGAATTTATAAATTTCAAAACTAATAGGGAGTAGTGTTCCCTCAAAAGATACGAGTTACATTCGAAAGGGCCCGTATTTTCGTCGCCGGACTATCAGGGAAGACCCCTGATATGAGAGTTCCGACGAAGTCTTTCCATACCCAAACATTACCCCACTCTAGGGATTTCTTTCTGTATCGTGTGTTTACAAACGTAGAAACTCACATAGACAAACACCGATACCCGGAACAACTACTTGCAGATCATACAAATATAGGTAATACTTATGTTTCGTTGGGGGATCGAACCCGCGACAAGCTGCACAGCAGTAGATCGCCACTACGCCAACCGTGAACCGTAATGCCGGCTCCAGACTATTGCCGTGAACACCCGTGAACAGGCGCGAACGAGAATGTGGATGGTTTTCGCGAGGTTCACGGGCGTTCGCGCCTGTTCCCCGGTCAGTGTCGGTATTTTGTCCCGCGACAAAGGGTTCGCGCCTCCTTCGCGCGATTTTCACGCGTACCCATCCACATTCACGGGCCCGTGAACTTAATAAATTAATTACAATTTTTTATTTTTAATGTAAGACTTTATTTTTAATGAAATTCTGCTAAGTATTTGTTCATAAAAAGTCTTCTTCTTCTTCTTCTTCGTGTCGTTGGCACGACGGTAATTATATTTTATTAGCCCAAAACTCCGCCAACTCCACGGCGTCGGCGTCGGTAGCAGCGAAGAGGTCTGTTGGGCTGCATCTTTTTGGACTAAGAGGGCAGGATAGGAGATGAAGCATGGTTTGTAACTCAGCTCCACATCCGCATCCCGCTGCCGTTCCAGTGCGATAGCCCCTCTTTATCATGTTGGAGTTACACCTTCCCACCTGGGTCCGGAGGCGGTTCAGGGATTTCCAGGTGGACCATGGAAGATTCGATCCTGCAGGAAGATGTTCTCTTGGTGGTACGTAGTAGGAGGGAGGGGGACACAGTTTTTCCCAAAGTTCACATCGGGCTTTAGCTGGGTCTCCTGAAAGAGACACTGAGGATTTTAGGAAACTCTGCCTGCTTTTTAGCCGTTGTTTTGGCAGATGGGCGCCATATAGTGGGTGTCTGGAGTTAGAGATGGGTAGCTATAGCCATAACTAGCCAAATACCGGCTATGAGCAAAATAGCCACGGCTATGATATCCGTCAACACAATAGCTAGCTATTGGTTAGCTACTGGTTGGCTAGGTAACTGTCAGGTTATGACATAGCCGGTAGCCGCGTAGTCACGTAACCGCCACAGAGTATAGCTAACTGCTACGTTGTGTAGCCGTCCCGGTATTCGATAGCCGGGTCGCGAGAGTAGCCAGAATAGCCGATAGCTGTGTGCGCGCTCACTGCGCTACGCGAGTGCGATCTTCATCTCTTTCTCACAATATTCACAAAATAGATAAGACAAAGAGGGAGCATTATACTTAGTTATTTCGTTCGTTTAATAAACGAACTTATGAAATGCGATGATTAGAAAGGTAATTAGTTTCCGTCAGGTTTAAAATAAACATTTGATAGTTAGTATTTTGGTTACTGTGTCTGTGACCTCCGAGAGGAAATAATTTTTTGTCATAATTATAAAGAAATGAAATTGTTAAACGAAATCTATCACCAGCTAGACGAGTTGGCGAGGTGAGGATTGAATTCGGATCGGGTAACTGATGTTGCCTTATTTAAGTCGTACCTACCTAGCTAAACCGGCGCGCGTCGCATCGCCGCGCCGCTAGTGTCACTAACCGCTATTGTTCAATAGCCAAGTAGCCGAATAGCTAGCTAGCTAGCTGGCTATTACACCACAAATAGCCGGTTAGCTAGGCTATTGAAATTTCGGCTAGTTACCCATCTCTATCTGGAGTCCGACTCCTGTTTATATTTTTCAACTGCACTTGCGACCTCCCTTCTTACAAATGGAGGTGCAATGCCAGCTGTGGGATATAGCGCGCTGACTGGGGTTGGTTTGAGGCAGCCAGTAATCGTTCTGCAAGTTTCATTAAGAGCAACATCTACTTCCTTAGCGTGGGCAGAGCGGTGCCATACAGGGCATGCATATTCACCCACGGAAAAACAGAGTGCTAGGCCAGTTGTTCGAAGTACCTGAGAAGAGGCGCCCCAAGAGGTTGAAGTTAGACGCCTCAGTAGGTAAAAGTCTGAAATGGATTTTATATAATTAATAAAGACAGTTTTAATCATATTCCTACAAAGTAAATTCAGCAAAAAAAGTTAATGCAGCAGCAGCATCTACGTCAATAGTTACGTTAGTTATATATAGTACAGGATCCGTATATAGAACGACCTTCACCGATCGAGTAACCGGACGAAATGTGTTTTTTATGAATTAAAATATGTTGAAGAATGTTACGGTGATGGGTTGCCTCATAAAATCCTGTCAAGGATATTTTTAATTAATTTTATAAAAGGTAATTTTTTTTCAATACCTTCACCGATAGAGTAACCAAATAAAATTAACACCAATTGAAAGTCCGAAGTCTATAGAATATGCTAACGTAGGGTTGCCTACCTTTTTCTTGTCAAGGATATAGGGTTGCCTAATTTGAACAGGTGATAAAAAAATGCTACCTTCACCGATCGAGTAACCAAATAAATTATATATCAAAATAAAGACATTTTTTTTACGAATACGATGGTATACGGTTGCCTATGAAAAACTTGTCAGAAATTAGGGTTGCCAAGCGTTGAAGTTTGAAAATTTTATACGGTTGGAAGCACAAATGAGTAGATAAACGGACTAAGCTTCTTAAGAACGAGCAAAATTGTTACCTATTTTGGTAGGGTTGTCACAATAGGGTAGACAAATTTAACAAAAAAATATTAAATAGCTTTATTATTCAGTATGATAGAATCGAATCCAATAATTTAATTCAACTAAGCCAATTACAGGCAATTTTGAATTGTCAAAAGACATTTTTAAAGGTGTTTGGTCACCAATATATTAGAGACCAAACACCTACCTTCAAGATGGCGCGCGTTGTCAAATAGACCGCGCTTCTTACATTTTCGTTCATATTATCATTACTGCTCATCACATGTATTTCTCATTTATAGTAGCCTCTAGCTATGTCATTGGGAGTAAAATAAAGAATATTCCGTCACTCGGGATGCTCTCTTCACTCCATAGATCGCACTTGTTTTAGCCCCGGCGCAGTCGTCCAAAAGACTACACGCGCCTGTCGTCGAAAAGGTTACGCGTGACGTTCAACGCGACATGCGCTCGTTACGCGGTCGTAGTGGTTCTTCTCAATCTTATCGAAATAGGCTTGTGTATTTGTTGTATTTTACCCACGTTTTTATACACTTACTTTTCTTGTTTGTTTATTTGTTTGTTTGTTTGTCGTTCCGGTTGAACTTTTGCAACTCAATTTTGAGGCACTTCCCGATAAGCTAGCAGGCTGAAATTTTGCACACGCTCTGAGTTTTGATGACAATACAAAGAATGACTAGCTAAAGAACGTCATAACAAATCCAATATGGCGGCCTCCCAAAGATGGCGGATGGCCCGTTTG
This sequence comes from Agrotis clavis, assembly GCA_954870645.1. Taxonomy (NCBI): domain Eukaryota; kingdom Metazoa; phylum Arthropoda; class Insecta; order Lepidoptera; family Noctuidae; genus Agrotis; species Agrotis clavis. The sequence continues at coordinate 3,097,560 of OX940929.1, forward strand.
AAATGCACCTCCATGTTATGGGTATCAAATGAAAGGGTTTGCCGTCAGAAATACGAAAAAAATAGTCACGTGACTTAAATCCAATATGGCGGACGTCCAAGATGGCGGACAGGCTATTTGAAATGCACCCCCAAGATATTGGTATCAAATGACAGGGTTTGCTGTCAGGAATATGAAAAAAAAAGTATTAAAAATTAAGTAGTATAAAAAAATTTATAGATTTGAAAAACGTGGGGGCGTATCTTTGCTAGTTACACCCACGATCTATACACGTCATGTGAATATATCCCATAAATAATCCCTTAAATAATATACGCCCCCACGTTTTGAGTGGCCCCTCTCTCAGCCCCGTAGGGTTATTTTCTTATTTTTAGAAAATTTAAAAACGTCATGTATGACATCAAATAATGTTGTTTAAAAAGGAAAAAGTTTTGGATTACGTAACAAACCTATGTATTTAAGGATAAGATAACACATAAAAAAATCGGAAGAGCAATTTTTCACTAGAAGTTAGAGCGCGATAGGTAAAAAGTTGATTTGGAGTGACACTGAAATCGAAAATTTGTTGGATGTTTATATCCAACACACGACACGACACGCACTTGGCCGTTTTATTTTTGCTAAGACCGAGACCTTCGTAGCCTTTATTTTCTTATAAAATTTATCCTTACAGCTATGTATTATACCTTTCTAAATTTGTCCTTACGTCTAGTTTTATATAAAACAAACATATTTTACATACAACAATAAATAAAAAAATCCTAGAACTAAAACTATTAAATTTTCACAAGAACTAAAGTTTGATTTCACAAAAATTGCAATAACTTGAAAACTACTGGACCGATCTTCATGAAACAACTTGTGGATCTATTTTTGTAAAGAAACACAACCCTTTTAAATACTTTAATTGAAAAACATACATAAACAAAAAAGTGAGTTTTCAAGTTACGTAATAATCTAAGTTTTAAACTTTTACAATTTTCCACTTAAAAACTTATCTAATTAGAAAGTAATAAGAACGTACAAGATAATCTAATAAGAATCTAATATATACACAACACAATCACTGGATTCTGATTAGAAGACACTTGTCTTAAAAATCACCTTATAAATCACACTGTTCAACGGCAAAGGCCCTTCCACTACTTGCACCCCTTGTCGTTGCGTGGGCCGACAATCACCTTCTTTCATCATATGCCAAATTTCAGTTCCGGAGGAATTTTTCGGACCACATATGCCTCTTTGACTGGACTATTGGAATGGGTATCTGCGGTACTTTCACAGTTATTATGTCTTGTGACTGGGACTGTAGCATAACTATTTTTGTACTAACTTTATTTTAGGTTTTTTGACAATTCATAATTGTTTTGGTTGCATTAAATTATTTGATTTGATTTGATTCGATTCTATCATACTTGATAATAAAACTATATAACATATTTTTTGTTTAATTTGTCTTACCCTATGGCCCATTGTGACAACCCTACCAAAAAATGTAACAATAATGCTCGTTCATAATAAGCTTAGTCTGTTTATCTACTCATGTGCTTCCAACCGTCTAAAATTTTCAAACTTCAACGCTTGGCAACCCTAATTTCTGACAAGTTTTTCATAGGCAACCGTATACCATCATATTCGTAAAAAAAATGTCTTTATTTTGATATATAATTTATTTGGTTACTCGATCGGTGAAGGTAGCATTTTTTTGTCACCTGTTCAAATTAGGCAACCCTATATCCTTGACAAGAAAAAGGTAGGCAACCCTACGTTAGCATATTCTATAGACTTCGGACTTTCAATTGGTGTTAATTTTCTTTGGTTACTCTATCGGTGAAGGTATTGAAAAAAAATGACCTTTTATAAAATTAATTAAAAATATCCTTGACAGGATTTTATGAGGCAACCCATCACCGTCACATTCTTCAACATATTTTAATTCATAAAAAACACATTTCGTCCGGTTACTCGATCGGTGAAGGTCGTTCTATATACGTATCTTAGACTAATACGGCAATAGTTGGGAGCCGCCATAAAGAAATGATTGTGGGGATATTTAGAATATAAATATAAAGTAGTTGAGTAAATGGCAATTTTTTTAAACGTGTTAAAATCTTTAAATGAGTCCTGCAGGGCGGGACGCGAAGGACTGTTAGACTCGTACTGACTAAAATCCACGGTGTCCTTCAATAACCATTTTCGTTCCAGTGTCACGGTAACCTTATGAGACAGTCCCGCGACCCCGGTAGGCTGGTCCTGTAAGGGGGGGCCCGCCTGGTTGCTCACAGCTCTTTTAGGCACGCGTGGAAAACGACGCACCGTCGACCCGGGCCTGGTCCATGATAGGTCAACAAGTCACCAATCCATATTTTCTTTGACCTTCCTCTTCCTCTGACATGAGTGCCTTATAGCTAATTATTTTAGCTTTTTGTTAGAATAAAAAGTAATTACACTAATGAAAAATTAATAAATTAACGACAATTTTTACATTTGGATATTTATTTTGGTATTTATTCTTAGCACAGGTGAAAGTATGACGTGGTAGACGACCCTGAAAATAACAAAGGATCGAATAATGAATTTTTATTATTTCTCACTTATTATTGATCAACTAAAGGACATGACAAAGAGTATGTGATCAGATGTTTCTTCATAAAAAAAATACTTTATATAAACATACTTTGTGAAAAACTAACAGAACAAACAATTTTTTTTTTATACAGTGTGTCCGGGCACGAGTTAGCGATATTTGAAGGGGATATTCTAGGCTCAATTTCATCGACAAAAATGCTTTTAAAAAAATTCTTACTCCAATACTTCGCGAATGGCAGCCATTTTATTTTTTTAATCCGTCGAACTGGGGTGTGTACAATAAAATGCAAATATCTTGGAATCCAAGAGACCTACATTCATGAAAATTACTTTATTGCAAAGTTAAACGTTGAGGCTTATTAAAAACTTACGAAAATTTTCTAAATAATAGGTATGTAAAAATAACCAAAAAACATGGGCAAACACGAAATTGTACACAAAAATTACTGAATAATTTCACATTTTTAACTGTAGCTCGATAAGTACCCCTGAATTTTGGTAAGATTTTTGCATTAAATTAAAAGTGTTTGAGTCAGGCTATAAAATGATATCAAAATGATCACTCTACGTTAAGTATCTTAAGGAGTTATTCTCACTTGAACATCACCCTTCCTTAGCGCACGTACCCCAATATTACAGGTGTCGCATTCTTTGGGCGAGCTAAATCGTTCCAACGAATATTTATCAGCTGGCATTATTGACCACCATAATCCATAAACTGAAATGGTACATTTTTTTTATTATATGAAACCACTTCTTGGAATTATTGTGAGAATAACTCCTAAGATACTTAACGTAGAGTGATAATTTTGATATCATTTTATAGCCTATCTCAAACACTTTTAATTTAATGCAAAAACCCTAGCAAAATACAGGGGTACTTATCGAGCTAGAGTTAAAAATGTGAAATTATTAAGTAATTTTGGTGTACAATTTCGTGTTTGCCCATGTTTTTTGGTTATTTTTACATATTATTTAGAAAACTTTCGTAAGTTTTTGATAAGCCTCAACGTTTAACTTTGCAATAAAGCCATTTGCATGAATGTAGGTCTCTTGGATTTAAAGATATTTGAATTTTATTGTACACACCCCAGTTCGACAGATCAAAAAATTAAAATGGCTGCCATTCGCGAAGTTTTGGAGTAAGAATTTTTTTTAAAGCATTTTTGTCGATGAAAAAGAGCCTAGAATATCCCCTTCAAATATCGCTAACCCGTGCCCGGACACACTGTATATTTCTTTGCGCCGCACCAAAGTGTGGGAATTTCGAAATCTAGGGGGATTTAAATCAAAATATAAATGTTAATTTTTTATAACATTTTTATAACCTATTTATACCTAAGACCTTATTGGTCAAAGCTACATATTAGAAATTGTTGTATGTAGCTTGAAAATAATAATAAAATAAATAAATAATTATATATATATGTCGGATCCGGTCAATAGTACGGACAGCAAACGAATCGTAAGCGCGCCATTTTGAGTATCACGTGGTCTGCGTGCGCTTATACAGAGTCGTGATGTTTCATCGGGGCTGGGAGGAGCGCATTCAGTGCCCGACCGCAGCAGTGTGAAGACATCCCGAAACTGTACTCGATTCGTTGTGCCCAGTATAAGTGTAGTGAGTGATTAAATTTGTGATTTAAAATTAAAATAACCAAGTGAACCGCACCCAGTGTATTTTCATTGCACGAGACCCAAACTCTGCCCACGTGATGCCTGAATCTGACGGAATAATACCGGTGGCTCCGACATCAGAAGTGGGATCAAATCGTGCTAATGAAATTACACGCGGGAACAGTGACAATAACAATCAGTGGAAGTTAGTTACTTTTTGAAATGCAAAACCAGCAAACTTTGAAAAGGCAGCCAGTGAAAAACAAGTTTTTATTGCCGGAATTCGACCCCGACAAACCGGATTCCGATGCGCGGTCGTGGTGCGCCACCACCGACTTGTGTTTTAACGGATGTGCAGTGGAGGGATGCCAGCTTATTTTGACGCTGAGCAAGGCGCTAAAGGTGAAGAATCAACCTGGCTATCTCAAATAGCCTACAAAGGAATTTAAGGTACTTTTTACAACAAGATTTATTTCGCAACGGCGGGTACCCTCATTTAAAAATAAGTGGCGAAAAACCAAGTGATAAAGAAACATTACCCACGTTCGCCAGTCGTTTCATATCTGATGCGAAAAATGAACACTATCTGTGAATCATCGAAAACAAGTGACACCAAGCGAGGAAAAATAACGTCAATTAAGTGTTATAACTGTGATAAAACGCCCAAGCGTATTGAGTGCAGAAGTAAGGCGATGGATACGAAGGGAAGACCTACAGCATCAAGTCAAGTGACGCAGCAGCCGGCATCGAAGACCTTGGTGTGCATCAAATGTGGCAAGCCAGGTCACATAGCCGTGCGCTGTACGAGCAGTAGTGGCGGCAGTGGCAACGGACCAGTCCAAGGCGCGGCGCGACGCGTCGATGTCTGCATCGTGCAACCACCATCAGACACGTTACAACACAGGTGAATCGTTTCATTTTTACTTACGCCTCTGGTGCCTTGTGTTCTTTATGTTGACTATCGCTGGTTAAGCGTTAGTGAGTAATATCGCTGGTTAAGCTTTTTTTATTATTACTGTCTAAGTGATAGGATTTGTAACGCTGGTTAAGCGCTACAATGTTACGAACTGGTTAGTAGTGATGCATAGTGCTGGTTAAGTGCTGTGGATTTGGGGGGAATGCCTGAGGTTCAAGTACCATTTTGAAGTAGAGATGTTGAGTTGAATGATAGTGTGGAATCTTAGGTCAGCTGGTCGGACCGTACCAGTAGCTATTTCGTAGCCGTAATCCGTATCTTATTGACATCTCGGTGTCCATAGAAGCGCGGTGTGCGGATGGCACTGGCGGAGGTCGTGTATTGTGCGTTCATGGTGAACGGTGTGAAACAAACAGAGGTTTGTTAGTGGGGCTAGTGTTAGCCACAGGCCACGAATTTGATTCCTGCTGTTTTGATTACAATATTGCTGCATTGTGATAATACAATTGCAAAGGTACTTGAATGCTCTGGGAATTCCGATCAGTCTTAATTAGATCCAAAGTTTAAGGGTCTGTTTAGAGTGATAAAGATTTTGAGATGGTGACCGTTACACATTGAAACCCTTGAATTCTAAGTGTACCTACAAACATTCCAACGGGTCATGTACCAGTCGAAGTTACCATAGATTCTAATTAAGTTGTAGTGAGAGGTCGAGTAAAACGGTCTATCGGCCGTATTGTTTTCAACCGTACCAGTAGCTGTTTCGTAGCCGTAGTCCGTATCTTATTGACATCCTGGTGTCCATGGATGCGCGGTGCGCGGGTGGCTCTGGCGGAGGTTGGGGTCTTGAGAGACCATAGTGTGTAGTCAGCGGGTGATGCACACGGGCGATCCACGTGGTGGATGCGCATAGAAGTTCTGATCCATGCGTTGGATGTGTGAAAGCAATGTGATTGCTGGTCGGCTAGAGAGCCGTGGCGTTAGAAGTTTTACTCGAAAGTCGAAGGTCACTGGAAAATTGGTAGTTTTTGCATAGAGTTGTGAAAGTATATTCGAACGACTGTGGTACATGGCCCAGGGTAGTTGTTAGTGGCCTAGGGTAGTTGTTGGTGGCCTAGAGTATTTGTTAGTGGCCTAGGGTAGTGAATGATGTATTTTCAATTGGCTATTCCCAATTTTTGATTTAGTTAAAGAGTATTGGTTTTAATGGTACAGTAGAGTTCTGAAATTTCCTTATTTTCACCAAAGAACTGAATATAGAGTTTGGTCAGGAATGACCGAGTGGAACAGTATTCTGTCGTAGACTATTTTGTGTTTCAGAGTGATTATTACACGTGGACGAGTGAAATGAGTTGAAGGAGGCCTACACAGAGGTGATTGAAAGAGGCTGAAGAAGAAGAAGAACATCACACGAGGACGTGTGAATCGCAGGATGGCCGTGTCGGATCCGGTCAATAGTACGGACAGCAAACGAATCGTAAGCGCGCCATTTTGAGTATCACGTGGTCTGCGTGCGCTTATACAGAGTCGTGATGTTTCATCGGGGCTGGGAGGAGCGCATTCAGTGCCCGACCGCAGCAGTGTGAAGACATCCCGAAACTGTACTCGATTCGTTGTGCCCAGTATAAGTGTAGTGAGTGATTAAATTAAATTGTGTTTGATTTAATTTGTGATTTAAAATTAAAATAACCAAGTGAACCGCACCCAGTGTATTTTCATTGCACGAGACCCAAACTCTGCCCACGTGATGCCTGAATCTGACGGAATAATACCGGTGGCTCCGACATATATATAAATAATAGTTTATTGGTTTATTATTCCATTGTGTATATTTGTCAAGATAACTTAGAGTGCATTTTATTAAAGTAATAGTAATACATCACCCTTATAACAACATGTGAAAGCAAAGGTTGAAAATAGTAGATTTTACAACAAGTGCACAAAACAAACCATTTTTATCCGAGACTTCTAGCAGCCCGAGCCGAAGGCGAGGGCTGATAGTAATGTCGAGGATAAAAATGGTACTGTGGACGAGTTATAAACTCTGCTTTTCACTTCGATTGCGAGGAAATAAAACAGTAGTATAACATAACATTTCTTTAATTAAAATTCAAAGTAAAATTAGAACAGTTTTGAATAATGAAGGAAATTGTTTAATTGTCAAAATTTAAATTCAATTTTATTTTCCAATTTTTCAAATTCAATCTGGACATTTTTAACAATTTTAGCAAATTGAAGAAATTAATAAATGCACGAAAAAAGAACAAGAACTGTTTCCCGCCGCTTTATTTTTTTTTAAATCTTACGACATTGATATTAGGCTGCAGACCTATACAGCCTACTTGTAAATTAATTTTGTAACAATAATTTTCTTAAATCAACTAACCTACCGTACTCGAATTAAAATTTTAACATCTATTATATCTTAAAAACACATAAGGCAAATAAATTAAAGTAAATAATTATATAATAACAAATTCTATCTATGAATAATTTTATTTGCCTTAATATAATACATTTATGAGTAGATACGTTAATGCCCTTGTGCACAAAATTCGATTTTGTGCAGCCTATACCCTGCACAAAGAAGCACTTTCAGAGCAAGAGAAGTGAAAAAGAATTTTTTGAGACGATTTGCAAAATAAAAGGTGTATTAAAAAAATGGCCAGAAGGTCCCGGTGTTTTGATTGTTTCAAATTATAGTTTAGAGTCTAAACTTTTAGAACAGTTGATAACAGTTGCGCTTTTTTGCGCCAATATATATATTTTTTTATATTTTCGTAATGACCTCCAATATAACAAAAAAAACTGGTTTTTTGATCTCAAATGTGAAAAAGAAGCGAACTAAAGCTATCTTTGCTTTTATAAGAGGTACATACCATCAAGTTAAATTTTTGGAAGATAGGTACTAAAAATTAAAATAAGCTTTTTTTTAAATTTTATATTACAAATTTAACAAAAAATTGGCTGCAATCGATAGACATTGTAAATGATGAATTTTATTTATTTTAATACCAATTAATATCATTTTAAACTTTTTTCTTTTATTTATTTCAATTTGGAATTAAATCTCGCTAGATTCAGAAATTCCCACACTGTGCGCACTAGGAATTTTTCCCTGTGTCGTGGGTGCGTTTACAAATATACTCACATACATAATTAAACTCACATACACAAACGCCCAGACCCGAAACAACTACTTGTAGATCATACGAATATTTGCTTCATGCGGGAATAGAACCCGCGACACGCAGCGCAGGAGTCCAGTCGCTCAGCCACTGCGCTAACCGTGACGTGCCGTAGGTGAACTGGTGAAGTCAACGACGATATAATACTAGACTCCGCATGCACGATATAAGGAACAAAAACTATTCTGTCAACTCGCTGAGGTACTACGAAAGCGAGGGGGACGAGGTACTGCGTTGTGATTGGCTAACTCAAGGTCTCAACGTATGTTTACGGCTCACAGGAGTGGTCGAAATGAGACGGATATAAGACTTTTTTGCCTAATGTGTTGACAGACATCGGTCGCCTGTTATTAGGAGTCTAGTATTATATCGTCGTTGGGTGAAGTAATAATGATAGTATTGTAGATAAAGTAGGACACTGTTAGGTTGTGAGTGTCGCAATGACGCCATCGTTTGGAGTTGATAGACCTACACATTAAGGTGCGTACAGACCATGTAACATTGTTATATAACATTGCAACATAAAACAATACCGTACACATTAGTGTAACAATGTTATATAACAATTATCGTTTGTCGTTCTTCAGTGCTATCCACATTGTTATATAACATTCTGTGTCCACATCATCTGAAACTTTTCAATTTTGTGTAACATGATATGTTATATAGTCTGTACGCACCTTTAGACAGTTCTAAGGTCCTACCACAACTTTTCGTGTTTTTACGACGTAAAGTAAACGGGAACTTTGGCGTTCAATTGATGGAAAAAGATAGTTTCTCGTTCATACATTAGAGGCGCTTTTTCATTTTCCGTACTTACAATAAATAAAACTTTAACGAAGATCGAGCAAAAAATAAATTTTGAGGCGGCGCCATTTGAAGCGAAGAATTGAGCTAGGTTCACCTTCGCTGATTGTTTTTTTGGCACTGGGTTCAATTTTTATCTTTCCAATTTTTATACCATGACTAGAGTGTTTAACACATTAAGAAAACCGTCTTCACTTTTGTCATTGTCAACGTAACCGTCACAGTAACTAATGCATTTAACTGTTGAGGGCCTCTTGGAATTGAAGTTTGCACTCTCAGACCGTCGACGACTGTCAAATCCGAGCTAAAGGGTGTCCCAGAAGTAAAGAGGCATTTTAAAAAATCTTACTGGCCGAAAATTTTGTATAAAGAATATAATACATAAAGGACCAAGAGCAACGTGCAAAACGAGGGTGCCGAAGAGTTTGCAACAGTCAGATAAGCAAAGTAGTCAGCCTCCATGAACGCAAAAGTGTATCTGAACGAATGCATTATTAAACGGTTGATACCTTTTAAAGACAAGCATCATTCCAGGGATAAGGTTATCTTTTGGCCGGACATGGCGACGTGTCACTACGCTACTGATGTTACTCGTTACATCGACTTTGTACGTAAAGAAAAAAACGCTCCGAATGTATCACAAGCTCGCGGTATCAAAATGTTTTGGTCCCTGTGCAAAAGGGAGTACGAGTACAAGAAACGACCAGAGAAACCTAAATCCATAAAAGCTTTCAAGTAAATATGGACCAAATTGTCCAAAGAAGTGGCTGCAAAATCATGAGGGCACAGAAAAAAGAAAAATGGCTTACAAAGGTGTTGCCAACGCAAATTTAATATAAACATAATAATTTAATTGCTTTTGTTATTACTTTCAACCAAAATTATTGAAAAAAAATTATATACAGAGTGAATTTTTCAACTGGGCCTGGATGGCGATATCCGAAACTATGAGGAATATCTAAAAAATGTTGAAAGGAGTCTCGAGGCCGATTTTGAAGAAAACTAAAACTGCATCATTGGATTTTAGAAAAATCAATCATCCTGGCCAGGAATCGAACTCGCTTATTTTGGAAAAAAAATCACATCCTGTATTATTACACTGCACCATCCATCAGCTTCTACTGATAACTTCTTCTTATGACCCATAATAAATTATTTGAAATGATATTTCGTTGTTTTCAATGGATTTGACGTCTCAACAATCGCATTGTTGCGACGTCAAATCCATTACACGAAATTATTGAATTGAACAAAATATTGCATTATTTATAAGAAGAAATGGTTAACTTAATGTTTCAAATACAGTCATTTCCTTGATGATCGATCAGTTATTTTTTTTTTAAGTATACGTTTTTCTTAAGTTTGTCGTTGAATTTCGAAGTTTTTGACGTGTTTATTGTTTTTCAATACTCCAACTGACGGACTAATCAGATTTTCAATTTATTTATGCACTAAACTACCTTACTGCCGAAAGTCACTCGAGCAGACCCGCGGGACCAAGCTAGCTATTTAAATCTTTATCAAAAACATTGTAATAATTATCAAGAATCATATCACCTTGATGGATGACACATATTTATTAATATATTCAATTACGATGACTACGAAAAGTCTAAAAAATATTATACCTGTCATGCTTATCACAAGGTCGTGAGTAGTGATTGACCGATTTTCAACCTTATCTAGAAAAACATTGGGTACAAAAATGGTCGACTAATAAAAGTGTTCAATCTGTATTACGTTCGATAAGTTTTTGGACGTTGGATATTGCTTGTTCATTGTGTTTGACCATTATCTAAGTATGATGACTGTCGTATCGCATAATATATATACAAAGTTGGCGTCGATTATATCAAAATATTTAAGTTAAGCTATTCTAGAGCGGTGAACGTGTTTGTCCACTCTTGCTTGTGCACAAATAGTAAAATTAAATAATAAGTGTTTTCATATACGAATATTTAAGGTATGGTAACAATGTTTATTTACTTTTTGGTAATGATTAGTGAAAAAGATAATATGACCAACCTTTCACCTTCGGGTCACTTTAAAGTTATTATGTGAAAAATGATAAACCATAGGTAAATGGAATTCATCATCGACAGGCCTGTTGGTCTAGTGGTTAGTGACCCTGACTGCTATGCTGGAGGTCGTGGGTTCGATTCCCACCCAACACAAATGTTTGTGTGATGAGCACGATCATTTGTTCTGTGTCTGGGTGTAATTATCTATAATATGTATGTATTTAAAAATATATAAGTATGTTTATCAGTTGTCTAGTACCCATAACACAAGCTCTGCTTAGCTTGGGACTAGATGGCGTTGTGTGATAGTTGTGGAATATTATTATTATTATCAAAATAGGTAACACAAGAGATGCTAAATTGCTAATTTTTGTTGTACCTTGTCAAATAAACTTTAAGTAAACATAAATAAAAACATAATATAACTAACACACTACCCTTTTTTTTCATGTCCCGCGGCGACACCCTAAAAAGAGGACTTTCGGACTACTATTTTGATTTAGATTCTAGTGCATATTTTGTAAAGCATATTTTTCATCAGCCTATATTATCCTTACAGTGTAAAAGTGAACAGTAATGCCAACAATCAAAGTGCAACAGGGATGGCTATCTGGAGCCATCGTGAAGACTATCACAGGTGACAGCAAGTACTACAGCTTCAAAGGCATCCCCTACGCTCAACCACCTTTGGGAAAACTAAGATTCAAGGTAAGTCATGAATTATTTTTCATTATCATTCAGTACCATGTGATTTGGGACGAGCCTATAGCCATCAACCGAGCACCACACATGAAAAACTCTTTGCTCGACCCGGGAACTAATCCCGGGACCCTCACTCGTCGTAGTCTCGTAGACCCTCGTAGACTCGTAGTAGTCGCACTTACTACCATTACCATTACACCAACGAAGTAGATCACTAAGTATCCAATAATAATAATCTGTACTCTATGAGCCTAACGTGAAAGTACCACTGTCGTATGCAGACGACGACGGCCCCATCTGTTCTGTGCAGTTCTCCTAGCCTTTCACTGCATTAACACTTGGCACTGTACAAACCTTTACGTACATATTTTTATCAAAGAAATACAGTCTTGGCCATCCTACCATTATTTTGTTAACTAATTGGTTAAAAAAAAATATTTAACTAACATTTTGATACAAATATTGTATAGTACGAACATCGCTAAAAGTGAATGTTGTTTTCTGACTGATTTCTTGCATAAAATAACAGATGAACATACATTTTCATCAATTGCAGTGACGGAATTAATAGGTCGCCAAAAACATTTTTCAATTACTTTCCTTATTTAATAAAATGAAATATTTTCCAGGCCCCGCAACCACCTCTTCCTTGGGAAGGAATACGGAAAGCCACAGAACACGGTCCCAAATGCATTCAGAAGCTAGATGGCGTCAAAGTAGGAAGCGAAGACTGCTTGTACTTAAATGTGTACAGCCCAGAAATCAAGCCAGCTTCTCCATATCCAGTCATGGTGTTCATTCATGGAGGAGGTTACAAAATTGGCTCTGGAAACGACGATAACTATGGACCAGATTTTCTTGTTCCACACGGAGTAGTACTTGTGACTATTAACTACAGATTAGAAGCACTTGGTTTCTTGTGCCTGGACACAGAAGAAGTTCCTGGCAACGCTGGATTAAAGGACCAAGTTGCTGCTTTGCGATGGATACAAAATAATATCGAGTCTTTTGGCGGAGATCCTAATAATGTCACAGTTTTCGGTGAAAGCGCTGGTGGTTCATCTACTTGCTTCCACATTATCTCACCAATATCTAAAGGACTTTTTAAGAAAGCAATTGCAATGAGTGGCGCACCTTCTTGTGATTGGTCTGTCTCATTTGCACCTCAGAAACGTGCCTTCATACTTGCCAAAGATTTGGGCTTTGAAACTAATGACACCAACGAACTTCTAGAATTCTTACAAAGCGTTCCAGTGGAAAAACTAGTAGATACAAATCCAGCCGTGTTATCATTTGAAGAATATAATAATAACCTTATAAAGCTTTATCACTTTACTCCGGTTGTAGAAAAAGATTTTGGCAATGAACATTTTTTGACAGAAGATTCCTTTGAGGCCTTGAAGAATAAGAAAATAAACGACGTAGACGTCTTTATTGGATATACCAGTGACGAAGCCTCTTTTGCTATCCCTCTATTTGAAGAATCACATATACAACGATCCAACCGTTACCCAGAACTGTTGGTTCCGAGAAAAATCCTTAATCAATGCACACCGGAGACAATTTTAGAAGTATCTAAGAGGATACACGATTATTATTTTAATGGGAATCCTATCACAGTTGATTTAATGAAAGAATTTGTAGCCTATGCTAGTCACACTTACTTCATCTATGATGTCAACAGATTCATTTTACATTTACCAAAGGTTGGAAACGGTCGAAGATATGTATACAAATTCTCGTCCTTCTCTGGTAGAAATGTCTATGGAAGTAATGGACCGAAGTACGGGATCCATGGAGCTTCCCATTTAGATGATCTCATGTATTTATTTAATGCCAACAAGCAGAATTTGAAGCTTGAGAAAAACACGAAAGAGTATGAACTTATTAATTTAGTTTGTACTGTATTTACCAACTTTGCTAAATATGGGTGAGTAATTGATGAATATTGTTGGCAGAACCTTCAGTTTTTGTTCTGTATTTTTCTTTTATAAGGCACATTCATTCAATTGCTTGTGCAAGGAAGATTTAAATAGCACTAACATCGATCTGATTCTTCGTTATCAGAGATAGAAATCTTTTATTATGACATCTATGGATGTCCTACGGAGAGGATAGGAGTCTGTGAGACTTATCCTGATAAAAACCACCTTTGATGACGCTTGTGCCAGCCCGCTTGACCTGTCTTGTCCAGGAGTGTAGTGAGGTGAACCTTTCACTATTTTAACCCTGATTTTTTTGTTCACAGCAATCCAACGCCTGACTCATCTCTGGGTACAACCTGGCCAGAATACGACAACTCAACCAAAGCCTACGTGGAGATAGGCGACGCACTGATTTGTAAAAATTCACCGGAAGCCGAAGCCTTAGAATTCTGGAAGAGCATCTTTGAATATGCTGGACTAGAATTTTAAGAAATGTTTGACACTATTATTTTGATTAAATTATTTTGTGATGTAAGGCTTAGTTCCTTTTGATTTAATTACAAGAATAATATCCTTTTTTGTTCTTGTGTGATGATGACAAAAGTCACGGGAACGTTAACCGAGAATTGCGACAAGAAAAGAAATAAAAATAGAGAGGAGGAAGGGATGTTACCAGCAAAGGGTGGTACTGAGCCAAAATAATGTTAATTGATTTGGGATATCAAAATACATACAATCATAATCAGTTAGCACTTATTTAAAAAAAATATAAGTGCGTCCATACAGAACGAGCAGCCTCCCGAGGCATAATTATATTTGCCGCGCGAAGCAGCTAAAATGAAACATCTACCTTTGAAGCAGGAACCTATACACACAACCTGCAGATGAAGATGATGTTCGTGAGATCAAACAGGCTGTCGTAGTATTACTATTCTATTATTTCATATTAATCCAAACTATCTCATCGCTGTAGGTACTTTTTTTTCTGATTCTCTCTGCTTTCTGCATCGCCAACCTACTTTTAGCCAACGATGCGTGTCATTTATATCTTAAATAATATGACTGACGAACTTAAATAATTAAAGTAACTCTGTACTTGGCTTCTATACATATTTGCGCTACCAGATCCTCAAACATGGATGACTTGCGGTCAAAATTAAGCAAACAGTTTTCATTAATATTTCAATTCTAAATAAGCGTAGACAGAAATATAATTATAATTATTATTAATCACAATGTTATTATGCTATATATAGCAGTTCAATAATTATTGAATGACGGCAATCGCCAAAATGTACCTACAGATAGCGTTTGACCGGCAAAGTGTGTGTCGGCACACGCATGGTGGCGGGTTCCACAGACGGGATTAATATTAAAATATTTTACCACAAAATCAAAGTCACATTTGTTAAACTTGTGCAGCCAAAAAAGCTGTGACAGTTTTTTCTTTAAACTTCATTGAATTTACTTCTGACAGGATTTTATTCACGTATCCAAAAATAAACATTTAACTTGCAAGGGAAATATTTGACTGTGACAAATTTTAGCGTTTTAGGTTTAAATCTTAATATTTACCAAGAGGATCACCAAATCGACAAATGAACTTCAAACAGCCGTAACATTGAACAACACACACCAAGCGAAAGAAAAGAATAGAAAAATATTCCACCATTGGGATCTAAGACATAAAAATAAATAACCCTCCTGGCGCAGTCGGGTAACGAGTCATACTAAATTACAGCTTTGTAGTGCTTTTTTGACAGATATGGAACATTATAAGGATTCTTCATTTACAGAACCCTAACACAATATAATTACAAACAAATTTTAATTTTTTATCGATGATTGAAGACTGCCTTAAATTTTGCAGATCATTGTAGGTAACGCACATGATATCGCGTTGAGTCCATTAGTATAAAATACAGACTTATTTATTGTGCCCACCAGTGGATGGTCGTAAGCTTGTGAACAATACTGTTACTTCGGGTACTAAACATAAGGTAAGATTTACTTTTATATTCACATTCACACACACTTCAATCACATTTACACACCCTCACTGTCACTCACACATGCATTGTTTTTTTATTTCTTAGCAGAGTGCATGGTCTAACGGATGGTCGCATTACCTTGTGAACCACGAGTTCCAGGTTCGATTCTTATCCGGTATAAATCGTTTTTGGTCGCTTTATTTACATGATAATAATTAGATTATCGTGACCCTGGAACTTAAAGGGCTATTGAAGGACACCGTGGATTTTAGTCAATACGAGTCTGACAGTCCCTCCCGCGGAATCACGGTAACAAAGCCTCATTTAATGAACAGATTTTTTTTTTTTTTCAGATACACTAAAGATTGACACTACACGTAACCAGATTGACTAGACTTGTTTTAGTCGAGGTCAGACAATCGGTCTTACTGACACATTTTCTAGTTTGATGCGAGCGAGTTATTTGATGCCCTATATTTTTTTTCCTCCTATTTGATACTTATTTTAAATTAAGTTTAAATGTAAGTATTATTTAAAAAATATTTAACATTTTCTCTACAACTTAAATACTGAAATCCTCATCATTATTTGCAAAAAAAATATCAATTAAGTAATCTACATCAATTATCATTATTATCTACCCTTATCACAATTATTACTTGCGGTCAATGCAAAACTTTTTTTCTCTTCTATCAACATTATCATGTACAGTTTTTTGTTAATACTGTTTGCAAAGATTCACAAAAAAGCAACAATTTGCTATTATCACTTTCACAGTTACCAATGAATTTGACAGTTTTTAATTAAAAGAAAAGTGAGTGTATAAAAACGTGGGAAAAACTAAGATTTGTTTCCATAACAGAATTTATTTGGTAATTATTAACCACCTCTTTTTCACACACTTCAGTGACAATGGTAGAAGTCAAAGTGCAACAAGGATTGCTCTCTGGAGAAGTGAAGGAAACCGTGTTAGGTGATCGCAAGTACTACAGCTTCAAAGGCATCCCCTACGCTCAACCACCGCTGGGCAAACTAAGATTCAAGGTAAGTTTTCTTATTTAAATTAGTAATATACAAAGCACGCAACGTGCATAGGATCGTGCATTCATTCATACTATTTTAACAAAGAACAAAATAATTCGAACTAAAATTGATTTGAATTATATTTTCGTTCCCGATTGAGCAACTCGTCAAAATTTTGACAAATTGATCAAACGGGAATAAATAATTGCTCTAATTTTTTAAGAGCAATTATTTATTCCCGGTGCTCTGGAAATAGTTGCTCAAATGGGAATACCTCAAGTTAAGGGCTATTAAGCTTTCCTCCCTTTAATAAATAACATCAAACAATGAAATGTAATTCAAGCGCGTCCGAAGAAGGCATAAGGTTCAATCATTTAAAACCAACCTTGCTTCCAAGAATAGTGGAAATATTTATTTTAATTCCTAATTAGGAAACAATAGTCATCCAAATAAGGTGTTTTTACCTACCCAATGCAATCCGTATATTGAACAATTTTGTAGAACCTTTCTGATAACTTTTTCCAGAAATTTATACCTCAATTTTTTGCAGGCGCCGCAACCCCCTCTACCTTGGGAAGGAGTACTAAAAGCTACAGAGCATGGACCTACATGCCCTCAAATGTGCTTATACAACGGCCAACTTGAAAGAGGCAATGAGGACTGCTTGTACCTTAATGTGTACAGCCCAGAAATCAAGCCCGATACTCCATTGCCAGTCATGGTGTTCATCCATGGAGGGGGTTTTAAATATGGCTCTGGTAACGATGACGAATACGGACCAGATTTCCTAGTCTCCCATGGCGTAATCTTGGTTACTTTTAACTACAGATTGGAGGCTCTTGGTTTCTTGTGCTTAGACACAGAAGAAGTTCCTGGTAACGCAGGATTAAAAGACCAAGTTGCTGCTTTACGCTGGGTGCGGGATAATATTGAGAATTTTGGCGGAGATCCCAACAATGTCACAGTTTTTGGTGAAAGCGCTGGTGGTTCATCTACGAGCCTTCATATCATCTCACCCATGTCTAAGGGTCTTTTCAAGAGAGCTATTCCGATGAGTGGGGTTGGAAATTGTGATTGGTCTACTCCATTCGTCCCTCAAAAACGAGCATTCTTACTCGGTAAAGAGCTAGGCTTTGAAACTGATGATCCTAATGAGCTTTTAGACTTCTTGCAAAGTCTTCCAGTGGAGAAGGTAATAGACACGTTTCCAGTCGTACTATCTTTTGAAGAAATGAAATTCAACCACGTGATAAAGTTGTTTCATTATGGTCCAGTAGTAGAAAAAGATTTTGGGAAGGATAATTTTTTGACAGAAGATCCTTTAGAAGCCTTGAAGAATAAAAGAATTAACGACGTTGATATCCTTATCGGACATACTAGTGAAGAAGCCATATTTGTATCTTTTATATTCGAACAAGAATTTCTGCAACGTGCTAACCGATATCCCGAATGTGTGGTACCAAGAAAGATTCTAACTAAAAGTACTCCAGATAAAATTTTAGAGATATCCAAGAGGATTCACGAATTCTATTTCAAAGGAAAACCTATTAACGTGGATTCGATGAAAGAATTTGTGACTTTCCAAAGCCATGCGAGTTTCGTATACGACATTAATAGGTTTGTGTCACATTTGCCGAAGGTCGGTAAAGGTCGAAGATATATGTACCGATTCTCTTGCTTCTCTAATAGAAATGTTTACGGGTATGCAGGACTGAAGTATGGAATTCGAGGAGCTTCTCATCTGGATGATTTGATGTACTTATTCCAACCTCACAACATTAAGTTTAACCCGGACAACCGTAGCGTGAAGATTGAGAAAAAGTCTAAAGAGTATGAACTAATTCAGTTAGTGTGTACTGTATTTACCAATTTCGCTAAATATGGGTGAGTTATTCATATCTATAGACCATGCCATAACTTAGTTGTCCATTGAAAAATTACGATTGGGCTTGCGGTTTTCAGAGAACCTAATTATATTTTTTAGATGTCAAGGGAGTGATAGCAATTTTTTTTTAGCGTCGTAAAATCATCAAATGAGTCCTCCCACCCAGGGCAGGGCGCCAGGCGGAAGGGACTGTCAGACTCGTACAGGGCTATTGAATGACACCGTGGATTTTAGTCAGTATACTGGCTAAAATCCACGGTGTCATTCAATAGCCCTTTACGTTCCAGGGTCACGGTAATTCGTTAGTCCCGCGACCCCGGCAGGCTTTGGCCCTCTATAGAATCGACCCCGTCACAATGCTGACACTCTTTGAGGCGCGTGTGGAACACAACGCGCCGTCCGTCGACCCGAAGGGTGGAAGTGATAGCATAAAAAATCCTAGTTTGTGGGGTCGCAATCGTTGTAGTGCGGCCCTATCTTGGAAAATGGAGTGCAGGTGGCAATAAATTATGTAATAAAATAATAATTGTCGCACAGAAAAGACATTATTTTTTTGCAACTTAAACTTTCTAAAATATTGGTATATTTGTCGCAGAAAAAAAAATAGTTTTAAAAGAAATGTATAAAAAAGTAAAGTATAGTTAAATCCAAGTTTATGCATAGGGCATTCAAAAAAAAATATTGCGTAATCGGACAAATGCAAGTTAAGCCCAAAAAAAAATCAATTCAATAGACTATTTGTGTATTTCAATACTTTAGGGTAACTTTTGTGTAATTTTGTTTCAATTAATTTCTATGTCCATTTCCTTCATCATCTAAATGTCGTCCAAAGAAAATATAAGTCAACAGTATCCCCACTTATATAGTTAAAATTATGGTTATTCTTTGATATATAAAATTCAAATTTATTTATTTATTTCTCTCTTTTCAGCACCCCAACGCCTGATCCCTCTCTTGGTCTAGTCTGGCCGGAGTATAACAACTGGACTAAAGCCTACGTGGATATAGGAGACACCCTAACTCGTCAAACAAAACCCATTCCTGAAGCTCTGGCTTTCTGGAAGAGTATCTATGAATACGCGGGACTGGAATTTTAAGAAATGTTATTTATTTATTTGTAATATTACATTGTGACAAGATAATTATGAAGGTTAACAATCCAAATCATGATGTCTTAACTATTGTAAGTTTAATAATTAAACATTTTTAGTGACTCAAAGCCCATTATAATGTTGTTTTAAGGGGTGATGCCATGATCTCCCTTAGGTCCCCAAAATGATTTTTCGTTCATTCGCAACATCCCCATCATCATCATCATCATCTCAGCCATAGGACGTCCACTGCTGAACATAGGCCGCCCCTTTTGATCTCCACATATACCGGTTGGAAGCGACCTGCATCCAGCGTCTTCCAGCGACCTACGCTGCGCTTTCTAGTCCGTGGTCTCCACTCTAGTACTTTTCGACCCCATCGACCATCTGCTCGCGAGCAATATGGCCTGACCATTGCCACTTCAGCTTGCTAATCCGGTGGGCTGTATCAGTGAGTTTAGTTCGTCTACGGATCTCCTCATTTCGGATTCGATCACGCAGAGAAACACCGAGCATAGCCCTCTCCATAGCTCGTTGAGCGACTTTGAGCTTTGAAATGAGGCCGATAGTGAAAGACCACGTTTCGGTGCCGTAACTCATCACTGGTAACACACATTGGTTAAAGACTTTCGTCTTGAGGCACTGAGGTATGTCGGACGAAAAGACATTGCGTAGTTTACCGAACGCTACCCAACCGAGTTGGATTCGGCGGTTGACCTCTTTCTCGAAGTTGGACCTACCTAACTGGACTACTTGTCCTAAGTAGATATATGAGTCAACAATCCTATAAACTACAATAAATTACAACCTAAAAATGTAATAATATAAATTTTTCCCACGTTTTTTGTTAAGTAAAGTTCACTCTTGAACTGATGAACACAACAACTTGGACGTGAAGTTCGTTAAAAAGTTAAAGTTGAAATTCTTATATTCATTATCATCAAACTGGAATAAAACGCGAACTCAACATAGAGTCTCAGAAAATTAAAATCAAAGAACTGTACATCTGCCATGATGCAGATTTCTGGTAAAAAAAAGCAGCCGCCCAGTCAACCAAAATCTCACAAGGGACAAAATGCCTACTTGTTACACAATAAGGAACAGAATCCGATAAAAACTTGAGAAGGTATTGCTGAAAATTAAAGCAATAAAAACAAGCTTTTTAGGCCAGCCATACAAGGAGATTTGAATAGATTACTTCAAGCTGCGGCTGCATAGCAAGCAACAGTCGTCTACGTACCTACACACGTAAACGAACCGGTCGAGCAGTCGAACTTCTCCGAGTGGTCGGACTGCTTGACGCAGTTGCAAGTCACACATTGACTGCTCGACCACTTCGTGTATGCACTTCTTTTCACAGCTGAACCGGAATTTAAAAAAAGACAGTACTTCATAACATACAACAACAACAATATACTGGCAGATGTTTCGTCTTCATTGATAATAATGTAAATATAGATTACTATAATATTTCCATGTTTATAATCTCATTTATTACTTGCGGACAAAAGCAAGGTTCTTACAAGTAAGAACGCGGCCAGACGATGCGGTAACGGTACTATACCATGTCACACAATGCTTTGTTCCGCCGCGCCGTGCTGCGGCGTCGCACCGCAAGCACTTGTGACCTGCGAGACGATGCGGGAAGAGGTGACATCGCCACCGCCCAGGCGACGCAGCACCGCCTGATTGGCATCCTACAGTTCAATATAATTGCGGTGCGGCACCGCTTCGCATGGTTACCGCATCGTGTGATCGCGCTTTAAGCTGACTCATAGGTACGGTTGAAAACAAGGCTAATATATCACACTCCATTATCTTATGTCAACAATGATCGTGAAAATCGTTGTTATTTTCATGATTTATAAAATACCGACCAAGTGTGTTCTATAGAGATGACTACGGAACACACTTGGCAGGTATTTAGTAACATTTAAATTTTATTAAATTCTAAACTAAGTACAAAGTTACATTTGGAGCTGGTCTACTGTTAACGTTAACTTGTGCATACAACCTAGCTGCTAGCTGTGATATTTTCTCTACGTACTTCTGACATGATTTTATTCACGTATCCAAATTCATTTTTCGTGGCGATAACATTTGATCAATCTGAGCAAAGGCTTCAACCAATGCCTTCCTGAGCTCTTTTCTTCAAACCATATCCCTCGTGGTATACGTCTCAGTCGTTTTTCCACAACTTTCTGGGCTGTGAACATTTTTGTGCTGCAGTCATCTTGCATTCCACTGACGTGACCCGGTCAAACCCATTTTAACCAGGCAGCCTTCCTGTCAACATTTACGAGTATTATGCCTGTTTTAAAAAGTAGCAAAGTCTTGTCAAATTACAGACTTCAATTAGAGTTAAAAACTTAAAACATACGAAAGTTAATAAGACAGACAGGGCAATAATAAAATGGGTTCCTTGTTTACTGAACCCTAACAAGTTATTACAAACAAAACCACTGATCTGAGTTTGCCTCCATAAAATGCAGATCATGGTAGGTGTTGTCTTACTGATAAGCCGCGCTGAGTTGATTATGTAGTCGGTATATAAATACAGACTTGTTTCATGTGCCCACTAGAAGACGGTCATAATCTAGTGCACTGTAAATTAGGGTTATATACACAAGGTAAGATTTTTTATTATTTAAAATAACAATATTAAAATCAGATTAAAAGAGCATTATTTATCATCACAATTGTAATTTATTGATATATATATATATATATATATATATATATATCAGTCTTTCGACTGGTATCAGGTATTCTAGTTGGGAATCTTCGTGCAAATGTAAGAGAAGGATGTAATCTCCTTGCGGGACGTGGGTTAATTGTTGAAGGACTGGTCATCACAGTCATAGGGATACTATAATAGGATTTCTCCTGTAACTATCACTTTTGAAAGATAACGTCCGCCGAGTACGTGGTATTGGTGCCTTGTTCAACTTACTTCACTGTCATAAACTGACGTATTAGCTAATGGCCATCTCACCAGTGCTCGGAGTTCGTTAAGAAGGTTAAAGCAATGAGGCGCGCCGACATATATATATTGCAAATTAGGTATATATTTATATAAGTGTATGTAATATTAATATTTATTCTCATTTATTCATCATTTTACATATACATATTTTACATTTTTAAATATGATTAAAAAAATATGTATTAAAAACATTTAAAAATATAAAAATATATTTATTTATTATTATGTATGCAATCGTATGTTATAGGTTAGATTAGGTTAGCATCCACTTTTTGACGATTTTTAGGGTTCCGTAGTCAACAAGGAACCCTTATAGTTTCGCCATGTCCGTCCGTCCGTCCGTCCGTCTGTCCGCAGTTTAGCTCAGAGACGCACAGTACTAGAGAGCTGTAATTTGGTGTAAATATACAGATTTGTTGTGCCGAAAAAGTGGTAAAATAAAATCTCGTAAAATATTTTTTTTTAGGGTACCTCCTGTACACGTAAAGAGGGGATGTTTTTTTTTTTCTCGCGTACCCCTTAGTGTGGGGTATCATTAAATAGGTCTTTAAAAAATATTGATAGTTTCCATTAACAATTTTTTGATAAAAAAATTCGTTTGTTAAATATTAAGCTTTAAAGTGCTAAATTTTGCTCGACTCGAGTGTCCCCCCCCTCTACCAGCTAAACGGTTATGTTTGGGGGTGTGAAAAAATTCACAGTAGTAGTATATATAACGAAGTTTAAAAGAAAATTATCATGACTAAGTAGGCTTTACAACTTTACGAGTAATAGTCGACCAACTTATAAAATGTACTTGGATAACATATTTTCCTAAACAAAATGTATCGGAGAACATGCTCTTCAACTGCAAATGTAAGTTTGTCAACTTTATTTTTACAGCTGTAATAGGTATGTTTTTACGGTATGTTTTTTGGGGATAGGTAGGTTTTTATCGTCAACTATTTTTAACTTACTTCAAAAAAAGGGGGAGGTTCTAAATTCGTCGTAATCTTTTTTTTATGTATTTTCCCCGATTTCTCAAAGACTCCTGGACCGATTTTGAAAATTCTTCTCTTTAAAATTAAATTCAGCGAATCAGTTTAGTTAATTCGCATAAGTATTTTGATGGGCAACTACGGAACCCTACACTGTGCGTGGCCCGACACGCACTTGGCCGGTTTTTTTTTATTCCTCCTCTCACACACTATAGTCTACACAGTCTACATTACTTTTTCATTTCTCCTTCCGCGGGTCTGCTGACAGAAATTTCAATAGAAATAAGCAGTACCCTTGTACTTAGTTCTATGTTTTAATTATCCTGTGTTGTATTTTGTGTGTACTTAAATAGTAAAATAAATAAATAAATATCTGCTATTTTTTAAGCATAATAATAATATGAGTTGCTACTAAAATGTAACTAATTCCTTTTTTTGAGTTTATATAGTTACAGGAAGACTTTTTTACCACCGTCCAAAATTTTTCTAGGTATTAGGTATCAATCACTAAACCCATTTTTGAAAAAAAATCGATACGTCAAATTTTCATATTATTCCAAGCTAAACGTTAGTAATACTACACTTGCCGGCGCATGAAATGGGCAGGCAGAGCGCACCCCGCTTACCCTCCGCCCCGCCGCGCGACACCTGAGCGACATATCACAGCGCGGTGTCCAGATTCATCAACTTTTTATAGATAACTTTGTGACGTGATATCTCAATAAGTGATACAAAAAGAAAAAACACGTATCAATGATTTTCAATGATAATACATCCTACCAAAATTTGGATGGTGACTAAAAAAACATCCTGTATAGCGTATTTTAATTTATTTGCATATGAACATAGATTATACCTAATTAGTAACAAGTGATTAAATACCAACAGCCAATAAACATAAAATACCAGATTATTTTGCAAACATTCACGACACGGTTAGACTTTGCTATTATAACTTTCACAGAGGTAGCTTTAAAAACGGCGTATTTTTCTTTCTAAACTACGTTTAGTTGCCAAAACAGGATTTATTTGCAAATTATTAACAAACTTATTTTCACAGACTTTAGTGACAATGGTAGAAGTCAAAGTGCAACAAGGATTGCTGTCTGGGGAACTAAAGGAAACCGTGTTAGGTGATCACAAGTACTACAGCTTCAAAGGCATCCCCTACGCTCAACCACCGGTGGGCAAACTGAGATTCAAGGTAAATCTTATTCAAATCAGCATCTCGAAAGATGAAACTTGCAAGCTTCCTTGTGCATTCTACAAATAATTCAAATCTAACATACAATATTCATTATATACTAGCTGTTGCCAGCGGCTTCACCTGCTACAACTCGAAAATTATCCCACGGGAAGATAAAATCGGGATAAAAACTGACCTATGTGTTAATCCAAGTTATAAACTATCTGTGTACCAAATTTTAGCCAAATCCGTTCAGTGGTTTTTCCGTGAAAGAGTAACAAACATAACTACATACACATACATACATCCTCACAAACTTTCGCATTTCTAATATTAATAGGATAATTCATAATATTCATATTGAGAGCAGTGGTGGCCCAGTGGTATCGGCCCCTGCTTACGAGTTGTAGGTCGTGGGTTCGAATCCAGGCAGGCGCATTACTTTGTGTAATTTATTTCATCACCACTGCTCTCAAAACGGTGAAAGAAAACATCGTGAGGAAACCGGCATGTCCTAGAACCAAAAATTCGAAGACATGTGACATCCTCCAATCCGCACTGGGCCCGCGTGGTGGATTATGACCGATTATGGCCCACTCCCTCTCACAGAGAGGAGGCCTGTGTCCCAGCAGTGGGAACATTAATAGGCTGATGATAACATACAATTCAAAAGCAGCCAAGAAAATAAATATTAAATTAAAGATCCTTGAATTTTCCTCCTATTGACAAATTCCAAACGCATGCTGGGAAGCAGAGCTTAAAGTTAGATGGCTATGGTTTTGTGCGCAAAGCAGTAGACAAACAAAGCTAATAGTTTGCCTTGAGAAAATATTGCAGGATTTAAGTTCCTTATTAAGCATAACATGATTTACTTTGTATACAGTACAAGGTTACATGACCTCTGAGATAACATGTTCAGCAAATCAAAATTTTTTTTTGCAGGCGCCGCAACCTCCTCTTTCTTGGGAAGGAGTTCGGAAAGCTACAGAGCATGGACCTATATGCCCTCAAAGATGCTTATTTACCGGAAAGTTTGAAAAAGGCAATGAAGACTGCTTGTACCTAAATGTGTACAGCCCAGAAATCAAGCCCGCTTCTCCATTTCCAGTCATGGTGTTCATCCATGGAGGAGGTTACAAGGCTGGCTCTGGAAACGACGATAACTATGGACCAGATTTCCTTGTTCCACATGGAGTAGTACTTGTGACTATTAACTACAGATTAGAAGCACTTGGTTTTTTGTGCCTGGACACAGCCGAAGTTCCTGGTAACGCTGGATTAAAGGACCAAGTTGCTGCTTTGCGATGGATACAAAATAATATCGAGTCTTTTGGTGGAGATCCTAATAATGTCACAGTTTTCGGTGAAAGCGCTGGTGGTTCATCTACTTGCTTCCACATTATCTCACCAATGTCTAAAGGACTTTTTAAGAGAGCAATTGCAATGAGTGGCGCACCTTCTTGTGATTGGTCTGTCTCATTTGCACCTCAGAAACGTGCCTTCATACTTGCCAAAGATTTGGGCTTTGAAACTAATGACACCAACGAACTTCTAGAATTCTTACAAAGCGTTCCAGTGGAAAAACTAGTAGATACAAATCCAGCCGTGTTATCATTTGAAGAATATAATAATAACCTTATAAAGCTTTTCCACTTTACTCCGGTTGTAGAAAAAGATTTTGGCAATGAACATTTTTTGACAGAAGATTCCTTTGAGGCCTTGAAGAATAAGAAAATAAACGACGTAGACGTCTTTATTGGATATACCAGTGACGAAGCCTCTTTTGCTATCCCTCTATTTGAAGAATCACATATACAACGATCCAACCGTTACCCAGAACTGTTGGTTCCGAGAAAAATCCTTAATCAATGCACACCCGAGACAATCTTAGAAGTATCTAAGAGGATACACGATTATTATTTTAATGGGAATCCTATCACAGTTGATTTAATGAAAGAATTTGTAACCTATGCTAGTCACACTTACTTCATCTACGATGTCAACAGATTCATTTTACATTTACCAAAAGTTGGAAATGGTCGAAGATATATGTACAAATTCTCGTCCTTCTCTGGTAGAAATGTCTACGGAAGTAATGGACCGAAGTACGGGATACATGGAGCTTCCCATTTAGATGATCTCATGTATTTATTGAATGGCAACAAGCAGAATTTGAAGGTTGAGAAAAACACGAAAGAGTTTGAACTTGTTAATTTAGTTTGTACTGTATTTACCAACTTCGCTAAATATGGGTAAGTAATTGATTAATATTGTAATGCACCTTCAGTTTTTGTTCTTTTTTTTATTGTTTTGACGACGCATACATTCGGTTGCTTGTGCAATGCAATTGTATGGTAAATGACGTTTGTATTTAAAACTAGCGGCCCGTCCCGGCTTCGCACGGGCGGACATCAATGATATTATAAGTAAAAAAGGTGTAGATACGTCATACGCGCTCAATAACGTATGCGCTCAAATGAGGCTGATTCACACATCTTGATCTCAGTGCGACGTTGCCAGCGGCACTTCACGTACCACAGACTGAATCAAAAGTAAAAGTGACTCAAAACTACCGAAAATGCCGTCGTGTGTGATGAGATATTGTACAAATTAAACATGCAAGACTTCTTAAAGTCAAGGAATCACATAACATTCGTAAATATACTATTTATCTTTAATATTTTCACAAATAAAACATTACATTTAGTACAAATATGGCGTCGTAAAAGAAAGAGTGCGAGCACGGGTGCGAGTGAGAGGAGACGCTGACGTGCGGGGGGATTGATGACGCGTGGCGCTGTTTGTTTATCTAGCTGTCACTTTTTTTCTTATTGCGTTGTATCAAGCTATCCTTTTTACTTGTAGTGAAATGTAATGTGTGAATAAAAAAGTGTGTATCTGTGCTGCCGCTCGGCGCGGAACAGTTTTTTCCGTCGTTTTGTACGTGTATAACGTATCTATGACTTTATAATATCATTGGCGGACATGATGATTTTCATCCTCTAAAACCTGGCGCTGATGGTTACAAACACAACAAAATAAGAAGTAGCCGAATCGTTTCAGCCGTTTTCGAGTTATGAGCTTAGCAACACATTTTGCGATCCATTTTTAGTTATTCGTTAGAATAACGTCTTTGTTATATGATAAGAAGAAGAAGATTTTAATAGCACTGATTTCGAATGTAGAATACCAAATCTACTTTTTCTTTCCTTCTTTCTTTCTTTCTTTCAAAAATAAAAACAGTTTTTATTACTCAGAGATGGAAATCTCTACGGATATCGTAGTTCTCATGGGGAGCAAAGGTTCCAGTGAGACTCATCCTGATAAAATCTATTGATGAGACTTCCGCTACCCTAGGCTAGAGCCAGCCCGCTTGACCTGCCGGCTTGATCCAGGAGAGGAGTGATGCGAACTTCTGCCTTTCAGTGCTTTTAATCATGTTTTTTATTTCCATAGCAATCCAACGCCTGACTCATCTCTGGGTACAACCTGGCCAGAATACAACAACTCAACCAAAGCCTACGTGGAGATAGGTGACACCCTGACTTGTAAAAATTCACCAGAAGCCGAAGCCCTGGAATTCTGGAAGAGCATCTTTGAATATGCTGGACTAGAATTTTAAGAAATGTCTCTATTATGCTAATTAAATTATTTTGTGTTAAGCTCATGGTTTTGATTTAATGACAAATCTCAAGAACTATCGGAAAAATAAAATATGTCAATTTCTTGCTTGTTCTTTTGACATCATGATCATCAAAGTAACGGGAACACTTTCACATTTTACTTAGGGTACCCCCCTAGTAAAATGTGAAAGTGTTCAAACACACTGCGGGCCTAGCGCGGTGACGGCGGCGGGTGTGGAAATATTAAACACTAGCTGTTGCCCGCGACTTCGTCCGCATAGTATTTGGTTTAATGGCACCGATATCAATATTCTCTTTTTTAATTTTTTGAGAAAGTGAGGTTACCTGATGTCCCACTTTAAAGTTTGTTATAGATAAAAATAGATAATAGCTCTCGCAGCCCCGTAGCGTAGGGTTATTTTCTTATTTTTAGAAAAACGTGGGTTTTTAGATTTTTTAAATCTATTTATTTTTTATGACGCTTTTTGAATTAGTGTCATGTAAGGATGATTTCATTGTATTACAAGGAAAATAATTGAATAGTTGAAGTTATTCAAAGTATAGTAATATTTCTTCAAATAACCTAGAATCGTATTGGTAGTCAAATCTTAATACATTGACTATGTCTTAAGATTTGACCCACTTCTGGTGCCCAGATATTTTCGTTCCCATACAAATGAAATTATCCTGGCATAAAATTAAGTCAAACTGAAACAAAGCTCCGGTGAGATCTTATGGATGGCGGCATGGATAACATAGAACTGTGATTTTATGTTATGCAATTGAACCAACCATACATATCTAAGCAATTGCACAAAGTGTGGAGAGCCCCTCTGTAGGATATGTCCCACCTCCTTTCATGCCCATCCAGCCCAACCATCTGTACCTTCCAGGATTTGAATGAAGGAATCGATAGCACTATGCTGGCCGTATTGGTCGGATACTATTTGAGTCCATCGACACGCAAAGAAGAACACCCAGAAATTGTGGACGATAATATTGCCTCCGTTAATTATGGAGCCCCTTCGCCTATATGCAGAGACTTTTATAATCTTCACCAAAATTCAATGTGACGTTTATAGGAAACAAATAAATATTATTTTGTAATCAAAAATCAGCAGCCTTACTCTCGACACTGGATCTCAATTGAAATTGAAATTGGGATCGAGATCTTGTCATTTTTGGCACTCTTGAATGTTACACTAGCTCACGATTGAAACAGTATTGGGCGGATTTTTTTGGTACTAAATGAAATCGACTTTACTCGAACGAAAATAAATATCAGCACAAATTTATTTATTGATTTAATGAGTAATTCAATATTTTTAAATTTGGTAATTAACGTTTTCATTTGTATGGCCACCCCATGACAATCAGTGTAGGTGTAGTTGAACATGCAGTCGATTTAAATCTCAATCTCGACTTCGTTCAAGAGTGCCAATTTTCTGAATATTGGAATTGAAACTGAATCGAATTGGAATACGATCGAGATTGGGATTGATTTCAAGAGTATGGCCCTGAAAGGCAAAGGTTCCGATAGAAAACATCCAAAAAGAATTTTAGTATGACATGACATGTGTTTCATAAATGACAGAAGTTACGTCTACATTGATCATGTTTAGATTATTATTTCACAATATTTCGATGATTTACTATCGCACATTGTATCTGCCAATCACTTCAATCAATCATCGACGCTTCAAATCACATGACTTGCGGCCAAAGGCACCTTT
Source organism: Agrotis clavis (assembly GCA_954870645.1). Lineage (NCBI taxonomy): Eukaryota > Metazoa > Arthropoda > Insecta > Lepidoptera > Noctuidae > Agrotis > Agrotis clavis. The sequence goes on from OX940929.1 coordinate 3,127,820, forward strand.
AATAAGAGTAAAAAAAAATACAAAAAATTTTGATTACATACATATTCCAATTCTAAATAAGCGGAGTCATAATTATGTATGATTAATAACATACAAATAAGCGAAATATTCATGATTTAATGACAACGTGAAAATCGTATCTGTTATCGTATTTTTTAAGGTATTGCATAGCTTTTATCGCGGGCTAAAGCCCGGTTTCCACTGCAAGCGGAGCGAACACATTAATGACCCAGCGGGTGAAAAGAGTAAAAATGAGCTCGCTCTGGGAACGCAAAAACGATTTGTTGGTGGAAATACAAGTATGCAGTTTGCGCTTGCGAGTTTAAAGGAGTCATTAATGTGTCCGTCTCGCGGTGGAAACCGGGCTTTAGAGCGCGGCGCGGCGCGCCGACCAAATCAAGAAATTCTCATAACCTAACAAAAAAAACTTTAGAAAAATACTTGACACCACGTATCGTCTAACGTCCGTCGTTTCAGTGGGAGTAATATACCTATACCTACATAAACAAAAGCTCATCGAGTAGAGTCGGACTCGTGACTAAAATAGTATAGCCTTTGTAAATACGCACCCAGGGCAGGGCGGAAGGAACTGTCAGTCTCGTATACTGACTAAAATCCACGGTGTCCCTCAATAGCCCTTTACGTTCCAGGCTCACGGTAATTTGATAAGTCCCAAAACCTCGGCAGGCTTTGGCCCTCTAAAGGCCACCCTTTAGAGGGCCAACGCCTGCCGGGGTCCCCTGTCATCATGTTGACACTCTTTGAGGCGCGCGTGGAACACGACGCGCCGTCGACCCGGGCATTTTGTATTTTCTTCAGAAAATACAAAATCAAAACGAGAATTGTCAAATTACAGCCTTCTAATATTACAAGTCTATGAGCTAGACAGATATAAGGAGACACACAGCCCTAAAAACTAATTACAATGAAAATCACTGATAAGAGTTTTCTTCAAGAATGCTGATATCGTTGTAGATGATATCGTGCTGAGTCGATTTATATATATATATATATATATGTGCTGAGTCGATTTGTATAAATACAGAATTGTTTAATATGCACCTAATAGACCATCATAAGATTGCGTACTGTTAATTCGGGTACAAACATAAGGTAAGATATTTTAATTATTTTCAATTATAGATGTAGGTATTTAAGGCCAGCTTAAATATAATTTAAAATATAAATACGTATTTGTGAAATGTACTTTTTTATATTTACTTAATTTAATATATTGTGTATTTTTATTTATTTACGTTTGTACACCGATCGTGTGATTAGTGATTAGATTCTATTGGCATCATTGAATACTATTTGCAAAGATTCACGACACAGCAGCTCTTTGCTATTATAACATAAACAGTCGCCACTTAAATTGAGAGCTTTTAAAAGATTCATTTCTAAAAAAATATTATTTTTCAGTATTTATTGACAATGGTAGAAGTCAAAGTGCAGCAAGGATTGCTCTCTGGAGAAGTGAAGGAAACCGTGTTAGGTGATCGCAAGTACTACAGCTTCAAAGGCATCCCCTACGCTCAACCACCGCTGGGCAAACTGAGATTTAAGGTAAGTTTTCATATTTAAATTGCTAGGATACAAAACGACAACGACAACGACAGGCATCATCATTCATTCAATCATTAAAGAATTTTCGCTCATTAATTTAAATCTTACATACATTTCAAAATCAACTAAGAGCTTTTTAATTAAGAAAAACTATTCTTCATTATAAAACGCACTTTATGAATGCATCAAACCACACGCAAAGTTTTATAATTCAAAATAGTGGACAAAGCATTGTTATGTATGGCGAAAATATTTATTCTTAATCCTAATTTATAAAACAAAGTTGAAACTACCTTTAATTAGGATCTCAATGAATAAACAGTGGTCCATCACCTTTAACTGGTTCAGCATATACAAAGTTTTTTTTTTTACAGGCGCCGCAAGCCCCTCTTCCTTGGGACGGAGTACGGAAAGCTACAGAGCATGGACCTATATGCCCTCAAAAATGCTTATTTACTGGCAATTTCTTAAAAGGCAATGAAGATTGCTTATACCTAAACGTGTACAGTCCAGAAATCAAGCCGGCTACTCCATTGCCAGTCATGGTTTTCATCCACGGAGGGGGTTTTAAATGTGGCTCTGGTAACGATGATGAGTACGGGCCAGATTTCCTTGTGTCACAGGATGTAATATTAGTGACATTAAACTATAGAGTGGAAGCACTCGGTTTCTTGTGCTTAGACTCTGAAGAAGTTCCTGGTAACGCTGGATTAAAAGACCAAGTTGCTGCTTTACGCTGGGTGCGGAATAATATTGAGAATTTTGGCGGAGATCCCAACAATGTCACAGTTTTTGGGGAAAGCGCTGGCGGTTCATCTACTAGCCTTCATATCATCTCACCCATGTCTAAGGGTCTTTTCAAGAGAGCTATTCCAATGAGTGGGGTTGGAAATTGTGATTGGTCTACTCCATTCGTCCCTCAAAAACGAGCATTCTTACTCGGTAAAGAGCTAGGCTTTGAAACTGATGATCCTAATGAGCTTCTAGACTTCTTGCAAAGTCTTCCAGTGGAGAAGGTAATAGACACGTTTCCAGCTGTGTTATCTTCTGAGGAAATGAAATTTAATCACTTAATAAAGCTTTATCACTTTGGACCGGTCATAGAAAAAGATTTTGGCAGAGAACATTTTTTGCTAGAGGATCCTTTAGAATTATTGAAGAATAAAAGAATCAACGATGTAGATGTTCTTATAGGACATACTAGTGAAGAAGCCATATATGGAATCCCTAGTTTTGAACAAGAACTTCTAGAACGTGCCAATCGATATCCCGAATTTGTGGTACCAAGAAAAATCATACTAAAAAGTACTCCAGAAAAAGTTTTAGAAATATCAAAGAGGATTCACGAATTTTATTTCAAAGGGAAACCTATTAAGGCAGATTTGATGAAAGAATTTGTGACTTTTGAAAGTCATGCAAGTTTCGTATACGACATTAACAGATTCGTCTCACATTTGCCGAAGGTCGGTAAAGGTCGAAGATATATGTACCGATTGTCTTGCTTCTCTAATAGAAATGTTTACGGGTATGCAGGACTGAAATATGGAATCCGAGGAGCTTCTCATCTGGATGATTTGATGTACTTATTCCAACCTCACAACATTAAGTTTAACCCGGACAACCTTAGCGTGAAGATTGAGAAAAAATCTAAAGAGTATGAACTGATTCAGTTAGTGTGTACTGTATTTACTAACTTCGCTAAACATGGGTGAGCGATTAATTTTTACAAATATGAAACCTGATTTACATACATAGTCTACATCGTCCTTACTCATTTGTGCATTTTAATTTTGCAGCACTGAGCATTATTTTTGTGTGACTTACAAATCTTCCTTTATTCATTCATATAATGTCTTAATGATGCCTACATAAAATGTAAGGAAGGCTCTTAAATATTGTTTGCAAAATACAGTGTTCCTCTGAACATTTATATGGTTCAAGCACATTTAGATTAATGTGTCTCTTTGTTTTCAGCACCCCAACGCCTGACGCCTCTCTTGGTCTAGTCTGGCCGGAATATAACAACTGGACTAAAGCCTACGTGGATATAGGAGACACCCTAACTCGTCAAACAAAACCCATTCCTGAAGCTCTGGCTTTCTGGAAGAGTATCTATGAATACGCTGGACTGGAATTTTAAAATAATTGTTACTTTTTATTTTTATTAAATTAGTTAATTTTTGAAATGTGTATTTATTGAAACGCCTATTTGAAGATTCATTTACCTCCAATTCACAAAGTTACAAAAACTATTGGAAGTGTAAACTGGTATCGTGACTCAAAACTTATTATTTATGTAATTAAATTACTTTTATAACCTGTTTTTATAACTATGCTCCTATTTAAGTCAATTATACATTATGTAAGTACCTTTTTATTCAAACACGAATCATAATTATAATGGTGAGTATCCTTGAAGTAAAATTGTATTTAGGTGTGTTAAGAAGAGATTTAAAATGTCGCCAATGGTAGTATTATTTAATGAAAAAAAAAATACTTTGAGAGCCATAGTTCCTAAAGGCACACTAAGGCCTTTGTCAAACAGACAGGCGATAGCGAACCGAACCGAATCATGTCATATAAAAATGCGAAAGCGATCCGGTTCGGTTCGTCTGTCAGTTTGACAAAGGCATAAAGGTTGAATCATACATACAGAAGTAAACTATTGAGCAGTCTACAAACTCGAACATGTTGCTTTCAGACTGCACGTCGAATAACACATCACGCTAGCATAGATATCTTTATGTTCTTAACACAGTCGAGGTGCAAGCGGGTTTAAAGCCCAGTGGCTTGGCAAAAACACGCGATGGTAATACACCAGATGGTAATACCATAATGCCATGGAAGAAGGGTAGACCTTTGGTGTGGGATGCAATTTGTGTCGACACCCTCGCACCATCTCATCTTCCTAGCATGACGTGTTATGCTGGTACGGCTGCTGGTGCATCCAGAGCATGCAATAAATTTTCATGAGAGAAAATTGGCAAATCGCCGAAAACATTACATCACATGGTATAATTATTATCCCAATTTTATGTTCCCGAGGGATAATATTCGAGCTGTAGCAAGCAAAGCAAAGGCTTTGCAAGGGCCAAAAGCTATTTCCTCATGGTTTCGGATTTCACCCTGTAGATATACAGTAGTGGATGGAAAACTAACAATGAAGTTAATGGACTTAATACTAGAGCAAGGAGATAATAGCACAAATTAATTACTGAGTTGTTGATTACTGAATTGTAGTTGAGTTAATTGAGAGCATGTAACCAGCAATGATTACTTGACGTTGGTGCACAATTGCACAGTTCAAACGATGATTAATAATGTGCTCTAGCAAGAACAACGCGTTTTTATGATGAAATTAATCTAGATTTTTTACTATACGCAATAACCGTTGTGTAAACAGCGTTCGAAAAAAACAAGGGAACGAGAAATTCAGCTTTGTGAGTAGTGGTTGCGATGGCCTAGTGGTTAAGGCGTCTGGAGTACGTATCCAGAAGACGCAGGATCGAACCCTGCTCGCAACTGAATTTTTCGTTTCTTTAAAAATATCTTTGACCATGGTTGTATTGACAAAGTATAGATTGTAAAGAGTGTGAGTAAGAGATTTTCTTTTGGGGGTTTAAAAATTATCAAATGGGTCCCCCTGTCCTGGGTGGAGCGGATGACTTTATCACTGACCAATAACCACCCTGTTTCTTCACATGCTTGGACATGGAACTAACACAGTTCACAAACCATTGTTTGGCTTTTTCAGTTTGCCGACAGCTCCTTGAAGTGCGCGTGCGCACGCCCATGTAAAAGAACCCTTTAAGATTCCCAAACCTCTCTTCGCCTAAGGAGATATTGCAGGTCAAAGTTCGTTCCGTAATTTTCAAATGATTTAAAAAAAAAAATTTATGTCACACTCTATACTTAGCGTTTATCTTACAAGTCAGTCATGAATTCGTTTCGTGATTACAAGAAAAAAATCGGTGTTGAAAACAAATCACGAAATGAACACGCAATGAATTAGGCAAGTCACAATTGAATAATGACGATAATATTAATACGTAACAAAGATACCTCTACATTCAAACATAGTTACTACTACGTACCTACGACATTGAAATATTTATAAATATTTTGATAAAAGCAAGTCACTGTTCGTACTTAATCGATATTATGTTTGTCATCTGTAAAATGTACATTTAAGTGAATCGATAGCATCTGTTATCTTACATGACTGTGGTATAAACAGAGCTGTATTACTTGCGATTACACACATTGAATCCTGTTCATAAGCGCACGCGCCAGTTGCCGGCTCACTTCGGTTCGAATACGGCGTCTCACTCACACTTCTTGTGAACACAGTTTTACAAACCGTAAGTATTTTCTTTTTTACTATTATTTTAATAAGATATCAATAACGTGTAAGTGGAAATCATCATTAAGTTTAAATTACATAAATAAAATGTAAAACACCTCACCTCATGAAGTTAAAACAAATAAACAGTCAAATTTCAACGTTTGCCGCTGTTGTTGCTCAATGCTCATATATGTTTACTATTTTACTATTTCTGTTTCAAATAAACGATCTTTATTTGTAAGTCAAAGAAAATTGGTGATTTGTTTCTATTATTTATGATAGTTTTGTATAAGTATTAAAATTATGCATTTTCGTATCAAAAGTAAATACTATTACTTGTTATCATCAAACATACATTACAGATACAAACCTTTACGGTTCATGGCGCGTCTGTCAAACCAATTAATCGATAATTATTCCCCATGCAATAATTGTTGCTTTTATATCCCAGAAATATAACATTACTACTAAACATCCTGTGTTTTTACAGTTGACAATGGTAGAAGTCAAAGTGCAGCAAGGATGGCTATCTGGAGAAGTACTAGAAACCGTGTCAGGTGATGGCAAGTACTACAGCTTCAAAGGCATCCCCTACGCTCAACCGCCACTGGGAAAACTGAGATTCAAGGTAAAAAAATTATATGTAATTTTTATCCCTAATCAATTAATTCAAATAATCAATCATGCAAAGATAAAAATAAATGACGCTACGCAAGCCGCGTCCCTCGAATATAACCGAAAAAAAAATGGGTTTGTGACTGCATACCTTTAAACTTAAAAAGAAAATACCAACAAAAAAATATATTCTGAATATAGTTCAGAATATTTTTTAGCGAGACACAAATAGAGCAAAATAAACGACACGTAACGTTTGTTCATTTAAGTATGCGGTCCGAGAAGTTGTTGGCATTGAGAATGCAAATTATATCATCATGCTCATCGTTTGCTATGTAAGGTAGAATCATACCATAAATCGCAAATCCTTGTATTCGCAACTATGATGTAATGATGCAATGCAATGATAATTATTTTTCCAGGCACCACAACCACCTCAATCGTGGGAAGGAGTACGAAAGGCAACAGAACATGGTCCTACCTGCCCTCAGAAGTGCATATTCACAGATGCTATAATACCAGGAAGCGAAGACTGCTTGTACCTAAATGTATACAGCCCAGACATAATGCCAACCTCTCCATTACCAGTCATGGTCTTCATTCACGGAGGAGGTTATAAAAGCGGCTCTGGTAACGACAATAACTATGGACCAGATTTTCTTGTTACTCATGGAGTAGTACTCGTGACTATTAACTACAGATTGGAAGCACTGGGATTCTTATGCCTGGACACTGAAGAAGTCCCTGGTAACGCTGGAATGAAGGACCAAGTAGCTGCTTTGAGATGGGTTCGAGATAATATTGCAAGCTTTGGTGGAGATCCAAAGAATGTCACAGTTTTCGGTGAAAGCGCTGGCGGAGCTTCCACTTGTCTACATGTTATCTCACCTATGTCGAAGGGACTCTTCAAGAGAGCTATTCCAATGAGTGGTGTACCTTTCTGCGATTGGTCTTTAGCATTTGTACCACAAAAACGAGCATTTATGCTTGGCAAAGACCTTGGTTTTGAGACCAATGACCCTAAAGAGCTTCTAGAATTCTTACAAAGCGTTCCAGCTGAGAAATTAATCCATACAAATCCAGTGGTGCTATCTTTTGAAGAGTTCAACAATAACATTCTTAAGCTGTACCATTTCACTCCTGTGGTAGAAAAAGATTTTGGCCAGGAATCTTTCTTGTCAGAAGATCCCTTGGAGGCGTTGAAAAATAAAAGAATAAATGATGTAGATGTTCTAATTGGGCATACAAACGAAGAAAGTGCAATTGGAATTCCGTTATTTGAAGAAAAAGTTTTGAAGCATTACAACCGCTATCCAGAACTGTTGGTACCAAGAAAGATCCTGATGAAGAGCACGCCAGAGAAAATTCTAGAAATATCGAAGAGAATACATGAATATTACTTTAAGGGTCAACCTCTGAATGTGGAATCTATGAGAGAATTTGTGACATATGCTAATCATGCGTGTTTCTTGTACGATGTCAATAGATTTACATCACGTTTGCCGAAGGTTGGTAATGGTCGAAGATATTTGTACAAGTTCTCCTGTTTCTCTGGTAGAAACGTCTACGCGAGTGGTGGATTAAAGTATGGTATTAAAGGAGCCGGCCATTTGGATGACCTGATGTACTTGTTCCATGCAAACACACATAATTTGAAGGTTGAACAAAATACTAAAGAGTATGAACTGATTCATTTCGTGTGTACAGTGTTTACCAACTTCGCTAAATATGGGTGAGTTGATAGCTTGATAAGATAACTTGTTTAGTTTGAGTAATACTTTTATCAGGATTTTCTTATCGAACTGAGGTAATATGACTGTTTAAGATTTTATCAAATGTTATGTTGGAACAAACCAACACAATATTTTAACTGTCATTATAAAAACTTTAAAAAAAAAATGTAACCGCCTTCAAAAACAACCACAAAAAGGGTAAAATAGGGTACACTACGATAATACGAAAAACTTTATTCCGAAATTCATAAATACGAATTTCAAAATACCGATTTTCACAATTCCGAATGGTTCAAAATTCCTAATATAACAACTCCGATGGATCATTATTCCTATTTTAATAATTCCGATATTTCAAAATTCCTAACGTTTATAATTACTATTTTCAAAATACCGAATTTCAATAGACCGAATATCAAAAATTCCGACTTAATATATTTTCCGAAATATCAAAAACACGAATACCGAATATTAAAATTCCGATTATTAGAATTCCGATTCGGGTCCGTCAGGTCGAAAAGTCCGAGGCGGGGTGCCCCAAGACACATTTTGCTCGCTATTGCATCCTGAGTTATAGCACCACTAAGGTGGTTCACGGGGCTCCTATTTCTGTTTGCAAGGTTTAAAGTAACCTGACACGAAGGGGATGGCGGGGTCTTTCAGACCCCGCCATCCCCTTCGAACCTAATCTGTCCGAGTCGGGGTGTCCCCAGTCCCGAGCTCGCTTCGCTCGCTCTTGCATCCTTGGCCAATTTGTTGACTACCACCTACCAAGGCATGTCGACGGAGCCCCGCTTCGCGGGGCTCCTATTTCTGTTTGCAAGGTTTAAAGTAACCTAACACGAAGGGGATGGCGGGGTCTTTCAGACCCCGCCATCCCCTTCGAACCTAACCTGTCCGATTCGGGGTGTCCCCAGTCCCGAGCTCGCTTCGCTCGCTCTTGCATCCTTGGCCAATTTGTTTACTACCACCTACCAAGGCATGTCGACGGAGCCCCGCTTCGCGGGGCTCCTATTTCTGTTTGCAAGGTTTAAAGTAACCTAACACGAAGGGGATGGCGGGGTCTGAAAGAACCTAACCTGTCCGAGTCGGGGTGTCCCCAGTCCCGAGCTCGCTTCGCTCGCTCTTGCATCCTTGGCCAATTTGTTGACTACCACCTACCAAGGCATGTCGACGGAGCCCCGCTTCGCGGGGCTCCTATTTCTGTTTGCAAGGTTTAAAGTAACCTAACACGAAGGGGATGGCGGGGTCTTTCAGACCCCGCCATCCCCTTCGAACCTAACCTGTCCGAGTCGGGGTGTCCCCAGTCCCGAGCTCGCTTCGCTCGCTCTTGCATCCTTGGCCAATTTGTTGACTACCACCTACCAAGGCATGTGGACGGAGCCCCGCTTCGCGGGGCTCCTATTTCTGTTTGCAAGGTTTAAAGTAACCTAACCTAACCTGTCCGAGTCGGGGTGCCCCAAGTCCCGAGCTCGCTTCGCTCGCTCTTGGATCCTAAGTTCTCCTAATAAAAATAAAAATCCTGAAGGCAAACAGTGAAAGTTAAGAGGATACGCCTCGCCACTCCGTGCCTACACAGGCTTAAATAATACTCTGGGTGTACGGTAGACAAAATTACGTGGAGCCGGTTTTGCACCAATTCGTTTCTGTCACTGACTTTGTAGAATGAGAAACGGAATTCCGATTATCAATATTCCGAAAAAAACAGTTTATTCGGAATATTGAAAATCGGAATTTCGTTTTTCGGAATGAGAACTCATCGAGCATTGCATTTTTCGAATATGTGAAAATCGGAAAACGAAGAAATCGGGCATACGACTTTCGGTCAAATAAATTTCGAGATTCTTAATAATAGATATTGTAATTTTTAGGTATTTTGATATTCGGAGTTTTGAAAATCGGAATATCGAAATTCGGAATAAAATATTTCGGAGTATTTGGGTGTTCCCGGGTAAAATAACCTTTAAAACTTTTCTTTCGGAAGTCGGTGACTTTTTTTTATTAATTTTATTGTCTTCTTTTTGCCACCGACTTCCGAAAGAAAAGTTTTGAAGGTTATTTTACCCTTTTTTGTGGTTGTTTTTGAAGGCGGTTACATTTTATTTATTTTTTAAGTTTTTTTTACTCTATATTCAACCACAATTCTTGTCAAATACGAGTACATCATTTTCTTACATGAGCACTAGAATTTTGTAATCCGTAACACCGGTAATAACATCGTTAAAAATCTCTTACATTCATTCCCTATCTCGAAAACTACTGAACCGATTTTGATGAAACTTGCAGTATTCCCGAAGTTGAACGATACCTAGTACAACAAAAAATCGGACTTGTAGTTCCGGAGATATGCGAACACAAACATAATTTACCAAATCAGTCGATGCCAAGTCCTTACTAGAGGAGTTGTACCTTCCATCATCAGCTCAGCTACATGAGATGATGATTACCATACGCAAATACTTAAATTAATTCTAAAATTAGCGAAAAACGATGTGTGGGCCTATAAAATTTGAGGGTTGCCCTCGATTTCTCAAGGATCCAAGCATCAGATCCTGACATGGTGACAATGGGACCACTCCTGAAGTATCTCATTTCGAACAAAAAAATAATTTTGAAAATCGGTCCATAATTGGCGGAGTAATAGGGTAACAAACACACAAAAAAAAAAACATACCGTCGAATTGATAACCTCCTTCTTTTTGAAGTCGGTTAATTATTAAAAGCATGATAGTGACTTTCATAATGTCTGCATGGCTCTTTTGAATTAGTTATTTAATAACATTACATGTAATAGCCTCCAATTATTATGAATTATGGGGTCAGAGCCCATTCGTACCCTAAGATTCGCACCCTGTGCCCACTCGTACCCTGGAAGTTTTGAGAGGCCCACTCGTCCCCTGAAGAATATTTATTTTTATTCATTCTTCTAATATAAGTACATGTACATGTGTATACTGCAGCTTGGTAGTCCTGGTACAGTCGCGCAGAAAAGGGTAAAATAAAAAATATAGTAATTCGGATTCGGATTCCCCGCACACATCTGAAGAGTACTTACCAATTTTAACGCAATTTTTGGAGCAAAACAGAATTAATGTTAGAACGTTGATTAATTATTCTTAACCGACTTCCAAAAGGAGGAGGTTCTCAATTCGGATATTTGTGTTTTTTTTTTATGTTGGTTCGGGCATAAATCCGTCGTTTTTTTGTTGGATAGGCTATACTTTCGGAATGGTCCCATTAAAATTTTATCGAAATCGGACTAGCACATTTTGAAAAATCAACAAAAACCTAAAATGTTTTCAACTTTGTCTACACCGATTACTCCGAGGTTTCTGGTCCGATTTCGATGATTCTTTTTTTGTTCGATATACTTAGTTATATCTACCATTTGGCCCCATAAAATTTGGGTTGAATAGTGAAACTAAAAAGGATAAAATAAAAAAAAATCTTCAAAACAACCACAAAAAAAGTTCAAAATAACCTACAAAAAAACTTTTCTTTCGAATGTCGGTGACAAAAACAAAAAGTTTATTTCGTTAGGCGAACTTAAAAGACCAAAGACACATTGAACAGACTCGTATTCGCAGTCACTTTCAAGAACCAATATGTCACCGAGGCAGCCATAACATACAAACAAAACACCTTATCTAATTTTGTAACCCGTTTTTTTAACAAGCCATATATTATTATCATGACGGATATCATTCATCATAGCTCTTTTTTCAATGAGCTGTTTTGATTTATTAAATTAATTCCGTTAATAAACTGTTCACAAGTGTACTCTGTTAACCGTTTCTTATGTAAAATATAGCTAATTTTATCTCAGGGGACCAATAGGCACCTGAATAGGTACCGAATCTTTAACTTATATTGTATTATATTAGAGGGGACGAATGGGTACCTTAGAAATAATATTTTTTATTAAAATATTAATTGGTACCCTACCAGGAGACCAATGGGCACCTATATAGGGGCCGAATCCACAACTTTTATGCTGGGGTACGAATTTTAGGGGACGAATGGGCTCTGACCCGAATTATGCTTGTACCGTTCTCATTATTATTTACTAGTGTTATCCTCCCTTTCATTTCTACTCCTTGAAATTTTCAAAGTATCAAAATTCATCAAAATCGGTTCAGTGATTTAGGTAGGGAAGTATTTACGACTATACTATTTTTGATAGATATTTTTAAAATGGAAATATAAATCTATTTACAGAAACCCAACGCCCGACTCGTCTCTTGGTATAACCTGGCCAGAATACAACAGCTCGACCAAACCCTACGTGGAAATAGGAGACACCCTAACTCCGAAGACTAATCCTGATCCCGAAGCTCTGGCCTTCTGGAAGAGTATCTTTGATTATGCTGGACTGGAATATTAAAACATTATATATTACACTTGTAAAGTACAGTTAGTGTCCAGCATTGTTTGACCTATGTATTTGTATTTGTAAGTGCTCTAGGTAGCGCGGCCACATACATTAGTTTTCCTGATCAGGAATCCTGATCCGTTTTCCATCCGAACGCGGTGAATTCATAAAATGTGTGTGTGCATGTTTTGTGTGTGTTGTTCACATTTCATTCATTATTTCGAATTCCGAACGGAAATAATTAATAGATTTAAAAAAATCTGAAACCCCACGTTTTTAAATGTCTTACAAATAAGAAAATAACCCTGCGGGGCTGAGAGAGGGGCCACTCAAAACGTGGGGGCGTATATTATTATTTAAGGGATTATTATGGGACAATTACCTAACATGAAGTGTAAAGATCGGTGGGTGTAACTTGCAAAAATACGCCCCCACGTTTTCAGTGGCCCCTCTCTAAAGTCCAACCGGAACGACAAACAAACAAACAAGAAAAGTGAGTTTATAAAAACGTGG